>JAEOAD010000018.1:34822500-36045000 GCA_036365145.1 Orientallactaga sibirica | reverse complement strand
AGGGGAGAGAGGCCTGGAGTCCGGGGAGGGCGAGCTTTGTCCTCCCCTGGGAGAAGATGGATGGCTAGTGTCACACACATGATGGCTTGAGACTATTAAATTGTCAGGGGTGTGTGTGTGTGTGTGTGGTGGTGGTGGGGGATCTTTACCAGCTCTTAGCGCTGGTGGAAAATTCTAGATCCGGAAGAAGCTGGTGGGTTATGGGTGGGAGGGAGAGGCCTGGCAGCTGGGTAAGTGCAGCAGATTGGAGCCAGAGGTAGGTTGGTGGCCTTCCGTGGCAGCTGGAGGGTAGTGGACACCTCCTTCTCCGCCTTCTCAGAGCTTGTGCTTCAATTGCTCTGGGAGCTCAGGGCACACCTGGTCTCTGTCCCCAACCGCAGTGCCAGGGCTGATGGGCAGAAGGAGGCCAAAGAATGTGAGTGGCAGTGAACTCAGGCCAGTTGAGACCTGTGCCAGGCAGAGACAAGTGTTCTCATTATTCCGAGCTGAGGCCCAAGCCCAGCCTCCTGCCTGGTGGGGGGGGGGCGTCGCTAACTGGATGGAGATGGATGGAGGCGCCTGGAGCCCCTGGCGTCGTGTCAGACCAGGGGCAATTACTGTCCCGCCAGGATGGACACACTGCCCGCCACCCTGACCCCGGCGCGCGGACCCATGGGCGGCCAGCGACGCCCGGGTGATATTCTCTCTCTCTCTCTCTCTCTCTCTCTCTCTCTCTCTCGCTTTTACAATAACCCGACTTGACATAAATAACTCCCGTGCGCTTGTCTAAGTCTGCTTGACCTCCTGAACCCCGGGGGAGATCTTCGCTGCATTTAGCTGAGTTACTGTTTTCTCTTTTGAGAGAGAGAGAGAGAGAGAGAGAGAGAGAGAGAGAGAGAGAGAAAGTGAGTGAGTTTGAAACTTCGGATTCCAAGCCTCTATCTTGTATACCTCTATTTGGGTTGTTGGGCGTATCTTGAAATTCACTTTACATTACAATGGGTGCCACAAATCAATTCCTTTCTGCGGAAAAATAGGTTTTTTCCCTTGCTTGTACCAGAGCATGCCTGTGTCGTCTCAGGTATCTCCTCTTCGGGCAGGTCCTTTAGCGGCCAGTTGGGGTTTGGAACTGATAAAGTCAACTCTCAGCCTTGCTTGGCCCAAGCTGTCAGTGAGCATCTGCTGGGCCAAGCCTGGTGAACTGGGTGTGGAGAAAGCCTAGCGCCCAGCAGGCAGTCTCATCAACGTGATCAGGCAGTGGGTGGGGGCTGGGGTGGGTTCTAAGTAGTGCCATGCTGGTGTCAAGGAAGCACGGATGGTGGTGAGACTGGAGGGAAATCGCCTGGCCAGAGCGAGTTCTCTCCTAGGTAGCCTTGAGGGTTGCATTATTCCTGCCTCTGACCGCTTGCCTACTCAGGCCCACTCACTACACGGTCAGAGGACCAAGGAAGATCTCAGACAGTAAAGAGATGGCCCTTAGAGGTCAGATGACGGAGTGACCTCCAAGTGTAAAGATAAAGGGACAGGAAGTCTCATCCAGCCTGGGGAGGGATTAGCCTCCAGACTACTTCCTCCTGGACTTCTGCACCTCCAGATGAATAAGTTAGGAGCCCAGGTGGGGCTTTGGGAGTGAGCTCTGTGGAACACAGGTTTCTCTCCTCCTCATCTTTGTGACTCTCCTGGGTGGAGAGTGCTGAGAAGTGGTAGCTGTAGCTGCTAAGGTGTTGAGCACACCAGTAATCTTAAGAGAAGGTTGGAGAGATGGCTTTAGTGGTTAAGGCTCATGCCTGTGAAGCCTAAGGACCCTGTTTCGATTCTCCAGGTCCCACATGAGCCAGATGCACATAGTGGCCCACGCATCTGGAGTTTGTTTGCAGTGGCTACAGGCCCTGGTGCGCCATTCTCACTCACTCTTCTCTCTCTGTGTGTCTCTAATAAATGAAATAAAATAAAATCTGAAAAAAAAAGAAATAAAGAAATCTTAAGAGAGAAAAGAAAACAGAAATCTAAGGATTCCAAAACTTTGGGGATCAGTTTCCCTTATGTTATATTTTCGTTTTAGTCAACTTCTTTTACAATGTCCAAATATGCGGGACCCGGTGGTGGTACATGCCTGGAATCCCCCAGCACTTGGAAGCTGGGGTAAGAGGGTCAGGAGTTCCTGTGCTACATAGTGAGTTCCAGCCCAGCCTGGACTATAACAAGACCTAGTGAAAGAAAGAAAGAAAGAATAAGTAGGGTTGGAGAGATTGCTCAGTTGTTAAGGCACTTGCCTGCAAAGCCTAACAACCTGAGTTTGATTCCCCAGTAATCTGATAAAGCCAGATTCACAAGGTGGTGCATGAATCTGGAGTTTCTTTCCAGTAGCTGGAGGCCCTGCTGCACCCATTCTCTCTCTCTCTCTCTCTCTGCTTGCAAATAAATAAATAAATAAATAAATAAAATTGTTTAAAAAGAGTAAATAAATGCACATCCAAATACCTGGAGCATGTTTTGTTTTTCCCCAGCATCAGTGTGCATGCCCTTGAAGATAGGTGTAAATTCATTGTGGCTCTTTGATTAGCGTCCTTAATTCCACCCATTCATTTATTAGCCATTAGTCATCTGATCATCTTTTAATTCCACAAGTGCTCTGTGAGGACACAGTGCCATAAAAGATACAAAAGAGGGGCCTGGAGAGATGGCTTAGCGGTCAAGCACTTACCTGTGAAGCCTAAGGACCCTGGTTCAAGGCTCAATTCCCCAGGACCCATGTAAGCCAGATGCACAAGGTGGCACATGCATCTGGAGTGCATTTGTATTGGCTGGAGGCCCTGGAGCGCCCCTTCTCTATCTATCTGCCTCTTTCTCTGTGTGTCTGTTGATCTCAAAAAAAAAAAAAAAAAAAAAAAAGATACAAAAGAAATACCACATTCCAGGCATTTGGTTCCCGTGTGTGTGTGTGTGTGTGTGTGTGTGTGTGTGCTTTAATTTTGTCTTCTATGAAGTGAGCATGTGGGAATCTGCATGTTCTGGAAGTCCTCCTAAGTTCTGTAGAGGCATTAAACAATGGGATACTTAGAGAGGAGCCAAGTGGGCATCAGAGTGTAACAGAATTAAGGAAGACACCATTTTCTTGCTAGACCTCTGAACTTCACACTTTAGGTCATGGAGGAAGTGGTACAAGGGATGTGTGGGACACGGAGTCTAGATTAGGAATCTGACTGCTTTTGTATAAATTTGGTTGGCTCGTGTTCTTCTTTCTGGAGGGGTTTTCTACACAGTGAGGGTATCAAATGCCATCTGTACTCACCGAGTAGTTGTAAGGGCCAGGTGTGATAATGTAGGCCCGTGTGCTTTGAAAATTAATAATCATGACGACTAAAAATACAAACTGTGAGCCAGGACTCCAATCACTGAACACACATGGGGTAGATCTCCTCTTTTGGGAGGCTCTGCCAGAAGCTGTCTTTGACAGTAGCTAATTACAAATCGGAACCAGGTGTCACTTCCTGCTGTCAGAATAAGACATTCGCTCCTTGACTTTCAGCATCTGCTTGTGGATACTAAAAAGAAGGTCTTCAATAGCTAGGTCAAGTCTCAGAGAGCTCTAGAGAGCAGAAATACTGCTTCCATTCGCTTTACTGAGGTCAAGGACCAGGTTGCTTTGGAAGCTCCCTTGGATGCATCATTTATTATTGACTGGGAAGAAGTGAAGAAAAGAAGCGGCTTTGAAGTTGTTTTCTTTTATGAAGAAATGCACAGTTTTATTCTTAGCAGGAAAAATAAAAAACAACCCCAAACTCTTCTTCATGGGATCCTCCTGGCTAGAGACTTGGAGGTAGGGTGATTTAAAAATATATATATATTTTATATATTTATTGGAGAGGGAGGGAGGGAAGGAGGGAGGGAGGGAGAGAGAGAGAGAGAGAGAGAGAGAGAGAGAGAGAGAGAGAGAGAATGGGTGTACCAGGGCCTCACTCCAGACACATCTTGTGCATCTGGCTTATGTGGGTCCTGGGAAATCAAACCTGGGTCCTTAGGCTTCTCAGGCAAGTGCCTTAACCACTGGACCATACCTCTGGCCCTCAAGTGAAGTTTAAGAGACACTTCACTTCGTTGCTGAAACGAGCAGAAGAACATACAGTGGGTCCCGAGATGAGCTCTTGGTGGATGCATGGGCCTCGGAGGGGGTATCATGGAAGGAGGGGGAAATGGGATGCCACATCAAGAAGGAACAGCCCACCTTTCCCCTGACAGTAGAATGTTGATAAAAGTCACTGGCCTGGGCATTAGTCCTGTGAGGCCTGTGGAAATCAGCTGGCAGGTTCTCAATTAAGGGACCTGCCTTTCTCTCCATTTTCTTAGCTTTTGTGATTAATGTTAACAGGCTGACGCTATCTATTATGATGCCATTTACCACAGAATGTTGGCTGAACTGGTTCTTTTACCTTTATTGTGGAGCTGCCTCACTTGCAGATTTATGTATTTTTGATATTAAATTCTTTCTTTCAGCAAGCTCTATGCCCTTGTTGGCTTTCATTGACCCCCCTTGCCCTACTCCCTAAGACTTTTCCATATTTAATATTGAAACATTTTTCTCAATACCCTTCTTGGCTTTGTTGCTATTCGTTGGACCGCTGTCCCTTAATGGCCTGTGCTGTTTGCTCTGTTCTTGAACTTGGTGGGGTCACACATTCTTCAACAGTGATGTTCTCTGAATATCCACCCTCGCTGTCCCGGCTAAGTTGCCCTGTGTCATAAGCTCTGCCCTTTTCTCCACCCCTAACTACCAACTGCTCCTAATTACTTAAACAAACACCTTTCCCACTGGTGCCCCAGGCTCCCTAAGCCTTTTGGGTTTTGTTTAGCTTGAACTGCTAAATGCTCTGCCTGGCCCACCGGGTGGCTTGGCCTCCCTGACCTGATACATCGCAGCTCTTCTCCTTGGAGCGCCTGCCTTGTCCAGCGCCCTCTGGGCCAAAGGCCAGGGTCCGGGCAAGATTGAGCAGCTGCTTGAGGTGACCACAAAAGACGCCAACAGATAACTTTAACGTGCAGCCGGGGCAAATGAATGTATTCATTTATCCTCTCCTGCCCTGCCCCCCCCCCAACTCCATCCTATCCACAAACTTCATCTACTGCCTGGCTTGGAATAAGACAAAGAAACAATATTGGGAGGGGGGAGCAAGAGAGACCCATCTCGCACCAGAAATCTTAGCTCTTTTCTTGCCCCCCTCCCCCGTCTGTTCAGTTTCACAACACTTACAAGACCAATTTCCAGAATTGAAGTTGCCTGGCGTTTTGATTCTTTCTTGGCCTGTGCATTTGTGCCCTGAAGGTCCCTTCCAAATGGATACTAATTGTGGGGGCTGCACGCTGCTGGCTGCTCCAATGCCCCAGGGCCCCCGAGGACCTGCTTCTCAAAGCCTTAATTGACAAGGACCTGTCTGTATTTAGGAGCAGCTGGTCTAGAGCGTTGGCACATCAGTGCAATCTTCACGCAGCATCCCTCGCCCGGAGGAGGATGAGGGTAAATGTGGTTAAAATGAAGGAAGATTTATAGCTGGCCCCCTTGGGTAATAGGACAGAAGACAGCTCCCAAGATTTTTCCCTACCGAGGGGGTTCATTTATCAGCTCCCGGGGCCTGCTAACCCGGTAGGAGGCTCAATCCAGCTATTATTACTGATGGGGGAGGGAGGAAGCGTTCTTGGAACAATTAGGCAGGTGACAATATTCCACTATATTGTATTCCCCCCCACCCCCCACTCCCAAAACCGGACTGAGGTTTGGCATACTATGACTCCTGCTTCTGGCATCCACAGGTCTGGGCAGCTGAGCGCCGGTGCCTCTGCTTAGGGTTAATGGTGGCGCCAGCGCAGAAAGGAGAGCAGAGGGCGCTCTGGTTGCCCTTCCACAGAACAGGGAGGCTTTCAGAAGAGAATCCTGGTTCCAAAGTCCCCCAACTGCTGCTGGCAGGGAAGATGGTCTAGACTGGACTCTCCTCCTTGCATCCCACCCCGGGCTAGGGCTCCCCATCTCCAGGATGCACGCTTCGAGCGCCTGTCTGAGACCTGCTGGCTCAGTAGATCCGGCCATTCAGTGCTTACAAAAGTTGACTGGTTCAAGAGGAACCCGGTTTTGTTGAGATGTGTGGGAAATACTTTGATGTCCGCCCGGGTTCGCACGTGTGAACAGGGATAATGGCATTGGGCATCTTCATGGAAATTTGAAGTTTTTTTTAAAGCAGAAATTCCCTAACTTTTGCCTGTTTTTCTCAACTTTTTTTTTTTTTGCCTTTTTTTCTTTTTCTTTCTTTCTTTTTTTTTCCTGCCTTCAGGAACAATGCCAACATTGAAGCCCCGCGGTTGGAGCCTGCACAGTTGGAGATCTTTCGTGCCATTTTAGACATCTTTGGATTTCATCAATCAAACTGACTGCAATTTTCCATAAAAACCCTGAATTTGGGTCAGAAAGTGGGCAAAGTAGATAAAGATCATTCGAGCTGTCTTATAAGATGATAAATAGATATCCTTTCAGGCCAACAATGCTAAAATGCAGTTTTGTGATTCTCTTCCATGGGTTCTGAAAGCAGTGAGTCGAAACGATTTATCCATGTTTTCCCATGGTTTAGGGGCTGTCTTTACATACTTGTCAATAGTAGCCTGACCTTTCCTCCCACGGAATGGCTAAGCGCATTACTTGCCTTGGGTGTTTGTTTCTTGGTGTGTGTGTGTGTGTGTGTTCTCCCTCCCCAAGAAGCATGCAAGAAGGTTTACTATTATTTCAACTTAATAGAATATGGGTCTCATCTACAAAAGTCTAAAAAAAGATGGTTTCAGAAGTCCAGGAATTGGTGTAGCATTGCCATCTGTTTTGTTGGTGAGATGCTTGGGTCATTTTAGACACCATGCTGGGATGTGAACTCACTCTCTGAACAAAAAAACAACTCCCACGGCAGCGGTGTCCTCATTCTTGAACTTGACGAATGGACTTTTGTATAAGGTGATCAAAAGGCAATGCTGCGGGAAATGGCAAAAGGATAGTGGCCCACTACTTTCCAAAACTGCTGGGATTGCTTAGTGAATAGGGGCATCTTAGACCTTCCCTCCTCAGTGTTAGGAATAGTTATTCAGCATAGATTGCTTGTCACTTCTACTCATCCATTCAATTTAGCCATCTCTTCTTTTGAATCTTAAACAAAATGCACCCATTTGACAGTGCCCTCACTCGGTGATTGTGGTTCACCAGTTGTCATGAAAAGTTTCAGAAGAGTCACTGCTTTTCACTGATACTTTTTATAGATGTATCTAATGTATTTTGATCATAATCCCCTTTCTTTATGTTCTCTTGTCCCCCTTCCCCATTTCCCTTTCATTGATCCTTTTTCTTCGCAGCCACTTCCTCTTCTACTTTAATGTCTTTTTCCTGTGTGTGTGTATGTGTGTGTGACTGAATTTCAGTAGAGTTGCCTGCATTGCATGAGCATGTGTGGGGGATAATTTACCAGAGCACTTTCAACCTACGTGTGATTACACCACTGAAGAAAATGCCTTTCTTCCAGTTCTCTAGTCACTGATTTTTCATGGAGAACTCATACTTGATCTTCTTGGCTATTTGGAGATTTTTCTGAGGTGTTGTTATGAGCTCATAGATCTTGTGAGAACATACGTAATATGGAGTAAGCATGTTAAGTTTTCTCAATCCAAGACCTCCCAAACCCATCAGAGCAATAGCATTTCCTTTCCGTACTTTACTTGCTAAATATCAAATGTATGCTATAAAGCATCTATAGACAAGAGCTTAGTACAGTGGGAGTTAATTACTGTTATTAACTTCCTGGCTTTATTAGTTTTGAATGAAGTATGTAGCTGTGGCTACAGTTATTTAAGCACTCCTTATTAGCTAAAATAATTTGCACGTTTTGGACATACATACCATATAAGATTTGAAAAGGCAATTGGAGATTTAGAAGAAAAAAAAAAAACACAACCCAGCCTTAACTCATTTGTCTCTAATAAATACAGTTTTCACGTGCTAATCATTTTAACTTAATGTATGACTATTTGACCCTTAATCTCAGTCTTTCAAGACCACTTTACATTATATATGATAACAATATGTCTACTGTGTAACACAATAATTGTAAAATTACTTGCTAAATTTCAGACAGACTATTACAAACATCAAATTCATGAAGAAGGAAAACATAGTTATCATGGGTATTTGTACAAAACAGAGCATATTTAAATATTTCCCCATTTCTCTATTTCTTTTTTTCCCCCTAGTACTAACTTTGCACACATTTACTATATCCATGAAGTCTACTTAAGAGGGGCAAGAAGGAAGGTAGGATAAAATACCTGGAAGTTGAGATTTTGCAAGGTTGGGATATAGCTAAGTAGTAGGGCACTTGCTTTGTAGGCAAAAGGCCCTGAGTTCAATCCCCAGTAAAGACACGTGCACACACACACACCCATACTAATCATAAACACACATCTAAACATTATATTAACAGAATTATAGAATTTTGTTCTACCTTTAAAGCGTGTTTTGTAAACCTCTTTTAGAAATCCACCTATCACATCAAATGGTCACTGATAAAATTTCTGTTTGGAAGTTTTAACATGTCCTGTACATATTGTAAAGCTACTTGATTACTTTTACTGTTGGTGAGAGCAGAGTCCCTATTGATTAAAAGGAAAAAAAAAAGCCAAAGTAATGTACAGTATGACATGTTCTGTGAGTGTGCAGGGCAAATGGGCCCACTTAGGGCTTGAGATTTGAAGTTCTGGTTTTCAAGACTGTGACCAGGGATGAATTCATTTGGCAGGTATTGGTTCTCTAAGCCTCAGAATTATAGACCAGAGAGGAACCTTTTAGATTTAGTTTGATTTCCTGTGTTCTAAAGGAGAAAACTAGGCCTGGATTAATAGAAAGTGGTGGGGATGGACTATAGTGGTGCTCCAATACAATGGTAGCTTTCAAATATATATGAGAGAGAGGGAGAGAGAGAGAGAGAGAGAAAGAGAGAGTCAAAGGCATTTACATCTGGTTCTTACAGGCTTTCTCCCACTGACAGCATCCCTTTAATAAGCTAGTGCCTGTGCAGGCCAGAGGAAGCACCAGGTCAGTTAAATCAAGGCCAACAGCCTTTTGGAGAGTGAAAGGACCCAGAAGTCCTTATTCATGGAAGATTTTAGTTCTTGAGAATTACCTGAGCTGTTCCCATAGTATATCCTATTGGCAATAAAATAAGGGAAATGAGAAAGCTCCAAATTGGGGGTTAGGGGTTGTGTGTAGAGAGAGGAACAGAGAGAGGGAGAGCAAGAGGGAGAGAGAGAGAGAATATAAACTTCACTACCAGCACACACACACACACACACACACACACACACACACACACACACTTGTGCAACCTGCCTAAAGATAGAACTGACTCCCTCCCCCTCCCTCCCTTCCTTCTTCTTTTCTTCATTCCTTCCTCCCTTCCTTTCTTTCCCCTTCCTTTTTCCTCTTCCTCTTCCTCCTTCTCTCCCTCCCTCTCTCTATCCTTTTCCTTGATGCTGGGATCAAACCCAAGGTCTCACACATCCTGTGCATGTGCTCCATCACTGAGCAATATCCCTAGCCCTCCATAATTTGTTCTAATCCTATACCTCTCTTAGTAACTACACACATCTGAGGCAACCCATATGGAGTACTTGAGTTTGTATATCTTTATAGCCCTAAGTTTGAAACCTTCATTAGACATAATTCTATAACTTCACATTGATCAATTATGCTTTTCAAAAATCTTGTAATGCTTACATTAGTATGTACAATGAAGAGTGAGAGCATTCTTGTTCCGATAATGACTCCATTCACTAACCATCATTATCTCCACTGTGAGCATGATCATCTTGGTAGTTATAGCCAAATCTTAGCATTTTTGAAAATGATGAGGTTTACTAAAAATCTTTTTTTTTGTTGTTCAAATAGCAACACAAAGTAAATAATTCAAACCCAAACTATTTCCTATTCTCATTTAGCCAGGTAATTTAAACCAAAGTCATTGGTGGAGGAGAGGGAGCATCATGAATTTGCTGAGTGATTTGACCTTCTGTTCCCAATCTTCCATGTATGTAATTTTGAAAATTGCTTATTAAAAATGGCACATTACCACCTCTTTCCAAGGATGCAATTCCATTTTACAGTAGACAATTTTCAAGTTTTAATAAGAATTTAATAACCTTTGATTTAGAGACAGCCAGAACAAAGTTGTTGAATTTAATAGAGGCTAACATATGGGCAGGGTTTTATAGAGCCATTTCCATCTAAACCCCAAAATGGCTTCAATCAGCAGGTACTCTGATGTTTATTTAATGAAGAAATGTGTGAGCAGCTGCTATTTCCCCAGCTCAGATGTAGTTAGCTTTCATGGCTCTGCAACAAACCAGGAGGAAGAACAGATTTTAGCTGTAATTTGGGGCCATTCTGTTAGCTATGTGGGACTACAGCAATAGATTCATAAACAAGAACAACAAGGCTGGTTTAAGGAAGACAACCAATATAATAAGTCTGGGGATGAAATCTGTGGGTTGTGTTTTTTTTGGATCTATTGCTCTGATTCTAGGTCCTACAAGTTTTCAAGTTTAGATTAAGCCTTTAGAGCCTTTATATAGATAAATAAAAATCCAATTGGACACTGAGTTTTTGACTGACCTTGTATTGTAGATGGACAATGTGAGGTTAATTTTGGTTTCCCAGTACACAGTGAGTCTTATCAGCAGCTAAAATTCCTCTAACAAAGCCAGTGAAAGAAGGGATCAACAACTGTAGCTATGATATGACCCGGAGGGTGTATGGACAGACATTCCTCCAGTAGGGATAGCTGGTTTTGAATGCAATGCCCATTTTAATGTCAGGTCTTCTACAGACTTGGGACTGTTCTATGTATTTATTTCTTTGGTATATCTGTCTATGCCTTTTGAAGAAATAGGAATGAGAAGGACAGGTGCAGATTGCTCTTTAATTATGAGACCTACTGTTGGGCTACTTAGGAATAAAATTTGTATTTGGTCCCTCTAATAGACTCCCTACTTAAGAGACCAATTATGAGAACCTTTTTATACCTTTGGCCTTAGGGACAGAGTGAACTAGAGTCTTACAACCTTTACCTGCTATTTCTTATAAACCTTTCCCAAGTTTGGTGGAGGGAATCATTTCAGAATTGCAGCCCTGGGTCTACTGGAAAGTGACCAACTGTAATATAATATTGAGATTGTTATGTTTTTAAATTCTTTATCCAGGGCCAGTACCAATTACAATTTCTTTTGTTTGGGATTTTTTTTTCAGTTTTGCACCAATACATATTTATTACTTTTTAATGTGCTTATTGGTGAATAAGGTAAAGTGTTTGTCCCATTTAGAGTCTAAGAAGTCCCAAGGATTTTATGCAATCCCTAGCATGAGGCTAGAAATGAAGAGGAGGAGAAAAAGGGAATCATTGCCCAACAGCAGTCAGCCCTTAGGACTTGGAAGCACAAGCGGTGAGGTGGAGTTTTGATTAAACCGCCCTTGATCCTTATTGCCTATGATAGCTCTGGCAAAAAGGCTCTCTCAGAATTTAGCAAATATCAGGAAAGTGGTCCTTAGCCCCGTTAAAAGCAAGAACTCTGGAAGCAACTGAGCTTAATTAAAAGCTTCATCCCCTCCATTTACTGTCTCTGAGACTAAAGACTACTGTCCTTAATTTTTGAGGTTCAGTTTCCTTATGGGCTGGTCCCAAGATTAGAGCATTAAAATATTTGCTAAGTGGGCTGGAGAGATGGCTTAGCAGTTAAGGCGTTTGCCTGTGAAGACTAAGGACCCCAGGTTCAATTCTCCAGATCCCACGTAAGCCAGATGCACCTAGTGGCGCATGCGTCTGCAGTTTGTAGTGGTTAGAGGCTTTGGGGGTGCCCATTCATTTTCTCTCTCTCCCCCTCTGTCTCTAATAAATAAATAAAAAATATTAAAAATTGCTAAGTGCTTATATTTTTTATTTAATATTTTAGGTAATATTTTGTTGGATCAAAAATATTACCAGGCATTTAGTATGGTGAAAAGCTTCCCCTCAATCCTGTGCATCCCTCACAGCCTTTAACTTCTGGTTCCTTCAGGCAAAGTAGCGTCCATCTAAGCCTAAACCCTCTAGGTCATCTGGCTGCTCACATCTTAACACCTTGGCCTTTCCTAAGGCCTGGTCCGGAGCTGAAACGAGTCTGGGGCGGGGAGGAGGCCAGGGGACCTCGCAAAACCAGGCGGGTGGCATAGATCCCAGAGGCTACAAGCAGCAGGGAGGGAACCAGGGTTGGGGGTGGGCGGGGGGCACTCGGGGGGAGCATGCTAATGAGTAGCACCCGCCTCGCCCTGGCTGGGGCACACGGTGCCACTCAGGCCCGCGGGGGGCGCGCAGCCCAGTCCCAGCCTCTCAAAGCCCCTTTCAGCATCTCTGCGGGCGCCTCACCAGAGGAGGTTGGAGCCACATAAAAGCGCATTATGAAAATTATAATATCAGCCAGAGAGCGCGTCCACCGAGGCAGCGCTGCACCTTTGAGGCATTGAGAGACTCCTTCAGCTGGGCCGAGGGTGGGGTGTGGGGAGATATCCATTTGAATTCGGTCCTTGAATGGGTCCCCAACCCCCCCCCTCAAGTTGCAAGGACGTCTACAACAGTGCCTCCTTTATCCATTGGGCCACTTCTCCAGCATGCTCATTCCTGGGCGGTGGCACCTTGTCTCCTTACCGGCAGGGGTGTGGAAGCAGGAGGGGCGCCGGCAGCTCAAGGGAACAGAGGTGTCCCCCTCCCTACTCCATTCACAGCTAGGCTAGGACAAGGAGCCTTGTCTCTGGGGTCCCCAGGAGAATGATAAATGAGGCTTTCTAGGACCCAAGGAAAGATTTTTGTTCTGTGGGGACTGGGGTGCGCGGGGTGTGTGTGTGTGTGTGGGGGGGTTGTCATGGGTTGAGTGCATTTGTCGGAAACTGGAAAAGTGGTTTGGGGATCGAGCCCCATTTTCTTGTCCATGTGCCAACCAAGAGATGCCAGAGACGGAAGCTGAAGCCCAGGTGAGAGAGCGGATCCAGCAAGAGGGTCACCTCCCACCCCGCAGGGCGCAAGGACGCGTCATTGGATGCGCCCAGACTCCTTGGGACCCCCTGGTCGGATGGCATTGGCACGCTGGGACCCCGAGGCGGGTCTGATCTATGACAGCAGATGAGTTGCCTCACCATTCAGAGTTCTGTCCATTGTCTTGTTAATCACCTTTCATTACAGACCATCATAAAGCTTTTAATATTCATAAGGCCGGCGCACCAGCTCCCGGGCACCGAGGTCCTAAGCCATCCAGCAGACAGCGCAGGTGTCGCGCTGCAACCTGTTCACGCCAGCCGGGACCGGGTGTCCCAGGGTTTGTGGGGGGAAGGCAGGTGGCTCGGGTTCCAACCCAAGACCTAGGAGAAAAACAAAACAAAACAAAACTCAGGCTCCAGACAAAGGCATTTGTTTGGCTTTATTGTGTGCGCCCGCCCCAAGAAGAGTCGTTTAGCTGTTCGGGGATTGGGGAGGTGAGAGCTGGGGGCAGAGAACCCAGGGGTTCTCCAGGGTAGGGATGTGACATTTCCTGTGGAGAAGCCTGCCTTGGTTGCTAATAGAGATCTAATTGATGGGTGAAGTCCCATTTCCGAGAGCGCCCAGTTCTCCTTTATTGCTCGAACCAGCCTGTTGCAAAATATAACTTTAATCCAATTTAGCAATTCCTCCAGGATTCGGTGTGAGCTTCCAGCTCAGGCAAAAAAAAAAAAAAAAATTGTTATTAAAAAAGTTAAACTTACAGACTTGGGGTTTGGTGAGCTGCCATTTTTTTCCCCTTAAATCTTGCCCCCAAGTCCTGACGTGTACATTTTTTCTTTTTGTAATCGCCTAGTGTTTTATGGTTATTAATAACCGCAATATTTGGTGATCCACAGGGCACATTTGTGGGGGATGCAAATCGTCGAGGTGACAACCAGGTTCCCTGGGTGGGTGGTGGCATACGGGGTTCGCCCACAGCCTTTAGCCCTGTAGGACTTCCTAAGTCCGCCAGGAATCCCTAGGGACCGAGGGTCAGGAAGCTGGAGCTGTGTGGGGCCAGGTGGTAGCCAAGCTGGTGGGAGGGGCCGGTGCCGAGGTGGCCTGGAAGTCTTTCCACATCAGCTTCCCAGTAAGTTCTGGAAGCAAGAACACAAGTCCCAGGTTGAAGGTGTCACCATGCAAGTGCCTGGCCCATAAGAGGTGGATGTGGGAAGAGGCCTGGGGCTTCTGCTCCGGGATCCATGTGGGTGCTGGGGGAGATGAAAGCTGGTCATTGTTCAACAGAGGCCTTTCTAAGGTTTCCGCTTTCTTCCTCCTCTCTCCGGACTAGCTCAGCCTAGCTTGTGTACGTGTAAAGCACGTCCTCCTCTGTCCCCCTTTTGGTGCTGAGAGAGAGATTTCAGCCCAACAGGAACAGGTCCTCTAGCATGTTTTCTAATGTTTTCCTCCATTAGGCTAGGGAGAGTCCCTTAAGGAAGTGTGTTTGTGTCATGGTAGACACAGTTACGGAGCATACACACAATGTGCCTGCCTGAGCTCCTCCACTATGTTAACTAAGCCGTGCAAGGGAAATGATGGGGACCAAACCCACCCTCTGCTGGCTATGAGATCTGGGCTGATTGTAATCTTTCTTAGCCTTGGTCTGCAAAATAAGGTTGCTAATGCAACACCTTCTCTAGCTATCTCCAAAGGGGTTGTGTGAGGGAGTTCTTGTAATATGTGCATGTGTGGAAAAAAAAAGAAAAAGAAAAGTCACCTTGAACAAACCTAAAGAGACTCTGTAGTCGCTAGAACCGTTTGAAGAGGATAGGAGTTCTCTGTCACCCAAGTCACCTAAGATGCTGCTTGAATGATTCATTTTACTTCAGGAGACTCTCTATTCACTGCCAGGCTTGCTTTCTGCCTTCACATCCCCCTAGTTTCCTTTTGTGTTTAAATGACTGCCATGTGCATCTTTTAGTCTTTCACGGTTCAATTTCTGAGAAGTTGTGGACTATATGTTTTTTTTTTTTTTTTTTTTTTTTTACCAGCAAACAAGTAAGTTCTTTAAGGAGACCCAGGAGCATGCCTGTGAGCTCTGGGTGATCATTTCATTTCCCAAGAGCATCCCTAAGAGATGCCTGGAATAGACTGCTGGCTGCAAAGAAGAAGAAGAAGAAGAAGGAGAAGAAGAAGGAGAAGGAGAAGGAGAAGAAGAAGAAGAAGGAGAAAAGGAGGAGGAGGAGGAGAAGAAGGAGAAAAAGATTCAGGTCTGTGTATGGCCATAGAACTAGCGGTCCCCAGGCATCCTCTCCTGAAGATTAGTGTGGCTCTTTCCATGTTTGGGATGCGGAAGCAGTGGGAACTAATGCACAGGCACACCCTGCTGCCTCTGTGCACTGCCCTTGATGGGTTTAATGAGGCGGAACACCGTGAAGGAGATGTGAACTGGTCCAAATGATTGATGAAGCCAGGGGCAAAGCCCAGGCCTTTCCAGATAAAGCCCTATACAGCCGGTGATAAAGGCCCGATAGTGGCAGGGCTGGGCTCCCTCAAAAGCTGTGGCCCAGAGGCATTGAGAGGAAACAGGGAGGGAAGGTGCTCTGTTGTTACCTAATCAGTTGCTGCACTAAGCCACCAGCCGCAGAGAGCAGGGGAGGGCTGCAGTGGAAGTGGGGAGGGCGAAAGGCAGACCTCCAAGCTTTCTTACACACACACACACACACACACACACACACACACACACACACACACGGCTGCCTCTCTTCTTCCCTTGTGGCCGAGCAAGGCCTAGGTCAACCTTAGCCAGCACAGCTCTCCAGGCACTCCGCATGCTTCCATGGCATTCTCTTCCATGGGTGCACAGTGAAGGAGCAAGGCAGAAGCAGGCCTGGTTAGCATTAGAGCCCACGCTGGCTCCCTTCCTAGGTATTAGAAGGTAATTATTAGAACACCAGTGTCTAGTCATTGAAAGTGTGAAAAAGAGGGGAAAAAAAAATCCCAAACCTACTCATGATTTCAATGGACCAAAAAAATTTTTTTTTCCCTTTAGTTCTCTGTTATAAGCAACTAAAATAAAACAAGATTCATTAGCTCAGGGTAAAAACAAAACAAAGTAATATTTTTCTTCATTAAGTATATTATTTTCTAAAGGATAGTGTACTATATACTTCTCACAACAAATAAAGAACACAATAGTTATTAGGCCAGAAGTAATTATGGAATTAGAGTGTATTATGACTATAGAAGCACTACTGTAAGAAGAGCATAAATATAGTTATAGGAGATGGGAGTAGAGCTCAGCAGTGTGAGGCCCTGGGTTCAATTCCTAGCACACCAAATACCCCCCAAACCAAACTAACAAGATCCCTTTGTGCAGGGGCCACTGTCCTGTCAAGCTAGTAGGTACAGATAGGAACAGATGGAAGTGAGTTGCTTTATCTCCCTCCTGGCCCTTGGGAGCTGGTGAACCAACACAGTCTTTCTTTCCACGACCCACTGGCTCAGGTAGGTGTCAGAAGGATAGGGAATATTTTCATTTAGGAATTAAAAAAAATATTATAGCCGGGCGTGGTGGTGCACACCTTTAATCCCAGCACTCAGGAGGCAGAGGTAGGAGGATCACTGTGAGTTCGAGGCCACCCTGTGACTACATAGTGAGTTCCAGGTCAGCCTGGACTAGAGTAAAACCTTACTCGAAAAACCAAAAAAAAATTTTTTTAATTTTTATTTATTTATGAGAGAGAGGGGGTGGGGAAAATGGGCATGCCTGGGCCTCTAACCACTGCAAACGAACTCCAGAAGCATGTGCCACCATGTACATGCGGCTCACATGGGTTTTGGGGAATCAAACCTGGGTCTATGGGCTTTGCAAGCAAGCGCCTCTCCAGCTAGCCAGCTCTCCAGCTTGGATTTTTTTCCAGACAGGTATCATGTAGCTCAGATTGGCTTCTGATTTGCTATGTAGTTAGGGATAATCTTGAACTCCTGATCCTCCTACCTCTGCCTCATCAATGCTGGCATTGCCAGTGAGCACCACTGTACTCAGTTTATGTGGCTGGGGATTGAACCTAGGGTCTCCTGCAGGCTAGGTAAGTGTTCTACAAATTAAGCTATATCCCAAGCCCCTGTTTTATTTTTATTTATGTTTTTTTTTCATTAATTAATTATTTATTTTTCACATAGGGTCTTGCTCTAGCCAAGACTAACCTGGAATTTGGAATTCATTACGTAGTCTCAGGCTGGCCTGGAACTCACAGCGATCCACCTAACCTCTGTCTTTTGAGTGTTGGGATTAAAGACGTGTACTACTATGCCTGGCTTAAAAAAATATTATTATTTTAAAATTTAACCCCTTGCCCTCAGCCCCTGTGCTGGGATTGAACCAGGGCCTTATGCATGTTAGGCAGGCATTCTACTACTGAGAGTATCTCCAGCCCTTTTATTTATTTACTTACTCTTTTCTTTTTTTTTTTTTTTTTTTTTTTGGTTTTTCGAGGTATGGTCTCACTCTAGCCCAGGCTGAACTGGAATTCACTATGTAGTGTCAGGGTGGTCTCGAACTCATGGCGATCCTCCTACCTCTGCCTCCCGAGTGCTGGGATTAAAGGCGTGCGCCACCACACCTGGCTTTATTTACTTACTTTTGAGATAGGTTTAGCCATGTACATCCAGGCTTTCTTCTATCTTGTGACCCTCCTCCTTCATCTTTATGAGTGCTGGGCTGCGGCAGGCAGGTGCCACCATTCCTAGTAAATTTTGGGTTTTGTTAATTTAAAAAAATACACTTTTTTTTTTAAGCCGGGCGTGGGGGCGCACTACTTTAATCCCAGCACTCGGGAGGCAGAGGTAGGAGGATCGCAGAGAGTTTGAGGCCACCCTGAAACTACATGGTGAATTCCAGGTCAGCCTGGACTAGTGTGAGACCCTACCTCAAAAAAACAACAAAAAATATACACTTTAAAAAATATTTATTTATTTTATTTACTTATTTATTTATTATCTAGGAGAGAGATTGAAGACTGGATATGGGTGTGCCAGGGCCTTCTGCTACTGCAAATGAAGTCCAGATACCTGTGCTACTTTGTGCATCTGGCCTATGTAGGTACTAAAGAATCAAACTCGGGGCCATCAGGTTTTTCAAGCAAGTGCTTTTAAGTGCTGAGCCATCGCTCCAGCCTGGGCTTTGATAATTTTGATGCGGTTGTTCACATAAACTTCTACTTGAGAGTTTTAGTCAGTGCCTAGAACTTGATTTCAACTCTTTCACTGCCATACCAATGTTTTATATTCTGTGTTTCAGTGATGGTTGGTGCTGATGCTGGTGCCCAGGAAGATGTGAGATGATGAAATCTGGAAGGATCACAACTTCTCTTATATTTTTTATTATTTTTAGTTTAGAGAGAGAGAGTGAGAGAACTGGCATGCCAGGGCCTCAGCCACTACAATGGAACTCCAGATGCTTGCGCCACCTAGTTGGCATGTGCGACCTTGCACTTGCCTCACCTTTGTATGTCTGGCTTAGGTGGGGTCTGGAGGGTGGAATATGGGTCCTTAGGCTTTGCAGGCAAGTGCCTTAACCACTAAGCCATCTCTCCAGCCCTCTTATGTTTTTTTTTAAAAGGTGTTGCCTGGATATAAGCCCTTTATGATATCAAATATCCTCTGCACAATATAATAATGTATTCTATTTCCACTATTTATATCTATCAACTGCAGATCACTTCCATATATATATATATATTTGTTTTTCTTTTTTTTTCTGTTTTTTATAGCCCAGGATGACCTGGGATTCACTATGTAGTCTCAGGGTGGCCTTGAACTCTCAGCCATCCTCCTACCTCTGCCTCTCAAGTGGTGGGATTAAAGGCGTAAGCCACCACGCCAAGGCTTTTTTTGTTTTTTTGAGGTAGGGCCTCACTCTAGTCCAGGCTGACCTGGAATTCACTATGTAGTCTCAGGGTGGCCTTGAACTCTCAGCGATCCACCTACCTCTGCCTCCCAAGTGCTGGGATTAAAGGCATGTGCCACCACACCTGGCATCCACTTCCATATTTCTTATGTTTGTTTGGAGATAGGGTCTCATTACCATGTAGATCATGATGGCCTTGAACTCTCAATCTTTTTGCCTCAGTCTCCTCAGTTCTGGAATTACAAGTGTGGATCACCACACCGGGCTCTCTTCTACTTCTGTTGTCCGAGTGTCTTCAATTTAGAAGGGAAGCTCTGGGAGGGCTATTGAATGACTGTATATTGTATTACAAGCAAGTGTAAATGAATAAATCACATGAGTGTATCATTTAAGAGAGAAAGGTGGGACTCAGAGCAGTGCTCATGTTACTGCCCAGCCTTCAGCCCCTTGTACTATACTTGATACCCTTTTAGAGAGGAAGGGAGGGAGGGAGGGAGGGAGAGAGGGAGGGAGGGAGAGAGGGAGAGAGAATAATGAATTAAAGCTGCAAACACTTTCATAAGGAAAAGTACTGTAAAACTAACACTTTAAAAAATTATTTATTTATTTGAGAGAAGGAGAGAGAGAGAGCGAGCGAGCGAGCTCCAGAGCCTCTAGCCACAGCAAATAGACTCTACACGCATGTACATGTGCCACCTTGTGCATATGGCATACGTGAGTCCTGGGGAATTGAATCTGGGTCCTTTGGTTTTGCAGGCAAGTGCCTTAACTGCTAAGCCATCTCTCCAGCCCCTAGCATTTTTGATTATAAGACAATTGGAAATGGTTCCATGGTGTAATCAGTTTAGCACTTTATAAAATAGTAACACTATAAGATAAATATATATTATAAAATAGTAATAGTTTTAACAAAATATATTATGATTTTGAAAGAAAAATATCACCATTTATATTTATGATACACTCATGTCAGTGTCTTTGCCTGAAAATCTTTCTCAGTGTACTGTCATAAATCCTTTCCTTTCTTTCTTGAGGTCCCAAATAGTAGAAGGCCATGGAGATCTTTTAGGGAGGAAGATGAGAACAGGTCTGAAAACTACAATCCTGAACATGGGCAGGAACTTGTCTGTGTGGGAGAAGCCCCACCATGTTTTAAAAAGCTTAGTTTCACTCTAGCAAGACCCTGCCTCGAAAAACAAAAACAAACAAACAAATAAAAAGCTTAGTTTCAGAATCAACTTTGTGTCTATGTGAAATGGGGTTATAGAACTGAAAAAGCTATCCCTATAGTTTGGCTGAATGTAACATGTTTTTCTTTAAAAGTATTTTTTTTGTACAATGATGAGATAGTATAAAGAATATACTTGTAAGTGTGCACATTTTTAAGAGGAGAAAGGGAGATTTTAACTTCCAGCTGTCTAATGTATTCAATAACATTAATTTTGTTGATTAAATAACTGCTTGGCTTCTAGTTTCTGTGGACAAAATATAAATGCAAGATTTTTGGAACAAAAAGCCTGGATGTATCACTGGACCTCCTCTATCAAGTAAAATATTTAGTATTGTTATTTTAAGAATACAGCAAATTAAGTTTCCCCAAATTTGGCCTAAATTTCTGGCTGAGAATCTCAGGAGCTTTGAAGGGCAAAGAACTTCCATGGTTAGTGGGAACCCCATAGGTATAGATGCTTGCGGAGACTACCTGGAAGAAAACACAGTTAACTTTTCATGCAATTATTTCTAATACATGTTGGAAATAGATACACCTATCAGGTGAACTGTAATTAGCTGCCACATAGGAAAAGTTCTTATTATCTTCTTTATATTTCCACATTTCTACTATTTAAATGGATTTTAAGAAAACTTATAAAGTAGCTGTATGCACATGGGTGAATCAGCACTTTTGTACCTTAAATATGAAAAATTGAAATGATCTTAAATAAGGAGAATATATAAGAAAATATCCCCTAATTAAGTATATGTGATTATTTTTACTTAGAGAATGTTTTGTTGTAATCATAATAAAAATGTTAAATGGGAAAATTTTCCTGGAAATGAGATTTCTTTTTAAAGAAAAAAACCTCTTCTAGACATCATAAAATATGTCTCTATTGCTTTTCCTCTCTAATGCAAGTTTCACTTTTTCATTAAAAAAGAAAACAGTTGATTATTATCTTCTCATTTATTTTGTTTTGAGGAAGGTCAAGGGAATGAGACTCAAATTATATCTAAATTTTTCAGGGGTTGCATTTTTACTTAATTTTCTTTTCATGATAAATATTATCTTATTAGCTTGTTCTAGCATCATTACTAAGCTTTATATATACCCATTTGCATAACTATTTCTTTACACATATTTTTTCCAGAAATATGTTATTTACTTAAAAGTACACAGTGAAACTTTCTGCTCTTCCTCTGGAAGCTGGGTATGGAGTAAAAAAATGATGAAACTTTTTATGTGTTTAGTCTTCGTGGGATTCCCTAGGGAAATCTGAAAATAAATGACAAAATAACATCTTATAGTGACTGAAAAATTGCATTTGTTCAAGTGCAGGATGGAATTTTATAAGCATTGGGATTTACATACCTATTCATACAACTATAGTTTCATAAGCAGGAAGCATTGATGTTTGATGTTTACACAGCTATAGTTTTAGGACATTTGTTTGATAGCAATGTGGTGCGTCTTGTTTGTAGATTTAAATGAGGCTGTAGAATGCTGCATTCATATTTTTTATTTTTATATCTTATATTTTCTATAGTAAAAAAAAAACAATCAAAACAAAAGGAACTCAAGCCATAACCTTAACTTGAGTACAAATTCCTTTAGATGCCTTGAGGGTCCTTCAGTTAAACACAGCATGATATAAAAGTTTGCCTCTTACAATCAAATGCATTTATCCATTTTGTGAATAACAAGATTTCTTCCTAGCTTTTAAAATGTACTCTCAAATTAATTTATAAGAGATGCTGGTCGTTAGTAATCTTTCACAAAGACCTTAACTATACCTATACAATGGTTTAAACACATGCATTTTATCCAAAGTTCAGAGCTTCATGTTCACACTATTCATTTTTATTTCCCCATATAAAACATGCCTTGTATTTTCAAAGAAAACTCACTCACAGTTGAACTGTCAGTGTTCCGGACACACTTTTGTAAGATTCTTTATGATATAATTTTTCCCATAGATCTTTTGAAAAAGCAGTGTTTAACCTCATGTTTTCATAAACTTTGTTTCTGGTAGATCCTATGCTGTCATGAAAAATGTTTCACTCTATATTCCAAATCTACGCTGTGATTTTCATTATATGTCCTAGCTTAAAGATTTAAGGCAAAGGGTGCTCTCTGGAAGTGAACACATACATAACAAAGATTAGCTGAGGAGTGTTCCATGGGCCTTGTTTGCCTAGCTTTCTTCATAAGCCACTCCTGTCAGTGGTCAGTTATAATAAAGGAAGAACAAAGTTCCTTGATGTCTACTGAGGGGGGAAAAAAAAAGCTGCCTGCCGTTCCTTTCAATTGCTCCGTTGCCCAGGCACGCCGGCCTCCAGCCAGAAGCCAGCAGGCAAAATTTAAAAGCCACGCTTCAAAATGTTAGTAGCAGCTATCAATGCATCCATAACTCTTAGCCCTCTAGATATGGGGTCATCTTTCAATACTACCCCACTGTCATAGACAACATTTGTCTTGTCCCGCATTCAACGGATTGTGTCAAACTATGGAGTGACTATATAATACACATATACAATAGCACAATGAAAGCAATAATCTCCCACCCAGTTTCTTTATTTATTGGAGCGCTATTACAAAGTTTCCAGCAGTAAGGGGAAGCTGGGAGGCTGCGGCATGATTCCACCCCACAGTAGATCTCGGAGGGAGTCGAAGATCTGCAGGGCCAGAGCATAGAAAGTCTTTGCTTTGATTTTATCCAAGAAGCGAGCTTTCATCACTTTAACAACCAAATTTGTTTCCCTCTATTCTAGTAACCCCTATTCATGTTATGTACTATTTATTTTCTACTTTAGAAAGTATAATAGGCTAAAATTATGTATTATGACGAGAAAAATGTTATTAAACAAAACAAACTAACAACAACCCCCCAACAACCCCATTTAACTCACCTTGATTTTTAAGTGCCATGAACTCTTCCATTCAGACAAATCCTATTTGCAGAAATAGATCTTGTTCCGTGGTAATGGAATCTGATTCCCCAAATCATGCTGAATTGTTAAAAGGTATGTTTGCTTTAGGATTGTTTTCAAGCTCCTGTTATCTATGTATAAAATCTAAGAAAATCAAAGTTGACTTTGGAGAATGATTGCATTTAAAAAAATGTACACCTGTTATAACTCGTGAAATGTCAACAAGTCAGTAGAGAGCATTTAATTATTTAGTCACTTGGAAAGGTTGACGAGGCATTTAGGTCTAAGCCTGAATGACTGAGGAAAACAATATTGGGAAGACTATACTCAATTTGGCTCTACCATAGAAAGCAGAGATTTTATTATGCTAAACAATGCTAAACACTTATAAGCTGTAACACAAATGTTCTTGTAATCAGGATTTGTATGAAGCTAGAAGGTAAATAGCCCAGTTATTATTTTTTAAGAGATCTGTTTCATTTAGTGATTATTTTGCAGTGTTTCTGAGCAATAACCCATGTGTGTCATGACAACTTCAAAAGAAAAATGAGAGAGGCGTATGAAAATGAATGATGTTCTTTTTGGTAATCCAAACACGTGTTTAAGAATCTCAATACAATTAATATGAAAATGATCACCAAATACAAATTGAAGCTGGGGAGAGGGACGAAGATCTTAACTCAGGTGTAATAGATTATTTGCAATTCTTATACACCTCGGAGCGGAGCTAGTCACTCAAAACCAAGCCAGTCTCCTTAAGAGAATGTTCCAAAAGCAAATGAACCTTGTAAATATCCTCGCAAAAGTCAGCTCTCTTTCAGCAGGCAAACAATGCTCTTTGTAACAGAGCTGCAAAGTACGTGGGGTTTTCAGCCACACTGTAATATTTTTATAGCCCCGCAGTCACCATCTATTCCATATACACAAACATCCGCGTACCCAGAAAATAATTGTGGATAATTCAATGTTCAGATTCGATAATGGATGCTCAAATAAATATGAGAATTCCAAGCAAATTTGTGCAAATGAAAAAAGATTTCCTCTGACATAATGGCATGGTGCAAGGCTGTGTGTAATGAGCTGTAATTTGTCTGGAAGAGCATTTTAAAGGGGTTGATCCATCCACTGGAAGACCGGCAGCCACTCCAAGTCTTACAACAGTGAGCAGCCTGCCTCGTCTCAGAGGAAATTACACCACAAGCAGGCCAAATTTCTGACAACTTCCATAAATTATTTCAGATTTTCATATTTCAAATTTCATCTGCATTCATCATGTGAGTTTGACTGGGGAAAAACGTCTAGGAGGAGCTCTGGTAACATTCAATGCAGCCGTCCCAGGAGCCTGCCCTGGGACGAGATAATTGAATTTCGTTTTGATTAGATTATTCTTGCCGCAGTCTACTGCCAATCTGAAGTATTGTGCCTTCTTCTCTACTTAACCTTCCTGCCCCGTGCCTGCTCCAGCCTGCATGCAGCTCTCCGTATTGCAGAATATATTTGAACAATCAAAGTTAGGAGTTATTATTTTGCTTTCCATTGTCCATCCTTATAAAAGCACACATCTTTCACTGGGCTCTCTCTTCCCAGAAATCAGATTACTTCTTTTTTTTCTTCTTCTTTTTTTTTTTTTTTAGTTTGTAATATTGTTTACCATTTTCAGTGGAAAGTGCCCTGTAATTTAGGTGGAAAATCTAAAATCATTACCAAATCTGGGGATGATGCAATAGACCATAAATAAGGGTCATCTTTAAAACGGCCATCATCATCACTGTGGGATGCACAAGAGACTGAAAACAGGTAAATAATGAATACACCTATCCATTAAACTAAAAAAAAAAATCTATTGTAAACCAAAGTTATTTTTCAACCCTTTACCTAATGGTCAATGAAGAAAGCCCTCCGTAATCAGTCTTTGAAGCAGGACATTAGAAATTCAGAATCCAAACTCTTTGTAATCATGCAGGAGTATAAACATATGATTAACTTATGAGAAATACTGGCACAATAGCAAAATAATCTGGGAAGGAGACTCAGGAAGGTTTTTAAAAAATTCTCTTAAATTAAATTTCAATACATGAAATGACGATTAACAGTAAATATGGACCGTGGGTATCTCACAATGCATAATCACATTTTTTTTCTATTTTTAGAAAATGACTACATTTATGTGAGATTCAATAACCAGGGAACACCAAAAATGTTTGTCACTGACTAAGTTAGGGGTAGGATTATTAGAAACATAGAGAAATAAACAAAACTAATGTTGTACTTTAAGTAATATCTATCACTTCCTCCTTATTGAGTTATTTCTTTAAACAATATAAGTTTTTTTGATGCCATGTGTCTGAACTGAGGACTTTAGCTTCTTTATTGTTCTCCATTTTGATGAAAAAAATTGAATTGGGGTTTGTTATATTGAATTTTGTTCAGTAAATATACTGAAATCTTATTTTTGTTAGAAACTATCAATAAATCCAGTATAAGAAAAGTAATAAGATACAAATATGAACAGGACCTTTGCAAAGGAAATATTATAAAGAGAGTGCACCCAGAAAATATATTAGGGAATGTGTTGTTTCCCTTGTGCTAGGAGAAAATGCAGACGGAAGGACATGAAACTGCATTATTTTTAAGACAGATTCCATGCCTGAAATAAAAACAAACAAACAGTTCTAACCACTACATCATATGGTTCAATCAAATCATTTTCCTGGCATTGTACTTAAAAAAATACAACAGACAAACAGCTAAATCTCTTTCCTAAATTAAGATAAGTTACTAAAAAGATATCACACTTGATAAATAATTATGATTTCCTGATTGTGAAAATGTCAGGGAAGGGTTGTTGTCTAACAGAGTGTACATAATAGTTCCAATTCTTTCTTAAAATTAATTATTTTAATATTTTATTTTTATTATTTATTTGACAGAGAGAGAGAGAGAGAGAGAGAGAGAGAGAGAAAGAGAGAGAATGGATGCCCTAGGGCTTCTAGCCACTGCAAATGAACTCCAGATGTGTGTGCCTTCTTGTGCATCTGGCTAATGTGGGTCCTGGGGAATCAAACCTGGGTCCTTTGGCTTTGTAGGCAAACGCCTTAACTGCTAAGCCATCCCTCCACCCCTTAAAATTAATTTAATTGTGGGAATAAATTACCTTTATTCAAAACTCCATTATATCTTGTCAGTAATATCCTTGGAAAAATATCACACAGGTTTCACAAATCTAATTTATTATGGATACATTTTTGGATGCAGTAGATGATGTTAATTCCTTCTAGTTTGGGGGTCAAGAGAAAAAAAATGAACATGTTGGATGTTATGTTTTCCCCTCACTTGTAAAATTGAATTAATATTGTGGGAAAAGGAATAGCACTATAAATAAAACTGACTTGTGGGACTCCATTCAGTGAGGAACCCTGATTTACTTAATAGCATCTTGTTCACTGGAGTGAATCTAGACACTGGGTGTTGGCCATTTTGGTGCTAAAGGCTCCCATAGTGTCTTTACTTTTGTATGGTCAGAAAACTCTGCATCTTAAACCAGGAAACTTTAATGACATTCCTTACTCACTTAGCCTTTTGAGCAGTTATATATTTCCCCTTGAATGTGGTTGTCATTGTTAAATAACTTTCCAATAGATAAAATGTAAGAAGAAATAGAAAAAGTAACTTAGTATTTGCAGCTTGTCTTAAGGTTCTGAAACCTGTTGTAATAAGATTAAACCTGTGCACTTTTCAAGCCCCATCAAACTCTGCTCTTCAACATCTCTGGGACTTAATGCTGGTTGGAGCCATTGTGCTATTTGGCAAGGAAGACTGGCAATTAAGCTTTTTGTAGCCGGTATTCAAATTTGAGAATGTCACTTTATTACTTTGATTTTTAATTATGGATCATGTCAGCAGAAAGACTTTCATTGAGTGCAGTAAAAAGAAAAAAAAATGCCCCTCTTTCCTGGAAATGGTAGTCGATGAAGAGAAAAGCTGCATTCCTAGAAATGTATAATTTATGATTGAAGCCAGAGGCTCCTGTGGGCCATAATAGAGGTATAGCTTGAAACCAGGATGGAGACTTGTGGGAATGCTTCCGTGGCTGGGTGCCTCCAGCAGTTGAGTTCTGGCTTCTAATATTGGGGAATAGCCTGGCCATTTTGTCTTCTAGGCTGAGCTTTGGAAGAAATGCAATTAACTCTGTCTCTTCTGCAGAAGGGTGAACTCATTCTTTTGACTGAGCAAGAACTTTGTTGCTGTGAAGAAGAAAAATTAAGGCTTTGCTCTGGTGAGTCATTTTCCCAAGACAGACCTATTCTTGCTTTCATTGAAAAAACTCTACACTATCCCCAATAGTTTATAGGCTGTCATATTACATAACTCCAAGGATGTCGTTATATTATTTGCCATGGAGAGTTGTGTTTTTTTGTTAGCCATGTTCATAAAAAGCCGTTGGAGCAGTGCCCCTGGCTGCTGTGGAGTTCAGGGGCTCCTGTGAAAGGCGCTGTTGGGAAAGCTGTGTTAGGTTTCTTTTCTTTTTCAAGGTAGGGTCTAGCTCTAGCCCAGGCTGACCTGGAATTCATTATGTAGTCTCAGGACGGTCCCGAACTCATGGCAATCCTCCTACCTCTGCCTCCCAAGAGTGCTGGGATTAAAGGTGTGTGCCACCACACCCGGCTTCTGTTAGGTTTCTTTTTTTTTAACATTAAAAAAAATATTTTATTTATTTATTTGAGAGAGAGAGATTAGAAATAGGCAGGTAGAGAGAGAGAGAGAGAGAGAGAGAGAGAGAGAGAGAATAGGCGCGCCAGGGCCTCCAGCCACTGCAAACAAACTCCAGATGCGTGTGCCCCCCTTGTCCTTCTGGCTTACGTGGGTCCTGGAGAATAGAGCCTTGAACCGGGGTCCTTAGACCTCACAGGCAAGCGCTTAACCACTAAGCCATCTCTCCAGCCCTCTGTTAGGTTTCTTTATGCAAAGGATAGAGGACAGGAGTGGGAAAAAGTAGAGGGAAAGGAACCACTGGGTTCCACGTTTTCTCCATCAAGTGTAGCACTACTTTTCCTTCCACTCCGTGTGAACTTTTCTGAGCCACTATGATGAAATATTTTGAAAAGTCTGAAGCTGCCCAAACAGGGGAGTATTTAAATAAGGGAGACCCTGGCTGTATTCTTAGTGGTCATGCAGCCAGTGAACCTTGGTTGCCAAACCTGACAGGCAACTCTCCATGTGTCAGAGTGGCTTGGCAATGCTGCATTCAAGACAGGACCCAGAGGCCAAATGGACCAATGTGTTCTCAGTGTGGTTTTCATGATTCAAATGGAAGATTTCTCACTCCCCCAGGGAATATTTAGGCCAAAGGAATAGGATTCCTATCACAGAGGTTTAGAATCCTGGTAGAATCAATTTCTTATTTGGAAAGATTATTATGACCTATGGGCCTGAGGAGATGGATCAGTTAGTAAAAACAGTTGCTCTGAAAGCCTAAGGACCAGAGCTCAGATCCCCAGAGTCCATGTCAAGCTGGATGCAGTGGTGCATGCATCTATATTCCCAAAGGGCCTACAGCAATGGGAGCTGGAGGTAGGAGACCCTTGAGGCTCATGGGCCAGCTAGTTTGGCAATCACAATGGCAAACAACAAGAGAGATCCTGCCTCAAAGAAGGTGGGAGGCAAGGACTGCCACACTGAAGCTATCCTCTGACATCCACCTGGGCACAACGGTACATATGTTGCTCATACATACATACACATATACTACCTACCACACACATGCACACGAAGATGGTTACCTAGGGAAATGGGACTGCTGGCTTAGGAACAAGATCCATTATAGTTAAGACTGCACTTGAGAAAAAAAGGAGATAGGGAACTATCTATGATTAAAAAAAAACTCACAGGAGGAAAATTGAAGACTGGATTTTTTTCCTCCTATCTGCAAAGTGGGGTGATTGGATAGATCATGTCTCAAGTTGTGTAATGAATTGAAAATAATTTGAAATACATAATAGAGAACACAAAGTGGCCTTGATATTCATGACCTCACAGTGGCGGATGCTACCTACACAAGACCTGCATAATAGGAAGGAACAAAAACGATGACATCAAAATAGAAGAAACTAGTTGGAAAGAGGGATTCAGTGGAGGAGGGAATTGAGAGCAGGGTAGGGGGTGGGGAAAGGAAGAGAGTGGGAGGAGATTATCATCATGCTATATTGTCTATGTCTATGGAAATGGCTAATAAAAAGTTAAAAATAGGGCTGGAGGGATTGCTTAGTGGTTAAGGCATTAGCCTGCAAAGCTAAAAGACCCAGGTTTGATTCCCCAGGACCCATGTAAGCCAGATGCACAAGGTGGCACATTCTTCTAGAGTTCGTTTGCAGTGACTGAAGGCCCTGGTGCACCCATTCTCTCTCTTTCTCTACCTCTGTCTCTCTCAAATATAAATAAAATATAAAAAGTTAAAATTAGTAAATACATAAATTATAAACATAAACCTTATCTCCAATTAGACAAAATTCTCGTCCATGTGTTCTAGAATGGGAGAGTGACAGCCACAGTGTTGTGATCTGCCAGTCATGTGGCCCTTCGAACGTGGTGGACAACTGCTGAGCTACAAGATTCCGAGGATGGCTCCCACCCGGGACAGTGGACATGCTTTGCTTCTTGGACACACCTGGAAGTCAGCTCAGTTCAGCTTTGGCATTCCTCTGCTCTGTGCTTTCTCTTTTTTTGGCATCAATGGCATCTTCATCTTTCCACATCTCTCCTGTCTCTCCTGTTTTTCCTGTCTCTTCCCTCTGTGGGTTTTTTTTTTTTTCAAAATGAAATGTATTTGTTCTGTATGATAGATAACTTCAGGTCAGATTGTAAAGCATCATTTCTATGACGTTGGGAGTTCTCAAGGCCATTTGGGATATTACCTGGACAAATAGTTGAAATGTCAATGGCTAAAGGTTTATTTAGAATTGTATTTTGGGATGGAGAGATGGCTTAATGGTAAGGTGCTTGTCTGCAAAGCCAAAGAACCTCTGTTCAATTAATTCCCTAGGACTCACATAAGCCAGATGCACAAGGTGGTGCATGTGTCTGGAGTTCATTTTTAGTGGCTGGAGGCCCTGATGCACCCATTCTCTTTCTTTCTCTCTCTCCCTCTTTCTCTCTCTCAAATAAAAAAATAAAAAAAAATTAGAATTGTATTTGTACACCAAAGTCATGCTTATGGGATAGTATTGATTAGGACTAGATTAAAGGAGAAATATCCATTTTCTAAGTGCTATTCAGGCTGCTGGGAGAGATAAGTCATCAATATTTTATCCAGTGGTGGATATACCATGGGTTCTACACATCCGACCAGCCATGCAAGTTGTTCCTACGGACCCGGATGTGGAGGCACATGCCTTTAATCCCAGCATTTGGGAGATGGAAGTAGGAGGATCACTGAGAATTAAAGGCCACCCTGAGACTACATAATGAATTCCAGGTCAGCCTTGGGTTAGAGCCAGACCCTACCTTGAAAAACCAAAACCAAAACAAAACAAAACAAAAAAACCCCAAACAAACAAAAAGATGTGCCTACTGGTACAATAGTGGCACATATTATGGGGCAAACAACTGCTTTTTGATTGGATTTGAGACCCACTACCCTGGAAGGAACTTGCGCCTGGCACTGAAAAGTAGTTTATGACTGGGAAGACCATAGACCGTGGGAAGCTATTACTTAGTGTTTGGCTAAATGGATATTTTGTGATCATCAAATCGCCCTGTAAATATTTATTTTTACCTTTGGATAGAGAAGGATATTTTCTTTTCTTTTCTTTGCAGGTGGCAGTTACAACCAACGAGACTCAAAACCCATCAAAGTGCTGAGAAGAAGTGACGGTTGAATGCTTCGTGCATTCTATCACATCTTCGAAGGCTCAGGGACTGTTACAGAAGAGGTGGCAGAAAGAATGCGTGTTGGTTTGAATCAGAGACCCCCTCCCCAAACTCATGTGTTTTAAATACTTGGTCCTCAACTGGTGGTAATTTGAGAGGGGGAGCCTTGCTTGGAGGAAATGTGCTGCAGGGGTCAACTATTGGGGTATTACAGGTAGCTCCCCCTTGCCAGAGCTCAGCTCAGTCTCTTGCAGCTCCCTTTCACCTGCTTTGACAAGGAGTGATGCCCAGCCTCGGCCCTACCATTCCTTTCCTGCCATCATGAAACTTCCTATTAAAACTGCAAGCCAAAATCAACCCTTCCCTCCCATCCTCTGCCTTTGGTCAGGTGGTTTGCAATGTGAAAGCAACCAGAACGCTGTCTTCTGCACGTGAAGAGTTCATTACATTCATGACCCCTCAGTAGCTATTACTTCCTGCACCAGAACTGCACAAAGTTGGGTCCACTAACATTTCAATATGGATGATGAAGAAGGGATAAAAAAAAAAACATGATATTAAGGGCTGGAGATATTGCTCAGTGATTAAAAGCACTTGCTTGCAAAACCTGCCAGCTTGGGTTCGATTCCTCAGTGTCCATGTAAAAAACTAATACCTAATGTAAATGTTTGAGTATTGCCAATAAAAAAGTTAATAAAAAATTGTGAAAAGAAATACATATTTTCTAACCAAAACCAATTTTATTAAAATATTGACTATTTAATAATAATGACATGATATGGAAGACGTCATGAAGGTAGCACATGAAGGATGGAAATTAGGAAATATTTAGATAGATTATTTTTTGCTGATGAAGTAGAAAATACTTTTGAGAGCTTTACTCCTACTCTGAGTAATAGGAAATTGCAAAATTAACAGTGGTGGTAAGTGCTAGAAATCATTTGCTATGGGGATAGCAGTGATAGGGTGACTCTGTCTATCTTTGGGAGTAGCAGTGATAGAGCGATTCTATCTTTTGGCAATGTTGCCATTATTATTATAATAATTATTATTTCTCTGTCTTTCTTCTTTCTTTCTTTCTTTCTTTCTTTCTTTCTTTCTTTCTTTCTTTCTTTCTTTCTTTCTTTCTTTCTTTCTTTGTTTTTTTGAGGTAGGGTTTCACTCTGGCCCAGGCTGACCTGGAATTCACTATGTAGTCTCAAGGTGGCCTTGAACTCATGGCAATCCTTTTACCTCTGCCTCCAAAGTGCTGGGATTAAAGGTGTGTGCTACCACGCCTGGCTTGCCATTATTATTATTTTTTTTCTTCTGCTGGCTCTTGCTCATTGTGTCTTGATTTCTTCTGTAGTCTCTGTTTTTCAACCATGAGTTTTTAAGCATTAGGCAAATCTTTGGGCATTTCTTTGAGATCTGGCTTGAAGGATGGGCGATTCCACCACTCCTATCCTTGGCCTCGGTTCCTGAACCCCACATTCAGAACCGCATTAAACGAAACTCTCGGCTCGAGGTTTCTTAGACCTTTAAGCCAAGAGTTTGGGCAACGAAGCCTTGCGAGGGCCATCTGTTGACTGTGCATTATTCTGAGAGTGTTCCCTCAGTCCTCCACTCAGTACCAACATTCAAGACAGGACATCTTCTTGCATGGTCTTGGCGAGCAGGCTCATTTCCAGCCCACCTATACCTTATCTCTCATCTCCCATGTCTCTTAAGGCCATGAAATCCCAAGACGCAAGTCATGTGGGCCTGACCTATGTGTCCTAATGCGTTCTTCTCAATTCCTGCTTTACTGGGTTGCTTTTGGGTCTTCAAATATTTCTTACTGATACAGTGAAAAAGTTAAAGAAATAGCTTATAAAGTAACATTCCTAGCTAGTTGGAGGTAAATTGGTACAACCACTTTGGGTATTACTGGGTATATAGCCAATAGAAATGTATATTCAAGTTCTCTAAAAAAAAAACATTTATAAGAATGTTAGGGAAATCCATTCAGTGGAATGGAACTCATTGCTGGAACTGGGAAATAAGTCAAAGCCATGTACAAAAAATGAGCTCAGTCTCCAAGATCTAGAGGCCACCAAATGTGGGCGAGAAGAGAGCCAATGCATATAAAATTCCCTCCAAAACATATATGGTTATCCCTTCTATCTAGTACTAACTTCTCTCTCCGTTGGAGAATTTACTTATCTCTTTTCAGGTGGACAATGAACCTGAAGGGAGGATCAGCTAACCACACCTCACCAGCTGAAACCATAGAACAACGCAGGGGAAGGGCAAGAATACAGCGCTCAAGGCGATCACAACACCAGAAAAAGGCTGAAGGAGATAAACACAGAGAACATCCAACTCCAACTAAGCCAGATATCCAGAGACACAGAGGCTCCCAAAACCTCATCAAGGAAGCAGAACTAAAATGACCCCAATGTGGCTTAGGGAAACTCGCGGAAGAGGGGGCGGAAAGATTGTTAGAGTCACAAGTTGGGGCATTATGCACAGAGACTGGGGCCTATCCACCAGAACTCTTGAGCAAACTCACAATGCATGATCCACATTCCCCATTGATGAGGTCCCTTTGAAAATGGGAGGAAGGGGAGGAGGACAATGGAACCAATACTATGAATGTAAAATCAGAATAATATAAATAAAAAATATATATTTATATAAAAAAAAAGAATGTTAGGGTTAGAGAAATGGCTTAGCGGTTAAAGGCACTTGTTTGCAAAGTCTGACCGACTTGGTTTGCTTTCCCAGTACCCAGTGTGTAGAGATCATTTGCAGTGGCCAGAGGCCCTGGTATGCCTATTATCTCTCTCTCTCCCCCCTGCAAATAAATAAATAAAATATGTTTCAAAAAGAATGTTTACAGCAGCCTTATACATATTAGCCTTAACTAGAAACTTCAAAACACTGTCAACAAGAGAAAGTAATTGTAGCACATTCATACCATACATAGTATGAACCTTAAATTACACACAATAACACGAATGTATTCCATAACCAGAACTAAAAATCCAGACACAAAAGAGAACACACTATGTAATTTCATTTGCACAGCACTCAAAATCAGCAACCTATCTAAGTTGGTGGACTCAGGGTGGCCGTTACTTTTTGTAACTGGAAAGGAACTAAAGAGACATTTTCATGGAGTTGATAAGGTTTTTAAAATATTTTATTTTACTTATTTATGAGAGAGAGAGAGAGAACAGGCATGCCAGGGCCTCTAGCTACTACAAATGAACTACAGATGCATGTGCCACCATGTACATCTGGCTTACATAGGTACTGGGAAATGGAACCTGAGTCCTCAGGCTTTGCAAGCTAGTACCTTAACTGCTAAGCCACCTCCCCAATTTTAAAAATCTGGGTGCTGGTTGCACAGGGTTGTTTAGCTGGCAGGAATTCATCTAGCAGAATGCTTGAGTTACTTGTGGGTTTCTAAATATATTATACTTTTCTACAAAGGAAAAATGTATATCATTTGAAAGTCTGAAGAAAGAGTGGTCAGGGTGAGTGGTTTAGCACAGCCGCAAGTCACAAAAGGAAATTGTGTTTGTTCGTCTCATTGTTATACCTCCTGCGTCTGCTTGGCCCATAGGAAGTATTCAAAATTATTTTTTCATACAAATATGCACGTAATTTAGAGTTATTCTATATCTAACCACACAATTTTGGAATACACTCCCATACGTACATACATGTATATTTAAGAACATAATGATCAGTTGACCACTTTTTCTTCCATTTAAAAAAAAGCACCAGGAGCCAGATGTGGTGGTGCATGCCTTTAATCCCAGCACTCGGGAGGCAAAGGTAGGAGGATCACCATGAGTTTGAGGCCAGCCTGGGTTTGAGTGAGACCCTACCTCTAAAAAAAAAAAAAAAAAAACCAGGGAATAATTTGCTCATTCCTTTAGGGATACAGTTGCCTTCCTCCAAAAAGAAAAATGTGGGCCAAATAGATTATATTACATCATCCACTCTCAGAAAATCAAGGAATAAGTGAGTGAAAGAGGCTCAAACTTGCCTCAATTTAAAGGGAACATTGAAAGCTCCTAGGATTCAGTTATAGAGGGATGGAATTCTCTATTTTTATTTTTAATTTTTTGTTATTTTTTATTTTTTGGTTTTTCAAGGTAGGGTCTCATTCTAGCTCAGGCTGACCTGGAATTCACTATGTGGCCTGGAACTCACGGCGATCCTCCTACCTCCTGCCTCCCGAGTACTGGGATTAAAGGCGTGTGCCATCAAGACCGGCTTATTTTTTATTTTTTGAGGTAGGGTCTTGCTCAAACCCAGGCCGACCTGGAATTCACTCTGTATTCTCAGGGTGGCCTCAAACTCATGGCGATCCTCCTGCCTCTTTCTCCTGAGTGCTGGGAGTAAAAGTGTGCACTACCACATCTGGCTAGAAATTCATATATGTATATTTCTTTATATTTTAGATGTTTTGCCCTTTGAAATGTTGATTCCTTGAACGGGAGTAAAATTCACTTCCCTAATGGGAAGGAATGGGGAAAAGGCGTCTTTAGAAAGGTTGGAATGATATTTGGACATGAAGGACATTTTACTTGAGGAGGTTAAAGCTCATTACTGGAAGATACACCAGCTCTACAGAGACGCGTCAGGACAGAGCTGTGTGACCTTGACTGACTTGGCATCCTCTCTGTTTTCAGTTTTTTAAAAATTTATCTACAAAATGAGACACAGGTTTCTTTCAAACTTAAGGCTCTAGCATTGTATAATTTCATGTAAGTGTAGGAAAAACTGGCCTGGATTACTTTAAAAATATGAAAAATATATCATTAAAAAGGAGAGGCGCTTTTGTGAAATTGACAGGCACAAAATAAAATGTCATTTCCAATAAATTTTCGTCTTGCCCAGGAGAGGTCTTTTAAAGGGGTTTGAGTTAGGATTAGTGAAGATTCAGAATTAGAATAGTCATTAATCACATTTTCCTCTGCATTTCGGTAGTGTCTGTGGCAGAGACTGGCTAGCTGTCCACTGAGGATGCTTACTATTCCTCCTTCCGGGACATGGCTCCACTTGGTTTCTCTCTGTCTTGGGTCTTCTTCACACCGAGGGGTTCTCCTGTGAGGCATCATTCCCTTCCTCTCTAGCATGGACAGCTGTTCATCCATCAGGAAACGTGTGGCTTGAATTGAACGTATGTACTATACATGTGTGTTTGACTAGGCAAACCCATACAAAATTGAATTGTGGCTTATTAAGAGAAACTACGGACTGAAAATGAGATAATGTCCAGGTCTGGTGGTGCCCACCTGTAACCCCAGCAACTTAGGAGGCAGAGGCAGGGGGGTCACAAGTTCGAGGACAGTCCTAGCTACAGAGTAAGTAGAAGGCCAGTCTAGATAACTTAGTGAAAGCCTGTTTCAAAATAAAAATTGAAAGGAGGGCTAGGATGTAGCTCTGAGGGAGAACACTTGTCTTACATGCCTGATTCCTAGTACTGGAGAAAGAGAGAGAGAGAGAGATAGAGAGAGAGAGAGAGAGAGAGAGAGAAAGAAATGAACTAATGACAAAGAAAGTAAATATAAAATTGGCAAAGCTTACATTTGCCCTAATCACAATTTCTCTATGAAGAGCAGGTTTGCTCACAAAGTGAAATGCTGCCCTCCCCACATTCTCCAGAAAGTGGCTCAATCATGAAATTGGCTGTAGGGAAGCATCAGGGCATAGAGCAAAGGTTAAAGTCTCTGGGTGAAGGTAGGTGGAGTTCAAGTCCTAGTTTGACTGCTCAGAGCCTGAAGGGTCTTTCCTATCAGATGGAACTAATGATACCTGCCTTGCCAGGTAGGTCAGTGGTAATAAACACAGGGACTCAGGCAGAAAGCTACAGGGGCTCAGGCAGGAATCCTAGCTTTGCCATTTATTGGCATGGATGTACTGAGTGAGACACCTCCATTCTTTGTGCCTTAGTTTTTTTATTTGTAAGACTAAAATATTTAATGAGTTCACACATCCTGCCATCTACATCGATGGGTTTCTACAACTGTGCTTCAACAAAACACAATTTGAGAACATATATTTTTTAAAATCCATTCAGGGGCTGGGGAGATGACTCAGTGGTTAAAGGTGTTTGCTTGCAAGCTTGCACCGGACTTTGAACTTCCTCAGCACCCACTTAAAGCCAGACAGTAAGTGGTACCCATGTCTGTAATCCCGATGCACCTACAGCAATGGCAGGTAGAGCCAGGAGAATATTGAAGCTTGCAAATAGGAGTGGCAAGAGAGACTGTTTCAAAAGGGTGGAAGGAGGGCTGGAGAGATGGCTTAGTGGGTAAAGCACCTGCCTGCGAAGCCTAGAATGCCCGTTCAGTTCTCCAGGTCTCACATTTAGCCAGATGCAAAATGATGCAAGGGTGCAATGTCGCACATGCACACAAGGGGCCGCATGTGTCTGGAGTTTGTTCACAGCACCTGAAAAGGCCCTGGCATGCCCATTCTCTCTCTGCCTCTTCCTCTCCTTTCTCTGTGTCTCTCTCAAATATAAAATTTTTAAAAAGGGTGGAAGGAGAAGAGAAACACATGGAGGTTGTCCTCTGAGTGCTACACACATCTGTTGCAATCACGCACCCACACATATACATATAAACACATGGAAATACATACACAAAGAAATAACTTAAAAATCTCATTTATAGCCGGGTGTGGTGGCGCACGCCTTTAATCCCAGCACATGGGAGGCAGAGGTAGGAGGATCGCCGAGAGTTCAAGGCCACCCTGAGACTACATAGTGAATTCCAGGTCAGCCTGGACCAGAGTGAGATCCTACCTTGCAAAAACCAAAAAAAAAAAAAAAATCTCATCTATATGGAACATGTACTGATTTCTTGTCATCATTCTTGAACAACATAGCATATTATCAACTACTGACATGGTAATTTCATTGTATTAGGTATTATAGAGATGGCCTTAGGATCTATGGGAGGGTGAGAAATACTATATCATTTTATATAAGGGTCTTGTGCATCTGTGGACTTTACTATCCATGTGGTTCTGAGACCAATCACCCTCAGATGACTGGGTCCCTGAGACCTAAGGGAATAGCTGACTTTACACGTAAGTCATGTAGGACAGGGCCTGCCAAAAAGATATGTTTTTATTATTATCATTGCCATGATTAACTAGATTATGGTCTAAACTCCCCCTCCCACATTTTGGACACTCATTAAGTGTCCATAGTGCACGATTCAAAGATGTTCACCAATGCTTGTTTGCACATGAAAATCAGAATCTTAACTTGACACTTTCCACATGTGCACTCCCCCGTCATGGAAAAAATTCATTTTAACCCATTTCAGTTTATCCAATATATGCTGGTCTGATGTGAAATAATTTGATTCCATGATTTAACAGGGTATTGTATTGAGGAAAAAAAAAAACAGGGCATATAGAAAGAAATATGCCTTCTCTGAGATCAAAAGTTGAGAGCTTATGTGTGATGCTTCACTCTTCATATTTAGCTGGACTAAGCTTTGGGCACCCAGCTCCTATGAATAAGGCTAGACACACTTGCCTCCTTAGTTGGGAAAAATTGCTAGACTCATCTTTTATATAGGGTAGAATGTAGTTTTATTGTGTGTGCATGAGTGTGTGACATGCATGCATGTGTGTGTGTGCATGTATGTATGTGTAGGTCAGAGCTGACATCAGTGTTTCCTGAATTACTCTCTACCTTAGTTTTTAATGACCAGATAGGTTATATAGTAAAAGCCCATCAAAAGAAAAAAAAAAGAAGGAAAGAAAGAAAAAAAATGAAAGAATGAGGGAGAGAGAGGAAGAAAGGAACCTGAAGCTCATTGATTCAGTTAGATTATCTAGCCAGTATGACCCAGATGCCCTCCTGTCTCCATTTCCCTAGTGCTGGGATAATAGTTGCATGCCCCATGACTGGCTTTTATGGGGGTTCTGGGATCCAAACTCAAGTGAACCATCTCCCAAGTCCCCACAGAACACCATTAAAAAGCTATTGATTTTTTTGGGGGGAGGGCTGGAGAGATGGCTTAGTGGTTAAGACCCTTGCCTGCAAAGCCAAAGTCCCAGGTTCCATTTCCCAGAACTCATGTAAAGCCAGATGTACAAGGTGGTGCATGTGTCTGGAATTAGTTTGCAGTGGCTGGAGGCCTTGGTGCGCCTATTCTGTCTCTATCTGCCTCTCTCTCTCCATTTCTCTCTCTCTAGTAAATAAAAATATTAAAAAATTTTAATAAAAAGGCTGCACAAATAGATCCCTTATTGCCCTTATTGGTATTCATTCATTGTGGAGACCAAGAGGCCTCTTTTTTTTTTCCCCCCCAGGTAGGGTTTCACTGTAGCTCAGGTTGACCTGGAATTCACTATGTAGTCTCAGGATGGCCTTAAACTCATGGTGATCCTCCTACCTCTGCCTCCCAAGTGCTGGGATTAAAGGCATGCGCCACCACGCCCAGCTGAGGACTCCATTTTTAATTGTTTTTAAACTATTAAAACATTTTTGAGCAGGCACTCTCAAAATAAGTATGTAGTAATTTTATATACTTACTATTCATATGCAAGTATACATACATTATACAGTAGTATTCTTATATTGGTATTAGATATAGTGCATACATAAAAGTGATATCTTAGTAAGATGAAATAAAGAAAATTACTCACAGTATAAGGTCGATTCCTAATTGTGATGGCTTCATATTATCAAGGCTCAGTCATAGTGTGGGTTCATTGTTAATGAGAATAGAATGAAATTTCAAAATGATTTAGCTGACGTGTAAGACCTTACTAGTTCCTTTCTCTCTCCCTTCTTCCTTCCCTACCTCTTTTTATTTCTCCTTTTCCCCTCCTCTCCCCCCTTCCCCTTCCCTCCCCCCCCCTTCTCCCTCCCTCCCCTCCCTCCCTCCCTTCCCTTCCCCTTCCTTCCTTCCCCTTCCTTCCTTCCTTCCTTCCTTCCTTCCTTCCTTTCCTTCCTTCCAGCAGGCTTCTGCACTCCCCGTCATGGAAAAAATTCATTTTAACCCATTTCAGTTTATCCAATATATGCTGGTCTGATGTGAAATAATTTGATTCTATGATTTAACAGGGTATTGCATTGAGGAAAAAAAAAACAGGGCATATAGAAAGAAATATGCCTTCTCTGAGATCAAAAGTTGAGAGCTTATGTGTGATGCTTCACTCTTCATATTTAGCTGGACTAAGCTTTGGGCACCCAGCTCCTATGAATAAGGCTAGACACACTTGCCTCCTTAGTTGGGAAAAATTGCTAGACTCATCTTTTATATAGGGTAGAATGTAGTTTTATTGTGTGTGCATGAGTGTGTGACATGCATGCATGTGTGTGTGTGCATGTATGTATGTGTAGGTCAGAGCTGACATCAGTGTTTCCTGAATTACTCTCTACCTTATTTTTTAATGACCAGATAGGTTATATAGTAAAAGCCCATCAAAAGAAAAAAAAGAAGGAAAGAAAGAAAAAAAAATGAAAGAATGAGGGAGAGAGAGGAAGAAAGGAACCTGAAGCTTATTGATTCAGTTAGATTATCTAGCCAGTATGACCCAGATGCCCTCCTGTCTCCATTTCCCTAGTGCTGGGGTAATAGTTGCATGCCCCATGACTGGATTTTTTGGGGGTTCTGGGATCCAAACTCAAGTGAACCATCTCCCAAGTCCCCACAGAACACCATTAAAAAGCTATTGATTTTTTGGGGGGGTGGCTGGAGAGATAGCTTAGTGGTTAAGACCCTTGCCTGCAAAGCCAAAGTCCCAGGTTCCATTTCCCAGAACTCACGTAAAGCCAGATGCACAAGGTGGTACATGTGTCTGGAATTAGTTTGCAGTGGGTGGAGGCCTTGGTGCGCCTATTCTGTCTCTATCTGCTTCTCTCCATTTCTTTCTCTCTCTCTCTCAAGTAAATAAAAATATTAAAAAAATTTTAATAAAAAGGCTGCACAAATAGATCCCTTATTGCCCTTATTGGTATTCATTCATTGTGGAGACCAAGAGGCCTCTTTTTTTTTTTTTTTTTTTTTTTTTTTTTGGTTTTCCCAGGTAGGGTTTCACTGTAGCTCAGGTTGACCTGGAATTCACTATGTAGTCTCAGGATGGCCTTTAACTCATGGTGATCCTCCTACCTCTGCCTCCCAAGTGCTGAGATTAAAGGCATGAGCCACCACGCCCAGCTGAGGACTCCATTTTTAATTGTTTTTAAACTATTAAAACATTTTTGAGCAGGCACTCTCAAAATAAGTATGTAGTAATTTTATATACTTACTATTCATATGCAAGTATACATATACTATACAGTAGTATTCTTATATTGGTATTAAATATAATGCATACATAAAAGTGATATCTTAGTAAGATGAAATAAAGAAAATTACTCACAGTATAAGGTCGATTCCTAATTGTAATGGCTTCATATTATCAAGGCTCAGTCATAGTGTGGGTTCATTGTTAATGAGAATAGAATGAAATTTCAAAATGATTTAGCTGACATGTAAGACCTTACTAGTTCCTTTCTCTCTCCCTTCTTCCTTCCCTCCCTCTTTTTATTTCTCCTTTCCCCTCCCTCCCCCTTCCTTCCCCTCCCCCCTCCCCTCCCCTTCTCCCTCCCCCTCCTCCCTCCCTCCCTTCCTCCCTCCTTCCTTCCCTCCTTCCTTCCCCTTCCTTCCTTCCCTCCTTCCTTCTTCCCCTTCCAGCAGGCTTCTGCTATGTTGCCTAGGCTGATCTCAAACTTTAAAAAATTTTTATTTATTGGGCTGGAGAGATGGCTTAGCAGTTAAGGCGCCTGCCTGCTAAGCCTAAGAACCCAGTTCCAATCTCCAGGTCCCACATTTAGCCAGATGCAAAGTGATGCAAGGGTGCAATGCTGCACTTGACCACAAGGGGGCGCACACATCTGGATTTTGTTCACAGCAGCTGAGAGACTGCTGGCGCGCCCATTCTCTGTCTCCCTCTACCTCTCTCTCTGTCTGTCTCTCTGTGTCTCTCTCTAAAAATAAACAGTAATAAAAAACTTAAAAATAATTAATTAATTAATTTATTTATTATTAGAGATACATAGGAAGGAACGGGGAGAGAGAGAGAGAGAGAGGGAGGGAGAGAGAGGATGGACACACCATGGCCTCTAGCCACTACAAAGGAACTCCAGACACATGTGCCGCCCTGTGGATCTGGCTTACATGGGACCTGGAGAATCAAACCTGAGTCCTTAGGCTTTGCAGGCATGCTCCTTAACTGCTAAGCCATCTCTCCAGCCCTCATCTTTTCTTTTTCAATGTCACCTTATAGCTAATGAAGAGACAAGAGGGACTTTCACTATGCTGTAATGCAGGCTCTCATCTTTTAACTTTTTAAAAATATTTTTATTTATTTATTTAAAACTAGAAATACAATTCTGAGGAACAGGGAATGACCACATGCTGAATTGGATTGTTTCAGTATGTCCCCAGCACGCATCTGAAGATGGCCCATATCTTACAGGTTGGTTACATTAAGTTCCCGACTTGTAAATCAAAACACATAAATGCAAAGAGAAGTTCTAATATTTTATTCGTGCTCAAGACTCACTGGAAACCTCTCCTTGCTTTTGTTCTCCATGGACTAGAGTTTTTGTTTTTAATTTTTGTATTATTTTATTTATTTTTGGAGAGAGACACAGAGAGAGACAGACAGAGAGGGAGAGGGAGACAGATCATCTGGGCAAACTGCAGTCTCTCAGCTGTTTAGCTAAAACTAGGAAATAAAATTCTGTCCATGAAATGGTCACATGCAGCATTGATTGTTTCAGTCACTTCCCCATCTGGCTAAACTGGGAGATGGCCCATTGAACTGGGGTTGGTTAGGCTTAAGTTCAGGCTTAACCGCAAAACATCTCTAAAGCAAAGAGAAGTTCTAATTTATTATCTCGTATTGTCTTTTTTTTTTTTTTTTTTTTTGGAAACCTCTCACTCTGGTCCAGCTGACCTGGAATTAACTATGTACTGGTTTTATTATCTTGTAATCGTCTTACCTCTGCCTCCTGTTGGGATTAAACTTTTTTTAATTCTATACCAGAGAACATCTATTTCTGGCTGATATCAAAAACTTTGCATGCTACAACACGATGCTGTGATATCTTATCTATGCGAGGAGAAAATTTGAGCAGCAGGTTCAAAGCTTAACCTGGGAGGTTGGTGAGCAGAGATTAGCTTCAGACATTAATCAAATCCTGGCTCTACTGTTAATGATGTGAGCTTGAGGCAAACTAACCAGTCTGAACTTCCATTTTCCCATCTGAAAAAGTAGTGACATTTAGTGCATTAGTCAGGTCATATATTAGATTGCTATAGAAAGGAGGGGGGCACAGAGATATGCTTTTATTTCTCTTATGCAAAAGGTTCAGATGGGTGGTCCTGGATTTGCATGTCAGTTCAACAGTGCCAGGAACCACGTATCTACCTTGTTGCTCTTTAACCCTCAACACTGGGCTTCTACTTTATATAAAATGGCTTTTTCAGTTATTGCCATTGTGTCGGATTCCAGCCAGTGGGAAGGAGGAAAAGGAAAAGAAAAAGGAAAAGAACACTACTTTTTCTTTAAGAAATAACTTTGAAGTTGCTCAAATCTCATTAGCCAAACCTTAACCACATGGCCACCCTTAACTGCAAAGGACGATGGGAAATGTAGTATTGATTAGTGGCATATGAGCAGCTCCAAGTTTTTGCTACCAAAAAAAAAGGACGGGGGAAATGGTTTTGGGGGCACATCAGCCATTTTTGGAAAGTCTGCTTTTTCATACTGTTGTAGGGATTAAATGACATTATTTGGCACAGAGCTGGGCCCGTGATTAAAGAACAATCCCAAAGATCACTATTAATAATACTAATCATAATCTCTGGTGTTTTGATTTCTTCTATGTAAAGTCAATCTTTTTAAAAAAATCTATTTATTTATTTTTTTGAGAGAGCAAGAGAGAAAGAGAGAGAGAGAGAGAGAGAGAGAGAGAGAGAGAGAATGGGTGCTCCAGGGCCTCCAGCCACTGCAAATGAACTCCAGATGCATGTGCTCCCTTGTGCATCTGGCTTATGTGAGTCCTGGGGAATTGAACTAAGGTCCTTTGGCTTGGCAGGCAAACGCCTTCACTGCTAAGCCATCTCTCCAGCCCTGCAAAGTCAATCTTGACTGATGGTCCCCTTCTATGAACTGGCATTGAGTACTGATCTTGCGGCACAGCTGCTGTGTGTATGTCACCAGGTAGTAAGTGTGGAAACAATGCTCAGTGTGAATGAGTTCTGAAGCACTCGTCATTAAAGAGCAGCTCCCAAATGGAAAGATTACCATTCACTTGCAAGCAATAGTTCCAATTCCTCTCATGTGGATCTTGTGAAGTCTTCATATGACAACTACTAAGAAAACAAAAGTGGGGCTGGAGAGATGGCTTAGTGTTTAAGGTGCTTGCCTGCCAAGCCAAAGGACCCAGGTTCGATTCCCCAGGACCCATGTAAGCCAGATGCACAAAGGGGAACATGCATCTGGAGTTCATTTGCAGTGGCTGGAGGCCCTGGCGTGCCCATTCTCTCTCTCTCCCCGCCTATTTCTCTCCCTCTCTCTCTTAAATAAATTAAAAAAAAAAAAAAAGAAAACAAATGTGCCACTGCTTTTACTGAAGATGAAAAGCAACAGGAAAAATATGCTGATGGGGAGTGCTGCTTGAGGGATGAGAAGCATCAGAAATAAAGGTGAAGTACCTGGATGGTAAAGGCAGAAAGACTTAGTGTGTTAGTTAGCTTGTGCTTGAATAGTTAATCCCCAGTGGGTGGAGCTGTTTGAGAAGGTTGTGGAATCTGTAAGTGGTGGAACCTTGCTGGGGGGAAGGGCGCCAGTGGGAGTGGGCCTGGGTGTGGTGGAGTCCAGCTTCATTCAGTGCTCTAGCTGTTCTTCCTCCCTGCTGACTTGACATTGCCTGTCTGCTCCTGCTGTACGGTCCCCACCATGATAGAAACTTCCTCTCAAAGCTGTAAGCCAAAATAAACCATAATCTGCTTCTGGCCAGGTGGTTTGTCCCAGCACTGACAGAGTAACTGCTAACACTCAGCTTTTGCTATGCTATAATGAATCTTTTTTTTTTTTTTCCAAGGTAGGGTCTCACTCTGGCCCAGGCTGACCTGGAATTAACTATGTAGTCTCAGGGTGGCCTTGAACTCAAGGTGATCCTCCTACCTCTGCCTCCCAAGTGCTGGGATTAAAGGCGTGTGCCACCACGCCCAGCTATGATGAATCTTAAAGTCAGTGGTTTAAAGTAATATGACTTGCCCCCAGGTCTGCATAGTCTTTCCTTGGACACAGTTGGGTTAGAACTCAAAAGGTAAAGCTACATCAGGCCGGTGTTTTCAGAACCTCTATTTGGAAGCCACCTATGATATGTTCGCTCATATTCCATCAGCCAAGGCCAATCATATGGACAAGGCTAAAAAATCAATGGTGTAGAGACGTAATTCCCATCTCACAGGCAGGCACTGTCAAGGTAGGAAAGGAATAGGTAGTTGTAAATGAATAATATAGTCTTCAACACCAGAGTTTGGTTTCCTAACAAGCTGTGCAGTCAGAGGCAAGGTGTTTTGCCTTTCTGAGATCCATTTATGACAAAGGTTCATAAATGTAACCCATACATTTGCATTAATGAATAAGATAATCATCTTTGAAAAGCAATTTTCCATTGGTGCTGGGTTACAAGTGTGCAGGCACCACCATGCCTGGCAATATTGTCATTTTCTATGTGCCATGATGCATGAAGAAGAAGAGGAAGATGAAGAGGAAGAAGGAAGAGGAGGGAGAGTTGAGGGGGAGGGAAGGAGAGGAGGGAAAGAGGAAGAAAAGGAAGAGGAGAAGAAGGAGAAGTAAAAGAAACATAAAAGCCAGATGCACGAAGTGATGCATCTGTCTGGACTTCATTTGCAGTTACAAGATCCCCCGGTGTGCCCATACTTTCTCTTTCTGTCTCTGTCTCTCTCAAATAAATAAACAAAAGAGGGCTGGAGACAAGGCTTAGAGGTTAAGTGCTTGCCTGTGAAGCCTAAGGACCCGGGTTTGAGGCTCGATTCCCCAGTACCCATTTAAGCCAGATACACAAAGTGGTGCATGCATCTGGAGTTCGTTTGCAGTGGCTGGAGGTCCTGGTGCGCCCATTCTCTCTCTCTCTGCCTCTTTCTCTCTGTGTCTGTCTGTTGCTAATAAATATATAAAAATAAACAAAAAATTAAAAAATAAAAGATTCTTTCAAATAAATAAATAAATAAATAAATAAATAAATAAATAATCTTTCTCTCCTGCTCTCTGTTTGAAATAAGTAAATAAAAATAAAAAAAACAAAGCCGGGTGTGGTGGCACACGCCTTTAATCCCAGCACTTGGGAGGCAGAGGTAGGAGGATTGCTGTGAGTTCAAGACCACCCTGAGACTACATAGTGAATTCCAGGTCAGCCTGGACCAGAGTGAGACCCTACCTTGAAACACCCTAAAAAAAAATTTAAAAGGGGGTGGAGAGAGAGCTTAGTGGTTAAGGCACTTGCCTGTGAAGCTTAAGGACCCAGGTTAGCTTTTCCAGGTCCCACTTAAACGAGATGCACAAGGTGGCACATGTATCTGGAGTTTTATTTGCAGTGGCTGGAGGCTCTGGCGGGTCCATTCTCTCTCTCTCGCCCTCATTCCGTCTCTAATAAATAAAAACAAAACAATTTAAAACAAAGAAGAGGAAGGGAAGGAGGAGGAAGAAGAAAAAGAAGAGAAGGAAGAAACAATGGTAGTCAGAAGGCCCTGGAAAGCAAAGCACCTGGGTTTTTGGCTTAATCTGGTTTGGTACCAGAAGCAGCTGTCGTTGCTGAGAGGCGGAGGGGCGGCTGGGGAGGCTGTCCCTATGGCATCCAAGCCGCCAGCAGAACAGAACCGCCCTTCAGAGAGCGCAGCGTCAAGAAAACCCTTCTTGATACATCCCCGTTTTCCTCTCTGTGACCCTCGCCGGGTCACGACCTCCCTCCCCTACAATTTGAGAAATCCTGGAGGACAGTGTCCAGAGCCCAGCTCTGTGTGCCCAGAGCCGAGAGCTGAGTCTAAAAATAGGTCTTGCTATAGAACACTGATTGTGGCTGTGTCCACGGCCATTCTTGAGCTTATTACAATCTATCCAAAAAGGAATTCCTGGCATGGCACTTGTCTGGGAGGAGACAGCGTGATTCCTGATCTTCTGAGCGGCTGCTGCCGAGGCAGACTTCCGGGGTCTGGCATTGGACCTGCTCACTGTCACGCAGGCTCCGAGGGCTCAAGCCAGAGCGTTGGGTCATGCCATTGGACCTTGTCCTGACTGCTGTGATAGTTCTCTTTATTGCCACAGAGATGAATATTATCCACAGAGCAAAACCTAAGATAATCATAGCCCACGTCCCTTGAAAATATTGTCCATTTTTTCTCTCTCATTATACTGCTAAGCAAAACATGCCCACTGCTGCGCACAAAAATATTCTCATGACTTGACCTGAATATTTCCTTTCTACTTAGCCTACCTATAATGAGGCTTCAGGGTCCTAACAGTGCAGACTCACATGACCAGCTGCAATTTCTAAATCAGACAAAGGTGGATCCAGTTGTTTTATAACACAAGGGATCTCTTTAGCATGACCATTTGTCAGCTCGTCATGGATTTTGTACTCTTGCACTCATTCCTTCAATGAACATTTCTGGAAAAAGTGTTTTCTATGTGAAATACTGGAGATACAATGCTAAACAAGGCCTCTTCTCTGGCCTCAAGGGGAGTGAAATGTTTTTTTCTTTGTTTGTTATTTTTATTTATTTACTTAGAGACAGGGAGAGAGAGAGAGAGAGAGAGAGAGAGAGAGAGAGAGGGAGAGAGAATGGGTGCACTAGGGCCTGCAGCCACTGCAAACAAACTCCAGATGCATGGATCACCATGTGCATCTGGCTTATGTGGGTACTGGGGAATCCAGCCTTGAACCGGGATCCTTAGGCTTCATAGGCAAGCGCTTAACCGTTAAGCCATCTCTCCAGTCCCCAGGGAGTGGAATGTTCTTAAAGAAACATTATTCTGAAATTCACAAGGATCATCACTACTTTCATTGAGTATAAAAATTGCATCAACATAGTCTGGTAATTAAACAGTAATTAGATACACTTTTTTTTTTTTTTTTTGAGACGGGTTCTCACTATGTATACCCAGGCTGTCCTTGAACTCACAATCTTTCTAACTCCATCTCTCAAGTGTTGGGATTACAGGCCAAGGCTACCATGCTCATCTTAGATGCATATTTTTAAAGTGTTCACATAGTACATCTCTCTGTCCGCTCCTGGGTCCTCATGTCAGTCCCCCATTATCTTTCTACAGAGGAAGAAAAAATAAACCACTTGATCAGCACAGTTGTTCAGGAACAGGGAAATGGACAAACTCATAGTCTGCTGATGGAGCTGAAAGGTACCCTAATCGCTCAGACTTTCAGGAATGGTAATCTGGTGATATGCAAGAGTCCTCTGATGGAAGAAGTCTTTAAAGAAACGATGGAATGTTCCTACAGGAGAATAGTGTGCATGGCATAAAAAGGATGCCTCAGAGAAATAATGCAATGGAATATGTTGTCAAGTGAGAAAAAAAAATGAAACGGTGCACACACTGTAACTTCAGATGTGTGGTTTATGTGTGCATGGGGAAAGGACATATGCATTTAAAAACCATGAAAAAAAAAAGCATGTTAGGGCTGGAGATATGGCTTAGTGGTTAAGGCGCCTGCCTGCAAAGCCTAAGAAATCCAGTTCCAATCTCCATGTCCCACGTTTAGCCAGATGCAAAAGTGATGCAAGCACGCAATGTTGTACATGTGCACAAGGGGGTGCCTGCATCTGGAGTTCGTTCACAGTGGCTGAGAAGCCCTGGTGTGCCCATTCTCTGTCTCTCTCAAATAATGATAATAATAATAATAATACAAAGCAGGCTGGAGAGATGGTTTAGCAGTTAAGGTGTTTGCCTGCAAAGCCAAAGGATCCCATGTAAGCCAGATGCACAAGGGGGTACATGCGTCTGGAGTTCGTTTTCAGAGGCTGGAGGCCCTGGTGTGCCTATTGTCTCCCTCTCTCTCTGTCTGCCTCTTTCTCTCTCTCAAATAAATAAATTAAAAATATATTTTTAAAAAGCATGTTAGGGGTAGGTACCTTTGTGACAGAATTATAGCAATTTTTAATTTGGGAGGTATTTTTCAGCATTTTAAAACTTTTCTTCAAGGATCACTTTCTTACTTGAGGTGATGAAGGAGGAAGGCTTGGGGGCTGTGTAACTTTGTTTTTATTTTCAAGACATGAGGAAACTGGTCATGCCTGTAATTCCAGCACTTGAGAGGTGGAAGCAGGAGGATCAGATATCAGAAGTTCAAGGTCATCTTTGACTGTACAGCTAGTTTGAGGCCAATCTGGGTTATGTGAGATCCTGGAGAGAGAGAGAGAAAAAGAGAGAGCCAGGATCAGGTTATGTCAGCTCTAGGAAAAAAAGAAAATTATTTCAAGTCAAAAAAAAAAAAAAAAAAAAAGAAATACTGACTGTGGCAGAATTAGATACAGGCTCAGCTAGTTTGTGGGTGTTATGGTTTGAATGTAAAATCTTCCACACAGGCTCATGTGTTTGAACCTTTGGTCCCCAGCTGGTGGCACTGTTTTGGGTGGTTGTGGGGTCTTTTGGACTTGTGGGTTAGCTGGCAGACCTGGGGCCATAGGAGCAGGACTTCAGGGTTTAGGCCAGCTCTGCTTCTGCTCTGAGCTCATTGTTTTCTGATCCTCCAAGCTGTAAACCAGCAGCCTCATGCTTCTGCTGCCAGGCAGGAGCTCCATGAACTCTGCATGCCTTTCCTGCTTTGACACACTGTAGCGTCTCAAACCATAAGCCAAAATAAATCCTTCCTTAAATGGCTTCTTTCAGGTCTTTTATCATAGCAGTGAGAAGAGTAACTAATAGTTAGTTTTTAGCAATATAAAAATTTTCAAGGAGGCCTATTAAAGAGGTGTTTAATTTCAATGTTCTGTGCAAGTGATGAAGTGAATGAAAGTGGCGCATCCTTGAAAGGGAAATGAGTTCCATCCTAAGGGAACTGGGCTCTCTTTGGTAATTCAATATGGGAAATCTGGAAGCAGGTAACTATGGGAACAGCCTGCTGGACACCAGGCCTAGCCAGGTCTGTGGTGAGTAGAAGATTAGAGCGCATTTAGTTAGGTCTCTTGACACTTGGGTTGTTGAAACAACACAACTGGAGAGAAGTGATCCCTAACCCCACACATCCAAATACAAGTTGATTCTTTCATATTCAATACTGTGCCTTTAAAAATATATTTTAAAGGGTGGAGGGATGGCTTAGTGGTTAAGGCATTTGCCTGCAAAGCCAAAGGACCCAGGTTCAACTCCCCAGTACCCATGTAAGCCAGATGCACAAGGGGGCACATGCATCTGGATTTGGTTTGCAGTGGCTGGAGGCCCTGGTGCGCCCATTCTTTCCCTCTCTCTCCCTCTTTCTCTGTCAACTAATAAATAAAAATAAAATATTAAAAATATATTTTAAACGTCATGAACAACTAGAAAATTACTTTGTGAACCGTAATTTTCTTACCTTATTTTCTTCAGATTTTTTCTTCTCCCCTCCCCTCAAGTACGTAGAAGCCATCTGTGAGCTCCCTTCTTTATTTCCCTCTCACTTTCCTCCTTACAGTTAACCACATAGTCATTTCAGGGTCCCTCATTTCTATATAGTTTTGCATTAGTATACATAAGATGCTTCTTTGTAGAATTTTGGGGTATCTCCTCTGGGTTTCTGCTGATTTATTCATGGTGACAGCTGTCATAACCCATGCATTTCGGTTGCTGTAGATTATTTCACTGTGCAAAAGTGGCACAATGTGCTATTGCCATTTTTCTGCTGATGGGCATTTAATTGTTTCCAATAACTTGTCTTTGTATTCTTACTTCTAACCATGCTACGAAGAACAATCCTGAACTTGTATCTCTTTTTGCCTTCTTTTTCTTTTTTTTAAAAAATTTTTAATTATTTTTTATTTATTTTTGGAGAGAGAGACAGAGAGGGAGACAGAAATGGGTGTGCCAGCAGTCTCTCAGCTGCTGTGAATGAAATCCAGATGTGTGCGCCCCCTTGTGGGCAAGTGCAGCATTACGCCCTTGCCTCACTTTGTATCTGGCTAAACGTGGGACCTGGAGGTTGGAACCGCTGGACATTGGAACCAGCATTCTTAGGCTTAGCAGGCAGGCGCCTTAGCCGCTAAGCCATCTCTCCAGCCCCTTCTTTTTCTTTTTTTAAAAAAATATTTTTATTTTTGTTTATTTACTAGAGAAAGGGGGATGGAGAGAGAATGGGTGCACCAGGGCATCTAGCCACTTCAAAGAGCTCCAGACACATGTGCATCTGGCATATGTGGGTACAGAGGAATCGAACCTGAGTCGTTAAGCTTCTCAGTCAAGCACCTTAACCACTAAGCCATCTCTCCAGTCCCCTTGTACTTGTATCTTTTTCCAGCTTATATATCTGAAAATGAAATTGCTGAGTCACAGGATATCACCCCTTTGGTGTAGATAGGAAAAGCCTAGTGTGATAGCAATTTGCGGGACCACCTTAACCAGGTGTCTAGGACTTTGGCACTGTTGTCCTTTTAACTTTTGCCAGTGTAACAGGTAGGAAATGGTTTCTCCTTGTTGTTTATTTTTATTTTCCTAATTCATATTGGGACAAAACACCTTGCTATATGTTGGTTATATTACCTTTTTTGTTAGTGACTTTTGACCACTTTTATTTTTTGTTTAATTATTTGAGAGAGACTCATCAATCTTTTACTTCTTGGTTTTTTTGAGCTTTAAAAAAAAAAACCAGAAAAAGAAATCCATTCATTCAACATTTTTTTTAAAAAGCTTTGATTTTATTATTATTATTATTATTATTTTTATATTTATAATTTATTTGAGAGCTACAGATAGAGAAAGATGTAGAGAGACAGAGAGAGAATGGGCACACCAGAGCCTCCAGCCACTGCAAACAAACTCCAGATGCATGTGCCACCTTGTGCATCTGGCTTATGTGGGTACTGAGGAATCGAGCCTTGAACCAGGGTCCTTAGGCTTCACAGGCAAGCGCTTAACCGCTAAGCCATCTCTCCAGCCCCTCAACATATTTTTTGAGTGAAAATTGGGTGTTAGATGCAATGAAAAGAAAAAAATATTCTTCCATACAAATGCTTAATTTCTAGTACTTTAAAAACATTATGCCACTTTGATGATAGAAAGAGAACATTTTTGTAACAGCATTCCAGAATAAAGCCATACTTCATTTAGATTTTGTTTTTAATGTTTATCTCAGGCGATAATAAAAAAATACAAAGTGATTTGGTTGGAATTATTGCTGTATAGTCCCTCCATTAGCTAAATAAAGCACACGATTTAAAGTCGACAGGAGATAGTTGTGTCCCCCAAGGTTTTCCTTGCATTCATTCAACAGCGGCACACGTGGGCTGGGCCGGAGTGCACAGAGAATGACTAATGCATTAATAAGGCTTACATGTTCCTCCTCCTGTCCCATAATTGCATTCCTTTCATTAGTTTTTCACCCAGCTGGTCCAAGTTGCACAAACAAAATATTGTATAAGATCAGCCCATTGATGGCCAATTCCAGACAATTTTTGTAAAACTCTTGCCAAGTTACATACTGACCTCAGGGTCTTTAAAACCAGCCAAAAATGTTAAGCAAAAACTGAATTAAATCCATTATCACAAATGTGTGCCCCATAATCTGATGAGACTTCCAGATGTCCAGCCTAAGACCATCTGCTGAATGTCTGTGGGCACATGCTCCTGGAGCATGCGCAGGAGTTAGGGTAGCAGAATGACAGCTTGGGGCTTGAGAACTTTGAGCAGGCAGGGAGAAAACAAGAGGTTTTTAAAAATATATATTATTTTATTTCTTTATGAGAGAGAGAGAGAGAGAGAGAGAGAGGAAGAGGCAGAGAGAAAGAGAAAATGGGCATGCCAGGGCCTCCAGCCACTGCAAACGAACTCCAGACATGTGCCCCCTTGTACATCTGGCTTACCTGGGTCCTGGGGAATTGAACTGGGGTCCTTAGGCTTCACAGGCAAACAGTTTAACCGTTAAACCATTTCCCCAGGCCAAGAGGTCCCCCCCCTTAGAGAGTTATTTTTTTAACCACTATTTCTTTCTATGCAATTAATTGGTCAGTTGCTTTATAATTTTTTGTTTTGTTTTGTTTTTTGAGGTTGGTCTCACTCTAGCTAAGGCTGAACTGGAATTCACTCTGTATTCTCAGGGTGGCCTTGAACTCACGGTGATCCTCCCACCTCTGCCTCCCGAGTGCTGGGATTAAAGGCGTGTACCACCATGCCCAGCCAGTTGCTTTATTCTGAGTCCTAGCAATGACACAGGCTCATCTCTTTCAAAGGCAACAGGCTGATTTCAAATGTTTAAAAGAAAACCAACAACAAAACCTTCAAGATTTAGTGTCTGACTTGGACTTGGTAATTACTGCCCATAGCCTGTTTTGTTCATTACTACACCTTCACCTTGTGCCAAAATCCCTAGTAACAGACTCTCAGAAGGACATGCATCAAGACATGTGAGAGACTGAGAGACAGGATTGGGCAGAGGAGGAAGTTGGGCTGAGATAGTGGTGATGGAGGCTCTACCATGCCTATGGGAACTTTGGAACGTGGATGGTGGAGTGATTCATTTTGTGAGTCAACTTGGCTAGGCTAAGGTGCCCATCTGTTTGGTCAAATCCCAGGATCGGGCTGGAGGGATGGCTTAGCAGTTAAGGCACTTGCCTGCAAAGCCAAAGCACCCAGGCTTGATTCCCTAGCACTCACATAAGCCAGATGCACAAGGTGGTGCATATATCTGGAGTTCATTTGCAGTGTCTGGAGGTCCTGGCGTGCCCATTCTCTCTCTCAAATAAATAAATAAAAATTAATTTAAAAAATTGAAAAAAAAAAAACCCAGGATCTATGTTGCGATGAAGGTATTTCAAAGATGAGACTAATACGTGAATCAAATAGATGTTCAGTAAAGGAGTCAGTGTAAGCAGCCCTCAATTGGTTGAAGTTTTTTTTTTTTAAATTTTTATTTATTTATTTGCAAGCTGAGAGATAGAGCGATAGAAGAGAGGCAGACAGAGAGAGAGAATGGGCATGCCAGGGCCTCTAGCCACTGAAAACGAACTCCAGATGCATGTGCCCCTCATGCATCTGGCTTATGTGGGTCTTGGAGAATCGAACCGGGATCCTTTGGCTTCGCAGGCAAACACCTTAACCACTAAGCCATTTCTCCAGCCCAAGTCTTTTTTTTCTTGCTGAAAGATGCAAGATTGCTTTAATGACAGAGAAAATTAAAACTTCAGACAGCAGTTAACTGAAGTAGAAGGCAGCCTAATGCACTATCAACAGGTCTTCAAGTTCTCTCTGGGAGATGGAAACCATATATATATATATATATATATATATATATATATATATATACATACTTTTGGGTAAAACAAGCACTCCTATTTTCTGCCCGACTATGACACAGATCAGTCATGCTCTGCATAATAATATTTTGGCCAAAGTTGGACCACGTACAATGGTTGCCCTGTAAGATTATAACACTTAATAAAGTCATAGCCATGTTAATAGCTACAGCTATGTAAATATTTAAAATAGGTCTATAAAGCAAACATATATTAAGAAGAAATCATAAAGACATTTATTTTAAAACAATTCCCTTTGTATACATATGAAATTGCAAAAGCAAATTTGGATAGTGAAAATCGAATTCTTAACCCATAAAGTTTTCCAGTTAGAATTAAAATGTTTCCATTGAAAAAGTTGTATGATACATTGCGTAATGTGCATATGTGTGCAGTGTGTGTAGGTGTGTGGAGGCCTGAGGCCAACATCGGGAATGTGTGTGTGTGTGTGTGTGTGTGTGTGTGTGTGTGTGTGTGTGTGTGTGTGTGTAGGGGGTGGAGCAGCACCTGGTGGCCAGAGGGGTGTCAAGTGTCCCCCTATATTGCTCTTCCATCAGTTCTTACTTGAGGCAGAGTCTCTAACTGACCCCAGAGCTTGATGTTTTTTTTTTGTTTTTGTTTATTTGTTTGTTTTTTCCATGAGCCCAAGCAATGCTCTGGTCTCCGTTGAAAGTCTGAAGAGCCTAGGCTGGGGTTTCTTAAAGAAAGAATTCTGCCCAAGTTTCCATGCTGGTGCCCTGTGGGGATTCGCACTTGAGATGGAAGCATCAACCCTTCCCTGACTCTCCAGCCTGTCCTGGAGATTTCAGACTCTCCTTCCCTCACAATTATGTGAGCCAGTTCCTTCAAACCTCTGTCTCTGTCACTCTTCCTGCCTCCCGGGTGTGTTGTGGTCTCTTTCTCAGACCCTAGAGCTCTATGTTATAACTCGTCTGTCTTCCCAAACTCCACACATCTGTTTCCATGCACGTGTCGGGAACTATGAAGGGTGTTCATTTTATCCTATGTGCAAGAAGTAGAAGATGAGGCAGAGATGAAGAACGACAGTTCATTATAGCAAGAGCGGTAACCTATGTGTGTGATTTGTGTGTGTGTGTGTGTGTGTTGGTTTCCGGAGCTGCAGTTCCCAAAGGGCAATGTAAGGAGAATCAGATCACATGTCAATCCACTGTGGGGTGCATTACAGTAGCAGAATTCTGAGTTTAGGGAACCCAAATCTTTTGTTTTGTGTGTGTGTTGTACTTGCCTATAGGGGGGTGTACTTGTCTGAGTGGCCAGAGGGGAACATTGGGTTTTTCCCCTCCTTTGCCTTACTTGAGCTGGTTTCTCTAATTGATCCTGGAGTTTGCCATTGTTTTTTTGGAGAGAGCCAGAGAGAGAGAATGGGCTCACCAGCAGCCTCTCAGCTGCTGTGAACAAACTCCAGATGCGTGCCCCCTTGTGGACAAGTGCGGCATTGCACCCTTGCATCATTTTGTATCTGGCTAAACGTGGGACCTGGAGAATGGAACAGGCATTCCTAGGCTTGGCAGACAGGCGCCTTAACCTCTAAGCTATCTCTCCAGCTGGAGCTTGCCAATTTTTCATAAGAATCGTAAATGATTCTCTGGTCTCTGCTCCCCACAGGACTATGGTTAGAGATGTGTGTGGCCAGCTGTTAACATAGGTCCTGGGGATTGAACTTGAACTGCTTCTCAGGTTTCCTCAGTTGGGGGAATGTAGGGGGGAGGGAGAGAAAGAGAAAGAGAAACAGAGACAGAGATGGAGAGTGTGGGATGGGTGTACCAGGGCCGACTGCCACTGTAAATAACGCCAGATTCATGAGCCACTTTGTGGGTCTGGCTTTCTGTGGGTCCTGGGGAATCCAACTCAGGTCTTTAGGCTTTACAGACAAGTGCCTTCACTGCTCTCCAACCTCCAGATCTTTTATATGAGGCACTAAGCATCCTGTTCTTTGTCCCTGAGGGCGGCACCATGTCTATTCTTCATGGGTCTGAGCAAACCTAGCCATGGCTTTATAGGAAGAAACCATCTTTATCTTCCAAGGTTATCAACTGTACAAACATCCTTGTTCAGGACAAAGGGCAGGCGGGGCTTCGCTCACATACCTGCAGAAACACACAAAAGAACCACTGAAAATTGTGCTGTGGAGAACAAAAAAATATTTCTAAATTGTGGTCTGCCAGGTTATTGTGAAAGTGCTTCTTGTACCAATGCCCTGACTTCTTACAAAGTCCTTTCCTCCTCTGGGAGGGCTGGCAACCCTCTCTGTCACTTGGTAAGTTAATTAGGGGAAGACTCAATGATGTGCACTATGTCTCTTCCAGCATCTAGAAGCCATAGGGCTTTCTTCCTGGAGGGGGAGGTATAAAGGGTATACTTTGAAGATTTTCCCACATGTCTCCTATTACTGGACCCTTTTAAAATTCATTTATGTGGCTTCACCGAGTCAATAAAGTTTTAAATAAGGCCGTGGGAACACAGCCATGTTCATCTCTTTTCTGTTGTTTCTGGCTATTTTTGTGCTACAATGGCAGGGTCGAACAGTTGTGAGAGACCATAGACACACATAGCCCAAAACATTTACTCCCAGGCGCTTCATAGGAAAAGCTTACTGACTCCTGCCACCAAGTAGAGCCCCCTCAGTAACATAGAGCCCATGTTTACTGTTGTCTATTTTTGTTTTTTAAAAATATTTTCTCTATTTTATTATTATTATTAATTTATTTGAAAGAGGGAAAGAGGAGAGAGAGAGAGAGGGAGAGATAAAGAGAGAGAATGGGTGTGCCAGGGCCTCCAGCCACTGCAAATGAACTCCAGATGCATGTGCTACCTTGTACATCTGGCTTACGTGGGTACTGGGGAAATGAACTGAAGTCTTTTGGCTTTGCAGGCAAGTGCCTTAACTGATAAGCCATTTCTCCAGCCCTTATCTTTGTTTTTTAAAAAATATATTTATTTTTCTATTTGAAAGATAGAGAGAAGAGAGACAGGCAGAGACAATGGGTGCACCAGGACTTCCAGCTGCTGCCAGCAACTCCAGATGCATGTGTCACTTTGTGCATCTGGCTTTATGTGGGTGCTGGGGAATCAGACTTGGGTCATTAGGCTTTGCAGGCAAGTACCTTCACCACTGAGCCATTATTCAGCCCCTACCTTTGTGTTTTTGGCAAAAGGGTTTCCTCTTGTCCTGTCCAGGGAACATGCCCAGCTTCTAGGTTATACAAAGCTACATGGAAACTATTTTAGTAGGTCTGCCTCTCTGAGCCTTTGATTTCATTCCTCCACCATTTGCCACAGCAATGAGTCACGCATCTCTCCAAGCTAGTGAGGATTATTTACAGAACCAGTGAATCGTGAGTCACAGGGTCTCTTCATGGCAGACGCTTACCATCCTAGCTGTACGTTAGCACCATCTCTCAATCTTGCCCGGGAGTTATTCAAGGAGCTGCTGCTATCAACTAAAGCCACGTTTACTTCCAACACTCGACAGGGTTCACTGACCAACTAGAACTTGGGTGGTTGCGGAGAGAGGTGATGTTACAAGTTCAGAGCCAGATTTTCTTGGGCTATCTTTAGCCCCCTTCCCTATGACTATCAGATGGAACCTTTGGGAATATATTAATAGACCATGACTTTCCACCACCAATCTAAAGGCCAATGATGTCATCAGATAACAGCTCCAGTAGCCACACTAAACCGTGAAGGTGTGTACACATATCACACTCTCAAATACCTGCAGAAAGGAGTAGCCTGCATCTCGGAGAATATCCTGGGATTTCCATTTATAGCCACTACTCTTTCTTTTTCTTGAAGCAAGCCTAACAGACTGCCTTTTTAAATACGAGACTGTGAAAGAGAGAGAGAGAGAGAGAGAAAGAGAGAGAGAGAGTTGGTTTCACCAGGGCCTCCAGCCACTGCAGTTGAACTCCAGACACATGCTCCCCCTTGTGAGCACGTGCGACCTTGCACGCTTGTGTCACTGTGCGTCTGGCTTACGTGGGACCTGGAGAGTTGAACATGAGTCCTTAGGTTTTGCAGGCAAGTGCCTTAACTGCTAAGCCATCTCTCCAGCCCTACAAATCTTTTACTAAAGAGTGAATCCAACTTTTTTGTTGGTTAAGTCACTGTTACTTCGATTTCTGCTGTATGCAGCCAACTTCTCCTCATGCAAAGGATATGCCTGTTAATTAATTACTCCCCACTCTGTGACAGATGCTAAAGCGTGAAAGCAAGCCTTGACAGTACTTCTCTTTCCAGGGTCCAGGTCTCCTGAGGATGAGGAATGGCTACGACAACCTCAAATGGAAAATTAAGCCACGTAAGCAGTTAGACTGTCTTCCTACTTTGAAGATGGATCAGTCTGGTGAGCCACACAAGTCCAGAAAGAATCATAAAGCTACCCTGAAAGACCTTGACAGTGGTGGTGGTTGGACCGGGAGCATTCTGGGAGCTTTTGATTTTGTTTCCTGCTCTTTAGCTCCAAACTTTCCCCTTCCTTTCAGCTTTCGTTGGAAATGTTATCACTCCTCCGTCTCACTGGTCTAAAAAGAGTTGCCCTTTCTGAGTGGACGGTGGATGTTCCTGTAAAGCCTTCGGTCTTGAAGATGCTAAGGAAGCAGAAGCGAAAGGACACACAGGAACTGTGACGACAACTGTCATTGATGCTCCATCTTTAGAGTGGAAAAGTGCCCCGCTCTCCACAAGGCACATGGGTAAGTGGTTGGGTGATCATATGGCAGGTCAGGCTGCTGCAAACACAGACAGATAGGGGCCGGCTCTATCTGTGCAAAGGGAAACTGAGCATGAAGTTGTAAAGCTTCAGCCAGCGTGTAACTGAGCTGCAACTACAGTCTTGGCACCAGATGTCAAAGAGAGTGGAACACTAAAACCAGGTGATCCCTGCCCTCCTTTTGCTTAGAGTGAGTGACAGGTCTCTTTCCTCGCAAAAAAAATCACTCAAATTCCCACCTTAAAAATGTGCAGATGTTGAGCTGGGGACATGGCTCAGTGGGTAGAATGCTTGCCTAGCATGCACAAAGCCCTGGGTTCTATCCCCAGCATCATATAAGACAGATATGGTGGCAAATACCTATAATCCCGGCATTTGAGACGTGGAGGCAGGAGGATCAGGAGTTCAAAGTCATCCTTGGCTACACAAGAGATGGAACGTGACTCACAAAACCAAACAAAATGTGCAGATGTAGTATGAATTAGACCCTTCAAATGGAAGTTAGTTATATATAAAACTACCTCACTGCAACCTTATAGTCAGGGTAGCCTTATTCCTAAAAAGCACAGATTTTTAGAGCCAGGCGTGGTGGCACAGACCTTTAATCCCAGCACTCGGGAGGCAGAGGGAGGAGGATCACCATGAGTTTGAGGCCGTGCTGAAATTACATAGTGAATTCCAGGTCAGCCTGGGGCTTGAGCAAGACCCTACCTCAAAAAACAAAAACAAAAAACAAAACAAAATGAAACAAAAAAAGAATAGATTTTTTTGTTTTGTTTTGTTTTGCTTTTTGAGGTAGAGTCTCACTCTAGCTCAGGCTGACCTGGAATTCACTCTGTAGTCTCAGGGTGGCCTTGACCTCATGGCGATCCTCCTAAATCTGCCTCCCGAGTGCTGGGATTAAAGGCGTGCACCACCACTCACAGCTCAGAGTTTTTTTTTTTTTTTTTAAAGAATATTTCCCTTTTACATTTACATGGGTCATATTTTATGGATTATCACAGTAATATGACACAGAGAAGATGTGGGACATCTTTGAAAAGTTTTATGCAATTCACTTTATTTACCTCTTTGAAAATACCTTCTTCCTCTCCTGCTCCCCCAAGGCCAAGGTATATTTGAGAAAAGGTGGCAGAAAAAATGCAAGAGCCAAAAGAGGGGGAGAAGTGCTTTGCAATAAATACTGTCTTCCAGACACAACATGGTCATCATATTCATGATCTCACGTGAGCTGACGCTACCTACACAAGGCCTGAATAACGGGAGAGGAAAATGGTGAGATCAGAATAGAAGAGAAAGATAGGCCTGGAGAGATGGCTTAGAGGTTAAGCGCTTGCCTGTGAAGTCTAAGGACCCCAGTTCGAGGCTCAATTCCCCAGGACCCACGTAAGCCAGATGCACAAGGTGGTGCATGCATCTGGAGTTCGTTTGCAGTGGTTTGAGGCCCTGGTACTCCTATTCTCTCTCTATCTATCTGGCTCTTTCTCTCTCTGTCTGTCACTTGTAAATAAATAAATAAATAATAAACAATTAAAAAAAAAAAGTAGAAGTGAGACTATTTGAAAAGAAGAAGGGATTGAATGGAGGGGGATTCCAGAGAATTTAGAGTAGGAGGGGCTATGATCACGGTATATTGTCTCCATGTAAGGATATTGTCAATAAAAAGTTAAACAAATACTCTTTTTCCATAGAAATTCAACCTAATGAGTAACTTAGTCAAATAGTCGATGTATGGAAATACCCAATAAGCCCTCCCCCTTCCTTCAGAGCATCCCCACATATTCAATGGAAATCACATTTATAATGCAGGATTTATTGTTGTTGATTATTTTGTTTTTCAATATCTAAAGCATAATTGAGATAAAATGTGGGTCACTGAATAAAAGGCCCGAGTCTTGGATTTTTTTCCTTCAACAAGCAGCCCTTTGATCCATTTTAATTTATCAATAATAGATTAAATACATTACCATTATATCTAGCTTCTACAACCTCAAATCAGTTTGAAACATAAGGGTGGGGGGGGGGGAAGAAACATGCAAACCATCTTTTGTCTTTTCATTTCTTTTCAAATAGTATGAATTTCTTCCGAGTTCTGATAGGGGAGAAATTGTATTAACTTGGTCTGATGAAAACAAAAAGTAGAAGAAGAGTTAAAATAAAAAGGGGCTGGGTTCCCTTTTAAGGAAAGAAGATGAGAAGATAGCAATACTTGTATTTTTCAGTTCATTTGTTTTCTCTTTCTCCCTTTCTGACCCCAATCTAATTTTTTTTTGCATTAAATAATTCAGCCCCCCTCCCTTTGTCATGGGCTGTATTTGGGGAGATGAAGACAAACTGCTTAGACCTTGAAAAGCACATGGGCTCCTCGGTTAGATGGCATCTGTGAGGACTCCGGACTCCCTCTACATTCTATAGGGGAAAAAAAAAACAGAGCCAGGTGCATTTCTTCCCAAATCGAATTAGCTGCAAGATGCCACATCCAATTGTGGCAAATTGATGTGAGAGTTTGTGATGTCTGCGGCAGCGCTTACAACAAAGGTCACCACGCTGAGACAGGCACCAGGCGGGGGTGCAGCAACTTGTGGTACAGGCTGCTCTGACAATAGCAGGGAAGATGTAAAATGCAATCAGCTTTTTGAAAATTGCAAGAGAATCCAGTTGTAAGTATGTATTCTAATTGGATTTACTGTGCCATCATTTACCTCTTTAAGGATGTTAACATAACATTATGCTTAATTGAAAAAATGGGTGGCTAACTATACAGGAGAGATGTTCCAGCCCTCCCCCCATGTAGGCCACAGTCTAATCAGGCACAAAATATAGGATGCCACCCTAATCACATCACCAGACAGTTTTCAAATTTCTTAAATAAAATTTGCTTATTTACGGCAGAAAATTAGCTAAAAATGTTGACATGTGACAAATTCACCCATCTTGATAGTAGGTTTTGAGATCTCCCTGACATATAACAGGCTTACAGCATGCATTATAACATTTAATTAGTCATAGTTTATTTAATTATCATGGCAAGACATCGAGAGCAATCCGAGATTTTCTGCAAAGCCCAAACAGGAGGTGGCAATTCTATACATAGTGAAGCAGGTAGATGGGCACTCCTGCTGTCTGCCAGGCAGCTTGCATTTTTATTATACCTCAGAGCGAGCCCCAGCAGAGAAGAGGAAGACCTTAAGATTTCCACAGGTTATTTCAGGACCCTGGTCAAAATCTATGCAGACAAAGCACGTATGTTGTCAAGTCAACAACCCGAGACCCGTCTCAACTCAGAGGATGAAATCGCGCTATCTGGCGCTCCAGGAAGTCTTGCAATCCACCTGAGTTACTTCAGTCATGAATGAATAAGTCAGCACGTTTATCTCGGAGGAGATCATTTTATGCGATCGAAATCCTTTCCTGTTGTGACTTTCCTCCACTTCTCAGAAGAACTGATGATTTTTCAGGCACCAGGCTCTGCTCTAAACTCCAGTCTTGAAGCTCTCGACCGTTACTGAACACTTACGTGCCATCCTCCCCGTTTCATCCTCCCGAACACTAGCCTATTACCACTCCCACTGGTTGGATAATGAAACTGAGGCTTAGAGATGGCTACTGATGGCTGGAGCATATGGGAAGAAGTTGGGGGTGGGGTGGGGTCAAACCCAATCTTGTAGCTGTTCACTCTCATGGGTCGTGTGCGTGGCTTCCACGCACCACCACTCACAGCTCAGATGTTTTTTTTTTTTTTTTTTTTTTATATTTTCCCTTTTACATTTACATGGGTCATATTTTATGGATTATCACAGTAATATGACACAGAGAAGATGTGGGACATCTTTGAAAAGTTTTATGCAATTCACTTTATTTACCTCTTTGAAAATACCTTCTTCCTCTCCTGCTCCCCCAAGGCCAAGGTATATTTGAGAAAAGGTGGCAGAAAAAATGCAAGAGCCAAAAGAGGGGGAGAAGTGCTTTGCAATAAATACTGTCTTCCAGACACAACATGGTCGTCATATTCATGATCTCACGTGAGCTGACGCTACCTACACAAGGCCTGAATAATGGGAGAGGAAAATGGTGAGATCAGAATAGAAGAGAAAGATAGGCCTGGAGAGATGGCTTAGAGGTTAAGCGCTTGCCTGTGAAGCCTAAGGACCCCAGTTCGAGGCTCAATTCCCCAGGACCCACGTAAGCCAGATGCACAAGGTGGTGCATGCATCTGGAGTTCGTTTGCAGTGGTTTGAGGCCCTGGTACTCCTATTCTCTCTCTATCTATCTGGCTCTTTCTCTCTCTGTCTGTCACTTGTAAATAAATAAATAAATAATAAACAATTAAAAAAAAAGTAGAAGTGAGACTATTTGAAAAGAAGAAGGGATTGAATGGAGGGGGTGGATTCCAGAGAATTTAGAGTAGGAGGGGGCTATGATCACGGTATATTGTCTCCATGTAAGGATATTGTCAATAAAAAGTTAAACAAATACTCTTTTTCCATAGAAATTCAACCTAATGAGTAACTTAGTCAAATAGTCGATGTATGGAAATACCCAATAAGCCCTCCCCCTTCCTTCAGAGCATCCCCACATATTCAATGGAAATCACATTTATAATGCAGGATTTATTGTTGTTGATTATTTTGTTTTTCAATATCTAAAGCATAATTGAGATAAAATGTGGGTCACTGAATAAAAGGCCCGAGTCTTGGATTTTTTTCCTTCAACAAGCAGCCCTTTGATCCATTTTAATTTATCAATAATAGATTAAATACATTACCATTATATCTAGCTTCTACAACCTCAAATCAGTTTGAAACATAAGGGTGGGGGGGGGGGAAGAAACATGCAAACCATCTTTTGTCTTTTCATTTCTTTTCAAATAGTATGAATTTCTTCCGAGTTCTGATAGGGGAGAAATTGTATTAACTTGGTCTGATGAAAACAAAAAGTAGAAGAAGAGTTAAAATAAAAAGGGTCTGGGTTCCCTTTTAAGGAAAGAAGACGAGAAGATAGCAACACTTGTATTTTTCAGTTCATTTGTTTTCTCTTTCTCCCTTTCTGACCCCAATCTAATTTTTTTTTGCATTAAATAATTCAGCCCCCCTCCCTTTGTCATGGGCTGTATTTGGGGAGATGAAGACAAACTGCTTAGACCTTGAAAAGCACATGGGCTCCTCGGTTAGATGGCATCTGTGAGGACTCCGGACTCCCTCTACATTCTATAGGGGAAAAAAAAAAAACAGAGCCAGGTGCATTTCTTCCCAAATCGAATTAGCTGCAAGATGCCACATCCAATTGTGGCAAATTGATGTGAGAGTTTGTGATGTCTGCGGCAGCGCTTACAACAAAGGTCACCACGCTGAGACAGGCACCAGGCGGGGGTGCAGCAACTTGTGGTACAGGCTGCTCTGACAATAGCAGGGAAGATGTAAAATGCAATCAGCTTTTTGAAAATTGCAAGAGAATCCAGTTGTAAGTATGTATTCTAATTGGATTTACTGTGCCATCATTTACCTCTTTAAGGATGTTAACATAACATTATGCTTAATTGAAAAAATGGGTGGCTAACTATACAGGAGAGATGTTCCAGCCCTCCCCCCATGTAGGCCACAGTCTAATCAGGCACAAAATATAGGATGCCCCCCTAATCACATCACCAGACAGTTTTCAAATTTCTTAAATAAAATTTGCTTATTTACGGCAGAAAATTAGCTAAAAATGTTGACATGTGACAAATTCACCCATCTTGATAGTAGGTTTTCGAGATCTCCCCTGACATATAACAGGCTTACAGCATGCATTATAACATTTAATTAGTCATAGTTTATTTAATTATCATGGCAAGACATCGAGAGCAATCCGGAGATTTTCTGCAAAGCCCAAACAGGAGGTGGCAATTCTATACATAGTGAAGCAGGTAGATGGGCACTCCTGCTGTCTGCCAGGCAGCTTGCATTTTTGATTATACCTCAGAGCGAGCCCCAGCAGAGAAGAGGAAGACCTTAAGATTTCCACAGGTTATTTCAGGACCCTGGTCAAAATCTATGCAGACAAAGCACGTATGTTGTCAAGTCAACTTAACCCGAGACCCGTCTCAACTCAGAGGATGAAATCGCGCTATCTGGCCGCTCCAGGAAGTCTTGCAATCCACCTGAGTTACTTCAGTCATGAATGAATAAGTCAGCACGTTTATCTCGGAGGAGATCATTTTATGCGATCGAAATCCTTTCCTGTTGTGACTTTCCTCCACTTCTCAGAAGAACTGATGATTTTTTCAGGGCACCAGGCTCTGCTCTAAACTCCAGTCTTGAAGCTCTCGACCGTTACTGAACACTTACGTGCCATCCTCCCCCGTTTCATCCTCCCCCGAACACTAGCCTATTACCACTCCCACTGGTTGGATAATGAAACTGAGGCTTAGAGATGGCTACTGACGGCTGGAGCATATGGGAAGAAGTTGGGGGGTGGGGGTGGGGTCAAACCCAATCTTGTAGCTGTTCACTCTCATGGGTCGTGTGCGTGGCTTCCACCCTGCCCTAACCGAGGTTCCTCTATTCTATCCCAACTCTGAGCCCTTCCCAAGCTACCTCTCTGCCTAGGTCTGGCGTGGTTTGTCGTCTTACTCGTCCAGGAAATACATTGCCTCTAAATACTTCAAAACAGAATGGGCGTGGTGGCACATGCCTTTAATCCCAGTTCTCGGGAGGCAGAAGTAGGAGGATCACCATGAGTTCGAGGCCACCCTGAGACTACATAGTGAATTCCAGGTCAACCTGGGCCAGAGTGAGACCCTACATTGAAAAGCCAAAAACAAACAAACAAACAAACAAACAAACAAACAAACAAACACCACAACGGATGTCCATAACAAAAAGTACTAAAAAAAAATACAACAGTCCTACTATGGAAATTTCATTTCTAATTCTGGAATATAATTCTGCACCCCCTTCAAACTGTAGTCTGGTAATCAAACCAAGTCATTTGCCATGCACCCTATCTTGCTTAGTTCATACAATTTCCATTTAAATGGTGCCATGAAACTTGAATGGTGCCTCCAAATATAATGACTTTTTTTTTCTGTATAGATTAAAAGTTAGCTCAACATGTTCCTACTTCAATACAGAAAAGAATTACTTTTTGTTTTATGCACATGAGTAAACTATGATATTAAGTTGGGGGGTGTAGACAAATGATAGGAATCACAAATCTATTCCTTATCTTCACCTTGACCACACAGAACATTGGAGAAGATCTTTAACAATACTCCTATAGGGCTGGAGAGATGGCTTAGCGGTTAAGGCACTTGCCAAAGGACCCAGGTTTGATTCCCCAGGACTCAAATAAAGTTGGATACACATGGTTGTACATGCGTCTGGAGTTAGTTTGCAGTGGCTAGAGGCCCTGGCATGCCAATTCTCTCTCTCTCTCTCTCAAATAAATAAATAAAATATAAAAAAATTAAAAAGTACTCCTATAGTCAGTTTCAGATTTAGATTCCTTGTACTTGAACTTGAGATGAGGGTAACTTTAAAGCATCTGTAGAAACATTCCAGTGGGCACGAACCCCACTTCTCTGTGGTCACTCCACCAACATCCAGTCCCCTCACCCCCACAACCAGAGAACGCAGATGTCAGTCTTAAGCTAAAGTACCAGAGCTCTAAGTGCATTAAGAAAATCATTCCAATATAGCTTTTACTAATGCAGACTAGTTTATAAATGAAACAAGGCAGATACAATAGCTGAGGCGCCACAGATAGAATAAATATCACTTAACCAATTACCAATTACCCATGCTAATGAGGGAGGAGACCAGAGCCCTGATAAATTAAAACCCCGAATAAACTGAATGTTGGTTTAACCAACGATTCTTCTCCTTCTGCAAGAATGTCTTCAGAAACAGCCATAACATGACTGATCTGAATTTTACTTCCTCTCCCTGCCTCCACCTGCCCACCCTCCGACTGTGGCTCTGACAGGGCAGCCCAACGGTCAAAGGGCAGACAGCTGGAGGGAAGTCAAAGGGAGTAAGGGGGGGGGACCCACAGAGTGGAGAATCTGCCCCTGGATAATTGAGAGTTGATTGGATACACAATGGCCTCCTATTATCTCCTGCTCATTTTGGAGAAGGGGCCACAGCGGAGCCTGCCATAAGTAGCTCTCGCCAGGCCAGGCCCTTCCCCTCCTGGGCCAGCTGTGAGCATTCACTAGTGACAGCCATGTTTAGTGCATTCCTGGTGTTGCCTTTCTGTCCTAAGAAAGTCAGGTTGTGCTAAACAAACAAACAAACAAACAAACAAACAAACAAACAAACAAACGTTCCAGCCATACAGGAAGATTGGGTTCGTGTCATTTTGCATAACCTCCGCCTGAGTCAAAGGAGAGTTCTCCCCCATCGGGGTGCTGAGAAACCCTTTTCCAGATGTGATGCCAGGAGCTTGAGGGAATACCATTTCAAAGGCCTCTATTTTGCCCCTTGACTTCCCCAGTGCTTCTCCCAGTATTCCTGCCCTATGTTTCCTGTCCCTACTCCATTCATGCCTTAGTGCTTCATCTTGTCCCTGTGTCCTTGGCCTTCTCTGCCATTTTAGCGTCATTGGCATGGTGCATGTGACTGGGGTAATGTCTGGCTTCCAAGTGCTGCATGGGAAACCTTGCCCAGGCCAGACACAAAGCTAGTATGTAACTGTATTGCCTCATTCGTTAAAATGCCTGAGCCTCCAGAATGCACCCTTACTCACCTGACTTGCTCAGCCCAGCCATTAGGACCTCCCCATGGTTCAGCAACTAAAGGGTTATATAGCTGGATCTAGCAAAAGCTCTTCAGAACCATGTCTCACCTAGCATGCAGTTAATATCCATGCTGTTGGGTTTGTATCTTTGCCATACCTGATCAGAAAGACATCTTAGCCCAGCATGGTGGCGCACGCCTTTAATCCCAGCACTTGGCAGGCAGAGGTAGGAGGATCACCATGAGTTCAAGGTCACCCTGAGACTACATAGTGAATCCAGGTCAGTCCAAGCTAGAGCAAGACCCTACCTCAAAAAGCAAAAACAAAAGGCATTTTGCCAAGTGTATATGTGTGTGTGTGTGTGTGTGTGTGTGTGTGTGTCCTCAGTAGCTCATTGAGCCAAGTGTTTACAGGCAGAAGTGGGAGACTAAGGATTAAATGTCAAATATTTAGTCCTTTGCACACTGGAAGTTAATTTTGGTTATTATGAACTGGAGCCTCACTATTTTACTGCCTGATGTGATTTGGGGAAGAATTTACGTCTATCTTAACATTGCACATGCTCCTTTCTCTAAGGAACACCCTTCCCCAACCATGCTCATCTGGGGAACTGCCACCGATCTTCTGGATACTGCTCATGTGTCCCCCATCTTTTGCACAGGCTTCTCTGCTGACCTCCGCCTGATCGTGAAGCCACACGCTTCATTCACTGTGTCCCATGGAGGGTTGAGCTTTTCTCTCCCACAGCCCTGTGTTGGTGTTGTTCATCGGCCCATCCTTCTCTTCCACTGAACCAGTAGTGGGAAGCTGGCTACACATTGGAAGCACTTGGGAGCTTTTAAGACCTACCAAGAATTGGGCCTCAAACTCAAAGATCCTGATTTAAATGAGAAGAGATGAGACCTGAGTGTTGAGATGCTTAGGTATTCCCACGTGACTATGGCAGGACTGCACTGGACTGCAAGTGAACTGGAGAGTAATGATTGTGTCTCTTTCGCCTTTGTCACCTTTGCCACCCAGCACAGACTATGGCATGTGATAAGTGCTCATTAAATGCTTGCACATCTACATTCATTGGTCTGGTCCTAGCAGAGGAGTAACTAGAAAGGGTTAAATTTCTTCTAATATACATTTTCTTCTCCATGGGAGAAGACATTTTGGCTTCAGATACAGGGTTGCCTAGGAGAAAAACAAAACTGCCCTTTTCAGCTTCTCTGGTAACTACAGAGACCAAGGCCAAAAAAAAAAAAAAACCCTCTGGGGCTGGAGAGATGGCTTAGTGGTTAAGGTGCATGCCTGCAAAGCCTATGGACCCAGGTTCTATGCTCCATGTCCCACATAAGCCAGAGGCACATAGTGGTACAAATGTCTGAAGTTCGTTTGCAGTGGCTAGAGGTCCTGGCACGCCCATTCTCACTCTCTCTCTCTGTGTTTCTAATAAATAAATAAAAATAAGTCTTTTTTAAAAAAAGAAATTCTGATTCACCAGAGGTAGTGTGTGGACTTTGGAGGTTATGGTCTTAAAAAGAATGGCCATGGGACTGGAGAGATGGCTTAGTGGTTAAGGCATTTGCCTGCAAAGCCAAAGGATCCCAGTTTGACTCTCCAGGACCCACATAAGCTAGATGCACAAGGGGGTGCATGCATCTGGAGTTCGTTTGCAGTGGCTGGAGGCCCTGGCACACCCATTCTCTCTCTCTCTTTCTTTTTCTGCCTTTTTCTCTCTCTCAAATAAATAAATAAATAAAAACTTTAAAAAAGTTTCTCCACAATATTGTCTATATGTATGAAAGTTGTCAATAAATTCTTTAAAAAAATAATAAAAAAAGAATGGCCATGTATTTCTGTGCCTCACCTCTATCCTGCTGGTGGGAATCTCCCCCACTTGTGGTAGTGGACCAGCTTAGACTGTAAGGTTGAGAGTAACCGAGTACATGGGACTGTATGGAGCTATCAAGCTCACCTCTGAGAAGGCCCTGAACGGAAGGAGTCACTGCTTTCTCAGGTCTCTGTATTAGTTACTTATCGCATTGCTGTGAGCCAATATCCAACAGTTTCCTTTGCCTTACAGCTTGAGGGGATACATTCCATTACAGCAGGAAAGGCGTGGTGGCAGGAGCGGGAAGCAGGCCCCTCACATTCCAGTCAGGAGGCAGAGAGAAAACAGGAAGTAGAGCAGGTCTAGAAAACCTCAAGTCTCCCCCCAACACCCATGGCCCACCTGCTGTACTGAGGCTTCCTCTGTTCAAGGTGCCAAGCCTTCCCAGACAGTGCCAACAGCCTGCAGAGGACACTTCACATTCTGATAGCATCCACCATAGCATCTGAAGGTGACACCAATTTAAAAACCGTGGAAGTTTAAAGTTTTACCCTCAGAAAACCCAATCCCTGAGCTTGTCAACACTGGCAAAACCTGGGCTAACCCATTGCAGTCTGGACTCCGGCCCTGTGGAATCACTGGGGACAACACTCCCCTGGTCACTGATGGCTTCTAGTCACTCATGTGCAGGCGGCAAGACCCGAGTGGATGGACCGCAAAGCCTCACATGGTCGGGTCACGGCTTTTCTCTTCATTCCTCAAATGAGTTGCGCTTTCGCCCCTCACAAGATGACTGGGTGACCTGTCCACTGTCCTGTGTTTTCAGCAGCTTAGCTTGGTCTCGTCCTGTTGTCCTTCAGAACTCAGCTCCAGGGATCCCTTCTTCCATCTTCCATGAGCCCTCTAACGAATAATCCTAAATTTAGACATCTTGGAACCCTTCTTGCAGCGTGGAAGCAGACACTCACTAGATGGTCACTGTATAAGCAGTTGAGTCAATGGGGAAACCTCACGAGGAAAATCTTGCCCTTCCACGGCGGACCAGGCAGAGAGAGAGAGGAGCTGGAAAGCGTGGGTTAAAATATCAAGAGAGGAAGGGACTTTGTTTCTTAATACTTTTCCAGAAAGCACTTTTCCCCCACCCTGGATTGGGCTCTAAGGGAGCTTAGCCAAGCATGACCTCACTAACCCCAGTCCCAAATTAAGCTGTTCTTGGCATGCCAGCTACCAGATCACAAATAGGTGGACTGGCTCTGCTCTGGGGAGTGGCATTTCTCCCTTGAATGATGATGAATGGGACAGCAGTAATACTTTTCCTCTCTGTTGCAGACTCATTCACTTAAAAGCCCCTGGCCTGAGCTCCCTGGACAGTCATGAACATTCACCCACCAGGAGTCCTCTTGCCTGAAATCTCCTCCTCTGAATGAATTCAAAGTAGACATGTCCTACTCTCATTGCAACACCTGAGATTTTGCTCTCCTATTCAGGAAGATTTGATGAGCCACCCTAATGGGTTTTATCCTTCCTCCTCCCCTGAATTTCAGCTTCGTTTGGAATAGTCAATAGACCTCATGATAAGTTGCCTGGCAACATTATATTTATTTATTTATTTATGGGACAGAAATATGCATATATATATATATATATATATATATATATATATAGAGAGAGAGAGAGAGAGAGAGAGAGAGAGAGAGAGAGAAAGAGAGAAAGAAAGAATGGACACACCAGGGCTTCACTGCAAAAAAAAATGCCAGATACACATGCCACCTTGTGCAACTAGCTTAAGTGGGTATTGGGGAATTGAATGTGGGTCCTTAGGCTTTGCAGGCAAGTGCCTTAACTGCTAAGCCATCTCTCCAGCCCAGCAACATTACTTTTATGGGACTATATTATCTCCTCAAAGAGAATGTGATTTGGTGGAGGACAAGAATGGTCATCTTTTATTCTTAGAGCCAACATGGTGAGTCCTCCCAAAGCACCCGATGAAGCATCCTGTGTCTGCTTTAGATGATGAAGATGACAGGAGGGAACATGTTTGGATTCTTTTCCAAAAGACTTGGGGCACTCTGCTAACTACTCATTATGTACTCTAGAATTAGGGCAAAAAAAAAAAAAAAAGTGTATAGATCTTGGAAAAAATATTTTGGGCTGGAGAGATGGCTTAGAAGTCAAAGTGCTTGTCTGTGAAGCCTAAGAATGCCCGCTAGAATCTCCAGGTCCCACGTTTAGTCAGATGCAAAAGTGATGCAAGTGTGCAATGTCGCACATGAGCACAAGGGGGTGCACGTGTCTGGAGTTTGTTCACAGTGGCTGAGAGGCCACTGGCGCACCCATTCTCTCTCTGTCTCTCGCAAATCAAAAAATAAATAAATATTTCACTCTAAGGATTGACAGTTGAAAGTGGCTGCCAGTACAGCATGCCAATGAGGGCCCTAACTTGCTTTCAGCCAGAGAGCAGCAGCTGAGATTTGAACCCTAAATTGCCCAGGGCCATGGAAACTCTAAATGAAGTGATCTCTTTTAACCTTATTTGGAGGAGGAGGAAGAGGAGGAGGAGGAGAAAAGAAGAAACAATAAACTGGTTTAGGTTCAAAAAGCATTATTTTGAGTGCTGTGTCCATATGTTATTATTTTAAAATGGGACCTTTGATACTGGACTGGTATACCTGTTTACTCTTGTCTGTCTACTCATCCATCTATCTATCCATCCCCCTACCTTATCTGCTTATTTACCTAGCTTTTTCTTTCAGCCTGCCAGCTAGAAAACACAAAAGTTGTCCACACGTGAGGCATTATGCTTAGCATGCACTATTAAACACAGATATTAACAGTGGCAAAAGCTGAAACAGTGATCAAGTTTGAGGGAAGCTTTACCATGTATTAGGCATATTACTACTTTGAATCTTTGTAGCAACCCTTAAAAGACAGGGCCATTGTATGCATTCCTCTTATCCTCTTTACTCATCTTTTCATTTTAGCAATTACTATGATAACTACTTTCCTACAGGCATAGCCTTGCCTCAGCTATGATCTCTGAGTTCCACCCTAGGCCTCGCTGCTCCTGCCAAAAGACTCACTTTTGCAGGAAACGGCTCAGCCATTCTGGTGCTCAACCTTGCAAGTATGAGGGAGATGAGATGCCCACAAGACTATTGGAAAGTGGGGAATGGTGGGTTAATATTCTCCTCTTCCAGCCCTCAAAAGGACAATTCTGACCAGAGATCACTCAGAAGGTCCCAGTAAGATTTCGCCCCAGCTGTGCACAGTGACTAACTCAATAATGCATGCTTCTATTGAATTACCCTCCTCTCCTGTTTTCACTCTTTTTAGTTCCCTCCTCCCATTCCCTGGAATCACTCCCCATCCCCACCCCCATCACACCATTTCTATAAAAGTCTTTCCCCCAAGGAGGAGAGTCAAGCAAAAATGATTAATACTTACATTTTTAAATTTTTTAAATATTTTATTTATTTATGAGAGAGAGAGAGAGAGAGAGAGAGGGAGAGAGCAGATAGAGCGAAAGAGAGAATGGGTGCACCAGGGCATCTAGCCACTGCAAATGAACTCCAGATGCATGCACACCCTTGTGCATCTGCTTTATGTGGGTCCTGGGGAATCAAACTGGGGTTCTTAGGCTTCGCAGGCAAATGCCTTAACTGCTAAGCCATTTCCTCAGTCCAATAGTTACATTTTAACAGCTGAGGAATATAGTGGACCCAATAGTGGTTCCAAAGATATCAGGATCTTTTCCTCTAGAACAGGTAAATATTACCTTATTTGAAAAGGGGGTTCCTGTAGATACAGTTAAAGGTATCGAGGGAGGGGCTGGAGAGGTAGCTTAGTGGTCAAGGTGCTTACCTGCAAAGCCAAAGAACCCAGGTTCTATTCTCGAGGACCCACATAGGCCAGATGTACAAGGTGGTACATGTGTCTGGAGTCTGTTTGCAGAGGCTGAAGGCCTTGGTGTGCCCATTCTCTTTATCTCTTTGTCTATCTATCTATCTATCTATCTATCTATCTATCTATCTATCTATCATCTATCTTCCTCTTTTACTCTCTCAAATGAATAAGGAAAAATAAAAATAAACTTACAAGAAAGATATTTATTGAGTGGGGAGATCGTCTTGGATTATCTGGAGGTGTCACCATATCTATGTCCTATGGGAAGACTCATGTGATAAGGCAGAAGGGGATTTGATACCCAGAAAACAGGAAGGAGCAGGGACTGGGAATATGTACTTAGAAGTCAAGGAATATCAGAATCCAAACTAATCCTGTAGCAACGTTCTTCTGTACTTGGCATCCTTCCAAACAGAGGGAGCCAGATTCCTCCTCTGGAGAATAGACAGCTGACAAAGGAGTCAGAGCTCCTACTGGAAAGGGCTGTAAGGGAAGGAGGTGGGTCTGCAGAGGTCTAGGAAGAGGAAGGCTCTCCTGGGGAGATGCCATTGCTACTGACAACCAGGAAACCCGGGATGAGATGAGCAATCACACTGATAGACACACCAAACAGATCCTGTCAGCCAATGTCAACTCACTAATTTCCTTTTCTACCTCTGATTCTGGCTTCAAGCCAAGTCCTTGCCAGATCAGTGCAAATACTTTTTTTTTTTTTAAATCATTTTATTTTATTTGCAAGCAGAGAGGGAGAGAGATAGAAAGAGAGAGAAAAGAGAGGGAGAGAATGGGCATACCAAGGCCTCTAGCCACTGCAAACAAATTCCAGATGCATGTGCCACTTTGTATGTCTAGCTTTATATGGGTATTGGGAAATTGAACTCATGTCATTAGGGTTTGCAGGGAAGTGCCTTAACCTCTGAGCCATCTCTCTAGCCGCCTCCCTCCAAATACTTGTTTTGATTCACCCTTCCGGTTTCACAGGGTGGATTGATATGTAATTTTCTATGGGAAATCCTCCCTCAGTTCAAGATATTTCTGTAGAATCCATATTCTATATATGAAGCCTGAGAGAAGGAGTTTACTATGTAATCCCTCCATCAAAATACAAGGTCTACCCAATGGGGCTGGGGACTCAGAAGTATATGTGACCCCATATTGGAATGACAAATAAAAGGACATTAGGGGCTGGAGAGAAGGCTTGGTGGTTAAGGAGTCTGCCTGCCAAGCCTAAGAACACTGGTTCCAATCTCCAGGTCCCACGTTTAGCCAGATGCAAAAAGTGAAGCAAGGGTACAATGCCACACTTGCCCATAAGGGAGTGCATGCGTCTGGATTTCATTCACAGTGGCTGAGAGGCTGCTGGCACACCCATTTTCTTTCTCTCTCTCTCAAATAAAAAAAAAGGACATTGGAAGCAGAGACTGCACAGTAACATGAAAAGAGTTAATCACCTTTCATTTAATGATATCTACTCCCTACAACTTCTCTGGGTTGGTCACTAAGCTACAAGAAAGCCATAAGAATTCTAATCATTGATGCTTAGCATTAAATATTTCACTGCTCCAATCCTAGGGCCACTTCCTCCTTCACTGACAGTTTGGAATTCCCTAGGTGATGCTAAGTGAGATCCCTGTCTGACTCTTCTTGGGTTTTCAGTGGGCTCTTCCACTGTGTGTGTGTCTGTGTGCACATGCACACATGCCAGGGTCTCTTGCTGCAAATGAATGCCCCTCTGGTTTTACATGGGTGGCTGGAGAATTGAACCTGGATTGGCAGGCTTTGCAACCCAGTACCTTTAACTGCAGAGCCACCTCCCCAGCCCCTGGTCTCTAAAATTTACCAAACAAACACAGAGCAAAGGTCTGGTGATATACAGACAGCAGACATAATCGCTAACCACAGGAAGTTCACCATCTCTGGGGCAAGGCAGATGAGTGAATATATGGCACCTAGGAAACAGTCCTAGGAGTGTGTACATGGTGGCAAAGAGAGAAGGCTGCCCTGCCTAGGATTGGGGAAACTCAGAGAAAGGCTCTTAGGCCAAGACACATGTGTGCTGAGTCTTAAGAATGGAGTTATCCAGGTAGCCAAAGGAGCTAGAAAGAGAGGGAATGTGGAGAGAAGGTGTTAGGAAAAGCGGGTAAAGAAATGAGAAGGAGGGCTGGAGAAATGGCTTAGTGGTTAAGATGCTTGCCTGTGAAACCTAAGGACCCATGTTCTGCTCTCCAGATCCCACGTTAGCCAGATGCACAAAGGTGAGGCAAGCGCAAGGTCACACATGCCCACAAGGTGGTGTAAGTGTCTGGAGTTCGATTTCAGTGGCTGAGGCCCTGACTGCCAATTCTCTTTCTCAAATAAAAATTAAAAAGAAGGGCTGGAGAGATGGCTTAGTGATTAAGGCATTTGCCTGCAAAGCCTAAGGATTCTGGTTCAATTTTCCAGGTCCCATGTTAAGCCAGCTGCACAAGGGGTGCATGCATCTGGAATTCGTTTGCAGTGGCTGGAGGCCCTGGCATGCCCATTCTCTCTCTCTCTCTCTCTCTCTCTCTCTCTCTCAAATAAATAAATAAATAAATAAATAAATAAATACTATTTTAAAAAGAAAAGAAATAATTAAAAAAAAAAAAAGAACTGAGAGGGAAAACTTGGCTCAACAGCAGAGTTGGCTTTATCCAGGGATACCTGAGAAGAGCTCTGACCAGACAGATCAAAAAGCAACCTTCCTGGGCTGGAGAGATGGCTTAGCAGTTAAGGCGCCTGCCTGCTAAGCCTAAGAACCCAGTTCCAATCTCCAGGTCCCACATTTAGCCAGATGCAAAGTGATGCAAGGGTGCAATGCCTCACTTGACCACAAGGGGGTGCACACATCTGGATTTTGTTCACAGCAGCTGAGAGACTGCTGGCACACCCATCTCTATCTGTCTCCCTCTCCCTCTCTGTCTGTCTCTCTTTGTGTCTCTCTCAAAAATAAATAAAATAATAAAAAAATTTTTTTAAAGTCAACCTTCCTTATAGATGAGGGGATGCTTATGGGGCAGTGGGAACATTAGGATTCCTTGGTTGCTGGGTGGTCTACCTTGCCTCAGGGCTTAGGCCACTTCAAGGAAGTGATCATCTGACAGGTGGCCTGGGTCATTCCAGGAGTTTAATAATTGGGATGTGTGGCTAGGTCATCCTTGGGAAACAGAGTGTTACAATGAAATGGTAGTCAGATTCCAAAGATGGAGACATTCTGTTTCCAACAGAAGGCAGAAGGAATCATACACAAAGGTAGAGATTTGAGAATGAGACCAGGACACTGAGAGCTAGGGAGAGAGAACAACTGGAGAACTGGGCAGTTGGTGTGGCTGGAGCTCAGGGGGATGTGCGCATGCATCTGGAGAGGCAAGAAAGGAAGCCTCATATGCCATGCGAGAGTTAGACTCTATTATGAATGTAATGGTGAGTCATTGAAGGATTTTAAGTCAGAGGAGTGACATGATCAGATTTACCTTTTAAATGATCACCGTGACATCAGTGTGCAGAATGCACTGGAGTGAGCCGGGACTGGAGACAGAGAGGCCAGTTAGAGAGCTATGGCAGTGATCCAGGTAGGAGATGATGAGATGTGGATGACAATAGGGGACAGATGCAAGAGCAATTTAGGATATAGAATCAGCAGGAGTTGGCTGTAGATACGCACAGGGCAGGAGCTGAGAGAAGATGACTTCGAGATTCCTGGCTTGTACCAGTCAGTGAATGAGAAGAGCAGACTGTGAGAGGAGGAGGAGGTGAGGGAAATCATGAATTGAGTTGAAAACATTCTGAGTTGAACATTATTCCCCAGTACCCAGGTGATGGTTGGTAAGCAGGGTATTTGGTTGTCAGTGTGGCCACTCTTCTTGTACAGTGAAACCCTTTCCTTGAGCAATACTAATACTGGCCACTCACTCATGTCAGTTACCACTGACTGGTACCCCCAAGTCTGTAAATTATTCTATTTAAAAAATTTCTTTATTTGACAGAGGGAGGCGGAGAGAGAGTCAGAGAGAGCATGCATCGGTGATCCAGGGCTTCCTACCACTGCAAACTCCAGATGCAGGGACCACTTTATGCATGTGGCTTTACGTGGGTACTGGGGAATCAAACCCCAGGCCATCAGGCAAGTGCCTTAAACCTCTGAGCCTTTTCTCCATCCCTTAAATTATTCCTGAACCCCTCTCCTGGGCTCCAACTTCCTTGTTCCAGACACTATCTTGTCATTTTCTTTTGAGTATCCCACCCCCAGGTTCAAAATACTGCATTCCATTATTCTCTGGGCAATCAGCAAGAAAGTGCCTTTAACCACTGAGCCATTTCCCCAGCCCCTGACCATCTGTGTAGGATGATGATCTCCAAGACAGTAGTCACCAGTCACGTGAGGTTATTGAATATTAGAAAGGTACCTAGTGGGTCAAGAAAATGAGAAAACAAGACACGAATGAAACAAAAACTAAGAGAAAATATCTGCAAAAGGCATACCTAGTAGAGACTTGTTATCCAAAGTATACAAAGGACTCTTAAAACTCAATCATAGATGATGGGATATTATTGAGTACTAAAAAGAAAGACTATTAAGGGCTGGGAGGGATGGCTTAGCAGTTAAGGCATTTGCCTGCGAAGCCAAAGGACCCAGGTTCGATTCCCCAGGACCCACATAAGCCAGATGAACAAGGGGCACATTCATCTGGAGTTCAATTGCAGTGGCTAGAGGCCCCGGTGTTCCCATTCTCTCTATATCTGTCTGTCTTCTATCTCTCTCTGCATGCAAATTAATTAATTAATTAATTAATTAATTAATTAAAAAAGAAAGACTATCAAGCATGAACAAATTTGGAAGCATCTTAAATGCATGTTACTAAATGAAATGAGCCAATCTGGAAACAAAAACTACATGTGTATGATTCCAGCTATATGACAGCGTGGAAAGAAGCAGAACTATGAAGACAATAAGATCAATGGGTCCCATGGGGTTTGGAGGCAGGTGGATGAATGGGAAGAACACAGAAGACTTTTAGGGAAATAAAAATACCCTGCTGGTATTACAATGATAGGTACATTTGTCACAATCCATAGAATATACAACACCAAGAGGGAACTCTAATATAAACTATGGATTTTGTCTGATGCACCGTCAAGTCAAGGTAGGCTTATTGGTTGTAACCAATGTAGAACTGTGGTGCTGGGGGCTGGAGAGATGGCTTAGCAGTTAAGGCATTTGCCTGTGAAGCCAAAGGACCCAGGTTTGATTCTCCAGGATCCAAGTAAGCCAGATGCCCAAGGTGGCCCATGTGTCTGGAGTTTGTTTGCAAACACCCATTCTCTCTCTCTCTTTCCCTCTCAAATAATACAATAAATAAAGAAATTGCTATTAGTACTGTGGCATCAGCTGTTGATAGCAGGGGAGGTTGAGCATGTATGGAAATAGGTGTGTGGGAAATCTTGAACTTTCTGCTCAATTTTGTTATAAACCAAAAAAACAAAACAAAACAAAAAAAAACAAAAAAAAACAACCACTCCAAGAAAATAAAGCCTGCTAGTTCAAATTGAGATACATTGTTACTATAAAATAGACTATGAATTGCAAAGACTTGTAAAAATATTAGCACTTTTTGGGCTGGAGAGATGGCTTAACCACTAAGGCACTTGCTGGCAAACCCAAAGGACCCAGGTTTGATTCTCCAGTACCCACATAAAGCCAGATACACAAGATGGCGCATGGATCTGGAGTTCATTTGCAGTGGCTCGAGGTCACTGTCAATCTGTTTCTTTTGCTCTCTCTCACACATAAATCAATCAATAAAATATTTTAAAAATATTAATATTTTTAATATCGATTTTATAAGAGGAAAATTGGGTGAAGAATAAGTACCTTTGACATACACTAAGTAAGTAAAACATGCCAGTGAGATGTTTCTGCTTACCTTTTTACTTTTGTGTTTACTTTTTATGTTAAAAAGTGTGGCAGTTCGAATATTTTAAGTGCTGGGTGACAGCATTTTATGTCTGTCAGATGGTGCTGGCCTAGGCTAGTTCCAGTTAGCACTGGAAATCAGGATCCTCAGCGTTTAATCTAGGAAAAGCCACTTGTTTAACAAACATAGGATAGTGGTGGTCCTGCTCATGGAAAACTCACCGTCTTTTTCTTTGCAATCAGTGTAAGCAACGGCTTTGAAAAAAGCAGTAAGTACCCTAATAATGCAGAGAATGCTGTGAGTTTAATTTCCAGGTGGAAGGAAGACATACTCTGATCTCCAGAATTAGAAAGACGGAGCCTATCTACCAACTGTATATAAAAGGCCTGCAATTCATTAGTAGAGCCAATTAATTAACCTTGGACTGGCGATGAGGTTGCAGAAGGAGGCTAAACAAAGAACTGTGAGGTCTACACAAAATGCGCTTTCTAGCAAAGCAAGTTGCAAAGCTGCAGCACAACCGAAGGAGCTCTGCAAACACAGGTTGTGTATGGACTCGTTGATGGCTTGGCAGTAGAAAGAAAGGCTGGATTTTACTTTGTTTTTCCTCAGCCAATGCTATGGGGAGGTGCAGGCAGGAACCGGCAGGTCAGAGCAAATGGCCAAAAAGGACCTGCGAAGACACTTAAGTCATGGACAATGGACAGCGCTCACAATCCAGGTGAAGGGAAACTCAGTATGAACCAAGCCCTTGAGGGGCCAAGGACTTAAGGACCAGGCGCTTTGGAGCCCCTGACTGTGGATGGAAGGAGAATGTGGTAACCACGAAGGGCGTGTGCTGTGCCCCAGGCCATGCTGTGCTGGGCTAGCAGGGTAACAGCAAGGGAGGAAGATGCAGCGAGGCATTGCCTTACTGAGAGGAAATCCTGTATGCTTGGCAGACTTTCCTCCACCGAGGAAGCAGTCTGTGAAATGATTAGTTTAAAAAGTACATCACGCTATTTAAGAACCAATTTAAAGAACATTGCCCAGACCTCCTTGCACAGTTCCAATAAAACTGGGATGCTAGAAGAAATAATTAGAAAAGAACATTTGGTTCTTCAAAACAAAACAAAAAAGACACAGAGAGAGAGACAGACAGAAAAAAAAAGGAAGAATTATTTTGATGCAGTAGGAGTGACTCCTTTTCTTTATTAATTTCCCCCCAAATGTAGATACATGTCCCATGCTACTATGGACAAAGGCCAAATCCCAACCCCCTTTTTTTTTTGATTTTCTAGGTAGGGTCTCCCTCTAGCCCAGGCTGACCTGGAATTCACTTTGTAGTCTCAGCGTGGCCTTGAACTCACGGCGATCCTCCTACCTCTGCCTCCCAAGTGCTGGGATTAAAGGTGTGCACCATCACGTCTGGCTTCAAAGGCCAAATCCTGTTACTGAGGGTTCCAAGACACACACACACACACACACACACACACACACACACACACACACACAGTTTATTACACTTAAGGAAATCACTTGAAATGTGGGCATTACTGGATATTGAGCTAGATTCACTTGTTTGTCCATTTATCAACAAATTATGTACCAGGCTTCCTTCTGGCTCTGGGGAATCATTAGTGAAAAGACAAAAGTTCCTGCTCTAAGGACCTTCCATTCTAAGTAAATAAGCAAGGTGTGTGTCATCAGGTACGCTGGTGGCATGATAAGGCACTGGAGACTGACAGGGTTTGGATGTTGTCTGAAAGGATGGCCTGGAAGTCCTCATGGGGAAATGGTGGTTGTAGAGATGAAGTTCCCAATAATAAGCACCGAGAGAGTGAGGGGCGATCCATGAAAGTGTTGGGGGTGAAGGGTGAGACTCTAGTCCTCGAAGTGAGTTTTATCTCTGTGATCCAAAGGGGTCTGCATATTCCTTAGCGAATTTTCCACATTTGGGGCCAGTCGATAGAAGGAGAAACTCGGAGAATGGTTGGGCAAAGCTGTGCAGGGTATGTTCAGGGCATGGAGGGAAGAAGGGTCAAGGCATTGAGCAGGTGAGGACAAATTGTTTACTTCTAGAAGTTTTCTACCTGACATTTAGCAGCAGAGTTTCATAACCTTGGCACTATTGATATTTTGAAAAAACAAAACAAAACAAAACAAAACAGTTCATTGTGTACGGCGGGGGGGAAAGGAGTCCTGTGCATTGAAACTTATTTAGCAAAATTCCTGGTATCTTCCTCCTTGATGCCAGTAGCCTTCCTTCATTCATAACAACCCAAAATATTTCCATAGTGGCTCATTGCCACATGTCTTCTGGGGTACCTGAGGTTTTAGAACTATTGGTATACCAAGTGTTTGGAACATCTTTACTGAAAAAAAGGTCACAGGAAAGAAGTTGAATGGACAACCATTTCTTAAATCTGATGGGAGGACAGCGGGTGCATCCAGAAACAACAAGCCAAGTGTTTTCCGTACGCAGTCGCTTCCCATTATCTGAAGCTTCCATCTTTAAGGTTCCAGTTTCCTAAATTATTAAGTGGAAAATTCCAGAAGTGAGCAATTTATACTTTTGAACTTAAGTGCCACTTTGGGTATGCTGATGAAATCTTGCAATGACCTTGTGTGTCTTACCAGGATGGGAATGCCCAGTGCATTCAGATACTATTTTTTACCTGCCTTTAGTCTTCTTGAAGCCATCTCAGTTACTGGATTGACAGCTGTAGTATTGCGGGACTTTGGCTTCAAAGCAAACCTTATTTTACTGAATAATCCCGGAGCCCACAAGCAGAGATGCTGGAGTGATGTGCCAAGGGGTGGCTCTAACTACCGGTAAATGTCCCCGTCTTGCTAAAGAAAGCAAAGACATGGGCGGGAGTTACTTAAGTCTACTGTAAGAATGGGATCTTCTGTCCATCAAGTTGTGGAGGAATTGCAAAAGTCACAGCGAGAGTGCATGGGAAGTGCTTAGTCATTCACCTCACTTCATCTCCTCACGTAGACATTGTATCATCGCCCATCATCACCAGGACAGTGAGTACAACACAGTGAGGTATTTTCAGAGTGACTACGTTCACAGACCTCTTAACACACTGTGTCGTCAAACTGCTTCTATCTTACCATTGTTGCTAATCTCTTACTGTGCCAGCTTATTAATTAAACTTTAATTACTTAAATTTAATTAATTCAAACCATAAGTACTTAGCCATAGAACAACAAAAAAAAATGCAAGCTAGGTAGGGTTAGTACTTTCTGAAGACTTGGGCCCTCACTGGGAACCTGGGGACACGTGTTAGCTTATTCATCCTTCACAACAATCAGCCGACCTCAGTCCTGCTTTTTACAATGGGGGAACTGGGGTTTCTGGAGACTGAATGACTTGCCTGAGGTCACATAGCCAGTGAGCAATGGAGCCACAATTCAAACCCAGGTTTGATGGACTTTTGCTTTGGCCTTGCACTGTCTTACATGGTAGCTAAACATGCAATAAAAATTTCAAATTCAATTGCATTTGCCACATTTCAACCATTCAGGTGTGACTAAGTGACCAATGTCTTGGGTTTGCAGACATAACACATTTTCTTCTTCCCAGAAGATCCTTCTGGATAGCACTGCCCTGAACCAGTTGGCCCAGAAGAAGGTGGAGGTGTATGGCAAGTGAGAGGGCACAATCTTCATCTCCACAGTTGGCATTCTTTAGGACTAAGTGGTGTACCCTCAGCCTTTCTCACCACTGACCCCCTAGTGCTCCCTGTCCCCACCTTCCCCCTACCAACCTCTTGGAGAGTCCTTGCCAAGCCCCAGATGCCTGTTTTTTTTTTTTTTTTTATGTGTTTTTATTTATTTGCAAGCAGAGAGAGATAGAAGAGAGGCAGACACACAGAGAGAATGGTAGCTACTGCAAATGAACTCCAGATGCATGTGCACCTTGTGCATCTGGCTTACATGGGTTCTGGAGAATTGAACCAGGATCCTTTGGCTTTGCAGGCAAATGCCTTAACCACTAAGTCATTTCTCCAGCCCCCCCTTTGTGTGTGTGTGTGTGTGTGTGTTTTTAATGAGAGAGAGAGAGAGAGAGAGAGAGAGAGAGAGAGAGAGAGAGAGAGAATGAATTGGTGCAACATGACCTCCAGCCACTGCAATTGAACTCCAGACACACATGCCATCTTGTGCCCATGTGCAACCTTGCACACTTGTGTCTCCTTGTGCATCTGGCTTATGTGGGATCTGGAGAGTTGAACATGAGTCCTTAGGCTTCTCAGGCAAGTGCCTTAACCGCTAAGCCATCTCTCTAGCCTGGGAAGTCTGTTATTAATGGTGTTCTTGATGGTGTTATGACCTCCACAAGCTCCCATGGTCTGTCTTCCCTGGCCAGCTTTTCTGTAGAAATGCCTGCAGAAGGCAGGAATTATTCTGGTGTTTGGAGTTTTGCTTTTGCTTGCAGAATGAGGCTCTTAGAGCAAGAGACAGGACTGGCTGCAAGTCACCAGGAAGTCTATTTTTAGTCCTATGCGGGCAGACTACGGCACCAACTCTTCTTGCTCCAGTAAGGATGGAAAAGGCAGGAAGGAAACATATGGCCTTATAGAGTCAAAACAGAAATTGATGTCAGAATTATTTAGTTTTCCTGCTCATGTTTGTTTTTCAGGCCTTTCCCAGCGTGAAGGGAGTATGCCACAGTTCATAAGGTGTGAGCTCAGTGCACCATGGCTCTGTTGTAGAAATTCTCTGGGAAGATCACCCCAACGCCACAATGACTGAAAGGTGAGGAGTTTATTACCCAGAGCCCAAAAAGCTTGAGGTAGCCCTCTAAAGAAGCTTTGGCCCCAAGTGGAGATTTTATTTCCATTTTCTAGTTTTCATAGCCAAAGGGAGGGGTAAGTGAACAAACAAGATGTGATAATTTGCACATCAATTATTTCTGTTGTCAGGCCACCCTAACAATGAACTCCATTTTACTTTGTTTTAGTGTAAACTGTCTTGCCTTCTTATCATCACTTTGGGCCCTTTCTGGACAATTCCTTCTTTGGGATTTTTCCATCTGCTGACAAAGAGAAGTTTTAGCTTCTTAGCAATTACCTCTTATAGTAACTCAGTGAATCACTTCAACTTTTAGCTTCTTTTCTACCACAGAGGAGATGATATAGTGTCCTAAGGGCACCACCCATCCTGACTCAATCACAATCCAAAAGATGGAGACAAGATGGTGAGTGACAGACTGGCACCTCAGTTTTGATTGAGTATTGCAAACCAGCCCCACATATCTTACTGCAATTCCCTTCCACCCTTTTAGTTATACTTCAGTTTTTTTCTAGAAGAGAGTACTTTAAAAAGATCTTCCATACAGCTTCTCACTGATATCTTAAAGATTTTATTTGTATTTATTCATCTATTAGAGACGGAGAGAGAGAGAGAGAGAGAGAGAGAGAGAGAGAGAGAGAGTGAGAATGGGAGCATCAGGGCTTCTAGCCATTGCAAACGAACTCCAGACACATGCACCACCATGTACATCTGGTTTACGTGGGACCTGGAGAATCAAACCAGGATTCTTAGGCTTCGCAGGCATGTGCCTTAACCAGTAAGTCATCTCTCCAGCCCCCCTCAGTGACCTTTTAAAAGAAACGGAGTCCTGGCCCATGCTTGCAGTACCAGGGCCAGAATAAAGTTGGTGTGGCTCTGAGGCAGGAGATGATGGGGAGGGAAAATGCTTTGAGGTTCATGTGTTTGAACACTTGGATCCCAGCAGATGACACTTCTTAGGAGGTTGTGAAACCTTTAGGAGGTGTAGCCTTGCTGCTAGAAGTGGGTCACTGGGGCCTGGCCTTGAGATTTTTTTAATCCCCACTCCACTTCCTGTTTGCCTCTGTTTCCTAACTGTGCCACAATGTGACAGCTGTTTCATGCTCCTGCCACCATGCCTTCTAGACAATGAATCGTCCCTTAGAAACCATGAGCCAAAGTAAACCAATTCCTTCCTTATGTTGCTTCTGGTTAGGTTTTTTGTCCCAGGAAGAAGAAAGTAACTGATACAAACATGTACTCTGGCTTCTGTGTTGAGAAAAAAAAAAAAATTGCGAGTGTGAAATCTGTAAATAAATATGTCCAAAAAAGCTTTAATGTTGGTGTCTTGAATATAGGGTGGAGGTAGCAGCACACTTCTCACCAGGCAGCATCCTCCTCATTGACCCTCGGTTATCTTGCTCTTTGGGAAGCCAGCTGTGGTGTCATGGGGACTCTCAGGTAGCCTATGGGGAGCTCACACAATGAGGGGAAAGAGAAACATTCATGCCAGCAAGTGGGCAGGTTTGGAGCTGGGCTGGGTCTGTGGACCCCAGTGTCTTGGCCTCCCTCACTGGCCTCTTCAGGCCAGGCTTTGTGTGGTGTGGCAGATGGTGCTAAGAAAAAACATTCCAAGTCTGTGAACTCAGGAGCTGCACGTGGCTTGAGACCTGGTTTTGTAAGTCACACAATGTCACTTACATTGCATATTTTAATATTTTATTTTTATTTATTTGACACACAGAGAGAGAATGAATGGGTGTGCCAGGGCCTCCAGCTACTGCAAACAAACTCCAGATGCATGCACCCCCTTGTGCATTTGGCTAAGGTGGGTCCTGGGGAATCGAACCTGGTCCTTTGGCTTTGCAGGCAAACGCTTTAACTGCTAAGCCATCCCTTCAGCCCTACGTTGCATTTTCCTGGTCAAAGATATTCCCGAGGCCGCATCAGAACCAAGGGGGAGGAAATATAGACTCTATCTCTCTTTAAATAAATTACTTGAGAGGGAGAGAGCATGGCACACCCCGGCCCCTTGCTGCTGCAAACAAACCCCAGATGCATGCACTGCTGCGTGCATCGGGCCTTATGTAGGTACTAGGGAAGCAGTCCCAGGCTGACATGATTTGCAAGCAAGTACCTTTAACTACTAAGCCATCTCCCTAGCCCCTAGACTCTATCTCTTAATGACCAGAGTAGCAGTGACTTTTTGGCCTCTTGCTGATCATTTATAGTATCTTGGGAAGACAATCATTTTTATTTTAATGATGAAAGCATTTTTAAAACTATATTAGTACTGCAATGAGATTACAGTGGACATAGTCCCCTCAATGATTAATTTCTTCCAGAAAGTCAAGGCTGCTCTTCTCCATTTTCATTATTATCATTAATTTGGGTTCTCACCCGAGCTCTACCACAATCTAACTGGAATTTTCTTTTTCCTTTCAGCCACAGAATGACTGAGTAGAACCATACAGTTTCTATTTTATTTCCAGTCCCAAGACATTATGATGTGATTCATGTCACATGCACAAGAGAGAAGTCTATATTTGTAATACATTCAAGATCATACATACATACATTTCTTATATGAACTTGCGTTTGCTTATGTGAGAGAAAGGTGAATGCTGTCAGAATCAAAATGGAGTTGTTTGTGACAACCCTACCAAGGAACAGGATACAAAGCCAACAGGTAATGAAGGAAAGCTTCTCACTCACGGTTACCTGAGAGCAGCCTTCATGAAAGACCGTGAGAGCCAGCAGCTTGCACAGGGCCACTGCAGCGTCACATGAAACATACGTCCATAAGGACATCTGGCCCACAACTGTGTGTTCAATCTCAGACTGATGCCACTCTGGCTATTCATCATTGTGGACGAAGATTATTGTTTCAAACTCTCTGACAAAACTCTTTGCCTTTTCATCTTTGAAAACTTGCCCTTGCCTCAACCTCTGTGAATACGCATATAGATTACTAAGGCATGTGTATTGTCACTACACTGACTGCTGTTCCCAAATTACTATCAATATTTTTGAGACCTTTTTCTGATGATCTTTTCTCCAATCTGACAGTTAATGGTTTTGTTGTTTTTCACAGAATCGGAGGGCATGACATTTTTAAATGGCTAAAGGACAGCAATCATTAAGTTCAGCTGGTCAAGTCATTGCAGAGGCTGGGAGGTGTGTTCCCAAGCCTCTGTCTAACCTCAACCAGGACACACAGCCAAGCGGCGTTTCCCAGAACACTTTGAAGTTAGATATGGCCGCGAGGCTGCTCAATGAACGTGAGCAGGAGTACTTTACTATGGGTCATCTTTCAGGGGATTGGTTCCAGGATACTTCCCTCATGAGTACCAAAATCCGAGGCTGCTCAAGTCCCTTTTATATAGCATGGCCTAGTAGCAGTGAACTTGAGGACTGGGTGCATCCCTCCTTTCGGGCTAATGATATTTGAAGATATTTAAAGAACTGTGGTAGACCAGATGACAGTGCTTCCATGGTAATTTCCCAGCTTTGGATGGCAGAGTGGAAGTAGGGTTCAAAAGGCAGCACAGGACTCTGTCCTCTTTCTCAGTGCTGTGTCTACCATGGTGACACCCAGTGTCATGCGGAAACCAAAGGCTCTCTATGTAGCATGCTGATGGAGCCTCCAGACCTGCCCCAGTACTACCTGGAGAGCTATATACAACTGGGCTCGTCTTGAGTTTTGGCCTGAATCACTGCAGTGATCTTGGGCCATGGGGCCATCTCCGCAATAGATAGTGCATAGCTGTGTGGGCCCCAGTCTTTTCCTGGTCTTGGCAGGCTTTGGGTTTAGGTTGTGACAACACTTTGCTATCTTGGTGGCCACAGGAATATTATAAATACCCGGGGCTGGTCTTAAATAATCACTCTGCCCAACCAGAGCTGAGCAGAATGCCATAGCACCCGACCACAGGTTAGTGACTGTGACTGAGGCATCTGGGGGAAAGAGGAGCTCTGGAGCTCGCTCAGAGGATGCAGTGCTAGCTGTGAAAGCACCAGTGCCTGAGTTTGAGTCCCCACATCCGCTGGAAGGTACAGATAGACCTAACCTCTGTGTGTATTCCCAACACACCAAGGAAGAGAAGAGAAATGGAGTGGGGAAGTTACAGCTTGCAGGCCATTTAGTCTGATGTTCACTCTGGGGAGCAGCAGTGAGAGACCCTGCCTTAGACAAGGCGGAAGGCAAGGACCAACACCCAGAGTCATCCTCCAGTCTCCACAAGTGCATGTGTGTACCTACCCACAGGGACACTCGTATACACCCAAAACAAAAGAAAGGAAGGAAGAAAAAGAAAAGAGAAGAAAAAAAAGAAAAAGATAAGTTCTATACTTGTCATGAAAGCTGACAGTGGGGACCTGGCTGGAAAAAGAAGGCTAGAAGGGAAGTTTTGGTGGCTGGGTGTGGTGGCGCACACCTTTGATTCCAGCACTCGGGAGGCAGAGGTAAGAGGATCACTGTGAGTTCAAGGCCACCCTGAAACTACATAGTGAGTTCCAGATCAGCCTGAAATAGAGTGAGACCCTACCTCAAAAAACCATAAATAAATAAATAAATAAATAAAAAAATAAAAGAGAAGTTTTGGGGGTGGAAAGTATATGACAGAGGATGTGTGTCAGATGACTCTGAGGAGTGCACTCTTGCCTTGACTTTTTAAGTGGACCTGAAGTCCAGGCAGAAAGGATTTGACCTTCTCCAAGGAAACGGTGGCCAACACTGTGGCACTGACTTGGCAAAGACACAGATATTGAAGTGGAAAGAGCATTCACTAATTTATGGATTACCCAGTGCCCAGTCAGTATGACTAATAATTCTGGGACTGTAATTACCCACCTGTAGGCTTTATTTATTTATTTATTTATTTATTTATTTATTTATTTTTTCAACTTTCTACTTTTCTGTTTTTCACATGTTTAATAATGAGCATGTACTCCTTTTATAATAAAAAAATCCAATTAACTTAATTAGAAAAAAAATTACCCACCAGGTGACAGAAGGAATCTCATTAATTCATCATCGGGCATCATAATGTAGCCCACGATCTCTGCCCACCATGGTGACGCAGCTGCCTCTCTTCTCCAGGGCTGAGTCTGGGCGAGGTGGTGTTGGGGGGGGGGAGGGTACACGAGGGGAGGAAGGTGACGGGAAGAGAAGGGGAAAAGGCTGTTTCTCGGAGCACCAGCTTGGGAGGAGCGGCCCAGCAAATTGCCTTGGAGTGCCACCTTCAGCGTCATGCGGCTTTGGGTGACTTCAAAAAAGAGGGGAGAGAACGAAGCTCTGGCTTTGCCACTTTGTATCCACCCCTACTAGTAGTCTTACATATGGAAATCTGATTTTGGTTCAGTTGGGGGTCTGGAATTGATATCATAAAATGTGTGTGTGGAGGGGGAGTGCTCTGTGAAATGTGGGTCCTGCAAGGTGGGGGGTCAGGGATGGAGTCTGCCCGGCCTCTCTCTCTTGTCTGGGGCTCTTAGATCTTCTTTTGAGATGCTTACTGGGTGGGCTTGGAGGGGAGTTGGCTGAAAGCTTACAAAACCCATCAGCCTTTCTTTGGGTAGAAACTTGTGAATAGCTGGAATGATTTCCTCCAGGTACATGTCACGGTTCATTTTATTGTCATCCGTCTTAGGGAGTCCACATCATGTCATCAACAGCCGCTGTGTGCCCATAAAATAATAATAATAAAAAAATGAAAGGATGTGATCTTTGTCTGCGCAGCCTCCAAATGGAAATGCCCTCCGTGTCTCTAAATGGCGACATCACTGCGGGATTCTAATATCCCCCAGCACTCGGGAGGGGAAGAAGAAACTGCGGTTTACAGCGAGCTTCAGAGGACTGCTGGCGAGTATTCCAGAGGCAGTGCAAAGTTATAATGTGAGGAAAAGAGTGTGTTCTAAAAGAAGAGCTCCTTGTGCCCTAGGTGTAGTTGATGTATGACATGGTCCCTCTAATCACTCCACTATTGATTAACGTCCCTTCCTGCTTCAGTCAGTTCATTGTAGCCTTTTCTTGTGTCTGGCGCTGGGGTTTAAAGGCAAAATAAATAGGCCCTTTGTTACACTTTCAGAAGAACTGCGTGGCACAGAATAGTTCGTGTCTTTTGGACTCTCTGGCTTTTAAAATAATTCCATAAGGAATATACAAGTGAAACCTGCCAAATCCTCACAATCGCCAGAATTTCATCCTGCCTCTTTTCCGATGACTGTGTTTATTGTAAACTACTTTGTGACAGAATGATCCCTCACTGTCTAAGGGGCACATCCGCTTGTTGTACCAGTGGCCCCAGAACCATGAGCCACCCCTCCTCGACCCCCCACACATACACTGGCATTGATCACTCAGCTTTGCAGGCACCCTTATCTCTCCCTCCATGTCAGTTCCCCACTGTGTGTGTGTGTGGGGGGGGGAGGGAGATGATGAGCAAAGCTCCTTGGAAGGCGTCCTGACCGCCCCAGGACTGAACTTTCAACCTTTTGAGCTGACAGTTAGTGGTGTATGCACAAATTTTGTTTGCGACTAATTGCAGCTTGTAAATGGGGCATTGTAGCCTAGGATAAGAGCCAGCAGTGTCTCTCCCCAGGGTCACCCAAGTGGAATCTGGACACAAGAAAGCCAGTCCATTAATGGCCCTCCTCCTTGAGCCCTTCCCAACCTCTGGAGCCACGGGCTTGTCTCCTTCATCAAGTAGAGAGCTGGAGGGCACAGCAGGAGGCTCCTCTGCAGAACCTTCTCTTCTCCTCGAAAGTCAGGCTATTCATAGCAACTTGCAGCTCCCTCAGGAATTCCCATAGACTCACTTCCCAGGGCTGGCCATTGTCTCCTCACCCAGCAGCAAGCGGCCTTTCATAGACCCAAGCGCACACATGCCATCTCGAAAGCACAAAGCACTTTGAAAGTCATCCTTGGGTTTTTTTTTCACCAAGAAAATGATTGGAAGTTGAGAAGAAGAAGAGCAGAGGGTAGAGTTACATTTCCCGAGAAGTTAGGTTACTATTTATTTATTTTTGCTTCATAAGGTAGGTATACTTTGGAATGGATACATAAGCCATCGAGTGCATGGGACAGGAAGCCCATTTTCACTTCTTGGAGGCGGGACTAGGTAGGCTCTGAGCATAGCTGTCCTGGCACAGCTGGTTTCATACGTGAACCGCAAACGCTCAGCTGGAAGACAAAAGGGGTAGCCAAGGGTGACTGTCTTTGTTTACCCTGACAGTTTCATCGCACGGAGGTAGTCTCTTATAACTTGTAGCATCCCGAGACCATGAAAAGAACATACGGAACTCTGCGAAAGTGTAGAGAGAGAGAGAGAGAGAGAGAGAGAGAGAGAGAGAGAGAGAGAGTTTCAGGCAAGAGTCACATTGTCCTCAGTTAATCAAATTTGCCAGACTGTTCCTTGTGCCTCAGAGTTACAGGATGATACTTGGGGCCACAGCATATAACTCCCCGCCCCCACCCCCAAGCCATCTGCTCTGACAGCTGTTGGACTTTGAGCAAGAACTTGTACCTCAAAGTCTTTTGAGAGCCCTTAGGCACAGGATGGACTGGAACAGCTCAACTATCAAGTGGCCAAAGGTTAAAATGACTAACAGCCCTGGGATGTAGAGAGCTATATAGATAACACAAGCTGGAGGTGCTCCCAGGACTGAGTAAAGTCATCCCTTTACTCATCATCCTCCCCCAGGTCTCTGGATGCTTCCTCAATATCTTCGGCCCTGCCTTAAAAAAAAAAAAATCAATGCAGTTAGTGAGCCGCATCTATTGATGCTGAAACAAGAGCTATGCACTTCCAGCCCATTTAGAGAAATCAGTTAGGATGGTCTGTTCGATTCTTTCAAGAGCCAGGGCTCAGAGAATTTCATAGTGGTTGTAGTAAGTTATTTTCTATGCACATTGTTTGACTCGAACACATTAGACTTTGTGGGCCAATCTCATTAGGTCAGTTGAGTTTCATAAATGGTGTTGGAACAGAATGACCAACCATCCCACTTATTCTGATGCCGGGTTTGTTTGTTTGTTTACTTATTTATTTCAGAGAGAGAGAGAGAGAGAGAGAGAGAGAGAGAGAGAGAGAGAGAGAGGGTGCACCAGGGCCTCCAGCCACTGCAAATGAACTCCAGAACACCTTGTGCATCTGGCTTACTTGGATACTGGGGAATCGTACCTGGGCCCTTAGGCCTCACAGGCCTTAACTGCTAAGACATTTCTCCAGCCCAGTGTTGTGGTTTGAAAACAAGCAAAAAATGGTTGGGGAAATGGCTTAGTGGTTAAGGCGTTTGCCTTGGAAGCCTAAGGACCCTGGTTCGATTCCCCAGGACCCATGTAAGCCGGATGCACAAGGGGGCATATGCATCTGGAGTTCGTCTGCAGTGGCTAGAGGCCCTGGAGTGCCCATTTTCTCTTTCTCTCTATATACCTCTTTCTGTCTCTCTCAAATAAATAAATAAAAATATTTTTTAAAATATGCATTCTGTAAAATCTTTCATTCTCAAGAAAAGAGAGATGGTTAGTCAGTGTACCAAGCTGCTTGCATTCTGTGTTGGTCTATTTTTTGATGCTAGAGCAAAACATTCAAGGCTGGGAAATGTGTATAGAAAAAAAAGTTTGTTTGGCTCAGAGTTCTGGCGAGCTGAAAGTCCAAGCTTCATTGGTTCAGCTTTGAGGAGACCACGCCCCTTTGCTGTGTGACATTACACCCCATCACGTCACATGCTGCGGGAATGTTTGCTAGAGAGAGAGATAACACATTAAGATCACCTACCATCTTTCTAATTGCTCTGACAAAATATCTGGCCACAGAAGCTTATGGAAGGGTTTGTTTCACATTTGAGGGTACAGCCTGTTATGGTGGGGAGAGGAAAGGCAAGTTACATTGGCTCTATATTCAGAGAACGGAGGCCAGACCGGATGTAAGGCTGGGCTAAGACTGAACCCCAGTGATTGACTTCCTCCACCTAAGCCCTCCCTCAAGGCTGTCCCGTTCTGAGAACCAAGTGTTCAAACCATGATAGATAGGAAGCCAGAGCCTGAGTAGGGGCCAGTCGGCTTTTAAATATTTATTTATTTATTATTTATTTATTAATTTAATTTATTTATTTATGAGAGAGAGGGGCAGATAGAGAAAGAATGGGCACTCCAGGGCCCACTGCAAACAATCTCTAGATACATGCGCCACCTTGTGCATCTGGCTTACATGGGTCCTGGGGAATGGTGCTTGGGTCCTTAGGCTTCACAAGCATGAGCCTTAACAGCTAAAGCATCTCCCCAGCCCTGTGTTGTTTTGTTTTGTTTTCTTTTTATCACAACTTTTCCACGGGCATTAACTGGGCTATATCAATCCTTCCCAAGGGCCTTGCCCACTAAAGACCTTAAGTCCCATTAGTCCCCCACTTCCAAAATGATCCCCCCCCCAACATTGCCACATTAACCACCAAATTTCCAACACAAAATCTTTAGAGGACAACCCACACCGAACTAGCACCTGAACTTGAAAGTGTAGTAATGTAATAAATACTGAGTTTTGACAGGTATGGTGGTGCACACTTTTAATCCCAGCACTTGGGAGGCCAAGGTAAGAGGACTGCTGTGAGTTCAAGGCCAGACTGAGACTACATAGAGAATTCCAGGTCAGCTGGGGCTAGAGCGAAACACTACCTTTGAAAAAAAAAAATTGAGTTTCAAATACTAGATGAGAATCCACAATGAGAGGAGGGCCTTCTGAAAGTGATAACGGGTTTCCCTGAGTTGACCAGCTTGCTTTGAAATTACCTAAAAATAGAAGGACCTTTGTGCTATTAATGGGTGGGGCAGCTTGGTATGCATGGGTGTTTCTGCAGTCATTATACGTGAGTAATCATTAGAAAGTGAATTAATCTTTGCTTCATAGGAAAAAAACCACATTTTTATAAACGCCGTCTTTATAGAGGCATTTTATATATTTGCTTTTATTTAAAAATTTAAAATCTTTGTGTGTGTATGTGTGTGTGTGGAAGTCAGAGGATAACTTCCGGTGTCAGTCCTTGCCTTCCATTTTATTTGAGGCAGGGTCTCTTTGATTCACCACTGCGTAGGCCAGGCTAGCTGCCCTGCAAGCTTCCAGGATTCTCGAGGCTCTGCCTCCCTCCTAGGTCTCTGTAGCAAGGCTGGGATTCCATAAAAAGCTACTGTGTCCAGGACTGGAGAGATGCCTTAGCCGTTAAGGCGCTCACTGGCAAAGCCAAAGAACCCAGGTTTGATTCCCCTGTACCCACATAAAGTCAGATGCAAAAGGTGGCACATGCACCTGGAGATTGTTTCCAGTGGCTAGAGGCCTTGGCACACCCATTCTCTATCTGCCTCTCTCTTTTCTCCCTTAAATAAATACATACATACATAAATAAAATATTTTTTTAAACAATTAAAAAGCTACTGCGCTGGCTGGAGAGATGGCAGCTTTGATGTGGATTCTGAAGAACGCTGGTTCCAATCTCCAGCAGTTCCAATCACCCACACATGCACACACACACACACACTTGCCCACACGCACACAAACACAGCACACACACATACACTGTCTCCCTCTACCGTCTCTCTCTCTCTCTACCTTTACCCAGCTTTGAAACATTTGAGGGTCGACAGCCCACATCTACTCACACACACACACATACACACAAGTACCTTTACCCACTTTTATGTGCATAGAAATATTTGGAAAGGAAATCAATAGGCACAGATATTTAAACTGTATGAGCCCTTCTATTGCCTTCTTCAGAGATCAAAGTCATTTTGTTCTTTTCTATCCACTTATGTCTAACATTTTACACTTGGCTTCACTGATTCTACTCAGTTTGGTCTAAGGCAGTGCTTTTTAAACTTCAGTGCTCTAACAAATCATGTGAAGATACGGCTAGACTGTAGATTTTCATCTAGTAAGTTAGGGGACCTGGGACTACATTTCAAACAAGGTCCCAAGTAGTGCTGGGACTCCTTTGAGTAGAAAGGTTCCTGGTAACTATACCTGAACTTTCTTTACCTTCAGGAAATTTCCAAAATCAGGGAAGAATACTGTAAAGAATACTGTAAAGGGGCTGGAGAAATGGCTTAGCAGTTAAGGCACTTGCCTGCAAAGCCTAAGGACCCAGGTTCAATTCCCCAGAATCCATGTAAGCCAGATGCATATGGCAGTGCATGTGTCTGGAGTTTGTTTGCAGTGGCTGGAGGCCATTCTCTCTCTTTTTTTCTTTGTCTCTCTCTTTCTCTAATAAATAAATAAAAATAAAATATAAAATATTTATTTTTAAAAAAGAATAAAGTAGGAAAATGTCATGCTAATATTTTTATTTTTGTATTTATGTATGTATGCAGTATTTATTTATTTGTGTGTGTGTGTGTGTGTGTGTGTGTGTGTGTGTGTGTTTGGGTGCAGTAGGGTATCTTGCTTCTGCAAACGAATGCAGAGGCACACATGTGCTACTTTGTGTCTGGCTTTGTATAGGTGCTGAGGAATTTAACCTGGGCTGGCAGGCTTTACAAGCAAGTACCCTTAACCACCAAGCCATCTCCCCAAGTCCCTTGTGTTTATATTCTTGAGACTAATGTCTGTTGAAACAGAAAATAGTGTGTGCTTTGATGCTCAGCACAAATGCAGTTGGAATTGACCCAAAACATCAGTGTTCCCTAGGAAAGGAAGTCAGAGGGAGGAGAGAGAAGGGAGTGGGGCTGGGATGTGACTGTGGCTGGAAGGATACATGCCTTTTCAGTTCTGGCATTTTCTTTTGGTTTGACCCCTCTGTGTCTTGTGCCTCACCAATCAGGGATTTCTATTCTAAAGACTGCCAGAAATGTGAACATTACTTTTGACAGGAGGCAAAGAAATGTTTCATTCTTTTTCAGTTGATTGTGAGACCCCCCCTACACAAAGCTCCATTACAGATGAAAAATGAACTATGTTGCACAGAGCGTACTGATCTTCTCATACTGGTTATAGTTTATTGTGTTGCTGACGACACTAAACCGGATAATGAAATGCATAAGTAAGCGACGGAGGAAATGTCATTAAGTCAATGCCTGACAGAAAAGGGGTGGCACTAAATCACACACACACACACACACACACACACACACACACACACACACACACACACACTTCTGGTACTATCTACCATACAAATTGCTAATGCAATTCAAGGAATTTCTATTGCTCACATAGCCCCAGTTAATGAGGTGACACATTTAAGAGGCAGAATGGGAATTCTGGGATGAAATGTTTTAATTATTTAAGAGCAAACCATGCATGCTTTAGAAACAGATGAGATGTTATTGTTCCCCAAATTACATCAGTCATGACCTTGGGAGAGTTTGCGTTCTTTTTTCCCTGAAGAGGAACGTCAAATGTGGATGATTACATGGTCATTAAGTGCCAGAAGAACAAAAACAAACACAAAAGAAAATCTTCCAACGTATGCTCATGTCTCAGGGGGAATGTGGAGCCACGACTCTAACTGAGGTGATCTTCACTTACTGCTTGTACATAGGTCGTCAAAGCAAAGAGGGGCCCAAATTATGCTCCATGTTTCTTTGTGCTTCTACAAAGGAGGAATATGTAATTGGAAGAAATAGGTTTCAATATTTTCCCTTCCCTCGTAGTAGCTTGCATCGGCTTAATTGTCTCCCCTATCAAATTGGGAAATTTTCTCAAGCTGGTACTGTTCAAAAGTATTTGGTGAAGAGCGTGCCCATTTTCTAAATTGTCTGGGGGCCAGGGCTGGGGTTTGATAAGCAATGACATTTTAGCAGAGTCATGAGGGAAATGAGACAGTGAGCCACAGAGCTACACGGTGGAATGAGGGGAGAGTACTTTAGGCAAATGGGGCAGGAAACATGAGGCCCTGAGCCAGGAGAAATCTGTGTTGTATAAAGGAACAAAGTCAGTGGTGGGGCAAAATAAGTGTTGAGTGGAAGGTGACATGAGAGGCCAAGGATGGAGGAGGGTGGATCACAGAGGGTCTTAAAGACTTAGTCTTTCATTTTAATAGAAACAGAACGTCACTGGAGGATTTGAATGAAGAAATGGCATGATCTCATTTCCATGTTTTAAGGACCACTCTGAATAGAATGAAGAGCACTGAGATGGCGGCGGCTGGGGTGTATGTGTGATGGGTCAGGGCAGGAAGATAATGACAAGGCCATTGCAATTATCCAGGTGAAGATGCAGGAAGGCTGTAGTCTGGGAAGATGGCTAAGTGGGTAGGAACGCTTTCTGCACAAGCGTGAGGACCTGAGTTTGATCCTCAGCACCCATGTAAACAGCTGGGTGTGACCACACGTAACCCCAGTGCTAAAGGGCGAAGTCAGAAGCCAGGCTAATTGGAAAAGATGATGCAAGCTCTAGGTTCAGTTAGAACCCCTGTCTGAAGGAAGTCAGTCAGAAGAATGTACACATATGCACATACCACAGGCATATTTGTGTGCATACACACACACACACACATGAAGGCCAGTTGATACATGGAAGGGGAAAAGACTTTCATATGACTCCCGAGATTCTATGACTTTGTTTTTGCGATGTGCTGAAAGTCCTTTTCTTGCATACCAGTTTATTTGAACAATTCATATTCTATGGTAAGAACGGCGGAGCCTTGGAATTGGCAGGCTCCGGAGAGACGGGATGTCTAGTGGAGGGTATCCAGTGAGAACAGAGTTCTATGTGGTGTTGCAGGTCAGGTTTGCATTGCTGGCAGAAAACACTGATCAAGAGCGGCTTGTGGGAGAAAAGGGTTTATTTTGGCTTACAGACTCGAGGGGAAGCTCCATGATGGCAGGAAAAACGATGGCATGAGCAGAGGGTGGACATCACCCCCTGGCCAACATCAGGTGGACAACAGCAACAGGAGAGTGTGCCAAACACTGGCAAGGGGAAGCTGGCTGTAACACCCATAAGCCCGCCCCCAACAATACACTGCCTCCAGGAGGTTTAATTCCCAAATTGCCATCAGCTGGTGTGGTAGTTTGAATATATGTCCCCCAATATATTCAGTGTTTTATTAATTTATAGTTTGCATCTGCAATCACCTTGCTAGAGGCAATGTCACTGGGGGCTGGTCTTAAGGTGTGGTGATGGTTTGAGATTCCATTGTAAAGATATGCAAAGTGTGCCTAGCTGGAGTTCCTGAAAGTGTGCTGTGGCTTTTGGCTGTAGTTTTGCTCTGTGTGCTGTGTGCCTGGTTTGGTTTTTTCTCTCTCTTGCCTGGCCCTTTGAGAGCAGGCCGCTTCTTCTGCCATTATGGAACTTCCCCTGGATCTGTAAGCTTCAATAAATAATACCCCTTCCTCCATAACTGTGCCTGGTCTGGAAGTTCATCTCAGCGAACCTGAAGCTGTCTGCTACAGCTGGGAACCTAGTGTTGAGAACACCTAAGTTTATGAGGGACACCTGAATCAAACCACCACATGCGGCTTGGTCTCCAAGCTTGTGAAGGGCTCCTCTTTGGATAGGGGTTAGGAAAGATGAGGTGGGGGGGGGTGGTTGGTCCTACCTGGAATTCATGGCAGTTCTGGCTGATAATGTGAAGGTGGAGGCTGGGCCCTCATGTGAAGGCAGCACAACATTTGAAAGGTCCAAGGCTCTCAGTTCTACTTTGAAGTTGTCTATTCCAACCTATTCCACAATGTGGGGATTCCCTGTGTAGTTCTCAGAAAGAGTGTAAATATCACCAGTAGAATACTCATTATTTTTTAAAATATATTTTATTTATTTATTCATTTGAGAGAGAGAAAAAAAGAGGCAGAGAGAGAGAGAGAGAGAGAGAGAGAGAGGCATCCTAGGACCTTCAGCCACTGCAAACAAACTCCAAGCACATGTGTTACCTTGTGCAAGTGGCTTATGTGGGTACTGGGGAATCGAACCTGGGTCTTTAGGCTATCACAGGCAAGCACCTTAACTGCTGAGCCATCTCTCCAGCCTTTTAAAAGGTTTTTTTTTTTTTAAAAAAAAAACATTTATTTATAATACTCATTGTTTTTAGGAGATTTGCCCTGCTGTTGGATTACTCTAAGTTCCTAGAAAGTTTTTCTTATATAACATTAAATGCGTCTCATGTCTACCCATTCTGCCCTTGGGAGCTACACTGGCTAGAAGAGGTAATGTATTCCAGTTTAGAGTGTGGGTTCTCAAATATTGATCTTCATGCCCTAGCTCACTTGATAAGCAGTGTTCCACAGCACAGTGGATCAGTGTTGTTAAGAACGTTCTCCAAACTAGATACAAAGTAGTTAGTGCAATACAGATGGGCAGGAAATGCCAGTAATCACTTTAAGTTATAGAAATGAGTTCTATAATGAAGTCAATTCTTTAAAATGACCATGTTTAAAGGCAACCTAAAGCACATTCTCCGGGCTTCCTAGTGCCTTTGAAGCCAATAAGAAAGGTGGAAAATGGGGCTGGAGAGATGGCTTAGCGGTTAAGCACTTGCCTGTGAAGCCTAAGGACCCCTGTTCGAGGCTCGTGTAAGGGCCCGTGTAAGCCAGATACACAAGGCAGTGCTTGCAATTATTAGAGAGACTCTGCTACTTCAGACAGGGACAAGGGCAGTTTTCGGGAGCCCCCAGCCTGAGCCCTGCTTTACAAACAATGAAGACCCTTTTTTCAGATTCTCCCCCATATCTGTCTCAGGCCACTATGACACACGAGGCTTGGTGATCAAGCAAACCCAGCTTGGATGGGCACAGAGAGAGAGGTGGAATGGCATCGTGAAAGATCAGAGGTTTTTGAGGCCAACCCTGCCATCCATCTGTGTAACCTGGACCTATGCTATTTCACTCTTGTCCTACCTAGAAAATGGTCGTGTCAAGCCCTGGCTTATTGAACCACTGGCAGGATGGAGCCACATGGAGCAGTCCGCCTGCTAATCCTTGGAGATTGGCCATACAGATATTTCCCAGTCTCAGTGTGCCCAGCAGCTGCTTTGTCTGTTCTGGCTTGGAAACGCTTCTGATTATTTCTGGGATTCTTTTTCTGCAGTTGAACTGGCTCATTTATGCTGGGCGGGTTAACGATCTAGCCCTCTCTTCTCTCCTTCCCCTAAAGTCTCTGTTCTTGTAGGTTCACCAGACCAAGGCCCTTTTGTTTGAAGGATAGTGGGGCCTGAGGTGGACCTGACCTTCTGTTCAGGTCAGAATCTAGCTGGAGAGAAGGGAGCAGGAGGCCTAGGAGCCATTTCTGATGCCTTTTCTTGGTGTTTAACATCGTAGGCAGAAGACGTTTCAGCATTTTCAGGTGATAGTGACATTTTCCTGTTTCACAAGAAATTCTATTGGCATGCTCATTTATTTATTTTCCATTTTAAGAACCGAAAAGAAGTGAAGAACTCTGGGAGGTCTCCCGGTGTGGATGAACAGTGCTCGGTGATCTGTGTGGTTGGCATTTGCAATGCCGTGCAATTGCAGAGGAGCTAGAGAAATGAAAGGACTGAAGCTGCGGAGGCGAGAGGACTACATGTTCAAGGCTAGCCTGGGCTACAGATCCAGATCCTGGCTCAAAAAAAAAAAAAAAACCCATCATATAGAGTTGGAGGGATGGCTTAGCAGTAAAAGCACATGCCTGCAACGGACCCAGGTTCGATTCCCTAGGACCTATGTAAGCCAGACACTCAGGATGGCACATGCGTCTGGAGCTCACTTACAATGGCTGAAGGCCCTGGTGTGCCCATTCTCTATCTGCCTCTCTCTCAAATAAATAAATAAATAAAAACCATCATATATATAAAACATTATCATATATAAATATATGCCTCTGTTTATACATGCACCTAAAATCCTTAGAAGAATAGAAAACCTGGGCTGGAGAGTACCTGGCATATCCATTATCTCCCTCCCCCCTCTAATAAATACATAAATACGTATAAACCATTAAAAAAAAAAGAATAGAGGGCTGGAGAGAGGCACTTTCCTGCAAAGCCAAAGAATCCAGGTTCAATTCCCCAGAACCCACATATGCCAGATACACAAGGTGGTACATGCATCTGGAGTTCGTTTGCAGTGGCCAAAGGCCCTGGTATGCCCATTCTTTCCTCTGTCTATCTACCTTTCTCTCTCTCTCTCTCTCTCTCTCATAAATAAATACAAATAAAGAAATATTTTACAAAAAATCATCAAAAACCCTTCCTCCTAAAACCACACTGAGCTTGCCAACTGCAGCCTTGAGGGCAAGGCCCGGTGAGGTCTCAGAAGTTAGCTACTCCTTCTTGCAGTAATCTGGTGTCACGAAAACCTGTCATCGTGGAAGAACACGCTTGTATCCCAGTAGGAGGAAGTGACTTTAGGGTAGAAAGTGTCTACTTAACGTTTTTATTCTTTCAGGAAGTTGCACAAATCCTAAGCACTCACCTCATTTCTTTTATCTTTCTTTCTTTTTTTTTTTTTTTGGTTTTGTGAGGTAGGGTCTCACTCTGGTCCAGGCTGACCTGGAATTAACTATATAGTCTCAGGGTGGCCTCGAACTCTCTGCGATCCTCCTACCTCTGCCTCCCGAGTGCTGGGATTAAAGGCGTGCGCCACCACGCCCGGCTTCACTCACCTCATTTCTGCTTTCAAAGATGAAACTCTGTCATGTCTCCTGTAACTGAAGCAAATGATCATTTCTCTTTCTGGAATTTGGATTCCGGAAATTGCAACGATTTATTTTAGCCTAGAAGCTTAGGACAAAACAACAACCAGAACAATTTAAATGATGGATTGTTTCTAGAAAGAATGTTATTTGGAGGGTTGCACATCACTAATAATATTCCTGGTTAATTATTCAAATTTTGGTTGGCCTCAATCTCAAAATCAACCGAGCACACAGTTTTCTTGGAGTGATGTCTTGATGATGTTCCCCCAGTAATCCTTCATAGCTCAAGACTCATCGCTAATGCCCCCCAAATTACAGCTTAGCTTTTGAATAAATTTTGTTTACAGTTATTTAAAATTTCATGTAAATATATAAACTCCCACTTGCTCTCATTTCATTTCTCTGCCATTTCATAGGCAATTTTTACAAGAAACTTGTGTCACCCTTAACAACCTAGCCTTATTTTCTAATTTCCCTTTAATGGTTTTGTGTTCTGGGTTTAATTTAAGAATGGATGGCTTACATTTCACTTACAAATCTCCCTTCTAATCATTGTTATTAATATCACAATTTGGTTGTAATATCTGTAAGAGCACAAAATGTGTCCTCTTAAAGATGCATTTGCCAGCCACTGAACTGCATACATTTCAATTACAACACTGCCTCATAATAATTATTATTAATATTACAATTACTACTGCAGCATCCAGAAGACTGCAGAAGGTGTCTTGTCAAGGGTGAATTTACAAACTGTTTTTTTTTTCAGCTTCCTCTTAAGAAAAATGTGCCCGACTTTATCTAAATTCAACTTCCCTACAGTTTACATTAGACAACACACTCCATCAATAAAACCATCCAAGTGATATACTGCATTGTAGACAAAAGTTATTGTGTCAAGTTGACACTAATCAGTTAATTCCAGTAAACCTTCAGATAAACAAAAGCTTCTTGTCTATTAGTAATGTGTGTGATAGGCCCCGGTCAGACCTATGGTTATGCCTATCTATAGAGATGTATCTGGCAGACATTAACCCTGAGGCATTGATATGAAAACCGAGACAAGATCTATAACTAATGATGTTGACCCCGACTCCCCCAACAGAGATTGAATTCAAGTCCTCATAATATCTCGACAGCTGATATGTATACTGTGCTAATAATATTAACAATTACTATGCCACTGGGAGTCCCCAAGCCTAGATGCATTTAAAAAAAAGAACAACAATTCTAAAGCTTCTTCCCTTGTATAATTTCTTTGTTTACACCATTGTTACTACGATCTCATGAAGACGAGGGTGCTTTCGTGACTAGAGAAAGGCTTTTGAAAATGAAGATGTTGGTGGCAATTACCACTGTAATGCAAGTTAAATAACTCCTGGAAAGGCTGAGAGTGTGTGGTGGTCTGAGGAAATGATTATAGTCACTGTGTCACTGGCAGGCAGGACCAGCGGAAAGGCAGTGGGGGGAGGGAGGGGGGAGGGCGGGGGGGAGGGAAGCACCAGCTTTGCCTGGTATTGTTGGAGTGTGTCAGGAGGAGACACTGGGAATGACAGTAGGCCTTCCCTGATAGTTCTTTGGGCCCAGAGAGCACCTGCCAGTCCTTGCTGGGTCTGTTCGGCTTTGGGCGGCTGAGCTAGCTGGAGGCGCTCATACACACTCTTGTCCTCTCCTTCTTTTGCAAATAAATGGGAAAAGGCCAGGGCAGGCATACAGGCCACAGAGAAGCTAGGGATGAAATGTTGACAGGGGGCACTGTTAAAAATTAAATTCTGTCCTATTTTGTGTACCATTCTTGTGAGTCACATTCGTGAATAGTAGCGAGAGATTTAATGATCGCATATTTTTTATCTTATTTCCTTTCAGTCGATGGCAATTTTTTTCTGTTAATGTCAACTTAGAGCTCAAAGTAATTTAGTAATTGATTCTAAGCACAGCAGTTCGCCAATGGCAGCTCTCCATTTGTAGGGGATATCTTTGCTAATTTTATCCATCAGAATGAGATTAGCATGCTAATCTCTCTCAGCCTCATCTCATGGTCATTTGGGACCTGCTGAGGCAAATGACTTATTAGACACAAGGGGTTCGTTCCCTTCCCAGGACCAGGGAAAGATGAAAGGAAGCCAAGACAGGGATATTACCATACTCTAGCACACACAGATGGCATGCATCCCTAATACTAAAATCATGCGACTAGAAGCTCACGTAAATTACAACAAATGAGAACACGATGCTTCAAACTATACTGAGTTTCTTGATGGGAAAGGGAGTCAAGGCAGAACAAATGTATCTGGCGGGGGCTGTGTAATTAGAAGCCCAAACATTCATCGGACCCAGGGAAACCTATGTCAGGTGGGAAGAAGAGGTTCCCTTAATAAGATTAAGTGGAGAAACCCCGAAAGGACTGTGCTAACAAAAAGATCCAGGCTCAGTCGACAGACAAGCTGATCACTCTTAACGAATGACTGGTTACTGAGCAAGTTAGCCATTGGTTGTTTGTCTGATTGAATTAAAATGCTCCAACCAGTGTGAGTCTGTGTAGTGAAAAGTAGCTCGGAACTAGTTTGGGTTACACATGCACAGTAGGGTATTATGTGGCACAGTGGGCTATTATAAATCTTTCCAAAGTCATCCTTAGCAAATGGATATATTCTAAAACACTTTGCTGTATGAAATTTCAGGGGGGAAAACTGCTTAAGTAATTTAGGTGAGAGGAAGTTGAAAGAGAGAAAAAAAAGTTAGCTAATGCAATATCTGGGTGAATGTTTACGTAAGGCCAAAACATCCAGAGAAAGAAAAGATACTGAGCGTTAAAGATGTCGAATGGGGCCCAGGAAATATTGGAGAAGTGGCAGATTAAATATGAGTGCTGCTCTCAAGGCTAGCCTGAGAATCTTTTTTTTTTAAAAAAGTTTTTTATTTATTTGAGAGAGAGAGAGAGAGAGAGAATGGGCACACCAGAACCTCCAGCCACTACAAATGAACTCCAGGCGCATGCGCTACCTTGTACTTCTGGCTTATGTGGGTCCTGTGGAATCGAACCAGGGTTCTTTGGCTTTGCAGGCAAACGCCTTAACCACTAAGCCATCCCTCCAACCCCTGAGAACCTTCTCCAAGGAGGTAGTGGTAGACACCGAGGAGACTGAAAACTCATGAAAGCAGAAAATAAGAGGCTGCTGGGAGCTCAACACCAAAGGAGACTTCTAACATGCTCTCCAGGACTCAGCGGACATTGCAGAAGATGGGTGGAAAGATTGTAAGAAAGATTGCATTGTGAGCTGTTGTCGTCCCCACAGGAATGACTGGTGCATTCATGACCCCACAGTAATCATCAATTCCCCCACTGAGGAGGGTCCTCAGTGGAATGGGGACAAAGGAGAATAACTTGATGGATATATGGCAAATTTGCAGTATGTTCATATATTAACGTTTCCATTAAAATTATTTCTGCCGAGACGCTCGATGTCAGATCAGACAAGGAAAATCTTGAGATTACGCATATAAGTAAACCTGTTCTTCTTCTTTTTTTAAAAAAAAAGATTTTATTTTTATTTATTTATTTATTAGAGACAGAGCGAGGTAGAGAGAGAGAGAGAGAGAGAATGGGCGAACCAGGGCCTCTAGCCACTGCAAACGAACTCAAGACACATGCACCACCTTGTGCATATGACTTACGTGGGACCTGGAGAATTGAACTGGGGTCCTTAGGCCTCACCATGAAAAGGCAGAGGAATTGACATTGTGGTCAGTGTCATTTCAAAAGACAGAACCTCATTACCAACAACATCCATCATGAAAATCTAAAGCAAAATTGCTCCCACGTTCTAGTCATTGGTCCAATTCTGTCAAATGATTTTTTCTCTAAATCCTTTATGCATATAATGACAGTAACCTAAAAACATGACAAAACCGGCCTGGAGAGATGGCTTAGCAGTTAAGGCGCTTGCCTGAGAAGCCTAAGGACCCAGGTTCAAATCCTAGAACCCACATAAGCTAGATGCGCATGGTGGTGCATGTGTCTGGAGTTCATTTGCAGTGGATAGAGGCCTTGGCACACCCATTCTCTCTCTGTATTTCTCTCTCTCATAAATAAGTAAATAAAAATAAAATATTTTAAAAATATGACAAAATAACATCAAATATGTGCCAGCTAACACATACTCCTCTCTTCAGACGACCTCATCCTTCCCAAAGCAAGATCACCTCTTGTCTTTCCAGGGCCCACTAAAGTGACACCGTTCTGAAACTGAGTCACCTCTAAGCTCCTTCAAGTCGCTGCATTGTTTTCTACTATCCTGCCTCACTTCCCCAATGCTCATCCTTGCCCTGGCTTCAGTATATGGTTATTTATAAGCAGAGCAAAAATAGGAATTAAGGGTTCACAGTGTGCTGATTTGATTTTTTTTTCAGATCGCATCATAATATATTATTTATTTTGATCACTGAGGTTCTTAGAGTATTCAGCTTAGCTCATTCTGGTTCCTGTCTCGCCTAGGCATTCACCAAATGAAGTACAAATTCATAACACTAGTCTTTCAGGGTTTGGAGGTAAACTTCATGGGTTTGAAGCCAACTAACCCTCAGCATGCGTCTTTATTCTGCTGACTGGTCACCTACTGTGGTAAGGTTGGGCACAAACTTTTGGATGAGACATTTTTATCAAATGATTTCAGTGGAAGCACAATTTTTTGTTTGTTTGTTTTTCGAGGTAGGGTTTCACTCTAGCCCAGGCTGAACTGGAATTCACTATGTCGTCTCAGGGCAGCCTTGAACTCACGGAGATCCTCCTACCTCTGCCTCCTGAGTGCTGAGATTAAAGGTGTGCACCACCATTCCCAGCCTCACAAATTCTTTATTGGGCAACTTCTTACTGTGTTATTCTTTCATTTCCTTAAATTTTTTTTATTTATTTGCAATCAGAGAGAGAGAGAGGGACAGAGAGAGAGAGACACACACACAGAGAGAGAGAGAACCAGAGCCTCTTGCCACTGCCAACAAGCTCCAGATGCGCACGCTACTTTGGGCATCTGGCTTTATGTGGGTACTGGGAAACTATACTGGGAGACTGAACCCAGGCTGGAAGATTGCAAGCAAGTGCCTTTAATTGCTGAGCCATTTCCTCAGGCCTTCTTTCATTTCTTAATTACTGAAAGATCTTACCTGCAAGGGGGGTCTAGCCTGGCATGTAAATGAACAAGCTCATTTGCACACAAGCTTTTAATCTGAGCTGAAACCAACACTAGTCTGTTAGCATTGGCACTTCTACCTTCCCACGGGACTGTTTGGAATTTGGGTTATGCCAAATAACAACTTTTCAAACAATTCTATATTCAAAATGCTGGGCTGGAGGGATGGAACAATGGTTCCAAAGTCTGATGGTATGGGAGTGATCTCCCATCACATAGAGCCTGATGCACAAAGTGGCACATGCATTTGGAGTTTGTTTACAATGGCAGGAGGTTCTGGTGCACCCATTCTCTCCCTCTCTTTGTCTCTCCCCTTGCAAATAAATCCATAAAAAAATTTTTTTAGGGCTTGGAGAGATGGCTTAGTGGTTAAGCACTTGCCTGTGAAGCCAAAGGACCCTGGTTCAAGGCTTAACTCCCCAGGACCCACGTAAGCTAGATGCACAAGGGAGCGCATGCATCTGGAATTCATTTGCAATGGCTGGAGGCCCTGGCATGCCCATTCTCTATCTATATGCCTCTTTATCTCTGTCTGTTGCTCTCAAATAAATTAAATTAAAATAATAATAATAAACAACAAAAAAAAGTGTGAGCCACCACACCAGGCTTCACTCCACTGTTAAAAAAAACACTCACAGTGCCTAGCGACACCTTCACAAGACCCTCATATTAGGAGAAAGAGATGATGACGGCAAATTAAAAGAGAGACTAATAGAGAGAGGGAGGGGATATGATGGAGAGTGAAGTTCTGAAGGGGAATGAAGGGAAGGGAGGGAAATATCATGGTTTATTGTCTGTACGTATAGAAGTCAATAAAAATTATTTTTAAATGCTTTGCTGATGGAGCTGGTCTAAACTTCCATATTTGTTTCATTTAGGAGTTGCAGGAATTTTTTTTTCTTTTTCTTTTTTTTTTTTTTTTGGTTTTTGCGAGGTAGGGTCTCACTCTGGTCCAGGCTGACCTGGAATTAACTATGCAGTCTCAGGGTGGCCTTGAACTCTCGGCGATCCTCCTACCTCTGCCTCCCGAGTGCTGGGATTAAAGGCATGCGCCACCACGCCCGGCGCAGGAATTTTTTTAAACCAAGGCTGTGTTGGATGAGGGCATTTCCTAGTGTGGCCTTTGATATAGAATAGGTGAGGCATTATATCTGCCTCACTTCACACCGAGCCACCCTAGTCAACTTCACAGATAACTTGGCATCATTGAGAACCTCTGTCCGTGACAGAGATCTTGCCTTGCAAATACAAAGTTCTGGGTTCAATCTCCAGCACTGAAAAAAAAAGAAAGAAAGAGAAAGAAAGAAAGAAAGAAAGAAAGAAAGAAAGAAAGAAAGAAAGAAAGTCAGAAAGACAGAAAGACAGAAAGAAAGAAAGAAAAGCAACCAAGATTGTTGAGAGTTTTTGCTGTGCATGCTGGTACATGTATGTAATCCAAACACTTGGGAGGCTGTGAAAGGGGAATTTTGAGCTTGAGGCCAGCCTGGACTACATAGTGAGGCCCTGGCTTAAAGGGGGCTGAAAACGTCGTCCAGTTGTAGAACACTTGCCTAGCATGTGCAAGACCCCAAATCCTAAGGACATATGTCCAAGTATTTTGAATTCCTGATATAAATAAAGCTCCAGCAATCCTTCTTTACTTATTCCCACTTGCTTATCTCAATTTTCTTACAGTGTAATCAATGACGAATAAGAGAAGTGACAGTAGAAAGGAAGAGTTTTGAACCAGGAGTCAAATTCTAGCCATTCTTTGTCAAAGGACTTTTGGTGTTCCTCTGTAGCCTGTCTGAGCCTCACTTTCATCGGTATAAATATTACCCTTACTTGATCGCATTAGTGTGAAAGTCAGGGGACACATCACACACACACACACATACACACTACTGCACACACTGACCTTGCACAGGTAATGATACATGTATTAGTTTTCTGTGGCTGGTATAACAAATTACTGAACCTTTATTGATTCAAGACAACAGAATTTATTTTTCCTCCAGCAGTTCCAGGGTCCAGAAATCAGAAATCAATGTTATTGATGAAGCAAACAATCAGTACCAACCCATCTATTCCTTGCCTCTTCCTGCTTCCCGTAGCTGCTCCATTCTCGCTGACAGATGTCCACTTAGGTCTGACTCTGTGATCGTGCCATAGTCTTTCTAACCTCCTCCTGTGTCTCCTGTTCTAAGGGTCTACATGTTGGCATGATGCCCATCTGGAGAATCTAGTATAATCTCCCCGGAATCACATCTGCAAATATGCTTTCCACAGAGATGATTATTTGCAGGTTGTAAGCATCAAGACCTGATATCTTTGGGGGGGGGCATTATTTTAGCTTACCACAGCACATGGTAGGTGAATTTAATAAATTACCTTAGTAGGTAATGCTGAGAATCTTTAGTGAATATTGAATCTTTAAAAAGAATTGAGCTCAGGTATCTGGTGAAACTATTTCTTAGTAGCAGAATATTAAAATGCAGAGTTTATCTCATCCGAGAAGGTGATTAAAAGGTTAATTAAAATAGAAAATGTTGCTGGGGAGATGGCTTCCTGGGTAAATAAACTGTGCAAGCATGAATATCTGAGTTTGGATTCCCAACATCACATAAAAACTGTGTTGCAGAGGTACGGTCCTTCCACTATCCCATTGGGACTGACTGACTATAACTCCACAGAGGAGGACCCCATGGAAGCAGGAACAGGGGAGAGGGAATAAAAGGGCATACAGAATCTGCAAAAATAAATAAATAAAATAAAACAAAACAAAACTGGGTGTGTTGGTGGGCACCTGTAATTCCAGAGCTGGGAAGGTGGAAATAGGAGCTAATCTAGCCTAATCAGTGAGTTCTAGGTTTGATGGTTCAAAAAATAAGTTGAAGACTGGGAAGACGGCTTCGAGGTTAAGACAATTGCCTGCAAAGCCCGAGGACCTAGGTTTGGTTCCCCAGGACCCACGTAAGCCAGATGCACAAGGTGGTGCATGCTTTTGGAGTTCATTTGCAGCAGCTGGAGGCCCTGGTGTGCCCATTCTCTCTCTGTCTCATTCTCTTTCAAATAAATAAATAAATAATATTAAAAAAAATAAGTTGGATATCAACTGAGGAAGACACCTGACATTGACTTTTGGACTCCATACACGTGTACAGGATCTTCACACACATGTGCACCCATATGCGTGCAACAGCAAAAATGAAATAGAAAACACTTAAAAATACACTTGTGTAGTAAAATGTAGCAGAGAAACCTGAGGGTATTAAATGTCTTATGTCGCCTCACCACTTCACATTTGGCCTATATCAGCTTTCTGGGCCTCAGTTTATTTGTTTATATTTATTTCTTTGTTTATTGGTTTTTCAAGGTAGGGTCTTCCTCTAGCCCAGGTTGATCTGGAATTCACTCTGTATTCCCACGGTGGCCTTGAACTCACAGTGATCCACCTACCTCTGCCTCCCGAGTGCTGGCATTAAAGGTGTGTGCCACCATGCCCGCACTGTCTCAATTTATATTTTTGTCAACTGGGAACAACCACAGTCAGAGTTGTTGGGAAGATTAAATGAACAACTCATGATGAACCTGGCACCCCTGACGTGTCCTCCAAATGATCACCCCTACTGGCTACAAAAAATAAAGGTTTCTGCAGAAATCCAACAGAGTCTTTCTTACTTCTTCCCAGTGTCTTTGGGAGGGTGTATTACAAGTGCTATAAGTCAGAGATGTCAATTGCCCATGGAATGACTTGGGCTTCATCTTTATGGACCATATTTTTTAAAAAGTATTTTTATTTATTTATCTGAGTATGCCAGGGCCTTCTGCCACTTGCAAATGAATTCCAGACATACGTGCCACTTGGTGCATCTGGTTTTATATGGGTCCTGGGGAATTGAACCCAGCTTAAATTTCAGATCCTATTTTAATTTTTGAGTATACTAGTGAGCTTTCAGGATTAAAAGTGTGACTTCCTCTTTATTTGAATGATTTCAGTCTAAATTCCTGAGGGGCCCCTGAGTATGGTCTCCATTGGAATAGCACAGCAGCCAGTGGTTGAGGATGGGCTCTCTGCTAGAGCATTCGCCATACATCTGATGAGGAAATGATTGGTCAGTTCAGAAGTTGGAGTGCTACATACCTGTGGAGGTTTGATTCAGGTGTTCCCCATAAACTTAGGTGATCTGAATGCTAGGTTCCCAGCTGATGGAGATTTGGGAATTAACACCTCATGGAGGCAGTGTATTGTTGAGGGCGGGCTTATAGGTATTATAGCCAGTTTCCCCTTGCCAGTGTTTGGCACACTCTCCTGTTGCTATTGTCCACCTTATGTTGGCCAGGGGGTGATGTCCATCCTCTGCTCATGCCATCGTTTTCCCCTGCCATCATGGAGCTTCCCCTTGAGTCTGTGAGCCAAAATAAGCCTTTTTTTTTTTTTTTTTCAACAAGCTGCTCTTGGTCAGGTGATTTCTGCCAGCAATGAGAACCAGGCAGCAATACCATAATAAGAAATTTTGACAAATCAGAAAACCTGTGCCAGGATGAAGGCGACAGACACTGAGGATACTCAAAATGTGCCAAAGCAGAAATCCAGAAGCTGCTGAGAACTCAACACTAAAGTAGACTTAAGACACATCCACTGTTGCTCAGGGAATTTTGCAGAAGAGGGGGGAGGAAAAATTTTAAGAGCCACAGGGTAGGAGGGAATATCCAGAGGCATGGCCACCACCCCCCACACACAATGACTGACTGCTCTCTCACAACCCCGCAACTCCATGGGGAATACCAGCAATCCCACTGAGGAGGGCCCTCAGTGGAGTGGGGGCAGGGAGGAGGGAAATGATCATACTAACACATGATGTGTCCATATAAAGTTTCCACTGAATTAAAAAAAAGAGAGAGAGAAGCTGGGCATGGTGGCGCACGCCTTTAATCCCAACACTCGGGAGGCAGAGGTAGGAGGATCACTGTGAGTTCAAGGCCACCCTGACACTACAGAGTGAATTCCAGGTCAGTCTGGGCTAGAGTGAAACCCTACCTTGAAAAACCAAAAAAATGAAAGAAAAAAAAAAAAGAAATCTTGGCAAGTGTGTGTGTGCGCGCGCACGTGCTCACACATCTGCGCCTGCGCACACATGTTGCAAATTTCCCAGTGAAGGCTCTATAAGCCAAAGCATGCCTTACCAATGCCTTGTCAGGGCCTACTTACAGTTTGTTGAAGAATGGAGCATGACTCCCAAGGCAGGGACTTTTCCAGTCCTGGATTTTCCTTTCTTTTTGTGTTTTCTTTGCCTCTTTTTCTTTTCATCAGTTCCTGACCCAAGGTTGGGACACTCTTATGTGCTCAGCAGTCAGGTGATAGGAACACAGTCTCGTTGGGATGCATCTAATATATAAAAGGGGGTATCTGGGACAAAGCGGGGCTTGCGTGGTTTAATTATGCTGACCGCTCTTGGGTTTAGTAACGTCATTGGACTGAGTGTTCCTTTTACCAAGTCCTATTATGTGGTTGAATTTTTTGCTCTGTCCTGATCTAGTACTCTATGAGGGGGGAGGGGTGCCTAGGGACATCCAAGAAGGAATAAAATCTTCAAAAAGTCTTCCAAAGACAATGAAGTAAAATGTTTTAGATGAAGGATGCCAGAATGCAGCAAGCCAGCAACTACTGGCATAATTCGTGATGTTATTAGACGTGTGTGTGTGTGTGCACGTCGTAATATGCACAGGTTAGCCTGCAAGCTTTAACTTAGAGTTTGACACTCACGTCTTAGGAGCCGAGTTTAATAGCAAAGTTACAATGACAGCTTTTGTTTATTAAGCATTTACCATAGGTTAAGAATTTGATGATTGGCATCCTTTTTACTCTCACAGTTTCTATCAAGTTGACATTATTATTATTATTATTATTATTATTATTATTATTTTTGGTTTTTCGAGGTAGGATCTTACTAGCTCAGGCTGACCTGAAATTCACTCTGTAGTCTCAGGGTGGCCTCGAACTCGCGGCAATCCTCCTATCTCTGCCTCCCGAGTGCTGGGATTAAAGGCGTGCGCCACCACGCCCGGCTTGACATTATTTTTTATGGGTTGTATTGTGGTATGTGTTCTTGTGGGTCCCCATAGGCTCCCCTGCAGAAACCAGAGTGAACATAAGGTGACTGTCCCCATCACTCTTTGCCTTGTCTTTTTTTTTTTTTTTTTTTTTTTTTGAGCTAGAGTCTCCTTTTTCTAACTCCAGAGCTTGCAGGATTTCAAAAATTCTCAGATCTCTGCTCCCCTGAGGGACTGGGGTTACAGGCATGCATGGCCATGCCCAGTTGTTTCACATGGGATCTGGAGATTTGAACTTGAGCAGTCTCAGGCCCTCTCAGGCCCCCGTGTTTGTGCTGAAAGCACACTTAACTACAGATCCATTTCTGTTGCACAAAGCATTTTTAAAGAATATTTTATTGTGTTTAATTTGACAGAAGTGAAAGAGTGAGGCACATGGAGAGAATGGCCTCCAGCCACTGCAAACAAACTCCAGACACTTGCACCCCCCTTGTGCAGCTGGCTTTCGTAGGTACCAGGGAATCCAGTCTGGGTCCTTAGGCTTCGCAGGCAAGCACCTTAACTGCTAAGCCATTTCTCCAGCCCACAAAGCATAACTTTTAAGTCCATTTCACAGGTGAAGACATTGGGACCCGGAGAGATGGCGTACCAAAGGTCCTGATGGAGCTGGGATTTGAACACACACCTGTGTGGCTTTGAAACTTGTGCTCTTGACACAACCCAGGGTGCTATTGTCCTATGGCCTTTACATCTATTGCTCCTGACTCCCTCTATAAGCCAACACCAAGTCCTTCTGCGCTTAGTGATGCAGTGGTTTCTAATATACCTTCCCCACGCTGTGTGGTGGAAACACAGTGTGCAATCGGTGACCATGTGAGATGGTTAAACTTCCTCGTCGACTCAATGGGACTTAAAGTCACCATGGAAAGACACCTCTGGGTGCGTCTTTGCTGATGTTTCTAGAGGTTTAATAGAGCAGGGAAGACCCACCTTCAATGTGGGCAGCATCATCCCATGGGCCAGGCTCCCAGATTGAATAAAAAGGAGAAAGGGGGCTGGAGAGTTGGCTTAGCGGTTAAGGCGTTTGCCTGCAAAGCCAAAGGATCCTGGTTCGATTCTCCAGGACCCACGTAAGCCAGATGCACAAGGGGTCACATGCATCTGGAGTTCCTTTGCAGGGGCTGGAGGGCCTGGTATGCCCATTCTCTCCCTCTCCCTCTTTCTCTCTCAAATAAATAAATAAATCGAATATATATAAGAAAGGAGAAAGGTAGCTGAGCCTCAACAATCATCACTCTGCTTTCTGACTGAGCGTGTGATATGACCAAACTCCCTCTTGTCCCTCCTGCTATGTCATTCCCTACCATGATTTCCTTAACATGAGGGGCTTTATGCTCAAACTGTGAGCTGAAATCAACCCTTCCTTCCTTAAGTTGCTTGTGCCAGGTTTTTTATTTTTATTTTATTTATTTATTTATTTTTAGAGCCATGAGAAAAGAAACTAACTGTGCTGGTGAAGTGGCCTCATTGCAGATGCTAGGGCTTCATGCTGCATACCCAGACAGCAGGTCTATTTGCAGCTGGAAGTCTTTTCTGTTTCTGACTGGCCAGACCACATTTGCTGTCATCAACTCTCCACCTTGCAGAGTTCTTTCATTAAGTCTTAAAGAACTAAGAAATCAGGGAAATTATTGGTAAATATATAAGAGGGCAGGAGGACGTTTTTATTGTTATTTTAAAATTCTTTATTGAGCTTATACCAACAGAGCAATATTTTATTTATGAATTTAATATAAATGCCATAAATTATAGGCAAAAATACATGAAACCTATGAACAAAACATTAACACTACTCAAGTTCCACATGGCTTAATTTTACTAATATCCCTTAGGTTCTGTGGGAAGAATTTCATCATAATTATTTTCAGTTCAATGTGAGAAAATATACTGACTGAGCTTCTACTATTCATGAACTTATACACTATGAATCTATGAGTATAATGAGATACATACCTGTCCCTTTCTTTCTCAAACTGTATGGTATAGAGTCCTTTCTTTTTTTGTTGTTGTTTGTTTTTTTTTGTTTTTCAAGTAGGGTCTCACTCTAGTCCAGGCTGACCTGGAATTCACTCTGTATTCTCAGGGTGGCCTCGAACTCATGGCAATCCTTCTACTTCTGCCTCCCAAGTGCTGGGATAAATGGCATGCGCCACCACACCCAGCTTAGAGTCCTTTCTAATAAGGATGGGAAAATCTACGTGTTGTTCTGTATTTTAATAACTTACAACTGAAAGCTAAGCAAAAAGACTCAAGTGCTTTTCTGTGCTGGGTATTAATGTAAAACAGATATTGTAAGCAGGAAACTCTAGGGTCTTCGGGCATTCTTTTTTTTTCTTTTCACTTATTTTTTTAAGAGAGAAAGGGAGAGAGAATGGGAGCTCCAGGGCCTCTAGCCTGCACATGAACCTTAGTTGCATGTGCCCCCATGTGCATCTGGCTTACATTTGGTTCTAGGGAATTGAACCTAGATCCTTAGGCTTCACAGGCAAGTGTGTTAACTGCTAAGCCATCTCTCCAGCCCCTGCAGGCATTCTTAACTGAGCATGGCACTAATTCCTGATGGGCAGAGACACGGCCTCAGAATGCTTCTCAGTGCTGTCCCAGAGTCATTACTAGAGTTGGTGTGTGAGAGGCCACCCCTCTCCCTCTCAGGGTTTTCACTAGAAGTGTACAATGTTACCCACTTATGGTGGGTCCTGTTGAGGCTTTGGAAATGATCAGTATTTATTGCACTAAGATTCACTGGGCAACGTGCTAACTAATGTGGGGTGCTTGCCACAGTGCCTGCTACCATGCCAAATGCCCTTTTCACATTACAATTTAATCTCGTTGAAACCCCATGGTGAAAGCACAGGAACCACACTTTTGCCACATGTTCCTGGTCATAGTGACTGGTTACAGGCTGACCTGGGACCTGAGCTGGACCGGTCAGAGGTAAGAGACTCCGTGGGAGAGTGGTGCGCTGGGACTTCCTTCTACTGGTTTAAGGGAAGATCAGAGCTGCAGGGAGCTGCAGGGAGCACCGTGCCGCTTACTGGAGAAATCCTGGCTGAGATTGTGGTCAAAATAGAACTCAAATGTGGAGAAACAGGTCCCAGTGTCCGGGTTTGAGAACTTCCACGGCCACACCTGCAATGAACTCTGCAGCTTGCGACTTCTGGTGCTAATAGAGCCCTGAAAGGTGTGTGTGTGTGTGTGTGTGTGTGTGTGTGAGAGAGAGAGAGAGAGAGAGAGAGAGAGAGAGGGAGGGATGTTGGCTTTCTTTATTTACAAAAGACTAATATAGCTAGGCTTGGTAGCTAACTCTTTTAATTCCAGCCACAGAAGGTGGAGGTGGTGCGTTCAAGGTCACTCTTGGCTACATAGTGAGTTCCAGGTCAGCCTGGATTATAATGACACCCTGCCCCAAAGAAACAACAACAACAAAAAATACCTCAGGGCTGGAAAGAGGCCTTAGCTGTTAAGGCACTTGCCTGTAAAGCCTAAGGACCCATGTTCGACTCTCCAGATCCCACCTAAGCCAGATGGCAAGCACAAGGTCACACATGCCCACTAGGTGGTGCAAGTGTCTGGAGCGTGATTACAGTGGCTGCTGCGCTGGCACTCCAATTCTCTCTCTCCGCCCTCTGTCTCTGTCTCTCTCTCTCTCTTGCTTGCTCGCTCTAAAAATAAAATAAAATAAAATAAAAAATTACCTCACTAATTTTTCACATGAAAACTTAACTTACATAGGTTATCTAATCTGTCCAACATTATATAACTAGTTAGCCGTGGCTAGGCTTAGAATCACACTTCAAAGTTTCCACCTTTAAGCAGCATGCTAGTCTGTCTGTGCATCGTGACAGGATTCAGTCTCAGGACTTTAGGCACAAGAGTAATCAGTCTCCAGTGGAGCACTGGCATTATAAGTGACAGAGCCAGTGTAGGGTTTGAGGACTAATTTCCACACAGCCAAGGGAGAAATTTGGGTTATAGCAAAAAAAAAAAAAAAAAAAAAAAAAAAAAAAAAAAAAAAAAACTTAACCATAGTTCCTGAACAGACCTGCAGGATCTGGGCAAAGGGCTTTGTCATTCTGAAGGAAAGGAGGATGTGGGTTCCAATCTTCATGTTAATTCCTTTTCTATATGAAAATTGGGAAGGAGAGCGAATAGTTTTCATCTCGCTCTTCACAATTCTGTACCTTATATTCTGTACAGAAGGTGAACAAAACAGATAAGTAGCTCACATTCCCTGAAAACTGTATGAGATACGGGCTGAGGAGCCGGCTCAGTGCGTAAGTGTGTTTAGGGCTGAAGCTCGAGGGCCTGAGAGGGTCTGAGACCACCTGAGATCATTGTCCCAGCATTCACACACAAAGCTTGACATGGCCACACATGTCTGTAACCCCACTCCTGGGGGAGAGTAAGGAGCAGAGACTGGAGAATCGCTGACCCTCACTGACTGAAAACTACAGCTCCAGGTTGAGGGAGAGACTCCACAGGAAGAACACAGATTAAGACACCTGATATTTTCCAGTGGCCTCTGCATGCACATGCCATCCACATGAATCTGCACATACACACATCACATTGCACACCACAATACTCTACACACACATGCATGCTAAAAAAAATATTTTCTAAAACAGTATGAGATAGAGGACAGAATAATTTAGATTTTTCTAGTTATAAAACATTATATATATATATATATGTAATGTATTTTGGGGATACTTGGAAATCTCAGACAGGTATAACAAAAAAGAAATATTGCCCATAATTTTGACAACCAACAACTGCTATAAGCCTTTTGGATTCCTTCTATCATCATAATGAAATATTTCAAGCATCTTGATATATTTGTTTTGATCATGCCCTTTATGTTTTGCTTTGCATTTTTGAGGTAGATTTCTTGCTCTGGCCCAGGCTGACCTGGAATTCACTATGTAGTCTCAGAGTGGCCTCAAACTCAGAGCAATCCTCCTACCTCTGCCTCCCAAATGCCAGGATTAAAGATATGCACCCCCACGCCCGGCCTATCCCCTTTTGTTTTAAAGAAACAAAACACATTTGAACTTTACTCTCTTACTGTCTCCAAGTTTGCTCACTCACTGAGGTTCATGTATGGCCTTTCCTATTTGGGTTGCATCCAGTATACGTATCCCTAAGCAACATATAGTTTCATATAACTTAGAAATTTCATAAATCAAATCATGCTCTTTCATTTTTCCACTTGCCACTTTTACTCAACAATGTTTTCAAGATATGTTCACAGGCTGGGGAGATGGCACAGTGGATAAAGCACTTCTGAGTACTTTAGTTCAGATTCCCAGAGCCCACATAAAAACTAGAAGATGTAGCCTAGGCATGCCTGAACATACACACACACACACACACACACACACACCCAAATAAATGAAAAAAAAAAAAGCAAATTTAGAAGGTATGCTTATATTCGTGCATGTGAACCAAGTTCATTCACTCAGCTGGTAGTAATACCTAATGTTTTTATCAGATACCCATTCCCTTATTGTTGGGTTTTGAGTTTGCATCTAATGTTTTGTTTTGTTTTATTCTTCTTTTCGAGGTAGGGTTTCACTCTAGACCAGGCTGACCTGGAATTCACTACATAGTCCCAGGGTGGCCTTGAACTCACTGCCATCCTCCTACCTCTGCCTCCCTAAGTGCTAGGATTAAAGGCGTGTGCCACCATGCCCTGCTTTGCATCTGATGTTTTGCCATACAAACAACACTGTGACAAGCCTCTCAGCATGCACTGCTGAGGGCATGTGCCAGGGTTTCTAGAAGGTGTATTCTAGAGATAAAATTGCTGTCATATGGAGTGGATATCTAGAAGGCACCAGATTCTGTCATTTGCTTTTCTAAGTCTCCAACAGCATGCTTTCTCTCACATGCTTGGCAGCCCTGGGGTTTTTCCAGACTTTCAGAATCTTGGTCACTGATACAAAAAGATGACCTTTAAAGTTTTCTTTAACATTTTATTTATTTATTTGAGAGAGAGAGAGAGAGAGAGAAAGAGGCAGACGGAGAGAGAGAGAAAGAGAGAGAGAAGAGAGAATGGGTGCATCAGGGCTTCCAGCCACCGCAAAGGAACTCCAGATGCATGTGCCCCCTTGTGCATCTGGCTAACGTGGGTCCTGGAGAGTGGAGCCAGGATCCTTTGGCTTTGCAGACAAACACATCACCACTATGCCATCTCTCCAGCCCCCTTGTAAATTTTAAAATGCCTAATTTCTAGTGAAAGTGAACATCTTTTCATCTTTTTTTTTTTTTTTTTTTGAGGCAAGGCTTCCCTAGAGCTCATGATGATCCTCCTGCCTCAGTCTCCCTGTACAGGTACAGTGTGACATTGTAGTAACTGTATGCAATGTATAACTATGCTATCAGGTTAAATGGCATTTCTGTTGCTTTGGACGGACATCGTTTCCTTGTGTGGAGAGCATGCAATGATCCTGTTTTCTAGCTACTTTGAAATATTCAATTAGTTACTGACAGCCATAACTTTCTTGTGTGCTATGGAACATTCGAAGTTATTTCTCTTACCCAACTGCACTCCTGTGCCCATGACACACTCTATACCCTGATTTTCCTTTGCCCTCCCCATTCTCTGATAGCTACCACTCTACTCTACTTCTTTGAAATCAGCTTTTTAGCTTCCACGTGTAAGTGAGAACAAGAAGTGCTTGCTTTTCTGTACTGAATATGTTTCATATAATGTCTTCCAGCTCCATCCATGTTACTGGAAAAGTACAGTCTTAGGTCGTGATATTTTTTCATTAACATTAAGGTATAAACACTAACACTTTCCAAATTAATATCATTATTATCTAACACCATGTATAGCACCAAGTCATTTTTTTGTTTATGTGCCCACTTGAACCTCTAAGCTATTACTTCTGAGGTTGCCTTTTTGTTCGTGCTTTGCCTATTTTCCCTTCTTTTTATTTTTATTATTTATTTATTTATTTATTTATTTATTTATTTTTGGTTTTGCGAGGTAGGGTCTCACTCTGGTCCAGGCTGACCTGGAATTAACTATGTAGTCTCAGGGTGGCCTCGAACTCTCGGTGATCCTCCTACCTCTGCCTCCCGAGTGCTGGGATTAAAGGCGTACGCCACCACGCCCGGCTCTTTTTATTATTTATATTTATTTGAGAGAGAAAGAGAAGCAGAGATAGAGAGAGAAAATGGGCACACCAGGGCATCCAGCCGCTGCAAATGAACTCCAGATGCATGTGCCTCTTTGTGCATCTGGCTTACGTGGGTCCTGGGGAATTGAACCTAGATCCTTTGGCTTTGAAGGCAAGATCCTTAACCACTAAGCCACTTCCCCAGCCCCCTATTTTTCCTTCTTATGAGTAATTCCTTGCTCAACATCTTGGTGCATGAAACTTTGGGTGGCGTTTCATGAGTTTACACAGATACAGATAATCTACAAATTGAATCCCTGTTTCAAAGGAAAGAAAGACCCCTTGCCAAATTGCTTTCCAGAGAGTTACACCACCGTGGCTTTATTTTGTGTCAGATGGGGTGAGCTTGCCATGATCTCTGGACACAGCCAAAGTTCATTTTCCACTTGCAGCTTGGTTCCATGTCACAGGCTGTCACAGGCTGCCTGCTCATTTGTGTCATTCAAGAAATTCAGAATCATACTCTGGCTTAAAATTCTCTTCTGGAAGTGATTAATGTCAATTCTGCTCACATTTCCTTTGCCATAGCAGATTATGTGGTCATGCCTAACTTTATATGGGTCAGACAAGTGCCGTCCGCTATGTGCTCAGAAGGAAAAAAAAAATCACAATTGAAAACAGCTCAAACTCTCACAGACAGACATAAAGGGAACTCCGGATACAGTATTTCTAAAACTTTCCAATAATTAAAAATTATTTTATTTCATTTATTTACTAGAGAGAGAATACAGACATGTCAGGGCCTCTTGCTGCTATTTCAGACACACATGCTGTGTTGGCCTTTACGTGAGTACTGTGGAATTGAATGCAGGCCAGGAGGCTTTGGTAGTCAGCGCCTTTTAACTGCTGAGCCATCTCCCCAGCCCCTCCAGTAAATTTTTTTTAATTAAGAAAGGCGGACTTGGGGTACTGTCCAGTGGTAGAGCACATGCCTCTCATATGTAGAACACATTGGATTCAATCTCAAGTTCACCCTCAGCCCTCCTGAAAAAAGCTGAGGAGGGGAGTCACAGTGGGGATTCTCACAGAAAGTGGGAGTTCTCTAAGCCTAAGAGGTCTCAGCCAAAGAATAAGCAGGAAATATGTCTTTGGGGTTTGCCCCCTTTTTAACTTTCATTTTGAAAAAAAACAATCTACATACATCATAGATCGCAAAGCACAGAGTCCTACATGCCCTCCCCTCAACTTCCTCTGATGTTGACACCTTATATGACTGTAGTGCAGTGTGAATCCAGGACATTGGGGCAATAGTGCAAAATAGACTACAGACCTCATTCAGTGTTTTAAAATATTATTTATTTATTTATTTATTTATTTGAGAGAGAGTCAAGGAGAGAGATAGAGAGAATGGGCACGCCAGGGCCTCCAGCCACTGCAAACAAACTCCACTGCATCACCTCGTGCATTGGGCTTTACATGGGGACTGGGGAATTGAATCCTGGCAAGCACCTTAACCACTGAGCCATCTCTCCAGCCCCAGATCTATATAACTTTAGTCCATGCATAGATGCATGGAACTATCAACCTAATCCAGGTATGGAGCTTTTCTGTCACCACCAGACAGCCAGTAAGCACCTCTTCATATTTGTTTTCTGCCTCATTCTTCTTTCTTAAATACATTTTATTTATTTATTTGAGAGAAAGAGGCAGAGAGAAAGAGAGAGAGAGAGAGAGATAATGGGCATGCCAGAGCCTCCAACCACTACAAACAAACTCCAGATGCATGTGTTCCCTTGTGCATCTGGCTTACGTGAGTCCTGGAGAATTGAACTGGGATCCTTTGGCTTTGCATGCAAACGCCTTAACTGCTAAGCCCTGTGCCCCCTTCTTTTCAACCATTAACCTGGTAGGTATCTGGGTAGTTTTGCTATCTAAGAATGTTACAGAAGAGGAATCATGTCATGCTTCATCCCTTGAAACTTGTTATAACGTGCACTACTATCATCTTCCTTTACATTTTTGACCAATGTGGTATATGGAATAGTCGTAGTCCAATTTATTTAATCATTCACTTGTCCAAGGACATTTGGGTTGTTTTTAGGTTTTGGTTATCACAAATTACGCTTCTGAGAATATCCATACATATGGATTAAAAAAAAATTTTTTTTTGAGGCAAACCCAACAATCTGGCTTTTTTATTCAAGAGAACGAGAGAGAGAAAGACAATTGGAGAGTCAGGGCCTCCAACCACTGCAATCAAACTCCAGATGTGTGTGCCACCTTGTGCACATATGCGACCTTGCATGCTTGCATCACTTTGTGCGTCTGGCTTACATGGGACCTGGAGAGTTGAACATGAGTCCTTAGGCTTTGCAGGCAAGCCTCTTAACTGCTAATCCATCTCTCCAGCCCATATATGGGTTTTAAAGTTTTTATTTCTCTGGAAAAGGTAGTCCAGAGTGCAGTTACTGGGTTGTATGTCTTTATTTATTTATTTATTTATTGGAGAGAGTCAGAGAGAGAGAGAGAGAGAGAGAATGGGCGATCCAGCAGCCTCTCAGCCGCTGCAAATGAACTCTAGATGTGTGTGCCTCCTTTTGGTCAAGTGCAGCATTGTGCCCTTGCATCACTTTTCGTCTGGCTAAACGTGGGACCTGGAGAATCGAATGGGCATTTTTAGGCTTAGGAGGCAGGTGCCTTAACCCCTAAGCCATCTCTCCAGCCCATATGTCTAGTTTTCTAAGAACCAGCCAAACCATGTTCCGGGTATGGCATATTACATTCCCACCATCAGTGTATGAGAGATCTATGTCCTTTGAGTTTTTGAAAGAATTTAATATTTTAAAAATATGTTAGGGCTGGGAAAATAGCTTAGTCAATAAAGCTCTTGCTGTGTAAACATGAGGACCTGAGTTTAATCTTCAGAACCAATGTAAAAGAGCATGCTACATAGTAAGACCCTATCTCAAAAACATGTAAATAGGGGGCTGGAGAAGATGGCTTAGTGGTTAAGGCATTTGCCTGCAAAGCCAAAGGACCCCAGTTCAATTCCCCAGGACCCACATAAGCCATATACACAAGAAGGCACATGCATCTGGAATTTGTTTGTGGTGGCTGGAGGCCCTGGTGTGCCCATTCTCTCTCTCTCACTCTATACCTCTTTCTCTCTCTTAAATAAATAAATAAATGAAACATATTTTAAAAATATGTAAATAGGGCCTGCAATGATGCCTTGGTGAATAAAGCAGAAGCCATAACCTCTGTGTTCCCGAGTTTGGAACTCGGACTCCATGTAAAAGCTGTAAACTCTGAGGGGCTTCTGTAATCCCAGTGCATCTACTGTGAGAAGGGAAGTGGAGACAGAAAAATATCCTGGAAGCTTGTTAATGAGCAGACCAGTGAGCAACAATGACAGATTCTGTCTCAAAATGAGGTGAAGGGTGAGGACCCGTCTGAAAGTTGTCCTCTGACCTCCCACATGCTTGCCTACATTCAAATACACATAAGCGAATAAAAAATAAAATTTAAAAATAAGTGAACAGGGCTGGCGAGACGGCTTAGCAGTTAAGGTGCTCGCCAGCGAAGCCTAAAGGCTTAGGTTCGATTCCCCAGAACCCACATAAGCCAGATGCAAATGGTGAAGCATGCATCTGGCATTCATTTGCAATGGCTAGAGGCCTTACAGTGCCCATACACACACATACTCTCTCTCTCTCTCTCTCTGCATCTCTCTCAAATAGATAGATAAATAAATAAATAAAATATAAGAAATAAGTAAATAAAATCCTGTAAAACAGCCATGGGGATCTTGACTTACAGTCAGTATATATAAACGTAGTAGGTTTGCATATGTTTGGTAAAATTCACACTTGGGTTCATTTCCAGCACAATGGGTTCATTTGGTAAGTTAAATATTCTTTCCATCAAATTTTACAATGCCTTGCTACTCTTTACTGTTTTGTAAAATAACTTGAATTGATTGTTATCAATTTCTAGACTAACATATCTGGAAAAAGAAGGTGACCTGCTATAGGGCAGGTCATTTTCTGACATTATTTCTGTCAAGAATTGATTGGCAGAGAAAAACAGACCCGGAGGCAGAGGGATGGATGCAGTGACTTCTTAGTCCTTGGCAATGGCCTATGCCTAGGATTATAATGATGATTATGTTTATTTATTAACATTTCTACTGGGCCATTTTAGTTGATTAGCACAATGCAATTACAAAAAAAATATGCAGCTAGAAGTTCTGGGAAGTCTCTCCATTGCTAGGAAAGGCTAGATATGATATCATTTCTGACTTTCAATGATTTAATTAAAGTAAACAAGCATACAATAGTCTCAGCAAAGTTTACAATATGATGAACTTCATCTCATTGCTGAATGTAGGCGCAATGAGACATAGGAATCTCAAGTTCTTTGCTAATTGCTCATTGGATCCTTCATTGTCCGTCGAGCACAAAAGGTATATTCATGGCAGGTGAAGGAGGTGGGACAGGGGTACTGCTCAGTGGTAGAATGTGTGGTTAGTGGTCGCCAACACCACAGAGACAAAAAAATAACAAGAAGTCATTGTGGGTGACCTGAGAATGCTCGTTTTCTCTGCTTTCTTCTTGTTCCTGGTGAATCCATCTTGTGGCCCTGACCGCAGACCAGCCAGCCTTCAGTGGAGGCCGAGGGACAGCCTGCCCAGCCTTTATGGACTTGTGAAATGCCACAATGAGACACCAAGTCTCTTGAAGGCTCAAACATTCTGAAAACTAAAATAACACGGCCCAGCACTCATGTTCGTCCTGTCCTCTGTAGCATCACTCCTCCTGGCTCCTAGCATGCTGTCTCAGAGTTTAGCCTCCTGAGAAGCAGGAGTGAAACTATCAGCACTTCTTATGACTTCAATTTGGAAGTTCATGTTGCTACCTCCACGTTCTATTGGTAAAGCAAGTCACTGAGGCGAGCCCAAATTCAAGGGGAAGACAGTTAGACTCAATGGGATGGACCATCAAAGAATTTGCAACCACCTTATTCATATCCACAGCCCTAGAGGTGTTAGAATTGGCATTAGAAAAATGTCATCTAGCTGGGTGTGGTGGCGATGCCTTTAATCCCAGCACTCAGGAGGCAGAGGTAGGAGGATCGCTGTGAGTTAAAGGCCAGCCTGAGACTACAGAGTGAATTCCAGGTCAGCCTGGACCAGAGTGAGACCCTACCTTGGAAAATAAAAAAAAATAAAGAAGAAGAGTGTGATCTACAATTATCCTGTCTGGCAGTGTGCAGGACAACTTGGGGGATTGTGAGTGAGGAAGATGACGAGAAGGGATGAAAATATGGGGCCTTCAGGGAACGAAGAACACTTCCGGTGGGTCCTAAGCATCTTATGAGGAGCACAAAGAATTCGGAGCCTGAAATGGAGGCTACTGAAAAGAACGCCAGGGTCACAAAGTCTTTGGACACAGGAGAGAACTTTGTTCTTGCTGAAGATGCTTAGCTCTCCTCAGCAAGCTCACTGTCTGTGCCTGCATGACAGCACGTGTGCCCTGGAGGCAGCCCGCTTGGGCTCAGAAAAGCTCTAGCAGATAATTCTTGGACAGACCAGAACTGTGTCTCCCACCGACATCTACCCAATGGTTGCTTTCTTCTATGACCTCAGGATGATGCTGGGAAAGATTTGCACTAGGTTATTATTATTATTATTATTATTATTATTATTATTTTTTTTTTGGAGAGAGAGACAGAGAAAGAGGGAGAGGGAGACAGATAGAGAATGGGTGCACCAGCAGTCTCTCAGCTGCTGTGAATGAAATCCAGATGCGTGCACCCCCTTATGATCAAGTGCGGCATTGCGCCCTTGCATCACTTTGCATCTGGCTAAACGTGGGACCTGGAGATTGGAACCGGGTTCTTAGGCTTAGCAGGCAGGCGCCTTAACCACTAAGCCATCTCTCCAGCCCTGCACTAGGTTTTTTGCACGGCAGCTCCAGGGCTATGACAGCTGTTTTAGACTCTGGGACTTTCGTGATTCCAGGTCTGTGGCTTTTGTTTATAACTTTTTAAAACTCCTTATCAGACCACCTCCTGTACCCAAGTTTGTCATCTGCTCCGAAAGTGTTCTTTACGGCTGATCTGAGCAGCTCACTGTTGCTCAGTAGCGCCCCCCTCCACCCACACATATCTGTGCACACCAGTTATACACCATAAAGGGATTGGGGGTTTAACTCAGTAGTAGGACATTTGCCTAGTAAGAGTGAGATCCTGGCTTCAATCCCCAGCACCAAAATAAATATGTAAGTAAAAATGCATGATGTAGATCTAAACTCCTAGATCTTTATTTTTATTTCATTTTATTATTATTATTTTTTGAGGTAGGGTCTCACTGTAGCCTACGCTTACCTGGAACTCACTCTGTAGTCCCAGGCTGGCCTCCGGAGTGCTGGGATTAAAAGGTTTTGCACCACCATGCCCGGTTGCCCTAGATCTTTTTTTTTTTCGAGGTAAGGTTTCACTCTAGCTCAGGCTGACCTGGAATTCACTATGTAGTCTTAGGGTGGCCTTGAACTTGTGGTGATCCTCCTACCTCTGCCTCCCAAGTGCTGGGATTAAAGGCATGCACCACCACCCCTGGCTTGCCCTAGATCTTTAAATGGACAGTCCACTAGCTATGCTTCTCCCACGTAGTCTGGGTGGGTAAGTTATTGTTTGTTTATTTTTATTTTATTTTTTAAAAGAAGTTTTATTTCTATTTATTCATTAGAGAGAGAGAGAGAAAGAGAGGGAGAGAGAGAGAGAAAATGGGTACACTAGGGTTTCCAGCCACTGCAAACAAACTCCAGATGTATGCACCACTATGTGCATCTGGCTTATGTGGGTTCTGCAGAATGGAACCTAGGTCCTCAGGATCCACAGGCAAGTGCTGTGACTGCTAAGCCATCTCTCTAGCTCAAGATGTTATCTTTTATAAAATTTTATTTTTATCAGATAAGGACACCCTTAGTAAACAACACATGTTGGTACCATCCTTTCCCTCTTCCCTGCCTCTTTTCCGAAGAGGCCTTCCTCCTTGGGGATGTAGGTCAACCCCATGGGGATTGTGGGTCACGTATTATGGGGACAACAAAGAGTTATGGGGGAGAGGCAAAGTCTCTGTGCAAAATGTCCCAATTTGTGTCTCTAACAATCCTTCCTTTCCCCACTTCCGCAAAATTCCCCGAGCCATGTTGGGTGCGTTTTAAGTCTATGTCAGTGATGGCTCTCATTTGTTTAGTTTTAAACTCAGCTCTGGAAATTTATATTCATCCCCAGAAATTTTATCTCAGTTAGTCCTACCTGCCAATATCTTGATGAGTTCAGGCTGTCACTCATTATGCCACTTATATCCCAATAACTGGTACATTTGTTTAGTATTTGCTCTGTACATTTACCTGGATTGCGCGCGCACACACACACACACACACACACACACACACACACAACACACAAAAGATGCTGAAGCAGACAGAGCCCTCTGTTCACTTTAGTAGAAACCACCCCCTCTGCTAACATCAATCTACTAATCAGCATCTTTTGGGTTCATTTATTCACCTAACTGTTGTTAATTCATCTAATGGTACTATTGTTTAGTCCATATTTCTCCATGTTGTCCACAATGATATCACAACAGGCCTGGACGAATGCTCTGTTGAAGTCCACATGCATTATGTGTACAGTGCTTGACCGCTCTCTAAATCCACTAACCCTGTCAAAGGAAATGAAGCAAATCAGACTCTTCCTCAAACTCACCGAGCACTCTGATCATTCCGAGACTTGACTTGGGTTCTTTGCTCTGCCTAGAATCTTCTTCCATCCCACCTTGTCTGCCTGTTTTCACTGTTCATGTGCCATCTTCAGGATGAAACTTTTTCTTCCTTCACTCCGGGCATATTTATTTCTTGTCTGGCTTTTTTCCCCCAAAACCATTCAATACATCATATGCCTATCCTTCTCACCCTCATTTAGAATTAGCCATGCATTATTTAATGCATATTTGATGATGTTAATTCAATGAGATCATGGCACCTACTGACAGTCCTTTTCTTTCCAACATACTCATAAATCACTCATTCCGAAATCCAACCATAACCCAAGGTGCCCTTTAAATGCTAATTCCCAATAAGAGGAGCCCCAGGCTACTTGGCCAAGTGGCTGGTGCAAGGCACAGGCAGAGGTGCAAAGGAGGAGAGCCTGGACTAGCCTGATGCTCCAGACCGCAAGGAAGCTACAAGAAACATCGAGGACCTGTCAATAAAAGTGGAAGCTAGGAAGAGGTTCCCACTGGCTAGAACGAGGAGAAGTTGAGCAGTAAGAAGGTCACTGTCGGGCTGGAGAGATGGCTCAGCAAAGCCAAAGGACCCAGGTCCAATTACCCAGGACCCACATAAGCCAGATGCACAAGGTGGCACATGCATCTGGAGTGTCTGGAGTTCGTTTGCAGTGGCTGGTTGCCATTCTCTCTCGCTCTCTCCCTATCTCCAATAAATAAATAAATTTTTTTTTAAAAAGGTCACTGTTACAAAAGAAATGTGTAAAATGTGACTAGACCCATGAGTACACAATAATATAAGAAAAGACAAAATCACACTGATGATGGTGCCAGGGGAAAATCCCAGTATTCTGAAAAATGGCCAACAAAGGGGACACGTCAGCAGTGAGCAAGCCTTTCCATACCTACCATTCCTTAGACCTGTAAGAATTAATTAATTGTTTTTCTTGCCCTTTCCCCCCCCTTTTCTCACTCTCTCCTTTTCTCCCTCCCCTTTCTCTCTCCTTTTCCTCTTCTCTTGCTTTTCTTGAGAGAGGGTCTAACATAATGTAGACCATAATGGCCTGAAACGCATGATCCTCCTGCCTCAGCTTCCCAGTGCTAGAATTACAGAAGTACACCACCATACCCAACACAAAACACCCCCCCCCCAGCTAATGAATCAACAAGGAAAGATAGGATAAGAACCTTTCCATTTTGTGCCTTTTAAATAAATGAAGTAACACAATCTTGGCAATGATAATCAAGGGCTCCCGAAGTCTTGAGGTCAAAAAGCGGATGGGAACATTAGAAAAGATGGTCCCAGCTGGGGACAGGGCAAACCCGACACCAGAGATGACAGTCGGCCTCCTGGTGAGTTGCAGGAGGAAGTGCACAGCTCTACCTATGAAGTACCTGGCTGAAAACTTGAACACGAATCTGCTCAAGCTTCTAGAGTCAGCTACCGGTTTACAGGAAATAAATAGGATTTAAGACGGAACAACCCCACAGAGAGGTTTTCAGCCAAATATGCAGTGTGGGAAAGTCTACAGCATATATGTATGTGTGTGCATATATATATATAAAATCTACTTTACCCTAAAATTAATTATGAGGGATGGGGAGATAGCTCAGTGGTAGAGCACATGTTTAAAAGACATGAGATCCTGCGTTTGATTTCTATCACTGCAAAATCATAACAAGAAGATGAGATAGTTGTTATTATTAATAATAAATATCATATAAATTACAAGTAGAAAAGGGAGGGCAGGGAGGAATCTATAGATCAAGTTAAGGCACTTGTCTGTGAAGCCTAAGGATCCAATCAATCTCTCTCTCTCCCTCTCTCTCAAATAAATAAATAAAATAGCTGAACTCATGAAAGAGGCCAGGACACTTCCCAGTTTCATTGTGCACGTGGTCATTTTTGTCCTTTTTCACAAGTCGCTGTCAGCATTGATTGATTTCTGGGGCTGGAGAGGTGGCTTAGCAGTTCAGGTGCTTGCCTGTGAAGCCTAAGGACCCAGGTTCAATCCCCCAGTACCCACGTAAGCCCAATGCACAAGATGGCGCATGCATCTGCAGTTTCTTTGCATTGGCTAAAGCCCCCGACATGCCCTTCCCCCCTCAAATAAATAAATAATAACTTAAAAATTACTGATTTTTGCAGTCCATCCTTTGCATAGGTACATTAGTTCTTTTTTTTAATATTTCCTTCATTTATTTTATTCTTTTTTTAAATTTTTTTAATTATTTTATTTATTTTTTGGAGAGAGACACAGAGAGAGATAGACAGAGAGGGAGAGTGAGACAGAGATGGGCGCGCCAGCAGTCTCAGCTGCTGTGAATGAAATCCAGATGTGTGCGTCCCCTTGTGGGCAAGTGTGGCCTTGCGCCCTTGCGTCACTTTGTATCTGGCTAAACGTGGGTCCTAGAGATTGGGACCACTGGAGATTGGAACCAGCATTCTTAGGCTTAGGAGGCAGGCGCCTTAACCACTAAGCCATCTCTCCAGCCCAGTACATTAGTTTTTAAAGCAAACTTTCTCCTTTCTTAAGAATTATTGCTTATTTACAATAGCACATAGAGAGCTGGGCCAGACTTTCTGATAGCATTGCACAGCATTGAATACTGGAACATGGATACTGTCCTGCTCTGCTCTGAAAGTAAGATTGGTTCCATCTTCCTGGAAGACAACTTGCCTTTTCAAATATATGAACTCTTATAACCAAGGAGTTCCGGTATTAACAATTAATTCTAAGCACATAGATATGCAGAGACATTTGGTTAAATGAGTATACAGGATAGTTGTCATAAATATATTTTAAAAGTGAGAAATAATTGAAATGGCTCACAATATGAGTTGAATAAATAATCTATGGTGTTATCATAAAGTAGAATGCTAAGAAGCATGAAAAGCTTGCCCAGTTGGGAATGTCCCAATATGGGAAGTTATTCATAACTTATCATTTAGCAGGGGAAGGAGGTTACAATTGCAAAGCAGCCCATGGTGGATGTTTCCAGTTTTACAAAGCTGTATCTCATTTTGTAAAGATGCATATTTACACATGGAAAAAAAGACCAAAAATTATAGAATTTGTCTTCTCATTGTTTATTCTTTTTGTCTCTTACATGCTACATGTTTTCTACAGTGGCTGTTTATTGCTTTGAAATAAAAAAATAAGCATATAATAAAAACAGAAACGGGATTGTTGTCCAGTTCTGATTACGTCACAGGTCTCCCATGGCAGGATGTGGCCTGCCCTGACCTGTCCATTGCCTTCCCCTTGGAGTGTGTGACTGACTGGTCTCCATGCACAGAGAAGTGGAGACAGCCTTAGGGCTCCTTTAGATATGAGAATTCCAAAAGAGGGAAGGAAATCAGCTGCCTGGTAGCTTCTAAAAGAATAAATTCATCCCATGAATATGAGCTAGGCCAAGGCCAGTCCAGGATGCCCAGTCTGGCCTCAGCTCTGACTTTAGCAGGAGAGGTCTGACCCCACCTTGAGCCATTTGACAGCTTTGTGGCTCACCTCACAGCAGAAAACACAGCACGTTCAAAATGTGTCCTGGAGTTTGGGTTAAAGCTGTGGGCCTCAGCTTGGTGGCCTCTTTGGAAGTTGCTGGGATGTTTGGCCTGTGATCATGCCCCACTTCCCTCTAGCAGCCTTCCTGTCTCTTCTTAAAAAAAAAAAAAAAAAAAAAAGAAAAGAAAAAGAAAAGAAAATCTCTTCCCGCTTCTGGTCTTCAAGCTCAATCTCAAATGGTAAAAGCTTTATGAATAAGCAAAGGACTTAGCGGTGAGTTTATGATGGGAACCCTCAGCCCTATAATTCTCTAGACTGCTGCTTAACTTACCATGGTAAACAAACAAGGGGAGGGAAGAAATGCGTATTTAAAAAGAAAAGAAATTAATGTTCCCATTATATCTAACAGGGGAAATGCTCTAAGCGTGCATACTGTAACCATTTTATCGTCTCTGGCTCCTGAGGTCTAGGACACGTGGTGCCACTCCCTGCATACTGGTCTGCATTGGCCTTTAAATTCTGAATCAGCTGAAATTCACATTAAAATGCATGATGCTGTACCACATTACTGGCAAACCCCACAAACTCCCTAAATAAAACAGTGTTACCAACAAATAATAACAATGGAGTCTTTTGAAAACCCAGAAAGGAAAATATTTTCAGACATGTTCCCTCTGTCTTTGTAGGTCTTTTAAGCCGAGCAGTTCCTAAGAAATCATGGTGGGACAAAGACAGTCGCTCTGCTTTCTCCTTCCCCATGTTGCCTGCTCCTCTAGTCTATGAGTAAACTCCTTGGGTTCCCACTGTCCATGGTCTTTCTTTTATACAGCAATATATGGAGGGGACGTTCCTAGACACCTCTTCTACCAAATCACCTCACAGACCATTAGAACTGAACTGGACCTCACTGGATTCTTATCCCACTCCCCAAGGCAACAAGGGTCTTTCCCCAGATTGATCAGCGACAGGTCAGTCCAGTGGCCAGTCTCATGTTCGTTTTAGATCTTGCAGTTTAGCTCTAATCTTTTTCTTTGCTGTGATGCGGGAGCCCCACTTTCAGTTCAGTGACTCCCCTTCCATGGCTGGTCTTGGGTTTGACCCTTTCCAAATCATTCATGTTAAGTCTCTGAACCATGTGTCTCCTGAGGTATAGATGTGTGGCACATAGTAGGATTTCATGATTGTGGCTTGTAAGAGTCAATGATGGCTCAAGTACCAGTAAACCCAGAGAAGTTAGCATACCAATGAGTTACAGGAGATCTTGTCAGCACAGATAGAAGGAGGGGGGACTTTATTTGAGTATCTTCACGGGTCCCCTGATCTCCCAGCCTTGAGTAGAACTCTTGACTCAGCCTACCCTGAAACTCACTTCATTCTCTCTCTCTTTTTTTTAATTTGAGAGAGACATGGAGAGAGAGACAGAGACAGAGACAGAGACAGAGACAGAGAATGGGCGCACCAGGGCCTCTGAGCCAGTGTGAATGAACTCCAGATGCATGCACTCCCTTGTGGGCAAGTGCAGCATTGCAACCTTGTGTCACTTTGCATCTGGCTAAAAGTGGGACCTGGAGATTTGAACAGACGTTCTTAGGCTTAGCAGGCAGGCGCCTTAACTGCTAAGCCATCTCTCTAGCCCCTGAAACTCACTTCTCTCTATATTCTGAATCCTGTTATCTCTCTCTCTCTCTTGGTTTTCTGAGGTAGGTCTCACTTTAGCCCAGGCTGACCTGAAATTCACTATGTAGTCTCAGAATGGCCTCAAAGGCACAGCGATCTTCCTACTTCTGAGAATCCCAAGTGCTGAGATTAAAGGCATGTGCCACCATGCCTGGCAGACAGAGAGAATGGGCACACCAGGGCCTCTAGCCACTGCAAACAAACTCCAGAGGCAGGTGCCACTCTGAGCATCTGAGTTTATGGGGGTACTGGGGGATCACACTTGGGTTGTTAGGCTTTTCATGCAAATGCCTTAACCACTGAGCCATCCCTCCTGCCCCTGTAGTGTCTCTTTATCCTGACTCTAACTGTCTTGGCTTTGTATCCATCACCGGGCCACCGTCCCAAATTTATCGCTTGGCTTCTTTGCCACTTCCTCCCCTCCCCCTGACATCCACTCTTCTGTCAGTCTGTAATCACATCTGTTGTTCTGCACCACCCCCTGTCATTCCTGTTCTAACCAAGAACTAATGTAGATCCTCAAATGTTCCATGCTATCTTTGCTTGATCACTGTAGCTGGGACTGCCTCTTCCCCGACTTCACCACAATTTTATTCACTAATTCCTTTTTAGCTGGTAGTGCCCAGTCAGCATATAGATCACCTCTTCCAGGGCATTTCCTGACATCCTAAGGAACTAGGGTTTATTGTTTATTTTTTAATTTTATTGTTTATTTATTATTTATGTTTATTGTAGCTCTGCAGGAAGCTCTTCTCTAGAGCTCCTCCAAGAAAGGGTTCTAGAACCAAGACTGACAAAATGGCCACCATCTGGCCCATAAAATATAGCAAAGGAAGGGGCTGGAGAGATGGCTCAGTGTTTAAGGTGCTTGCCTGCAGAGCCTAATGACCCAGGTTCAATTCCCCAATACTTACATAAAGCCAGATGCACAAAGTGGTTCATGCCTCTGGACTTCATTTACAGCAGCTAGAGGGCCTGGTGCACCCTTTCTCTTTCCCTCACTCTCTTTCTCTCCCTCTCTCTGTCTCTATCCCTCTCTGCTTTAAAATAAATAAATAAATAAATAAATAAATAAATAAATAAATACAATGTCTTTTTCTTTAAAAAAAAAAAAAAAAACAGCAAAGGAGAGAGGGGGAGACGCCTTGGATGGCTCTTCTTCCCACCTGTAAGTCACACGTCACACATCCATCCAGTTAGCATTGCCAAAGCAAGTCACATGGCAGTATCTAATTCTAGAAGGTAAAAAATAGAATGTGCCTGGAAGTGGGGGAAACTAAAACTATTTGTTAAAGAGCTGAAAGTGATATATGTATGTCATGTGTGTGTGTGTGTGTGTGTGTTTGCGAAGTAAAGAAAGACAATGAAAAGAGAATGCTTTCAAGGTGTTTGGCTATAAAAGGGGGGAAAGAGATGACTGTGGTAGTGGAGCGTGGACAGTGAAGAGCTGAGTGGTTGCAATATGGGTGTGATGTAAGCTTGTTTAGGTGGCATCAGGAATAGCAGGAGAGTTTGAAGATGCATGAATAAGGAAGCACTGGGTGATCTGGCAGCCAGTGGAAAAGAGGAAGAGATTAGATTCTAGAGCACAAGGAAGGGATTTGCTTTATATTAGAACAAAACAAAACAACACCACCAAAAAAACAACAACAACAAAACAAAACAAACAAACAAACAAACAAAAAAACAACCCTTCCTCTCACAAGTAGCAGGAAAGGTAGAGAGTGAACAGGTGTGGAAATAGATTGATTTATAGATTGAGAAGTAGGAAGTTTTGCCCAAATATGGCTTCTACTATCATAAGGAAGTTAACTTATATAGACTTATGTGACTGTATTCCACATGCAGGGATGCAGGAACTGAGCATCTCTGAATGGCATTCCCCTCCAGGTGCCTTATTTCAAGGCCCCATGTGGATTATTTTAACTGCTAAATGCAAACTTCTAGGCACATCCACAAGCTCAGTGAAGAACGGCTCATTCATAGTAGTCGGCAGAAGGAGCTTTAATATAGCTTTTGAACAAAACTCCATTTCTGCCCAAACTCATCCAAAAATATCCTGGGATTTTAGTAGCTCCCAAAGTTTTGTCCTGACCTCATTCCTGTCTTCAACCTGCACATGATTCTCAGCTTAAACTCACATAAGTTGGGAATAATCTTGCCTGACCATTCTCGTTGAGGCAGGAGAAGGTATATATGCAAGGTCTTGGGATATTGCTACTTTGGGATGGAATGTTTCTACCCCTGTTCTGCTGCCAGCTGCTGGCCCGGAAAAATCATGGCCTTCTTTATTAGTGCTTTGTTGTACCCTGTAAACTTGGTCAGCTTAGGATTTTTTCTTCCTCTTTCTTGAAATAGAGTGGGATTTTTTTTTTGTTTGTTTGTTATTGTTCAGACAGAGAGGGCTCCCTGCTTAATGTAATTTTGTTTCTCCTCCCTTTGTTACAAGCAGATGTCACTTTTACATTTAGGACTCTGATCTAATGCCCTGTCTCTCCTCACCCAGCAGCCCAGCAGATGTTACTACTATTAGCCAAACTCCAGCAAGAAGTAACACATAGCCCCTTCTGCTAATTATGGCATTGAAGGGGGGAGGAGGGAAAAGGAGGGGGAGGTGAGCTTTCCAAGGGGGAAGAGTCCTTAAAAGAACAGATATGGGGATCCAGCAACCCATCACCTACATAGGGCATAACACTCATATATGTTGTGCCTCTGAATGCCATCTAGATACACATGCACTATCCAGGACTTATCCATACAGCTCCAACCCAAGCCCACTCAGCTAGTAAATGCCTTCCACAGTGACACCATCTCTCACATAGTTACATGATGCATCATATTAATCATGCACAAACATTGCATATGATGTAAGATGCAACAGAATTAACTTATCTCCTATATACGCCTTCTAGTAAATTCCTAAAAAGTGGAATGCTCCTGTCTGGTGGCTTGCTCTTCTCTCATGGAGATCCTAGAGCCTGCTGGTTGGTTTGTTCCCACCAGATGCACCTGATATAAACATGCCATGGGAATGATGCACCTTCCAAATTCCAAAGTCACGTGTTTAATGCAATAGTCAAATAGTCCCTGCCAGTGTCATTGCCCTCACTGTCACCACTGGTGGTCAGCTCTCGCTGGATTCTTTCCAGGGGCCCAGCACTGTGATACTTGCTCTGCACATCCTATTGTCAACCAGTTAATAATTGTTAGTCTCTTCATGCCATGGGGGCGGGGAGAGGGTCAGTGAGCAAAACCTGAAAGAGGTTTCCATCATGAAACAAGTGCGTGACTGTCACTATGCAAATGGGATCTGTGGTAAACATTCTCAGAGGCTAGCAGAACACCCTAGGCCTTCAGGTTCCAGAATGTTACTGGTTGGTCTGTTTTGTGTTCTGGAAAAGGGTGTTCCAGAACATTCTGTGGATGTTGCTTTCTTAGTTCAGGTGAGTGCGAAGAACTGCTGCCCGCAGCAATCTTTCTGCACAGAGCCAAGGACAAATTGTGCCCTTTAATTCTCTGGCTGAGCAAATGAATGCTGGTTCTGAGTTGCATCTTCGCCAGACCCAGCAGGGGGGTTGGGGGGGGGCTGCTGCACGGGGATCATTGGGAATGCAGCATTAAATAAAGCAATCAAAAAGAAAATTCCTCTGAAACTCTCACTGGTATTTAATATTTTATTCATTCCCATGTTATTGTGCCTTGCCTGCGGTCAAACAGCCTCAAAACAGCCTCCTAGGAGTGAGGCATTAGGGCCTGACAAGCATTTTCCCATGAATTGCTGCTACAACACAATGGCATTTTGTTTGCTGTTTTGTTTCCTTGTCTTCTAACATTCTTTCTGACTTTCAAGGAAAAAAAAAGAAGAAGACGAAGAAGAAAAAAAAAACCCTCCTGTGAATGGCAAAGGAAAGAAAAGTTTCTTTTAAACTCTCAACCTTCATTTCATTTGATACTGGGTAGCATGTAAACATTTTTTTTTCTCATAGTATATGTGCTGGAAGTCTTCCCCCTTTTTTGTGTTTTAAATGCTCCCCCCCTTGCTTTTTTTTTTCTTTTACCACATAGCATTGCCTTTCCATTATTGATTCAGAAAATCGGCAGGGGAAAAAAAAAAGTCAACCGTGTACACATATTAAGTCAGAGGAAGATGGATCAAACCATCCATCTATCCATGTGGTCATTTATCTATCAATCCATCTCGCTTCCCACCCGCCTCTATTAAAATAAATAGCAGGCACCGTACCCACACGGCTGGTTGGCTGAAGTTGTGATCTGGACAAAAGGTCTGTTTGAGCAAAGGGTGCTGAACCTCTAATTCTATTTGTGCCGGTTGAAAATCAGGAGGGGTTTTTCTACACTTCACTCTTATTAGATTATTTCTTATAGATGGTTTCTTTTTTCCTCCCAGACGCGTGGTGGAGGCTGCTGAAGCAGTTGGTCTATAGTTGGAATAATTAAATTAACCATTTGGTACAACTTTTAGGGGAGCGCTCGCGTGTAGAAAGCACAACTGGTACAAAACAGGGCGCTGGGTCTGGGGCTCTGTCCTGGCCCAGCCCCACATGCCTTTCATCAAGGAGCAGAAGTTGGACGCCGGGGGCCACAAAAGACAGGCCAGGGCTCGAGGGGAGGGGAGGGGAGGTGACCATGAACAAAATAAACCTACAAGGCCGACAAAGGCGCAAATGAAGTCTTGGGCATTTGCTCATCCGACCGTGAGGTCCGGCACTGGGGGGAAAAAAAAAGTCTGCTCCTTCAAAAGCCAGGAGGCTCCTCGCACGCTGGCCTGGCGAGGCTGGGCACCAGAGGGCGCCTGGAGAGAGGCTTGGGGACCCTCCGGCACCCCCGAGACGGCTGGCGCGACCAGGAGGAGGTGGGGCGGGGTGTGGGGAGCCACGGACCTCAGGGCAGGAAGGGAAGGAGCTTTGGGCTGGTGCCCTGCCCTGCCTGGGGCTGGGTTTGTCCCACCTCCAGGCACCCTCTGGGTTCGGGCACTTCCCCGGTCTGGATCTTTTGCCTCGTGGCGTCTCTCACACACACCTGCGCTCCACCGCTCAATGGTGATGAATTCAACCGGGGTCCGTGTATTAAGATAGGGAAGTCGCAGCAAGATGGCTCAAACCATCCAACTTATCCAGGTGCCCCCAAATCCTCAACTCCCTTTCTCAGAACTACCCGCGCGCGTGTAACTTCGAGGCTTCACGTTCACCCAAGATCATCTGCCGCCCTAAGCCTGCTCCTTCCGGTCCTCTGCACACTCTAGCCGCCCCCTCCCCCAGGCTATTTGGGGAGCCAACACCGAATTGTCCTTCCTGCTGCCCAGAGAAGTTGCACCGGACTGGGATAGCATGCTCTGTAGACGGGTGCATTTAAGAAGGCTGCCAACTTGTTTCTTGTCAAGCCTTGGAGCTGACGCGTTATGTCCTCCCAGCATCTTCTCTCAGGCAGCCCAATTCTCTCTCCTGGTGCGGAGAAGCAACCCTTAAAAGCCACCTCTGCAGCAGCAGGTGTTACCCTGGCCCTAAGTCCTGCGCGCCCACCCATCCAGAGTGCCCTTGCCCCTCAAAAACGCGAACCACCTTTCCCTCTTTTCCACATCCCCTCCCATCCGAGGGGACAGAGACACTTGGACAATCACAGCCTTGTGCTTTTGACAACATATCTTCCACCTCCCCTGAAGAGGACTGGCGGCGGGAGAATGCGGACCAGGGAGATTCCATGCGCAGTGCGCAGGGGAAACGGAGACTCCTGGTCCGAACCCCGGATTCGTATTCATGAGAGCGCAAGAAAGAAAGACAAGCCCGCCGCCGCCGGGCTGTAATAACCCTTGGATTCGCATCCGTCTTTGCTGGCCTTTAGGTTCAGGGGACTGAAGACAGATGTTTGTATCCCTTTTCTCTTCTTGTCTGGTGACCATAAAGAAAAACCATTTAGAGTGTTGCCATTTGTTTTCCCGCCGCCGCAGTAAAACCTCGTACGCATTTATTTTCATTTCGTCCCATGTACACACAAAAAAGTGCACACTGGTCACCAAGGGCTCTTCTTTATCAAATACGCATTGTACAACATGCATCTGCAATAAAACTATCAACCCTCCCCGTAAAACAATCACCAGATTCTTGGGTGGGTCCAGGCTGCCTGCACTCCCGGGGGGCTAGGGCTCCAGAGGAGGTGCAAACACCGAGGCCGGAGCCCGGAACTCACCCCGCAGTGGAGCATCAGGCTTTGGGGGGGCCTGCTGTCCCTGTTTAATCCATTACAGAGTCCCCGGCAGTTTAGTGCGCAATAAAACAGGGTGGCCGTGGAGAGAGGGCGCCCATCCACTCTCCGGCGCTAGCATCGAATTAAACCACTTAGTTTGGCAAACACTGAACGCCTAAATGCCCCTATAAAGACTTTATGAGTTTGTTACTTTAATTACTGACTTGTTACAGAGCACATAAAGGGGGTAATGAATGCAATAAAACTAATTATCTACACATTTAATTCATATAAAATATCCAGGGTTTGTTTACACCACACGGCGAATCAGCTAAGCATTCCCCCCTCTTGTCCACCGAGAGGAAGGATTTAATGAAATATTTTCCCCTTATTCTGCTACAGCCTAACGAACCAAATGGAAATTACCCTCCGCTTAAATCACGGGGCCACTGAGGTCCACAAATCAAAGTCCGTGGCTTCCTTGCGCCTGGCTGCCAGGACCCAAGAGCCATAGGAACTGGGCAGGAAAGGTGTCGGCCGGGAGCCTTTGCCGAGAGTAAGGGTTTCACTGGGGGAAACTTCCTCTTTGGGAAGCCTCAAGTCTGGGGAGGAACACCTGGGAAAAGTGGGGGGGAAAGGGAAAGAAAGGGGAGAGGGATGGAAGCGGAGACCCGTTTGGGTGCACTTCATGCCGTCTTGGTGGTCACAGAGTCATTAAAGGGAAGATCCACTGGGAAAGTCCCCTAATGCACCGGTACAAACCTGCGCTAATGCACCCAGGCAGCAGCAGCAGCAGCCGGGAGCACAAAGAAACTACCCACCACGAATCCAGATGTTTTACATTCAAGGCTTTACTCGGTTGTTTATTTTTACTTTTCTTTTAAGCGGCTGTCTGTTCTAGTCTCTGGAAAACACATTAAGCTTCAAGGAGAAATGCTATTGATAAGATGCTATTTTTCCCCCATTCCCTTCTACCAGGTGTGTTTTAAAGAAATCCACTTATCCTTGCATAAACCCCCTTGGCCCACTCGCTCTATGTTACAGGGCGCCCGAGTCTTGCCAATGTCCCATTCCTTTATAACATTTCATGCACTTCAGGGGGTAGGCTTGTTGTTAAATTGAGCGTGTAACACTCTTACAAAACAGGTTTTCTATGACATCAAGGTTTCTTCTCTCTAACCAAGAAAAAAAAAAAAAAGGAAGAAGAAGGGGGAAAACACACACACACACACACACACACACACACACACACACACTATCTCAATTTATGCCTAAGGTATATGATCAGTTAAAAAGGCTTAAAAGCTTGGGGAAATTGGATCAGGGAGAATCGTCACCCAACTTTCATTATTTCCAAGTCGTGTGATTGAATTAAAGGGCAGGGAGCTGGTTAGAAGGGAGGATCAGGGGCTCACTGCGTAATGGTGTGGTATTAAATTCTAATTAGAGATGCAGGAATCAATGATAGGGAGGTTGGACAGCTCAGTTCCCCAGTGCCAGCCCAATAGACGATGAGTTATTGTCATGTAAAAAGCGCCAGCAATAAGACCAACCGCTTTGCTATTGTCCAAGTGGAAAGAGCCAAGTTTATTATGAGGACTCTATGCTCTAGAGACCTCAGACAAGGCATCTCATAGGAGGCTTTTTCATAAAACTAGGCTCTGCTGGTTGTAAGGAGGCCAGTTTGGAGGCAGGCGTTGAGCTGTGCACATCTCCCCACTCCAGCCACCTTCTCTATACCCATCTTTTATTTCATTTTTTTCTTCCCCCCGCTTGGCTGAGCCATCCAGAACCTTTTCAATGTATAAAATGGAATATTCTTACCTCAATTCCTCTGCCTACGAGTCCTGTATGGCTGGGATGGACACCTCCAGCCTGGCTTCAGCCTATGCGGACTTCAGTTCCTGCAGCCAGGCCAGTGGCTTCCAGTATAACCCGATCAGAACCACTTTTGGGGCCACGTCGGGTTGCCCGTCCCTCACGCCGGGATCCTGCAGCCTGGGCACCCTGAGGGACCACCAGAGCAGTCCGTATGCCGCAGGTAAGGACCGCCAGCTCTCTCAGCGGAGGAAGCCGCCTTTCTGCTCGTATATAGGAAGCCTTGATTGCATTTGAAAATGGAAATGTGTTTAGTATTTACCAAACGAAATTTGCTTACACAAATGAAAGAATTTATCACGTTAGAAGCGATTGCAGGGAGGGGTAATTCAGTTACAGGGTTACACTATCCTAGTCACACCCGAACCGCCAACAAAATTATCTTAAGCTGCCAAAATGATAGGCATAATTTATTTACTTTGCGATGAGACGTAAAGCTTAGAAAATAATTAAATAACAAAGAGTAAAGCTCATTACTGGCACTGTCTCTCTCTCTCTCTCTTTTTTAAAGAACCGACAGCAGCTCACACCTCTTTGGTTGGTCATTTTTATGATCATTTCTTTAATTAGTTTATTTTTTTTTGCAGCACTATCTCCCAACTTTTGGGCCGCCTCAAGTTCTCAGAATTGAAAAGTTGCAACAGTGAGGTGGTGGTGGGGTAGGGTGGTGGTGGTGGGGGAGCTGGTAACTTCGTCTCTGGCTCTTGGATAATCCCAACAGCTGTTTTTTGGATTCTTTTCCTGCAGAAAGCCCTCTGCCTTGTTCCGAGCCCCAAGTGGTGTCCGAGTGCGCTAATTTCAACCCGCTTGTGCCACAAGGGCCCAGTCAAGTCTGCGGATTTGCACCCTTTTTTCTGTATTGAAAGCATTTGCTTGGTTTTTTTGGCAGATCCTGTCAGCTCGCCTCCCCGCACCTGGGCGTCCGGTCAAGGCTGACCTTGGTTTCCACATTCCAGCTCGATGGCCCGGAGCCCCTGACCGTTTTATTTTTTTGTTACTTTTTATTATTATTATTTTCTCATTCTGTTTTCTATCATCCTCTAGTTCCTTACAAACTCTTCACGGACCACGGCGGCCTCAACGAGAAACGCAAACAGAGGCGCATCCGCACCACGTTCACCAGTGCGCAGCTCAAAGAGCTGGAGAGGGTCTTTGCTGAGACGCACTACCCCGACATCTACACCCGGGAGGAGCTGGCGCTGAAGATAGATCTCACCGAGGCGCGAGTCCAGGTACCCGAGCCCGGGACCACACGGACTCTGCTCTGCCCTGGGAGTGCGCCAGGGGTTGGGGGGCGGGTGACAGACAGGTGGCTTCCCTATCCCTGGGCCTGACATGGAAAGGATTTGTGGGAGGTGGGAAGGGAGCCAGGACCCATCAGAGAGGTCGGATTTTGAAATGTGTGTGCGCAGTGAGGAAGGTTTAGGGTGTGTGAAGTTTGTTTCCACCCTCTCAGAGCTGGGGCACTCCAGGTACTTGGGACTTCAATGAGCCAGGCTTTTCCTAGTAAGATAGTGGCCGGTGGGAGAAGTGCGCACACTTTTGTCCAACATCCTCTCCGGTCACCTCCATCCTCGTCACGGTCGGTCGTTATCACCGGGATGCTAAAGGCCTCCTATATTGAGCCCTTTTAACCTGGAGCCTTTGATGTCAGGTGCATCCTCCTGGGAATTGTGACTTGCATCCGATTTCCACAGGGGCTATGACTGGCAGCCGATCTTAGACAGGGACTGTTGGTCCGTTTTCAGGAAAGCAGGTGCGCAGGCCTCCGAGGGCGCACCACTAAAAGCTACTCCAAGAGCTGCCACTGCCAAACTCGAGGGGCCCTCTTCCACCCCATAGAACCCCACTTTAGACCCGAGGCCTAGGGGTAGACAAGAAGCAGAGGGAGCAAAAGTTTATGCCAATAAGGCTTCCCTTAAAAAAAAAAAAAAGTCTTCCTTTTTTAAAGGTCTTGCCTCTCCCTCAAGGTGTCGTGTCTCTGGGATGCTGTCAGCGCCCAGCTTGCTCTCCAAGCCTGCCTGCTACATCTACCAGACCTTTGCTTCCAGCATCCCAGAGACGTGACACCTCGAGGGTGTGTGTGTGTGTGTGTGTGTGTGTGTGTGTGTGTGTTAAAACGAAGTGGGGCATCCCTAACTGCCGCTTTTCTTTTCTTTTCTTTTCTTTTCTTTTCTTTTCTTTTCTTTTCTTTTCTTTTCTTTCTCTCTCTTTTTTTTCTTTTCTTTCCTTTCCTTTCCTTTCCTTTCCTTTCCTTTCCTTTCCTTTCCTTTTCTTTTCTTTTCCTTTCTTTTCTTTTCTTTCTTTTCTTCCCCCTTGCTCCACCATCTCTCCTTCCCTCTCAGGTCTGGTTTCAGAACCGCCGCGCCAAGTTCCGCAAGCAGGAGCGGGCGGCGGCGGCCGCAGCAGCCGCGGCCAAGAACGGTTCCTCGGGAAAGAAGTCTGATTCGTCCCGGGACGACGACAGCAAAGAGGTCAAGAGCACCGACCCGGATAGCACGGGAGGCCCGGGTCCCAATCCCAACCCCACTCCGAGCTGCGGGGCGAGCGGCGGCGGCGGCGGCGGCGGCGGTGTGGCCCGAGCCCGGTGGCCGGAGCTCCGGGGCCGGCGGGACCCGGGGGACCGGGAGGCGAACCCGGCAAGGGCGGCGCGGCGGCGGCAGCGGCGGCGGCGGCAGCGGCTGCGGCGGCGGCAGCGGCGGCTGCGGCGGGAGGTCTGGCTGCAGCCGGGGGACCTGGACAAGGCTGGGCTCCCGGCCCGGGGCCCATCACGTCCATCCCGGATTCGCTCGGGGGTCCCTTCGCCAGCGTCTTATCTTCGCTCCAAAGACCCAACGGTGCCAAAGCCGCCTTGGTGAAGAGTAGTATGTTCTGATCTGGGCTCTGCGGCGGGCGAGCGGGCGATGGGCGATGGGCCCGGGGCTATTGTCGCTACTGTCACCGTGGCTTTTTTTTTTTTTTTTTTTGGTGGTTTTCATCGAGGGCCTAAAGTACTAACGAGAAAAAAAAAATGACGTCGCTCCCATTTCAACCCCACTCCTATCCCCTTTCCTCAAATCCCCCAAACACACACACACACACACACACACACACACACACACACACACACACTCCTCCCCTGGCTTTGCTCCTGCCTTGTGCCCGCTGAGACCAAGGGGTCTTGCTGACCAGGGGGTCCTGTTGACCAGGGATTCTACTGACCAAGGGTTCTGCTGACCAGCGATTCTACTGACCAAGGGTCCTACTGACCATGGGGTCCTGCTGGCCGGAGGGGGGGTGTGAGCAGCGCGGCCTGGACTTCGGGGCACTCTCAGGGGGGGCTGTGTCTGCTTGTCGGGTGTAGGTCTGTCTCCACGGAGGATGTGTGTCTGTGGCCCCAGCAGGTGACAGTGAGAGACGAGAGGGCCACAACTACTCAACTCAGTGACTTGCTGTGCAAATTTTGTAAAAAAAAAAAAAAAAAAAATCGGAAAGCAGTAACCATTAAACACACACCCGCACACACGTTTAAAAGATCAAAGAAAGAAAAGACTTAAGGGAGGGAGCAAGGAGAGAAGCTGTATCGGAGGACTTCGTCTTGGCAAGCCCTAAACGAGAGCACTCCGGGGCTTCTCTTTAAGGAAAGATAGAGACGCCTTCCCTGCCAGCCCGACTCCTCTCGCGTCCCAGGGATCCAGACCACTGCAGACACGACTCGCACCGACTGTCCCCACAGCCAAAGTGACTTTCCCCGCGCGCCCTGGCCCGTCCCCGCCCGCCCACCCGCCTGGAAACCACCCAGCCTTTAGCGCAACTGAGTCCCACGCCTTCCCTTTACTCCCAACCCTTCATCTTTGCAGCCTCTGGGGCCCAAAAGATGCCCTATACATGAGATGCCTTTCCATCCACAAACTCTGCAAACTGTGTCCCATAGTTCACAATTCTCTCTCTCTCTCTCTTTTTTTTTTTTTGCTCTGCCGCCCCCGCCCCCTTCCCTTCCCTTCCCGCGCTGGCATTTTCTTCCTCCACCAGCTTTTACTGAACTTTTTGGCATTGCTTTGGATTGGAGTCAATTGCAGGAAAAAAAAAAAATCTACCCACTGAGCAAGGCGCGCACGCGTTTGCAGGCAAAGTGTCTGGGCTTGCCTTTCTGTTGGAATGACCGGAACTGGACTCGTCCTGTCCTGCACGGGTGGATGGACTGTATATGGACAATTCCGTTCATTGCGCAGTTTAGACATCTCCGTTGGTGATTTGATTTTTGTTGTTGGGTTTTTTTTTTATTTTAAAAGGCACAAACTATAGATATTAGTTGAATGTTGAGGCTTTAACTTTTTTCGGTGTCTTTCTACAACTGTGTTCTGTGACCCAATTGTATCGTGTTAATATCAGTACAGACCGTCTCCTCTACGTGACCGTATAATGTTTTTTCTCTTCCTGTAGTCTATGGCGTGTCTTTATGGCGTAATAAGGTTCTCACGGGTTCAATTACTTTGTGTTTAGAGAGACCAGGTTCAGACAATGGTATATATTTTTGTTATCAGGTGCATGTCTGTCTGATTTCTTCTTCTTTTTTTTTTTCTCTCTCTCTCTTCTCTTTGGACTATGTTCGTGAACATAATTGTCATAAGTTATGTTTCAGATTTTCAAATTTATTTATACGTGTTATAATGAATGCTTCTATTTAAAAGGGAAATATTTCTACATGTGCATATAGTTTTCCAAGAGTGTACCATTAACTTGATTGTTGATAATAAAAACAAAAAGCAAGTCTAAACGATTGAGCTCTCCCTATTTTTTTTTTCTTGGCAAATGTTCTGGGAGGACAGAAGAATCCATACCCAGTAGCAAGTAGCCTGGGCTGCTTCTGCTCAGCCACCTGGGTTTGCTCTGTTAATCCAGGTGACTGGCACCCAATCCCAACATCCAAATTGAGCCAAATATGAAATGTCACGCTGGGGATAACAGACTGGTTGTGGTCTATGCTTATTTGTGTCCCAGTGACTGGGAGCGAGAGAACACCAGGTAGTAGTGTAACTACTACCTCCAGACCACCCACCGAGGTCTCCATGGATCCAAGACAGGGTTTGGATAGTGGTCATTCATGTGGTCTGGAAGTGAAATGTGGGTTCTGTGCACAAGAGCCTGCAGAACTCATAGCACCTGGGTGATCCATACTCCTCAAGCTTCACAGACTACTGCTACCCAAGCACATCCCAGGGTCTCTATGTGGATAAAGAAGGTGGGTAAGGAAGATCCAGGGCTTTGGACCATAGAGCAACTCTGGAGCACTGCTGGGTTGAGAGAAATAACAACCAGCAGACATTAAGAAGTGTGTGTTCATGGCTGATCTCATCTCTCCTCTCAGACCACAAAGCAGGTAGGTATAGTTCCTTTTCCTGTTGTCTTTTAAACACTTTCATTTATTTACTTATTAGAGAGAGCAAAAAAGCATCAGTGTGCCAGGGCCTCCTGCCACCACAAATGAAATCCAGACACATGTGCCACTTTGTGCAACTGGTTTTATGTGAGTATTGGCGAATGAAACCCAGGCTGTCAGGCTTTACATGCAAGTACCTTTAATGACTGAGCCATGTCTCCAACCCCTGATTGTCTGGGCGGGGGAGGGATGTTATGTAGGCAATGGAGAACCTTCCGGTCATGGAACCAAGGGAGTCTGGTCCCAGAACAGTCCCACTAGCTGTTCAAGTGGCTCCCAAAGTGGGGCTCCAAAATCAGCAGCATCAACATCACCTGGGGGTTTGCTGGCACATAGCATTATGTGTCACCCTAGATCTACCTTTCACGGTGGATGAGGCTCAGTAATGTGCATTTCGACCAGTTTTATAGAGAATGAGGAAAAAGCTCAATGAGCTATGCAGTAAGACACCTAAAGGGAGATTTTCAGGATTGTGATTAGATTCAGAGCGGGGTCGGGGGAGGGAGAGATGTGGTCGTTGCAGCAAACCCTTTTAGAATTAAGGGGTCATTGCCACAAATCCAAGACACTGTCCTGCCTCTGTCTTGGACTCCTTATGATCCTGTCCTCAAGCAGGCGCCCTGTGTGAGTGTTAGCCCTTCCCTGTATACCCCTTTCATTAGGTGTTACCAGTCAATGATCCAGTCTCTCCCCTTGAGGTGTGGCCATAGCCTCCACGTCTGTCTGTACATAAAAGCAGTCCACATGGCTTGAATTGATCAGAGCCTCTCATTCTGTAAGCACCCAAACACGTCTTGTTTTGACCAGGTAAGTTCATTCTGAAATTTCCAAATTTGGGCCACATTGAGTCTCTAATCATCCCTTTTAAGGACTCTGAAGGGGTTGGGGAGATGGCTCAGCAGCAAAGGCCCTTGTTTGCAAAGCCTGCCTGCCCAGGTTTGATTCCCCAGGACCCATATGAAACCAGATGCATAAAGTGGCACTATATGGTTTGGAATTTGTGTGCATTGGCACACACATTCTCTCTCTCTCACACACGTAAATAAATAAAAATATTTACAATATAATTTTTTAAAATTCCATCTTAAAAATGCCCCTCACTAAACTCTCCAAAACTACATTTGTCTATAAACAATGCCATTAATTGTGCTAGTCTACATAGCAGTGATCAGTAGAGCTTTGGATACAGTCTTTGGTTGTAAATGTAACTTAGATGGTCAGGGAGAGGCAAAGAGAAAGACAGAAAGTTATTAAAACAACAAAATCATTCTCTCTCTCACAAACATAAATGAAAACAGTAAACAGAATAAAATAAAAGCAAAATAAAATAAAAGCATTAAAAGGCCAGATCCCAGCTTGGCAGAGGGTGATTTCATTCTCTTAGGCAATGGAGGCCCGCCTGGTGGTAAGTTTCTGAAAGCGGATGGGTGGGCCAGTGGGACAGGTGTTCTAGGACAAACAAGACCAGCAGAGTGAAGAAGAAGGTGTGGTGGTGCACTCCTGTAATCCTAGCGCTGAAAAGGTGAAGGAAGGAAGATCAGAAGTTCCAGTCTCCCTTATATCATGAGTTTGAAGCCAGTCTGGGCTATTTGAGATCCTGTCTCATGACAAAAAAATAAATAAATAAATAAATAAATAAATAAATAAATAAATGAATGAGGTAAAATCAAAGAACCAAAGAGCTTTTGGAAACCAGAGTGAAGGCCCTGGATTTCCTGTGGCAATGCACAGGGCTGGGACCCTCGAAGTTCCTTCTCTTGGCTTTGAGCAACTTTGAGCAGCTTGTCTTTAAGAGGAGGGAAACTCTGGGAGGTGTTGAGGCAACCATGCTCCCCACTGCCCAGAACCCCAGCTTCTGGCAGGATTGCACTGAGAACATCTGGAGGCACCTGGCTTGACTATTGCAACTATTGCCATTTTAAAACTTTGGGTCACTTCTGCTTCTCTTAGTGACCCGCAAAGCAAAGTGGCTGGAAGGCAAGTTTCTGGTCAAATGCAAAATATTGTCTGTGTAATATGAGTGAGCCCAGAGGCAGGACGCTGTGTCTCTCTCCTTGTGTCATTTCCTTGGAGCCCTGCACAGTGTGAACAAGCTCACTTTCACTTTTCCTCTCCTGAGGAATTTGCATTTTGGCTCATCAAGGCATCCTTTTTCCTGGCAACCCGGAGACCACATGTGACTTCACAAAAGCAGCATGAGCCGATGCCAGATGGCTACCCTGAAGCCAAGTCTCCTTTCAAATAGCCCAGTGCAGAGAACCCAAGTGGGTTCAGAGGGGACTTGATAACCCAGCAAATGGAAACTGCCCACAACTCATCCCAGATACTTGGATGGGGCCACTTCGTGTCTTTAGGAAGACAAGCTGTCGTTAAATGGATATGATGTGTCATTCATAAAAGGGATCTGTGTGACCTTGAATGGCAAGTAACTCAATCCTTTTGAGCCTGATTCATCAACCATAAATGTGAATACTAATACAGAGATGGTGGGTAGTGGGCGGATGAAGTAAAATACTGTACCACAAATATTTGGCATAGCAAGAAGTTTTCAGCAGTTGTGAGATGATGATGAAGCCTCTAATCCAGTCTTTATTTTTCTAGTGCAAGCTTCGGAGAAGAAACAAGAAAGGTTCCCTAAGTCCGTGGCTCAGCAACAATAGCATGTGGAAATATTTCAAGGTTGGAATTTGAAAACTTTGTTGAGGGTGGACGTAACTGACTAGAAACCAACCAAGTAATAAATGCTTCCTAATATTTATTGCCCCCCTGAATTCCAGGCACTGTTTTAAGCTTGAAAGCTTGAATGCAACTAGTCCTCGTGACCACTCTGTGGGCAAAAGGATTTCCTCCAACTTGTTTCCTATGAAACAGAGGCATGAAGAGTTAAGCAACACGCGGAGGGTCACGCAGCCAGAAATATGGCGTTAGGGGTTCAGTCCCAGCTGGTTTGTCTCCAGGGCTCACGTGCTTTCACAGTTGTTCTTTATAGCCTGGACAAAGAAAGGCTACTTTTAGCCCACAAGGCTGTGCATGATTAGACTTTAATCATAAGCAAGTGAGTGGTAGACATGGCGATGGGGAGTGTTGCTGGGATGGGAGTTCCCGGTGAAGCCCAACACCTGGAAGGAGAGAAGCTATGTGGGTCCTGGAGAATGTTCTCCGCAAGGGATCATACTCACAGACCGGCGTTCTTGTGATGAACACGACGCAGGAGTAGCCAGATGTATGGAACCTTAAAGGGAAGGGAACTGATGATGGGTGGAATCGGGGACCGTCAACAGGAATGGGCATTAGGAATGGTTGTAAGCTATCACATCCATGACAGACGCACGCTGCAAATGACAAAAGCCCACTCAAGTCCTTCACATTCCCCCCTTGCTTATGAGGTTCACAAATACATGTGAATGGGCGACGACCAGTCATCTTCACCCAATAAATAACAGTGTTCTGTGGGGAGGAAGCAGCACACAGTACAGACCTGCGATTTCATGAGGCAGGTAGGCAGGATATCCACGGGGCTGCAGTAGACCTTCTAGATGATGTGAGTTTTGGCTTCATTCAGGGGTTCTTAGCCTTGGGGTTCATGTGTAGAATACAGGAGGGATAGGAAACAGTCAGTAATCACTTTGTGAGTTGTCTGAGTGATTACAGCTGTTATAATTTTCATGTTGCCAAGACAAAAGAGGGTTTATTTCATCGTGGCAGGAAAAGCACTGGCAAGAGCAGATAGCAGGACATCACGTCTTGTCACATCAGCTGGGAGGAGGCAGCAAGCTGTGACCACCCAATGGGGCTGAACTAAGAAAGCTAAAAGCCCGCCCCCAGTGTGACACCTCCTCCAAGGCTCCACCTCCCAAAGGCCCCACGAGATGGAGATCAACTATGAGGCTTCATCATAAACACGTGAGGCCATGGGGGGACATTTCACATTCAGACCACCACAATGATAAATTTAGGCAATATAGCCATAGTAGTCATTGTTGGTACCGTTGACTTTGTCATCAACAGGAGTCACAGGTACTTTCAGTTCGCATCAGAAATTTTACAGCTGGGGGTTGGAGAGATTGCTTAGTTGTTAGGGTGCTTGCCTGTGAAGCCTAATACTCCAGATGCACAAGTGTGCCCATTCTCTCTATGTGCTGTCTCTCTTTCTCTCTCTCTTTCTCTGGTAAATAAATAAATAAAATATTAAAAAAAGAAATTTTGCAGTTCTGTACAACCAGGATTATTTGAAATGTGATAATTATTAAGCTAGCAATTATATATTGTGATTTAATGCATTAACAAAGAAGCAGTGTCTTAGTACCCACGTAAACCAGATGCACAAGGAGTTTGTTTGCAGTTGCTGAAGGCCCTGGCATGCACATTCTTTCTCTGCCTCTCACTCTCTCTCTTCAATAAATGAATGAATAAATGAATAAATAAATAATTAAATAAATATTTTTAAAAACCATATATAAGAAAGAAAATCGGCACTTACCTGGCTGTTATTTCATTTTTTTTTTTTTTGTCTTAACCTGAAACTGTTTGGTTTGTTGAAACATCCCAAGGCCAAGTGACTTAACATTGATATTACTTTAACCATACTTTGATGTCCAAGGCCTCCCTGTGGAGAAAGCTAGCTATGAGGGGGAGGAGGGATAAATGCTTCTTACCTGAGCATAATTTCATTAGGAACTAAGTGGACGACTGCTTTTCACATGATTTTTTTTTTCAGATGATTTAAGTGGCAATTTCCAGAACAGGAAGAGCCTGGGTGTAAAACTTAATTTCTGTAAGGCCACAGTGGCCAGGTCCACCTTAGGCAAAAATAGAATGTAAACCTAGTTGGTTTGAGACATTAAGATTTCCGTGCTTTTTACATTTCTTACTATATCTTGGACACTCAGCTGTTTTGCATTGTTGTCTGTGATGGTTGTTTTTTTTTTTTTTTTTTAAGAATACTGGGATAGATGTGATTGTTCTCATTTTACAAATTAAAAATAAACAAAACGAGCCAGGCATGGTGGTGCATGCCTTTAATCCCAGCACTCAGGAGGCAGAGGTAGGAGGATTGCCTTGAGTTTGAGGCCACCCTGAGATGACATAGTGAATTCCAGGTCAGCCTGGGCTAGAGTGGAAGTCTACCTCGAAAAAATAAAACAAAACAAAAAAGAAACACAACAAACAAACAAAAATTCCCTCCAGTGGCAGCAAAACTGAGCAACTTGTTTAAGGTTTCGAAATGGATAAGTGCCAGCGCTCAGTTCTGAGCTCTTGTCTCTTTGACACTGAAGCTCCAGTCTCTGCGGCTCTCAGGGTCAGAGCCTAGAACATGGCTCTGCCCAGAGCTCATACAGATGGTGGCAAGGACAGAGAGGTGGACCAAACTGTCTTGAAATTAAATCGACGTGATGGCTTTGTATGATGCTGTCAATGTTAAAACTTCTGAATTTTGCCCTCAGGATGGGGAAGATTTTATAGTATGATAATCATATCTCAATGAAAAAAATAGTTCCTGCCGGGCGTGGTGGTGGTGCACGCCTTTAATCCCAACACTGGGGAGGCAGAGGTAGGTAGATCACTGTGAGTTCAAGGCCAGCCTGAGATTACATAGTGAATTCCAGGCCAGCCTGGGCTAGAAAGTGGGACCTTGGAAAAACAAACAAACAAACAAACAAACAAACAAACAAACAAAAAGAAGACTAGGGCTGGTGAAATGGTTTAGTAGTTAAAGGGGCTTGCTTGCAAAGCCTGCCAGTCCAGGTTCAATTTCCCCATAACCACGTAAAGTTAAGATGCACAAAGTGCATCTTCATTTGCAGTGGCAAGAGACCCTGGTGCACACATGCTTGCTCGCTTGCTCTCTCTCTTACACACAGAAATAAATAAATAAAAAGTATTTTAAAAAATAGACTAATGAAAGCCGGGAATGGTGGTGCACGCCTTTAATCCCAGCACTTGGGAGGCAGAGGTAGGAGGATTGCTGTGAGTTCGATGCCACCCTGAGACTACATAGTGAATTCCAGGTCAGCCTGAGCTGGAGTGAGACCCTACCTTGAAAAACCAAAAAAAAAAAAAAAAAAAAAAAAAAAAAATAGACTAATGACAAACTCATCACCTTTTTTGTCATTTTCATTCATGCCCTATGGTTACAATTGATCTACAACTTCCATCTTAGAGAAGATAGCAAAAAATATTAGCTTTTTTTTTTTTTTTTTTTTTTTTTTTTTGGTCTTTCAAGTTAGGGTCTCACTCTGGCCCAAGCTGACCTGGAATTCACTATGTAGTCTCAGGATGGCCTCGAACTCACAGCAGTCCTCCTACCTCTGCTTCCCAAGTGCTGGGATTAAAGGCGTGCGCCACCATGCCTGGAAGCATTTTTCTTAAGTAGTTTTTTTTTTTTTAAAGCTATAGATGATATTTATCCTCCAATATTGGTCGAAAACACAGTGTTAGAAAAATCCTAAAGGGATACAGCCTCTGCTGAATAATGCAGTAATTTTTTTCTAGCCTTGTCACTGACATTCCAGGGAGCTGTTAACATATCCAGACATTTTCATAGCTATTATGCGTACGCCGTCTTGGGCCAGTCTTGCATGGAGACTCCTCAGTAGTACCATTCTTGCCTGGATAGAAGGAAAACACTTAAAACCCAGACCTGAAGGCCCATTTCAAAATGTCCAAGGGCATTTATCTGTTGATGCTATTTTTTTCAAGCCCATTAAGATAGAAACAGGTCGGATCTTGGAAAATTCTCAAAACACCAACTTTTTCAGCACGCATTTATTAGGAGAATCAGAGTACCTCACCTCAAAGGTTGTTTCACATCACGTCTTTGAGAAGTGGGGTTGACACGGTGTGAGAGGCAATGGACAATACAAAGTGCCCTTTGAGGAGACGGTTTTCTTCTCTCCTTTTGATAATGGTACCTTTCTGTTACCCAAAAGCTTCTATTTTAATTCCATGATAATCCCATGCTCACTCACGCATTAGTGAGGCAACGCTTCCTCGTGATCCCAGCAATCTCTTGACCAGGCACGAAGGCAGTACTTACGCAAGGTCCCCCAGGTGATTACAGATTGAAGTGCAGTTTGCTCTTATAGATCTCACATCCTGTCCTTGGACCAGCCAGTGCTTACTGATGACTCATCCACATGTCCACTAGTCCAGAGGAACGAGGCAGTCACAGAACACCCATGTCTAGATGACAGCGCTGCATTTGCTTGCTGCTGGGGGTGGGGAGATGGGTTCTGTTGGAACCAGAATTGACCAAGACTAGTTTCTGTGCTAGTCTCATTTACCTGTAGAAAAGTCTTCAATAAGTAATAAAAATGTCTGAATCAGGGGCTGGAGAGATGGCTTAGTGGTTAAGGCGCTGGCCTGCAAAGCCTAAGGACCCAGGTTTGCTTCTCCAGGTCCCATGTAAGGCAGATGCACAAGGTGGCGCACGCATCTGGAGTTCATTTGCAGTTCATTGCTAGAGGCCCTGTTCATTCTCACTCTCTCTCTCTGTCTTTAATAAATAAATAAATAGCTGGGCGTGGTGGCTCACACATTTAAAAAAATGTCTGAATCACTCAGTGATTTCAAAGTTTGGAACGCTTGCATTGGTAAAATACACAGGGTAAAAATTTAAATGATCAAAAAGCTCAGTGAAAAGTGTATCTCTTCCTCCTACTGTTGTTTTGCCTAAGCAACCAGTATCCGTAGCCTCTGTATCCTTGTAAAAAAAAAGACTTTTTCTTGGCCAGGTATGGTGGTACATGTTTATCTCAGTAACTGAGGTTCAAGGCCAGTGTGAGCTACATAGTGAGACTTGGTCCTCCCCCCTCCAAAGAGAGAGCGAGAGCGAGCGAGAGAGAGAGAGAGAGAGAGAGAGAGAGAAATATGGACCTGGGAAGATGCTCAGCAGACAAGAGGACTCGCTGTGCAAGCATTTGCCCTGAGTACAGCAGACAGTCTCCTTGCACAGGAAACCACAGTAATTACACTCCTGTTGGAAGTTTCTATTACATTAGAAACTGTGGGAAGTACTTTCCATGCATTATTTCATTAAATTTTGGCAACAACCTCACGAGATGGGCAACTGCATTTACCCCATTTTAGAGACTAGGAACATGGGATTGAAAGACATAAAGTAGCTTGCTCAAGTTCCAACAGCTGGTAAGGAGCAGGGCTGGAATTTCACTTAACTCCAGCTCAGCCTGACCTGAGACCACTCCACTCCATAGCACTTGGTTCTGTACAACAATCTTGTCCCCCCACCCGCACCTTGGTGAATAAAGGCTTCCCCAAGGTTCTGTCAAGCTCTTGGTTGTGCAAAAAGGCAGTACTTGTGCACAGTCTCCCGTGTGATTTCATCTCTCAAGCATTTCCCCATTTTGTCTGCAATTCACGAATCCTAAATCCCACCTTTGCATCAGCGAGTGTTTACTGAGGGTTGGTCTCCGTGTCTACTGAGCTAGGGGGACCTGGACTCGGAGTGAGGACTCCCTGATTCTCTGAGAATCGATGAAGTCCCCATGGAGTTAACTTTGCCAGCTTGATCATGCCCAGGAGAATTTCTCCTCTCCTTGCCCATCCCTTCTCTTCCAGGCAGACGTCCCAAGAGCCTAATTCACAGCAGGACAGCCAGAGGCAGCCAAATGAGGTTGAGTTTGGGAGGAAGCTGGCTCCAAACAACAGAGATGACATCATCAGGTCCTCCCTCTTTGTGCGCCAAGACTTTCTCCTGGAAGCAGACGTCCCTTCCTCAGCACAGTGCCCAGGTGGCCAGGACATTTTCTTAACTATCGCAGCAGGCTGACTCAGAAATGCCAACGTTTTCCAGTCGGAGGGCCTGGGATGTCTATTGCAAGTGACAAATGGCTTGCACCTCACCAAGGCCCAGCAATATCCCCAGCAATTTATGAGTTGAGACTGTGTGATGCCCTGCACAGAGGAAGAGCTCACTTGCATCAGAGCACAAGTCATTGCAGCCACTTTGTGTGCAGGTGTGCTGTCGGCTCCATTTCCAGATGTATAATCTCTGGCTCTAAGGGGAATGAGTGACTTGCTTGAGGTTGTTAAGAGAACAAAGATTCAAAACCCCATGCACTTTCTTCAGTGCTTCTGCTGGAAATGGAAAATTTATAGAAATGCCCTCATTAAACGCAAGACCCTCAAAATAGAAGAAAAAGATGATGACATCAAATTAAAAGAAAGACTAATGGAGAGAAGGAGGGGACATGATGGAGATTGGTGTTCTAAAGTGGAGTGGGGGAGGGGAGGGAAATATCATATGTTTTTGTATGTAAGTATAGAAGGTGTCAATAAAAAATAATAATTAAAAACAACAACAACAACAACAACAACAAAAGAGCCGGGCCTGGTGGTGCACGCCTTTAATCCCAGCACTCGGGAGGCAGAGGTAGGAGGATCTCCGTGAGTTCAAGACAACATAGTGAATTCCAGGTCAGCCTGAGCTAGAGTGAGACCTGACCTCGAAAAACCAAAAAAAAAAAAAAGGCTTCATATATATTCTCCCTATGAATATTTTTAAATATAAAAAATTTAAGTTTTTTTTATACACACACACACAGACACACACACACAGAGAGAGAGAGAAGAAAGACAGTGAGAATGGGTGCTCCAGGGCCTCTATCTGCTACAAACAAACTCCAGATACATGTGCCACTTTGTGCACCTGGTTCTGTGTGGGTACTGGGGAATCAAATTTTTAGGCTTTTCAGGCAAGTGCCTTAACTGCTGAGCCATCTCTTTAGTCCTCCCTTGGGATATTTTAAACGCGCATGAAAATGCCAACCCCCGGGGCTGGAGAGATGGCTTAGCAGTTAAGGCATTTGCCTGTGAAGCCTAAGGACCCAGGTTCAACACCCCAGTACCCACATAATCCGGATGCACATGGTGGCAATAAATAAATAAATAAATAAATAAAAACTTTTAAAAAATAAAGAAAATTTAAAAGAAAAGAAAATGCCCATCCCCTACAGTCACCAACCATTAATGGAAACTGAACCATATTCTGTTGTTGATTTTTAAAATTCTCTATAAGTATTTGTTTTTTTAAAAAAATAACCTTTGGATATAAGTGGTGGATATTCTTTAGAAGCAGTATTGATTTTCAAGTATCATGAATTAACACAAGTTTATCCATGGTTATGTCAGGCAAAAACTTCAGAAAATTACTATTTATTCTGATGTGTGATGTTGTTTTTGAATAACAGAAACCCTTCAGGAGTTAAGCATCTGCTCAGCGGCTGCTCAGACCTGGAGGAGCCAGACCAGACCCCAGAATGTCAAAATGATCAGGCCTTTTTTTCCCTGCTACAGGACCATTTCCAACCACAGCCGAGAATGGCAGAGACATTAGCAAGCCTGCAACATCTAAATGGCCAGATCAATTCGCAGCAGCACTTCTAAGGGAAACAAATCAATAAGTTCCTTCCCCTAAAGATTGATAACATCATCAGGCAGCAACAGATGCATTTTAGGGCTCCATACACTACATGGGGCGGTAACTCCCTGAGCCACGGTTCTGTCTCTGGAAAAGCAATTGCCTATCAGTACCAGGGCATCCGCACACTGGTCATAACAACAAAACAAGTGTTCCTGGTCCACTTGGCAGGTTTCAAGGTGACATCACATATTCTGTCTCTTTTGATTGACATCCGTACCAGGTGGAATGTTACCATCCCCCTTTCACAGATAACATTTGGCAAAACCAAAGTGCCACATTTGCTCCTTAAGACTCTGGTTATTCGGGCTGGAGAGATGGTTTAGTGGTTAAAGCACCTGCCTCCTAAGCCTAAGAATGCTGGTTCCAATATCCAGGTCCCACGTTTAGCCAGATGCAAAGTGATGCAAGGGCGCAATGCCGCACTTGACCACAAGGGGGCACATGCATCTGGATTTCGCTCGCAGCAGCTGAGAGGCTGCTGGCGCACCCATCTCTATCTGTCTTACTCTCTCTCTCTCTCTCTCTCTCCCTCTCCCTCTCTCTCTCTCTGTCTCTCTCTCTCCAAAAAAAAAAAAAAAAAGACTCTGCTTATTCATACCCAAGATGGGACTTGACTCCTCTGATTTTGAATTCCTGGTTCTGTTTACTCACTTGGTGTTCCTTAAACCTCACTAGCTCTTGTGACACTTTCATCATTTTTAAAAAAAAATTTTAAATTATTTCATTTATTTTTGGAGAGAGACACAGATAGACAGAGAGGGAGAGGGAGACAGAGATGGGCATGCCAGCAGTCTCTCAGCTGCCGTGAACGAAATCCAGATGTGTGCGCCCTCTTGTGGGAAAGTGTGGCATTGCGTCCTTGCATCACTTTGCATCACTTTGCATCTGGCTAAACTGGAGATTGGAACCAGTGGTCTACCTGGCAGGCAGGTGGAAACCGCTGGAGATTGGAACCAGTGTTCTAGCTCACTTGGTCAGGCAGGCTATGTAGTCTCAGGGTGGCCTCGAACTCTCAGCTCCTCCTACCTCTGCCATCTCTTAAAGGCGTGCCAGCCCATCATTTTTGACACACCAGAAAAATATCCTATGTTGTTTATCACTTTTACTTTCATTTAACTAGTTTTTAAAATTATTTATTTATTTATTTATTCGAGAGAGAGAGAGAATGGGCATGCCAGGGCTTCTATCACTGCAAATGAACTCCAGATGCATGCGCCACCATGTGCATTTAGCTTACACAGGACCTGGAGAATTGAACCGGGGTCCTTAGGCTTTGCAGGCATGTGTCTTAACAGCTAAGCCGTCTCTTCAGCCCCACTTAACTAGTTTTCTTTGTGTACATAGAGTTATGTGAAGAGCAAACTTTGTTGGTGCTGTTATAAATGTAAACAATGACTTCTCAGTAGAGAGATATTGTAAAAAAATGCACACTCTTCAACAAAAGAAAAAAATGCATTTTAACACAAGTGATACATAGACCATAATTTGAAAACACAATATTATCTTATAGGTCATTGTGAAGGCCTTTCTTTTCCCTGTTTGCTTTTTAAGTATATTTTTATTTATTTATTTGCAAGCAGAGAGAGAAGAGAGACATACAGATAGAGAGAAAGAGAGGGAGGGAGAGGAAGAATGGGTACACCAGAACCTCCAGCATCTGTAAATGAACTCCAGATGCATGCACCACTTTGTACATCCAGGTTTACATGGGTACCAGGGAATCCAACTCAGGTTGTTAGGCATTGCAGATGAGCACCTTAACCAGAGTCATCTTTCTAGCCCATTCCTTTTTTAAAAAAATATTTTTTATTTATTTATGAGAAAGAGAGAGAGAGAAATGGGCTTATCAGGGACTCTGCCATTGTAGATGAACTCCAGACACATGTACTGCTTTGTGTATCTGGCTTTAAATGAGAACTGGGGAATTGAATCTAAGCCCATTAACTGCTGAGCCATCTCTCCAGCCCTGTTGTCCTTGTTTGAGAGAATGCAGCAGGGCAGGAAATGTAGCTAGGCTGGTAGAGTGCTTGCCTACAATTGCCGAGGCTCTGGGTATGATCCATAGCACCCATTAAGGTGAGAAGATGAGAAGTCGGAGGCTATCGCTGGCTTCTGCATATTGAATTTAAGACCAGCCTGGGCTACGTGAGACCCTCTCCAAAAAAGCAATAATTTTAAGTTTCGAAGTCTTAAAAGATAAAATCTATTTCAGTAAGTTCATTTTCTCCCAAATCATCTTATCTCTAGATTGATAAAAGATTAATGTTTCCTAGCAAATGAACAGATTGTCTTCCCTCTCACTTCTAGTGGCCCCAACCCTGGCCCCTGCTCCAGGTGAGCAGAGGTGTCAGGGAAGGGAACCCCACATAGGCCTTTTGAGAGTAGAAGAGAGGAGATGAGAAATTCCAAATAACACCATCTTTTAAAATATTTATTTATTTATTTATTTATTTATTTATTTATTTATTTATGTATATGTATGTGTATGGGAGCATATGTCACATGTGTGTGGAGGTGAGAGGAATTGTCTGTGTTTCACCTTATTTGAGAAACAAGTTCCCCAACCACTGCACACAAGGCTGGCCCAAGAGTGGCATAGACTTCTCAAGCAAGTGCTTTTAACCCCTGAGTCGTCTCTGTAACCCCAAGTAATGCCATCTTTTATACAAGTAAAAATCACATCCAGGTTCCTTAACTTTGCAATTGAAGAACCATGTGAAAGCCAGGATGAAATGGAAATCCATCTCACCTTCACTCCCAAGAAGAACCTAAATTTAATTTCCTTTAAGACTCATACACATCTTACTGTTGGTTCAGACTCACAGTGCTAACTATCCCCTGCTTGTCTCAAGATCCTTATTTCTTCCCTCTCATTAAACAAGACCTAGACACTCTTTTTTTTTTTTTTTTTTTTTTTTTTTTTAGAGAGAGAGAGAATTGGCACGCCAGGGCCTCAGCCACTACAATCAAACTCCAGACACTTGTGTCACCTAGTGGGCATGTGCGACCTTGTACTTGTCTCACCATGTGCATATGGCTTACGTGGGATCTGGAGAGTCAAACATGGGTCCTTAGGCTTCACAGGCAAGCACATTAACTGCTAAGCCATCTCTCCAATACCCTAGACCCTCTTAATCAGCATCCTCATTGAGATGGTCTGAGATCCCTTCTTGTATTTGTCACTGGTCTCTTATAATAAGTGCTTTTAGGTTTATCCCCTGACACCCAATGTATCCTGCCCAAATTATCAGCATCATTTTTTTTTTCAAAGTACAGATCTGGTCAATTTTTCCATCACCTAAAACAAGCCTCTCAACATAATGGCTTACTACTATATTGCTCTAGCACAAAGTCTAAGTTGGTATTGAAGAGATATTTTGTGTGGCTGTTATTGTGACACTATTCACAACACTTGAGAGATCATCTTAGGTGACAGTAGATGAAAGGACCAAGAAAAAGTGTTTTATTTACACAGTGGAGACATAAAGCAGAGTGGAGCCCTGCCACTGGCAGCAAAATGGATAGAACTGGAGAATATTATGTTAAGTGAAATAAACCAGACACAGAAAGATAAACAGCACATGTTCTTTTTCATATGTGGAAGCTAAAAAAAAATATCTAAGAGTAAAATAGATATTGGGAAAGGTGGAGGGGTCCCTTGAAGGGAGGGAAGAACTAAGGATCTGAGGATAGGTGGTTGAAAAAAGGTGACTGTATTTGATCAGTGTTCTGGGTACAAATGTATAGAAGCAACACACTGAATCCCACTAATATGTACAATTAATGCATGTAAACAAAAAGTTAAAATATCTTACATCTGTAGGGAAAAAAGTCTAAATTCTTTCATTATGGTCCAGGGCCACAAAGCCTCTTTTTTTTTTTTTTTTTTTTTTTTTTTTTTTTTAAATTCTAGCCTCCAAAAGTTTGCTGTCCCTGAAACCAAATCTAACTTAAAGAACCTTATTTAAGTAATACCTTACAATGCCTCTTGAGAATACACTGCTCTTCCTAAGTCTTTAAAAAAATATTTATTTGGGGGCTGGAGAGATGGCTTAGCGGTTAAGGCATTTGCCTGCAAAGCCAAAGGACCCAGGTTTGACTCCCCAGGACCCATGTAAGCCAGATGCACAAGGGGAGCATGCATCTGGAATTCATTTGCAGTGGCTGGAGGCCCTGGCATGCCCATTCTCTCTCTCTCTCTCCTGCCTATTTCTGTATCTCTCTCAAATAAATAAATAAAAATAAAATATTAAAAAATATTTATTTGGGTGCTGGAGAGATGGCTTAGTGGTTAAGGCACCTGCCTGCCAAGTATAAGAATGCCTGTTTGATTCTCCAGGTCCCATGGTTAGCCAGATGCAAAAAGTGACACAAGGGTGCAATGCCACACTTGCCCACAAGGGGGAGCACACATCTGGAGTTCTTCACAGCAACTGAGAGGCAGCTGGTATGCCCATTCTCTGTCTCTCTCTCTCTCTGACTCTCTCAAAAAAAAAAAAATAAAATATTGGGGAGAGAGAGAATGAATGGGTGTGCCAGGGCCTCCAGGCATTGCAAATGAACTTCAGAAGCATGCACCACCTTGTGCAGCTGGCTTATGTGGGTCTTGGGGAATTGAACATGGGTCCTTTAGGCTTTGCAGGCAAGCACCTTAACTGCTAAGCCACCTCTCCAGCCCCCTCACTCTTTCTTACTGACACCTCAAGCTTTTCCATCAGAATGGAGACACTTCACAAACACCTGTGTTGGATCTGCAGAGAGGATGGGTATTTTGCACTTCCGGGCCAGGTGTTTGATGTGCGCAGTGCTAAAGCAACCCAGCAAAATCGTTTTCCAACTCATGAATTATGCATAGAGAATGATTTCTTCCCCCAGAGGTAATTCTTAAAAAAAAAAAAAAAGTTCACTCGTTGATTACTTCCTTCTAGTAAGTGGAAATGTTGACTGAAATATGGTTCTTGGTGTGAAATGCAAGACTTTAGAAATTCAAATATACATTTAGGAAAGCATACATTTTCATCTATTAGCTGACAATGACTAAGGCAGAAGGTTCTTCTTAAAGCAATTACCACCTGTAGAAGTGTAAACTTTGGCATAATTCATGAGCTGGATCATTTTTTTCTTCCTCAAACATTAGTCTTTGGTGTGAAATAAGGCCACATGTACCTTGAATGCATTCTGTTTTATACTGCCTTTGCCTTTCAAAATGTATAGCTTCATTACTAATCCAGTTTTGTGGGCAATGGATACCCACTGAATGTCTGCTCTGAGCCAGGCAGGCCCGTTTTGAAAGATGAGGTCATTAGGTACAATGGCTGGCATATGGATTATTCCATATTACATAACTTTGCTTTAGCCCAGAAAGATAAGCAGAAATGTTTAGTGTATATGGTTTTGGAAGTTATGCTGCAGAAACTATGGTGATATGCATAGAATGTGTATAAACCTGTCACCTCTTTTTGTTCTTCTTGACCACAACTAGCCACCCTTCTCACTTATATATTTTATTTATTTGAGAGGGAGAGAGAGAGAGAAAGAACGGGCACACCAAGGCCTTCAAACCCTGCAAACAAATTCCAGAAGCATGGGCCACCTTGTGCATCTGGCTCATGTGGGTCCTGGGGAATCGAACCTTGGTCCTTTGGCTTTGCAGGCAAGCACCTTAACCACTAAGCCATTTCTCAGCCCAACCCTTCCCATTTATGTCTGGTTTTGCATGTGTACCCTCACTCTCCTTTCAGAAAACCCTGCATTATCCTTGTTCTTCATGATAAAACTGAGTCTTAAATATATTAAGTGACCCATTACAAATTCCCATGCCGCTGTGTGTGTATGTGTTTGGGGAGTATGTAGCGGGGTGATGGTAGAGAAGGGGAATGTGGAGGTGTAGAGAAGACAAGAGAGAAGGAGCACAAGCACGGGAGCTATGGGCTGGCATTTACTGGGCCTGCTGTATGCCAGGCATGTGGTGAAGCAGGGAATCCTGGCAAGGATTGGATCTCCATGACAATGCAGGAGACACCCCCCAAGCCTGGACTCCAACTTCAGGTCCTTGTCCAAGTTATCAAAGAATTGAAAACAAGGACTCAGAGGAGGGCAAGTAACAGTCCTGATGTTTATTTTAGAGAGACTTACGATGAAAAGGGAAAGCCAAGCCGGAAAGCCCAAGTCAAAAGAAAGATCTCCCTCGCCTAGGAGAAGGGCTCTGTCCAGGAGAGAAGCCTCAGGGGAAGGGGATCACACGTGTGCGGAGCAAGCAGCAAGGTCCCCAAGAACGAAGCAGGAAAGTGACCAGGCCAAAGGAAAGTCTCCCTCTTCTCAGGTTGAGGGGGGGATGGGGACGACAAGGGAGAGATCCCCTCATGTAGGGAAAGAGTGAAGGTAATAGAGCTGACAGAAGGTCAAAGGAGCCCTCTTACCCAAAACTTTCGAACAACTGAGTGCCTGTGCTCAAAATTACTAAACACCAGTCTCCCACTAGCTCATGACCTGCTCTCAGCCTTCTATAGAGAGGGGTTCCGAATCTTTGTGTGCAACTTACTACAGGTGGAAAACACTTCCTTCTCTTTCTTTCTTTCTTTCTTTCTTTCTTTCTTTCTTTCTTTCTTTCTTTCTTTCTTTCTTTCTTTCTCCTTCCTTCCTTTCTTTCTTTCTTTCTTTCTTTCTTTCTTTCTTTCTTTCTTTCTTTCTTTCTTTCTTTCTCCTTCCTCCCTCCCTCCTTCTTTCTTTCTTTCTTTCTTTCTTTCTTTCTTTCTTTCTTTCTTTCTTTCTTTCTTTCTTTTTATTGACAACTTCCTTAATTGTAGACAATATCCCATGGTACTTCCCTCCCTCCCCCCCCCCCACTTTCCCCTTTGAAACTCCACTCTCCCTCATATCCCCTCCCCCTCTCAATCTGCCTCTCTTTTAATCATGATGATGTTGATGGAAAATGCTCTTAGAAGGTTGTGTCTGTGCCGAAAACAGACAGATGTTTTTTTCGTGTCGCTATTTCCTAAACAATACGGTACAATACCTATTTCCATTCTTTGTCCACCACATAGAACCTCACTCAATTCTCTGAAAGCACTTTCAGTTGTGTTTGCTCTATTTTTACCTTTCTAGCTTTTGTGTATGTTGTCACTTGTGGAGAAATCCACTGTATCTCTCCGTTTTCTTTTCCTTTTTGAGACTGGTTGGCCTGGGCTGGCCTTGAACTTGCTACACAGCCCAAGCTGACCTCAAATGTGCATCTTCCAGGGTGCTGGGATGACAAGCTTCCTCTTCTTCACTTTCAAAGGTAGTCAGCTATGGGAACCTTCTCAATCAATGACATAATCAGCAGACTATATTTGGTAAGGTAAATTGAGCTGTCACAAAGGTCCCCCAATACTATGTGACTTAAACAAGCAAGGGTTACCATTTCTTTCTCTTCTAATAGTCAGAGATAAGTCCACAAGTGAGTCGTAGTTTTGGTATACAGTTCCCTTCCCACATGGGGAGACTACTTGATCTTTGCACTCAGGCAACCCAGCCATCATCAGAATAAATGAAGGGCCTTTCCCTTTATATATTTAATTTTTTAAAAAATATTTTATTTAGCCGGGCATGGTGGTGCACGCTGTTAGTCCCATCACTTGGGTGGCAGAGGTAGGAGGATCGCCATGAGTTCAAGGCTACCCTGAGACTACATAGAGAATTCCAGGTCAGCCTGGGCTAGAGTGAGACCCTACCTTGAAAAACCAAAAAAAAAAAAAAAAAATTTATATATTCATTTGAGAGCGAGAGAGAAAGTAGCAGGGAGAGAGAGAGAGAGAACATCAGGGCCTCTACCCACTGCAAATGAACTCCAGACACGTGTGCCACCTTGTGCATCTGGCTTTATGTGGGTACTGGGGAATTGAACTTGGGTCCTTGGGCTTTTTAAGAAAGCACCTTAACCGCTGAGCCATTTCTCGAGCCCAGGCCTTTTCTTTTGAGTGGTGCAATCCCATTGGCTAACGCAAGTACAGGATCACATGAAGGCTGAAGGGACATGGGAAATGTAGTCTCTGGGCAGGCAGACGTGAGACAAAGTAGAACTGGGGATTTGGAAAGAGAAGAATGCATTCTGGTGAATGATTAGCAGTCACTGCCAATAGCATCATTCCTTGGGGTCAGAAGAGCTAGAAAGCCAACACATGAAGAAATCAAACTCCCAAGGTTACAGCTAATCCCTTTTGTCCTCTTCAAAATCAATACCAGCACAGGAGAGGGAACTCACCTTCTGGGGAAGTGGGAGCTGGTAATTACCGGATGAAGACCAGAAGCAGGGTCAATAAGCAATAAACACCAGTATGGTTGCACTGGATGTTAAGATGTTAAAACACAGCTGAATCACTCTGGGGCTGGAGAGATGGCTTAGTGGTTAAGGCGCTTGCCTGCGAAGCCTAAGAACCAGGTTTGATTTCCCCAGGACCCATGTAAAGCCAGAACCAAAAGGTGGTGCATGCATCTGGAGTTCATTTTCAGTGGTTAGAGGCCCTGGCATGCCCATTCTTTCTCTCTCTCTCCCTTCTCTCTCTCCCTCTCTCTTTCAAGTAAATAAAGTATACTTAAAAAAATTTTTTTTTTTAAATCACTCTGCTAAGTTCTGAGTGCCTACTGGTTAGTGCTGCCTCCCGCTCGTTCTTTTTCTAGGACTCTGAGACACATCTCACCACGTTCTTGTAGCAGAAGGAGTCCTGTGTGACATAGAGAAGGGCCCTGGGGTCAGATCTTCTCTGATGGAGAGTCCATTCCACTGATTGGCCTGTGCCGAGTCTTGGTCACTTAAATATCACCTCTGGCCAGACTCATTCCCCAAACCTCCAGTACCCTGCCTGACTCAGCCTCCAAATCACTCCCCAGTAAAGACAGAAGTGGGATAGGTAGAGGTCGCTGAACCCACTCTTTATTTCCTGTTTGAGATCTTGCTGTGGACGTCAACATCCTAAGGTTGAGTCAGATTTCCATGACTCACAACACCTGGGACTATCGTGACCCTCGTGGGTACTGTATATTTTGACAAAAGAGAAAAAAGAAAACACCTCAGTTCATGAGTAAGAGAAGCTCAGACAAGGTGTCTAAAAGGTGGCAAACAAGCCAGTAGGAAGGTGACATATAGGGAAGTCAAAATTAATCTCATACTCAGCCTTCCCATGGGCATCTCACACTACTGAATTCTCTCTCAGCTGAAAGAGAGGAGTGTGATAGGGTAAAAAGGACACTAGATGGGCTGGAGAGATAGCTTAGCGGTTACAACACTTGCCTGCAAAGCCAAAGGACCCTGGTTCGATTCCCCATGACCCACCTAAATCAGATGCACAAGGTGGTGCATACATCTGGAGTTCGTTTGCAGTGGTTGGCATCCCTGGCATGCCCATTCTTCTCTCTCTCTCTCTCTCTCTCTCTCTCTCTCAAATAAATAAATAAAAATAAAAAATATATTTTTTAAAAAGGTCACTAGATTTAGGGGTGGACCACGCAAGTTCTTGGCTGGAGTATTGGAAAGAGTGGTTTGTAGCCTGGCTCCTTGTTTACAATCTGTACAATTCACTCCCACATCTGTAAAATGAGGCACAGTGATATTTACCACAAAGTATTGTGAAATGAAGATTGAATGGTTAGGATTCGCCAGTGATACAGGTTAGGAATGAGGCAGTGTTTTTTTTTTTTCCCCCTGCTAGGCAGTTAGCTAGGGGCTGGCTCCCAGAAAGATGGCTGCCACCGGCCTGCTCCAGCAAGACTAGAACCTGTGTCTGATCCAGGCTCACCCAAGATGGTGACAAGCAATTACAGCGTCAGCTTCCTGTGTCTTTCTCAACTTTTCCAGGACTTTACAGACCTTGAGCTAACCCTTCTTGAGTCAGCCTGGCCAGCAGTGGGGGCTGACTAGGCTGTCTCGTACAAGTGTTTTGTCATTCCTGTGGGTACACCTTTCCATTTATCTCACACCTTCTCTCCTTCACTCAGTTTCTTTCAGGATGTGAGCTGTGGCTCCTGCCTGGAGCTGCACTTCTCCAGACGCACCTGTCACGGGTGGTTTTTCAATCTTCCACTGACGGTTCCTTTGAGTCTGTTCTAATTGATGGTGCCATTTCTTTTTTATTTAACTTTCTTTCTGCCTAAAACACCAAATATGTCTCATCTTGTGCCAGCCACTTTCAACCCATTCGCAAGGCTCATGGGCAACTAGAGGCAACTGGCTCGCTTCAGAAACCACAGCTGTAAGTGTGCTATTATTTCCTTCCAGTCAAGAAATTCTTTGGAACTGATCAGGAGCCAATCGGAGATTTTCATTCACAACTCCATTACAACAGTTGGTATCATTCATAGAAATGGGAGAAGAGAGACATGAGGTATCCTGGGCCACCAGAAGTTAGACATGTGCAGGATTCTGTTGGGTGTTTTAAATCCCGAGCCTTAGAGAGGGTACTTTCATTCCAGAGAGAGAGAGAGAATGGGTGTGCCAGGGCCTCCAGCCACTGCAAATGAACTCCAGATGCATGCACCCCCTTGTGCATCTGGCTTATGTGGGACCTGGAGAGTTGAACCGGCATCCTTTGGCTTTGCAGGCTAACGCCTCAACCAGCCCTGGATTCCATATTCTGTTCTCTTGGCCTCTTATGTTTTGTCATAGTTTCCTCTTCCTATTGTGAGTGCTCTTAAGTCCACTTCTCAGAACTCTACGGGGGCTTACAGGCAAAGTGTCTTTGCTCTCTGGCCACAGAGGCAGTCATCTGAACCAGACTGAACCAGAGTGTGGTTCCAATAGCAATGGGTCCATGGGGAGGAAACACCATCTGTTGGGCTATACACTGTTTCCCTGAGGCTGACAGTACCATAGTTTGGCTTTTCAATGACCACCCAAAGCCTGTTGTTAAAGGCTTAATGCCTAGTGTGGTGCTATTGGAAATGGATGGAAACTCTGTGCAGTGGGGCCCAGTGGGACTTGGTCTTTATATCATCAGGGGAACGTCCCCTTTTCTTTCTCTCTTTTGCTTCTTGGTCACAAAGTGAATGGGTTTATTTTGCCAAGCATTCTTGTTATGACATGCGGCCTTGCCACAGTCCCAAAGCTTTGGGGCCAAGTGATCATGGAATAGAACCTCCAGAACCTTTTTTTATTTTTATTTTAAAATTTTTTACTTATTAATTAATCAATTAATTTATATGACAGCAACAGACAGAGAGAGAAAGAGGCAGATAGATAGAGAATGGGTGCACCAGGGCCTCCAGCTATTGCAAACCAACTCCATATGCAATGCTCCCACTTTGTGCATCTGGCTTACATGGGTCCTGGGGAATTAAGCCTTGAACTGGGGTCTTTAGGCTTCACAGGCAAGAGCTTAACCACCAAGCCATCTCTCTAGCCCTTTTAGTTTTTGAGGCAAGCTTTCTTTTTATATGAGAGAGAGAGAGAAACGGAAAGAGGAAAGAGGAGAGAGACAATTGGCATGCCAGGGCTTCCTCACTGCAACTGAACTCTAGATGCATGGGCCTCTTGTGTGCATGTGTGACATTGCATGCTTGCATCCCTGTGCGTCTGGCTTATGTGGGATCTGGAGAGTCGAACATGAGTCCTTTGGCTTCACAGTCAAGAGCTTTAACTGCTAAGCCATCCCTCCAGCCCCAGAATCTTTTGTGTGTGTGTGACTTAATGATCTCAAGGATTGTGATTAGTGAGGAATGCCATCTAATGCAGAGACACAGATGCTAGGTGAAAGAAGGACTCTTCTTTTGCTGGTGTTGCTAAAGTAACACAGGCGTGGCTTGGTTTGGTCCATCTTGACTGTATGAGCAAATGCATCTTTAGTCATAGGAGAGTATCCCAACACCCAGTGTTGAGTTGCTGGTTCCAGAGCATGGGACCTTATTCTGTTCTCCTTATAACCCTATGATCTACCCCAGGTTCCTCTTCAAGTCTGTAAGCCAGTGAGTTCCTTTTGTGCTTATGCTGGTTTGAACTGGGATTTTGGGGTTTTTAAAGTTTTATTTTATTTTTTTTAATTAAAATTTTAAAAAATTTTATTTATTTGAGGGAGATAGAGAAATAGGCATGGAGAGAGAGAGAGAGAGAGAGAGAGAGAGAGGGAGGGAGGGAGAGAGAGAGAGAGAATGGGCAAACCATGGCCTCCAGCCCCTGCAAACGAACTCCAGATGCATGTGTCCTCTTATGCATCTGGCTTATGTGGGTCCTGGGGAATTGAACCTGGGTCCTTGAGCTTTGCAGCCAAGTCCTTAACCGCTGAACTATCTCTCCAGCCCTTTATTATTTTTTTATGAGCGAGAGAACTAGAGAGAGAAAGAGAGAGAGAGAGAGAGAGAGGGAATTGGCATGCCAGGGCCTCTAGCCACTGCAATCAAACTCCAGATGTGTGCACCACCTTGTGCACATGTGTGACCTTGTGCAATTGCCTCACCTTGTGCATCTGGCTTAAGTGGGTCTGGGGAGTCGAATCTGGGTCATTAGGCTTCACAGGTAAGTGCCTTAATTGCTAAGCCATCTCTCCAGCCCTCACTTGTAGGGTTTTAATATTATTCATTCCTAAGTTTATCTATAACATAATTACTAATCAACGTCCAAGTGCTTGCAGATTTGCATGAATGAGTATGTTCCCTTCTGGTTAATGTTTGTGTCTTGCCATCAGCCTTATACAGCTGATGCTTTGATACACAGGAAGCTTTCCAATAGAGGGAACAAGTGATAGACAACACAGCCAGCCAAAGGGAGATGCTTTACTGGGGCACCTGGACGTTTTGCAGCCCCTCAAGTCCTTTGGAACTATGAAGCAATACCTTCTATCTGCAACCACTCTGAATCACACTATGGTGGCTGGCAGAGGACAATGGAGCCTGTAGAAGTCAGCTTATTTTAATGAGCTGTTTTCCAGGCTCTGGATCTCCCACAGGGGTTCTCATGTTCCTACTTTCCCTTCAACTCCACTGGAGCAAGATGTAAGTAGCTTTTTCAGTAGTGAATTCCCCACTAAACAGCAATTGACACCAATACAGCCACACTTCAGGGAAGGACAGCTTTGCAACTAATTACTTCCCATGAAAATACCCAAACATAATTTTGTTCATTATTAAAATTTCCCAATAATAAATTTATCTTCCCCATTAAGTAATACATGATTCTCCCACAAAACACACAGCAAACTAGAATGATCAGGCACTGCTTATATTAAATTGTTGCTTAATAAATTAAAACTCCTATGGTTATGAATAAACTAGGTCATCTGCGCATTTTGTAAATTAGTACTTTCTTGTAGTTATTTTCTCCTGGCCAAAGTCTAAAAGAGGGGGAGAGAAAAATGATGATTGTTATTATTTTATTGTTTTCAAGAAAGAAACTGCAGTCTACAGGGTAGTTTAAAATAAACCACTCAATCTACTACAGTAGCATCAATATTGCTAAGTATCAATCAATAAGGACATGTTTTAAGGCTTATGGTTCGCAAGTGATCAAATTACATTAGAAGCTGTGTCTATATGGTTATATAAGACCAGATGCATAACTAACCTTGGGTAGGTTTGAAGATTTCATGGTGCAACAAATAGCATTGTCCAAAGTGCCTTTGATTATTGTCCAATTTCGCCTCCTCCCCTGTTACAACTTTTGGGAAGGTTAAAAGACACCTTTAACTTATTTATTGATTTATGAGAGAGAGAGAAACAGGCAGACAGAGAGTATAGGCATGCCAGGGCCTCCTGCCATTGCAAATGACCTTCAGATGCATGCATCACTTTGTGCATTGGGCTTTATGTGACTACTGGAGAATTGAACCCTGACTATCAAGCCTTGCAAACAAATGTCAAATGCCTTTAAAAACTGAGCCATCTCCCCCGCCCCAAAGGCATTTATTAATAGTTTTAGGATATGTCAGCTTCTCTGTCATATTTTCTTTTTGAAAATTTCTATCCAAAATGGTTATGCTTCCAAAATGGAAGCCATTAAAGAATCAATCACAAGGACTTCTCCAGTTACCAAATCCTTATTCATAGAATCTTAGAATACAAAAAGACTGCTATACACTCTCTATTTTTGCTTAATTAATTAATTAATTAATTAATTTTAGTGAGAGCGAGTGAGAGAGACAGAGAATGAGAAAGAGAATTGGTGGCACCAGGGCCTCAGCAACTGAAATTGAACTCCAGATGCTTGTGTCACCTAGTAGGCATGTGAGACCTTGTGTTTGCCTCACCTTTGTGTGTCTGGCTAACATGGGATCTGAAGAGTTAGTTGAACATGGGTCCATAGGCTTTGCAGACAAGGCCTTAACCACTAAGCCATCTCTCCAGCTCTATTTTTTTTTAACTTGAGAGAGAGAGAGAGAGAGAGGGAGAGAGAGAAAGTGGCAGAGAATGGGCATGCCAGTGGCCTCTCAGCCTCTGTGAACGAACTCCTGATGCATCACCCCCTTATGCACATGTGCAACACAGCACGCTTGCGTCACTTTTGTGTCTGGCTAAATGTGGGACCTGGAGAATTGAACAGTCATTCTTAGGCTTTGCAGGCAGGCGCCTTCATTGCTAAGCCATCTTTCCAGCCCTCCAGCTCTATTTTTTGTTTTAAATTGTTTTATTTATTTATTTGTGAAGGGGAGAGAGAGAGAAAAAAAAAAGAACAAAAGAGAAAGAGAGAGAGAGAATGGGTGCACCAGGGCCTCTTGCTGCCACAAACAGACTCCCAACACATGATACGTTCATACAGTAAAAGATTGTTTGTTTTATAGTTTCCCTACTTATTCAGAGGTCCCTGGGGATGGCAACCAAGCCACCGTAAGACAACTGCCCCACCTTCCAACAAAGCTGTGGAGCTATTCAAACCCAAGCAGCCCCTCCCCAGTCTTCGTACCTCCTTTTACTTCTTGAGGAGTGGACATGTAAACTCTGCTCACAACTCTTGTTTTTTAAGCTGTTGCTTAGTTATCTCTATTGGTAAAATTTTACCTTTCATCTATACAGAGAAATCGTTGAAGCACACCCCTCTTAAACACATGCCTGTTAAATGCCTCGGGGAATTCTTTCCTGACCAATTTCCCCATCATATGAATAACTTCCTCCACATTCACTTTCTTTTGGTTCTCATCATATAACAAGCAAAACAAAACAACCATCACCAGCACCAATACCTCTTTATTTTATTTAATATGTATAGGCGGAGTGCTGGTAGTAAGGAAAATGAAAGTCAAGCCCAGACCCAAAAACAACATAATAAAGAATCCGTGTTGTCTAGGTTCTGAGGACTCCGGACATCTCTTTAAGAGCTCTAAAGAATCAAATCATTGAAAGCAAAAATCTCACATTCAGCGGTTTTTGTTTTTCTGTTGAGCTATTAATTTTAAAACGAATATTTTCTTTTTTATTTAGTTACCAATACATAATAGTTCATCTGCATTACAAAGAGCTAACTTTTAAGTCACTTTTTTTTTTTTTTTTGAAATAGGGTCTCACTCTAGTTCAGGCTTACTTGGATTTCACTATGTAGGCTCAGGGTGGCCTTGAACTCATGGCAACCTCCAACCTCTGCCTCCCGAGTGCTGGGATTAAAGGCGTGCACCACCACGCCCAGCTTTATGATTTTAGCAAACACTTCTCCATTAGAAATGTCAGCTTGGGCTAGAGTGAAACCCTACCTCGAAAAACCAAAAGAACAAAATCAAAACACAACAAAACAAAAGACACAACCACAAAAGGGGGTGCCTATGAGGCTGGCTCACCTGAGATCAAAAAGTGAGACAGTGGATGAGAGGAAGGTTTATTTGTTCTTCTCTGTGGACAAGAAGTCACTTGTCTGCAATATAAAGAGAGAGAGAAGAGACTTTTCATCACGGTTCAAAGAGGGCTGCAAAGATGGAAGATGACTTTGCTAAACTTTGAAGAATTGCTTTCTTTTCCTTCCTCCCTGACTCCTTCCTTCCTTCCGTCCCTCCCTCTCTCCCTCCCTCTGTCCCTTCTTTCCTTCCTTCCTTTTCTTTGATCTTTCTTTCTTTTGACAGGCTCTCATGCATCCCTGGATGGCTTTCAACTCATTATGTCACCCAGGATGACCTTGAATTTCTGATTCTCCTGTCTGTACTCCACAATTGCTGGATTATAGGCATGCACCCTCCACCCCAGTTCATGTGGTACTAGGGCTCAAACACAGGGCTTCATGCATACTAGGCAAGCTCTCTACTAACGGAGCTACATCCCCAACCCCTCAAAATAGCTCACTCTGGTCATAAAATAAGCAATCAATTCACATTCTCGAGTGGCTGTGGCTTATTTTCCTGAATATTTGTTTGTTTGTTTTGTTTTTTTGAGGTAGGGTTTCACGCTAGCTCAGGCTGACCTGGAATTCACTATGTAGTCTCAGGTTGGCCTTGAACTCACTGCGATCCTCTTACCTCTGCCTCCCAAGTGCTGGGATTGAAGGCGTGCGCCACCATGCTTGGCTTTACTCTCCTGAATTTTTAAGAGTATATTTTTACATTTTGCAAACTCCCACATAGTTACTTGTTGACAGTAAATGTTACCTCATTTGCAAAGCCAGAAACAATTATAGAAGACCAAAAGTAGCCTTTCTGCTCTTTTGTTTTCTTCTTCTTTTTTTTATACCTTTACTTATTTATTTAAGGTGGGTTTTGGGGTCCCCCCTAGGGCCAGCCCAGGAGGGACGGCAGGGTCTCTGCTGAGTAGGGGGTGAGAGGTTCGGAATCAAGACACAGAGTCCGGGAGTTGGGTGGAAGCAGGCAGAGGGTGAGCTGCTGCGAACTCCTTTATTCAAGGAAGTATAGGGGGTTTTAAGGGGTTTGGCTGGCCAGTCATTGCATGGGGTGGTCCCCTTCTTGTGACCAATGACAGCCTGTCTCCAGACAGATCATCTCACAGCAGGTTTCTCGCAAGCACGGGACAATAGCTGTTGTCACGCCAGGCCTGCACAGGACACCATGTTCACAGAAGCCACTTCCTGGTTTCTTCTGGCATGTGGTCTGGCTAGGCCTGACTTGCATTGTACCATACAGGTGGGGGGAGAGAGAATGGGCATATCTGGGCTTCTGCATCTGCAAACAAACTCCACACAAATGTGTCACTTTTTGTGCCTGGCTTTACATAGATATGGGGGAATCGAGCCTTGGCCATCAGGTTTTGCAAAGTGTGTGCCTTTAACCACTGAGTCATCTCTCCAGCCCTTTATTTTCTTTTCAATGGGTAAGTGACAAAGGACAAATGTTTTTTTCCCCCATTATTTTAGGTCTCATTAGAAGCTCTGCAAATACAATTTTTTTAAAAACAAACTGTTCACAAGCACTAGGTGTATAAACACATTTTATTTTTTTATTTTGCAAGAGATAGAGAAGAGAGACAGACAGAGAGAATGGGCATGCCAGGGCCGGTAGCCACTGCAAACAAACTCCAGACGCATGTGCCCCTTGTGCATCTGGCTTACATCGGTCCTGGGGAATCAAACCTGGGTCCTTCAGCTTCGCAGGCAATTCCTTTAACCGCTTAGCCATCTCTCCAGCCCTGCAAATACAATTTTAAAGAAAAACTACATCGTCATGATTGAGTTTCTTAGCCCGTTCCTCTGCTGTGTTCTCAGTCCTCTAACAACACAGGAGCCATTAATGTGAGCAAGATTTCATTAGACAGCGGTGACACAAAGCTTCTCCTTCGAATGCACTCCTCTTGCCATCCTTTGTAGATTGTGGGGCCACCAGTGTCACTCCTCTGATGTTGTTGATAGATATTGTTGATATATATTTTTTCACTCAACTGGAAAACCTTCTGTTTTGTTTTCCCTTTACAATTTCACTTTCCAGTGCTGGCATAATCACGGGCTAGCTTATGTGTGCAATGATGATTGGTGACTGCTACGTGGTTGTATGGGTCCATTTTGTGTTGCTATAAAAAGAATATCAGAAGGGTCATGGTCATCATGCTAGTATCTACTCAGGTCTAGGGAAGGGCTGCACCATGACAGGGATGTATGTGACAGGGACTCGTGCCACATGTGGATGAGAGATTGAGGGAAGGTGCTAGCCTCCCTTGTAACAACCTCTTTTATTTATTTATTTATTTATTTATTTTGGTTTTTTGAGGTAAGGTCTCGCTCTAGCCCAGGCTGATCTGGAATTCACTATGTAGTCTCAGGGTGGCCTTGAACTCATGGTGATCCTCCCACCTCTGCCTCCCGAGTGCCGGGATTAAAAGCGTGCGCCACCACCTCTGGCTACAACTCATTAAAAAAATTATTTATTTATTTGAGTGAGAGAGAGAGAGAAAAGAGAGGGAGATAATGGGTGCACCAGGGCCTCCAACCACTGCAAATGAACTCCAGATGCATGTGCCCCCTTGTGCATCTGGTTTAAGTGGGTCCTGGTGAATCGAACTGGGATCCTTTGGCTTTGCAGGCAAATGCCTGAACCGCTAGGTCATCTCTCCAGCCCATAACAACTCATTTTGGGAAGGGGGGTAGGGAATCAAATCTAGTGCCTCAAGAGCTAGAACATGTGAGAGACAGCCTTAATCCATTCACAAGGTGATGCCCCATGGCCTAATTACCTCTCCGGAGTCCTCATCTCTTCAAGATTCCACCACTTCCCAGCACCACCACACCACCACGCTGGGGAAGGAGGCCTTTTGCAGTCAGGTTCACATTGCTGGCAGAAAACACCCCAACCAAGAGCGGCTTGTGGGAAACAAGTTTCATTTTGGCTTATAAACTCAAGGGGGAAGCTCCATGATGGCAGGGGAAAATGATGGCATGAGAAAGGGTGGACATCACCTCTTGGCCAACATCAGATGGACAACAGCAACAGGAGAGTGTGCCCAACACTGGCAAGAGGAAGCTGGCTAGAACACCCAGCCTGCACCCAACAGTACACTGACTCCAAATTGAGGACCAAGCATGCAGAACACCTAAGTTTATGAGGGACACCTGAACCAAACCTCTACAAAGCCTTAAACACGTGAGCTCATGGAGAACAAACTGGACCAAACCTTAGCAATGGCCATCTGTAAGCACCCAGTGAACAGTAGCAAAATGCCCAATGCAGCTACCTTCGTCTCATCACTTCTGCTTCTGCTGTCTCACCTGTCCTTCCCCGGTGAGATCAGCCACTATGACGCCACTTCCCATCATCCTTCCAAACCCATATTCCCACGTCAAAGAAACTACCATACGCATGAAGCTGGAGCCACAGTGTTTTGAAAACTTATTAAAGGACATTAAATGTGGTGGCACATGCATTTAATCCCAGCACTAGGGAGGAAGAGGTAGGAGGATTGCTGTGAGTTTGAGGCCCCCTGAGACTACAGAGTGAATTCTAGGTCAGATGGGCCAGAGTGAGACCCTACCTTGAAAAAAGCCAAAAAAAAAAAAAAAAAAAAAAAAAAAAAAAGAAAGAAAGAAAAAAGAAAATGTTGGAATTGGGCTGGAGAGATGGCTTAGCGGTTGAGGCATTTGCCTACAAAGCCAAAAGATCCCGGTTCGACTCTCCAGGACCCACATAAGCCAGATGCACAAAGGGGTGCATGCATTTGGAGTTCGTTTGCAGTGGCTGGAGGCCCTGGCGCACCCATTTTCTCCCTCTCTCTTTCTCTCTCTGTTTCTTCTCACTATCAAATAAATAAATAAATAAACATGTTGGAATTGCAAGCTTTCAGCTCAACTTTCTTCCTTTGGATATCATGGAAGAATCAGGAAGCATTGTCTTTTTAGTGGCAAGAATTATTTTTTATTTTATTTTTTTTCTGAGATAGGGTTTTTCTCTAGCCTAGGCTGACCTGAAACTCACTACGTAGTCTCAGGGTGGCCTCGAACTCACGGTGATGCTCCTACCTCTGCCTCCGAGTGCTGGGATTAAAGGCATGCACCACCACGCCTGGTAAGAATTCTTGATTGCAACGATGGTGAAGAATTGGGCCTGTGATAAGTGTCCCCGTGTGTTCCTGCTCTTTGTGTATTCTGATTTTTCCTAGATGGATTTTCGTGGGGTGGGGCGTGGGGCACGTGTGTGAGAGAGCACTGTCATTTGAATGTGCCCTTTACTGTGTATGAAAAAAAAATTGATTGTTTTCTGTTATTAGGGGAGATGGTGCCTGCAAGACCACATGATGCTTATCCACCACCCGAAAATTCTTCCTTGGACTGATTTTCTCCAGGTCGTTTCCCTGTTCATTTGCTGAACATTGACATTCTCCCTCTACCCCCACCCCTGCCCCCCAGTGAAGGCTGAAGGGTGTGGTCACCTGATGGGTTATTTCTTCTTGTTTGGAGGACAGTATTCTGTCTTGCTCTTCATTTTCTTGTTTCTACTAGTTTTATATTTTTTGGTTAATTAAATCATGAGGAGGGCAGCTACTTTAAAAAGCTGGTTTTTGATGCCAGACACTGAGGAGGCCGAGGTAGGAGGATCACATTGAGTTGGAGGCCACCCTGAGACTACGTAGTGAATTCCAGGTCAGCTTGGAGTAGAGTGAGACCCTACCTTGAAAAAAACCCAAACAAACTCAAAACAACAACAACAATAAAAGCTGGGTTTTGGACAGTGACACCCCTATATATCCAACAGCACATCCTGAAAAATCCACATGTGGCCCCCTCGTGGAACCTTTGCTCCCAGCCCACCCATTCCTTATGACTGAAATTGTCCCAGGAGCTGGAAAATGGCCTCTCGGCCACGTTCTTCAATAATCAGTGTGTTTAAACTCTAACACCGTGGCCCTGCAGTGCCAAGCAGCTAGTGGATGTTGCAGGGAAATAATCGTCATGTACTTCAGACTGGGGAGGAAACAGTCATTTCTGATTACTTGTTCTGAGAGAAGAAAATGCAATTAAAGACTCTGGCTTAGACGAGAGCCTCCACACAGCTGTGGTCTCGGTGACTCATAGTTTTGACTGTCTGAAAAAGGCCGAGTCAGCCAGATTGACCATACATTTTTTTTTTCCAGATTGGCTTTTACCATGATGGAAGACACCTTACAGACTTCTCCTGCTTTTGGTGGGTGTAACGTAGGCTTCAGGAGTTGGCCATTAAAAGCCAAAGTCAGGCTGGAGGGAGGGATGGCATGGCAGTTAAGGCATTTGCCTGCAAAGCCAAAGAACCCTGGTTCAATTCCCCAGTACCCATTTAAGCCACATGCACAAGGTGGTGCATGCATCTGGAGTTCATTTGCAGTGGCTGGAGGTCCCTGGGGCACCCATTCTCTCTCTCTCTCTCTCAAATAAATAAAACTTTTTTTTTTTAAAAAGCCAAAGTCCTGGGTGCTAGAAGAGCTATTTAGGGTTATTTCTGAATGAGATTTAGGGATATTATTGAACATGTAGTAGGCACATAAACTTATCAGTAAGTGTGTTTTTTTAAACAATTTAACAATTTTATCTTTACTTGTGTTTGGGGGGGGGGTACATGTGCCAGAGTGTGCATGTGGAGGTCAGAGGACAACGTCGAGGTGTCTGACCATCACCCGCTTTCAGACAGGGTCTCCTGTAGCTGCAAATGAGCTGCTAGACTTAAAAATAAAAAAAACCAAGTCAGACTAGCTGTCCTGTGAGCTTCAGATTCTCCTGGATCCACTTCCCAGTATTATAGATGCTTTGCATGCACAGATGGATTTAGCACTTTGAATCTTGTGGGTGCCCAGGAATTGAACCAGAGAAGCTTAACCACAGATACACCTCCCAATCCAGCAAGTATGTTTTTATTTTATTTTATTTATATTTATTTATTTGAGAGAGAAAGAGAAAGAGAGACAAAGAGATAGAATGTGTACACCAGGGCCTCCAGCCATGGCCAACGAACTCCAAATGCATGTGCCACCATGTGCATTGGGCTTACGTGGGTACTGGGGAGTTGAACCTGGGCCCATAGGCTTTGCAGGCAAGCGCCTTAACCTCTAACCCATCTCTCCAGCCCCAGTGAGTATGTTTTTAAGGGTCCACCTGTGTTTTCCACTTAGGATTTAGACAATTAGGTTTCTCTGAAGTGGTTAATATTGTTTATCAACTCAATGGGATCCAGAATCACCTTGGAGACAAACCTCTGAGCATGTCTGTGGGGAAATTTCTAGATAGGGTTACGGTGGAAAGCCCATCTTAAATGTGGGCAGTATGTTTCCAGGGATGGGGGCCCAGACTGAATGAAAAGGAAAGGTCTGGCATGATGGCTCATCCCAGCACTTCAGAGGTCAAAGGAAACTGAGATGTCAAAGGTCAGCCTGGGCTACAGAGTGAGTTGCAGGTCAGTGTGGGATAGAGTGAGATCCTGTCTCCAAACAACAACAACAACAACAACAAAAACAACAACACAAAAACAAACAGGAAGAAAAGGAAGGAAAAGTGAGCCGAGCACTGGCACTTGTCACCATGCCTGTTCTTGATGGGCTGACTGTGAGCCAGGGCACACCTTTCCTCTCTTATGTTGAATCTTAAAAATATTTTACTTTTATTTCCTTATTTGAGAGAGAGAGAAAAGAGGGAATGGGCACACTAGGGCCTTCAGCCACTGCAAACAACTCCAGATACATGCTGTACCTTGTGCATCTGGCTTATGTGGGTCCTGGGGAATCGAACCTGGGTCCTTAGGCTTTGCAGGCTTAACTGCTAAGCCATCTCTCCAGCTCCTCTTATGTTGATTTTTTTTTCTTTTGGTCAGACATTTTGTACATGAGAACTGCAGTTTTTGGTCACCCTGGTACTTAGTTGAAATCCACTTGTGCCTAAAACCCTTATAGGAAAGTGAAATCACTTCTGTGTTGAGACAGAGCAGAATGAGCCCCGGGGCTCTCCCTAACCCTGTCCTTATGAATGATGACCTTGTTAATCTGGACGTGGCAGAGACAGGATGGAATGTGCCCGGACTCTTGCATCACTGCTCAGAGAAGAGCTTCCTCAGAGTCATGAAGCAGGCCGAGTATGAGGGAGAAACTGGTTTTAATTATAAAGCCACTGGTCTTTGGGACACTTTTTTTTTTTTTTTTTTTTTTTTTGAGGTTGGGTCTTACTCTAGCTCAGGCTGACCTGGAATTAACTATGTAGTCTCAGGGGGCCTTGAACTCACGGCGATCCTCCTACCTCTGCCTCCCGAGTGCTGGGATTAAAGGCATGTGCCACCATGCCCGGCTTTTTGGGACACATTTTTTTTTTTTTACTTCAACATCAACTAGCACTTTCTGACTCTTAGTTTCTTTGGAGGCATCTGACTCTCCAGTCTCCCTTCAACTGTGCATTCAACATTCTCCTGTTTGTTTTTTTTTTTTTACTATTCCTCTGATACCATCTTCTCTGTCTCCCCCTTTCTCTCTTCCTCTTTCCAGTCTTTTTTTTTTTTTGAGAGAGAAAGAGAGAAACAGAGAGAGAGGAAGAGGCAAAGAGAGAGAATGGGCGTGCCAGGGCCATTTCAGCTTCTGTGAACAAACTCCAGACATGTGCACCCCCTTGTGGGCAAGTGTGGCATTGCATTCTTGTGTCACTTGGGTCTGGCTAAACCTGGGACCTGGAGAATTGAACAGGCGTCCTTAGGCTTGGCAGGCAGGGGCCTTAACCCCTAAGCCATCTATCCAGCCCACTCTTTTCAGTCTTTAAATATTCCTTAGTTGACTTCCATGGGCTCTCTTCTCCCAGAATTCTATACAGTCTCCTAGTTTCAGTTACCACATGATGAAGACTCCTAAATCTTTATCTCTAGCCCAGCCTTCCTGCAAATGTACAGATTCTATGCATGTATCTGCTTGCCTGCTGAATGGCTCATGTGGATCTCAGGTACATTCCATCCAAAATTCAGCTTGAACCCTCTCCTTCTTCAAGCCCTGACCCTCTTCCCGTTGTTCTTTCCTCGGTCAACAGTGTGACCACATGTGGTAGCCACTCTCCAGAGATGGTTCCCAGGAGCCATCCCTCCCACATCCAGCCTCTTGTTTACACCCAGAGCAATTCTATGTACAAATGCAGCCACATTCTTGGGTACTGGGGCCTAGGACTTTGTCATGTGCATTTGGAGGGGGTGTAATTCAATTCATTCCATAACGACCAGTGTCCCCTAAAAGGGACTATTTTAAGGGATGAGGTGTTGCTCAAAAGAGACAGATAGGAGAAATCTGAAGCTGAGATGAGCTTGGGCATGCTTAGGGTGGTTTGACTATACATGAGTGTGAGGTTTACCTTATTCTCAGGATATCTGCAGATCAGTTTATCCTAGAGGAAATCCAAGAGCTGGAGCTGTGTCTGTCTCTGCACCTGGGAATCTTGTGGCAGCCACTGCTTGGGCTTCTCCAGGGCATATTGTTTGACACGTCTAGCCGATGGAAGTAGATGGTGGGGGTAGAGGTTAGAATGACATTATCTTTTTGATTTTTTTGCTTTGTTATTTTTTATGAGAGAAAGAAAGACACAGAGATAGATAGATAGATAGATAGATAGATAGATAGATAGATAGATAGATGATAGAAAGAAAGATAGAGAATTGGCTCTCCAGGGCCTCCATCCACTGCAATTGAACTCCAGATGTATGCGCCATCTTGTGCGTATGTGCGACCTTGTGCTCTTGCATTACCTTGTGTGTCTGGCTTATGAGGGATCTGGAGAGTCAGACATGGGTCCTTAGGCTTTGCAGGCAAACACCTTAACCACTAAACCATATCTTCAGCCCTATATTTTTGATTTTCTTTTTTAAAAAATTTATTTAAAGAGTGAGAGAGTTAGAGAGCAAGAGAGTGAGAACAGGCACATCAGGGCCTCTAGACACTGCAGATGACCTCCAGATGCATGTGTCACTTTATGCATCTGGCTTTATGTGGGTACTGGAGAATTGTACCCTGATGGCAGGCTGTGCAAGCAAGCACTTTTAACCACTAAGATATCTCTTCAGCTTCTATTATTTTGACATTCGGGGCAGCCTACTCAATGTAAAAATTTACAAAGCAAAATGTGGCTGGAGAGATGGCCGCAGCAGTTAGGAAGCACTTTCTGTGCAAGCCTGAAGACGTAAGGAGTCCTGAGGGACCGCTCAAGCTCAGACCCTAAGACCCACATAAGCAGCTGGGCACAGCCACACATATCTCTAACCCCAGTCCTGTGGAGAACAGAGGCGAGAGACTCACTCATGAAAAAAGAAAGGCAAGCTCTATGCTCAATAAGAGACTCCTGCTCACGTAAGAATGAGTGGAAGTGAAAGCTGGAAAAAGCTGCACTGCATGCAGCGTATGGGAGACAGAAGTTATCAGCAGTGAAAACAGTGGACGCTGAATATTCAAATTTGGCCAGACAGGCCCAAGGACTGAACGGGTGCAATAGTGGCATGTCTACTCTTGGGGTAACCAACTGCTCCATTATTGGACTGAAGGCCCTCTCCACGGGAGGGAATACATACCTGGTACTGAAAAACCTAAGCAAAAGTCTATGGTAGGTGAGGTCATGAGCCTTAGGGGTATAAAGCCTGCTCTTGTCTGACTAAATGTATATACTATTCCCACCAAGCTGCCCTGAAAATACTACACTTAATGCTCATATTCACATATTAACGCTACTCTCACTTCTGGTTAGAGAAGCTTCTCTTTTCAGATGGCGATGACCACTGGGATGACCCAAAAGGCAACATAGTGCTGAGAAGAAGGGATGGAGGAGTGCCCAGCACTGAAACGTCTCTGTCACACCCTCCAAGGCTCAGGGACCATTGCGGAAGAGGGGGTGGATAGAATGGAAGAGCCAAAGGAAGGGTATGACTCCTTACAATGCAACTGCCTCGATATCCATGACCTTGCTGTGCCTGGCAATACCTTTGCAAGACCCTCATAATAGAAGTAAAAGATGATGACATCAAATTAAAAGAGAGACTAATGGAGAGAGGGAGGGGATATGATGGAGATTGGAGTTCTAAAGGGGAATGGGGGGAGGGGAGGGAAATACCATGCACTTTTTGCATGTAAGTATAGAAGTTGTCAATAAAAATAATAATTATTAAAAAAAAAGAATGAGTGGAAGTGCGATGGAATGGGACACGTGAGATTCTTCTCCAGTCACCACAGGTGGACACGTGGGAAGTCACCACATGGGCCCATACACATACATGTATATCCTACTCGTGTGCGCACGTGCGTGCGCACACACACACACACACACACACACACACACACACAAAATCAAAAACAAAAAAGGAAAATTACTGTTATTCCCAAATGTTAAAAAAATCCAAAATAAAATAAAATATTTTAGAAGAAGTAAACTAGGAATGGTAGGGCCTTCTTTGATCCCTCATATTTCTAGTGAGTGGGTCAAAATCCATGACAATGAATTGAAAACTATTCAGGATAAGGGGAAAGTTTACATTATAGAGTTTTACACCCACGAGTTTTAAAGCCACAAAGCTTGGGAAGCAGATGAATAAATGTGTGCCAGACTTGGCTGAAATTACCCATTTCTCCCGATCGCTCCATTCATCACTCTTATTTTATAGAAGAATATGAACTGCCTGTGCTCAATAGTGGAAACACGTTCTTCCTGTAAAGAGGTGCACAAATAAGTCTTTTAAAAAACGTTGTTGGAAAGTTAAAACGCTTTAGTGGAGATGTTTGAAATATTGAGATTCATATTTTTGCCAGCTGATTGAACATTATGCAGCTGGGAATTCTTCAAACCAGATGGATTTTGCCCCTGCATGGCACCAGCGTGGAGAAAATGGTGACTCTAGGCACCAAACAAGATTTTGAGACATCCACAACTCGCTTCATGTAAGAGAATTAGCAGAAACTCATCTCAATGTGCCTTCAAAAAGAGGAGACTAAGCATACGGCCCTGTTAATTTAGCATATAGACTTGACATACACTACAACATCCATCATCTCATCAAAATTCAATTAAAATGTGGGTTGCTGGCCAAAGGAAAGAAGGAGCCAACTTTTTCCCTCCCTCTCTCTCTCTCTCTTCTTCTTCTTCTTTTATTTATTTATTTATTTTGGAAGATGAGTTCTTGGAACATCACTAAATCCTTAATGGCTCTTTCATTACGGGAGCCAGTTTGAAAGGCTAGTTCTAGTGTTTGAATGACTCCATATGGTAAAATGTAGAACTTGTACACTTGTGAAACTGCTATTAATTTAAAACATGCTGGCCTTAGCAATGGTGGCCAGGTAAGAAGGTGATTTTAAGGTCTTCTCTATAGAGATTTTTTTTTTTAAATCTAATATAAAAAGCTCTTTGGATCTTAGAGGATCTTCTCATATATGGTAGAGAAAGTGGAGCAGCGATTATCCACTTAGCCTAAATCCGTTCTTTGATTTGGAGAAATGTTATTTGCTACCACATTCCAGACCTCACACAAGAAGAAGGTAAGCCCACAGGTCTGGTAACAAGATTTGCAGCGTTAAATGCAATTGGGTCTCAAATTTTCAGCAGTTAAATGTCTTAATTTGTTCTTTTCTTCCTACCATAATATAATGAGGATAAACTTTGACACAGGGCAGCTCTGCAAAAGGAAGATTTCTCCTTGTTCGTTGTTTCTCAAACCAATCTTCTCTCTTGAAATTTGATTTCCGGAATGCCTTACAGTCCTTAAGCCAGGTGGCTGCAATGAGTCCACTCGGCACCTTCATAACCATCTGAAATAAAAGCACACTCGAGAAGCCAGACATACTTAAATGGGGTTAGGCACCAAGTCGAAATAACTCTTTTAACCTCTCGCTAGCTGTGCCCTTTAGTCCACCGACAGCAGAACAGGTTGCTGAAGGGAATCACCTTGGCTCTGAAATAAATAGTATGAATCTCTCTGTGTTAAGTACTTCTGCGTGGCAATTCATTTTTTTTTTTCTGGGGCCTTGGCCCAAATATTGTCAATCAGAGCCTTGCCTTGTGGCTTAACTGTAGCATGCTTTCCAAAGGACTCAGGAGGAGCCCATCTGGAGAGACCTCTTGACTTCAGAGTGTAATTTTTGGCTATTAATGATTGCAGTCTTTGTCCATAGTAGTAAGCTCTCTATTTCTAGGAAAGGTTCACTGAGGAAGTTATATGATCAAAGAAATACAATTCTTGGGGCTGGAGGGATGGCTTAGTGGTTAAGCGCTTGCCTGTGAAGCCTAAGGACCCCGGTTCGAGGCTTGATTCTCCAGGACCCACGTAAGCCAGATGCACAAGGAGGTGCATGCATCTGGAGTTCGTTTGCAGTGGCTGGAGGCCCTGGCGCACCCATTCTCTCTCTCTCTCTACCTGCCTATTTCTGTATCTCTCTCTCTCAAATAAATAAATAATAAAAATATTTAAAAAAAAGAAATACAATTCTCTATTTGTCTTGTGGTTTGAATGTGAAGTCTGAGGTTTGCATGCTTGAACACTTGGTCCCCAGCTTGCGCTGCTGTTTTAGGAGCTTGGGAAACCTTTAGGATGTGGAGGCCTGGCTGAAAGAGGTTTTATACTCTAGCTATATCCTTCCTGTCCTCTGCTTCCTGATTGGGGATGCGATCGGACCAGCCTTATGCTCCTGCCACCATACCTACACTGCCCTGATGGACTGTATCTAAAATCAACACTTCCTCCCTTAAGTTGCTGCTTGTCAGGTGTTTAGTTACAGTGAGAAAAGCAAGGAATGCAGAGGGGAACCATAGATCCTGGCTGGGCTGCAACTGGCCGTGATTTGATTTATTAATTTTACATTTTGTTTAAATTGCACTTGGACGAAACCTTTTTGTCCCAATATACAGTTAACCTGAGAAAAATAACTGGGCTGCATTGTTTACATGGACTATTTTTATTTTATTTATTTTTTATGTATTTGAAAGGAAAAAGAGAGAATATGGGCACACCAGGTCCTCTTAGTACGGCTACAAAGGAACTCTAGACACTTGTACCAGTATATACATCTGCCTTTATGTGAGTCTGGGGAATGGAACCCAGGCCAGCTAGCTTTGCAGGCAAGAACAATTAACTTCTGAGTCATCTCCCCAGCCCTACATGGACCACTTTTGATCAGAGTTTCTGCCTCATCTCTGAATAACTTTCTACAATTTTATTGAGTGGAAGTAATTGTATTGTCTTAAGAGATACAAATCTTTTTCTATTTGGTGTTACTGCCCTGCTAAAAAGAAAGTCAGGAGGTTGGTATTAAGGAAGAATCAAGAAGAATAAAAAGGGTGTGGGAGATGGCTTGGTCAGTAAGCCACAGGCAGTTCAAGAACAAGGACCTGAGTTATGACCCACCAGACCTGCAGAACCCATGTAAATGCCCAGCAGGCGTGGAAGCCCACTGTATTCCCAGTGCTCAGGAGGCGGAGATGGGCTCTTTGGGGCAGGCTGGCTGGCTGCACTAAACAAATTGACAAGCTCTGGGTTCAAGTAAGAGATACTGTCTCAATAAATAAGGCAGAGTGTGATGGAGAAAGACACTTTCCATCAAATCTCTTGTCTCCACATATATGTTCACACACACGTGTACCCTCTTACATGTGCACTTACACACACACACACACACACACACACTCAGAGAAAGAAGAGGGCTAAGGTATAAGTCAATGTTAATGAGAGAGGGAATTGGTGAGCCAGGGCTTCAGCCACTGCATTTGAACTCCAGACACTTGTGCCACCTAGTGGACATGTGCGACCTCGTGCTTGAGTCACCTTTGTGCGTCTGGCTTACATGGGATCTGGAGAGAGATGGAACATAGTCCTTAGGCTTCGTAGAAAAGTGCCTTAACTTCTAAGCAATCTCTCCAGCCCTCTACCTTGGTTTGTTTTTTTTTTTAATATTTATTTATTTCAGAGCAACAGACAGAAAGGAAGAGACAGAGAGAGAGAGAGAGAGAGAGAGAGAGAGAGAGAGAAGAGAGAATGGGTGCATCAGACCCTTTAAGATGCAACTTGGACCCTTGGGAACAGAACTCTGTGTACATTAAGGGCAGGAGCCAAAAATCTCTCAGGCTACTTCCAGAGCAGCAGCATGAGCACAGGATAGCAAGGCTTGGGCGGGCTGAATGCTCGGATAAATGCCTTCTTTTTTTTAAAGATTTTATTTTTATTTTTATTTATTTATTTATTAGAGACAGAGAGAGGGAAAGAGAGAGAGAGAGAGAGAGAGAGAGAGAGAGAGAGAGAATGGGCACGTCAGGGCCTGTAGTCACTGAAAATAAATTCCAGATGCAAGGGCCACCATGTGCATCTGGCTTATGTGGGAACTGGAGAATTGAACTGAGGCCCTTAGGCTTTGCAGGCATGAGCCTTAACCACTAAGCCATCTCTCCTGCCCTAAATGCCCTCTTTATTCAAGCCTTTGCTTGGTAAGCTGGCAAATTCTAATACACACTCATCTTTGTGGATAGAGAAGAGAGATTTTTCTCTATTCTTATAATATTCTTATTTTTCATATGATGAGTAATAGATGCCAGTTTAGGTAAAACACAAAAGGGTGCAATAAAAGTTATCCATAATCCCACTGATAAGAAATAACTGCTACCAATATTTTGATTTATCTAGTTCAGTGTTTCCATAGTTTTCAAGTTGGTGCATATATACATTACAGTGTTCTCAACATATTTCTGAACTCATTGTAGCTGTAATGCTATATTTAAAAAAGAGAGAAAGAGAGAGAGAAAGACAGAGAAAGAGGCAGGTAGAACGAGTGAGAGAGTGAGAGAGAGAGAGAGAGAGAGAGAGAGAGAGAATGGGCATGCCAGGGCCTCTAGCGACTGCAAACAAACTATAGTTGCATGTGCCACCTTGTGCATCTAGCTTTATGTGGATACTAGCAAATCAAATCTGGGTCCTTGGGCTTCTAGGTCCTTAGCATCTTGACTGCTAAGCCGTCTCTCCAGCCCTGTAAAGCTATATTTTAACATTTGTTTTAGGGAAAGGGTCTCTGTTCTCAGACGAGCTAGTCTGATGAGCTTGTCCAGCAATACAGATAGAAGTCGATTAAGAGATTTTTTCCACACTGAAGAATGTAGATACAAGGAAAGTTATTCTACTACTATATTACTACTAGCCGTAGTAGATAGAAATCTTAATAGAAATGGTCCACGTTTCCTATAAGCTAGACTGTGCCCTATCTAGATGCACTGGCCTATATAATCTTCTTAATAACAACATGTAATATGTTTATTATTTATTTACTTCATCTCTCTCTCTCTCTCTCCATATATATATATACATATATATATGAAAAGAGATTGTTTTTTTGTTTTTATTTTTTGAGGTAGGGTCTCACTCTGGCTCAGGCTGACCTGGACCTCACTGTGTAGTCTCAGGGTTGCCTTGAACTCACCACAATCCTCCTACCTCTGCCTCCCGAGTTCTGGGATTAAAGGAATGTGCCATCATGCCTGGCTTTCTCTCTCTCTCTCTCTCAATATATATATATCAGGGTATCACTCTAGCCCAGGCTGACCTGGAACTCACTCTGTAGCCCAGGTTGGCTTCAAACTTGCTATGCAGTTGAGGATAGCTTTGAACTCTTGATTTCTGCCTTTGCCTCCCAAGTTCTGGGATCTTAAGTATCTTGTCACTATACCTGGTATATGGTATATATTATTGCTATTATCCCCACTTTTCAGGTGATGAAGGCAAGGAAGGCCTCAAGAGAAGGCCAACAACTTGCCCAAGGCCACAAGTAGTAAGTGATAGTAGTGCTGGAATCTGGACTTAGGTATTCCAGTCCCAGAATCTTTTACGGGAGAGACTTAGTTGTCTTCACCACTGCCTGTGTTCAGCCCTAACATGTCATTATGATGTTAGCTGGCTCCGTCCTGGTGCCTTAATCTGTACAGAAACAAGGGCATTTTCTGAGGGGCAAGGGTAGGAAGGGACAGGAGTAAGGAGAAAAGAGGAAAGAAGGTGTGTGTCCTTTAACTGAACCAACAGAGCAGAGGTTAAGAGCTGAGAAGGAAGGGTATGGTTTCCTGTGTGCAGGTGTGTGACCAGTGGGTCACCAAAGCAACACCATGAGTTCTAGTTTAATGCTTTCTTTTCTTGTCTTGTGACTTGGCTGTGCCACCTTCAAACTATATTTAAGTTTATTAAGTGGCAAGAACCCTGTGTCAGCTGCTGCTCTCTGAAAAGCAAGGGAGTGGTGGGGTTGCACCAGTGTTTGGGGCTTAAATAGACTGAAGGGAGAGAAAGACCAGTGGATGTTGATCTAGAATGAATGTTGAACTAGGCAAAAGTGACCAATGAAGACATCTAAGAATCAGCCAGACATGCAGATGGGAAACTTCAAGGCGCTGAAAGTCAGAACCAGTTGCAGGGAAGGCCATATTGCCTCTGATTCTGTAGAATGGTTATGAGTTCATATTTATACATTATAAGGATGCTCAGTTCTACAGGAAGCTTGATGGTCTGTAGATTCATATGTCTAAACACTTACTCCCCAGTTGGTGGTGCTGTGTGGGAAGATTGTGAAACCTTTAGGATGTGGAGCCTAACTGGGAGAAATGTGTCACTGGGGGAAGGCTTTGAAGTGTTATAACCAAGCCCAGATGGCTCTTGTTACTTCCTTCATGCTGATGTGAAGACATGTCTCAGGCTGCCTGTCCTACCATGCCTTCCCTATCACAATAGGCTTTTTCTTGAAAGTGTGAGCTAATTTGGACCTTTTCTCCCTTAGCATTGATTTTTTTTGTCAAGTATTTTGTCTCAGCAATGAGAACTTGACTAAGACAATATGTAACACAAATAAACATCATTTATCAATATAAAATAGATACCACCTATAAAACATGGCTCATGTTAATGCAAATGGTTTGAAATCTTGTGAGGTATTTTCTAAATTAGATTTGGATGAAATGACAGACCCTACCCTGACAGTAGGTGGTACCATTCTGTGGGTTGGGGTCCCAGACTGAATAAAAAAGGAAAGAATAAGCTGAGCAAGATTGTTTGTTGCCCTCTGCTTCCTTGCTGTGGACTAAAATGTGACCAGCTGCTCAAGCTCCTGCTGCCATTCCTCCTCTGCCAGTATAGACTGTGACCTTGAACCATAAACCAGTATAAACTCTTCCTTTGTTGTGTCTTAGTCAGGTATTTGGTCACAGCAATGAGAAAGTAACTGACACAGAAAACTGGTACCGAGAAGTGAGGCTATTGCTGCAATAAACTTGAGCATGTGGTTCATAGCCCTTTGGAATTGCTTTGTGAGAAGAATATGGAAGAGTTTGAAACTTTGGGCTAGAAAATCTCTAGAATGCTGTAAGAATAATTTAATGGGCTGTTCTGTGGGAGCTTGGAAGGCCAGAATACAGAGAAATGTGAACAGTGGAGGCGTGGCTCATGAAGCTTCTGAGGGGCTCAGGGACCCTATGGGCTAAAGACAATTCATATCATGGGCTGGAAAAGAACCTGGATGCATTCTGCCTCCATCTTGAGAACTTGAATGAAGCTGATTAAAAACTAATGGACTAGATAGAATCCCTTCCCCTTTATGTGCAAGCATGAAAATTGTCAATAAAAACTAGGGTGGGGGAGTGGGGAGCATCTCAAGACAAGAGACTATCTGGGCTAGTGCTGAGGGAACAGCTATGATTGTTTAAGAGATCCTGTGCTGTGTTGGTACAATAGAAAAGGTTCCTTGAGGGCAAGCTCCCATTCGCCGAAGGCTCCAACTTGTGAGAATGCCAATCCATTCCAAAGGAGAGAGCCTGAGAATGTTACTGAAGGATCCCCTGCTTGAAAACAACTGTGGAGGTAGACAGAGGCAACCACAAAGCTGGTTGACCAGAGCGAGGCTGCATCTTGAGCTGGCCCATGACATCTTGGCAGTGCCACACATGTGATGATGGTTTTGGAGGCATAAAGATGCAAGATTGAAGGGGTCATGGAGTCTTGTGCCATTGTCCCAGAGAGCCACTGAGGTCAGGAAGTGTGTTGCAGAGTTGAAGTTCCCCAGGCCCTGAGAGGCCATTGCAATAAACTATGAACCAGAACCCAGGATGTTGGCAATGCTAGAACCATAGGATGTCTGCTAAGGAAAGCTTCAAGTTCAGAGTGGAGCTGCCCCAGTAAAGAGGCTATAAATGTTACAGGCTAGAGTGCTGGAAGAGTGGAGTGACCCAAACTCTGTGGATCCCAGAGGACACCATCATGCATCCTAGATGCCAGAGATGAATCTACAAGATTTGGCGTTTGCCCTGCTGGGTTTTGGTCTTGTTTTGGTTTGATCTTTTCTTGCCATACCCCTTTCTTTCTTTTTGGTTTATGAATATTTGCTCAGTGGCATTCTATATTGGAGGTGTGTAACCTGGTTTGTTTTTGATGTTATAAGAGCTCTGAGTTAAGAGGCTTCCTGAGTCTCAGTAGCGACTCTGCACTTACACGTTTGAATAGTATTAAAACAGTTAAAGACTAGGGGACTTTTGAAATTGTATTGAAGACATTTTGCATTGTGAGATGGTCATGAGCCTATGGGGACAAAAGGTGGAAGGTTATGCCTTAAAAGTGTTCTGTGAGTGTCAAATTGGCAAGAGATGGGACTTCTGATGGTTAATCTCTGATGGTCTACTTGACAGGATTCATTATCACCATGGAAAGAAATCGATTAATTGAGATGGGAGGATGTACTGTAACTGTGGGCATCACTATTTCATGGGCTGGGGTCCTGGGCTGAATAAAAAGGAGGCAATAAGGGCTGGAGAGATGGCTTAGTGGTTAAGGTGTTTGCCTGCAAAGCCTGAGGACCCAGGTTCAACTCTCCAGGACCCACTTAAGCCAGATGCACAAGGGGGAGCATGCATCTGGAGTTCGTTTGCAGTGAGTGGAGGCCCTGGTGTGCCCATTCTGTCTCTCTCTGTCTCTCTTTCTCAAATAAATAAAATGTATTTTTTTTTAAAAAAAAAAAAAGGAGGCAATAAGCTGAGCACCAGCATTCACTACTTTCTGCTTCTTCAAAATAGACTGAAGGTGACCAGTTGCCTGAAGCTTCTGCTGCCTTCCCGTCCTTGTCATGATGGATGACTGTCACCTCAGACTGTAAGCTAAAAGAAACTCTTGCTTCCTTAAGTTCTTGTGAGGTGTTTGGTCATAGCAATGAGAAAGTAACTAATACAATTATCTTTTTAAAAAGAATATTTATTTGAGAGAGAGAAAGAGAAAAAGGCAGAGAAAGAAGGGGCACGCCAGGGCCACTAGCCTCTGCAAATGAACTCCAGATGTATGTTCTACCTGTGCATCTGGCTTTACATGGGTACTAGGGAATTGAACTTGGGCTTTGGGCTTTGCCGGCAAGGGTCTTAACCACTAAGCCATCTCTCCAGCCCTACAAATAACAAAGTTTACTGTTCAGTAGGACAAAAGCTTTTGATTATTTTTTTAAAAAAATTTTTCTTTATGTATTTGAGAGAGAGAGAAAAATAGGCAGACAGAGAAAGAGAGAAAGGGGGGGAGAGAGAGAGGATGGGCAAGCGCCTTAACCACTAAGGAAGCCTCCAGCCCTGATTATTTCTTTATTGTCAAACTTTCTTGGATGCTTCAGGAAAGGCACTGTCCACCTGTCTTAATCAAATGCTGCACTTGTTTCCCACAGTGCAGTCACACAAACACAATGATATATCTTGATTTTTAAAGAACTGGAAAACATGATTCACTTATTATCACTTTTCATGGGTCAGGAGAGATGGGTGAATGTCCCTAGGTCAGAACTTGGGGTAGGGTTTTAGCTGTTAAAGTGTTTGCCTGCAAAGCCTAAGGACCCAGGTTCGATTTACCTGGGCCCGTGTAAGCCAGATGCCCAAGGTGGTGCATACGTCTGGAGTTTGTTTGCATTGGCAGGAGCACCCATTCTCTCTCTCTTTCTTTTCTCTTTCTTTCTGTCAAAATAAAATAAATAAATAAATAATTTTTAAAAACACACACAAAAAAGAACTTGGGATAATAATTCTTCCCATAGCAGTGAAGCATGAGAGTGTAGTGCTTAATAGAACCCTGCTCCCCTGTCTCATCCTGCACCCATTCAGCCAGGGTCTCACCACGTTGCTCATGCTGGTCCAGAAGTCCTCACTCAAGTGACCTTCTGCCTCAGCCTCTTGAATGGCTGGGACTACAGGCACGAGCCACCAATGCCTGGCTTTGATAGAGTGTTGCTAGAGGGTTCCTATAGCTATAGCGTCCGTCTCAGCCAAGGTGTTCTGAGCCCACATGGCCTGGTGAAATAGTTGTCCATCTCCCTGGTGAACAGTCAGGACCACAGGCATTCACTGACAGCATCATTACTCCTACTTTAAAACAAAATGGAACAAAATGCTGCAGCGGGAAGCTTTGGGACTATAAAGCAATGTGGGGACCCTCACAGACCCCTTCCTGCTAAGGGGTTACAGAGAAGTACTCCTGTTCTTGACTGTCTTGGCTGTTGTTGACATTAAGAAAACTGATATCAAGCCAGGCGTGGTGGCACACGCCTTTAGTTCCAGCACTCAGGAGGCAGAGGTAGGAGGATCGCGGTGAGTTTGAGGCCACCCTGAGACTACATAGTGAGTTCCAGGTCAGCCTCGACCAGAGTGAGACCCTACCTTGAAAAACCAAAATTAAAAAAAACAATAGAAAACTGGTATCTAGGGCTGGAGACATGACTTAGCACTTAAGGCCCTTGTCTGCAAAGCCTAAGCTTGATTCCCCAGGACCCATGTAAAACCAGATACACAAGGCGGCACATGTATCTGGAGTTTGTTTGTACTGGCTGGATGCCCTGGCATGCACACTCTCTCTATATAGATCTGCCTCTTTTTTTTTTTTTCTCTCACTCTCAGATAAATAAATGTTTTTAAAAAACTGATATCCAGCTGAGAAATTTAAGTCGGGCTGGACAACATGTTACCTATTAAGTAGGACTCGTGACTCTCAGCTGCGGACTCAACATGGGTAGGAGAAGGAAGAAGGGAGGTGGTGTGTGTTGAAAGAGATAGAGAGCTCTGACCAAGGCCAAGGCTAGCAAGAAGCCCACAGTCTCCACTTCAGCTGACATCTATGTATATAAGGATAGCTCAGGGCCCTCTCTTAGACTAAACAAACAAAGCCTGGGGGAAGCGGGGAAGAAAGGGGAATGCTGAGTCCATGTAAGTGTAAATGTACTGTCAGAAGAATGCCAGGCCTTGTGGGGCACACCTCTAACACCTCAATACAGGAAGCACAAGCAGGGTGGTAGCATGTTTGAGGGCATCCTGGGCTGTATACAAAACTCTATCTCTGTCTTTCTCCAAAAAAAAAAAAACAAACAAACAAACAAAAAAACTCTATCTCATGAAGACCAAAACAAACAAATAAGCAAGCAAACAAACAAACAAATGAAAAACCTGTTCTTAATATAGATGAAATCCAACCATTCCAGCAATACTCAGGGATCGTCCTAGCTGATCTCATGTGCAGTCTGAGACACAGGGAGTCAGGAGCAGCTGAGTTGTCTTGCTCCATCTTAGTTGGGGACAGTGGGTGAAGTCACAGTGACCTAAAGGGTTACATTTATCCAGGCTGCAACACCACTCATCCCTCTTATGCCCCAGTTTCTCACCCGTAAAACAGGGATGCGCCTGCCTGATCTCCCTACATGCCCCAAATGTTGTTTTATCAATAAAACAGTTGAAAAAGTGATGTCTATAAATAATGCTAAATGGATTTTGGAGGAAATCCTGGCTTGTCTTCTGAATCAGAAATAAGAGACTATTTAATGGAGAAGGGCACGGTTAGGCACAACTATGAACGTGTAAAACAGCAATCTTTGTTTCAGAGAAGGGTTGTACCAGCAATTCTCTCCAAAAGTGTTATGAATATTTGTGACCACCTGTGATGTGTGATTCCATTAGCTCCTTTCTCTGCGTGGCCCAACACACTCTGATATGCAAAGAATTTGCACAGCTATTTCTTACTAAATATGTCATAGGAAATTATTCACGTTAGAGCAGATTAGTAGCAGCTGACGGAAAGCAGAGAGAAGACATAGCTCTAGGTTACAAACTGATGGCCTGAGAATAACATTGTGTATGTGGATATGTGTGTGCAAACACATGTGTGCATACATGCACATTTATGTAGACACATGTATATGTATACCACATGTAAAATTATGTCTATATTTAAATTTTAAAAAAATATTTTATTTATTTGAGAGAGAGAGAAAGAGGCAGATAAGGAGAGAGAGAGAGAGAGAGAGAGAGAGAGAGAAAGGCGCTTGAGCCTCCAGACTCTGCAAACAAACTTCACACGCATACACCATCTTGTGCATCTGGCTTAGTGTGTAATAGCAAATCAAACCTGGGTCCTTAGACTTTGCAGGCAAGTACCTTAGCCATCTCTCCAGCCCTAACATTTTATATATATATATTGAGCTCCACCAGTTTGGATGATACTGTTTGAAAGCATTTTGAAGTTTTAATATTTAAAAACTGGAGATTTCATGAGAAAGCAGGTGGATGGAGCTAAGTAGCTGTTGCCTTCTTGAGACAGACTTGGTCTTTGCTCAGGTAACCACAGTCCACACTACTCTCTACTGTCCTCTTTTTTTTAAAAAAAAATAATTTATTTTATTTCTGAGGGGAGGGGGTAGGAAGAGAGAATTGCCATGCCAGGTCCTCCAGCCACTGCAAATGAACTCCAGAGGCGTGCACCATCTTGTGTACATGCACGTACACGAGTCACCTTGTGCATCTGGATTATGTGGGACCAGGGGAGCTGAACCTGGGTCCTTAGGCTTCACAGGCAAACGTCTTAAACCGCTAAGCCATCTCTCCAGCCCTACTGTCCTCTTCTTATTCACACATGTACTGCCTAGCTGGTTGGTTGAGTTTTAAAACTATCTTATCATTCCAGTTTGTAACCCCTGCCTTGGATACACCAAAATTGAATGGGGGAGGCAGCCTTTGTGGTCTCAATCAGAATTCGAATGTAAACTCTCTATGAACTAGAGTGACAGTTTCGTTCTAGCTTATACATTCTAGTCTCCTGGGTTTTCATTGAAATAAACAAGTGCTGTGGTGGTTTGAATCAGATGTCCCCCATAAACTCAGATGGTGGCAACTTGGAGGTGGAGCCTTGCTGGGGGTGGGCTTAGGGGTGTTATAAACAGCCCTCCCTGCCAGAACTCTGCTCACTCTCCTGCAATTGTTTTTTACTTGCTGTGACAAAGGTGACTTCCGGCCTCTGATCTCGCCATGCTGTCCCCTGCCACCATGAAGCTTCCCCTTGAGACTGTGAGCCAAAATAAAAGAACTTTCCTCCCATCAGCTGCTTTTGGTCAGGCGATCTAGCCCAGCAACTTGGAGTGGTCACTCCAAATGCCATATTAAGTAACTCCAATAACGACTAAAATTCTCCTAGCAAAGGAAAAGGATCTATTTCCTACGGAAGTGGGAGCAACAACAGCAACTAACTGCCAACCAAACTTGGCAAAAAAAAAAAAAAAAAAAAAAAATCTGGCCCTTAATAGCAACTACCATATTGTACCTTGAAAGTTCCAAGCAATTTGCTTGCTATTACCAATTTCTTACAACTGTGGGACAGTGTCAGGCAAAGCACACCAGTGCTTTAGAACGAGTGGATAATACCAGCAGGATGGCCCTGTCTCACAGTGGATTCCCAGGTCCACAGTCCCTGGACAACTAAGAAAAATGCGCTCAGTCAAGGCACCTGTGTAGACAGTGCGTAGGGGTGGAGGTGGGGGAGAACCACTCAGGCAAGAGGTACCAGCAAGGGTGATAAAGGGCTTGTCTTCCCACCCTTCCCCCCCCCCCCCCAGCTGGTGCTGGACACTGACCATCATTTTGTTGTTTCCAGTAACTTCCACCGGCACCTGAGTGTTCTCTCCGGGCCACTGTGGATGGAATCTCGAGGCGTTTAATTCTTTCCCTTGTGAGGCAACTCTTCAGTGACCTCTCCTACAACCAGCTGGGAAGTTTGCTTTGCCTTCAACAGATGTCCTTGAATCTGTATTCTCCCTCCCCCGTCAGCTGAGCCACAGACCTATGAGAGCTTGATTCTCTGTTCCCCAAGGAAGAAGACAACGAATGGAACACAAAGTTGCTTTGAGTATTTTATTTATAAATGTACATTTACTATAAAAGCGGTTGCATTTTAGACAACTTTTTATTTTCATTTTTAATTTTTTTTACTATTTCTCAGAGGCATTTTAGAATAAATATTGTAAATGAAAGTTAGTGTAATCGATATAGAACATTGCCCGCCCCAAACAGTAACATCTTTTGGACGGACTCACATATGAGGTGGATCGTTTCAGTTCGTTAAATCTTACACTGTGTATAGATAACTAGGATATGTATTGAATTAATAACACTACATAAAAAGAAGGATGAAATGTCATGAAAGTTTGCTAGTAAAAAACAGAGTCACCCATTGTTTCCCGCCCCCTAGTAAAAAGAAGGGACAAGCTTTTGGCATATGAAGGGGAAAAAATCAGATGTATTTCCTCAGAACAATACATCACTCACTTGCCTCATCTGCTTTTTTAAGCAAACACATTTACATTATAGCTCCACAGAGCAGGGCATTTTTTTTTTCCCTGGGATCTCAAAGATTATTTGAAAAGAAATAGATCATACTCTATGCTGCCTTGGCAAACAACAAGATCTAGTCTGCCTAAACTGCCATGTAACCGACTTGAAATGAAATATAAATCAAATAGAAATAGAAACAGTTGGCAATTAGAATTTAGAAAATGTTGGAGATTATTCCGTGCTGGTGACTGGTGTTCATTATGGGAAAGCATGTCTTGCATTCAGAGAATGGGGTTTATTTTTCTTGACTCCATTCTAGCTTCCATACATGTACAATGAGTCTCGCTAAGAAATATGTATAAATGGCTTTGTGAAACGAGAAGAGAATGTGCAATATTCATGTAATCCTCACATAATGGATGGGGTTCCACATGTAAAAAGGATTCTATAAAAGTCGGTTATGAATGACCGTACTGTACATGTGTTGTGTGCATCGTTTCTGGGAAAGGATTGCTGACAGCATGCAGAGTGTAAACATCCACATTATCAAAATCTTTAACAAAACATGCAGGCGGTTAATCAAAATATTGGACTTAATCTGTACATGTTCAAAACGTTTTTCTTTGTCTTTTTAAAACTTTCCCTTGTCTTTTTTAAAATCTTTTTTTTGTTGTTGTTGTTTTTCTTGGAAAACCGCAAACACCTCCATGAGAAGTTGTGGGAACTTGGAAGTGACTCCATCTCTCTTGTGTTCTGCAGCCATGACTCATCACCGACAATGTGCAACAGCTTTGCATTTTTCTAAGGCACATTTTTTTTAATGAATTGATGTGTAAATTTCAATCCAATAACAGCTCATCCAAATGGCAAAGTGGCCAGAAAAACCTCCTGTGGCCGAGGACATTTCTGCACCTATCTGGAAACCCACATGCAGAGAGAACCGTCTAGCATGGAAATAAATAATTGCTAGCCATACTTGATAAGACATACAAAAAAATTATTGCTTACATAGCAGAACGAAAACACCTACTTGCTCTCTTTTTATGCCTACATTAGCCTATTAGGAGTGTATCCTTAGTCTACATTCGCAAAATGTCTTCTCATTTGCCGTCCTTTTAAGGCAGAATAAATAGTTTCCCTTCCCCCAGTCTTACAGAAAACAGCCTGGAGAGAAATCGTGATGGTTTTTAGTCGCCCATTCCTTCCTTGTTCAGCTGAAACTGATCACACAGGGCAGAAAAGACACTAGGTCTCCGGGAGTATTCCTTTCTAAACTCCACAAGCAAGGTCCAGAAGTCTTGAGAGTGAAGAAGGGGAAGAAGGAGAATGAAGGCGCACAGAGGTCCATAGGGTGGGCTGGCACAGTCTGAGCCATTCGGTGCTGCTGGTCACCAACCAGCCTGTGGGCTTATCACATCATGTCACCTGACTTCTGTGAGGATGGACTTCATGCTTGTCTTTGGACACTGGGCTTCGGGCCCTCAAGGTGTGCTTGCAGGCAAAGGTGAGCGGACATCACACTTAAAGGTGGGTTACTATTCCTGATGCCTCGCATTAAGCCACTTATTAAAGACCCCTAGTTTGGTGTCTAGAAAGAAGCAAGCTACCCAAGCCTCCAGGCTATCATTGACCCACAGATTTTGATAAGAAGTTTGGAAATGATGGCTGAAACTATTTCCCCTCGGTTTCTTCCTACCCTGGGGCCATGTCCCCGAGTGTCAGTCTAGTGATATTGCAAGGATTCTCTTTACTTGATGGGCCAGCCTATATTAATGACATGACTTCCCAGGTACAGAATCTAATAATAACAGTGCAATGATTTATTGGTAGAACTTCTGCCTCAAAAAGTAAGTAACACAAATGTTTTCAAGGATTACAGTATATATTATCAGACTAGTATCTTTGCATTAAAAGCAAGTTATCGCTCAAGAGACAGAGCTTGCTGTGACGTTCAGTTTTCCTGAAATGCATTCATTGGATGCTCCTGTCTTAGAAGATCACATGTCTCAAATTGGTATACCTTGCACTTTCTGCAGCTCAATTCTGTAAACACAGTGTTTAATTTCTAGAAACGTGAACGCACACCACTAGGTTTGCTGCATCCTTTAGCTATTTCCCAAAGACTATCATGCCTTTTAAACTGTAAGCCTGTTTGACCATGCTAAAACCTCTCCGTGGACTATTCAGAATCCTTACAATTCAATATTCTTTTGTATAGATGATGCAAATGCAAAACAAACAAACCAACAAATCCAACACCTCCCCTCCCACAGGAAAAGCACAAACGTGTTGCTGTAAAAGGACAGATACCACCCTGCAAAAGAGCCATTCAGAGAAAGATGAGTGCGGAGGAGACCCTGAACGTAGGGTTTAATGAAGCCGTTGCCAAGGGGACACACTTCACAAAGAAATGGTCAGTGATGCAGGAACGGGAACCATATCACAGTGTTGTAGGTTGGCCAGCACCTGGGAGAAAGAAAACAGAAACATTGAAAACAACCTTTCGTACTTCAGATATTTGAAAACTCAAGTTAGCAAACGCATTTACCAAAGTCCCTTCCCCCTTGGGAGAAGTGAGAAGTGACTTGTTCAGAGCTGCTGGTTCAAGTGTGCTATCAGTGTGAGCATCACATCACATGGACTTTGTTAGCAATGCAGTTGCGTGAGCCTCTTCTCAGACCCTACATAACCATGCGGCTGGTGGTACCTATGCATTGTTGTGAGGAAAGTACTCTGCACCAAATGATTTCCATGAAACTTTGATCCCTTTTTCTTTTTTTTTTTCCTTTGAGGCACATAATCAAGAAAATAATTTATTTTATTAGTTTCTTTAGTTCTTAGTTTTTCAAAGAATCAGTCCATTAAACCTGGGGGAGTATCAGACACGAGCTATAATAGGTTTGATTGAACAAGTAAAAATGCAGGGTACCTAGTAAAATCTGACTCTCAGATAAATAACATATACTCTTAAAGCATAAATATGTCTTGTGTGATATTTGGAACATACTTGTGCAAAATCCACAGTAACCAATATTTGGAAAATACACAAACTGAAAATCCAAATATAAAAATTCACTGTTTAGGGCTGGAGAGGTGGCTTAATGGTTAAGGCGCTTGCCTGTGAAGCCTAAGGACTCAGGTTTGATTCCCTAGTGTCCATAGAAGCCAGATGCACAAGGTGGCGCATGCATCTGGAATGCAGTGGCTAGGGGCCACAGAGCAAGATACTGTTTCAAAACAAACAAACAAACAAACAAACAAACAAAAAAACAAACAAACAAAAACTCAAAAGTCATTATTTTTCTGAAATTCAAAAAAAATCATTTTATCAGGTCACCCTGTCTAGAAAGGATTACGTTTCATATTTCTTGCTGAAACTGTCACAAGGTTTCTCCTTCATGGTAGGCACTGGAGTTGTGATGAGACCATCACTGCCCTGGAAAAGCCCCCCGGGGGAGACTGCACTAAGTGCACGTCATGAGCGTGAACGATGGAGCAGAAAGCGCCATGTACAAAGACAGTCATCCAGGCCCAAGCACAAATGGCACAAGTGACAGCTTGAATGGTGACGGTGACAGGTAATCTGTTTTGCACTTCCATTCCCATTTACATATGAATTTAAAAACTGTTTACATTGCTTTTAGGAACTGCATTTTAATATGCTGTTATGCTATTTTTTCCCTCCAAGAGAGAAAAAAAGTTTCATTTAAATGTGACTAGTTACTTGGAGAAAATGGGATTAAATATTCAGGTTTTCTTATTCCACAACACGAATTTTCCTTTACTTAGACTGCCTATGATGTAAGACACACTTCATGTCAATCCATCTCCCCTCTTCTCAAGTCAGATCAAAGTAAATTTTGCCTTTTCAAATATTTTTATTTATCTATTTGCAAGCAGAGAGAGAGAGAGAGAGACAGAAGAGAGACAGACAGAGAGAATGGGCATGCTGGGGCCACCAACCGCTGCAAACGAACTCCAGAAACATATGCCACTTTGTGCATCTGGCTTAACATGGGTACTGGGGAATTGAACCTGGGTTTTTAGGCTTTGCAGGCAACTGCCTTAATTATTGAGCCATCTCTCCAGCCCCCAATGTAAAATTTTTAAAATGAATAAAAATTATTTTTAGCTATCTATATATATCTGTATATGAACTATCTATATATGTGAAATCATATATCTATATATATGATATATATATGAGCTATCTATCTATATCATATCTATATGATATATATATATATATGAGCTATCTATATATGAGAAGTCATTGCACCTGGGGTAATATATTCAACTTGAACTTCTCTAGCCAAGCTGTCATCTCCTCCACATTGTCATTCCTGAGTATATGCATTTTCTAGGACACGAACAAAGAAAGGAGAGGTATTCTTATACATGCTGGTTATTCTCCCCATCATGTGTTCACTTAATTAAAATTAGCCCAAAATGATAGTAACATTTATCTGGAACAACAAGCATGGGAGAAGAGTTCAAAATTAAAAAAATAAAAAACCGACAGAGTGTGGTCATTATCACCCCATATTAAAACATGTTATGAAGCTACAGTCATTAAAGCCATTTCATAAAGTGGAGAGTAACTATGCTAAGAAGACATAATAAATATCCAGAAACAGACCCACAGATACTTATTTAAGAGACAGTTACCATTTCAAATTAGTGAGAATAAACGTGACCATTAACTTATATTGACATAGGTCCCTAGTTGGGAAAGAAGTATGACTGGATATCTATCTGCCTCATTTCCATCCCCAAGTATATTCCCGATGGTTACGCCTTGACAAAGAACAGCTCTAACAGAAAGTTCAACTAAGTTTATTGTCTTTTTGGAATAGTGAGCATTTTTTAAAGTAATACACAATGCCCAGAATCCAAAAAGGCAAAAAAAATAAAATATAATTACCTAAAACAAAAGCCTTTTATATGAAAATCAGTCACAAAGTAGGAAGACCATGATGATTATAATGTACATCAAATATAATAAAGGAAAATTTCCTTGATTTTCAAAGCACTTAAACAAGTCAGGTGTAACCAGGATGGGCAAAAGATAGAGCAGCACTTTGGAAAGAAAGAAGAAAGAAAGAAAGAAAGAAAGAAAGAAAGAAAGAAAGAAAGAAAGAAAGAAAGAGAGAGAGGCTGGAGAGATGGCTTAGCAGTTAAGGTACTTGCCTACAAAGCCAAAGGACCTCAGTTTGATTCCCACGTAAGCCAGATGCAGAAGGTGGCACATGCATCTGGAGTTCCTTTGCAGTGTCTGGAAACCCTGGTGCGCCCATTCTCATACATTCATTCTCTCTCTCTCCCTCCCTCCCTCCTTCCCTCTCTCAAAAAATAAATAAAAATAAAATATTTAACAATTTTTGAAAAAAAGATATGAATGGAGAAGAATCATATGGAAATATGTGTTCAAGCTCATAATTTTAAAAAAATGCACATCTAAGCAATGATATTCTCTTCACTTAGTGGAGTGGCTTTTTTTTTCAGTGTTGGGATGAAACATTAATCAAATATTGTATGCCTGAGCCGCACCCCAGCCCATGAGTGGAAATTTTAGCCTCTGGTGATCTCCAGAGTTTCCATGCGCAAGGAAGAAGAAAGACGCTCTCTAGAACTTTCTATAGGGCGGGGGCAGCTTGTTCCAGAACATAGTTGGGCAGGAGACGTGAAAGTTCAAAAAGCACATTTCTCTTAATGAAGATTTGGTCCTGCTCAAAATCTACCCTTTGGAGATGCTTTCAAAACTTCACGCAAACATACACAAGGATGTTGACTGGAATATTTAACAAATAATATTTTAGGAATCTAGAAATATCAAAAGTGTTCATCCATGGGCTGGAGAGATGGCTTAGCAGTTGAGGCACTTGCCTGCAACGCCTAAGGATCCAGGTTAGATTCCCCAGTACCCATGTAAACCAGATGCACAAGGTGGTGCATATGTCTGGAGTTCATCTGCAATGGCTGGAGACTCATTCTCTTTGTCTCTCTCTCACTAATAAATAAAATAAAATGTTTAAAAAAGAAAATGGTTTCTCTAAAACTAAAGAAAAAGTGTCTATCCAGAGAAAAAATCTGGCAAAGTTTATGGCCAAGATTTTCATTGAGTTGGAAACAGTGGCAATAAAGTGTAAGCTCAGAGCAGGATGACTGTGTGAGCATTCATCTTTGTAAAGGAAATACAACACACATCCAGGTAGATGCCTCCTGCCATGTGTGTGTCTGCCTGTGCAAGTATATGCATGGGATACAAACATCCATTCTGTCTCCGCCTCTGAGAAACCAGAAGAAAGGAACAATTTTAGAGATTTTCCCTTAAATTTAGCATGTCTCCGCGCAGTTCAAGTTTTCTAGACTTATCTGATTTCGAATCTTTACTTACCTATTCTTTTTGAATGCCTAAAGAAGTATAGATGCAGAGAGACAAGTATAGGATGAGAGATAGGGAAGCCTTTTAACTTACTTTCTTTCCTTTTCTTTTTATTTTGGTTTTTTGAAGTAGGGTCTCACTCTAGTCCAGGCTGACCTAGACTTTACTATGCAGTCTCAACGTGGCCTTGAACTCAAGGTGATCCTCTTACTTCTGCCTCCCAAGTGCTGGGATTAAAGGTGTGCACCACTATCTTAAAAAAACCCTAAATCCTGGTAAAATATTACATTTAAGGAAAGGGTAATGGCAATGTGTATGTGTGTGAGTATGATCAAAGTACGTGACATACGTGTATGAAAATGCCCTAACAAGCCAAGCGTGGTGGTGCACATCTTTAATCCCAGCACTCGGGAGGCAGAGGTAGGAGGATCACCATGAGTTCAAGGCCACCCTGAGACTACAGAGTGAATTCCAGGTCAGCCTGGGCTAGAGCAAGACCCTTTCTTGAAACACCAGAAAAGAAATGAAAAAAGAAAAGAAAAGAAAATGCCATAACATAACCCATCATGTCATCATGTATACAATGAATATATGTGAACAAAAAGAAAAAATCTTGACTAAGAAAATCCCTATTTGTAGTGTTCCTTCAAAACACTTTTTTTTTTAAACAAAATCTTGTTACAGGTACTGTACTCCATGATCCTTGTCTTTAGTTGGAATTAAAAGCATATTTAGGGGATGGAGAGATGGCTCAGTTGTTAAAAGGCACTTGTTTACAAAACCTGCAGTCTTGGGTTCGATTCCCCACTATCCACATAAAGCCAGATGCACAATGTGGCACATGCATCCGGAGTTTGTTTGCGGCAGCAAGAGGCCCTTGTTCACCAATACTTTATCACTCTCTCTAATAAATAAATAAATGAAAATTAAAAACAACATATGTGAGTGTGTAAGAGAAAACCCCCTAGCCTAGACTGAAAAGCTAGTTTCCAAAAGAAATGCTCCTGAATCACTCAACTTTTTGATTAAAATGAAAACAAAAATCTGCATGAAAACAGGTCGCTGTCACCCAGAGGTGGGGTCTGGCTGTGCATCATCCTTCAAGCACTGTGAGTTCTGAAAGGGAGTCAGCTCTAGAGCAAGCTCCAAACTGCCACTTCAACAGCCATTTAATCAACAGTGCTCTCTTCTGGTTCTACGATATACAACAGTCAGTAGCTCCCTGAACCAAACTGAGAAAAGAGGTGGGATTTATAGAGAAAGAAGGGGGAAAAGCCACCTTGAAACCTGAGAAGAAAAGGTTTGTTTTCTCTTCCTAATACATAAAAATAAAACAAACAAGGCCCAGTAAGTAAATATATAAATACACATATGTATGTATATGTGTGCATTCATATCTGTAGATGTATATGTTTATGTTATATACTGAATAGCACCATGTACACACTTTAGATGAAGCACATGGCATACAATTATTGTCACACACACTGCATGATAGAAACTGCAGTTTGTTGGCAGCAGCTCTAAGTTGGAACTGTCTTGGCTTCAAGTTAAACATGTTTGTTATAGATCCAAATCACCTGGGTTTGATTTCATTTTCAGTTCCCATCATTTTATTAGCAGGCATCTATTTCTCTGAATTCACCAATTCTGTAGCTTTTATAAAAATGATTCGATTTAGATCTTTATTCTGAGTCTTCAGTCACGCAGACTCAGAGAACCGTGTCAAAAGGCAATGAAACGCTACTTCTCTTACCTTCCGAAATATTAAAACACTCTTGAATTTCAGACTCCATTTCTTTACTCTAATTGGTGAATTAAAAGGTCTCCTTACCAGAAGGCTGAGGAAGGGCGCAGAGGCCAGCCAGCCACTGAGTCTGGCTCTTTTCAGATGCTTGAAACAGCAGGTGGACAACAGCGCTCTCTGGCGGTCCCAAGAGGAAGCACAAACCTTCCTGGTTGGGAACCCCATAAAAATATCCCAGAGCAAGCTCTCTCACAAGCAGCCCATATTTTAAGATCTTATTGTATTCTAAGGTACTGGGATGACATGAGGGAATGTTACAGAGTAGTAAGATTCATGATTTTGTCTCTCAGGGATTGCACAGCTGGCACTTGTACGATAAATAGCGGAGAGCTGCTCGTCACGTTTAACCATCCCAACTGGGGCTGGCCTCTGCAGACAGTCTTGACTAAGGGACAGTGCTGTGCACTTGAAAGCTTCCTCTGATTCAACAAGGTCCCTGTGGTGAGCTCAGGCCATGTCTCAAACTTGGCCTGCAGTTTTTACCTGAAGATATTTTTGTGTACTCCCGGATAAAAATAATTTACCCACACTAGCAGGGGTTTCCCGTAAAGTTCAATCCTCAGATTCTCTTCTCCCAGGGTAGGACCATCAACTGATGGAGGGAATATTTGAATTCATAAACTGGAACCCATAGGAGGAAGGTGAGTGTGCTCACTCATCTTGGGGCATTCTCCCCTCATACTCACTTCTGGATCGCATGTAGCAGTCGCTACAGTTTAGAAGACCATTGCGAATCCTCACATCCGTCCCGCTCATGGCATCTCCAAGCTGTCCTTTACAAATGCCACACTACAGGGGGCAAAGAGTAGAAAGTATAAGACAAGACACATAAGGAATGTGTCTATGTTGCGCAGGGTGACTGCGTGCGTGAACAGTAGTACAGTGATTACCTCCACATGATCTCCAGCGTGGCTGAGCATCTATTATGTGTCAGCTATCGCACCAAGGGTCAGTTTACAGCAAAAGCTGAATCTAGCCTGAGCATCTTTAGGCTAACTCCTTTTGCTTTACCGAGAAAGACACAGGCTCAGAGAACCTAGCTGTTCGCCTGGAGGTTGGGAGGCTGGTTAGTGGTAACGTAGTGAGTCCAGAGCCTTTTTTCATGTTTACAATGTGCAATTCCTCAATTGAAATGGAAGAACCATTAAAAATTTTTTTAAATTATTTTATTTATTTTTGGAGAGAGACTCAGAGAAAGACAGATAGGGAGAGGGAGACAGATAGAGCTGGGCGCACCAGCAGCCAATCAGCTGCTGCAAACGAAGTCCAGATGCGTGCGCCCCCTTGTGGTTAGGTGCGACATTGCACCCTTGCGTCACTTTACATCTGGCTAAAACGTGGGACCTGGAGATTGGAAACGAGTTCTTAGGCTTAGCAGGCAGGTGCCTTAACTGCTAAGCCATCTCTCCAGCCCAGAGGAACCATTTTTTAAAAAATATTTTATTATTTATTTATTTGAGAGAGAGAGGCAGAGAGAGAAAGAAAGGGAGAGAGGAGGGAGGGCGAGAGGGAGAATATGGTGTGCCAGGGTCTCCAGCCACTGCAAATGAACTCCAGATACATGCACCACTTTGTGCACCTGGTTTGATATGGGTACTGGGGAATCGAACCTGGGTCGTTATGCTTTGCAGGCAAGCCTCTCGAGCCCCAGGAAACCATTTTAAGCAGTCTGCACTCTAGAGTGCAGATCTAGATTATCAATTGAAAAGTGACTATCGGTAATCTGTGAGGACTGTCTTCCACAGGTGGCACACTCTACCAGAGCAGAATTCCTGGGAACCAGTTATTCCAGTGTATATTACACATCAAAGGCTCAATGCCAAGTGTCACCCATCCCCTGAGGAATGGGAACTTCCATTTAGCCAAGCTGGTCTGACAACAGAAAGGACTACAGGAGGTACACTGTCACTGGTACCAGAGAAGGTAGCATTATGGGTGGGCCTAGATGCCAGCACCAAGCACAGGGATCAGGATCCAGCCCCTGGTTTATGGTCTAAGGCCACCCAGGGAGAGGGATGCTTTAGGCAAATTATGTTATAAACTGTATCCATCGTGTTATTTGGGAACAACCTTTCTGATGATCTCTTGGATCATAGGGCCAACTATTTTACACCCATACAGGTCATCTTTACAGCAAGGAAGCTGCCAACAAGGTGGAAAGCAAGATGGAAAATTCAAGATGGAAAAAAGAAAGTGTATTTTGCAGAGGAGAATAATGACTCTTCTTGAGAGAGAGTCGGTTTGGCTTCAAACGTTATGCATAGTAATTTGAAAGGCACCCACGAGTAGAAAGGATGGGATGTAATGATGAAATCGTTCTGCTCATTTTTGTGTGTGTATGTTATGTATGTGAGCACGTGCATACATGCGTGTGTGTGTGTGTGTGTGTGTGTGTGTGTGTTCCAGAGATCATTGTGGGGTGTCTTTATCACGCTTCACCTTATTTCCTTGAGATGGGGTCTCTCGTTGAATCTGCACCTCACTGTTTAGCTAGACTAGCTAAACAGTAAGTCCCAGGGATTTCTGTCTCCACCTTCCCCGTGCTGTGATTCCCAGCACCCTTTCCCCCCATGCTCAGCATTTTTACACGGGCAATCTTAACTCAGGCACTCTTGCTTGTTCAGGAAGCATATTATCCAATGAGCTATCTCCCCAGGCCCTGCAATTCTTATGTACTTTAAAAAAAAAAAAACCAATAAATCAAGTGAAACTTGTTACTTTAGTTATTTTTCAGCAAGAGAGCTTGTTCTAGAACCTAGGCATCCTGATTTTCATTCATTCACCTACAATACTTCTTGCCTACTCTTTGATGCAAAGGAAATAGCGGTGAGCAAGAAAGACAAAGCCCCTGCCTCGTGGAGTTCATTGCCTATTATGGAAGCTGACGATTGACAATTCATGATGACCAATAAGGACTGTGTATGGTTAGGTAAAGACCCATGGCAAAGGACTCGCTGGCTGTGCTGGTGTGTGCCTGTCATCCCAGCATTCTGGAGGCTGAGGTGGAAGGATTGCAAGAAGGTGGAGAACAGCCTGAGCTACACAGTGAGACCCTGTTTCAAATAAGACAATACAAAACAACAACAATAATAATAAAAAAGCCCACAAAAACTGAGTAAGTCTAGGGAAGGGAGTGGGACAGCTTCTGAGAGAGAGAGAGAGAGAGAGAGAGAGAGAGAGAGAGAGAGAGAGGAGAGGGAGAGGGAGGGGGAGAGGGAGGGAGGGAGGGAGGGAGGCAGACAGTCAATCTGAGATTACAGACACACTCCTTCTGAGAGCTATAACCTTACATCTGGGTACAATCACTTCCTTGGCAGGAAAAAAAAAATCCCATTAAGTCAAAACTAAAGCATCTTGACAAGAAACCCTGAGAGTTTAAAGAATAGCAAATAGGTTACATTCCAAACAAGTGACAAGATTTGGGAGCACCATCCACTCCCAGTGTCCCTTGCTCAGCTTCCTGCTACAGCGTATGCTACTTAGCCACAAAAGTGGCTTGGTGGACACAAGTTGTATAGATCTGGTTTTCTTCTTTTAGTCCATCCCAAAAAGGATTCAGCCTTTCACCCTTTCTGCTGGACTCTGCCCACACGTCTGTCTATGTAACACGGGGAGAGGTCATGAGAAAGGCCTTCAATTTCCAGGAGGGATCCCTCAGCACAGGACAAGGACAAAGCCACAAGATTTCACCGAGAGGCACGAGCAGTGAGTGCTTACCCTGAAACACTGGATGTGGAAGTAGAGATTGAGGGTCTCGATGCTCATGGCAGCCCCCTTGCCCAAAGCAAGGCCGCAAGAAGAGCAGAGCTTCTTCCCGCTTATAGACCTGGTTTAAAACACACAACAAGAACAATTTCCATTCAGAACACTTGGTCAGTCACGCGAATGACCTCATGCGACAGCGAAAGCGTGGACTTAAAAAAAAAAAGCTCATGTTGTGAATGAAATGAGAATGACAAAATTGACAATGAATAGGGAATTAAGCAGTGCTCTAAATCACAAACTACAGCTAAGATGAACACAAGAGGCTCCCTTGTAAGGCTGAATCTGGGGTGTGTGCGTGTGCTCGTGTGTGTGTGTTTAGTTATTTATCCCAAGAAGTCTGTGTGGCAATCTGGTCAAATGCCTTGAGATGATTCAATACACTTATATAGGCCCTCAAAGAACTCAGATTGAGCTTTCTTAAGGTTCCAATTTTGGCCTTAACATGTTCCATAAAAGGTTCAGTGACATTCTAAGGAGTTTCTTTTTACTTATGAAGCAAAAGAAATTTTTTAAAAAAACCTTTGCTTATTTTATTTATTTATTAGCAATGGACAGAGACAAAGAGAGAGAATGGGTGCACCAGGGCCTCTAGCCACTGCAAACGAACTCCAGATGCATGCACCACCTTGTGCATCTGGCTTGCGGTGGGTACCGGAGAATTGAGCCTCAAACTGGGGTTCTTAGGCTTCACAGGCAAATGCTTAACAGCTAAGCCATCTCTCCAGCCCAAGACATTTTTTTTTAAAAGAGCCCTTGGTGCTAGAGGACAGCAGGCGTTGGGTTGTCCACGCCTGAGAGGGGTGTTGTCCCTGCTCTGTCACTGAGTCTGCGGACTGCCGGCGGGCACCGTCTCTGGGTCTCTCATCAGCCTACAGGTCCGCTGGCCAGGGATTACCACTTCATCTTCCAGGACAAATGTGGAGTTTGCAACTGGGCTACATGCCTTCTGGGGACTGCACCTACCTAAAATCCCTGCAAGGTCTGAATGGTGCCCACCCACAGACAGGAGCCAAGCGCAGCAGACCATACCAAGGGAGAGAACATGGTCTATGGGTCACCTGCCTCCCGCTGGCTGACCTCTCACCACAGTCTCTACTTAGTCAGTGGTCAGGGTGATCTGTGGCTGCAAAGCTCTGGGAATTCCAGGAGAAACTTAGAAACCCACATTGTCATTTGCAAACCAAGGTGGTGTAGAGGGACAGAGGAAGCAGCAAGGCTGGAAGAGGAGGGGCTGTCCTAATGACACCCCGATTTATTAGGATCCCCCCCTTGATCTAGTAGGTGAAATGAAATTTCTCCAGCAAGGAAAACCTCTTGGTACTCAGTCATCTGTCTCTTCGGTGGATGGAAACACGGGCAGCGTTTAAGGATATCATGGGGGCTCAATTAACGTCTAGAAAGAGTCGTCAGAGAGCCAGATTGGGTTGGAAGAGGAGGATGGAGTTTCATTTCCCAGCCTCCGCCTGGTTCTCCGTAGGAGGCACCGGGGCATCCTGCCTAGACGCCATGTTGGAGGCAGAGGCGCCTGCGGAGGAGCCAGCAGCTGTCTGTTAGGTTTCGTTATTAGATTCCAGGCCCCTTACAATGCAATTAAAGCCTGATGGCCAGGGCCAGGCCAGCATCACACACTTGACTTTTTTTTTTTTTTTTTTTTTTAATCCCAGGCTGATGATGAATCTGCAGGCAGATGGAGGTGGGGGAGGGGGGAAGAGACGTGGATGTTCAGGTTTCAGCATCACTTAGAAAACACTGATTTAGCCGAAATGATGCTTGACAAGCACTGGGCCACACGGAGCGACCTCAAAAGGCTTGCTGACCTCTTGTACCTGTTTGGTGACTGGCCGGGAGGGGTGGGAGAACAGGGGGACAAAGGCCCAGCCTGGAAGCTCTCTCGAGGGCTCTTCCTGTAACACGGTAAAGGAGCCCAAAATTATGACAAGTCAACATAAGCTCAACTCACAATAAAAGACATTTTCGAGTAAAAAAAAATCCCCAGCTCAAACTTCCTTGGCAATCAAATCAGAGGTGTAGTGGAGTGGTCTAGTGGTATTTTTGTTTGCTTGTTTTACTTATTTATGTGAGAGAGAGGAGAGAGAGAGAGACAATGGCTCTCCTGCCACTGCACATGAATATTAGGTGTACGTGCTCCTTTGTACATCTGGCTTTACTGGGTACCGGGGAATCGAATCTGGGCCTTCACGCTTCGCAATGGCTGAGCCATCTTTCTGGCCCTGCTTGTTTGTTTTTAAACAGGGTCTTGCAGGACATGGAGGTGCACGCCTTTAATCCCAGTACTTAGGGAGGTGAAGATAGGAAGATTGTCATGAGTTCGAGGCCACCCTGAGACCATAGAGTGTATCCCAGGTCAGTCTGGGCTAAAGTGAGACCCTACCTTGAAAAATCAAGAAAGAAAGAAAGAAAAAAAATCCTTAAACAGGGAGGGTCTCAGTCTGTAGCCCAGGCTGGTCTCAAACTTAGGGTCCTCTTGGCTTTGTAATTGCTTTTTTTTTTTTTTTTTCAAGGTAGGGTCTCACTCTAGCTCAGGGTGACCTGGAATTCACTCTGTAGTCTCAGGGTGGCCTCAAACTCATGGTGATCCTCTTACCTCTGCCTCCCAAGTGCTGGGATTAAAGGTGTGAGCCACCACTCCCGGTTTTGTAATTGCTTTTCAAGAACAAAGATAGTAATTCTGCCTAGAAAGGATTGCACATTCACTGAGGACATAAAATCAAAGCCATGCCGACACTGCTGATCAGCAAAAAAAGCACACTTTTGAGTTCTTAAAAGCACCGGGTTTTTCTTCAAATTGTCCATCAAGCTGCATTTACATACTGGGTTTGATATAAAAATGTTGAGTTGGGTGGGATGGGAAGGACGAAGAGAGAAAAGGAAGAAACTCTTCACGGGAGCACAGAGCTTTGGGGCACATCTTAAAGGAGGTACTTTGCAGCGTGGTGCTCTCCTCCCAGCACACACACAGTGAAAAGTGAAGTTCAGCCTCATTAGGTCCCCAGCAAGGAAGTGACCAGCATGTCTGTACAGCTGACGGGGGCCACTCAGGAGTCCTGCCTGGGACTGAATCGTCAGTTCCGGGTTCTGGCTTTTACAAGTTACTTTCATTTGTAAAGGAAGAGGGGATACAAAAAGAGAAGAGTAGTAACTGAGAGGCCAATATTGCATGTGTCCCTCTGTCTTCTGCCCAATATCCCCGTGAGACCCTGGCCATCCTCTCCTCCCTCCTCAGACACAGCTTGTCTTCCCAAAATGCCTCACGTCACACAGTACCCTCGGAGTAAAAGTACCATGGCTTGAGAAGGAAGGTCGGAAGTTAATGCAAAAAAAATCTATAACAATGATAACATCCGACTGGTTTCGGCTTCTATTGCTTCTGGTGTTACAGACATGAAGAAATAAAACTGGACGGACCTCAGGGAAAGCGGACAGTGGTCCACACATTGCATTGAGAGCAAGGAAAAGTTAAAGAGACAAAGGAATCTTTTTCATTACAACATGTCATCATCACTGTCGTCTTATGCCATATCATATGGAATCTTTGTCAGACGTTGGATTTTTATGAGGGAAGTACTTTTATCATTCTCATTTTATAGATGAGGAACTAAGTAACTTGCTCCGGGTCCTATGCAGGTCAGTGGAAGAGCCAGACTTGGAACGGTGGTGGTCGGACTCCAGGTAGAATGACTGGCTGATAATGTACAGTGAATGTCAGGATTTCTGAAACTGTGATCACAGGAAGTTTTGGCTAACTTGTGGTCTTGCTAAAGCTATGGGGTCTTTGTGAATTATCCTTCCACTTAACCAGTCAAATTATTTATTTAACTTCCCCGCATCCCAATGCCCTCATCTGTACAATGAGAATACCAACCTCATAAAGTTAATGTTTGAAAAGAAGAGAAATATCTTTAAAATCTTCCGTATAGTGCCCGTTATACTGGAAAAAAATGCTCCAAAATGATAGTAACTATTACAGTTTTGACAAATATAGTCTTACAAAATTAAAATGTAGTTTAGGAAAGTTACTCTAATAAGAGAACAAAATAATGATCAAATAAGAAATTTGTTCTTGAAAGAATGTTTGTCCAAGCCGGACGTGGTGGCGCACACCTTTAATCCCAGCACTCGGGAGGCAGAGGTAGGAGAACTGCTGTGAGTTCGAGGCCAGCCTGAGACTACATAGGGAATTCCAGGTCAGCCTGGGCTAGAGCAAGACCCTACCTCGGAAAACAAAACAAAACAAAAAAAAAAAAAAATTTACTTAACGAACAGACGGTCCCAAACTTTCATAAACATGTGTTACTTTGTCCATGAGATTAAATGGGTACAAAGCATAAAAATACTGCTGATGTTGTCATCTTGTCAATCTCACACTTTTCTCATCCCACCCCACCCCCAAGAAGTCAATACACTTTGTGAAAGAAAACGGAATCCCACATCCATCTTATTTCGCTACTCACTTGCGCCTTTCACTCGGAGACTCCACCTGATGGTTCATGCTTCTATCCAGCGAGAGAGTTTTGGGCTTCACATCTTCTGACAAGTGTGTTGGTGGGTTTGCTATCTGCTGATTCTGGGGTGGATCTGAGGCCAAGGACAGAACATACACTTTTTGCTCATCAGATGCCTAGTAAGATATTTTTCTTTCAAGTGCTAATGCCTGCTGAGTCTCATGGCAATGCCAGGTAGGCTGTGGGCACAAAGGGCTCAAGGAGCCCAGTGTATTCACTGTACTGTGAATTACTTCCAGAAGTCAAGTAGACTTGGAACCAAGCCCTTTAGCTTCGCTGGTTTCTGATGATGTAATAGCAATAGTTAAAATAATGATGTTGCATGCATTAAAGGAAGCACATGGGGGTGACATGCAATTATAACTTGAAACACAATTTCCAAAACCAAACCAACACTCATTGCTTTCCTTGACCTGTTGATCACACACCAACTGTGATGTGGTTAAATTCATAGGGCACATGAATGATGTTCAGAGTTCAGGATCTCCACATGGAGCCATTATTCCATGCAAACATGAGGGGGTGACTTTGGATCACCCATACCCATGAAAAAATGCTAGTTGTGGGGTTGGCCAAATTGCTCAGTAATTAAGGAACTGCCTGCAAAGCCCAGTGACCAATGTTTAATTCCCCAGTATCAACATAAAGATAGATGGAGAGTGTCACATGCATCTGGAGTTTGTTTACAGCAGGTAGAGGCCCTTGCATTCTCTCCCTCTCTCTCTCTCTCTCCTTAAAAATAAAAAATAAACGTAGGGCTGGAGAGATGGCTTAGCAGTTAAGGTGCATGCCTGCAAAGCCTAAGGACCCTGGTTCGATTCTCCAGGTCTCATGTAAGCCAGATGCACATGGTGGGGTAAGCATCTGGAGTTTGTTTGCAGTGGCTAGAAGCCCTGGTATGCCCATCCTCACTTTCTCTCTGTGTCTCTCTCTCCCTCTCTGTCTGTCCCTAATAAATAAATAAAAATAAATCTTTAAAAAAATAAATGTACAAAATATTTTAAAATAAAAAAGTCAACCCAGGTAAACATGTAAGTGTATAATATGACCAAAAAAAAAAAAAAATCCAAGATCAAACTCATTAATTCCACCATGGAAAGGGTAATTCTTTGCTCAGTCCAGTTTGCTTTGGCTACAGACGCATTTATCATAGTTACACTTCCATCTGCTCAGCTCAGCCTTCTTCATATAATCCCTCTCCGTCTAGACTAAGAGGTATCTACAGGTAGAAACTGCCCTCAAAGCTTCCTTCCTGGTAAAATATAATAAGCAAACAAAATCAAAACAACTAAGCTCATACCCTACAAACATAAAATGCACACTCAGAGAGGGGCCTGGATGCAAAAGCCTCGAGGTATCCAGGGATTGGACCTGGGAAACTTCAATTACGTGGGGAAATCCTGAGGCTCTGTAACAAGTCGACAGTGATCACTGTGGTGCGGAATACGTGTGATTGTTACTGTGGTGAGCCTGGAGCACAAGAGACCCAGATGAGAAAGAGGGATGCCCGGGGAGGGGCGTTGTCTAGCATCTGGCTTTGCAGAGTCTACTACAACATAAGCAGTTCATGAAGGAAGTGATGTCCCATGGAATTGGGAAACCTGTGAAATGCACTGTTTATGAAGGTCACAGATTTTTATCCTGTAATATTACATTTCCTTAAGTGCCAAGGGCATCTTACTGGAATGCCAGGATATTATGCAAAGTCTGGGCATAGGGTGTGGGAGTTTATTCAATATATGTTCAGCAGAAGCTAAAGGTCCAGCCCCTAGAAGAGAAGCTTGCAGTTAGCAGAGGTCAGATTTTTCTGGATATTGGGAGGGTCTAGCAGGATTTAAGTAGTGGGGTTAGTCTCCTCCATTCTTACCCTGAGATAGCTGTGGGTTCATCCCACAGGGCGGGGTCTCAGCCTCTGCATCCAGGTGCTGGTCCTGATGGATTCCTTTTGATGTGGGCTCCTCAAAGTGAGCTGGCAGCCCTTGAGTCAGGCTGTTAAGATAGAGACACAGACCTCAGAACATCAGACACAAATGACTGGATTGATCCTACTGCTCCCAACCCTGAGGGCACAGAGATACCTGTTACAGTCTACAAACAAAAATGATAAATAATTAGTCTTTAAAAAAAAAGTGCTGGAGAAGCCGGGCGTGTTGGCGCACGCCTTTAATCCCAGCACTCGGGAGGCAGAGGTAGGAGGATCGCCGAGAGTTCGAGGCCACCCTGAGACTACAGAGTTAATTCCAGGTCAGCCTGGACCAGAGTGAGACCCTACCTTGAAAAACCAAAAAAAAAAAAAAAAAAAAAAAAAAAAAAAAAAGTGCTGGAGGGCTGGAGAGATGGCTTAGCAGTTAAGGTGCCTGCCTGTGAAGCCTAAGAACAAGACTAAGAACGCCTGTTCAAATCTCCAGGTCCCACGTTTAGCCAGACGCAAAAGTGAAGCAAGCACACAATGCCGCACAAGGGGGCACATGCACACAAGGGGGAGCATGCATCTGAAGTTTGTTCACAACAGCTGAGAGGTCATGGTGCACCCATTCTCTCTCTCTGCCTCTTCCTCTCTCTCTGTCTCTCTCTCTCTCAAAATAAATAAACAAATAAATAAAAAAGTGTGGGAGAGGGGTTGGAGAGATGGCTTAGTGGTTAAGGCATTTGCCTCCAAAGCCAAAGGATCCTGGTTCAATTCTCCAGGACCCACATAAGCCAGATGCACAAGGGGGGGCGCATGTGTGTGGAGTTCATCTGCAGTGGCTAGAGGCCTTGGCATGCTCTCTCTCTCTCTCTCTCTCTCTCTCTCTCGGCCTCTTTCTTTCTTTCAAATAAATAAATAAAATATTTTTTAAAGAAGTGCTGGAGAGATGGCTAAGTGGTTAAGGCACTTGGCTGCAAAACCTAAGGACCCAGGTTCAATTCTCCAGTACCCACATAAAGCCAGATACACAAGGTGGTGCATGTATCTGGAGTTTGTTCACAGTGGCTAGAGGCCCTAGCAAGACCGTTTCTCTCTCTCTCTCTGCCAATCTCTCTCCAATCAATAAATAATAACATCTTAAAAATAAATGGGATTGTTTGTTCCTTTTACTGTAAACTAGAGTTAAATATATTGTAAATTACTACACATTTTTAATGTCCATCACATTAACAAGCTCAAGAAATGGATCATTTCTGATATTCTCCCTGTCCATAAAGCTCTTCTTGCCAATTGTTTCCAGGGATCCCCAAGCTAACTGAAAGCTTCCAGATTTTCCCAAGAGAGAAATTATTGTAGAAATTATTTGGAGGCTGGCATGGCAGCACACACCTGTAGTGTCAGCACTCAAGAGGCAGAGGCAAGATGACCACAAGCAAGTTCAATACCAGTCCCGGTTATGCAGCAACACACTGTTAGCCTCAAAGCTAAATGTACAGATACCTTGGCCTTTCAGCGGCTTTTAGGGTCAAGGAATAGAGAAATGAAGGAGATAAAAGGAAAACTTTCTGGTGACAATGGGGACAGTCTGGAGAATAGCAAACATTTATATGTAATGCCTGTCTGGAGAACTAGCAAAAAACGCACATGAAATGCTTTTTGGAATTATTCAAATCTTCTTCGCTAGTAGTTTTAATTTCCTCAAGCCTTGGAGTGTCTCTAACCGGGACCAGCTTGGCTGGAAAGCGTTTGGATTTGGGGTTCAGCTCCCAACGTGGCACTACACCCTGGCTCCTGGCTGGCAGACGCAGGGCAACTTAAGAGAATAGGATCAGCTCCCAGCCAATCTTTCATGTTGGGCAATCTCTGAATCCACAGCCTTTCTCATCTTTGGTCCCTCTGGGCTGTTGTACAGCACATGTGCAGATGGACGCATACTTGCTAATATCTGCCCAGAGGCAAACGCCTGTTTCACAAAGGATGCGCCGGCAGTGGAGCACAGCCCATCCTCCTGGGCTCTCTCTGCGAGTCCCTTCCAGGTTAGGCATGGATGGCAGCGAAAAGCCCACCATAATTAATAGTCACCTCACTTTTTTTTCTTTTTTGCATGCAAGGGTACGTGTTCCTCTAGACACAAAAGGGCCTGGCTATCCATGACCTCGCAGTGCCTGAAACTACCTACCCATGACCATCATGATAGGAGGCAAAGATGATGACATCAAAATTAAAGGAGAGACTGATTGAGACGGGGAGGGGATATGATAGAGAGTGGAGTTCCAAAGGGGAAAGTGGGGGGTGGGGGAGGGAGGGAAGTACCATGGGATATTGTCTACAATTATGGAAGTTGTCAAATAAAAATAAAGAGTAAAAAAAAAAAAAAGTCACCTCAGTGTACTTGGAGTGTTCCAGGGGTCGCTGGCTTCCCTTTTGATCTCCCATGGAATATACTAGAACTTATGTTTGAAGTGGCTACCCACAACTAATTGAATTAATTGAAATTCCACAGCACAGGGCACTGAAGCAGCCAAGTTCTGGTCCAAAGTAGAGCCCCAGGGTCTTGTTTCAACCTCTGACCCGCCAACATATTCTCTATTCCAGATGATGGATATTTAGGTTTGGAGCTGGGAATTCTCAACAAGCTTTTCTGATAATCTATAGTTTTTCTTATTTAAGACAAGTTTCAGCTATTTAATCTCTTGAAATTAATTAATTAGTGAATTTTTTTTTTTTTTTTACTTTTCTTGAGGTACAGTCTCACTCTAGTCCAGGCTGACTTGGAACTCACTCTGTAGTGCCAGGCTGGCCTCAAACTCACAGCCATCCTCCTAACTCTGCCTCCTCAGTGCTAGGATTAAAGGCGTGTGCCACCACGCTTGGCTCAATTAGTAATTCTTTGAGACAAGGTTTCACTATGTAACTAAGGCTGGTTTCAAATTCATGATCTTCCTGCCTCTGCTTTCAAAGTGCTAGAATTACAGATATGTGTAATTCCTGGATGGCGTATTTCAAAATGAGGACACCTGCATATAATACATGTAATATATATGTACATATTGTTTCAAGAGCAGAAGGACACTGACTTCAGAGCTCTTATTATATGTTCAAGCAATATGTAATGTAGTACTGGCACGATCACTTTAAGGCTTTAGAGGCAGGCTTCCCTTCCTGGGTGTGAATGGGAAGAGCCCAGTTCGGGAATTCTCACGGACCATTCAGTACAGGCACGTACCCAACCTCTTCCAGTGGGCTACTTTCTCTAGTCTTGAGCGATAAGTCATTGCCATCCTCCTGGGTAAGATTTTTCTGCCTTCTCTCTTTTTCTTCATCTTGACAGTTTTCCAAGTCTGTCTTATTCTAAGGGGAAAAATAAGAATAACTTGAAATGTAATTTTAAGAACATTAGACAATCTTTATATCTAACCATGGGCTATCTGAAATCTCTCGATCTCTTTCTCCCTCCCTTTCTTTCCTCTTCCTTTGAAGTTTAAAATGTTTCTTTTTCTCTACACTTTTAGAATTAACATACATATTTTTGTACAAACTAATGGGATTCCTTGTGAGATTTCCATACACGCAGACAGCAAGCTGTGAGTTTATAGCCATTTGTTCTTGTTCTTCTACTCTAGCCCCTCAACTCTGTGAAGCTTTTGTCAAACTCACTGCCACAATTTAAAGAATAATCTCGCTGGGCGCAGTGTTGCACACCTTTATTCTCAGCACTTGGGAGGCAGAGGTAGGAAGATCGCTGAGTTTGAGGACTCCCTGAGACTACAGAGTGAATTCCAGGTCAGCCTGAATTAGAACCAAGACATTACCTTGAAAAAAAAAAAAAAAAAAGACTAGTCTCCTGTAGCTAATGCTAGTGATTTCTGGTTAGACTAAAGGTGATATCTAGATATTTCTCAACAGTTATCACCATAGGGAATTGTCTAGAAAACTCACTTTTCAAAACAAAACAAAGTGAAGTCTCAGGACTGCTTTTGGGTCCCCACTGGTTATTTGATTCTATGTGGACTGAGCAGTCTTGGCATGGTTTCTATAGGGTACCTCTGTGACCTTGATCGGGGGATGTGGAGGCCAACCAGCCTTTCTAGGCTATCTTCAGCCTTCAAAGACACATGTGAATTTCTCGTGCAATTTTTGAAGCTAGAAGCCACTTGTATGGAAGCTGGTGGGGACCACAGTGCAGGGATTTCTGCTCATGCCAAATAATGCAGAGGAATGAATGATATGGTAGGGAGGGATGCATGCCTGTGGAAGGAGTGAGTCACCCAGGATCCAAGCAATGAAAAGGATGGTCCAGCACACAGCTTCCCTACTCGAGATCTTGCCAGCGTGTGTGGGCCAATCTGGCTACTGTAGTGACCTTATCGCTTCTCAGGAAGATTCTAGGGTTTGCCCATGGCAGTGATGTACAATGGACACAATGGCAACATAGGAAATGATGTGACTCTAGAGGAATAGCTGGTCTTCTTTCTTTTCTTTTCTTTTCTTTTCTTTTCTTTTCTTTTCTTTTCTTTTCTTTCCTTTTATTTTCCTTTCCTTTCCTTTCTCTCTCTTTCTCTCCCCCCTTTGGTTTTTTAAGGTAGCTCTCTAGCCCAGGCTGACCTGGAATTCACTATGTAGTCCCAGGGTGACCTTAAACTCACAGTGATCCTCCTACAACTGCCTTCCTGAGTGCTGGGATTAAAGGTGTGCGCCATCATGCCCAGCCCTGGTCCTGGTTTTAAGCTAGTGAGTTTGATGGGAAAACTTGGCCTTGAGGTTTATTCTCCTATTTAGGTTTAATTATGTCACAAAAGTCATTGTTAAACCAGTGATCTCACCGCTGTCCTGCTGCTTTCAGTAACAGAGGAGGAGGTAGACAGCTGGTCTGCTGAACTTGAAGAAATAGTAAATGGAACCACTGTGTCTTCAATTATCTTACGCTCCTAGGCAAGAGGGAAACATTTTTTAAAATAGTATCTGAGGGCTGGAGAGATGGCTTAGCGGTTAAGGCACTTGCCTGTGAAGCCTAAGAACCCATGTTCAATTCTTCAGATCCCATGTAAGCCAGATGCACAAGGTGACGCAAGCACACAAGGTCACACATGCACACAAGATGGAACACTCATCTGGAGTTCATTATAGGGTCTGGAGGCCCTGGTATGCTAATCCTCCCCCTCCCTCTCACATTAAAAAAAGGCCAGTCTGTTGGGCTTGCCTCAAAAAGAAAATAGTATCTGAGAGCTGAAAAGATGGCTTAGCAGTTAAGGTGTTTGCTTGCGAAGCTTAAGGACCCAGGTTCAATTCCCCAGAACCCATATAAACCAGATGCACATGGTTGCGCATGTGGAGTTTGTTTGCAGTGGCTAGAAGCCCTGGTGTGTCCATTCTTTCTCTCTAATGGATAAATAAATAAATTAATTTAATTAAACATTTTAAAATTATATCTGAGAGAGAGAAAGAAAGAGAAAGATAGAAAGAAAGAAGAAATAAATAAATAAATAAATAAAGAAAGAAATAAAGAAAGAAAGAAAGAAAGAAAGGAAAGAAGGAAGGAAGAAAATGGGCATGCCAGGGCTTCTTGTCACTGCAAACAAACTCCAGATGCATGTGTCACTTTGTGTATCAGGCTTGATGTGGGTACTGGGACCATAAGGCTTTGCAAGCAAGCACCATCAGCCACTGAGCCATCTTTCTGAGACAGGTCAAGAATCAGACGCTGACCAGGGAACAGATATAATTGTATCATGTCCTTGAACATGGCTCAACACCACCTTGTCACAATCTCTGTTTGGGGGTTATTGTAGTCTTTTAGAGTCTATAAGATATGACTCTTAAACAGGGTGGAAGGGCTCTGCTTTCTGGAGTCAGACTGAACCGTGTGCACGTGTGCCACAGACACAAAAGTTAGAGACAGATTGAGGAGCTCAGATACAAAAGTCACATTCCTTTGGGGAAATTGCCTACCTCCTCATAGTATCTCCGTTCTTCCTCTTCCACCTCTTTTTGGGCCTTCTCCCACTCTTCCTTCAGCTTGTCCTGCTCCTTCTGGTATCTCTCCTGCCATGGAATGTTCACAGATTGTCTGGGACTGACCATTGCAAACATTACTGGGACCCACCCCCAGCCCCACCTCTAAATACTATGTGCAATATGTTGCAAGATTAACTTCTGATAACTTTTGGAATCTAATCTATTCATGCCGTAAAGGGAGGGAGGTGGATTACTGCTGTATGCCATTCAAACATGGTAGGAATATAAAAACCAGTGGTAAGGAGTATTTTCTAGTGTAGTATTTTGTAGAATTATTCTTTAGGGACATCACTAGAAATTTGCTTGGGGAGAGGTCAAAAGATTCAACACTGGGCTGGAGACATGGCTTAGTGGTTAAGGGTCATGCCTGCAAAGCCTAAGGACCCAGGTTCAATTTTCCAGGTCCCATGTAAGCCAGATGCACATGGTGGTGCATGTGTCTGGAGTTTGTTTGCAGTGGCTGGAGGCCCTGGTGTGCCCATTCTCTCTCTCTTTCTGTCTCTAATAAATAAATAAATGAAAATAACTCTTTTTAAAAAAAGATTCAACAGTATTCCTTAATTTCCATTTTATCCTAGATAGGACAAATTGACAGTTTGAGTTTTGCCACTAATAGAAATACATTGCTGGGCGGGGGGTGGAAGGTAAGAAAGCACCCAGTCCAATCCATTACTTCCAGGAGAGTTTAATGAGGGACTAATGAAACCTCACAGGTACAGTAACTTGGACATAAGAGCAGCTTTTATTTATTTATTTATTTTAATTTTGAGAGAGAGAGAGAGAGAGAGAGAATGGGTGCACCAGGGCTTCTCAGCTGCTATGAACTCCAGATATGTGCACCCCCTTTTTGGCATGTGCGGCATTGTGCACTTGTGTCACTTTTACATCTGGCTAAATGTGGGACCTGGAGATTCCGAACGGGTGTTCTTAGGCTTCACAGGCAGGCGCCTTAACCGCTAGGCCATCTCTCCAACCCAAGAGCAGCTTTTAAATACAATGGCTTTCACATCCCAACTCCCATCCTTGTTTCAGAGAGGGTGCAATGCTAGCCATCACTTCTGAGGGAAAATGCAACACTCTGCACAGGGATGGTATAAAATGACAACGTAGTGGGAGTCATTGACAGCCGGGCAAAAGTAATGTATAAGTGGAGATTCAAATCAATGCCTGAAGTGAGAACTGGCCCCATGGACACCTTGGGAGGACATCCTGACATAAGGAGACACAGGAGTGTGTGCGCACACTCTGACACTCAGGCTCATGCTATCAACCCTCTTTCAGGCTACTCCAGTCTCCAGGGGGAAGGCACTGAGGTTTCCCGGAGGAAGTTGTTTTGTCATTATCATAAGAGTGAAAGACCTTCGTGTGGATGTCTGGAGACAGGTGTTCTTAACCGTAGCGGAAGTATGGTTGGCTCACCCACGGCAAGCTCTTAACTCCACCTAAAAAACTTATGATCAGGGCTGGAGAGATGGCCCTGAAAGCTAAAAAAATATATATATATATATATATATTTTAAAAGCTTCTGATCGGGCTAGAAAGGCAGGGAAGGGGGACTTAATAGGATGGTATTGTATTTATGTAAGTAGAAGAACAGATTAATGGGGGTGAAAAGGCCTAAGAGAGGTCAGGGGAAGAGATTGAGTAAAGGAAAGGTAGAGGGAGGGCTAATCAAAATCTAGGCGGATATAAATAAGTCATATGGAAACCCACTTTTTGGATAATGGGACACTCAGGAGCCATAGATTGTTACTAGAAAATTTTCAGTGCCATGGATGGGATACCTTCCAGTGAGTTGTTGGCCAGGGAGGTCATGGATACCCCCAAAACATTACAGGCTATTGCTGAGGCTCTTGGTTTCCCACCAGGAATAGATGGTAAGACCCTATTGCTGAAGACTCCACATACTTGGGTTGCAAGGTCACTGAGAAATCCTGCTGGAGCTCAGCTGAAAATCTCCCCATGTAGACCAGCTGGCAGAAAGCTGGAAAAAGTTACGCTGCATGCAGTTCAATGTAAGAGAGAGAAAACACCAGTGGTGATACTCAACAGTAGACATTGCAAGCCTTAAATTTGGCCAGCCTGGCCAGATGAGCCAACGGGTACAATAGTTGCATGTCTGTTATGGGGGAAATGAACCATTCTCTAATTGGACTGCAGGCTTGCTCCATGGGAGGGAATACATCCCTGATACTGAAAACCTACAACAGGCGTAGTCATGAGCCCTAGGGGTGTAATGTCTGCTGGTATCTAGCTAAATATGTATACTATGTTCACCAAACTGCTTGGTGAACACTTCGTTTAACGTTCATACCCATATATTAATGCTACTCTCACGTTTGGTCAGAGAAGCTTCTCTTTTCAGATGTCAGTGACCTTGGGATGACTCAGAAGGTACCATGATGCTGAGAAGAAATGACAGAGCAGTGCTCAGCACTGAAACATCTCTATCACATCTTCCCAGGCTCAGGGTCCATTGTGGAAGAGGTGGCGGAAAGAATGTAAGAGCCAAAGAAAGGCTAGGACTCCTTACAATGTGCTCCTCCAGACACAAAATGACCTGGATATTCATGACCTCACAGTGCCTGACACTACCTATACAAGACCATCATAATAGGAGGAAAAGATGATGACATAAAAATAAAAGAGAGACTAATTGAGAGATGGAGGGAATATGATGGAGAGTAGAGTTTCAAAGGGGAAAGGGGGGGAGAATTACCATGGGTTATTGTCTACAATATGGAAGTTGTCAATAAAAAAAAAATTTAAAAAGCTAAGGATCAAAAGTGCATATTGTAAAACCTGGGCATGCTAGTGCATGCTTGAAATTCTAGCATAGGGAGACAGAGGCAGGCAATCCCTACAAGTTTGAGTGAGAACCTGCCTCAAAAATCCAAAGCCAAGGGCTGGAGAGATAGCTTAGCAGTTAAGGCACTTACCTACAAAGGCTAAGGACCCAGGTTTGATTCTCCAGGTCCCCCGTAAGCCAGATGCACAAGGTGGCGCAGGCATCTGCAGTTTGTTTGCAGTGGCTAAAGGCCTTGGCATGTCTATTTTCTCTCTCATTCTCTCTCCCTCTTTTTTCTCTCCCTCTCTCTTCTCTAATAAATAAATTAAAAAATCCAAAGCCAAAACCAATTCCAAAAACAAAACAAAAGAAAAATCCTGGGATCTTGGGGTGTAGCTCAGTTGGTTGGTGGTGGTTTTGCACACACGAAGACCCAAGATTGACATCCAGCACAGCATAAATTAGACTCCTTTTTTATTTGAGAGAGACCGAGAGAGAGAGAAAGAGAGAGAGAGAGGAAGACAGATAGAGATGGGTGTGCCAGCAGTGTCTCAGCTGCTGTGAATGAAATCCAGATGCTTGCGCCCCTTGTGGTCAAGTGTGGCATTGCGCCCTTGCATCGCTTTGCATCTGGCTAAACATGGGACCTGGAGATTGGAACCGCTGGAGACTGGAACCAGCGTTCTTAGGCTTAGAAGGCAGGCACCTTAACCGCTAAGCCATCTTTTCAGCCCTAGACTCATTTTTTTATTTAAAAATATTTTATTATTTATTTATTTAAGAGAAAGGCAGAGAGAGAGAGAGAGAGAGAGAGATAAAGAAAGAGAGAACAGGCACACCAGGGCCTCCAGCCACTGCAAACAAACTCCAGAAGCATGCACCACCTTGTGCATCTGGCTAATGTGGGTCCTGGGGAATCGAACCTGGGTCTTTGGCTTTGCAGGCAAGTGCCTTAACCGCTAAGCCATTTCTACAGCCCCTAAAGTAGACTCCTTGAATCCCAGCACTTGGGAGGTAGAGGGCAAGAGGATCAGAAGTTTTCCTGTGCTAAAACCCTATTCAATGAGACAGAACTTAGGAGAACGGAGGGCAATGCAACTGGCCAGTCCTACCTGGAGCAACCGCTCTTGTTCCTGCTGCCATTTCTCCTGTCGCCTGCGCTCCTCTTCCGGGTCCCATGCCCAGAACTTAAACTGTTCAAGAAAAACAAACAAAAAACAGTGAAACCCCACAATTAGAAATGAGCCACATCCTCACAAACAGGCAAGAGAAGACAAGTCATCTCCAACCTGGCACCCGAGGGACACAGAAACACACGTCTTCATATATCAAATGTCCTCTGGTGGCCGGATCCACTTTATTTTCTGACCGTGGTCCCTATTTACTTTATTCTACGATGCTGGGTTGGTTCTGTGAGCCTTTGGGGGGGGCTGCTAATGAAGTAAGCAGTAAGTACGTGCCAAAGTCAGCCTCACGTTGCTGATGAACTTCCAAACCAGGCACAAGCTATAGGAGGAAGGGATTTATTGAAGCTTACAGAGAGAGAGGGGAAGTTCCATAATGGCAGAAGCAGTTGGCCCCTTTCACAGGACTAAGCAGAGAGAGAGAGAGAGAGAGAGAGAGAGAGGGAGGGAGAGAGAGGCCACAAGCCACCACTAGCAAGCAAGCAAGCACACTTAGGTACTCCAGGCAAAGCTCTAGCACTTTGCAGATCTTTAGAGGGGAATTCCAAATCCACCCCACTCCTTAGGGCTGGACCCTAGGATCCGCCCACAGTGGCACCTCTTCAGCCAAGGAGCTGGAGATCTAAATGACAAGCTTTAATAAACTCCTGAATCAATTGGGGACCATCTATTGAAACTTCCACAGTAAGTCATGAAGGAAGTGGTGACAGGCATGGGATGGCTTTGTTGCCTGTCTCATAGTAAACCTTTGAAGAACTCATGCATTTGAGTATAAGATACTTGTTTTGCATAATGTGGTGTTTTTAAAAAAATATATTTAATTAATTTATTTATTTGAGAGTGAGAAAGAAGCAGAGAGAGAGAGAAATGGGGGGGGGGAATGGGTGTATCAGGCCTCCAGCCACTGCAAACAAACTACAGATGCATGCACCCCCTTGTGCATCTAGATTACTTAGGTCCTGGAGAATCGAACCAGAATCCTTTGCCTTTGCAGGCAAACGCCTTAACCACTAAGCCATCTCTCCAGCCCCCATAATGTGGTGGTTTGATTCAGGTGTCCCCCATAAACTCAGGTGTTCTGAATGCTAGGTTCCCAGCTCATGGAGATTTGGGAGCCTTGATGGAGGCAGTGTATTGTTGGGGGTGAGCTTATGGGTATTATAGCCAGTCTCCCCTTGCCAGTGTTTGGCACACTCTCCTGTTGCTGTTGCTCACCCGAGGAGTCGAGGAGGTGATGTCCACCCCCTGCTCATGCCATCGCTTTCCCCTGCCATCATGGAGCTTCCCCTCGAGTCTGTAAGCCAAAATAAACCCTTTTCCCCATAAGCTGCTCTTGGTTGGGTGATTTCTGCCAGCAATGCGAACCTGACTGCAACACATACTAATTCTAGACCGGAGTCTAACTGACTGGTTATTATGGGAGAAATGTATGACGTAAGAAGTAGTGTTTGCTTGCTGTGCTTTGAAACCAGTCCTTTGTATTGCTACTGCTTTTCCATAGCAGCTTTCCCCAGTGCTCACCCAGCCACCTACGCTCCAGATAGGAGGAGCTCCAGCCCAGGGCCACCAGCACCAACACTCAAACCAAAGACTTAAGAAATCCTGAGAGAAGGCTTTTGCAAGTTTGGGGAGGGACAGAAATACGGTCAGTCCTCTGAGCCCATGGATTCTGTCTTCTGTTCTACTTTCCACAAGCCAGAAATAAGAACGTCTCCATCCCCACCCAGGGGCACATGACCAGTTTAGCATCCTTGTTCCCAATCCAAATTTAAGATGGATATCAATGGATGATATCATCCCCTTCAGATCTGTGCCATGAGTGCCAGCTTTGGGTCCTGGAGTTCTCAACCACTTGAGCGGACTCAGCTTCAGGATTCCCAGTACTGACTTACAGTTGAACCTCTACATACACTCCTTGGTCTGAAATGCGGCAGGAGATATGAAGGGTTATGTAATACATGATGGGTCCCTTCTCTGCTCTGCATGGGAACTTAGAAATTCCCAAAGTAGCTGGGCCTGGTGGCACACAGTGCCTTTAATCCCGGCATTGGGGAGGCAGAGGTAGGTGGATCACTGTGAGTTCGAGGCCACCCTGAGACTACATAGTTAATTCCAGGTCAGCCTGGGCTAGAGTCAGACCCTATCTCAAAAAAAAAAAAAAAAAAAAAAAAAAAGAAAGAAAGAAAAAAAAAGAAAAAGAAAAAAGAAATTCCTAAAGTGAGACAATGTGTGTATAGATAAGAATTGGTACAGGCTATGGTGGACCTTTTGGATAGGCACTGGGGAAGGGAGAATCATTCATGTATTAGGCACTGTAGAGGTGTCTGCATAATTCCTTTGACAAAGGCTCATAACTCTGAAAGAAAGCTACTGGTAGCTCACTGTGCAATCAGGAAGTGAGGTACAGAGGACTGCACTCCACCTTCGGGGTCAAGGGGCCGGTAAATCTGGGATCAAAGGTACAATACTGATCAATCACGTGGCTTCTTCCCTCGAGAGAAATGCCATGGTCATTTGGTGCCATAGGGGAAATCTCCGGATCTAATGGGGATTTTAGGGGTGAGTGAGGATGACAGGGCCAGCACCCAAAACCACAGTTGAGATATGACAAAGAATTGCCAGTGTCCTGTGTCTTGACATCTGAATTAGCAAATGCTAAGTAAATAGAAACAGTATGTACAGGGACTGTACCCCTGGGTACTGACGTGAAAGGCACTGCTCTGGCGGGGTCGGTGATAAAAGGAGGGGGATCTAAGCGTGTGGGTGGGGGAAGAAAGTATTTGGTAACTACATTTCCTGCTTGACTATTGTAAATACAAAGTCCATTAGTTAAGAAAACAGATACTTGTGAGAATGGTAATGGCAAGAGAATATGTGTCTTGTCACTCAGAGAAAGCCCAGCAATGCATTATGCATATTGTTCTTAGTTTTTTTTTAATGAGTTGAATGCTGAGGACATAGCTCAGTGGGAAAGCAGTATCTTGTATGCTCAAATCTCTGGATTTGAGCCTCAACGCCACAAAATAGAAGAGTTTGAACAACAGCTACAGAAATTTCACTTTATTATTAATTCCTGTTGACACATTCATTTTAAGAACGTCATTAGATTTCCCTTTCCTGATCATGTTAAATACCGCTCATAGTGACAATCCATGTCTCCATAATTTTTCTGATAACATTACATTTTTCTTTTAAAATCAATCACTTGGATCTTATTTTTGGTTGACTGCTGTTTAAGAAAAGTCAAAGGGCTGGAGAGATGGCTTAGCGGTTAAGGCGCCTGCCTCCTAAGCCTAAGAACGCCAGTTCCAATCTCCAGGTCCCACATTTAGCCAGATGCAAAGTGATGCAAGGGTGCAATGCCTCACTTGACCAAAAGGGGGCGCACACATCTGGATTTCATTTGCAGCAGCTGAGAGGCTGCTGGCGCGCCCATTCTCTATCTGTCTTCCTCTCCCTCTCTCTCTCTCTGTCTCTCTCTGTGTCTCTCTACAAAAATAAAAGAGAAGTCAAAGATAATATACATTAAAACCACACTGGGTGTGTGACCTCATCCCTTTTGTAAGGAGTTACTCACAGGTGTAGTGACGGGTGACTTTTCACTGCTTGGAGAATCCACTGTACAGAACAAGAGAAAGAGAGTCGTTATGAATGTGAGGACCATCCCATTATCTTTGCCTTTGCTCCTTTGATTGGAGTGTGGTTCCTATGTCAGCTTCACCATTTTTTTTTTAAGTTAAGAGCATTAAAAACCAATCATAATCAAGCCCAGCCCTGAAGCAGATGGCACCCATCACCAAAGAAAATGAGGAGCGCACACAACTGACCACATCACTTAGCGCTAGGTACTAGACTCTAAGTAGCCACAACTGCTCCTATTAGTGCTGTCTCTCAACGCCCCATTGCGTTCTGGCTTGATTGAGCAAGTCCCTCACTGCCTGACATGGAGCAGTACTGCACAGAGCGGCCAGATGTCATCCAAGGAGGAGAGAGAGTGACACAGTTAACAAGAGGACTATCTCTGTTTAAAAGGGGAGGGGGATGATAAAGAAACAGGCGAATGATATTGTTTCTTTGAAATCTCAAAATCAACATCAAATTCTAAGCAATTTTCTCTCAATTTTAGTACAAGCGGGACTTGGAGTGATATCAAAGCTCTTCGCGAACTGTGTCAGAAACAAACATTTTTTTCCCCCTGAAATCAGAAACAAAGACAAAATGCAGACATCATTGGTTGCCCCAACATGGATTTTTGCACAAAAGAAAGGCAGCTATCCGGTACGTGTTTTACCTGACTGGGAGAAAAACTGGGAGCGTCGCCAAGAGTTCTGAACTCTAAGCGGAACACTGGCAGTGCCAGGCGACTCTAGATCGGATGTGGAACAGAACAAACAGAAAACCATGAATCCAGGTGAGAACTGAACAGAACCATGACCCCACAAATCAAAGAAGGGTAGACTGTAGTCAACCCAAGTACTGAGTTTGTGAACCTAACATGAAAACTAGAGCTGGAAAGATTGCTCAGTGGCTAAGGTGCTCGCCTGAAAAGCCTAATGACCAGGGTTTGATTGCCCAATACCCACGTAAAGCCAGATACACAAAGTAGCACATGCATCTGAAATTTTTTCACAGTAGCAAGAGGTCCTGGTGCACCCATTCCATCTGTCTGTCCCTCTAGTCTCTATCTCTCTCTTCTTGCAAATAAATAAATAAAAATATTTTAATGTCTAATTTAATACATACAAACCCAAAGACCTGGATGAAGATCAGTAGAACTGGGTCACTTTCTGCACCTGCTGTCTGCATGGGTGTTGGGTGAAAGTTTTTAGGCTCATACTTAATGAGTATATTATTTAAGAGCTAATGCTCAAAATGACCCAACAACATGCTATGGAAAAATGTCAGATGGGCTTTGGAGAACACCAGACAAGTATAAAAGGCAACAGAGAGCTGGAGAGATGGCTTAGCAGTTAAGGCGCTTGCCTGCAAAGCCTAAGAACACATGTTCAAATCTCCAGGTCCCACATAGCCAGACACACACTGATGCAAGCACACAATGTTGCACATGCGCCCCAAGGGGGCACACATGTCCAGAGTTCATTCACAGTGGCTGAATGGCCCCTGCATGCCCATTCTTTCTCTTCCCTCCCTCCCTCTTTTTCTCCCTTTGTCTCTCACTCAAAAAATAAAAAAAATTAATTTTAAAAAGGCAACAGAGATGGGTGGTTGAATTATGGTATGATCCACAGTGCACTGAATGAAGGGAATGTGTGGAACTGTGGCTGCTTTCTTCAGCACATCCAGAGGCATGAGTCTAAGACTATCTGTGCTCAGGAAACATGCAAGAGTCCCTGACAAACATTCCCACCTTTAAGCAATGAGCTCTGTTGTCCTATCTTAGCCCATCATTTCCACAGCAAATGAGCAGTATTGTTTTAAAGGGTGTGCATATGTGCTGGGCACAATTTGGAGGTGTCTTTATTGTTTTGAGAAAGGAAATTGGTCAGATTTAACTTATTTTGTGAATATTTTCAGAATGTTTAAAGTCTGTGCTGATTGCCTATGAGTGTGTTTAGGGAACACCACTGGAACACCCTTAGGGTTGGTGGGACGATCTCCAGGGGCCTCTCTGAGTGTCTATACACAGATGACTTTAAAGAAACAGGAAAGGTATCACCTTCCAGGGGAGACGGTAGTTATGAGATGTGGCTCCTGAAATCCTGGTTCTAACCTCATGGTTCCTTTGGACTTCCTTTGAGTCACAGGTGTGTACTGACCTTTCATATCTGAACCAAGATTCATTATTTCCTCCTACTCCAACTAAAGACAAATTATCTTCTTTTTTTTCATTTCCTTTTCTTTCCTTTCCCTTTCCTTTCCTCTTCTTTCTTTTTTCTCCCTTCTCTCTTCCTCCCCTTCCTTTCTTTCTTTTCTTTCTTTCTTTCTCCCTCTTTCTTTCCCTTTCCCTCCCCCTCTTTCCTCCTTTCCCTCCTTCCCTCCCTCCTTTCCTTTCTTTCCTTTCTTTCCTTTCTTCTTTCTTTCTTCCTTCCTTCCTTCCTTCCTTCCTTCCTTCCTTCCTTCCTTCCTTTCTTTCTTGGCAGAATCTCACCCTAGCCCAGGCTGACTTGGAACTCACTCTGTAGCTCTAGGCTGGCCTCAAACTCAGTAATCCTCTTACCTCAGCCTCCAGAGCACTAGGATTAAAGACAAGTCATGTGTTTACAAGTTATATTTATTAGCGGCCTCTTGCTTCCAGAAAGACAAGCACCTTCTAAACTCTAGACAAGTGGAACTGTTCGATTCCTACCTGTCAATGAGGGAATTTAAATAAAACTTCAAGTCAGTAGTTTTGGGGGTGTGATCCCTGGATCCACCACATTAGCACCATTCCAGCATTTGCCAGAAATGCAGATTCTCAGGCCTCTGTCCATGATGATGGCTTCGAGCCATGTCTCTGCACTGTCAATGCTTTTCTTCCAAGGAAAGCGTTCCTTATGGATCATCTCAAGTAATGCTTCCAATATTCCTAAAAGTTGGTCTAATGATCACTCCCATTAGATATGGGATGGTTAGATATTAGGGAGAACCTGATGGGTAAGGCTGTGCAGCTAAGAATCTGAACCTAGAAGTTCTATCTCTGTTTATTTTTATTTATTTATTTGACAGAGGGAAAAAGAGAGAGAGATAATAGGCACACCAGGGCTTCCAGCCACTGCAGACGAACTCCAGATGCATGCGCCACCTTGTGCATCTGGCTTATCTGGGTCCTGGGGAATCGAACTTAGGTCCTTTGGCTTTGCAGGCAAGAGCCTTAACTGCTAAGCCATCTCTCCAGCCCTAGAAGTTCTATCTCTAGAGTACACACTTATGATGCCAGCTTCCATGAACCAGAACCTGTACAGCACACATGCACTCCAAATACAATTGTACCTTAAGAATTAGTTTAGAAACATTCCAGTGCTGCTTGATTTGATTTTTTTTTTTTTTTTTTTTTTTGGTTTTTCAAGGTAGGGTCTCACTCTGGCCCAGGCTGACCTGGAATTAACTATGTAGTCTCAGGGTGGCCTCGAACTCTCGGCGATCCTTCTACCTCTGCCTCCCGAGTGCTGGGATTAAAGGCGTGCGCCACCACGCCCGGCTTGATTTTTTTAATTAGTCATCTTGGGTAAAGTGTGAAGTAGGTTGCCTTATTTCAGCATCACAGTTCTCAGAATCAAAATGCTTTAAACACAACAGGCAATGAAATGTATAAATAAGGCTGGAGAGATGGTTCAGTGGTTAAAGGCGCTTACTTGCAAAGTCTGATGGCCTGGGTTCGATTCCCTAGTATCCACGTAAAGCCAGATGCACAAAGTGGCACATGCATCTGGAATTCGTTTGCAGTGGCAGGAAGCCCTGGTGTGCCCATACTCAACTCTGTCTCTCTCTCTCTCTCTCAAATAAATTAAAAGAAATATAAATATATGAGATGATAAAATGAATCAATATGGCTTAAATATCTATCCCCAGTATACACTCCTTATTACCCAATTATAAAGTGCTAGAAATAAGACAATTAAAATCTGCCTAACTATGGTCAATTGCTTGGCCTCATTGTGACATTTTACTTTTGATAATACTTTACTGGACTGCAGGACTGCTAAGTTGACATCAGGTACTTTGAGGTTAGTTAGTATTGAATATGTGTCCATATTAAGAAACTACTGAGGGCTGGAGAGATGGCTTAGCGGTTAAGGCATTTGCCTGCAAAGCCAAAGGATCCCGGTTTGACTCTCCAGGACCCATGTAAGCCAGATGCCCAAGGGGGTGCATGCATCTGAAGTTCATTTGCAGTGGTTGAAGGCCCTGGTGTGCCCATTCTCCATCTCTCTCTGCCTCTTTCTCTCTCTCAAATAAATAAATAAATAAATAAAATATTTAAAAAATAACTAATGAAAAATATATCTTTAGTTCCTCCCAAATTCTCTCTGTTTTGCATACAGGGCCCCCAAAACTCATCACCAAAGGCTAATGGAAGCCAACTCAGATTCTGTCAAGGGTGACCTCAAAGAGCTGCCCATCCTTGCAAAGAGAAGCAACAAGAAAACCAAGCTCAATGAACTTGGGCTGCCTGACAAACCCTGTCTACAAAATACACTGGGGAAACCCAGGAAACCTAACACACCTGCCTCCCAAACCAGCTGTTTCCACACCTAGAGAACTTGGATCGCTCCAGCCTTTATGCATCTGCTTTGAGGAATAATCCCCCGGGATTGTGGAATTCTCAGAATTACATTCCGAATACATTCCTAAGGCTCTTTGTGGTGGTGTGGGTACGTGGGTTTCTCCACTAGAATGATGGGCTTAAAGTTGGATTCAGAAAGAATAAAGGGGCAGGGCTGAGGATGTAGCTCAGCACTAGAGAGCTTGCGTAGCATGCACAAGACCATGGGTTCAAACCCTAGCAACGCACACACACACACACACACACACCACGGTAATAAAGGGGTGAATTCATAACCCTATATGACCCATAAAGTATTTGGGAGTCAGCGCTATCTTAAGACCTTAATTAGCCCTTGGTTCCCGTATTTTAGAGGCTACCCATTCTCACACTATATTAAACATATTAAAATGTATCAAACATATGTATTAAACACATTAAAACATCCTTTGTGTTTATGTGTGTGTGCATGTGTACATATGTATACACACACCCTGAAGATGTCTCTTTTGAGCGTTTCATGTATTTTTACCTATTAAAATTTTTTTTAACTGTAAGGAATTTTGGGAAAAGGTAAGATTTTTTTGACTATAAGTAGTATATTTAATCTACAAGTGAATGATTCTTTGGTAATCATCATTCATGCCCAAGAATTACTACGGAGGAAAGAAATCTGACATTTTCCCAAAATTACTGTCAAATTCAATAGGTATTTTCTGAAGACTGGAATTAATAAAATTGACATAAACTTTTAAAAAATATTCTGAATTTTCATTTTTAACTGCCTTTTATATGTTGTAGCAATACAAACTTCTTTTCTTTTTCTTTTATTTTTTGGGGGTTTTAGAAGTAGGGTATCATTCTAGTCCAGGCTGACCTGGACTTCACTCTGTATTCTCAGGCTGGTCTCGAACTCACAGTGATCCTCCTATCTCTGCCTTCTGAGTGTCGGAATTAAAGGTGTGTGCTACCATGCCTGGCCAAATTTCTTTTTAAAGTCTCAAACACTTGTGTAGGCCCTGCTGTGCCTAGAGCATGTGGCTGACAAAGTGGCCTCCATCGCTGGCATTCCCACCTAGTCAAACAGAGCATGCACCTCAGTCTTTATTCTGAAGTTCTGTGTTCAGCAAACACCATGGATGAGAGATCACTGACATGAAATCTGTGAGCAGCCTTTACAGAAGACAAGATTTTACCCCACGCGGGCCCAGCAGACCATGAAGGCTCACCTAAAACCCTCCCTCCCCTTTACCTTGAGAGTTGAGATTTGGCAAATGCAGTTGGTTGGTTTCAGGCATTTTGTCCAGAAATGGAAACGTCAGGGTGGCTTCAGGTTCCGGAGATTTTGGCTTTACCACCTGGACCATGGGCAACAGACAGAACATTAAAAGATACTTCGCTAATCAATGCACAGATGAAATGCAATGGGAGGATCCGTGTTGACAACACACGTCAATAAGCATAAACTAACTTTACAATGGAGAAGGGTTTCCTTTCCTAATGCCCTTCCATTGGCTGTAACAGCAGAGGAGACAATGTTTCTGAGAAACCCAACAAGAGCATAAAAATGTGATCGTCCCACTTTCTTTAAGCCCAGAAGACATTATTGTATTTTTGGAACTATGCACCAGCTTCCATTTCCTATTGACCAATAACATGTTCTCTTTCTGATGTCATACGATACTGAGCTTGTTATAAAATGACATATTTCATATAAGATAATTTTTAAAAAGGGACACCTTTAATGACAACATTCTTAAGACTGTTTACCTCCTCCCACAGATTGATGCAAAACCCAGTGAAGACAATCTACTCTCCCTGTTGACAAAGAGGTGACACACAGTGACATTCACATACATGTCCATAGGCATATTAAGTGACTTGTCCTTCTGGTACATAGTTACAAAGTTATAGGCTTTAAATGTTCTTGTGTTTGCTTTGGAAAAATGGATTTTTTTCTTGTCATTGCTAATTAATTATATTTGTTCCTTCCTAGTCTAATGACCTTCAGTAGAAATTCCTTCCCATGACTTGTTGATTCCAATCAACTTACTTCTGGAAACCACATTACCACGTCTACTTCTCCAGGGTTTAAAATAACACTTGGCAGACTCCAAGCTTGAATGGAGAGCGTGGTTAACCTTGATCTCACGCTCAGCCTGGTGACCGTTACTCATGTATGACAGCTAGCCACCTCGGGGTGAATGAGGCTACGTAGCATCTATTTTCTCTTAAGGTGATCTAGGATTTGGTTCTTGGGATAAGTTACTGTTAGGATTTCTTCAGTGTTGGGTTTTTTTTTTTTATTAATTCAACTGAAAGATTCTTAAAGATAATATAGTCAATTAAGTAGCATTATGGCGGTCAGCCAGATGTCCTCATGAATCTCAGAATTAACACATAGCAAAAATTAAGGCCTGGGGGCTGGAGAGATGGCTTAGCGGTTAAGCGCATGCCTGAGAAGCTTAAGGACCCCAGTTCGATTCTCTAGGTTCCACTTAAGCCAGATGCACATGGTGGCGTATGCATCTGGAATTCATTTGCAGTGGCTAGAGGCCCTGGTGTTCTCATTCTCACTCACCCTCTTTCTCTCTCTCTCTCCCTCTCTCTGTCTCTAATATAAATAGATAGATAGATAGATAAATAAATAAATAAATAAATAAATAAATAAATAAAATCTTAAAAAACAACAACAACTAAGGCCTGGTTCTACCAGTTTACCACCCTGAAGTCTCAGCACCACAGGTACTAATTTCCTCAGTGGTGGAAGTTGACAAGAGCAAGTTTCAGTTAATGAGCACAGACGTGTACAGAATGCTGCTATGGGGAAAAGCCAACCTGGATGCCTGGAAGCTTTGTGTTGATAAATATAACACCCTCAAGTGAGATGAGAGAGTAAAAGCTGCTGTAAGTACTGTGTGATCCTTATGTAAGAAGTAAGGAGGGGGCTGGAGAGATGGCTCAGCATTTAGAGGCACTTGCTTTCAAAGACTGATGACTCAGGTTCAATTCCCCAGTACCCATGTAAAGCCAGTGGCACACACCTCGAGTTTGTCTGCAGTGGCAGGAGGTCTTGGAATGCCCATACTCACTCTCTAAGTTTCTGTCTCTTTTAAATAAATTTAAAAAAATTTTTGTTTTAAAGTAGTAAGGAGGGGCTGGAGAGATGGCTTAGGGGTTAAGGCACCTGCCTCCTAAGCCTAAGAACACTGTTTCCAATCCCCAGTGGTTCCATCTCCAGGTCCCAAGTTTAGCCAGATGCAAAGTGACGCAAGGGCGCAATGCCGCACTTGACCACAAGGGGGAGCACACATCTGGATTTTGTTCGCAGCAGCTGAGACACTGCTGGTGCGCCCATCTCTGTCTTCCTCTCTCTCTCTCTCTCTCTTTTTCTCTGTCTCTCTCTCTCTGTGTCTCTCTCCAAAAAAATAATTAAAAATAAAAAGTTTTTTTAAAAAAGTAGTAAGGAGAAAGGGCAGGAAGTTCCCCAGAGACAGCAGGGAAAGCAGTGCGCTCCAGACCAGCATTTAGTCTGCTTATCTACTGTAAGCCCAGAGTTACGGTGTGTGGGCTCAGTACCACTCCATACCAAGAAGAATTTGTAATTCTAGGTACTTATGCTGTAAGAAATGTTATTCTAGCCAGGCATGGTGGCATGCACACACCTTTAACCCCAGCACTCAGGAGGCAGAGGTAGGAGGATCGCCATGAGTTTGAGGCCACCTTGAGACTACATAGTGAATTCCAGGTCAGCTTGGGCTGGAATGAGACCCTACTTTGAAACACCAAAAACAGAAAGTTATTCTGAGGGTAATGTTTACCAGATATCTAAAGAGCCCATGACATAAAAACAAACCCCTGAACATTTTTTTTTGCACAATGAGTTGGGTATGAAACTAATAGTCCAAGGATAGTTCCCACTAACAGGGACACAGATGAGGAATGCCTATGAATACGTTTTAATTATGGTAGTTGTTTTTTTATGAGAGACAGAGAGAGAGAGAGAGAGAGAGAATGGGCGCGCTAAGCGGCCTCTCAGCCGCTGTGAACAAACTCCAGACGCATGCGCCCCTTGTAGGCAAATGCGGCATTGCGCCCTTGCACCACTTTTTGCATCTGGCTAAAAGTAGGACCTGGAGATTGGAACCAGTGTTCTTAGGCTTGGCAGGCAGGCGCCTTAACCACCAAGCCATCTCTCCAGCCCTATGGTAGTTATTTTTGTCTGGTTAAAAGAAAATTTTAGGAATATATAAGTCTTCCATTCAGTTTAGATTTGAGTGAACAAATGAACTTGGGATAATAATAAATAAACAATTATATATCTGTTTGTGGACAAGGTTTTTTGGCAAAGTTGAGAAACCCTACCTGCTCTGACTCTGTATTTCTACTCCCCTTTACAGATTTTTGGTTTTTTTTTTAATTCTTTATGTTTAACAATGGGGAACAGCTAGGGTATGAAACACCCCAAATGCATGCAGGCAATGAGCATTTTAAAAGCTCTACCAAGGACACACCTCAGTTCTGTGAGGCCAGGGGCTGTGTCCTGTTTTCTGTTGAATGTCCAGTACCTGGTGGAGTGCCTAACACATGGTAGGTATGCAGTTAACATGATGAACTAAATGATGGGTGAGATGAAACTGAATGGTGAAAATTTCACTTTAAATTCAGATTCACATTTAGGGTGTGTTTTAAAGGTGGAAAGCCACCACAAAATTTGACTATCGTGCAAGACTGAAATTCTCTAGGAGCTTTTAACAATACAATCTGAGCCTTGCGGACATAGAGTCTGATCAATTTGGTCTGCTATGGGCACAGTAGCTTTTAAAATCTTTAAAATTGGAACACTGATAAATGATGAGAATTTTTAGATTTGGTATTTTAAAATAATCCTAACTCAAGTAAATAAAACTGGAAGCATGAAAATGTTTAATAAGAGCAAGATTGTCAAGCCCATTAGAATTTATTGTACCAGAACAACAGTGTTCCTTTGTTAAAAAGCAGGTAAATATTGGAAAGAGAATTTTCAATAAACTCTCAGGTCAAAAGCAAGGAAGGTCAGACACAGAACTAAACCCTCACTTCAAGGCTTTATAACATTTAAAATAAAATATGTTAAAAATTAAAAAAAATTAAATACAAATTTTTAAATGTTGAAGGGATATGTACAAGAGGTAGGTCTTGTTGATTTACTCCTTCACTCATTCTATTTCTAACTTGTTTATTTAATTTCTAACTTGTTTAAGAATACATTTACATATATTATAGTATTTGATATATTCATGATGTATCTATATATATTTATTTCTTTTTATTTTGAAAAATATTTTTTTAATTTATTTGTAAGCAGAAAGAAATAGAGAGAAGAAAGACAGAGAGAATGGATGTACCAGGGCCTCCAGCTGCTGTAAATGAACTCTAGATGTACTGGAGAATCTAACGTAGGTGGTTAGCCTTTGCAGGCAAGTGCCTTAACCACTGGGCAATCTCTCCAGCTCTCTTTTATATTCGCTTACATGTTTCATAATGAATGTGTAGCATGTTTGTTTCTGGAAAAATGAAATACAGAGTAAAGACAGGGGAAAAAGATGAGAAGAGATCAACCTTCCTGCCCGCTCGTGGGAAGCCACATTGACTTCTGGATTTAAGGACTTTACCTTCTGAGACAGCACTAACTCCACCTTCCCACTCATCCCATTTCCTGGCTTCTTCTCCTCTTGTTCTTCCAGCACCTCGTTTTTCGGCTGGGGGCTGGAAGAAAACTCCACGAAGGCCACAGTTGGGCTGCATCGAGTCACAGTTGTCATAAAATGCTGTGGCTCTGGAAGGGAGCCGTACCCAGAAACAGACAAGAAAAAAACAATCAGACAAAGGGTCATTTTCCTGCCATGCTGCGACAGACATCTGGTCTGTGTCCTCCCCTCCAATGGGAAGACGAGTCACTCAGTGTGTGATGTTAAATAGCAAAAGCCTAAGAAAGTTGATTCTCTTGACCCATTCATGACACAAAACACATCAAAGAGCCCCGATATGAACGACTGAAGTTCTTAGTCGTCATGGTGCAACTCTAAATAACACTATATGACACAAAGTATTTAATGCCAGTTGGAGTGGATAAGAGAATGTCCAGAGATAGCATTAATCCTCTTGACTGAAAGGCAGACTGACTTCTCTTTTAAAATTTCTTTTTTTCTTTACTTGAGAGAGACAGAGAGAAAGAGACAGAGACACAGAGAGAGGAAGAGGCAGAAAATGTGCATGCCAGGGCCTCTCAGCGGCAGTGAGCAAATTCCAGACGTGTGTGTGCCCCCTTGTATGCATGTGCAACATTGTGTGCTTGTGTCACTTTTGCATCTAGCTGAACATGGGACCTGGAGATTTAAACAAACGTTCTTAGGCTTTGCAGCCAGGCGCCTTAACCGCTAAGCCATCTCTCCAGCCATGTCTCCAGATGAAGACAGAATGGGCTCGCCAGGGCCTTTAGCCACAGCAAACAAATTTCAGATGCATGCGCCACCCTGCATCTGGCCTTACGTGGGTATTGAGGACTCAAACCCAGGTTTTTAGGCTTTGTAGGTCAGAGCCTTAACTGCTGAGCCATATCTCCAGTCCTTGACTTTTCCTTTTTAACACCATATTTTATTAACTGGTATGTGTTAAGGATTGTGGGACAGATGTCTGTAATGTGGTGAGAACTAACTGTTCTCTGGTACATAAAGACTTAAGTGTGCTTTATGGGAGGTGGTAAAACCACCAGGTAAAGGAGTCTATCCAAGTATGGAGGTACTGGGCTGGAGAGATGGCTTAAGAGTTACAGCACTTGTCTGAGAAGCCTAAGGACCCAGGTTAGGCCTTCCAGAACCCACATAAACCAGATGTACAAGGTTGTGCATGTGCATAAGATGGATCACACATCTGGAGCTCAACTGCAGTGGTTAGAGACATCGGCACACCAATTCTCTCTCTCTCTCTCCCCTCCTCACAAATAAAATAACTAAATAAAATCATTAAAAAGAAGAATGGAGATCCCATCCAGTATGAACATGCACATGCTATTATTTATTACTTTTAGTTTAATTTCTTATAAAGTGCCATTGAGACCAATTTGGTATTGGAAGAGGAAGAGAAATTTTCATGTCTATCAAAAAAAGAAATGTGTGAAAAATAGATATAATAACCCACAAAAATTGACGAATAGTATTTGACCAACAGAAGGTCCCTTCCTCAAAACAATGGATGTGGTATATTCATATTCACCAAGATTTGGGTCGTTTTGCTTTCAAACTATTCATAAACCTTATTATTTCAGAATTTGTTAGGTATGACCAATATATTGTGGTACTAGGGATCAACCTCAGGACCTCAAACGTGCCAGGTAAGTTCTCTACCACCGAGCTTTATCACCAGCCCAGTTATTATATTTATTTTGATGTTTGTCTTATCCATTGTTATTAAAGCCAGTCAACATATGACCTTTAATTTTAGAATTTTATAAGGAAATTCGATATTTTTATCAGGATGAATATATACTTTTAGGAAATAAAGTATTACTGAGTAGCAAAAACAAAAAAGTAGGCCTGGCCGGGTGTGGTGGCACACGCCTTTAATCCCAGCACTTGGGAGGCCGAGGTAGGAGGATCACTGTGAGTTCGAGGCCACCCGGAGACTACATAGTGAATTCCAGGTCAGCCTGGGCTACAGTGAGACCCTACCTCGAAAAACAACAACAAAACCAAAACAAAAAACAAACAAAAAAAGACTTGGAGCCAGGCGTGGTGGCGCACGCCTTTAATCCCAGCACTGGGGAGGCAGAGGTAGGAGGATCACCATGAGTTGGAGGCCACCCTGAGAATACAGAGTGAATTCCAGGTCAGCCTGGGCTAGAGTGAGACCCTACCTCAAAAAACAAAAAACAAAAAAACAAGAAAGAAAGAAAGAAAGAAAGGAAGGAAGGAAGGAAGGAAGGAAGGAAGGAAGGAAGGAAGGAAGGAAGGAAGGAAGGAAGAAAGGAAGAAAGAAAGGAAGAAAGAAAGAAATAGAATTCCTGGTCAGCCTGGACCAGAGTGAAACTCTACCTTGCAAAACCAAAAAAAAAAAAAAAAAAAAAAGACTTGGATTTCCTACCTCATGGTCAGCATATTCCCCAAAGAAGCCACTAGGTGGCAGCACAACCACACCGTGTGTATAGTATAACCTTTCTGGTTCAGTAGGAAAAATTCTGCACACCTTTCCATGTATCCCACCTAATGGTCATCACTCATTACGTGAAAACGCAATTGTCATGACACAAACCTAATGAGTCCTGCTCTGCGTTCCCCTTTCTTGGCTTTCCACCGTCCATTTCATCCTCTTGGCTGTTCAGTTCAATTTCTTCAGTGGTTGCCTGAAAAAGATATTTTTTCCCTCCTTGAGTACACCAAGCCTTTGAAAGTTCTAAAAAGTAAAGAACATTTTCATTTTTCTTTTCTTTCTTTCTTTAGTTGTTTAGTTACAAAAGAGACAGACGCGAGCAGCATCGCTTTGTGATCACTTTGTGATCAAGATGTTGAGCAGGGTGGGGACAGAGCTCAGTGGTAGAGCGCTTGCGCAGTGTGCATCAGGCCCTGAGTTTGATCCCTCGCATTACAAAGAAAAGAAAAAAAGGGAGTTCTGGGGGAGGAGCTCAGTGGATAAGTGCTTACATAACACGCACAAGGCCCTGGGTTTGATCTCAGTACCACAACAAACAAATATCCCCTTAAACCATCACTACTCCCCAAAAAAAGAAAACCCAGGAAGAAAATAAGCATCACATTAATATTGCTTAATATATTTTTATCAAATTTTAATATACCAACAAGTCTAAGTAGAATCCCTTATAGAAATATAATGAGTAAAAACAATTTGCTTATTATATTTAAGTTCTGCATGAATACATACATACATACATACATACATAGTATAGATGTGCACATTTACATTAATAATGATTACAGGAGCCCCTGAAGATCGATCAGTTTAACTTATGAGAGAATCAGATGTGCTTCATCATTTGAAGTTCACCCTGACAACATGCAGAGACACGAATACCTGGTTAGTATTTTTGTTTTATGATGTTAATATATAAAATACTGTCAAGATGACTGATTTTAGCTTCTCCAAATGGCTCACATTATAGAAAACTATCTGAGGCTGGGAAGCCAATGCTCAGCCAGACACTGACGAACGATGCTCTCGAGAACATGGGCGCTGCCAACGACTGGAACAGACAGCTACCAAACGGCCGGAGCCACCGTGTGGACCAAGAAACAAACATATTTCATTCGGTCTAAGGCGCCAGCAACTCTAAGTTGTATTATTTTAGGTACGACAGAGACGGAAAGCACGCATCTGAATACGACACCCTCTGGACTGTAAGAGAAATCTTTCTTTAGAGCTGTGAAAACGTGGGAAGGGTGCCGCTTGGGATCAGTGAAACAAAATCGTTCATGAAGCCCCGTAGGCATAATGTATGAAGCAAATGAGACAAGATCCAGCATCAATGACTTCACTTAGGATCATTTCAGTGGCACATTACATCCCAGTCATATTTCCCTCGTGCATGACTAATAGAGAACTTCTTTCAGGAATGCTCAGGTTTCTAAAGTATTTCAGCCCAACCCTCAAATCCTGAGCGCTGGCATCTTACCTTGAAGTGATGGTTTAGGGGCTCAGGAGATGGCTTGGGGAGAGGGTGGATCCCCACCACCCATGTTCAAAACAAAACAAAACAAAACAAAACAAAACAAAACAAAACAAAACAGAGTATGCCCATGGGCACCTGTAACTCCAGTGCTACGGGGAGTGGAAAAAAGGAAGATTGCTGCGGCTCACTGGCCGGCCAGCCTAGCTAAAAAACAAAAGTGGCAAGCTCTAGGTTCACTGAGAGACTCTGGTCTCAAGAACATCCGACATCCTCCTCCTCCTCCATGAGCTCCACACACCTCCATACACACACGCACACACACCACACACACACACACCAATGCACAGCCCACCCCGTTCAGACAAGATAAATCGTGGCTGAAAGCTCACATCCTGATGTGCCATACGGAACAAGGAAGGTAGCGATACGCTAACCATGATTAATAGTCACCCTATTTTCCCAGGTGTCAGCAATGTTGAGGTACTTGGTATGGATAATGTCATTTAGCCCTTGGAGCAAACTTAAAGGTAGTGTCACTATAGTTCCCTTTACGTGAGTGAAAAGGCTGAGGTCCAAGAGGGTAAGTGATTGCCCAGGGTCTCAGTGCTACAAGACAGGGGAGGTGGGAATCCTTCACTGTGCTGGCACTTCTGTGTACCCTGACCTGGGCGTAGCCATCACACCCACCTTCAGGGGTTCCCCAATACCTACAGCTTTTATCCATGAAAAGCAACCAAGTACCCGGAAGCCTCAAGTTTACTGCTGAAATGACTCAAGCTGCCTTTTCTGTTGCCTTCCCCCACACCCTTCTTTATTTATTTTTTAAAAAGATGATTCTGGAATCATTCAGGATAGGAAGCAGCTTAGCTGGTTCCCCTTCCCAGTGCTGCCAAGACCAGACTGCCCTCCATCCACAAGCCCTCCCCAGGTTCTGAGGGGGTGGGGCCAGACACACAGCCCATGTCAGGAAAACAAATTCGTTCCTCAGATGCATTATTTATAGAACCCATATGCTTGCGCTTAGTTTAACAGCTTATTATTCACCAAAATCAAGCCACTACGAGCAAAATACTCAGGATGAAGAGAAAAATGCAAGCTGCAACACAATTTAAACAAGATGAGGCCATTTAAAAACACTTTACAGGGGGCTGGAGAGATGGCTTAGCTATTAAGGTGCTTGTCTGCAAAGCCAAAGCATCCAGGTTTGATTCCCTAGGACCCACGTAAGCCAGATGCACAAGGTGGCACATACATCTGGAGTTCGTTTGCAGCGGCTGAAGGCTCTGGTGTGCCCATTCTCACTCTCTCTTTCTCATTCCCTCTTTTTCTCTCTCAAATGAAATAAATATTTTAAAAATTAAAAAGGGCTGGGGAGGGGGCTTAGCAGTTAAGGCGCTTGCCTAAAGAGCCCAAGGACCCAGGTTTGATTCCCCACTACCCATGTAAGCCAGATGCACAAGGTGGCACACATGTCTGGAGTTGGTTTGCAATGGCTGGAGGCTCTGATGCACCCATTCTCTCTCTCTATCTGCCTCTTCCTCTTTCTCTCTCTCAAATAAATAAATAAAATATTTAAAATTTGTTTTTAAAAAACCACTTTACATGCACTAAGAGAAGGATATATATATATATATAAAAAATCTTAATATTACTAATTCCTGAGTATTGGAGTAATAGGTAATTTACATTTCCTATATAGTTTCCTGTATTCTGCAACGTACATAGATGATCTATAATAAGGGAAATCCCCAAAGCCCGTTTAATCCATTCATGCCTGACTTCTCTGTCCTGAACACTTGTTATTTTTGTACTCACACCATGACTTTCAAGGAAACGAGTTCAAAGTTGGCAGTTTTAACCAGTCCTGATAGAATCAGACGCCTGCTTCAGCAACACCAGCTTGTTGGCAGAATGTGCTTTCTGACCCGGCTCAGAGGGGAGGCCCACCCTTCCCCAACTGGTAACATTTTCTGAAGAATGAAAACAAGTAAATAAAAACAGAACCCCTGGACGGGAATGAATGAGAGCTCAGAAAGGTTCACGCGAGACTAAGCCAAGAGTTGGCTTTCCTTTGACAGAGAACTTGATCCACACCAGCCCCGATGCCAGACTCAGCCCTGAGGCCATAGGCAGAAGGTGGCAGCTTCCTGGCTCCAGAGGGGCATGGTCTGACCACAAAATCTACCTGGCTACTGGCTGGGTCCTTTGAATTAGCGCTTTGTTGGCAGATTGGCAGAGGCGGGGAGTCGGGGGAGTCGGGGAGAAACAGAAACAGACATTGCAGGATGGACTGCAACCATAGGCAGAAAAGAGAGACCCTTCCCAAGGCCTGCAGTTTGGTCATGGTTGCATCCCCCGGGAGCTGTGGAGCTCACACTGATCATTTGACCTCTATGGTTGGAACAGTGATGTCCAAGGTCCTTTCTGGGTGACTATTCTGGGACTAGGAGTGATTTCCTGGCTCCAGGCTTGAATAACTTATCTGGACACAAGCCTGGCAGACCAGTGTATTTATGCCCTGGCGCCGCCACCCAGGTGCCACATAGGCTATGCATCTGTTTCTCTTGTCACTTTCAAACTACTAAGAATCTGTCACCAGTGACAAAAAAGGAGGAGTTAGATGGGGGAGGGTGTCAGCCTTCCCATGATTTAAATTATATGTATATGTGTGTGTGTGTGTGTGTGTGTGTGTGTGTGTATGATTTGTATTATATTTTTCAAACCAATCGCATGAGGTTCTGATCCAGTTAAGACAGACCAGGTTTAATTTATTTTACCTGATGTATACGTTCTTAAAATCTCTAAATCTCCTGTATCTAAAAACGCTTCCCGACTTTTCAGGAGCATTCATCTCCTAATCTTATGGTTACTTCCAGTTGGAGAAAAGTCTCAAGAAATGTCTGCTGACATTTGAGATCTGAAGGAATCCGCAGTCGGTCGGAGCAGTAAGGAGGACGGCACCCACGCAGATGCCAGCACGCTGCTCTCACTGCGGAAGGGCAGGAAAGGTCAGATTGTTTTCCTGGATCAGAAAACAGAAGCAAAAAGCGCTGAATGGTCCAGAAGACCAGGGGCTTTATCAAAATCAAAATGGGGAAAAAAACCAGACCCATCCTGTCACCGGGTTTGAGAAAAGCTGATGAAGTGATTGAGATGTTCACGGATGAGCATGGCTCAGCCCGTGAGGGAGAACTGCCACAAACCTCGTGGGAAGGTGACAGCTACCAAGAAGAGAATGGGCTTGGGCAGTAAGGGTGTATGAGAGGGTTCTATCAGCCTCTAGGAAATGGAGTGACAGAGGGTGTGTGTGTGTGTGTGTGTGTGTGTGTGTGTGTGTGTGTGTGTGTGTGTAGAAGGAGTAGCAGGTGGGAAGCCCCAGAACTGACAGAAGACTGAACAATAGAAAGAGAAACAAAACAAAACCAAACAAAACCAAAACAAAACAAAACAACAACAAAAAAAACAAATCAAAACAAAAAACAAAAAAGAAAGAGAAGAAGGAGCTACAGGAAGAATATTATCAGTAAGGGCGGGGGCTCTGTCTTCTGGAAAGAGCTGTTCCCAGCTGCAGGCTGTTCAGAGAATGACAGCTGGATCAAGTGACCTGTGGAGCTGGAAGATGTCACACTGCCCCATCTCATGAGGTTGACGTTCCCACCTGCTGAAGGTGACAATTTTGATGATCTTGCATTCATTCCAAAAATCTTTATCTCTATCCCCATTTGAGCCTTCTGAAAAAAAGCAGTGTTTTCTTTTTTCTTTTCACATTTGTTATATGGTAATATTAAAAAAAATACTTAGGGGTACCTGTGGTTTATGAGTTACCTTGACACTGTGCTCAGTGCTCAACCGAAAGAGGTTCTCACAGTAATAATCCAACATGAATACTGTCATTTACACGTTTTTTCATTATTTTTATGAGAGAGAGAGAGAGAGAATCAGTGCACCAGGGCCTCCAGCCACTGCAGTCAAACTCCAGATGTGGTGTGTCACCTTGTGCTCATGTGCGACCTTGCATGCTTGTGTTACTTTGTGCGTTCGGCTTACGTGGAATTTGGAGAGTAGAACATATGGGTCCTTAGGTTTCGCAGGCAAACGCCTTAACCACTAAGCCATCGCTCCAGCCCCATTGCCACTTCTTTTTTTGTATGTGTAATGTGGTATGGTGTGTGGCATGGTGGTGTTGGTATGCATGTGGTGTGGTGTGGTATGTGCATGTGAGGAACCCCAGATGCTCACCTGTGGCAAGAGACTCTCCTGTGGTGCCCAGAGGGGAATGTCAGGTGTCCTGCTCCATCGTACTCCCCTCATTCTTACTTGACTGGAACCTCTTACTGATCCCAGAGCTTTGGTCTCTGTTACCCACAGGGCTGGGGTTATAGATGTGTGTGGCCATGACCCGCTGTTTATATGGGTCCTGGGAATGGAACTCAAGAAGTCCGTCATGTTCCCTCCAGACCACATGCTTGCACAGGAAGTACTCTTGATCGCTGGGCCATTTCTCCATCCCAGAAGCCAAGATTTTAAGATACGAGGTGCCAGGTGTTTCCCAAGCTTTTAAGGGATTTCACCAATAATTGGGAGGCGGGGAGACTGGTCCCTGTATCTGGAGCAGGATAGTGTTTAGTGCCCATCATCACCTGTCATTCTTCTTTGGGTCCTCTCGTGGACCCTTCACTGTGGTCCATGCCTTGACACTGCTATTCCCACTATAGCATCATTCCATCTTTCAATCCCGCTCAGACCCCACCCTTAAGGTTAAGGTTCGAAATCTACATCTCACACAAAACATTCTCAGACCACCCCCAACCTACAATGGTCTTATCTGTCCTTTGCAATCCTGTATCCCTAAATCTGATTTTCTTGCTCTCTGACTTGGTATTTAATTAGATATTGTTTATAAACTTTTTTCTAGTTGATTTATGGAAAATTTGTTTTGGTATTTCTTTTTCTAGTTCAAAACCTGGGGCAGAGAGTAGAGCCTTCATTCATCTTTCTCAGCCAGCAGGCACCCATCCACAAACAGCTCACCATCATCATCCTCGTCATCATCTCAGATCTCATTATTACAGAGGTAAACCCTTAAGGACAGTCTGGAATGAGCTAGTCTGGGTACATATAACACATGTATTAAAATAGAATAGGGGGGCTGGAGAGATGGCTTAGAGATTAAGGCGTTTGCCTGTAAAGCCTAAGGACCCTGGTTCGATTCTCCAGGTCCCACATAAGCCAGGTGCACAAGGGGGTGCATGCATCTGGAGTTTGTTTGCAGTAGCTGGAGGGCCTAGTGTGCCCATTCTCTCTTTCTCTCTATCTGCCTTTTTCTCTCCCAAATAAATAAATAAATGAAATATTTTTTTTTTTAAAAAGCAGAATAGAGGCTGGAGACATGGCGCAGCAGTTAAAGGTGCTTGTTTGCAAAGCCTGACAGCCCAGGTTCTATTCCCCAGTCCCCAATGTAAAGCCAGATGTACAAAGTGGTGCATGCCTCTAGAGCTCAGTTGCAGTGGCTGGAGGCCCTCCATCCCCATTCTCTCTCTCTCTGTCTGTCTGCCTCTTCTTCTCTTTCTCAAATAAATAAATAAGTTCGTTAATTAAATTTGAAGAAATAGAACCAAACTTCATTTGTGGTTTATTTATAAAGGAAGAAAGCCAGAGGCTCACCAGCATCAAATGAGAAAGATGAGGTAGGAGAAGACTAAAGAGGTGACAGGTTATCATAAAAAGTGCCCACTCCAGGCCAGGAGGATACCCCTCCCATCTCAGCACACCCCCACAGGACCATCCCAGCCTCCCTTCTCTGTTGCTCTACCTCCTCCTCTGAATTCATTGCTCCTGCCTACTCCTGTGCCCTTTGCACAGTTCCAGCTTGCCCTGAAGGAATTGTGACATTTTGGTGGTGGGTGAGGCTACTCCTCTGTAGAGAGTGTCTTGGTTGGAAATGCAGTTTGGGGGAAGAAAGACATGATTTAAAAAAAGAACACTATTCCTTTGACAGCCTCATGGAATGGGGAAAGTGAGTTAGAAACAGACAGTCAAGTCGAAGCTGGATAGCAGTCCTTGGGAGGCTCTGAGTTGCAAACAGTGTCCTGCTTCAAGCTGGCTACTGTATGTCCCTATGACAAATTCATCCCACTTTTCTTTTTAAAAAATATTTTATTTTTCTTTATTTATTTGACAAAGAAAGAGAGAGAGAGAATGGGCACTCCAGGGCCTGCAGCCACTGCAAATGAATTCCAGACACATGTGCCACCTTGTGCATCTGGCTTATGTGGGTCCTGCAGAATCAAACCTGGGTCCTTTGGCTTTGCAGGCAAATGCCTTAGCCACTAAGCCATCCCTCCAGCCCCTCATCCCACTTTTCTAATAGGAACATAATGGCTAGAACTGAGGCAAGGTATGCTTTTCTTGGGATAATGGAGGAGGTAAAAATACGGAGCGAGAGGTGGCTTTATTGACTTGTTTGCCTTTTAATTTATTTCTTTAAAGATTATATATATATATATATATATATATATATATATATATATATATATAATTATCATTATTATTTTGATTTTTTGAGGTGAGATCTCACTCTAATCCAGGTGGACCTGGAATTCACTATGTAGTCTCAGGGTGGCTTTGAACTCATGGTGATCCTACCTCTGCCTCTCAAGTGCTAGGATTACAGGTGTGCACCACCACACCTGGTTCAAGATTCATTTTTATTTGTTTATTTCTTGGAGACGAGAGAGAGAGAGAGAGAGAATGGGTGTATCAGAGCCTTTAGCAACTGCAAATGAACTCCAGACACGTGCACCACCATGTGCATCTGGCTTACGTGGGACCTGGAGAATCGAACCTGGGTCCTTAGGTTTCACAGGCAAGCACCTTAACCGCTAAGCCATCTCTCCAGCCTTGCTTATTAATTAATTAATTTATTTATTTATTTACTTATTTACTGATGAGGGTCTCATTTTGTGGCCTTGGCTGACCTAGAACTTATTAGGTAGCCGAGGCTGGCTTCTCAATCGCTGGGATTATAGGCATGAACCACCACACCTGGCTCTTGAGAAGTGATTCCTTTGGAGTGATTTCTGGGATAACACACTGAGTGGAAAACTTCTGGTGTCATAAGTTGCAAGTATAAATATGAAGAGGATTTTGGTCATCTGCCAAAGTTCCTCACAGCACAGCTAACAACTTTGATAGGTATATGTACACACTGGGACAGCCCCTGCCATTGTTTAAATGAGCAAAAGCACAAAGGGCAGGGCCATAAACGCTGCTGCTCAGAACCAGTAGGGCTCGTGGAACCTGAAATTACCCTCAACTGAGAAGAAATAATAAGAGGAAGAAGCTCCCAGGCTTGTCCAAGCGTTTTGACTTTCACCCTGACACTGCCCAGCGTCACGCTGGCTACCAGGAAGCAAAGACATAAAGACCATCTTTTCTATGGAGCCCCCCTTCTGATAGCACAGAAAAGAACATAATCTCTTTCAGACCAGGGAGTTCAGCTTCTCTTCATACTTGACACTTTGGGGGCTGGAGAGATGGCTTAGTAGTTAAGGCACTTGTCTGAGAAGCCTAAGGACCCAGGTTCAACTCCCAGGATGCCACAGAAGCCAGATGTACAAGGTGATGCATGCGCAGGGTTGCACATGCACACGCATGAGTCTGGAGTTTGATTACAGTGGCTGGAGGCCCTGGTGTACCAATTCTTTCTCACTCATTTAAAAAAAAAAAAAGGCCAGTCTGTTGGGCTTGCCTCAAAAAAAAAAAAGTTTAAGCTAATAAAATTAATTTCATTTACAAATTTTTAACTAATGAGAAAAAAATCCTGTTACACACATATAACGTATAATCAAAGATGAAAAGCCAGGTTCTGACAGTACCAGTATTTTGTTTTATTGATTACTTTGAGACAGAGTCTCACTATCCTTCTAACTTAGTCTCCTGGGTATTGGGATTATAGATATGTACCACCATACACCCAACTTAGCAATAGTTATTTTCAAATTGTATTAAAAATGTAATGAGGGGCTGGAGGGATGGCTTAGCAGTTAAGGCACTTGCCTACAAAGCCAAAGGACCCAGGTTCAATTCCCTGGGGCCCACATAAGCCAGATGCAGAAGGTGACGCATGTGTCTGGAGTTTGTTTGCAGTGGCTGGAGGCCCTGGCGTGCCCATTCCCTTTCTCTCTCTCTCTCTGCCCTTTTAGTCTGCCAAATAAATAAATAAATAAATAAATAAAAAATAGTTTAAAAAATCTAATGAGGTCCTAACCATATAGAAAAGAGGATATTTGAAAGATACATTTTTATAACACTAGATACCAACAATATCAAGAAAAGATAAATAGTAATTTCTTGTTCAAAAGTTATGTTATCTTTGAATATAGCACATTATCATGGGTCGTATCATATCTCTTCCTATTCCTTTGTGGACGTCCTTAATGGAAGGATCTCAAAATGTGACAGTATTTGAAAAGTTTGAGACAATTAACTTCTGTTGTTTAAGCCACCCAGTTTGTGGTGCTTCGTTAGGCGTCCCTGGCCAACTCATATGCTTAAGGAGAAAGAAAGAAACATTTCCATGATCTACTTACTTCAGAGGTAGATTCTCTAAATGAAAAGAGCTTACCTTCAGTTCCCGAGGGAGAGAACTTGGCTTCTTGATGTTGATCTCAATGCTGTGGCTGTCTTGTTTCACCTCCACGGGAGAGCCATGCACTCTGGCCACACCTTCAAACATCTGGGACTTGGTGAAGGAGGGGGTAGGTGTCACTGTGGGACCCTCTTTTTCCTTCTCTTCTTCATCGCCATGGTCCATCTCTCCATTCATGCTGATCTTTCCATCTACCTATAATAGCCAAGAATGAACAAAAATCATGCCATTTCCCAACCGAATATAGCAGCGAAGCATGTAGTTTTGAATTATGTTAAAGAATTACCACTGAACAATCATAGTCCATAGAAAGGACTCTCAAGCGTCCTCATCAGTTCTAGAAGTTAATTTTCTTGCAAGGCCAAACGCCACGTCAATATAAGATCACAACTCATGTTTACTTGATTTATGGTGAGATTTCATTTTAATGTACAGAAAACGAAGGCATCTTAAACACAAACACATGCTACAAATTTGGGTTTCAGTAAGTTTTCATTTAAATTGTAATGTCTATTCTGCAATTTTTTTTTTTTTTTGGTATACATATAAATGATGTAGGACCTACCTCTGATTGGGAACATTTTATAGGTTACGTTGTGCTAGTAGAGTTTTATTTTTTTATTTATTTTTATTTTTTTATGAAGCCCTCATAGAGAGCAGGAGATCTGATACTGTGCTATATTATAATAAATCCCCCTCTCCAGTTAATATTACAACTCCATTTGTTTTCAAAAGGAAAAAAAAGACCATGCACGATACAATGTTTTTGGTTCACATCCAACATGTAGGAAACACAGTGAGATCAAGAAGGGGGAGGCAGAGGGGTGGTTACACTGGCTTACTGAAAGGCATCTAGAAATCTCTGTCTTGATATCTGTGGTAGACTATCTGAGGTTACAGCATCTGAGATCAGACTCGGACTCTGCCATTTAATAGCCATGCAATTTCCAGTAACTTTCTTATCCCCTGTGTACCACCATGTCTGGCTGAGAAATGATTTTTCTTTGAAGCAAAAAGAACTTAAGATAAAGGATGACTAGAAGTTGAGGAAGTGGAAAGACGTTTGATTGTCACAGGTTTTCTTTTTCCCATTCCAGAAGGTGATTTTTCTGCATGTATTGGTAGCACAACCTAGTTTCTGCTTTAAAAACAACAACAGGGCTGGAGAGATGGCTTAGCGGTTAAGGCGCCTGCCTGCTAAGCCTAAGAACGCTGGTTCCAATCTCCAGCGGTTCCAATCTCCAGGTCCCACGTTTAGCCAGATGCCAAGTGATGCAAGGGCGCAATGCCGCACTTGCCCACAAGGGGGCGCGCGCATCTGGATTTCGTTCACAGAAACTGAGAGACTGCTGACACGCCCATCTCTATCTGTCTCCCTCTCCCTCTCTCTGTCTCTCTCTCTCTGTGTCTCTCTAAAAAAATTAATAAAATAATAAAAAAACTTGTTTTATCCGAGAATCAAATTATTATGTATTTTTCCCAATTGTTGCACCTGTTCCTCAATTTCTTCCTAAAAGAGATGTAGGTGTTTAAATTCAAAGCAATTAGATTTTCATTTTGGGGGAGTTTGTTTTGACCTCCAAATAGCTGATGCTATCAGATACTACTAAATTAGAATTTGTTTCCACTAGCATAGAGAGACCAGGCCACTGTATCAAGCCAGAAAATAGGCCTTGCTCATGGCATACCATGACTGTCAATTCCACTGGATTCAATGGGAGTTATGATAGTAAGTTAGGAGACCATCTAGCCCTTAAATATTGGCAAATCAACTCTCTCAAGACATGCACATTTGTAACCATAAATGTCACCACACTGGGCTGTGTGGTGAACATAATTTCCTTGCTCTTGCCACTGACTATCTGGAGTTTAGTTTTTATTTAAAGAACTCTTCCTACCTTAAAGGTCTTCAGAACCTCTTGAGAGTTCTTGGGCTGGGAGTAAGGCTTGGGTGTCAGCATGGGCACCGCTTTAGGAGGGAGAGTTTTGTTTGGAGACCCGCTGCCTGCTGCCGTGCTGGCGTCGGGAACACTGGCACGAGCAACGGTGGTTTCAACCGTGGCAGTGAACTTGGGTGGAGGCAGTGATTGTTGCCGCAGGTATTTCATGGGGCTGGGGTCATTCAGGATGGAAGATAAGTTTGGCTCGGTTGAATGGCTTCTTTCCAAGATTTTTGGCATCTCCAGGCGCTCCAGCACAGCCTCGCTGATGGTGAACCTTTCAATGTACTGTTGGAGTATTCCCTCGGCCTCTTCCTGGGACCGTGCATTCTTATACGCCTCGTGCAGCTCTCTCTCTCTCCGCTCTCTGTAGGAGGGGGGCGTGGGAAGAGGAGCAAAAAAAGAAGAAAAAAAAAAAAAAAAAGAAAAGGAAAGGAAAGGAAAGGAAAGGAAAGAAAAAGGAAAAGAAAATAACAAAATTACCAAGAAGCCCGTGGTGGAACCCAGGCAGAGCCACACGGAGACCGCGATAGCGTAGTGAGAATTTGATTTAGACAAGGCACACCCAGAACATGCCATACACCAAGAGCAACAGAAAGCACCTACTTTTCTTGCACAATTTCTCTGTAGGTTTTGATGCTTTTCCTTCGCTCACTTAACCCGTCCTCCCCAGACATCAACTTCTCCATTTTTTTCCTTTCTTCCTCTTTCTTGATGAGGTCTTGAGAAGCACTTCTTCTACGGCTCTTCCAACGAGCCAGGTCCTGGAGGGGACACAGAAATGCCATGCTCTTCCTCAACCTGCACACCCTTCCCTGGCTAGGATTCACAGATCAGTGAGCACCCAGGCGGGACCCGGGCATCGCGCTAGGGCGTTGTCACACAACCCAATGTCAGTCTGGTTGGAACAAGGATGTCTCAAAGGTCAGACAATAATGAGATACACACCATCATAAGCAGGGAAAAAAATAATCTGAACACACCTAATGGGAACAATGCAGTCATCTTTCATGTTACTTGGACACAATTTAGAAAATTGTTTTACAGTTATGTAGGAGATTTCTCCTCTTTGTTTGTGATTTCTGAGTTATAGAGATAGTTGCTGGCAGTGGAATGCCAGGGGTTCATTTATAGTTTTCTCATGGATGGAAGTGAAGGCAAAAATAAATTGACTTTGGCTGGGCATGGTGGCACATGCTTTTAATCCCAGCACTTGGGAGGCAGAGGTAGGAGGATTGCTGTGAGTTCAAGGCCAGCTTGAGATTACATAGGGAATTCCAGGTCAGCCTGGCCTAGAGTAAGACCCTACCTCAGGAAAAAAAAAAAAAAAAATAAAAAAAATAAATTGGGCTGGAAAGATGGCTTAGCAGTTAAAGTGCTTGCCTGCAAAGCCTAAAGATCCAGGTTCGATTCTCCAGGTCCCACATAAGCCAGATGCACAAGGTGGTGCATGGGTCTGGAGTTTGTTGGGTGGCTGGATGCCCTGGAGTGCCCATTCTCTCTCTCTCTCTCTCTCCTCTTTCTTTCTCTCTCTCAAATAAATAAATAAAAATAAAACATTTCAAATAACTAAATCAACATGATAGTGTCATATATATTAAGTCCTTCAAGATAACTTCAGCACCGGTTCCATGGGTTATTATAGCATTATAATGAAGAGAGGATTCTGGGAGGAAAAGAGATGGCTACAGCCAGGCTCTCTTTCTCTCTCCTGTCTTCAAATCTTGTGTGTGTTTCTTAGCCTCTCTCTAACATGAAGGTGATTGTGGTATTTTTGCTTACAAAGTCTGCAGGAACAAATGCAATCACACATGTAAGGTGCCAGCAGACAGAATGTACTCATTATATTATAGGCACACTGGTTGGCTATCTTTTACCAAACTTTGGAGAAATTAACTCTGAGTAATGGCAGATATGTTTGCAATAGCTACCTTAGAGTGCCCCACGATGATTAAACAACCTGACACACTCTCCCTCTTTCTCTCTGCTAACTTCAAGCTCTCTGAGCTTTGGGTCTGCCCTCAGCACATATGTAATCTTCAAAGCTCTTCTCAGCCTCCCTTGACTTCCTTCCCTGGTTCAAATCCTGCCTCTCGTGACTGGACAAGTGATTTCACTGTGTTGGGCCTCCTCTGTGAATGCTGGATAATTCTGGGTCCTAGTAGACTGAGTTCCTAAGAGGATTGGATCATTTTTTCCACAGGCGAGGCTTTTAGAACCGTGCTTGGTACCGGATGGTACACTTTAAATGTTGGTCATTGTTGCCCCACCACACCCCCACCGTCCATCATTGAAATATAGAGCCTTAAAAGACAGTGTATGGCTGATTCTGCTACCTTGCTCGCCTCCCACTACCTCCTTTGTGACCAAGCTTTTGGCCAGGGTACCTGCTGATTACATGTAGGTGTCATTCTCTCCTCTCTTATCCCTTTTCTACCTACCCCACCTCCATCCCCTTTAATGCGCACATTAAAGAGCTCTCTGTCTGATATCCTCCAGGGGCTCCCCTCCCCCTGCCGGGGGCTTTGAAATCCAAAGAGTACCCCACCCACCCTACCACCCAGCCCGCCTCTTCCCCGCTGCCCAGGAGGCCTGGACCTCGGCCGGAACTCACATCTTGCCATTTGTCGTCCTCTTCCCTCAGCTGGTTATTTATCAGCTGCAGCTGCTCCTGGCGGGCCCTGCTGTGCGGCAGCACCGCGGCCTCCTCCTCGCACCGCATGTCAAACATGCTCGTGCTCCTGGATGCAAAAACAAAAAGCCAGCGGGGCGGGATGAGCGCGCGCCGCCGCGCGGGGGCGCTGCCGAGCTGAGGCCGCCTCGTCCCCTCCGGGCAGCGGGACAGCCACGATGGGCTCGCTACCCACCGCCGCCTCCTGGAGCCGGCCGCTGATGACACTGAATCAGGGCATTTTCTATGTGGGTGCTTTACAACAACAACAACAACAACAAAAATATATGAAGCTCTCGTTTGTAAATGCACTTTAAAAAGAATATATACATATATATGGAGAACGTGGGGGAGCCAGGTTCCCTAAATTGAAATTTGCTTACACTCAATGCTTCTTTGTGAAAAGAGCTGACTAATATGCTACATGTGAGAAGTCAATTTCTTCACTTTCAATTTTAAAAAAAAAAGCCACGGGGCCTCAAGATTAAGGCACCCACTTTTATCTTTTCATATTTTATTCTCTTAGTGTAAAATGCACCCGACAACTATGAATTGATGACGGATGTGTTTGATGTGGCAATTGCTTTTTATTTCCTGCAAAACTATGTTACTGATAGCGTTGCTAAAGGCTCCTTGGAATCAAGAAAATAAGGTTATTTTATTATAAAGAAGGAATAAAATATGGAAATTAGAGTGAATTCTGTATCCTAATATACCTAAGCCATTTTAACCTGGTCAAGATACTTCTGTTTTGAAAAGGAAAGGACAAGCAAATTTAAAAGGCAACTTCAGCTATGCCCACAATTACTGTCTTCTATGGGAGCTCATTAGGACCACGGGGCCTTCTCTGTGATGCGGACATGGACCCCAGTGAATAGCAAAAGCTGAAGCAGCAAGATGAACACAGAAGGAGAAAGTGAAGCAAAATCCTCCTCAGTTTTAACCTTTCAAAGAAATGACTAGGGCTGGAGAGATGGCTTAGCAGTTAAGGCACTTGCCTGTGAAGCCTAAGGACCCAGGTCTGAGTTCCCATTACCCTCGTATGCCAAATGCACAAGGTGGTGGTGCATGTGTCTGCAGTTCAGTTTGCAGTGGCTAGAGGCTATGGGCAGCACCCACTCGCTCTCTCCATCTGCCTCTCTCTTGCTCACTCGCTCACTCTCTCTCAAAATAAAATATTAAAAAAAAGAAAGACGAGCTCTGAGACCAAATGGATCACAGAGTCCAAAAACCAAGCACTGGAGAGTCCTTACAAGTTCACTGTTAACCTTTGTGTAGAAGACCGTGATAGCCCATTGCTGAAGCCAGCTTAACCCCCAGAAAAAGAAAGCCATGCACGTAGACACAGTTCATCCCAGACATCATCAATGATGGCCCAAATTATTATCCCGACGTTGGCAGCAGCGCAAGCACTGTTGGATGCAGTGGGCTCCCCAGCAGGCAGCTTTTTTGGAAGAAGACATTCTCAAGCCAATGGCCACCGCACACTCTCACACCCATCCATTCAGAATGAATCTGGATGGATGGCTGGTCCACCCACCCCCACACCCCCCACAGGTGTACTTTGAGCCTTCAACCTTAAGAGTGTCCTTGTAATCTCACCCCTACCCTCAACCAACCTGGAGTGCTCTAAGAATCCTACTGCATAGACAGATTTTTCTCTGCGGCTTTTTAATCAGCGCAGGGTTGACAAAGCTGTAGGAACCTGCTGTCTGTCACCTCCTCCCTGAACGGGCGTTGATTTCCCGCCGCAGATGTGCCTTCTAGAAAAAATACACTCACTCCTCACAAATGGGAGAAAGGGCTATGATTTTTCTCTCACTCATTTTATAGTCTACTTATTAGTGTTGTTTAAGGAATATTTTAGGGATGTAAAGGGTTAAGTAGAAAAGTCTAACTTATGCTTTTTAAACATTAAGATAAAAATACACTTAATGTAGGCCTGCCAGAAAGAGATGGAGATTTATCCCACTTCTCTCACAGTTAAAGGGGGGGGGGGAAACACAAAAAAACCTTACCTTTAAAATAACCAATCCAGTCAATTATCTTTTAAGGCAGCTTACAATCTCTGCTAAGACTTTTAAAGACATAAAACCACGCTGAGCCTGGGCTCTCTTATGGCCCACCAAGTAGGTGGCAGGTTGAAGGAGAGAAAGCAGACCCCTTGATTTTGCCATGTAAAATTTCTCAAGGGCAGAATTTGGGGTTAAGTCGTGGTGGGTGGCTATATAGATCCAGGGTTTCTTCTAGAACCATGGAAGAAAAGGCCTCTCTGGGGTGTGGGATTAGGCGCCCTCACTAGGTGGGCTCAGTCTCCTTCCTCTAGCTTGGTTTTTCCACCTCTGTTCCCCACCAAGAAGCTCTGACTTAACCTCAGCTGGACTGTGGCCAAAGGCTGGTTAGTTAAGTAAAAAGAGAAATTTATTTGCCAGCTCCCATACCAGGAAGGACTATTCCCCCCGCCCCAGATTATTTTTTTTTTTAAGATAAAATATCAGAAAACTGGCCCCTGCCAAAACATATATATTTGGTAAAATTGTGATATCTTTATGTCATTAAAAAAAAAAAAAAAAGGAAAAATGAGAAATTTGAGAATTGACAATACTCTATCTGAAAATGGGCCGAGTCACCCTTTAGAAAATGATCCCGAGTTCAGAGGTTGGGCTTGACCTCTCAAATGAAGAACTGTGGGTCTGAGAATGGCGGGGAGGGGATTGTGGAGAAGCTTCTAGAATATTAGCTTACACCTAACCTGCCCCTTCTAGCACCAACACTTGTACCCCTGGACTTCTGGGACAAGAGTCGCTGGCTCAGGACTCTTTCTTGGGAGCAGGTTAGCTTTTTGGGACAGGATTACATTTCTTCAAGGGGAGACTGGAGATAATTTCTCAGTCAAGTCTGAGTAAAACTAACAAACAAACAAAAGAATAAAATGGCCTGTGGCTCTCCCAACGTGCAGGCTCTTCTGGAGGGGCGAATGTTGGGATAACTGGAATGTGTAAGCTAAAGAAATGGGTAGGAAAGTGAAATTAAATTTACAGAGACATTCTTGACTGGCTTGGAGGTGGAAATTTCTCTGCCTGCCTGTGTGGTAGGTCTACTCTGACCTATATTCTCCATCAGGGCATATCGTGTTTTTGATTGGGTTGTAATTTTAGAATGTGTCAAAAAAAAAAAAAAAAAATATAGTCAATTGTTGATAAATATAGTTTATGATTTATCTCTTTAAAGGTTCTGAAACAGGAAAACAGTGAAGAAATAAGCTAAAATAGTACACATTTCTGTTTGAGAAATTAACTTAGTGTCAGTCTTTCATTTTGTTCCCCATGTGGCTTCATGGACTATGTTTGTTCCAAGTAGGAAATTCAGTACTTTGTGCATAAAACCTCTGGGAATGAAGGCCCTTTTACTCTTCTGCTACACTCTGAGAGGGAGAAGAGGGGGAGTCCTGATTCCTACCTGCCCCTTTAAAACCATCCTTTACTTTTTCTTGGGTGAGGTTTCAAATTTCAGCACCTGCAAATTCCAAAACCTCTTAGAGGTAGTGTCTTCCTTTCTTTCATTTTTCAAGGTTTCCCAGAGAGGCAAATTGCACAGCAGCTTCGTATCAATGAAGACTAACTCCATTCTATCCAAGTGTTCTCTCTCACCAAATCAAAGTAGAGTTTTGCCTATCAATCTCATACCCACCTCCTTTCAGGGAGTATTAAATATTGCCTCTGCAGGTTTTCAGAGTACTAACCAAAGCTCGGTTTTCCAAACTCCTTAACTCTGCGCAGTCAGGCAATCCCAAGCCTGGGTTTAGATGTAAGACATGAAGGCTCTGTCTGTCAGATAACTTAACTGTCATAAATTACTCGGGAAGACCTGGTAATGGAATCTGACTGCTCAGGGCCAAGGGTCCAAACTAAGCTAGTATCCTGAACGCAAACACAGGAAAACGTGATGTGGAGACACTTTTTTTTAATGTTGGATTTTTCTTCTTTTTTTTTAAAATTTGTTTATTTTAATTTATTTATTTGAAAGTGACAGACAGAGAGAGAGAGAATGGGCTCACCAAGAACTCTAGCCAGATGCATGCATCTGGCTTACATGGGTACTGGGGAATTGAGCCTCGAACTGGGGTCCTTAGGCTTCACAGGCAAGCGTTTAACCACTAAGCCATCTCTCCAGCCCTTAATGTTGGATTTTTCTTTTTTGCTTCGATTTAATTGTTATCAGTGGAAATGATATCCGTGGGTTCGATATCCATCATTTGGAACGATGGATTGGACCAGGAAGAAGATAGAATTCACCTTTTTCCATCATGGTCCAGCCTCTCACCTGGACACACCGTGCTTCTTTGAAGAAGAGAGACACTGGGTTGATGCTGGAACTAAATATCAACTGTATTTCTTTTCTTTTTTTTTAATTATTTTACTTATTTATTTGACGTAGGGTCTTGCTCTAGCCCAGGCTGACCTGGAATTCACTATGTAATATAAGGCTGGTCTCCAATTCCCAACAATCCTCCTACCTCTGCCTCTGGAGTGCTGCAATTAAAGGCATGCGCCACCACAGCCTGCTTGATTTTATTTCTTAAAACATACATTACTCGGAACTGAGAAGCTACTATTCTGTAAGAAACCTTTTGTCTTGTGTGTCAGGTGCACAATCATCTGCTTATGGGAAATCGATTTCTGAAACAGAGCTCATGTGGTCACGAATGGGAGGTGAAGTGTTGAGTGTGGGGGGAGGGACCTCTTTCTCTTTGGGGAATGTGAAAAGCAAGAAGCAGACAGAGGAAGCCAAAGTCATGTTTTACATCCTCGACCCCTTTCTATGCCACGGAACTTGAACAAAACCCCAATGTTTGGGTCTTAAGCATCCCACAGTTTATATGACTCCAGCCCAGGAGAAACGTGGGCTCCTGATTCTATAATTAGTGGTTTAAGATTTATTTTCTTAGTTTGAAAAAAAAAATGTGACTAAAGGAATGACTACTTCACTGTTTACTCTAAGCCCCAAAGTATCAAGAATTAAATGCCAGTCACAATACCCTTTTCATCATTCCGTGGTTCAGAAGGGGTACCGATGTTCCAGACTATCGCAAGAGCGACTTGAACATGGCCGTCAATGAAAAAGCGAATGTTAAATTTTAAGCAGCAGCTGCACGTTAGAATCATGCTTTTAAGTAGCTTTTTCATTCATCTTTCCCGCACAGAACACATGTTCTGCATTCCAGCCCCAAGCCCTTCACGGTGGAGTCAGTTCTCTGTTTAGTTCACTGTGGTATATCTGTTGCATTTCAATTAGTGGTAAGTACGGAAGCATGCACTTTAAGCTAGTAATTAATGTAACCCTATGAATGCAAGACCACTTACTCTGCGTCATCTGACACAGGGGTCCTCGGACCGTATCTACAAGACCAAATACAAAATTAGAGGACTGGCAAGGCAGAGTTAACGCTGTAACCAACCTGCAAGTACAAACTGCTGGAGAAATATAAGTGTGCCAAACCTTTTTTTTTTGGTTGTTGTTGTTGCTCGTTATACTGAAAAAGAAGTGCAATTAGTAATATCCGTTAGCCGCTGCAAATTGAAGTCTTCACATTACTATTGGGTTTGAAAACCCAGAAGAGAAATGAAAACAACCCCGTGCTATTCACAAAGAAAGACTCTGTTCAATGTAAATACAAAGAGGCTTAGGTGTAACCCACGATGTTTGGAAAAGGCAGCTTAAGGCACAAACACAGATGCTGGCTGTTCCCAGGCTGTTAAAACCGTTCATGCCTTTATGCCGGCGGTAATGGGCTGCTCTAGACACTCAACACACAAGCAAACCGCTTACTGAGCTGTCCTGATGTGTCAATGCATCGGCACAGTGACATCAGAGTATTTCTCGTCTTTGGGAAGCAAACCAGGACTGCCCCCAGAACCCCAATCGGCAGTGCCTTATATCTGTGTTTGACAAAAACCACAATTCCTAGAAAACTGGTAGTCTTAATTAAAACCAGACTCAAAGGATATTCCATAACTTGAAAAGCCAACGTTGCTTTAAAAAAAAAAATCTTGTACAGTCTTCTGATAATTTACGTTTATGAAGTTGTGAGCCTCTGTGACAGTTGTTTGGGGTGAAATCTATCTGAGCAAAGGAAAAGATTAAGTTAGACTAACAATGATGAGAACATGATATAAAGCGCAATATTATTTCTTCCTCCTCTTCCTCTTCTTCTTCCTCTTCTTTTTCTTTTCCTTCCTTCCTTCCTTCCTTCCTTCCTTCCATCCTTCCTTCCTTCCTCTCCCTCTCTCCCTCCCTTCCTTCCTTCCTTCCTTCCTTCCTTCCTTCCTTCCTTCCTTCCTTCCTTCCTTTCTTTCTTTCTTTCTTTCTTTCTTTCTTTCTTTCTTTCTTTCTTTCTTTTTTTCAGGTAGGGTCTTGCTCTAGCCCAGGCTGACCTGGAATTCACTATGTAGTCTCAGGGTGGCCTAAACTCACGGCAATCCTCCTACTTCTGCCTCCCGAGTGTGAGCACTGGGACTAAAGGTGTATGCCACCATGCCTGGCTTTAAAGCACACTTTTGTGCAAGAGCAAGCAGCTTCCTCAGCTGATGATCCCACTAGGAAAGGCATGTTTTAAGGTAGTCCTTATCTGGGCCTTGAAAGCCTACTCACTTCTACATGGGCAGTGGACAAAGGATCATGCAGAAAGGAACCTATACCCTGCTTTCAAGTTCCCATTAGTAGGCAAGTGCTTTAAGTGCTGATCCATCTCTTTAGCCCCAACGAGAGATTCTATTTATTATTTTGAAAAAGAGAGAGAGAGAGAGAGAGAGAGAGAATGGGCATGCCAGGACCTTTAGCCTGCTGTGAATGAACTCCAGATGTGTGAGCTGCTTGCATCACTGTGCATCTGGCTACATGGGACCTGGTGATTTGAACATGAGTTCTTAGCTTTGCAGGCAAGTGCTTTAACCACTAAACCATCTCTTGACAGCCCTCCCCCAGGGGAGATTCTTTAAATGCAAAGCAGGAGAGCCAGTAGGCTATAGGGTATAGAACTGGCACTGTGGCAGGTCACAGTTAATATGAGCATCCTGCCAAAAAATAAAAAGACAGTTAATAAAGGCTAAACTTGGGCTGGGGAGATGGCTTGATGCTTGCAGAACCTGCTGGTCCTGGTTCATTTCCCCAGTACCCATTTAAAGCCAGATGTACAAAGTAGGCACATACATCTGGGTACATTTGCAGTAGCAAGAGGCCCTGGCACACCTACATTCTACATATTTTTCTGCTCAGAAAAAAAAATAATATAAATAAAATCTAAATTTGAGGCTAGAGATGCTTAGAAAAGTGAAGGGAATAAGGTATGTACCCACTGATTACATGTATATAACTTTCAGCACTATTTAAGCATTTGCGCACCTGTATTTAGCTGGCGCTATATGTACTGTACTCTGAACAATTGGAAACAAGAGTGGGAAATGGTTTTGGTTTTACTGCTCATCAGACTGAGTTTTGTGCATAGTAATTACTCAGTATATATTTGTTGAAAGAAAAGATGAATTTCCTGAGTATGTATTGGCTCACTCACAGATGTCACAAAGTTAATCTCATTATATCTCCTTCCAGTCACACTAAACACTCATCCTCATTTGAATTCTTTTGGGAGAATAAATAGAAGGAGAGACAGAAAAGGACAGGGTATTCATCAGGCTTCCACAAGACTCCACTGGTAACTGTGTATGCAATGCCCTGAAGGGATTTTCCATTTAGACAGAGCTAAGTTTGAATCTTGGGTCCCCTCGTTGCTGGCTGTGTGCTTCTGACTTCAGTTTCCCAATTGAAAAATGCAGGAATGCATCTAGGATGTAGCTCATGGGCAGCGTGCAAGCCCTGTGTCCTTCTTCCTTTTCACTCTGCTCTGCTCTACAGCCCACAGATCTCGGGCCAAGGGCCATGCTGGAGTATGTGCAGGACGGTCACTGGAGGACAGGTGGACCACTCAGTGTCTCTGTCACTAACCAGCCCTAAACTACCTGGGAACCCTGTGGAATCTGCTCAGTAACTTCTCTTCCATCCAGCTTCCCATTTGTGAAGTGGGACAAACTTGCATTGAACCTATCTGTGAATTCCCGGAAGGTCATCTAGAGGGGGGCGGCCACACACTGAGCACACTCTACAACATGCAGCATGAATGCTTTCCCTGCTCCCTGGACACATCATTCCTCAGAAGAATGGAAAACCTGGATCAAATCCAGGTGACGAAGATGGCTAGTGTATTGATGGTTAAATTCTTCCTGCTGGTGAACGCGCCCTCTGACCTACTGCCATCAAAGTCCCTTAAGAAGCAGAACTCCATGACTTCCTGTTTCGTAGTGAGTTTAAATTATGCAAAACAATCCTCTCTCCTTTGCTTTATATTGGGCACCCAGACTATACTTTTAACAACAACAACAATAGCAACAATATGTATGTATGTATGTGTGTATGTGTGTGTGTGTGTGTATATATATATATATATATATATATATATTTTTTTTCAGCACTTGGAAGACCAAGGTAGGAGGATCATTGTGAGTTCAAGGCCAGCCTGGGGCTACAGAGCGAGATCCAGATCAGTATGAACCAGACTGAGACCCTGCCTTGGAAACAAAACACATTAGTCTTATTAAGTGGTAACAGAGGCTTAGCTACACAGGAACCTTGAACTATTTCCCTACTTTTCTCCTTCTTCTTCCCCTCCTCCTCCTCCTCCTCCTTCTTCTTTTTTTTTGAGGTAGGGTCTCATTCTAACTCATGCTGACCTGGAATTCACTCTGTATTCTCAGGGTGGCCTCAAACTCACGGCAATCCTCCTATCTCTGCCTCCTGAGTGCTGGGATTAAAGGTGTGCACCACCACGCCCGGCCCTACTCTTTATTTTATATATTTTTATTTTTATTTATTTATTTGAGAGAGCTAATAGGCAGAGGGTGTGAGAGAGAGAGAGAGAGAGAATGGGCATGCCAAGTCCTCTAGCTGCTGCAAATGCACTCCAGACGCATACGCCCCCTTGTGCATCTGGCTTTATGTGGGTACTAGGGAACTGAACCTGGATCCTTTGGCTTTGCAGGCAAGTGCCTTAACTGCTCAGCCATCTTTCCAGCCCCCTACTCTTTATTTTAAATCATGTCAGAGCATGGAATGGGAATTTTATCTCTAGACAGCAAACAAAGTTTGCTGATGGTGAAAAACCCAACTGCAGATTCTATCAGTGATATTCATCTTCGTCCTGGAATTGGTAGAATCAAGTAGGTCAGAAAAAAAGTTCAACACCTTTACCAGTCTCTTCTGTGATTCAGGAAGGAAAAAAAAAAGAGTTCCCCCATTATTTTGCTGACAAGATAAAATCAGAAAGAATGGTTAACAGGTAATTTTACTACGGAATTATTCTTTCTGCGCCTGCTTACATGCAAGAGAGAAAAATGCTTTTGGTTTGACAGGGCCAGCTTTAATCATTCAATTTCTTTCCAGCAATAGCAGGTGAGTGGCTTTGACACAGTAGGATGCATTAATAATGCATTGAAAGCATGTGCTGAGGCACAGGCTGGAGAACTCAAGTCACACACATAGAAGAGCCTCTGACCTCTGATCTTTCACGGGTGAACCCTTGTTAGATTCCTCCACACCCTGCTGCTGTGCCAGTGGAGCCGGAAGGGACTGGTTTGGTTTGGATGCAGGATGTACAGAGGACATGTCAGTTCTCCTGGTCGTCGCATCATCTTCTTGTGATTCAGCCAACTTGCTATCGTCTCTCGGGCCAGAATTACCCCAGACAGGAGCTGTCATCTTCTCTGACTTCTCTTCTGTCCCTGAAGTCTCCCATTGAGGGACCACAGGACAGACTCTAGGGCAACATTCAGTCCAGCCGGTCAGAGGCTACTATTGCTAAAGGAATTCAGTAGCATCACTCGCTGGCGTTAATCAAGACAGAAGAAGCCGACATCCATGGAGGCAGAAGTGCACACAGCAGCTGGGCAGGAAATGCTCCTTCTAACTCCACAAGCCTATCATGCAGCTGGTACTCACACGGGAAAGGCCCTTGCCATGCCTCCTGAGAATGCAATCTGGCCAGTTCCCAGCCACATGCAAAAGCTAAAAACTCTCGACCCACGGTGGGCTCCCGGAAGCAGAGCTCTGATCCTAGGATGAGCACATCCCTCGAAGTGACTTGACTCCCTGCTGCGTCAGTCACCGAGAGCACACGGGGATGCTAGATGCTAAGGTGCCATTTGGGAACACACCGGCCACACACAGCAGAGGCGGCACGCAATATAACTCAGGCAGGAGGCTCACGGGGACTGGCTGCGCTCCTCAGATCTTTCTGCTTGGGACGGCATCCCAGCATCTTTTTGAATCATTCCTTCGTTTTGCTCATTGCCATCCCGTGGTGACTGTTTGGAAGTGACTAGAGCCGGAGAGGACTACTTTACCATGAGACCATTCACAGGCGTTTGCAATCCCTCTTAGCCATCACCTCCCTGGGAAGAACACATTGTTCCTCACCTTCCTCTGTCCTTGAGCCTACAGGGCACACTTTTTCATCCCGGGATCCCAACACAGGGGCCTGCCGCGACCCCTTTTGGGAACAGTTATCCGTGTCAGAATTCACTATCCTGTTGTTCATCAGGTCGCACGGGTGGAAAGAGACAAGAGGAAAAGGGGTTATGCAAGGAGACAACGAAAGGTCTGGAGACTGAAAGACTGCGATAGCTCTCTTCTGCCATTCCGCGGGGCAGTTAGTAAGGGTGACATTCATATTGAGGAAACAGAAATGAGCTCTCCATCCAAGGAGGTTTGGCGTGACCTCGTCACCACGGGACTTAGGGATGGCCCATGCGCATGCAAGGACTCGAGGCTGCATTCCGCGGGAGTTTCTTATCCCATCCTTATCTCAGACGCTCCTCAGCCTCTAAAACCCCATGTGTTTGTGTCCCGTTTCTGTGTACACCCCGCTGTCCTGTATGGCGACAGCTAGAGTCTAGAGTTGGCTAGGCCTTCCTAACATGTCTTGAGCATTCACCACTTGCTTTGGGTTTCTAAAGGACAAAGCTAGGGGAAGAATGTTCTGGGTGAAGAGCCTCTCTCGGCTTCTATCAGGGAGATGGGTTGGAGGTTCCTGGGATAAGCAGGAGGCTTAGAAATTTCTATCCCTGCTGAAGGGGAGGGAGACCAGCTGATAGGACTGGATCCCCAGATGAGAGCTTGGGCTGGACATCCTCCAGGAAGGAGGAGGGATGGCTCAGGTTGACAAGTTATTGCCCGTCAGGTCTGGACAGTGACGCCTTTCCAATAAATCCTTGCCTCATCGAAACCCCAGGAATCTTTTTCCATTCGTGATTTACTATAGACATTTGAAAGCTTGGTGGGAGGGAAGCAGCTTTTGCCTTTTTTTTTTTTTTTTTTTTTTATGTGTCTACTTGGATGCCCAAGATTTGAGCTCACGGAGCTCACAGCTAGCTTGTGACTGTGAGAAGAAAGACAGAAGTTGTACGTAAGCCAAGTTCTTATCAAGCTGTCCTTAGAAGACGCACAAGTGATACCATTAAAACGTCCATCTAGCCCATTCAATGTTTTCAAGTCATAAAATAGCACTCGGTGCAGGAGAGGCCAAGGGGCTTGTCGGTGGAGCTGACTGGAATTCCCAGGCAGTGACGCCCAGGACATCAGAATGGAAACAGACACTTGCCTTATAACCTCACCCATATGCTTGCCCCAGGGTGACCCTTACATACTACCATCAAGCTCTATCCCAAGTCCCAGAAAACTCTCGAAAGAACAGCATTGACTCCTATCAGACCTCCCTGAGCAGGGAGAGGGGGAAAATATACCTGCAGTCATTCTGCGGACTAAGCGTTTGGTCATCCTTCAAGCTGGAAGTATTTGGTGAGGGAGAGGACCCAGAGGAAGTTTGGCTCTGGCTGCCAAGACTGGTGACTTCTATGTCCTCCCTGGGTCCCGCCTTGCCAATGCTGAGCCGCTTCCATGTCTGCTGATCTATCTCTGTCACCGGCCCAAAGTGCACAAACTTTTGCCTGGGACTGGGTGCTTTCTTATAGGCCCTTGCTCTGCGGCTGGCAAAGTCGTCGCGGATGGCGGTTTCTGCATTGATTTCTGGCGAGGGCTCAGGGCACCGATGAACGGAGTGTCTCCATCCCTGGTCAGAACCAGAAATGAGTTTGCAAAGGTTTCCAAGGCAAAGTACACACGGAGGTGAAGTTGAAACCACAGCACTAGACCTGTGAGAGGTAGTCCCGTGGCTACGGTGCAATGCACCATTAACCCATCAAACGGAGACATGACACTATTTTGCCTAGGCAAATAGTGCTTGAGGTTTCTAGGACCTTCAAAGCATCAATTTAGCATCACACCTGACAGCATGAGAAGAAAAAAAAAAAAACAGGCACAGTGGAATGGTTACAATTACTTAAAAATCAAGTTGGCATTCCTGATAGTAAGCAAATCTCGCAAAGAAAATACCCATTCATAGTACGCCAGCCAGCTAAAGAAGATGTTTGCTGCTAATGCAGCTTTTACCATGAATAATGTTTCATTTATGCCCAACGTGCTCATTTCCAGATGCTCTGTTTCATGAGGAACATTTTTTTTTCTAGCTATCAAGATGGCAAATGAAACAAAGAAAAGCATTTTAATTCTTCCAATACTAAATCACACCACTGCTGGGGAAACCCATGACACACCTTGTCTTTCCAGACACTTTCAATCTCTCCCACGTCTCCAAGTCGGCTTCTGTGATACTGGAGAGTGTGATGAAGCTTGGCACCTCACGGTGACGGGCAGTGAATCTGCCCTGGATTCTGCGCTGGGCCAGGTCATCCTTACGCAGGTCTGGCAACTTCCTGACACCCACTTCTGTTGCTTCATTCTCCTGAGCTCGTGTGACACAGGTCACCGTTTCCTTCACCTCTTCTGCCTGAGCCTGGCTTCTGCCAATTTGATTCAGGCCCCCGCATCATTAGAAAAATCAAGTTCAAGGAAAAGGAACAGACAGACAGAATGCCAAACATGGAAATTTAGAAGCTGACAGCCAAAGAAAATGACAGGAGCACCTTATCCTTCCTCAAAAATCAGGGCATAACTGGAGCTGTGATATCTTTCATCTGCAGTGCCCTCTTACTGTTTTTTTTAAATTTAATTATATATTTTTTATTATTTATTTTTGAGAGAGAGGCACAGAGAGAGAGAGAGAGAGAGAGAGAGAGAGAGAGAGAGAATGGACATACCATGGCCTTTAGCCACTGCAAACAAACTCTAGATGTGTATGCCCTCTTGTGGCACATGTGCGACAGTGCACACTTGCATCACTGTGTATCTGGCTATGTGGGACCTGGAGATTTGAACATGAGTTCTTAGGCTTCATAGTCAAGTGCCTCAACTGCTTAAGCCATCTCTCCAGCCCTTTTTTATTTTTATTTATTTTTTGTGGGGGGAGGGGATGGCTCTTACTGTTAACCTTTAGTTTTTGCAGTATAGAGATAGCGTGCAGCCTTGCACACGCTAGGAAGTGCTCTACCACCGAGCGACATCTCCAGCCCTTTACTCTGTCCTTTAAATATTGTCATGAGGCAGATCCCCCCAGTCCCTGCCCCAGTGGATGATAATCTCTAGTTTTGTCTAGAAAGCGAAGCCAGGGCTGACTGAAAGACTACTGAGAAATGGCAATGAGATTTCAGTGTGACCATAATGATGGTGAATCCCCACAGTATTTAAATACTATAATGACTTCAAGTGTTCTGACTGATTCCCTCAGTCCTCTTTCCTCTTGGAATTTTTTTTTTTTTTTTTTTTTTTTTTTACTGCATCAGTAAAAATGTTAGTGACAAGCTCTGCAGTATCCAAAGTCTAGGATTAGTTTGAAGATAGCTAGAGCATTGCTCATGGATAAAATATCTCGACCATCAACTCCCAATGGCCAGAAAGTACATTTAAGTTGATTCTGAACAGAAAGTGTCAGTGTTCAACCTCCCTCTGCTTCGGGCTTGAAGAGCAGAGTTTTTTTCCTGGACACATCAAGTCCATCTCCATTTGTTTCTCTGGGTAGTAACTATTTGCCTTTACACATTTTGTAATGATTCCTAGAAGTAAATTTAAACTCAAGTTGTGCCATCTATAGAATTGAGCATTCTATAGCTGCTTCTTCCTCTTCTTATTCTTCTTTTATTTGTATCAGGAGTGGAACAAATTAGAGACATGGCGCCTTATGCCTCTAATTTTAGTATTTTGGAAGTGAGGAGAGGAGGATCAGGATTTCAAGGTCATTTTTAGTTACACTGCAAGTTCAAGGCAAGCTTGAAATCCTTCCAAAGCAAGCAAACACAAATACTAACTGCTTCACTGAGCTCAATTAACTTCACCTGAAGATTCACTTTTTTTTCAAGGCAGGGTCTCTAACCCAGGCTGACCTGGAACTCACTGTTTAGTCTCAGGGTGGCCTTGAACTCATGGCAATCCTACCTCTGCCTCCTGAGTGCTAGGATTAAAGGCATGTGCCACCATGTCCAGCAAGATTCACTTTGAGTTGTATAAGTCACAACAAAGATAATGACCTCAGTTTGGAAGACTTCAAAATATCAAAAAGTGGTGGGCAGGGCTGGAGAGATGCCTGCAAAGCTAAAGAACCCAGGTTCAATTCCCCAGGACCCACATAAGCCAGATACATAAGGTGACACATGCATCTGGAATTCATTTGCAGTGGCCAGAATCTCTGGCACACCCCCCTCTGCCTCTCTCTCTTTCTCTCTCAAATAAATAAATGAATAAATAAATAAATAAATAATAAAAGTAATGGGCAGAAAAATAATGAAGATGCTAACACTAAATAATTTTGCTATAGTAAAAAAATTAAGAATGATAAGGAAAAATTAAGAATGATAAGATGTAGGATGAGATTCAGCAGGTAGATAATGTCTTAAATGATACTTCATTTCTCTCTCTCTCTGGACAATCACTGGCCAAATCTCACATGAATACAATTTTGATTTCCCCAACTCACTCCAACATGTATATACCGAGCACTGCTTATCTACAATGCCTCAAGCCAGAAGTGTGGATTTCAGATTCTTTTTTTTTTTGAATTTGTAATATTTTATATAATATAATTAGATCTCTTGGGGAGTGGGACCCAACACAAATTTTATTTATTTTTCACATCACACTGGAAATGTAGCCTGAAGGTAATTTACATGCCTTATTTTTAGTACACCTGCATTTTGACAGTGACCTGTTATATGAGGTCAAGTGCGGAATTTTCTACCTGTCACATGTCAGCCCTCCAAAACTTTTAAACTTTGGAGCATCTTGCTTTTCAGACTGGGGATATGCTCAACCTCTAGGGAGACGATGGAGAAGAGATGGGATGAGGACATTCATTGGAAACCATCTAGACAGAAAATCGTATCATATTATGCGTGTGAGAAGCTCTGGGTGTGCTTTACATGGGAAATATCCATTATCTTTTGTCCAGGTGATCCTTCTGGTATGAGAGAAGAAAAAACACACCTCATTTTCTTCCTTCTTTCTAACATGAAAACATCACTAACATGAAAGAAGTGCTCACTGCAAGGAATGACTTGTTTCTTGCTTGCTTTTTTTTTGTTGTTTTTTTTGTTTTTTGTTGATGGTTCTCTGAGAGGCATGCACTCTTGACCAGTGATGCCTGGAATGAACCTATGCCCGTCTCAAATTTGGCCTGATTCAACTCTTTGCAATGAAATCCCATTTATTTGCCAGCCACACTTGGGACAAACCACTCAATGTTATGCTGGCTGCATTCATGCAAGTAGAGGTAGGGTCTAGACATCCACACGCAGGCTGTCATTGGGGCAGGAACTAGGAATGGGGACTATGGTGGCCTTGAACTTATGATCCTCCTGCCTCTGCCTCCTTTTATAGTCTAGACTTTTCTTGTCTGAAATTCCTTTTGAGAACTGCTTGCTGCCATCTGATTTCCCTAGCTTTTCTTCGATCTTGCTTGTTTTGAATGGCACACTGGCGCAACCTTGTGTTGATGGTCATCTTTCTCAAGATCAGGCAGACCAGTGATGCCAATCTTCTGACCCTGGTGCCATGTTGGTGGGTCAGGAAAGATTTTCACTGATTCAGCCATCTTACACTGAAATTGCATTTGACTTAGGCAAAATTGAATGGAATGCTTGGGACATGACCACTCCAATCTTAGGCAAAAACCTGTATTGTGGCTGCATTGGATGCAAATAGTTCAAACTGGAACACCTTTTTTAGTTGCATCCACAGGGTGGGCTTGTCATTGGGGCAGGAAGAGAGGAATGGGGACTATGCATAAATTATTTTTGCTTACTTATGATCTTGCTTATATATATATATACACACACACATAGTGCACACCTTTTATAGTCTAGACTTTTCTTGTCTGAAGAAAGGTCTTTGAGAACTGAGGAGCCAACTGATTTTCTGTATCTTTTCTTCTCAGAGGATAATCCATGTAGGAGCTGCATGTTAGATGGCCACCACTGGCTGGTAAGATGTTCATCCTTGCTCTTCTTGCAGCAAAGTCATCTTTCTCAAGATCAGGCAGCCGACATGCAGCTTCATCTTCTGACTCTGAATCTTTGCCATGTTGGTGGGTCAGGAAAGGATTTTCATTGTAGTTGGGGGATAATGGTATTGTAGTGAGGGCATATCAGGCATTGTCTTCACTCAATTGCTTTTGACTGATAGGGCAAAATTGAATGGAATGCTACATGTGATCAGGCCAAATGCGTTCAAATCCCCATCTCCAGGCAAAAACCTGTATTGTTAGTGAAAAGTCCTCTCGATGCTGTTAGTTCAAAGGACAACACCTTATTTTAGTTGCACAGACAGGGTAGGCTTTAGAACCTTGAACTTGGCCAGGCATCAGCAATTCTAAAGCCTCATGTAATTTGCAACACTCCATCAGTATCAAAAAGCGGGCTCCTAAATGGCTCTAAAAACGACAACCTGCCTTCGTAAAACTGAGCATTCACATACCTAGAATTTAACATGATTACCTACTGAAAGTAGAAGAAAGGTCTTTCTGCTCAGAGGAGCTAACTGGAGACTTCTAGAACGGTTTACAACCACTCAGAGGATAATCCTGTATGTACATGTTAGATGTCCAGAACAGTGGTAAGGTGTTCTGCCAAGTTACTACTACACAAACAACTTCCATTTTCAAAGGATTTTAGCGACTCTTGAAAGAAGTTTTCATTGTCAAGGTAGAGCATTGTAGTGAGGGCATATCAGGCATTGTAGTGGGGGGATATCAGGCATTGTAGTGGGGGGATATCAGGCATTGTACTGGGGGCGTATCAGGCACTGTAGTGGGGAGATATCAGGCATTGTAGTGGGGGCATATCAGGCATTGTAGTGGGGGGATATCAGGCATTGTAGTGGGGGGATATCAGGCATTGTAGTGAGGGCATATCAGGCATTGTAGTGGGGGGATCAGGCATTGTAGTGAGGGCATATCAGGCATTGTAGTGGGGGATATCAGGCATTGTAGTTGGGGGCATATCAGGCATTGTAGTTGGGGGGCATATCAGGCATTGTAGTGGGGGCATATCAGGCATTGTAGTGGGGATATCAGGCATTGTAGTGGGGGCATATCAGGCATTGTAGTGGGGGGATATCAGGCATTGTAGTGAGGGCATATCAGGCATTGTAGTGGGGGGTATCAGGCATTGTAGTGGGGGGATATCAGGCATTGTAGTGGGGGGATATCAGGCATTGTAGTGAGGGCATATCAGGCATTGTAGTGGGGAGATATCAGGCATTGGGGTAGTTGGGGCATATCAGGGTAGGGGGGGTATCAGGCATTGTAGTGAGGGCATATCAGGCATTGTAGTGAGGGCATATCAGGCATTGTAGTGGAGAGATATCAGGCATTGTAGTGGGGAGATATCAGGCATTGTAGTGGGGGCATATCAGGCATTGTAGTGGGGGCATATCAGGCATTGTAGTGAAGGCATATCAGGCATCAGGCATTGGCATTGTAGTGGGGATATCAGGCATTGTAGTGGGGCATATCAGGCATTGTAGTGGGGGATATCAGGCATTGTAGTGGGGGCATATCAGGCATTGTAGTGGGGGATATCAGGCATTGTAGTGGGGGGATATCAGGCATTGTAGTGGGGATATCAGGCATTGTAGTGGGGGATATCAGGCATTGTAGTGGGGGCATATCAGGCATTGTAGTGGGGATATCAGGCATTGCAGTGGGGATATCAGGCATTGTAGTGGGGGCATATCAGGCATTGTAGTGGGGGGATATCAGGCATTGTAGTGGGGGATATCAGGCATTGTAGTGGGGGATATCAGGCATTGTAGTGGGGGCATATCAGGCATTGTAGTGGGGGGATATCAGGCATTGTAGTGGGGGCATATCAGGCATTGTAGTGGGGGGATATCAGGCATTGTAGTGGGGGATATCAGGCATTGTAGTGGGGGATATCAGGCATTGTAGGGGGGCATATCAGGCATTGTAGTGGGGATATCAGGCATTGTAGTGAGGACATATCAGGCATTGTAGTGGGGGGATATCAGGCATTGTAGTGGGGGGGATATCAGGCATTGTAGTGGGGGCATATCAGGCATTGTAGTGGGGGGATATCAGGCATTGTAGTGGGGACATATCAGGCATTGTAGTGGGGACATATCAGGCATTGTAGTGAGGACATATCAGGCATTGTAGTGGGGGGTATCAGGCATTGTAGTGGGGGGATATCAGGCATTGTAGTGGGGGGTATCAGGCATTGTAGTGAGGGCATATCAGGCAGTAGGCCTCTCTTTTTCTCCTGGGGTGGGAGGAAGATAAGCAATTGTGTCTATGTGGTATTGAAAGAAAACCCCACTGTTCCATATACTGAAAAGATCAGCTTTGTTTCTAAGTCACAACAAAGCGCTAGGATCTTTTCTCGTCATTTATTGTCTTCACACTTCATAACGATGAGAGGCAAATAATTTCTTTACTTCTAAAGAAAGCTTACTGACTTTGTATAGGTTTTCTAAAAGAGGGTTAAGAGTCCTCAAAGGATGAACTCATCTCAGGAATGAAGACAGGAGGAAATTAGACTGGCTGGGAATCAAACTGCAATGAAATGGTCTACTCAGGTCGACCAGCTAGCCCACTGGCTGTTGCTTTGCCCCACACTATTCCAGAGGAGGTCATTATCTTAAGGTGACAGCAGGCCCTCCGTTAGATCTGAATTTTGGAAAATGAAGGCATCATTGGCCATGATTGGAAAACACCTTCTCAGACGATAACCACTGTTCTCAGTAAAATTTTAAAGCGTGGAATGTGATGATGTTTTACTCCCAAATAAATTTTATTTATTAAAATATTAATTCCTGCCCCTTGAGTTGCACACCCAACTTGTAGTCTCCTTCCTGGCCTGTCTCTGAACCGTGATTACTCTCCTCTCTTGCATCCTTGGCCAGTATGTTGGACAAGGACCAACATGGACTTGTTAATTATGGCCATTAAGAATGGATAGTAGGGCTGGAGAGATGGCTGAGCGGTTAAGGCGCCTGCCTGCTAAGCTAAGAACCTGGTTCCAATCTCCAGGTCCCACGTTTAGCCAGATGCAGTGATGCAAGGGCGCAATGCCGCGCTTTCCCACAAGGGGACGCACACATCTGGATTTCGTTCACAGCAGCTGAGAGACTGCTGGCATGCCCATCTCTATCTGTCTCCCTCTCCCTCTCTCTCTGTGTGTCTCTCTCCAAAAATTAAAAAAAAAATAAAAAATTATATAAAAACAAGAATGGCTAGTAGACAATAGAACCCACTGAATCGGTCTCTTCAAAGGCATTATGTAAGAAACACATGGCTGGCAATGAAGGTGGCCAGTGGATGGTGCGTGCATACTATATACTAGAATTCCTCCTAAATGTTCATTTCTGCAACCTCAACACTAATCCTGCATGGCCTATGCTATTCTTATCCCCATTCTGTCAAGTGGGCAGTGAGATTAGGCTAAGAAGTTTGCCCAACTCAAAGAACTAGTGTGTCCGTTCAAATGCAAAGCCAGGCAGCCTGGCTCCTGCGGCCCTGCTCTATGACAGTGAATAGAGCACTGTACTGTTCCTGAACAAACAACCATGCCAAGAACAGCTTTGAAGGTAGAGCATCATACAAAAACAAACAAAAAAAAAAAAAAGGCAGTATCATTACTATAAGAGCAGAAGAAAAGGAAGTAATTTGGTTACTAAATAAAGAGATCCTGTGAGCTGTGCTTAGGATGGAGTTGTGATTTGCATTGCTGGGTAATGACAGCAACACTCAGAGGATTGATGACAGCAGAATGTTAACTAATCATACCTCATAATTTTGCACAACACTTGGTAGTTCATACCCCAAAGGGAACACACACCTCATGTACTCTCACACCCCAGCACAAAGCCAAGTCCAACAACAACAACAACAACAACACCCTTTTCCACGTTTTTGACCAGGAAGCCTCAGCTTTATCTCAGATTTTTTTTTAGTACAAACATATGCATTTATGCAAATGGCCCTGCCAATTTGTCATGCCAATTTGAGCAGAGTGAATCTGGTATTTTAGGCATCATGAGAATCCAGCCAAGCTGCAAATTCCCCAGGTGTTTCTTTTCAGGCTCAATGCTCAGCATGGCAGGACTAGTTTTAAATGATCTCAATTTAGATATGTAGACTTGAAAAAAGTTTCCTTGTCATTGGGCACTTTAAGATTCTCCTCCAAACAAAGCATCTTTACTCCATTGGAAAACTATTACCTTTGGGTGTTTTGTTTTTAATTTTAAATGTAGCTGAGGATTGAGTTACATCTAGTTTATTTTTATTGATTTATTTGCAAAAAGAAAGAGAGAGAGAGAGCAAAGCTGGGGTGGGGGGAGGAAATGAGCACACTAGGGTCTTTTGCCACTGTGAACTAACTCCAGATGCAGGGCCACTTTGTGCATCTGGCTTTATGTGGGTACTGGGGAATCAAACCTAGGCCATCAGGTTTTGCTAGCAAGTGCCTTTAAGTACTAAGCCATCTCTCCAGCTCCTAGGAGTGTTTTTTGCTGATTGCATGAATTCTATAAATTAAAAGCTTTGTGGCAATCTAAGAAAGAGGGAAGAATGATAGAAATTATGAGCTGGCACTGTTGACCATGGAATAATAATACATTCAAGGCAGATGTGGAAAAGAATAGTAACAGGTATCTGCTTATTAAAATATATCAATGACTTTCATAATCTGGTATTTTGCTCTCAAAAGACCTTGAGGGAAGTTTTTGAAACTCTAATTTATTTCACTTTATTTTCCCAAACCTACAACTCTGCCCAGCTAGCACAGTCCAGCTGGCCACAAGAATGGCCGCAAGAGCCCTTCAAGCCAGGGATTCTGATGCCTACTTTGCCCAGGAGAATATTCAAGTCCTTAGTTCAAATCTTATGAATTTAGATCAATTAATTTAAATTAACATAAGCAGCAGAGTCAGGCTGCCTGGATTCATATTACAGAACAGTTTGGAATTTTTATTTCTTCCAAGCCATTCATAAATGAGTTGTCTTTGGGAGAAGGGGTTGCTGGTGAATATCACACACTTGGAAGATGATGGTATGCGATGAGCCATGCACAGCTCTAGTCAGGTGTGGTGGTGCAGGTCTATAATCCCAGCAACAGGAAGATTGCAAGTTCAAGAACTGCTTGGGCCACAGAGAAATGTAGAACCCTGCGTCTGACCTCCTTTAAAACAAGGAACGCTATCACGACAGGAGAAATTATGGATCCAATGCCTGGGAAAGCGTGGGAAAAGCTCTTGTCTCAAAGTTTCTAAGGCTTATATATTTCATCTCTGGTCATACCACCCTGAATGTGCCTAATCTCATCTGATCTCAGAAGCTAAACATGGTCAGGCCTGGTTAGTTTTTGGATGGGAGTCCTAAGGCTGTTATATTTCAAAGCCTATGAGCTAACAATTTAAACCAAGGAAGTGCTGGCATTTTCTTTCACCCCCTTCTACTTGGCAACGTACGAACAACCAGCTTGGCTTGGCAGTCAGTTCAGTCTATTGAAAGAAATGGGGCTCTCCAGAAAAGCCTGTTAGTCCTCCAGGGAATGTCCTGGGCAACATCAGAAACCTCCTTGTTCACCCTGTCTCCAGGCAGGGCAGACACATCCAGAGTCACAAAGGTTCATGCATGTTCTGTGTCCGTCTGGTCTCTAGGCCCAGGATCTGTTCAACAAGAATCTGGGAGCCAGCATCTGGTAAGGAGGGATGTGGAAGAATACGTGTCTGGCACTTGGCTGTGTCTGCTCTTCCTCTAAACTGTCTATTGTTCCTCGGAGGCTTTTTTCTTTCTCTGTAATTAATTACTATGTGGTTGAGAAGATTCACAGACTAACAGAAAATACTGAGTGATGAAACACATGAAAACAATTAGAAAAAAAGGACAATCACGTGAAAAATATAATTCAGCTCAAAATAAAAATTAACTTCTCCAATGGGAAACACCCAGGAAGAGAACTCAAATCTCCATGGCACTTTATTTAATTCAGGAGACGGGAATCTTGGTTCTTATTTTATCCTCTTAAAAACAGAAAACTGGCTTCTTTGGCTGAGTCTGATATGGGGGGGGGATAATTAAGTTAACATGATTGTAAAATAAAAGTAAAAGTAGTTTATATACTATTTTTTTTTTTTTCTTCGGTGGAAACTCTAATAAAGATTGAATGCCACACAGTTATTAAGAAGCCCTACTTTCTGTCCCTTGATGCTAAGATACCTCCTAATATATTACTTCACGTGAAGCATGGGACTGCCAGACTTCGAACTTCATGTGAAAATAGAATAAAATGCCCTTGAGTTCCTTTGTAAAATGTTGTCTTAAAAATAATGCAAGGAGGTGTGTGAGGATCCTTGGGAAGCAAACAGAGAAAAAAAAAAAAGTTCTATAAAGCATTTTATTTTTCTTAATCTCATTATTCCTTCCCTTGCACATCACATTCCCAACACTCATTTGTCTCTATAACAGCCTTTCCCAGCTAAGCCTCGGGCCCAAGAAGTTTCTTGGATGTCTTGTTGGGCCCAACAATGTGATGGCCAGTCTCCATCTGGATGTCAAAACAAAAGACTGAGGTTAAATGCTTTGAGAGACTTTGGCATAGTTCAGGGTTTTAGATCTTCGTTTCCCAAACACCAAGATTCCTTTTTTTTTTTTTTTCTCCATGATATGCATTTCATTTCAATTAAATAACTTTCTGCCACATTAAAAGCAGGACCCCAAATGAGGATAAACTGAGAATAACTCTCAACTCCACTGTGGCTTGCAAAACGTTGAGTGACAAAAATGCCGACATGCCAGGATGGTGGCAGGGTGTATACAGCTTTTAGCAGTGAACAAGCAGCTGAAAAAAAAGTCTGCCTAACAAATTCTGGGTGATTGGAACAGCTGTGTTCTGCTATTTTGGGGACATTCTTTAGGAGAATTCACAATTTCCCAAACTACGTTGGGACATCGGAGGGGCAATGACATTAACTGACCTGTAAACTTCGGCTTCATAGAGTTGATTTGGGGTGACATAGATACAAATCAAGTCAGGTAATAAGAAACATGCTCAGAAGTAAAAATGACCACATAAATATAATATATAACAACCAGAATTACATTTTATACTTTACGTCTGTATACGCAGTGGCAGTTGTCATAAAATAGCTCAATGTTTGATGGCCCAAATACACTTCCCATTTTAGCTTAAAGACTTCATAGATATGGACAAAGAAAGGTATGTGAATCAAAGATGTAAATGTTACATTTTTGTACATTCATACTCTTAGCTGCATAACTTGGTAATATTCTCATTGTGCCCTGAGCTTAAGGAGGCAAAAAAAAAAAAAAAAAAAAAAAAAGTCTGAAATGGTGAGGGGTGGTCTTCAACTTTGTGTTCAGTGTCTACCCAGTCTCTGGTAGAAGTAGATGCTTGAGGCATATAGGAAAACTGTGCCCAACAAGGTATTTGAATCAAAGTTTAAATAATATGTAGATACTTAGTAAAAAAATCCTAAAAGGGGGGGCTAGAGAGATGGCTTAGCAGTTAAGGCACTTGCCTACAAGCCAAAGGACTCAGGTTTAATTCCCCAGGACCTACATGAGCCACATGCAGAAGGTGATGCATGCTTCTGGAGTTCATTTGCAGTGGCTGGAAGCCCTGGTGCACCCATTCTATCTCTCTCTCTCTCTCTCTCTCTCTCACACACACACACACACACACACACACACAACACACAAAATCAATAAATAAAATAAAAAGAGAATAAGGAGACAAATCCTGCTTACTGCTCCTTAAAACACAGCGAGTAAGTGGATTTTTTTTGTTGGTTTGTTTTTAAAGTAGGATCTTGCTTCAGCCCAGGCTGACCTGGAATTCACTAGGTAGTCTCAGGGTGGCCTCAAACTTACAGCAATCCGCCTACCTCCGCCTCCCAAGTACTGGAATTAAAGGCATGCAGTAAGTGGATTTTTGTAAAGCAGATATTGTTTTAACGAGAGTGTCCCCCATTTCAAGACACCATTTTCTAGTGATGGGTAACATGAAGTTATGAGCCACTTAGGAATAGTATGAAAGTTAACAAGCCACACACAGCAGAGAAACAAACGTCATTGCTAGGTAAATCCTGCCATCCACAATTGACTGGCCACAAAGATAGCACTAAGGCAAAGTCTAATGAAGCAGGGAAGAACTCATTCTTTTCCTCCCTTTAAAATAGCCGACCACTTAGCAGATGCAAGCCCCAAGGCGAAGGGTCTATTTCTATTTGTTCAGAGTAGGGAAGAGTGATGCAACAGGAAGTGGGGAGACAGGATGAAAAATCCAACTTGCTAGATGGATTCCAAACCTGCCAGCATGCAGAAGACCAGCCTGGCCAGCCCTTGGCTGGCAGAGCTAACCTGGCAAAGCGCTGTGCGGCGGGCATGACCTTGATCCCAGCTTGCTCCAGCCTTCTGCGCTTTTGGCTTTCAGTAGCATCTCTGTCTTCAGGAGTGGGAGCTGGCACCAGTGCAGCCCCCTCAGAAGGAGGCTGTTTCTCACCACTGCCAGGGGCCGACTCTAACTCACCAGCAGGCTGCCCACCAGTGCCTGTCTGGCCGGTCGGGTCTTCTTCGCCAGCAGACCCTGCTTCGCTGCCCTCCTCCTCTATTGTTTCAGGATAACTAACGAGTTGGACAATATAGTTTTTACTGCACTAACAGACTGGTCTAGGGACCAGACTGCATGCTACTTCCCAGACATTTTGATATTACTTTTCATTTAAAAAACAAAACAAAACAAAAAGAACAAACACTCACAGCATATGATATGATCTTACTGATGGGAAACCAGTTAAATGTAGCCATTTGTTAATAAATACAGTGCATTACAGCCTAACCATTAAGGGCTCTTCTAAACTTGATATTGAAAGGAAAAAAAAATCTCATCTGTTGCAATGGTAAAATTCATTAATTTTGATCAACAAGCAAAATGTTTAATAAACATTTATTCCATGGAAAACCACAGATAATAAAAGTCAAATATTAAAGGGCTGGGGAGATGGCTTAGTGGTTTAAGGCATTTGCCTACAAAGCCAAAGGACTCAGGTTCAATTCCCCAGGACCCACACTAGCCAGATGCACGAGGGGGTGCATGCATCTGGAGTTCGTTTGCAGTGGCTGCAGGCCCTGGCACACCTATTCTCTCTTGCGTGCATCAAATAAAAAAATAAATAAAAATAAAATATATAAAAAGGTGGAATATTAGAAAAGCATCCTTATTATAAAGTTATTAAAGGCAGGGGCTATATCTTATTTACTGTTGAGTTCCCCAAATCCCTAAAAGAAAATACCCAGCACATTAGCAGTTGCTAAATACACACTTATTGAATGAATCTACACATAAACATAGAGGCTAAGAAAAAAAATCCGTTTGCTTCTGAAGGAGATGAGCAATGTATCTTCTGCTTGTCGTGGCTGGATCTACTTGATTGCCACACATGTTCCATGCAAGGCTTAAGCTCACAGCTACATGACAGCAACAAGACTGTGGGTGTGTGGAGTAATTGTACTCCGAGTCTAACAGGGCCAGACATCGGGCCGTCTCCCCATCAGGACACAGATGTTTTCCATGTCCTGTCAATGGAACGGGCCTCAGGCATCTGCCCACTGGATAAGCTGGGTACCTTCTATGCACCAGGCACACTCTTAGATAGGTACTTCCATGATGCTGACACTGCATCTGTGTTACCTCCTGTTGTAGTCATACATCAACCTACAGGGATGGTTATGTAACTTCATTCCTACCCCGAACTTTACCAGGAAGGGGCAGTGGGCTCGGGCTTACCTGAAGGGCCTCTCCCCTCCCAGTGGGGAGGTGGCGGTGCTCCAGCTCTTCCGGTATTCCTCCCTCTCGGCCTTCTTCTTTCTCAGAGGAGCGGGGACATAGGCTGTCTGGTTGCTCTTGTTGGGGAGGTACTGGTTAAAAGGCACGGCTGATTTGGGCTCACCATGGGAAGTCCTTCGTGCAGACATGTCATCCTTCTTCACATCCGGCAGCTTCCGATGTGGCAAGTCAGATTCAGAGTCGCTTCCTCTTCCTGGGGAAAAGAGGAAGGATACTGGGAAAGTGTGATGGGCTCGCAGGAACTCCGCAGAGTTAGGATGTGACTACTGTGTTCCCGGGATTCTTTAAGTTAAGACACTTAGATCGAAAGGATCAGTTTAAATCAGTCTGGACAAAAGTCTCCATTTCAATAAGAAAAGGAAAAAAAAAAGAGAGAGAGAGAGAGAGAGAGAGAGAAGAGTTTTTAAAGACTTATGTAAACCTACTTTTTTGAATAATGGCACATCCAGAAGCTATAGATTGTTACTAGAAAATTTTCAGTGCCTGGGATGGGATACCTTCCAGTGAGTTGTTGGCCAGGGAGGTCCCTGTTGCTTCCAAAACATTACAGGCTACTGCCAAGACCCTTGGTTTCCCTTGAGAAACAGATGGTGAGACCCTGTTGCTGAAGACTTCACATGCCTGAGCGCCAAGGTCACTGAGAAATCAAGCTGATGCTCAGCAGTAAACCTTCCCCTGTAGACCAGCCAACTGAAAGCTGGAAAAAGCTGCACTGCATGCAGCTGTATGGGAGACAGAAGTCATCAGCGGTGGAAAACAGTGGACACTGGAAACCTCAAGTTTGGCCAGACAGGCCAAATGACCGAATGGGTACAAGAGTGGCATGTCTCTCTTAGGGAAACCAACTGCTCCCTAATTGAACTGAAGGCCCACTCTATGGGAGGGAATACATGCCTGGTACTGAAAAACCTAATCAAAAGCCTGTGGCAGGGGAGGTCATGAGCCTTAGGGGTATAAAGCCTGCGTTTGTCTGGCTAAATGCATAAATTATTCCCACCAAACTGCCCTGAAAGCACTACACTTCATGTTCATATTCACATATTAATGCTACTCTCACTTCTGATTAGAGAAGCTTCTCTTTTCAGATGGCAATGACCACTGGGATGACGCAAAAGGCAGCACAGTGCTGAGAAAAAGGGATGGAGGAGTGTCCAGCACTGAAACATCTCTATCACACCCTCCAAGGCTCAGGGTCCGTTGCGGAAGAGGGGGTGGAAAGAATGTAAGAGCCAAAGGAAGGGTATGACTCCTTACAATGCAACTGTCCAGACAGAAATTGGCCTCGATATCCATGACCTCGTACTGCCTAGCAATACCTTCACAAGACCCTCATATTAGGAGAAAAAGATGATGACATCAAATTAAAAGAGAGACTAATGGAGAGAGGGAGGGGATATGATGGAGAATGGAGTCCTGAAGGGGAATGGGGGGAGGGGAGGGAAATATCATGGTTTATTGTCTGTAAGTATACAAGTTGTCAATTAAAAAAATGACATTGGTCTAACTGCGCCTGAAATTACAGCAAGTGACATGTTTGTGTGAATTTATTTGCCTGCTGAAGTTTAGCCAATCTCAAAAATAAAAATTCCTGGGCCTGGAGAGATGGCTTAGTGGTTAAGGCACTTGTCTGCAAAGCCAAAGGACCTCGGTTCAATTCCCCAGGACCCACGTAAGCCAGATGCACAAGGTGGCACATGCATCTGGAGTTCGTTTGCAGTGGTGGCTCTGGTGCATCCCTCTTTCCCTCTCTCAAATAAATAAATAAAAATAACATATTAAAAAAATAAAAAACTCCTCATTTTCCCACCAGGGTTTTACTGAGCTCCATCTGCATCAAGTACACTGTTGTTCACATTTTCACAAGCACGACTTACAAATTAGTTTGTCTTTGTCTATCTTTAACCATGGGATTCCCTACAGGACACAAGTTATAATCAAGTAGCAGCTCAGGCAGATAACAATGGGAACTCAGAAGAGGGAAAAACAACTCACCAGGGTTTATCTTCAAAAAAGGGGTTGCATAGTCCCTGCTCTGAGCTCTTCCTGTGTTTCCAAAGCTGCGGCCATCTTTTCTTCCCATCATTCCTACTGACCTATGACCTCATTGTCTCTTCTGAAGCACTGTACTTTCAACCTTGTGTTTTGGGAACAGGGGTGTTCAGTATCTGTACTTCCTACCACATTGCCTTTGCACCCAGTCACCGGAGATTCTTTGATGGAACACGTGGATTGGCTGGGGTGAAAGGGTGTTCTTTCACACAGGGCAATGGAATTCAGTGGTTCCAATGTCAGCCACTTGGGAAACAGACCCGATTATATTCTTTAAATTTATTTTTTTATTTATTTGAGAGAAAGAGACAGATAGAGAATGGGCCTGCCAGGGCCTCTAGCCCAGATGAACCCCAGATGCATGTGCCACCTTGTGCACCTGACTTACATGGGTCCTGGGGAATCGAATCTAGGTCCTTAGGCATCATAGGTAAACGCCTTAACCACTGAGCCATCTCTACAGCCCTACAGTGTATTCTTTTTATTTTGTTTTGTTTTGGTTTGGTTTGGTTTGGTTTTTCGAGGTAGAGTTTCACTCTAGTCCAGAGCTGACGTGGAATTCACTATGTAGTCTCAGGCTGGCCTTGAACTCATGGTGATCCTCCTACCTCTGGTTCCCAATGCTGGGCTTAAAGGCGTGCACCACCACGCCTGGCTCAGTGTATTCTTTTATACTCAACCTCAGATCAATAGATTTCTAATATCTAGTGGAATGAGATAATCATTAAGACAAACATGATTATGTAAGTAATTGCCTTTTAAAATATTTATTTATTTTTATTTATTTGATTTATTTGAGAGAGAGAAAGGGAGAGAGAGAGACAGGGAGGGAGAAGAGAATGGGTACGCCAGGACCTCCAGCCACTGCAAATGAACTCCAGATGTACGTGCCACCTTGTGCATCTGGCTAACGTGGGTTCTGGGGAATCGAACCTGGGTCTTTTGGCTTTGCAGGCAAATACCTTAACCATTCAGCCACCCCTCCAGCTCATAAGTGCCTTTAAAAAAAAAACTTAGTATTTATTTGTTAGAGAGTGAGAGCGAGCAAGAGAGAGAGAGAGCACATCAGGGCTTTTAGCCACTGCAAACGAACTCCAGACATATGTGCCACCTTATACATCTGGCTTACGTGGGTACTGGGAATCGAACCTGGGTTCTTAGGCTTCACAGGCAAGCACCTTAACCACTAAGCCATCTCTCCAGCCAGTAATGGTCATTTTGATGCTAACTGGAAACTCTTAATTGATGACAGCACTACAATGTCCTTCCAACTCCACTGTTAACAAAGACATGCTTACACAAACAACTAAGAGAAACAGTATGGCAGAGGGCACAATGTATAGGATTGAAAATCAGAGCCACTTCATTCTAAGCTCTGCCATTCAGCGGAATTGTCAACTTGGCCACCGAAGCTTGCATTTTCCAATCCCCAGAATGAGAAAATTTAGCTCCACCTTCTCTTAATACTGTTGGTAGATTCAATCCATGTGCAACTGCTGGTCCTGTACTTGGCACCAAGGATTTAGTAAATGCTGCCTACTCTATGCCATAAGAATTCTGTTCTATCAGAAATGAGCTATGGGCTTCTTAGCTCATCTCTAACACAGTTGACTGTCATTTTCTCTAAGATAGGAATGAAATCATTTGCTCTGGAAATTAAATGATATATAATGGCATTTAAAAGGCCATGAAGGAGTTAAAAGCCTTGGTGGCAAACAAGTCCTTCATTGTTGTACGTGAAATGTCCAGCTTGTAAATTATTCATGCTCCAGGGAAACTTGGTTTCAGTCTCCCTTCTGAAATTCTGACCATTTCCTGACTTGTTTAGTATTTGATTCATTACTCAGCCCCTTTGCCATCACAGGGCTTATCAAGCCTATCTGTTGGTGTCCAGGAGAAGATGTTGTCTATAAACAAATACTCAGATCAACTTGTCTTGCCAAGTTCTTAGATTGGTTTCCTCACTTAATAAAAGCCCCACTTTATAAAGATGGAAGCAGGCCCAGAGAGGACAGGGGAGCACTGCCCCCCAACCTGTGTCTGGTTAGACATAGCTCTGAGAATCTGGTGTCTGCTTTCCAGAATCCCAAAAGTTCTCTCTTCTGTGGTGTGCTGCTGTTGGAAAAATGTCCTCTGCTGGGCTGGGGAGATGGCTCAATGGATAAAGCCCTTACCATACAAGTGCGAGGGCTGGAGTTTGGATCTAAGGCATCCATGTAAGTGCTTGGTGGGTGCAGTGCCTGGCCTATCGTCTCCACATGCAGAAAGCAGAGACAGGGGCAAGCTGGCTAGCTGAGCTCTGGTTTCCAGTCTCAGTAAATAGAGTGGGGAGCAGTCGAGGAACACAACGGACATCAACCTCTGGTCTCCACAAGCGCATGCATGCACACAAATACTCAGGGGCACCATGTGCCCATGTGCATAAGGGCATGCATATACATATGTGTACACACTACACTCACCAAAAATGTCCTCTGCTTAAAAGACACTGTACTAAATACATGAAATAAAGAAGAGAAGCTTCTCAAGTACGAAACTTACTGATGGTTCCAGTTGTGCCCGGTCCCTTGGTTCTAACACCCTATAGCCTCTGGATTTTATTTTTGTATACTATCTGAAATACATTGTAAGACCCCAAGTGAACATCCTCGAATGTGTTATTTAAACACACGAACACATCCCTCTCTTCCCTTCGATTTTTCTTTGATGAATGTCTTTAACAGACATTTCATTAAGTGTTAACTCACAAATGTCCCAGGACAGGGTGATTCAGTTGTAGTTGGGTACAGCTTTGTTAACTTACAGGGTCTCATGAACTGGGAAGTTAAATCCCTCTGGGCCTTAGACCCTCACAGCCTACACACAGATGATACTACAGCTCTCCTCAGGTGCCGCGAGGACTAAATCAAATGACATGGAGCAGCTCAGAGTCAATGAAAGAGCTCGCCTTACCTAAGGCGGACATGGAAATCTACTAGATGACTTCCCCATATATGCTCAAAGTTAGGAAAATGCAACCAAAGACACGACGGTGATATCATTTTATCAAAGTCCAGCCCTTCCTTTCTGTATGACTGCTTTTCTTTCCCCTTCCCAGCAATAGCCACCCTTCCTTCCCTCCCTGCCTTCCATATCTTTGCCATACACACTCCCAACACCACTTGGCTTTTAAACCTTCCTCTGTCTAGTATTTTAATCTTATTTTACTCCTCATCTCTCTTTTTAACTCATCTTTTAGATAAAATATAAGCATATTTTTATAATATATGATATTTCCATTAAAACAATGCATCACAGTTATGAAATGTTATCAGTGTTAAAAGCATGTGGGGGCTGAAGGGATGACTTAGCAGTTAAGATGCTTGCCTGCGAAGCCTAAGGACCCAGCTTTGATTCTCCAGGACCCATGTAAAGACAGATGCACAAGGTGGCACGTATATCTGGATTTCTTTTGCAGTGGCTGAAGACCCTGGTATGCTCATTCTCCCTCTCTCCCTCCCTTCCTCTCTCTCTTTCTCTCTCTCTTCAAATAAACAAATAAGTTTTAGAAAGCATGTGGGTAGCAGGTTTTGTTTACTCTCCAATGACACTCATTAAGTAGCCTAAGAGGGTACACTAGTGAAGGTGACACCAAGCTAGCAAGACAGGTTGGCTGAATCAACCCTGGGGTTTACAGCGTTCCCACCCACCAGAAAGCTCTTGCCTCTGACCCTTAAACTCGTAGCACTTCTAATGAGTGGCTCTTATCTATTTTGAATTGGTTGATGGGTACCAATAATAATAAAATGGAAGTTCTCCATATGGACCCAATATAGAAGTGAAGAATTTCAATTCGAGACTTTTACCTAATTGGTTGTGAGCCCTGGGACATAAATTTTCAAGACTTAAACAAAATGCCCTCCAATTATGGAATGTTTATCACAACTATCCATCTTGTTGGTGAGCAACATTTTAAAGAAACATACTAAAAAATCTTCTGAAATTCAACATGCACTTGGCTGAAATTATGCTGTATTTTTTTTTATAAAGAAGAATGTGTTGTTTTCTCTCTTTCTTTTTTTTTAAAAACCCACCTCATTAGCTCTGTTTAGTTTATAGGAACATAAGGCTCAAGTATGAGGCTAATTGAGGAAATCTATTAAGATCCACTTTGGTGATGGGGTTTTGTAAAGCTCAACTCCATGTTATTTCTGTGACGGAGAAAACATTTATAAATAGATTAGTTTATCAGTCTTAATTGCTGCAACAAAATTATCCGTCAGTATATATTCCTATACTATTCATAATCACCATCTAAAATCCCTTCAAGATGTGATTCATTCTTAAATAGAACCCTTTCCCAAGCTGATGACAGGGAAAAAAAAATCTATATTACCAGGAATAAAAAAACCAGGGTGAAAAAATACAATATATTTTTTTAAAACAATCAAGACAATATGGGTGAAATGGTTTGGTTAAGATATGTTTTGTGAAAGCAAATCTGTGTTTTGGTTATGCTAAAGCCTAATTAGATCATGGGGTTGGTGGTTTAACATCTACTCTTGTGGGTGGTACTTGAGATGTCAAATAAAATTTTAGAAATGTTTTTTCAAGCAGTGCACAATATCCCATGGAATTCTTTAGGAGTCACACACTATGTGGCCCAAGGCTATCTATTCTATCTGCTAGAACGTCTAAGTCCTGGAAACGAGAGATGGCTTAGTGGTTAAGGTGTTTGCTGGCAAAGCCAAAGGACCTCAATTCAATTCCCCAGGACTCACGTAAGCCAGATGCACAAGGTAGTGCATGCATTTGGAGTTCGTTTACAATGGCTGGAAGCCCTGATGCATCCATTCTTTCTCTCTTTCTCTCTGTGCCTCTCTCTCTCTCTCTCTCTCTCTCTCAAATAAATAAATAAAAATAAAAATATTTTTTTAAGAAAGAAAAATAAAGTGTAAGTTCTAAGCAAAGGCATTAGTTCAATGATCCTGGAGTCAAAGTTAAACCTACGAGCATAAGTACTAGAGTCACACTTCCTGAAGCTGACTCTGTTATTCTGTTACACTGACAGTGATTTTTGTCATTTAAGCATATTTGGGCTTGCAAAGCTGGGGAGATGGCTCAGCATCTAAAGGTAACCCTTTCTGGCCTGGATTTGGTTCTCCAGTACCCCTTAAAGCCAGATGCACAAAGTGGCTCATGCATCAGGAGCTTGTTTGCAGGGACAAGAGGCCCTTGTGCACCTATACATCCTCTCTCTCTCCCCCAAATAAAAAAATAAAATAATTAATTTTCAAGCCGGGCGTGGTGGCACATGCCTTTAATCCCAGCACTCAGGGAGGCAGAGGTAGGAGGATCACTGTGAGTTTGAGGCCACCCTGAGACTACAGAGTGAATTCCAGGTCAGCCTGAGCTAGAGTGAGACCTTACCTTGAAAAACCAAAAATGAAAATAAAAAATAAAATAAAATAATTAATTTTAAAAGACAAATATTTGGGGACTTTCTTAATCTCTTGACGACACATATGTAAAATAAAGATATGTGTTGTCTCGCAGTTCCATGGGAAGAGAGAATGAGCAGCTTAAGCCTCCCACACCTGTGCTGAGGGTTCAATGAGAGACAGTGTATCAGGTGCCTAACTCAGAACCTGGACTTAAGAAGTACCTGAAGGGCTGGGAGAGATTGCTCAGAGGTCAAAGACTGCAATTCCCTTGCAAAGACTGATAGCCCAGGTTCAATTCCCTAGTACCCACATAAAACCATATGCACAAAATAGTGCATACACCTGGAGTTTGTTTGCAATGACAGGGGACCCTGACACACCCATACTCACTGTCTCTGTCTTTCTCACTGTCTCTCTCAGATATATAAAAGAAATGAATAGTTTTTTAAAAAGAAATCCTTGAATATTTTTTAAAAATATTTTTATTTATTTATTTGACAGAGAAAGGGGGAAGAGAGAGAGAGAGAGAGAGAGAGAGAGAGAGTATGGGCACACCAGGGCCTCCAGCCACTGCAAACAAACTCCAGATGCATACGCCTCCTTGTGCATCTGGCTAATGTGGGTCCTGGGGAATCGAACCTGGGTCCTTTGGCTTTGCAGGCAAAATGCTTTAACTGCTAAGTCATCTCTCCAGCCCTCCCCTTTTTTTAGTAACTTAGAATTTTATAGCTGAGAGGCTGGGGATATAGCTCAGTGGTAGAACACTTGTCTAGCATGCACGAGGCCCTGCATTCAACCTCTCGCACCACAGGAACAAATCAAAAGGGAGATGCCTCAATCAATCAAGTGTTCAAGTATAGGCATGAGGACCTGAGTTTGGATCACAGCACCCATGTACACACCGAGCATGATGGCGTGAGCCTGTTAGCCAGCGCCAGGGCAGTAGACACAGGACGATCCCTGAGGCTCCCAGGCTTAGTTTAGTTGAATCAGTGACCTTCATGTTAAATGACAGACACTGTCTCAAAAAACAAAACAAAACAAACAAAAAAAAAAAAAAAAACAGGTAGCAGGATGGAGAGAGATGGCTTAGCACTTAAGGCGCTTTCCTGTGAAGCCTAAGGACCCCGGTTTGATTCCCCAGTATCCAGGTAAGCCACATGCACAAGGTGTTGCATGCATCTGGAGTTAGTTTGCAGTGGCTAGAGGTATGCATTCTCTCTCTGTCTATCTGCCTCTTTCCCTTCCTCCCTCCCTTGCTCGCTCTCAAATAAATCAATAAATAAAATAATTTTTAAAAAATTAAAAAATATGTAGAAGCAATGGAGGAAGACACCCAACAATGACATCTGACCTCTATACACACTTGCAAACACATATGAACACCCCCACATGCACACCACCCACACACACACGTCAAAACAGCAACCAGACACAAAGAATTTCATAGCTGAAAGAAATCTTTCAGTTACAAAAGATAATTTTGATCTCACGAGTAGAAGTCCAGAAACACAACTGTAAACCAAACCATACACACAAAAATAGAAACAAATACAAAATTCCCCATCAGTCTGGCTATCTTCCTGCAAGCTTATACTTGCAGAACCAAACCACCCACCCTTCCAAAAAGCACAAAGATACCAGATAACTAAGGGAAGCAACTTTGGCAACCTTGATACCAGGTCGCACATGACCACACGTTGTTTGGTAAAGAAAAAAAAAAATCATCATTCCACACAGGTGACATCAAATCCTTGGGATTAAAATCCAATCCGGTCTCAGGGCCAGCAGGGCAGCCAGGGTTGTGCACTGTGCTTATTTAAGGCCACTTGCAATGTACTGGTCATCAGACAGATTGCCAAAAAACATGCCATTGAAAAGGGCACAGCCTCTGGCTTTAGAACTTTCCTGAGTACACACCCAGCATTTCCAGTTTGCTGGAAGTTGTTCTATTTTCAATTATACAGTGTGCTACTCACTAAACATTTCCCTTCCTTGTACCACAGCATATAAACTTCAGCACACTTTATGAGCTGAGCTCATGGTCTGCACAGCGTCTTGACTCGCAGAGACCCAGGGAGGAATGATAGAACACATTTTCCTACAGAAGATACGCTCACTGAAGCAGCACTCAAATGAGTTGCTAGCAGAGCTAACCAAAATTCTGAGACCCACAAGAAATAACACAGACCATTTTATTTTCTACGAGTTTATAGAATTAATTAGCAGGCTCCAGTCAGGTGGATATGGCATCTGCCTTCCCAAGCACCCAGCTCACTGCCCTTGACCATGCAGCCCTTATTAAAGGGTGATGCCAAGGTATGCAGCTTAAGAAAACACAACCTACCATCACTGCTTCCTCGAAGAACTACATCCGGGGAAGGTGTCTGCCGGGAGCGGGAGCCAAAAGAATCCAGGCTGTCGAAGGAGTCATCTCGGCCGTGGCGAGGTGGGGACAGGGAGTCGCTGCGTTCGGAGTCCCAGCAGTCAATGTAGCCACTGTCTCGGATGCTGCGCTTAGGGCTCTCAATGTCATCGGTCTCCTGTCCCAAAATACAACAAAAGAATTACGGACATTACTGCAACAGACATATGCTATCAAGTCTCCAGACACTCTCGCATATTCAATCAGCATAGAAAGGCTGTAACAATGAGCTAACGGTATTAAGGAGCATCTCTAAGACATCAATTCATCCCTTAATCCTTCTTGGCCACATTTCTCCCATCAGAAAATCATCCATACATTAAATAAAAAAAGAATCCCTAAGTAATTTACACCCCATGTGTTAAAAAAAAAAAAAGAGCAAAGGAATTAAGAATAAAGGATCACAAAATCTGGATTCATAAGAATGCAATGGTCATTGAAAACAAAAATCCCAAACCGGAACCTTGACCTGTCTTTCAGAATCCATAGCTGCATGTCTGTCCGGGCCAGGGTCCCCTAGTTCAGACGTATAATTGCTCCTGTTTAAGCTATGTGGTAAATGCAGGCAGCAATCAGTGCTGGAAAATCCTGGAGCTGCACGCTTCCATCTCCTACTACCTTGGAAGGAAATTCCTGCTCTGAAAGGAGCTGTCTTTTTGAGGCAAAAAGTTAAAAAAAAAAAAAAAAAAAGAGGCAATGAAAAATCTGCAAAATGCTCCCCCCCAACCCCCCGCCCCACCATGCTTCAGAAGAATCCAGGCATGCTCGCGCTCTCGGCCAGCTCTTGGCGCTGGGGGAGCTGCAGGCACTTGTGGCTGACCCACATGTTCAGAGTGCAGAGAACAATGGCTGTCTTTGACAGCCTGTGATTATAAATTCTTTCCAGCACAAGCGGCACATACTAAAACACTGAGACTCCAGCAGAAGAAAGGTCAGTCAAAGCCATCCTCACCCTGGTATTATAATAAAAGCCTTGTTCCCGCCAGTGCCTCTGCATTCGTGACAATAGTCCAGGCTGACGAAAACAAAAATAACTCCAGTCACTCAAAGATAAACCTCAATTTAATATCCCCAGACAGCCGCTGAAAATCGGCACTGTGGATCACCCTGGCAGAGGAACTTGTTCTCATCCGCAAAGACTGGAATGTCACCCTGTGGGTTTCCCAGCATGCATGTAAAGGGCCCCTTCTGCATTCCCAATAAGAAGGAGAAATAAATCAATATTATAACACGTTAGTGATTTGGGAAGCTGGTGTGGGATGGTGTGAGGTGTCCACAGGAGTCCAAGCCTTCCTTCGTGGAAATGGCTTTGCCACCTACTCCTGTCATTCACATGGGGATCCTCTGAAACATCCCCTGCAGAGAGGCATGGGGATTGTGGTGGCTGAATTCACAAGGCACACGTGGGTTTTCATCAGAAGAAGGCAGCAGTTGAGAGGACTGCCCCCCCCAACAGAAGCCTGCAATCTCCCCACCCCATCCCCCCATTGCCACAGAGCCCGAAGAACGGGCTGTCAAATGCCTGGGTGAGCCCAGCAACGTGACCCTCCAGGGGAAGGCAGAAAGGCCAGTTGTGGCAATGAAGGTTGTTTATTTGCAGGTCAAAAGTTAACCAGGACTTGGAACAAAGGCCAGGCCTGAGGAGTTGGAAAAGAAAAGAACTTCCAACTTCACTGAAAAACAGACACCTCAATTAGGTAGGGTTTCAAGTTTAATTTCTTTGGAAACATAAGTCATGATTATGAATCTCTTATCTACCCAGCCGTTAAAATATGAAGATCATGTTTTCCTGAACACTTCTCATGTGTCTTGGGACCAAGGTCATACTTTCTACCTATTATGTTATTTATTCCTCACGATCACTTATGAGGTGATTAGCATCGCCCTTACTTTACAGACAGAGAAAATGGGAATCACAGAGGTGAAGTGACTTTCACTGAGGGAGCACAGTTAAGTGGAAAGACCACGATTCTAACACAGGCTGCCTCCAAATCCCAAATAGTAAAAAATCTAAAAATATTTATCTTTGACGTCATTACAACTAGGCCATCGGCGTCAGTGTTCAGTGCTTCCTCATACTGTGGGTGATGCCAACCTAAATTATGTCCCCCTAGTTAAATGTTCTTTATATTTTAATCACTGAACTGTGTACATTGCAAAAGAGGGGCAGGTTGGGGTCATGGTTAAAAAAAAAATGCAGTCTCAGGGCTGGGGAAATGGCTTAGCGGTTAAGGCGTTTGCCTGCGAAGCCTAAGGACCCCAGTTCGATTCCCCAGGACCCATGTAAGCCAGATGCACAAGGGGGCACATGCATCTGGAGTTCGTTTGCAGTGGCTGGAGGCCCTGGCGCGCCCATTCTCCCTCTCTCTCTCTCTATCTGCCTCTCTCTCTCTCTCTTAAATAAATAAATAAAATTTAAATAAAATAAGATTAAAGAAAGAAAAGCAAAAATCAGGTCACCGTGGACATCTTTAGCCAAGCTGGTCCCGCAGTGTGGTAGTTTGAATGTATATCCTCATTGACTCAGGTGTTGAAATTAAACTTGTAACTTGGCTCTCCAGCTGCCTGGCTGGAGGAGGAGTCACTGGGGCTGGATCCTGGAATCCAGACCTAAGGTGGCAACTGGGGCTGGATCTGAATCCAGCCTAAAGGTGTGAAGAGCAGAGTCTGAGCTCTGGCAGAGGTCTCGCTTGCTACTGGTCATCCTTGCTGCTTTTTGGTGCTTGATGGCTGCTAGTGGTTTCGCTCTCTGCTTGGATTTATGAATGGGGGTCAGCTTCTTCCACCATAGATGGAACTTCCCTGGGTCCGAAAGCTTGAAATAAACCCCTTTCCTCCTATAAAACTGCTTGGTTGGATGTACATCCCAGCAACGTGAAACTGACTACAACACCCAAAAACCTTGGAGGTGAAGCAAGAGGCTGGCTCCTTTGCAAGAAATAAAGACGGGATGATCTAACCTACTGGGTGCAAGTTATTGGCTTCTATTGAGTTACCACACTTTGGCTTTTTAAAAATATTTAATATTTAATTTATTTATTTGAGAGAGAGAAAGAGGCAGAGAGGGAGAGAGAGAGAGAATGGGCACGCCAGGGCCTCCAGCCACTGCAAACGAACTCCAGACACATGCACCACCCTGCGCATCTGGCTTACGTGGGTCCTGGGGAATCGAACCTGGGTCCTTTGGCTTTGTACGCAAGCACCTTAACTGCTAAGCCATCTCTCCAGCCCTACACTTTGGCTTTTTAAATCACCTAAAGAGAAGCTCTGAGGGGAGAGATGGTAGAAGATATAAACCAACAAACCCAAGGCAGGCATGGTCTAAATCTCCTTTCATGGAGTCGCATTACGTCGCCTAGTTGTCTTGCATCTTGGAGCGTTGTAGCACTCGTCTTTGACAGAGCTCTCCAGGGCAGGCTGCCATCAGCCTGTTGTGCTACTTGCTAGTTGCCCCACTAGAAGTGTGTTAATAAAAAGAGTGAGCACTGTGTCCACGAACTTAGGAGTTATTTAACTCATCCCTCCTCTCCCAATCCCTTCTAGGAGAGATAATGAGAGTCAGCAAGGACCAGTGTGTGGCTGACACTATCTAAGAAACTCTGGATGCCTTTGCTGGATCATTCATTTTTCTGCTCGTGCCGTGATTTATAAGGCAGCTGAGTGCTGCTTAACATGTCTGAGGCTCTACGTTTTCAACATGCTCACTTCTTCCCCACCCGCCGCATTGGTTGCACAGATGATTCATTCCACCGATATTGCCTAAGAACCTTCTGTGTACAGGAACCATTACAGCCCCGGGATACAACATCACGCAGAAGTCAACAAACTTCCTGTGTCTGTAGGAACCTTATGTTGTGTAGTTGGTAAAGCAACAATTAAATATCATGAAAAAAAAGTCAGTAAGGCAGGTCCAAAGATTAGAAGTTAAGTGACAGTGGCTATTTTTTTGGCCGATGGCTTGTGTTTGTTTGCCTGTTATGTTTCCTCCTTTTTATCTCTTTCTTCTGTTAATACCCTCGCCTCCAAAAACAAGAATGGAGTAGGCTAGTCATGGTACCCTTGCCCCTGGTCACAATGACCCATGTGGGAACAGGGCGGTGCATCCCTTGGAATTATACTGTTGGGCCTGAAGGATGCACTCCGGTACCTTCCCAGGACAGGAGCTAGAAGAATCTTCCCTGGAGATGTTACTGGCCACACAGTAAGGAGAATGAATTGGAGGAGTAATTGGTACAGGTAAAAGACATGGGGGACGAACCCGACTCCCGATGCCCTATGGCCCTGAGATCTCCCTGGCCCCTCCTCAACCTCAGGGCTCTCATAGTAAATCCTTCTGTTCCGTTTACACGCTGTGTCCCTCGGGAGTCTTCCCTGACACATCCAGGCTCAGTGACAGACCACTCTCAGTATGCCTGCAGAGACCCCTCCTCCGTCTGCAGCAGTGACCGGCTGCGAATGTCTACTGTGTGCAAGACTCATTGCTATGCGTTCTACAAGCACTTGGTACAAAACAAATACTCCATAATTAACAATTGTATAAAAATTTCTCCAGGAGAAAAGTAAATATCAAAATTTTCTCACTGGTCTTTTTTGTTTCCCCTGAAAGACAGAAATGCAATTGTAAATATTTTCATTAGAAGAGATGCAGCGTCCTTCAATATTCGGTGCCTACTTCTCGTCTAGTAAAATTATCCGTTAAACTGATAACTGCTTTTTCTAATTTTTTTCTTTGTAAGTGTGTATGAATATGTTCAAATCAGTAAAATGTAAGTAGGAGTATTTATTGTTTTGTTTTTTTTTTTTTTTTGCTACTGTAACAAAATACCACAGACTAGGTGTGATGGTTAAGTTGTGTTGTCAACTTGATCTGTTTAGGAATCCACAGACATTCCTCTTGAGTGGGTCTCTGAGATTGCTTCCAGGAAGGATTGACTGAAGGAGTAAGTCCTTACTCTACTTCCTCTAAAGAGGGTGGCTCCTCTCAGAGGGGGGAAGAGAAGCTTTATCTAAGAAAGCTCTGGGAGAAAAGAATCCCTTCCTCCCACCTGGCCGCAGGTGCTGCTTGCTGCCTGCCAGTGTGGACTGAAGACCAGTGTGGACTGAAGAGCAGCGTCTCTCCAGGAAACCTTCAGGCATCCAGTGCCAGATCGGGACTGCTGAGGCATCCAGCCTCGTGGACTGAGACGCTACCGGGTTCCTTGACTCTCAGGCCTGCAACCTGCTATTACTGGACTGTTGTAAGCTAATCCAATAAATTCCCTTTTAATACAATTCATTCTATCGGTTCTGTCCCTCTAGAGAACCCTGACTAATATACTAGATAATTTCTAAAGAAAAGAAATTGAGGGGTTGTTGGGAAGATGGCTCAGTCCGTAAGGCATATGGTGTGCAAGTTTGAGTGAGTGTAGAAGTTTAAGTCCCCAGAGCCCAGATAAATGCCAGCAGCTCACCTACCATCCCAGAATTTTGGCGGCAAAAACAGGGGATTCCTAGGGAAAGTTGGCCAGTCAGACTAGCCAAGACAGTGAGCTCCAGTTTCAGCAAGGGATCCTGTCTCAGTGAGCAGTTGGAGAAGTCACCCCAAATCACCCTGTGGCCTCCCCACCTGTATGTACACATATGTGTACCCACACATGTGAACATGCTGCATACAAGTACACACACCATGCATACATACATATACATGCTATAAAAAAAATGCAAAGAACTCTGTTTCTCATGGCTCTGGGGTCTGGTAAGTACAATATCAAGGTTGGGGCACCTGGTCAGGGCCTTCATAACACAGAACTAGTGAATGTGTGTGCAATGGAGAGCCGGCTTTAATAACAAGGCCAGCATGATGAGCCCCCTCTGGAGATGACAGCACTCATCCACTTACGAGAGTGGGGCACCCATGACCTGAACACCTCGTAAAGGTCCACCTCCCTCCCAACACCATCACTGTGGCAACTAAAGGTCAACATGTGTTTTGAGGGGACATTTAGCCACAGCAGGAGAGAAGTGTGTAACTTCCCAAAAGAGTGTTTAAAAGGAAGATACAGGCATTCTATCCCCACATCCCCCTTTCCCCGTGCCCTGAATGCAGGCATGAGGTCTGAACAGCTACTGGGCCAGCACAGAGAAGCCAGGGGCTAAGGATGGTGCCAAGGACAGACAGACAGTCCTTCTGTCACGGCACAGGCATGGAACCCCGTACCAGGCCTGGACTGCTCACACCTAGACCTCATTTATGTGAGAATCAGGACAATTTCCTCTTATTCTTGCTGTTATTTTGAAGCTTTTAAAATTTTTTTAAAAATATTTTATTTATTTATTTGAGAGAGAGAGAGAGAAAGAGAGAGAGAGAGAGAGAGAATGGGCACATCAGGGCCTCCAGCCACTGCAAACGAACTCCAGATGCATGTGCCCCCTTGTATATCTGGCTTATGTGGGTCCTGGAGAGTCGAACCGGGATCCTTTGGCTTTTCAGGCAAACACCTTAACTGCTAAGCCATCTCTCCAGCCCCTGAAGGTTTTGTTTGTTTGTTTGTTTTTGCATTTATCAGCTGAATCCAATCCTAAGTGAGAACATAAAGCACATATCTATCATAGATACAAATGGTTTCCACTGTCTGGATAGATGAGTGAAATTGACGTCATCTGCTTTCTACCCTGCACAGTGACGACATAGGAAAACTCCAGCTGGCCACGCTAATAAAGAGTCATGCTTTGTCCAGCAAGGGCTGAGTACTGCATCGTGTCCTGTGATGCTATCCACGTTCACTCAACACAGAAGCAGCTGTGAGCAACAGATCACCTGAAGGCAGCTGAACTAGCTGTCACAGTAGAAAAGGAAGTCGGGAGAGTCACAGGAACCAACAACTGGGTAGAACAGACCAGATTAGAATCCTTAGGGGAAGCTAGGAGGTAGAGCTTTAGAAGAGTTAGAAGAATAAAAAAGATGACCCAGCGATTCTTGTTCTAGTACAAATATAACATAAACACAAACATTCGGACTCCTCAAATCCAGACTTGAATTTACCTGTGTCGTTTTACAAAGACTAGATGAAAAATTCGAGGACAATTCAGAGTTAAGGTTAAACCCAATGTGTTGTGCCCAGCATATGGGAGTGTTTTTTGTTTTTAAATAGGTCATGACCAACAGGAAAGCCTTGACTTTTTTTTGTTGTTTGTTTGTTTGTTTGTTTGTTTGTTATTCCTCAGTGCTGGGAATCGAACTGAGAACTTCACACATGCTGAGTAAGTGCTCTGCCACTGAGCCACAGCCCCAGCTCTGCCAGGCCCAAAGGAAAGATTACTAGCTTTTGGGGAAAGTGAACAAAGAATGAATTCTTGCCTTCAGTGTTACAAGTTGTTAAGCTCTGAATGTCTTGCGGTGAGCTCTCATTAGTTACTGCGAGGAGAAGCAAGCAAGATGGCGAGCAAGGCCTCGATTCTGTATGCTCAGTTATGGTTGTATCCGAAATACATGGATGTAAAGTGTAGGTGAGTCTTCCTGCTCATCGAGGCTGCTGGGGAGGGCTCCTGGGTGATACTAGCAATTCTTGGTATGAATGAACTACACTGCTGAGCCTTCACAGTGACAGTCAGCCAGGCACACACAAGCCAGTCCAGTGTTTCTTTGACAAATTCCTACCTCTGGTCAATCTTTCCCACAAGCAAACAAATCGAGCTTTTAATAATATTCAAACATTCCATTGAATAAACACATCAAGCTTTAAAAAAATGTTCTGTGAGTTTCCAGGTCACCCAAATGCAGTGGCCATCAGATGTGCACATTAGAAGGAATGCCTTTAATGTCTCAGAGCCTGTTCAGGGCGGGTGCTGACCAAGAACTCAGATGCGGTCTCCTCACCCTCACCAAGGCCCTGATGGGCAAGTGAGATGACCTTTAGCCTAAAAGCGCAGAGCAAGTGTGCATATTTGTATCATAGAGCATTGTTTAATTGTTAATTCAAGCCTTGCACTTAATAATTAATGCTTTGGGGCTGGAGAGATGGCTTAGCAGTTAAGGCACTTGCCTAAGAAGCCTGAGGACCCAGGTTCGATTCCCCAGGGCAGATGTAAGTCAGATGCACAAGATGGAACATACAGCTGGATTCATTTGCAGTGGCTAGAGGCCCTGGCATGCCCATTCTCTTTCTCTCTCTCAAATAAATATAAAAATATTTTAAAAATAATTAATACTTTTAATTCAAGCATTGCTCCTCCAAATAATCAAGCTGTGAGCTCTCTGATATATGAAGCCATATACTGACACATTGAACTTGCTCCTTTGAAAATGAAGTTGGTTGGAGCTCAAATCTCCCAGTCTCCACAGGGTATAAAATATGAGGCATCAGGGGGCAAAGATTGCTGATAAGAGAAAAGGCTACTTTCTCAAACATATGGCACCTCTGACCTGTGTCGTTCCACTGTGCAGAGCTGCAGTCCTCTTTGAAGGAAGGAACTATGTTGTTTTCCCTCCTAGTCTAGCCCTCGTGGGAGGAAAAAGAAAAGGCAAATTACCTTTCGCATCTGAGCCAACAGTCCTTCAAATTCCTTCAGGTTCAACGTGGTTCCACTGTAGGACGTACAGCTGTTTGCAGCTTTGCCCAGCCAATAAATGGTAACTAACACCTGCAGGACAAAAGAATGTACAAAAGAGGAAGAGAGTTTGTCCTCGGGAATGATGTCTCATCGGACGACTCAATCACGCTCCAGGGACAGGACAGCAGGAAGGAGAGACAGCGCAAAGCTGACTTGTGGAAAGCACCGTGCATGGGGTATCCATTAATTTAAGATCACTGTGCTGAGAAGCCGGGCTCAGTCAACACAGACGTGATTCGGTCAGTAGGACTCCAACTCTAGGAACAGGGAGGCTGTGAGAAAGTGATCTCAGAGTGAGCAAGAAGGGAAAGGCCTCCTCCACAATGTTTCTCACACCGTATAGCTTTCACAGACGGCAGCCACATTTTTCTCATAAACTCTTGGGAGTCTTTCCCCAGGCCAACAATGAAAGAGACTGTCAGCTTCTTTTGAGAGAGGTGCTTTCGAATGCCCACGATTTCTACTTGTGGGCACGGAGGGTCTGTAAGGACTTATGGCAAAAATCCCAAATGGAGTGAGAAAGGTTAATTAGTGCTTCCCGCCACAGGATCAACACAATCTATCCAATTAAAATCAGAAGGCCATGCCATGCAGTCTGTGATCTGCAGGGCCCCCACTTGGGAGTATAGTTAGGTCCCCATTAATCCGAGATGGGAAACTTTTAGCCTTGACACGGTTGCTATCAATTAAACAGACTTGGATGTTTAAGAATGTCTATGAATATTCAATAGTCTGAAAGCTACAGTCTTAAATTAATTTAATGCTGTCTTTCCAGTGTACGAAAGCGCACTCTTTACTTTGGCGTTCCAAGAAAACACGTCAGGGGTTGGCTAAAGATGAGCTTCGTAACTGAATTATAGGGACCCGAAGGCCGTGTAAAAGCTCAGGCCATTATTTTGCTTTCACATTTTGTCGCATTTTGCTTTGACTAAGTCGGGAAGAACTTTGTGTATATTCTCCAGTGTGGTAGACCAGAAAATGCTTTGGGCAACAGGATGTAGGTATATGGTTCCAGCTGGCCACAGGCCCAAAACATAGTACTGTGCATCAGGTCCAGGATGCTGTACCAATTTTTTACCTCTGTGGGAACTTCTGACATCATGAAATCCTTCTAAACTTCCAGAATGGCGTATGAACTGATTCCTTACAAATAAATTCCTAGACCTCAGACAATGCCAAAATGTCGGGACATTAGCTAGGACCTCCAATACCATTCACAAGATGCTGATCTTCTCCTAAAGTAATTTGCCTAACTACTTCATTTACTAATCCCATCTGGGCCCACAAATGGAGAAGGGACAATGTTAGTGTTGAACTGATCACTGCGTCTCGTACAAAACTGAACCACATACAGAACACAAGCCTTCACTTGTTTATTTCTAGATTGAGCTCTTAAGTAATTAGAGAGAAACTCTCCAAATCGACTATTTTCCATTCTATAATGTTTATTAATTATTAATTACAAGATACATTTACTTTGTTCCTAAGAAAGAATCTTTCCAGCCAGGCAGATGGCACACACCTTGAATCCCAGTACTCAAGAGGCAAAGGTAAGAGGATTGCTGAGTTCAAGGACACCCTGAGACCAAACAGTGTATTCCAGGTCAGCCTGGGCTAGAGCAAGACCCTACAGAAAAGAATTTTTCTAGCATGGTACATGAGATGCACTGAATTTAGTTAAATTTTATACTTGAATCACTAAAGTACATAGCATATGAGTCTGTAAAGAGAAGTTGAAGCACTTACATTTTTCAGCTTCCTACTAGAATCAAGGTTCCTAGGTCAGGAAAAGAAAAGAAAACATTAATTAGAATGGCAATTTCTTCACCGTAGTCTTTCCTTAAACGTTCTTAAGACATACCTGCAGCAAACATATATAACAAAACCAGAATAGCATTAGCTTTTCAAGGTCTGTGATTGGTGATATTTATGTATTTATGTATTTATTATTTATGAGAGAGAGAGAGAGAAAGAGAAGATGGAAGTGCCAGGGCCTCAATCCACTACAAACAAACTCCAGACACATGCACCACCATGTGCATCTGGCTTACGTGGGTACTGGGGAATCAAACGTGGGTCCTTAGGTCTTGCAGACAAGTGCCTTAACCACTAATCCATCTCTCCAGCCCTGATTGGTGATTTTGGTGATTTTTGACACCTAATAAAATTGTTTAGCAAACAAAAAATAATAGAAGGGGCTGGAGAGATGGCTTAGCGGTTAAGGTGCCTGCCTGCTAAGCCTAAGAATGTCTGTTCAATTCTCCAGGTCCCACGTTTAGCCAGACACAAAGTGCTGCAAGAGTGCAATGCCACACTTGCCCACAAGGGGGCACATGCATCTGGAGTTCGTTCAAAGCGCTGAGAGCTGCTGGCGCCCATCCTCTCTCTCTCTCTCTCTCAAAAAAAATAATAGAAGGATGAGGTAGGATTGAATTTGTGCAATATACTAGGAAAGATGGATACTTCATAACACCTGGAAAATGAGGAATTCTGTTTAGCATTGAGACTATGTATATGTGAGTTCTTTTTTCCTTTCTTTTTTTTTTTTTTAAATCTATGTACTAGAGAGAAAGAAAGAGAGCAAGTGTCACAGCTTCCTGCCACTGCAAATGAACTCCAAATACACATGTATCTGGCTTTACCTAGGTACTAGTGAATCAAATCTAGGCCATCAGGCTTTGCAAGTAAGCACCTTTAACCACTGACCCATCTTTCCAGCCCTACCTTTGAATTATAAAAGCCTAACTGTTAAAAATATTAAATAGCATCTGATCGTATTTCCGAAATCTTCTTCATGTAAGTACTTTTAGTAAAGGTCTGAAACTTTACTCAAATAGACCTGAAAATATATGTACAAGAAGTAATGCTACCTACATGGGTTTTTCTTTTCTTTTCTGCTCTTGATACAAATTAGAATTGAGAATTGGCCACAAATAGGAAAATATATGTGTTATATTCAAATGTATTCATGTGTTCTCAAATAGAAATAAAAGTTTACTCCTAAGCTATAAACAACCAAAGTTCTAAACATCCATGCAATAAAATACAAAAATGTGTCTCAAATTATTTCAAAGTTTTATGAACACATAAATATTAGGACATATAAATTCAGTGTTTCTTTTCTCCACAATGCCTTCAGTGAGGGGGAATTGAAAGTAGAAATTCTAGGGGCTAGGGAGAAAATTCAGTTGGTAAAGTGTGTCTTACAATGTGAGAACCTGAAGTACAGGTCCAGGACCCACAATAAAACAAAATCTGGGTATTGTGACATATACATGTAATCCCAGTGCTTGGGGGAGAAACACTGGTGGATTCCTGGGGCTCACTGGTCAGCCAGACCAGCCTATTTGGTGGGTTCCTCTCAGTGAGAGAACCAGTCTCAAAAATGGTAAACAGTGTTTGAGGACTGACCCTGAGGTTGTCCTCTGGCCTCCGCATGCACAAGCATATACACATTCACATGTACCTATGCCCATGCACACACATACATACATACATGCACACCCACATACCCAAACAGAAAAAATTCTATCAGATAAACTAGCCAAGAATTCCTGAAAAAAAAAATCTAGATCTGATTATTTCATTCTAGCATATTCTGAAAAGCTGCTTATTAATGAGTAGATGGGCAATTTTGAAGTCAATTAATATCTAAAGGATTAGAAAGCAATGATAGTGTACTATAGAGATGAACTCATGATCAGGGCCTTAGATTGCCAGACGAATCCATCTAATTTGTACCTGATTCAGAAAATATTTTTTGGTGGGTTAGGTATTTAGCTCAGTAAAACTGCAAAGCCTTGGGTTTGGTTCTCAGGGGAAAAAAAAAAAAAACCTAAGTAAAGGAATAAAGAAAAGAAAAAAATATCACAAAAACAAAATGTTTTGTTTAGAAAAGCAAGAATAGGGAACACAACCCCTTTTCTGTATTGGCAATAAAAGTTCATTGACTAAAATTGTAATCCAATGCTAAAAATCATGCTTAGGCTCAGTAGGGGTTCACAAGATACCTGATTTTTACTGAAGGATTTCCATATAACCACCAGTTACATAAAAAGAGTTCCAAAAGGATTTTAAAGAGCCATCTATAGCCTTTCTGTATTTCCACCCAACTGCTCCGATTCTTTGGAAGGGTTCCTGTTGTTGGCCCTTCTTTGTCACCCTTTCATTTCCTGTCAAACTGATCTGGCATCCGTCACAGGTAGATTTCACTCACTAACACATGCAATTATTATCTGCAAGACTTCCTCTTAAAACTTTTTTTTTTTTTTTTTTTTTGTCTACGCAAGTTAATTTTGGAAGAAAAGGTAAGACAAATTACAGGCAATGAAAGTTAAACTTAAAGAACATTTTTAAACAGACAATTTCAGAGAAGCATCCACGTTTCCTGGATGGATCCCATTGAAACGCTGTAGGAGCTAGACAGTTTCCTTGGCGACGCAGACAGGGAAAACGCCTTTGGTAGGTGGCTGTTTTCTGACCTAAGATAACAAAGGAGTGATTCCACTCCTTCCCTCCTTCTGGACTAAAAGAAAGTTCCCATAGGGGAGAGTGGTGGCTTGCTTGGCTGGCTTTCTGGGATAGCAGACTTCCCCTATTTGATAAAAGTCCAGTTTCCCCCAAGACTGCAGATTTTCTAGCTCAGGAATCCCTTCCTCCGTGAGGAGTTGGTGTTTTCTCTGCTTTCTTTACCTCTTACTTTGAAATAAAATTTATTTGTATTTTTTAAATATTTTTATTTTATTTATGTATTTGAGAGAAAGAGAGAGAGAGAGAGACGAAGAGGCAGATAGAGAGAAAGAGAGAATGGGCATGCCAGGGCCTCTAGTCACTGCAAATGAACTCCAGACGCATGCGCCCCCTTGTGCATCTGGCTTACGTGGGTCTTGGGGAATTGAACCCAGCTCCTTAGCCTTCCCAGGCAAACTCCTTAACCGCTAAGCCATTTCCTCAGCCCAACTTTATTCTTTTAAACCCTTTCCTGCCTTTTAAATCTTTAATTGGCAGAGAAGACACACCCCAATACACCCCTAGACGGTACGACCATTCTAACCTGTTCTGCCTTGCGGATGCTGCTAATAGATGGGAAGGGGATGTTACCCCTCGCTGCACTCGTCTGCTCAACTCCCAGAGACAAAAGCAGAGAACTGTAACAGGGGAACTTTGATCCACCTACAAAATATATGTGCCTGTGTAGTGCCGAATCAAACCAAAATCATCTATGAACAAGTTGCAGAGCAAGTAGCTTATTCAGCGCTCCACTCCTCACTAAAACCAGAAGCAACGACATTATAGGTCCCATGAATCAATTCAGGACATACTTTTTGTATAAAATTCTTTATGATTTCCTAAACAATCCAGTGAAATCATCTTTCTACATCATGATTCCTCAATGCTTATGGACAGCTCCTCCCACTACATTTACACTTAAGCATCATTTTCAACCTCACTGGGTTCTTTCCTTTTACTTTTTTTTTAAAAAACAGTTTCTTATTATTTATTTATTAGAGAGAGATAGAACAGTAGCTATTGCAAACGAATTCCAGACGTATGCACCACCATGTGCATCTGGCTTACTTGGGGAGTCAAACCTGGGTCCTTAGGCTTCCCAGACAAGTGTCCCAACCACCAAGCCGTTATCTCCAGTCCTCTTTTTCTTTTAAATACCAAGATGTTCCTCTTCCCAAACCTTTTACCCACTCTTCCTCTGCCCTGAATGCCCTGCAGATAGCCCCTGGATCATTCCAGAACTTCTGAGAGGCCACCCTTGACCACCTCGGGATGGGCTACCTTCTTTCATGATATATCACTATTTTCCTTTCTTCTCAGCACTTTTACTCCCTGCGGCTTCTTGTTTGCTTCGTTTGCTTTTAAATTCTTGACGCTGGAGTGCAAATTTGACCTGCACAGGGGACCTTCATTTTCTTGTTCAGGCTTTTTCTCCAGTGAGAAATTTGACACATAGTGGTTGCTCAGTCAATATTGGCTTAATCCTAAGGGTAGACTTCTAGGGGACGGAGAGGAAAACTGCCTAAAGAAAACTCTAGAGCACAAGGGAAGAAAATTTTTCAAAAGGAAGATACAGGAGAATTACAAAAGTGGCTGAGGAGAAAGGATAAAATGGGAAGCACAGTGGAAAGAGAAGACAAAGAAAAGAAGGAAAGAAAGGGGGAAGATGGACACCATAATTAAGCAACTGTGTTTATGTGTGACTGGCCTTGGTCAATTTATCCTGTAAGGCTTCTTCCAGTACCGTTGGCAATGTGTGTGCATGTGTACGTGTGTGGGTTGCATGGGGGCCAGAGAGATTGTTATTCCTCAGAATTCTGTCCATCTTCATATATATATATATTGTCATTGGCCTGGGGCTAGACTGGCTTGGGCAATGAGCCCCACGGATATGTCTACATCCATCTCCAGTGCTGGATTACAAGTGTGTGCCATCGCACCTAGTAGTTTTACAGGGCACTAGGGATCAAACTCAGGTCCTCATGCCTGCAAAGCAAGCGCTTTACCTGCTCACATATCTGCCTGGTCCCCTGAATTATATCTATCTTTAGAAAACATTTGTCCTGGGGCTGAAGGGATGGCTTAGTGGTTAAACGCTGGCCTGTAAAGCCTAAGTACCTCAGTTCGAGGCTCCATTCTCCAGGACCCACATAAGCCAGATGCACAAGGAGGCACATGCATCTGGAGTTCATATGCAGTGGCTGGAGGCCCTGGCGTCCATTCTCTCTCTCTCTCTTTCTACCCGCCTATTTCTGTATCTCTTGCTCTCTCTCAAATAAATAAATAAATAATAAAATATTTTTTAACAAGAAAATATTTGTCCCGTTTTCTGAAGTCTGCATAAGCAAGTTCCACTCAGTCATACCCGGGAGCATTGGGTCCAATTCCACTTTGCAGAAGAGAATACAGATGCAAGGCAAAGCTTAGCAGGACACAGACGAAGGAGGCTGTAGACCTAAGGCCAAACCCCCATTTCCTGATGCCTCATTTTTTTGTAGATGAGTTACAAAGGGGATTTGAGTTTTGAATTTCGAAAATTCAATCTGCCTCAGAATTTTCCTGCTTCAGTAATTTATTGTTGAAACTGGTTCCAGGAAAATAAATGCAGCTGCGGACACTGCTGGGGTGCACTTTCCTTCACCCTCCAGGCAGTGTGTGTGTGTGTGTGTGTGTGTGTGTGTGTGTGTGTGTGTGACTAATTATTACCTATGACTTGCACAGTTATTTTGTTTCTGGTCACTTGCCATCCAGATGAGACTGTGAATGTTAGATGAGGCAGAACCTAAACCAATGTCCTAAAATGAACAAGGACTTGTTAAGACTGGGTTGAGGCACGGTCACAAATGGAGTGTGCAATGACAAAGGTGAGGGTTATGGTGGTTTCTATATCAAGATGGCCTTAATTTAGTTTGCCATTTCTTCCACTTATATCTAATTTTTTCCATGGGAAATATTAAAGTACAACACATTCACAAGAGGGAAGTAATTTTAGATAATCAATGATGGCCGACTCTCCTTTCTTCTCAGTCACGAATCATAAAATCCAATGTAAATGCCCCAACTTTATTTCATTCAGTGGTTTCTATTTTACATGACTACTAGTATTGTTGAAATCAAGATCAGCAAATAGACCCAAAAGAAAAGCTCTGAATTCTACCTTCTTTCCCTTTTTCCATTCTTCCTTCCATGATAAAATGACCCCCAAAGTTACCAGTCCACAGAACCCACCTCCACAGTTCCATCACCATACAATAAGCTTTTAGCTTATTGCCAAAACATATTCAGGCTAGATAGTGTATGAATAAAGTGGAGAATGTTTTATATGAATTCAGTAGGTGTGTAGAATGTCTATGATACAGGAAAGCTACTTTTGCCATCTCATACAGATATATCTTATTATGATTCTGGTCATAGGCTATTTCTTTACACAGAAACTCATTCGATTCCAAGAGTTCTTTGGCTACAAATATGGCTCCTTTAAGAAGACACAGTCAGCTATGGCCACAAAGCCTGATGGCCCACACGTATGAGGAACAGTTAGTGGCAAAGTAAGTAAAGGAGAGTTCCCCACCAGCTAATGCTCCCCTTGCATCATCAGCAGAGTTCAGAGTTCAATCTACTTACTTAGTCTGCAGTCTATCCAAATGCCTGACTGGAGCTAATAAAAGGGTCTTGTCCTTGTCTGAGACCCACAGATTCTGCGCATGTTTCTCTCTAGCCTCTCTCTAAATGGTTACTGAAAAAAAATTCCCTCCTTGAAAAGTCTACTTCCCTGTGAGTGACCACTGCATTTGAACAAAGCCAACTTCTGTTCGATCAGAATCACAGCGATGAACAGGAGGCAGCCCAGTGTGTCTTGTTCAGAAAATGTTCTTTCTACCTGCACGTTTTTATTTCATTACGAACACCCAGCTTTCGACATCGTCACAAAACTGTCGGTCCAACCGTCAAGGGTTTCCCTTGAGCATAAATCATGCCTTACTCACTTGACTGTGACTCTGCTGGATGTATCCTGGAGGTCACTCGGGTCAAAGAGTTGAGATTCTTTAAGGCCAAGCTCCTTACAACCTCTCAGGAATAAGATGACATTGTCCTGGAAGGAAGAAAAGAAATCCGAGTGTTCATTATTTTAGACCATCTTTATGAACCGGAACCTCTTGCGGAGAATTCAAAATTACCGTTGAGATGCCAGCCATTGAGACTGCTTCAGTCACGTCTAAATAATGGTGTCTCATAACACAATTACAGTTTGTTAGGAAATGCGAGAATAAACAGACACTAGAGACTTCCAGAGCCGTAGCATGCCAAATGCATGTTTTCCTTCTAGCCTGACACATCTGTATACAACTATAAGGAAAATGCATTGTAGAGGAGAACATTTGGGGGGGAAAGTACTTTAAAGAGCCAAGTATTTTTCCACTGTCAAATTTCTTTGCCTGTGTCTTATTGCTTAGAATCTGATACCAATGGATACCTTAAAAATATAATTCAAAAATAATAAAAGTTTTGTTACCCAAGAGCTATTCTCCTCTTCATTTATTTATTTATTTATTTATTTATTTATTTATTTTTGCAAGGAGAGAGAGGGAGAGAAAGAGAGTGGGCACACCAGAGCTTCTTGCCAATACAAAGGAACTCCAAATGCAGGTACCACTTTGTGCATCTGGCTTTACATGGGTACTGGGAAATCAAATCCAGCCTTCAGTCTTTGCAAGCAAGCCCATTAACTGCTGAGCCATCTCTCCAGCCCAAGTTTTTCTTATTAATCGATCTAAAATATATTTTTTATATAATTTATATAATTTACACCCTACATACATTTGTTCTGACTTTTGGCTGATATACTTTCTGCGGGCTATAAGTTAAATCAAAAGCAAAGAAGAAGCTGGGCATGGTGGCGCACACCTTTAGTGTCAGCACTCAGGAGGCCGAGGTGGGAGGATCACTGTGAATTCAAGGCCAGCATGAGGCTTATAGAGTGAGCTCCAGGTCAGCCTGCGCTACAGTGAGATCCTGACTTGAGAAAACAAAAGCACTAGCAACAAATGAAAAGGAATAAAAGAAATATCTCCCCCTTTTCTCTCTCATGTCACATATGTCCTAAGGCTCTCTCCTGATGATATGGGGGGTAGGAGGGAACCAGCAAAGAAAGGGGGTGGGGGAGGATATTAGTGAGGGGAAGAACAAAGTATAATAACATCCAATGCATGGGAAGGTCATAATAAAATTCATTATTTTGTTTTCTAACTAAAAAAAATAAGAATAATGAAAAGACCCTTCTTAAAGTGGGCGTTTCTCTTTAGGGACATATTTACTTTGAACTGGCAGAGGGGCAGGTGAGATAATGATTCACCTGGGTTGGTAATCTACTGTGAGTCCCAGGAAGGCATGAACACTTCTAAAAGGGACTACCCATTGTGGGTCATCCTTTGAGAATTCCACGATAATCAGTCAACCGGTTTATTAGCTGAAAGCATCTAACTGTCTCTTCTTAGAAGCCCTATGAAGGTGCTGACGGACCCCATCAGTTAAAAAAAAAAAAAAAACTAGGGCCTGGAGAGATGGCTTAGCAGTTAAGAGCTTGCCTGTGAAGCCTAAGGACCCTGGTTCAAGGCTCCATTCCCCAGTACCCACGTAAGCCAGATGCACATGGTGGCACATGTGTCTGGAGTTCGTTTGCAGTGGCTGGAGGCCCTGGCATGCCCATTCTCTTTCTCTCTTGCTCTTAAATAAATAAATAAATAAATGAAAAAAATTGTTCAAAAAAAAAAAAAAAAACAAAACTACAGGAGTCACATCGGTGACACCCACCTCCATCCCAGAATGCTGTAAGCAACTGTTGTGCACATCTCAGCTGATGATGATGACTATGGGGCTCAGCCTGTGCGTTCAAAGGGAATGGAAAGGGTAGAATTTCTCATCACACAGTGTGCAGGAAGAAGTCTAAAACCCCCTCAGGAATATCTTCCAGTGAAAGGAGGGAGCCCTGTGAATACAATGAGGTCAGGGGCACTCACCAACTGGCTCTGAGTTAATCAAGAGAAAGATTATCTGATGGGATTTGATATAATTAGGGCGCTTTTAAACAGGAAGTGACCTCAGAGTTCCTGCTGGCACTGAGTTCTACAGCTGTAAAGACTTGACTTTTATCGAGTGCCATGAGCTTGGGATGCCCAGGACTTTGTCCCCACCAGCATCTGATTTCATGCCATACATGCAAAGACTTCGTCTTCCCCTATCCAAAAGCTAATCTACAGAAGAAGAGAAGTAACAAACGGTGCTGATTTGAGATACTAGTTTCACGGTACTTTTAATTTATTTTTATTTTTTATTTTTATTTTTATTTTTGTTTTTTTCAAGGTAGGGTCTCACTCTGTCTCAGGCTGACCTGGAATTCACTATGTACTCTCAGGGTGGCCTCGAACTCTCAGTGATCCTCCTACCTCTGCCTCCCGAGTGCTGGGATTAAAGGCGTGCGCCGCCACGCCCGGCTTTTCACGGTACTTTTTAATGCAGTAATAAATAAGTTAGCATACTCGGGCTCTAAACATTAAGAGTAATAGAAGTAAATTACTGACCTGTCCATGTCCACAATTATGTTTATTACTTGATTATTATATGTACCCAACATTCTCCCAAGAGCTGTACCTATTATATTAACTCATTTACCTCCTCTCCCTGTACAATCCTACATGGGAGGTACTAGAAGAATACTTTTTCATCCTCATCTGACAGATGAATGATCTGCAGTCCAGAACATGTAAGCAATTGTCCAAAGTCACACAACCAGCCGGGGATGCAGGTTACAGAACAACATGGCGTCTATGAGGAACTCAAGCATGAAATCTGAGGCCAGGACCATGTGGCTGTGGAAGGCAGGGTCGAATACAGAGGACCTAAAAGGTGTGGAAGAAAGACTGCCGGAAGTCAGAGAGGCTGAGGTGAATGTCCAGCTGTGAAGTAGGAGAAGGGTGGGAGTGGGGCTGGAAGGAGATAGACAGTGTGTAGGAAGGGTTCAAGAGGCACAGGCAGGAGATGGGAGACCAGGGAGGGGACATGGCAATCTTCCTTCTCCCCAGTGAGAAGCATGTATGAGGACCTGGGCTTTGTCAGCAGCCACAGTTCATGAGCCCTGTGTGACATCCACATGACCTGTCGTGGCTGTCTGTGTGCTGATCACAGTGTGTCTGAATCCATCCAGACCCTCGCTGCTCTGGTCTCTTCTGTAGTTTTAATTATGAATTTTCATAGTTCCCATGTAACCTCTGAGCTTTAGTTTCCCACCATCCCAGCAATGGATTGTTTTTGTTTTTATTTATTTATTTTGAGGTAAGGTCTTGCTCTAGCCCAGGCTGACCTGAAATTCATTATTGCAGTCACAGGGTGGCCTCAAACTCACAGGGATCCTCCTACCTCAGCCTCCTGAGTGCTGGGAATTAAAGGCATTTATTGATTAACTTTGTCCTAGGGACAAAAGAGAAGGGAAAATAAAGGATGGAAACATATCAAGTTCTTTTTAGAGAACCTACATATGTAATCTTGTTTTGATCATCCTGTTATTAAATTCATTTTATATTTTGAGACAGGGTCTTAGCTTGTGGCCCAGGCTACTGTGGAACTCAACTATGTAGCTCAGGCAGGCCTCAAACTCACGGTGATCCACCTGCATAGGCCTCCCAAATGCTAGAATTATAGGCGTGAATATGCCACGTTCATGATTAAATTTAAACATAGTATCTTTTTTTTCATAAAGTTACTCTGTCACAGTTTTTCAGTTATCATATGTGTAATGAGTGATTTTGGATTTCTTTTCATTCCTCCTTTTCCCAGTCCATTGCTAATGAACTTGGATGTAGCAACACGCCTTTCTGCCTGCTTCCAGATCTACCTGGTCCTGGTATACTTGTCTTTACTCAGTCCCCAGGCCTCCACACTGGATCACACTGCTTCCCAGACATCAAAACCCAGATTCTAGCCACGCGTGGTGGTGCACGCCTTTAATCCCAGCACTCTGGAAGCAGAGATAGGAGAATCATTGCAAGTTCAAGGTCATCCTGAGGCTACATAGTGAATTCCAGGTGAGCCTGGGCTACAGCGAGACCCTACCTCAAAAGAAAACAACAAAACAAACAAAAAAGCAAACAAAAAGCAGATTCTTCCCATTGCAGTGGGAGAAGCCACTAGAAGATGAAGAATCTGTGGAGATGTTTATTTGTTATGTTTACTTACACGTTTGGTGAGAAAAATGAGAAAAACAGAATGAAAGACAGTATGTAACATTTTTGGCATATTTACAAGCACAGATTGTATAGATGTTGCTACAATATTTTTACAAACTGGGATGGTATTTTGAGAATTAAAGCTCATTAGCAAATCTTTTTTTATAAAGTCTTCAATTCTTAAATTTTATTTATCAATCATAAGTCAAGAAGGCAGATTCAAGTTCAGAGAAGGGCTTTAGCTACCAGCAGCCCATGTTAGTGCATTCTAGAAGGCATTTATAACATAGAAGAACCTCGTGTAGCTTGCATGCCTTGGGCACTTACCATGTGCCTGGTCTGTTCCAAGCACATATGTGGATTATTTTTTATCCCTCACACAACCATATACAGCAGGTTCTATTGTCTCCATTTGACAGATGAAAAGTTGAGACAGAGTGGTTCCCCATCATACCCAGTCACTCAGCAAAGCCCACCTCCCAGTTCCCTTATCACAAAGATGGAGATGAGGTTGGTCCAGAGATGAAAAGTCCAAAAACCGGTACTTCTGTTCCCTCCCCTCTAATTTCCCGGTGCTTGTTCTAAGTCTGCCTTCCTGAAATTGCTACTTTGACTCTCTTTTTCCTTTGCCCTTTCTAATTATCTATGATTTTCCTCTTTCCTGCCTGCCTCCCACCAAGACACAAATACATTCTCTCTCTCTCTATATATATATAATTATTATTATTATTAGGCTTTGATTTTTCAAAAGCACTGCTGGCTCTCACGCTTGAACAATCTTGAGGATGTTATAGTCCACATGCACCCCCCCCCCACCCTCGCCTTGCAAGTCTGCATTTCAGGAAGAGTGCTCAGACCTGGTGCTGAGGCAAGCAACTCCGCACCAAGGCAGTGGCTAATACAGATGCTCCAACCATCCTTCACAAGAGTGTGCGAGTATCATTTGAATGGAAGCTGAGGGTCTCTTACCCAGAGGAAAGCCAAGGATGGGTGCTGGTGCTCACTAGGAATCATCAGAAGCCACAATAAAAGACAGGCCGCTCTCTCCCACGTAGGACCACAGGAGGTGCATGCCTGTGGCACCCCAGATCCTCAGGGCAGACAAGGAGGTGCGTTCCCAGATGCACACACGTACTCTGGAACTCCGCACGCTGTTCAGCACACCGCCTGCAAACACGCAAGCTTTGTGTGGAACAATTGGGGTTGGGAGATTTAAATAACTGCAGGTCTGTTTCCAGCCTCCTTGCTGTAACCTAATGATGCTGGAGGGGAGCCAGGCCCCAGTCAGGAGCAAAGCCAGAAGGAAGGGCCACCCAGCCAAGAGCTAAGGAGGCCAGCCACCGAGCAGGCGAGAAGGACTGTGCTTTTAATTACCCAAATCTGCTTTCTCTGTGCACTGAGATGTCTCCACACTTTACAATTCCAAGCACAAGCCACATCTTTGTATCTCAAGTTCACAGCCAAACCATCTAACAGTGTCTCAATCCCAGCGTGGGGGAAGAAGTGAGAGACGCTGGGATTTACTATAAATAAGTATTCCATTTAGCTCTTACTAGCACAGAGCGAAGAAACCTACTAGATTTTTAGTAATTTGAATGAGACTTTTTAAAGGACAAAAACATCATTGTCATGCAAAAAGACTTGTTGATGAAAGAGACATGCTGATCAAATACAGTGTATGAGGCTTGATTGGACCCTACATTCTAAAAAGAAAAAAATAGCTGGGCGTAGCACATGCCTTTAATCCCAGCACTCAGGAAGCTGAGGTAGAAGGATTGCTGTGAGTTCAAGGCCAGCCTGAGACTACATAGTGAATTCTAGGTCACCCTGGGATAGAGTGAGACCCTACCTCAAAAAACCCCTATACACACACACACACACACACACACGTTTGTTTGTATATATATTTGTATATATGTATATATAAAGAAAAAGTTCAATTTAAATATGGATGGTACATTGAATGCTATTGTTGATTGTTAATATTTTTAGGTGTGATGATAAGAATGTAGTTATTTTAAGAGAATATCTTTATTTTTATACCTACATCTGAATTATTTAATTGTGAATTATGTCTACAACATAATTTCAAATGGTTCAAGTAAACCTCTGTGTGTGTATGTGCACACACATGCGTGTATATGTGTGTGCGTATATGCATGTGTGTGTGTGTGCATGCATGTGTCTGTGTGCACATGTGGGAAGAGGGAGGAAAAAAGGGCAGAAGACAGGACTAGAGAGAAGGAGGGAGGCAGGGAGGAATAAAGAGTTTATACACATGCTTTTCTGTATGGAGACAGAGATAAAGCAAATGGTGAGTTTAGATAGGGTCAGTAAACATTCTCAATTAAGGGTCAGAGAGGAAATAGCTTAGGCCTTGTGGACCATATGGTGAGGGCTTTAAAAAGCAATTCAACACTTCTGCTATAACTAGACAGTGTACACGTGAGTCTGTGTGTGTTTTCTAATCCATGTCATTTTCACAGGGTTGAATTTGGCCCTCAGAGTTCACCACATCCCAGGTGAACAATATTCCATTATTCACTATACCATTCTTAGGACTTCTCCCTACACTTGAAATTATGTTTCCAGAAAATGTTGTGGGGAAGGTTTCTTAAACTTATAAAAATGGATTCAGCTAGGTAGGGTTGAGGCTTTTGTTGGCAAAATCGACTTGACAACATCCGAAAACGGCTGTTACCTCTAGGACATCCGCTGCAAAGCCAGAGGCCGTGCGCAGGTGTGTGTTACTGACGGAAACTTCGCTCTGATTAACTGGAAAGTCCTGCAGCATGGATGTTAGCTCAACACAGAGGTGTCACACGCAGTTTGTGAAAGGGCCCATTTTGCACAGGCTAATGTTAACGTGTGGATGTGAGCCACTGTTTGTGTAACTTTGATGCTTTCAGTCCTCCTTGTCCAGGCCCAGTGTTGTCCCAGTTCACTGATTTGTGGGCCTGCCTAGTAAATAAGGAACATTCCCCAGGGCCTTGGTGGAGGCCTGACCCTACACCTTCTCTGGGTGTCTTGCTCTGAGGTCCTCATACCTCACTCTCTTTCCTTTTCACTCCAAGATGAGGGAATGGCCCAGCCCAGGATGGTCTCGGACGCCAGAGTGTAGCATTGTCCCAACATGGTAGGTGCTTACCAAGTGTGGCAGTTTGAATATATGTCCCCCAATATATTCAACGTTTTATTACTTTATAGTTTGCATCTGCAATCACCTTGCTAGAGGCAAGGTCACTGGGGGCCGGTCTTAAGGTGTGGTGATGGTTTGAGATTCCATTGTAAAGATATGCAAATGTGCCTAGCAGGAGTTCCTAAAGTGTGCTGTGTGACCTTTTGGCTGTAGTTTTGCTCAGTGTGCTGTGGTGGCTGGTTGGTTTCTCTCTCTCTCTCTCTGCTTGGCCCTGTGGAGAGCAGGCCGCTTCTCCTGCCTTTATGGGACTTCCCCTGGATCTGTAAGCTTCAATAAATAATAGCCCTTCCTCCATAACTGTGCCTGGTCTGGAAGTTCATCTCAGCGAACCTGAAGCTGTCTGCAACAGTAAAGTGGTACCAGGAGTGGGGTGAGATGAACCTGACCGTGTGGATATTCATCTTTTGGAACTTTTGTTTTAGAGGAATGGGCATGGACTTGGTGCTTGCAACTGAAGATGCCTTCTGGAGCGGTAAGCCAAGTTTTATGGACTATTCTGATGAGAATGTGAAAATGCTAAGTGCAGAAAGTATTGAACTTCGAGGCTTGGCTTATGAGCTTTCTAAGGGGAAGAAAAGACTGCAGAGGACTTTGTTGGAACTGGGCTACTGGCATAAGGGATGGCTACATTTCTGCTATCCAGGCCCAGAGTGTTTGATCAAACTTAAATTTGTAATGGACTGATGTGCTTGGCTAAAGATATCGGACTGAGATTTTAAGATTTTAAGTTGAAAAACCTCAAACAAGTTAAAAGTAGAGGCACTGAGACTGGTTTTAGCTGCTGCTATTGTCAACACATTAGCAATCTTAAGGAAGGTGGAAGGAAGGTGGCCTGACTTGATTTACATTAAAACAATGGAGAGGATGCCTGAGAAAGACTGTTAAAAATGCAAATTCTTGGAAAGAGCTGACTGGAGAAGGAACCTGCTTTTCAAGGCTATGGTTTATTTTGTCCCTGGATTAAGAATATGGCTGTGTCCTGCACACCTGGTATTAGTTTTGAAAATATAAAAAATGCATGGAGTGGTCATGAGTTGCACACGGTTCCAGGAGCCGCTGCTGAGATGCATGAGGCAGGGCATGAAGACCCTCAGGAATAGGCTGAAAGAGCCTTTGGAAGATGGACCGTGGTTTGCATGGAGACCTGAAGATGTTTTGGATATACCAGGACTGTGCAAAAGGGCTACCATGGAGTGCAGTGTTGGCATGGGATAAAAGTTTTCCCTGGCGACTCTGCCCAGCTGGAGGGGCGGAATTGGAAAACTGGAGACTGTCAGTCTCTGGTTATATTGAACTTGAACTGCAGAAGTTTGATGACTGCTGATGGTGGTTGAGTTTGCATTATTCTAGTCTCTCCTTGCTATTTATACAGTTAAAAATGTTTACTCTGTGCCTTTACATGTTGAAAGTATTTAACTTGTTTGATTTTACAGGACTCACTATCTTAAGTTGATCAAGACTGTGAAAACCTTTGAAATTGGACTGAGTACAATTTACAATGTGTGATAGTTATAAATCTATTGGGGCCAGAACTAAATATATTGGGGGCCAGGGGCAGGAATGTGGTAGTTTGAATATATGTCCCCAATATATTCAACGTTTTATTACTTATAGTTTGCATCTGCAATCACCTTGCTAGAGCAAGGTCACTGGGGGCCAGTCTTAAGATGTGGTGATGGTTTGAGATTCCATTGTAAAGATATGCAAATGTGCCTAGCAGGAGTTCCTAAAGTGTGCTGTGTGACCTTTTGGCTGTAGTTTTGCTCTGTGTGCTGTGGTGGCTGGTTGGTTTCTCTCTCTCTGCTTGGCCCTGTGGAGAGCAGGCCAGCTTCTCCTGCCTTTATGGGACTTCCCTGGATCTGTTTCAATAATGTTTGCAGTGGCTAGAGGCCCTGGCATGCTCATTTTGTCTCTATATATCTGCTTCTTTCTTTCTCTTTCTCTCTCTCTCTCTCTCTCAAATAAATAAATGAATAAATAAAATATTTAAACATAAAATAACAATGCAAGCTCATATCTGGTACTTTCCAGGCACTCTGTCATAGCACCTCTTTATCTGCAGGTTTGCTTTTTAGGATTTCAGTTGCTCTCATGGTCAAACATGGTCTGAAAATTTGAGGTGGAAAATTCCAGAAATATATAATTCCTAAGGTTTTTTTTTTTTTTTTTTTCTTTCCCCAAATAGGGTTTCACTACAGTCCAGACTGACCTGGAATTCACTATGTAGTCTCAGCGTACCCTTGAACTCACGGCGATCCTCTTCCCTCTGCCTCCCGAGTGCTGGGATTAAAGGTGTGTGCTACCACACCCGGCTAATTCCTAAGTGTTAAACTGCATGCTGTTCTGAGTGGCCTGAGGTTTGATAAAGTGTTGTGTGTCATGTTACTCCGTCCTGCCTAGGATGTGAGTCCACTCTTTGTTGTCCAATGTATCCTTGCTGTATTCACGACCTATCAATTAGTCACTTCACAGCCACTGCGGCTCTCGGATCAGTTAAAGGGCCACCACAATGCTTCTGTTCAAATAATCATAATTAATCAGGCTCTTAACACATAGGAGTGGTAATCCTGGCACTTGGATTACTACAATAAGTTATTACAATAGCTCTATTTTACCATTAGTTATTATTAATCCCTCACTATGCCTAATTTATAGATTAAACTTTATTATAGGGATAGTATATGCATACTAGCTACTTTTGCATAGAATGCCTGGCAGTGACAACTAAAGGGAGGAATTATCTACTGTGGCTCACAGTCGGAGAGCACTCAGCCCCTCATGGTGAGGAAGGCATGAAGGAAACAGCTCAGCTCACGGTGCCAGGAGTGCATGGTAGAGGCTGTTCATATTACAGTGGACCCAGGAAACCGAGAGTTAGGCTGGAACCAGGGGCCGGGCTGGAACCTTCAAAGGTCAGCCTCTAGTGACCTATTTCCTCCAGTTAGGACCTATCTCCTAAAAGTTCTATGGCCTACCAAAATAGTACCACCACCCTTCAGAACACGAGCCTGTGGGCTGGGGAGATGGCTTAGTGGTTAAGGCGCTTGCCTATGAAGCCCAAGGACCCAGGTTCAACTCTCCAGAACCCACAGAAGCCAGATGCACAAGGTGGCACATGCATCTGGAGTTTGCCCTGGTGTGCCCATTCTCATTCTTTCTTTCTCCTCTCTCTCTCTCTGTATCTATCTATCTATCTAACTATCTATCTATCTCTATCTCTATGTCTCTGTCATAAATAAATAAATAAAATATTTTAAAAACATGAACTTGTGGAGGTTATTTCAGATTCCACCATAACAGTATGGATAGGGGGAAAACAAGGGTTTGGGGGCTGGAGAGATGGCTTAGTAGTTAAGGCATTTGCCTATGAAGCCAAAGGACCCAGGTTCAATTCCCCAGGACCCATGTAAACCAGATGCACAAGGGGCACATGTGTCTGGGTTCATTTGCAATGGCCCTGGTGTGTCTGCCTCTCTTCTCTCTATCTCTCTCTGCTTGCAAATAAATAAATAAATTAAATAACATAAAAAGATACACAGGGTTTAGTACAAGGCCAGGTTTCAGGCATCCCCTTTGTATGTTAGAATGTAGCTGCTGCAGATAAGGGAGGTCTCTGTATATCAGATGGCATAGTCGGACACTGTGTCTACTCAGGTCAGGAATGATGTGGTGACAAAGAGCATATCCATGAGAAAGAGATGAGCATGTGTGGCCACTGGCAGTGAGGCAGGAGGCTTAAAAAAAAAAAAAAGAAAACCAACACAGTGGGGTTGCCACCACTGCTCTTTGTTCATTGTTACTCACCAATTTGGCAGCCTTACACAGGCAGCCGCACACTTAGGAGCAGGCCATCAAATCCACACTTCCTGTGTAAGGTAGCTGCCTGTAAGTCATCATTTGTAATGATCATACAGAAATGAATCTTCGTGTGATAGTTCCAAGTCCCATCCAGAAAAGCCTACTTAATCCAATGTATACACATATACATGAAGAGGCTACGGATTACATGAAGGAAAAAAAAAAAGCAAAACGCCCACAGTGCAAAGACTGGTTCAAAAGTGCCTGATGCTCATTTCCTCCTGGCTGTAGTTGAATCAAGGATTTCCAGCAGCTTTTTAAAATTTTATTTTATTTTTTATTTTTTGGTTTTTCGAGGTAGGGTCTCACTCTAGCCCAGGCTGACCTGAAATTCACTATACAGTCTCAGGGTGGCCTTGAACTCATGGCAATCCTCCTACCTCTGCCTCCTGAGTGCTGGGATTAAAGGAATGTGCCACCATGTGCGGCTTTTATGTTTTGATTTGTTTTCTTGAGGTAGGGTCTCACTCTGGCCTAGGCTGACCTGGAATTTGCAATGTAGTCTCAGGGTGGCCTTGAACTCATGGCAATCCTCCTACCTCTGCCTCCCTCGTGCTGGGATTAAAGGCATGAGCCACTACGCCAAGCTTAATGTTTTTATTTATTTAATTATTTATTTGAGAGAACCAGACAGACAAAATGGGCTTGTCAGGGACTCCAGCCACTACAAAGATGAACTCCAGACACATGTGCCACCTTGTGCTTCTGGCTTATGTACTGGGGAATCGAACCTGAGTCCTTAGGGCTTCACAGGCAAGCACCTTAACCACTAAGCCATCTCTCCAGCCCTCCAGCAGCATTTATCCACAGAAGGCTTTAGGGTGCAGGAGTTGGGGTGCAAGAGTTGGGGAAGGGAAGACCAGCAAGGCATTATAATGTAGCATGGAGACACTCCACCACCCATCCCAGCTTTTCCTTTAGAAGGCAGACAAGGACCAGCTTGCTCCATTCCCTTTCCCAGGGCTATCATTTCTGTCTGGAAAGTGCTTTCTCTGTCTCCTTGCTCCGCTTTAAAAAGCAAGGAGCTTTCTGCCTATGGAGCGGGCACCCAGCCTTCAGGGATTCTCTATGGAAACCACACAGGGAATGGCAAGCTCTCACCATGTGCCTGTTTCCCTCAGCTTGAATTTTTCTCCCCACGAAGCACAAGAGCAACAGGATGTCAGACTTGCAGTCCACAGAAAAGGAGGGTAATGCACATTTGTGCCTCAAATGAAACCATACATCTCTACCGCCAGGTGTTTAAAATATATACGAAGCATCCGTATAATTTTCAGTGTCTGTAAATGAAAAGACTCCGGGGGTGTGGTGGAATTTAAAAATGTAAACCGAGATTACTACTGGTATATTTAGCATTCTAATACATTTTTCTGTAATAAACATTTGCTATAAAGCCTTGATAAGGCTTTGATTTGATATATTTGGAAATATATCAGAGAAGATGCAGATCTCATTAGAAAATCAAGATATTGCTACTCTTCTGCCTTTTAAAGTGTTAAAAAAACAACCCCATGTAATTTTTGTTAGCTAACTCTAACCTTAGGCTTTCTACATTGGAAGCAAACTCTTTTCACAGAAACGCATTTAAGACATTCAGAACTTAAGGAATACATTACCAAACATCTTCAGGAACTTACCCTGTAATTAATAGAACTTGGGGATTTCCGGGACCTGCCGTGTGACTGCCCAGTCTGTACGGGTTCCAGTCAAACTCCGGCAATTGGCCCAGTTCCAACAACAACCAGGGCTCGCCAGACTGTCAATGCATTTTTATTTGCCAGGGACTCTTAATGAGGATAACAGCTCTTCCAGGGCAGGACAGAGCCAGAGCCGCTAAGTAAGTCTAGGGAATGTTAGGGGTGGGGCGGTGCTGAACCAAGAGGTGGAAAGTAGGTGGCTGCTTGAAGTTAAAAACAGAGAGAGAGAATAAATAGCCGCACACACTTAGGAGCAGGCCATCAAATCCACACTTCCTGTGTAAGGTAGCTGCCTGTAAGTCATCATTTGTAATGATCATACAGAAATGAATCTTCGTGTGATAGTTCCAAGTCCCATCCAGAAAAGCCTACTTAATCCAATGTATACACATATACATGAAGAGGCTACGGATTACATGAAGGAAAAAAAAAAAGCAAAACGCCCACAGTGCAAAGACTGGTTCAAAAGTGCCTGATGCTCATTTCCTCCTGGCTGTAGTTGAATCAAGGATTTCCAGCAGCTTTTTAAAATTTTATTTTATTTTTTTATTTTGGTTTTTCGAGGTAGGGTCTCACTCTAGCCCAGGCTGACCTGAAATTCACTATACAGTCTCAGGGTGGCCTTGAACTCATGGCAATCCTCCTACCTCTGCCTCCTGAGTGCTGGGATTAAAGGAATGTGCCACCATGCGCGGCTTTTATGTTTTGATTTGTTTTCTTGAGGTAGGGTCTCACTCTGGCCTAGGCTGACCTGGAATTTGCAATGTAGTCTCAGGGTGGCCTTGAACTCATGGCAATCCTCCTACCTCTGCCTCCCTCGTGCTGGGATTAAAGGCATGAGCCACTACGCCAAGCTTAATGTTTTTATTTATTTAATTATTTATTTGAGAGAACCAGACAGACAAAATGGGCTTGTCAGGGACTCCAGCCACTACAAAGATGAACTCCAGACACATGTGCAACCTTGTGCTTCTGGCTTATGTACTGGGGAATCGAACCTGAGTCCTTAGGCTTCACAGGCAAGCACCTTAACCACTAAGCCATCTCTCCAGCCCTCCAGCAGCATTTATCCACAGAAGGCTTTAGGGTGCAGGAGTTGGGGTGCAAGAGTTGGGGAAGGGAAGACCAGCAAGGCATTATAATGTAGCATGGAGACACTCCACCACCCATCCCAGCTTTTCCTTTAGAAGGCAGACAAGGACCAGCTTGCTCCATTCCCTTTCCCGGGCTATCATTTCTGTCTGGAAAGTGCTTTCTCTGTCTCCTTGCTCCGCTTTAAAAAGCAAGGAGCTTTCTGCCTATGGAGCGGGCACCCAGCCTTCAGGGATTCTCTATGGAAACCACACAGGGAATGGCAAGCTCTCACCATGTGCCTGTTTCCCTCAGCTTGAATTTTTCTCCCCACGAAGCACAAGAGCAACAGGATGTCAGACTTGCAGTCCACAGAAAAGGAGGGTAATGCACATTTGTGCCTCAAATGAAACCATACATCTCTACCGCCAGGTGTTTAAAATATATACGAAGCATCCGTATAATTTTCAGTGTCTGTAAATGAAAAGACTCCGGGGGGTGGGGTGGAATTTAAAAATGTAAACCGAGATTACTACTGGTATATTTAGCATTCTAATACATTTTTCTGTAATAAACATTTGCTATAAAGCCTTGATAAGGCTTTGATTTGATATATTTGGAAATATATCAGAGAAGATGCAGATCTCATTAGAAAATCAAGATATTGCTACTCTTCTGCCTTTTAAAGTGTTAAAAAAAAACAACCCCATGTAATTTTTGTTAGCTAACTCTAACCTTAGGCTTTCTACATTGGAAGCAAACTCTTTTCACAGAAACGCATTTAAGACATTCAGAACTTAAGGAATACATTACCAAACATCTTCAGGAACTTACCCTGTAATTAATAGAACTTGGGGATTTCCGGGACCTGCCGTGTGACTGCCCAGTCTGTACGGGTTCCAGTCAAACTCCGGCAATTGGCCCAGTTCCAACAACAACCAGGGCTCGCCAGACTGTCAATGCATTTTTATTTGCCAGAGACTCTTAATGAGGATAACAGCTCTTCCAGGGCAGGACAGAGCCAGAGCCGCTAAGTAAGTCTAGGGGAATGTTAGGGGGTGGGGCGGTGCTGAACCAAGAGGTGGAAAGTAGGTGGCTGCTTGAAGTTAAAAACAGAGAGAGAGAGAATAAGTATAAATAAATAAATGATAAATAAATAAAAGCATGGATAGGAAATGAACAAAAGCTTGGTGGAGGGCTGGAGGGATGGCTTAGTGGTTAAGGCGTTTGCCTGCAAAGCCAAAGGACCCAGGTTTGATTACCCAGAACCCACATAAGCCAGATGCACACGGGGGCACATGTGTCTGGAGTTCATTTGCAGCAGCTTGGAGGCCCTGGTGCACCCATTCTCTCTCCCTCTCTCTCTCTCTCTCTCTCTCTCTGTCTTCCCTCTTTCTCTGTCAAATAAATAAATAAATAAAAATAAAATATATTTAAAAATAAAAAGCTTGGTGGATTGCACTGGAGAGATGGAAGGTTGGGGTGGGGGAGAAAGGGATGAAAAGCAAGGTTTAGGGGGAGCGGTGAGTAACCGCCTGACCATCAGTTCTGTTCTGTAGGCAGTGGGGGACCCTACCTAAGGAGAATAGCTAAGAGAGAATATATGGGGTCTCATGAGAAAATGCTACAATCTCTAGAAGAGCTAGTTCGGAAGCACCCAGAGGATGTGAGCTTGACAACCAAGCAGATCTAGGAAAAAAACAAATCAGTGATGAGGGCATGTAGATCTTAGGGGATATTCAAGATGCATGGAGCCCACATCTTAAAGAAGAGAAAGGAAAGCTACAAGAAAAGGAAAATGGTTTATACGTGGAACAGCAATACTCGGAGAGCCTCAGCTCCCTGAGAATTTGTATTTGTTCTGAAGTTGAGAAAGAACCGAGCCAGCGTGCAGCAGAGCAAGCAGAGGTGACCAGTCCGGGGCGCATGCGCACGGTAGAGGCTGACTTCCCAGAAGAACTCTGAGGAGGTCACCATAGAACCATTGTCAAGGCAGGCGTTTAAAGGATTGCTGGAGAGATGGCTTAGCGGTTAAGGCACATGCCTGCAAAGCCTAAGAACCCCGGTTCAATTCTCCAGGTCCCACGAAAGCCAGATGCACAATGGGGCGCACATATCTAGAGTACGTTTGCAGTGGCTAGAGGCCCTGGCGTGCCCATTCTCTCTCTCCCTCTCTCTCTTTCCCTCTGTCTGTCTCTAATAAAAATAAAAAAGATCTTGGGCTGGAAAGATGGCTTAGCCGCTAAGGCGCCTGCCTGCTAAGCCTAAGAACGCTGGTTCCAATCTCCAGTGGTTCCAATCTCCAGGTCCCACGTTTAGCCAGATGCAAAGTGATCCAAGGGCGCAATGCCGCACTTGACCACAAGGGGGCGCACACATCTGGATTTCATTCACAGCAGCTGAGAGACTGCTGGTGCGAGCATCTCTGTCTCCCTCTCCCTCTCTGTCTATCTCTCTCTGTGTCTCTCTCCAAAAATAAAATAATTTTAAAAAATTAAAAAGATCTTTAAAAAGGAGGAGGAGGAGTCCCTGTGCCTGAGGAGGGGCAGGGAGCACCTTGGGATCAAATACTGCAACACCCTACTGAGGACCCTTACTGCAGTGCAGGCTCACAGGAACATGCATCTGCTCCCTCCCCATCACATCTGGTGGCTCTTTCTCTCTCTGTCCCTCCTCTCCTTCCTAACACAATAGTAGCCAAGTACAAGTCCTCAAACATGCCAGGTGGGGGCCCTGCCAGAACTTTAGTACTGCTTCCTCCACCCCAGGTGTCCTAGATATTACCTAGAACAATATCTGACATGTAATTAGTAAGCACTCAATAATATGTGGAATGCATAAATATTAAAATGGGCTATATATCTACATATCACATATTGTGTATAAATATAATATATATAAATATATATATAATACACAAAATCTTAGAATAACAAATGACTGGCACATAGAAACAATCAAATAAATGGTTTCTGTAATGATACTTATTTCTACCAGAAGTGAAACTATTAAATCATCAGTGAATGCATTTTCTCATTAGAAGGATATTGCTGATTTTTAGGGGGTGGGGAGTGGTGGAGAATTTCAGGGAAATAATAAAGTAAAAATTCAGGTTGCTGAGTCCAGCAGTCAATGTACAGTAAAATCAATCAAGCAGTTTTACAGAGACATTCTGGGAATGTTCAGCCAAGAAGACATGATTCCATACGGGACAGGGCGTCAAGGTAAGTTTGGCTGAACGTTCCTTTTACAAATCCTGTGGGAGAGGAGATATATATATGGGACCCTTCTTCTCCCAGAGGCCTCATGGCTCTCCAGAATCCCCGGTGTTGCTACCCTCCTGAGCAAGCCCCCACCTCTGAAGTCTGAGCCACCGGTGGGTTGGTTGGACCTGCCAACCTTCCTACTATTTTTGCCACATTCACGGACCACGCTTAACCATTGAAGGCAGTTAACATTCCAGGCATTTCTAAATTCTACGTGGACAACCTGTCTTTTCAGTTTGTGGACTTGTTCCATTCTAATCATTTCTACTTCATTGTCAACACCAAGACCTGCCCAAGGGATCTTTTTTTTTTAATTATGTATTTGCACATATTTCTGTGTAGGGTGCATCAGGGTCACTCGCTGCTATAATTGAACACCAGATACGTGCATACCACTTTTTGTGTCTGAATTGATGTGGGTGCTGGGCAATTTGAACCTGGGCCAGCAGGCTTTATAAGTAAGTACATTTAACCACTGAGCCATCTCCCCAGCCTCCTGGCCAAGGGATCCTGAACTGTCTCTTCCCCCTCAACAGCAGCCCCTCTTCTTCTAGGTGTCTCATTCCTCCCTTCTCACAACACCTGCTCCTTCCTCTCTGACTCTGCCTTTTCCTTCCAGTCCATTTCCCTCTCTCCACACTGCCTTATATCCTCGAGGGATCCAGTTCTGTCCAGTGTGACTGCTCTACTCCTCCACTGCCTATCTTCAATGTTCTTATATCTTTGTCATTGTATTAGGTGGAACTATGAGGGTTGGTGGCTAACCCAACCCTCTCTCGCGTCTATTTGAAGTGGGAATAATGATGCGTCTATATGGAGGGCCACTTACCCTCCTCCCTTGGATTGTTCCAGAAGGAACAGGGCACAAACCTAGCCCAGCTACTTCTGGATTTCCTTCCTGTTACAGCCTGTCTGCAGGACGCGTGTGCCCTATCTGTCTCTGTGTGGTAGGGTGTCTCTCTGTGGTGGGGTTGCGGGGGTGGGGGATGCCCGAAGATGTCCAGCTGGGGCAGGAATGGATGGATATATTTGTTTAATTCAGGAGTGAAGATTAGCAAGCCCATTCAGCCACAGCTCTAAAAAAAAATTACACTCCAATTTGTTTCATGGGAAGCAGTGCTGATATTCTGCTCTTTGTCTGACTCCTGTGTTTATATCCCAGCTGGGAAGGGAAGAGAGGTGATTTCTTATTGACAGCTCTAAACCCTTGGCAGTCAGCTCTCATGCTACTGGACATAATGGTGCTATTACTGGGTCTGGAGGGGCTGAAAATATTTGAGCTCCCACCTCAGTGGACCTATTAGACACACTTGGTAATCTTTCTAGGCACTTTTGAAGAAGTTTTCATGAGTCCTCTGCATTCTTCGGTCTCTCTGCCATCTCTCACCAGCTTCTCTCTCACAGATGACATTAGCTCCCTAGAGTCAAATCTGTATGAATGTTCAAAGGAAGACTGGCTGAATGTTTCTTTTAGGAATACTTCAGGCAAGAAGAGATGGGGTCCTCCTTCTCCCAGAGTCTCCAGGGCCTTCCAAATCTCTAATGCTTACTACCCTCTTGAGCGAGCTTCACTCCTAAGGTCTGAGCAATTGGTCCTTTACCACAATGATCTTCCAATAAATTTCTGCATCTAGAAGCCATATTAAAAGGACAATACAAAGTGGGATATTCTAAAGCATTTTAAAATAATTTATTAACTTATTTTAATGATTTGAGAGAAAGAGAGGGAGAAAGAGCCTCTGCAAACGAACTCCAGAAGTATGCACCACCTTGTGCATCAGGCTTACATGGGTCCTAGGGAACTGAACCCGGGTCCTTAGTTTTTGCAGGCAAACACTTTAACTGCTAAGCCATCTCCCCAGCCTTTGAAATAATTTATAGTGGCTTTTCAACAACAGGATCAAAATATTGATCTCAGTCGGAGTGAAGATTAAAGGGGCAGATGTTATGCATATTAATCTCCATTTCAAGCATTTAAATTCAAAGCAATTTATTGCATAGTTGTCATGTGAAGAGTAATGTATAAAGTGCCCTGGGAAGGAAGGATTTATCAGGAGTTGAATTCTTATTTTCATGTGAGAGATGCCCAGAAGGAACAGGCACAGGTTAGAGAGTCCAGCCACGGGAGCACTCACTCAACTTCAACCTCCGTCAAGGGCAGACAACAATAGTCCCTACCCGTGGGCCTGATGTGAAGTGGGCATGCATTACAGGCAGTGGGAAGTGGGGTGCCACGTGACCCTTTGATTGAAGCAGCGGGAAACCAGGGCCTGTGATGCACTGCTTCACCTCTCATCTGCCCACTCTGCCTGTTGGCTTATTAGCTGTCCTACGAATGTCAGTTCTCTTATAGGAATTCTCATATGAGAAGGATCCCTCACTTCCCAAATTTTGTGCATGCAAGTTGTTACTTGCTGAGGGTACTGGACTCTTTCTCTCATTTGCATCTGAAAAAAAAAAATCCCAGGCAAAGATCTCTACTGGCCTGCCTAGAGTCACATTCTTTCCCAGTGTGAATAAGACACGGGGCAGAAAGGACCAAGAATCTTTGTAGTAAGTGAAGGGAGAAGTAGGGGAGGAATAGTTTCCCAGAGGAGGAGGATATGACTCCTTAGGAAGAGACACTGGGTGAAGGAATACTAGCTGCACTCAAAATTGGATTAGACCTGGATTTTCTCTCCAAGTTTTGTTCCCAGAGAGCAGAATACCAGATTCTTACTAACTATTTAAATATATCAAACATAATTCATCAAATTTAGCTTTTGCTTTAAAGATCTTTTTTTAGAAGATTTTTTTTTTTTTTTTTGCAGAGACAGAGAGAGACAGGGAGAGAGGGAGGAAGACAGATAGAGATGGGCATGCCAGCAGCCTCTCAGCTGCTGCGAGTGAAATCAGATGTGTGCGCCCCCTTGTGGTCAAGTGCTGCATTGCACCCTTGCGTCACTTTGCATTTGGCTAAATGTGGGACCTGGAGATTGGAACCACTGGAGATTGGAACCAGCGTTCTTAGGCTTAGGAGGCAGGCGCCTTAACCGCTAAGCCATCTCTCCAGTCCTAAAGATCATTAAAAAAATATTTTTATTTACCTGAGAGAGAGAGACAGGGAGAGGGACTGGGAGAGAATGGGCAAGCCAGACTACAAACAAAATCTGGAGAACTGATCCAGACTGGAAGGGTGCATGTGCATGCAAGCACCCTTAACCACGGAGCCATCTCTCCAGCCATCGGAAGAGTCTTTTCAAGCGTAGTTCCCCACCAATAAAGAAAATGGAGTCTAATTCTCCATTGTGAAATGTCTAGGATCTAGTATGCCTAACTCCAAAGATTCCACTCCTTTCACACAGACGTGACCTCTTTCTGAATTCCAGACTCGTGACCATCAATGCAGTAACTGATTCTCTTTTCATGGACTTTCAAGTGCATCTGAAGGTCAATATCATGGTGTTATCACAAGAGAACTGGGAATCCAAACAATCAGGAAAACAGTCTAGATTTCATGGACTCTATTCCTCTGAAAAATTATTGAGCTTATTGCCCAAGCTACTTAACCTAACCCCAAAATTCAACATAAGCATTAAAACGTTCTATGGCCAAATTGTTTTCCAATATCTTTCACTAATTGTTTTGGGGAATGTATGAAAAACTGTGTTCACTTACATGCGAACAAAACTGTCTCTAAATCACCAATCTTGCTCTATTACATGATCTCCGTATATCTGACATGTAGAATATGAGAGAGAACAATGATAAAATGTGGTGCGTGGATTGCTATGGGTTTGCTACTAGTTCATGATGAAATAAATGCAGAACTGAAATAAACAGAGAGAAACTTTTAATACAACCGGGTGTCATAATTGCATCTAATGAGGAGAACAGCACACTCAGCTAATTGAACAGGGAATATACCACCTTGGGTGTTTCCCTGTCTACATGAATTATGTATTGTATGATGATTAATGGAGTATAGTCCCATACCACTATGCACTGGATTCGTACTTAATAACCACAACAAAAAATCAAATGAAACACAATGAGATACTGCTTCATACTTATTAGCATGGTTGTTGTTTAAAAAATAAGGATCAGAAAGAATGTGGAGAATGGAAACATTGTGTTGCTGGCAGGAATGTAAAATGGTGTAGCTGCTATGCAAAGAAAAAACAAAAAGGTGGTTCCTCAAAAACAACTGAATACACAACTACAGCATGATCCAGTAAGTTGACTTCTAAACACCTACTGGAAAGACTAAAGAGGAAGGACTAAAATAGCAGCTTGAACAATGACGTTCATATTTACAATAGTGCAAAGGCAAAAGCAATCCAAATGCCTACTAGCAAATGGGTGGATAAACAGAATGTGATATATGCATACAAGGGAATATTATCCAGCCTTCAAAGAGAGTGAAATTCTACATGTTACAACAATGGACATTACACTAGATGAAATAAGACAGACCAATAAAGGGCAAATACTGTATGCGAGGTCTTAGAGTGGTCAGATTTATAAAGATGGAGAGGAGAATAGAGGTTATCAGGGTCTGAGGGAGAAGGAAATAAGGGAAAGTTATTGTCTCATGGGCTCACAGTTTGTTCGCGATGAGTGTAATAAATGTTCGTGTGCCCCCTGAACTTACCTGCTGTAACCTAAGCCTCTGTGTTAGGGTGCTTGGAAGAGGGACTTGTGGGAGATAACTAAGTCACAATGATAGGCCCATATGAAGAAGATTCCAGAGAACACCCCCTACCCCTCTGCCATGTGAGCTTGTCAAGACGGCTACCCACGCATTGGAAAGCAAGCCCTTAGCAGATGCTAAATCTGCTGGTACCTTGACCATGGACTTCCCAACTGGTGAGACTGTGAGAAGTAAATCTCTGTTGTTCATAAGCCTCCCAGCTTAGACTTTTGTTATAGCAGCTTGACGAACTAGACAGATGGACAGTGGCAGTAAGCGCACAACATCCTGAGTACACTTAATGTCACTGAACTGGACATCTAAAAATGGTTCTTTTATTATATATTTTAATGCAAAAAGGAAGAAAGGAAGAAAGACAGAAGGAAGGAAGGAAGGAAGGAAGGAAGGAAGGAAGGAAGGAAGGAAGGAAGGAAGGAAGGGAGGAGAAAAAGAGAAAGACAGACAGTAAAGGAGGAAGGGAGGTAGGATGTCGTTACCAGCATTAAAACTTGTAACTTAGCCGGGCATGGTGCTGCACGCCTTTGATCCCAGCACTTGGGAGACAGAGGTAGGAGGATTGCCGTGAGTTCAGGGCCACCCTGAGACTAGGGTGAATTCAAGGTCAGCCTGGACTAGAGTGAGACCCAACCTCAAAAACCAAAAAGGAAAAGAAAAGAAAAGAAAGAAAAACATTAACTTGTTCTTGACCACATCACTCAGGAGTCTATAGCAAATAAAGTGGGGGCAGGAAGGGATGTATCGTGCAATATTTCCAACTTAAGGTCATCATCATGCTTAGATTCGCAGCCAGAGAAATCTTTTCTGAGAAACTCAACCCAGGAATTCAGGACTTCGGAATTCTTTGTTTTGCTCTTTATCTGCCAATACCATAAAATTTAAGAAATGCTGGTTCAGCTGAGCGGCTGAAACAGGGTTCAGACCTTCACATGATACTCAAACCAGACTGAAATCGCCATCACTCTTCTGCTGTGGACCATAAGCTAATGCTGGCCACCTTCTCTCAGTTCCTCCACTGGTGATGGCAATCCCACAGCGTGTGAGGCTCAATGAGTCCAGCAGGCAGGGCCAGATCCACCTCTGCGTGCCCCGAGCTCCACAAGAAAGGATGCATTTCACACTTGTCTCTCTAGGGCTGCAAGTTAAGACAACGATTTACTAGTTAGTGGTGACCCCAGGAACAAAGTCCTTCATGGTGTGGGTCAGGCATGTGGATGACATTAGCAAAAGAAAAACAAGCTCAGAGAGACAGTGCCAAGCGGGAGCCATATTGACAGATCCCAGTTCCATCCCCCTCCTTCCCCCCACCCCATCACATGTACAGGTCACAACCGACCACTGGGAAGGCTAAACTCCAGCAAGAAAGGAAATACCACAGAGTAGAAGCTGTAAGCAACCTCTATACTCAGATTGTGACCTGAAGTCATTTGAGTACTTAACATGAGGAAAAAAAAGATCACTTAAAAACATCACTTAAAATGTTCTGGTATTAAAGTATATGTGGAAAAGAGGAAGTAGAAATTCAAAGCCAAAAAAGAAAAAGAAAGAAAGAAAGAAAGAAAGAAAGAAAGAAAGAAAGAAAGAGAGAAAGAAAGAAAGAAAATGAAAGAAAGAAAGAAAGAAAGAAAGAAAGAGAAAGAAAGGAAGGAAGGAAGGAAGGAAGAAAGAAAGAAAGAAAGAAAGAAAGAAAGAAAGAAAGAAAGAAGAAAGAAGGAAAATCTGGTAGAAATATTCCAAGCACTCCTTTTATTCTTTCAAGTCTATCAGCTTCTTAACTGAAGTTGGGACTGTTCCCACTATAGTAATTTTTTTTCCTAAGTAATTCAAAAAAGGTGTGGGGAAGAGATGGTTTAAATAACCATGGATTCTCCACTTTGTAATCATGCACAAGTGGAGACCACATTTTGTCTTCAAGGAATTTTTTTTTTAAAAAAAGCATATCCAAAACAATAAATTTTCCATGGATACTGGCTTCCACTTTCCAAGTTAGTGTTTGGCCTAAATTATACAATAAATCGAATGGGCCCAGTTATCTTTCTCAAATAGCACCTAGCACATTCCTGGCATCCAAGTGGAGTTAACACATTGCATATGCTGTTGTTCACAAAACAACATGTATGAGATGAACGTGACCCCAAGGAGAGGAGGAAGGAAGAAGGATGAACATAGGAATGCAGAGCCACTGATGGGTCTGGAAAGGCTCCTTTCTCCTAAGTACTTGGGTTTGGAGGCAGTATCCGTACTACCTAAGGACAAATACTGAGGCCCTAGAAGCTGCCTGGGGCTTGGCCACTCCCTCATTTAATTCTAACAAGCCAGCCCTAAGTACACTTGCAGATGGAGAAAAAGATCATTCTGAAAAAAGTTCTGCACAATTATTTTTTTTCTTGAGGCAAGCTCAACAGACTGCCCCACCTTTTTTTAATGAGAGAGCAAGAGTGAGCAAGAGAGAGTGTGAGAGAGAATTGGTGCACTAGGGTCGTCAGCCAATGTAATTGAACTCCAGACACGTGTGCCACCTTGTGCGCATGTGCGACTTTGCATCATCTTATGTGAGTCTGGCTTATGTGGTATCTGGGGAGTCGAACATGGCTCCTTAGGCTTCACAGGCAAGTGCCTTAACCATTAAGCCATGTCTCCAGCCCACAAGTTGTGTTTTGTTGTTGTTGTTGTTTTTTGATAAATGTGATTTTCAGTTTGGGATGATGACAAAATTTCAGACGTGGATAGTGGCAGGGTTGCCCACGTCCATGAATGTGAATGCTGCTGAACCTAAAATGGTTACAATGGTATATTTCACATTATGTGTGCAGTTATGTCCTGAGGTCTAAGACATGGCTAAGAAGTACTGCCAGTCTAATTTAAAATCTATGTCATAAATAATAATGATAAAGAAAACAAAACTGATCACATAAGCCACCATCCCCACCACTGACACCTCAGTAGCTTCCTATGCACTACACACTACTCTAAACAAGTTAATGTCTGTTTATAGACGTAAGCCCCACATCTTATGAGGAAAGTTTTCTCTTACTCCATTTTCCAGATGGAAATTCCAGAGAGAATACAACTGTTCAAAGGGACAGCTGACACATGATCGAATCAGATGCAGCCAAGGATCCTTCTGGAGCCCCTGTTTTTAATTTTTTTTTTTATTATACTAAGCATTGCCTCCTGGAGGGTAAGGTTTGGCACACAGCATGTAAAGACATAACCACCATTTGCCTCAATATGATGTCCAAACCGAGAGTGTCAGGTGGTTGTGAATAATGTTTAGACGGGCTCAGGGGAGTCAATGCACAACCAGTCTCCAAGGAGTGTGTTCTAAAGGCCTGCTTGAATTCCCACCACCGTGATGATTTCTGCGCACCTGTGGAGGATGCTTCCTCAGCACCATGTGGACCACGATGGTAGTAACAACATACAAGCAAGCTTGGACTATGGTTAAAGCCTAGGGTTGACTCTCCACTGTCTCATGAGCTACCATGCGTGGGCTCATATTCAGGCATGTTCCCACTATCTGAGGACTAGCGTGTACGGCTACCAGACCACAGGTGTTCAGTAAGTTTAAAAAAGCAATCGGGGGCTGGAAAGATGGCTTAGTGGTTAAGGCACCTGCCTGTGAAGCCTAAGAACACTTTTTCCATCGATGATCCTCCAGGTCCCACGTTTAGCCAGATGCAAAAAGGGATGCAAAAAGGGGGCGCACGTGTCTGCAGTTCGTTCACAGCAGCTGAGAGGCTGCTGGAGGGCCCATTCTCTATCAGTCTTTCTCTCTGTCTCTCTCTGACTCTTTCAAAAAAAAAAAAAAAATCGGGCTGGAGACATGGCTGAGAGGTTAAGGCACTTGCCTGCAGAGCCTAACAACCAGAGTTCAATTCCCCAGGACCCACATAAAGCCAGATGCACAAAGTGACACAGTGTCTGGAGTCCATTTGCAGTGGCCAGAGGCCCTGGCATGCCCATTCTCTCATCTGTCTCTCTTCTATCTCCCTCCAGCTTGCAAATAAATAAACAATTAGCATAGATTGTACAATATGCTAGTTTCAGCGATATTTGCAGTGACCAAGATCATTCAAGTGCCCTTCAATGAATGAACACATGTATGGAGAACAGGGTGCAGACAGGTATGATGAAACCCTATTCAGCTGTAAAGAAGAAGAAAGTCCTGGCCTTTGTGACAACCTGGATGTACCCAGAGGACAATGTGCTGCATGCAGTCAGCCAGACACAGAAAGACAAACCTAAAATCTTACTTATATGTGGAATCTTAAATCATCACACTTAAAGACATACAGGAGAGAATGGGGATAGCAGTCGTGTCACGGGCTGGAGGAAAGGAATGTCAGTCACAGGTTTCAGTTATAAGATGGACAAATTCCAGTGATCCCAGACTCAGTATGGTGACCATTCTTAATAATACTATATTGTAGACTTAAGCTTTGCTGATAAAGTACATGTTACGGGTTCTTACCACACACAAGAAAGATAACTGGGGCTGGAGAGATGGCATAGAGGTTAAGGCATTTGCCTGCAAAGCCAGAGGATACTGGTACGACTCTCCAGTACCCACGTAAGCCAGATGCACAAGGGGGGAACATGCATCTGGAGTTTGTTTGCAGTGGCTGGAGGCCCTGGCGTGCCCATTCTCTTCCTCTCCCCCCAATAAAAAATAAATAAAATATATTTTAAAAAGAAAGATAACTATGTAGGGTGATATGTTGATTGATTGGAGTCATTTTATAGTATATCCATATATCACATCATCATGCTGTATACCTTCAAAGTATGGAATTTTTACTTTAATTATTCCTGAATAAAGATGGAAGATAAATAATACCATTCTTGGGGCTGGAGAGATGGCTCAGCAGTTAAGGCACTTGTCTGCAAAGCCTAGTGACCTGGGTTTGATTCCCTAGTACCCATGTAAAGCCAGATGCACAAAGTGGCACATGCATCTGCAGTTTGTTTGCAGAGACTAGAGGTCCTGGAACATATTCTCTCTCTCCCTCCCTCTCTCTCTCTCTCTCTCTGTATTCTTGAAAATAAATTAATGAAAATATTTTTTAAAAATTATTCAGAAAAATAATGCCATTCTTTAAAGCTAGCTCCGAGCTGTCTGGTTCTGGAGTGCTCGTCAGTGCTAACTCTCAATTACTTTTCCAATGTCTCCAACATTACTTGGCATAGTCATGTTTTCCACTTCTGGGGTTGATTTTGATCATTTCTATTTTGCTAAGAAACCATCCTTTTTCTACCTGTTATCTAACCTATTAAGATAGGGTTGTTTATGCAAGTCTCAAAATAATTTTTATTTATCTTGTGTTTTTCAGTTGGCTGTTTCTTTTCCCTTTTTACTATCTCATTTGTTCCTTAATTAAACTTTCAAGAAATTTATTTAAGTTATTGATTTTTCCAAAGAAAAAGCTCTTGGAATTATTTATTCATTGTTCCATTCCTTTAAATTTCAGCTTTTATCTTTATTAATTCTCTCTTGCCAGCCTCTTGGGTTTCTTTTCTTTTCTTTTTTGAGGCAAGCCTAGCAGACTGGCCTTTTTTTATGTGAGAGAGTGAGAATGGGAGAGAGAGACATAGAGAGAGAGAGAGAGAGAGAGAGAGAAAAAAATTGATGCTCCAGGGCCTCCAGCCACTGCAATCAAATGCCCCCTTTTGCACATGTGTGACCTTGTGGGCTTATGACACTGTGAGTCTGGCTTACTTGGAACCTGGAGAGTTGAACATGAGTTCTTATGCTTCATAGGCAAGCACCTTAACCACTAAGCCATCTCTCCAGTCCTTGGGCTTATTTTATTCCTCTTTACTCCCTAAGGTGAATTATTAAGTTGCCCTGTTCTGTCCATTGTTTAATAAGGAATAAAACATTTCCCCTGAAAGAAGCACTTATTTTACTTGGGAGATTTGATAACAAAACAGCCTCCTTTTTCTTTCTTTCCTGATAACCTTAACTTCCTTTTGGTTTTCTTTTTTGTCCCAGGGTTATCAATGAGTATGTTTCAAAACTTACAAGTGAGCCAGGTGTGATGGCTCATGCCTGTAATCCCAGCACTCAGGAGGCAGAGGTGGGAGGATTGCCATGAGTTCGAGGCCACCCTGAGACTACATAGTGGATTCCAGGTCAGCCTGGGCTAGAGTGAGACCCTACCTCGAAAAACAAAACAAAACAAACAAAAAATACATAAGTGAATAGTTGTTTTCTAATTGCTTTATTTTTTATTCCTATCATTCCTATTGTCTCCTAACCACAGTGCGACCCTTTTCTCTAAGCTTTTGATGGTTTTCTTAGTGGTGAGTAAGTACATAACTGAGGAAGGAGGGTAGCAGTATGGGTCCATAGGATGTTTAATGGTCTATTTTTAAATTTTTATTAATTTATTTACAAGGAGAGAGAGAATAGGTGGGCCATTCTAACCTCTGCAAATGAACTCTGGACACATGTGCCACTTTGTTCATCTGGCTTTACATGTAAACTGAGGAATCAAACTTGGGTTGTTAGGTTTTATAAGCCAGCACCTTAACTGCTGATCCATCTCTCCAGCCCTTAACTGCTGATCCATCTCTCCAGCCCTTAATGGTCTATTTTTATATTGGCCTACAATCCTTAAAACTCATTTATTTATTTTTTTTTCATAGAGCATCTAGTATTGATGTAGTAATAAAGAGTATGAGATATATGACATAAAACCCAGTCTCAGGCTGGAGAGATGGCTTAGCGGTTAAGGCGCTTGCCTGCGAAGCCTAAGAACGCATGTTCGAATCTCCAGATTCCACTTAGCCAGACACACAGTGACACAAGCATGCAATGTTGCACATGCACACAATGGGCACACATGTCTCGGGTTCATTTACAGCAGCTGAAAGGCCCTAGCTCGCCCATTCTCTCTTTCTCTCTCTCTCTGTCTCTCTCTCAAAAATAAAATAATTGAAAAAAAGAATAGAAAATACCCCAGTCTCTTCCTCCCTTCATAGCCTTGGGTCTTAATAATTTCAAGTAGCAAATGTAAATTATAGCTGGGCGACACAGAGAGCATCTGTCTCAACAACATCAATAACAATAACAGAAATGTAAATCGTGCTTACCTGCCCCACAGTGTCACTAGCAAACAATGAGACGAGCCTCGTGTTCTCTCCCTTCCTATACCACGTCATCCTAAAAGCCCATCCCAGGTACTAAGTACAAGGAAGCCGCACCCCTGCAGTCCTGGTAGGAGAGAGAAAGGCCTTGCCAGGGAGACCAGATCTGGCCAGGCACCATGGACCACGCCACATGCAGAAAAGGACACTCCATGGCATGCATGTGGCACGTGAGTCACTGAGAGGATCCTGGGCAAAGGCTGTCATCCCAGATCAAGTGTCTTTTGAAGCAGTTAAGTGTTTTAAATCTTTTAAAACATTGCTTCAGTGTACTGTGGGATGGGGGGGGGAGAGGGCAGACACAAAGCAATTTTGATGCCCTACTCAATGCTACAGAGACTATTTTAGAATCTAAAACTGATCAGAAAGGACATCAAAGGGGTTTGACTTGTTTGATGTGTAGACATACATACACGATACACATTACCGTTGTGTTCATGGTGACCGTCTGTAAGCCAGATGGGCTGGGGGACCTTGTCAAGAGACAGCTGACTCGGTGACACTAGAAAAGCAGGTCAAGAGAAAAGGGTCCCAACACAAAAGACAGTCTACCTGTGCTGGAGGGGACAACCCTCGCTTGGAGTTCAAATAACTCAGAACGCCGTAATTAATCTTGAGACCTTTCAGGCCTGTGTCAGTATCACTGTATGACTCAGAAGTGGTGATATTAGACCCAGGCTATTTTCATGACTGGGTCAGACTCTTCTAGGACAAGAAATAGTATGTGGTCATCTCCTAATATTTAGAGGAACAAAGTTACATGTAACAACAAAAGCTGTCCTGTGAATGTATATAATCATTTTTGAATTAATTTTTTTAAAAAGCCCACTCTTAATCTGGATATCTGATAAGTCAAAAGAAGAAAACTGAAAGAGGCATATACTCCCATCCTCCCAGAACATTCTTTTAAAACTTTAGTCCTGCCGGTCATGGTGGCGCACGCCTTTAATCCCAGCACTCAGGAGGCAGAGGTAGAAGGATCGCCATGAGTTCGAGGCCACCCTGAAACTACAAAGCAAAGTCCCTGTGCTAGAGTAAGACCCTACCTCAAACCCCCCCAAAAAAAAAGAAAAAGAAAAAGAAACCAAAACCCTACTAAAACATTTATCTTTCTTCTCTCCTCCCTCCCTCCCTCCCTCCCTCCCTCCCCCTCCCTCCCTTCCTTCCTTCCTTCCTTCCTTTTCTTTCGTAAGTATTTATTTATTTGAGAGGGGGGGCAGGGTGAAAGGAGAATGATTAGGACCACAGGGGCCTCTTGCCATGAGCTTCAGACACATGTGCCACTCTGAGCACCTGGCTTTACATGGGTACTGGGGAATCAAAACTAGACTGGCAAGCTTTGTAAGCAAGCGCTTTTAACCACCAAGCATCTCCCCGGGAGCATTCATTTCCTTTCATTACCTTTCATTCTTAAGACATATAAACAGGTGATAAATATATGGGGAGGGAAATTTAACCTACTCTAAAAATGCAGGCGCAAATTAAAACCATGGCATGAAAATAGTTTTAGCCTTCAGACTGGCCACGATGATTAAATATGATGATATTTAGTTTGGGGGGAAGGTCGGAAAAAAAAATTGATAGTTGCAATTCAGCCAACAAGAGTGCAAATTGATTCTATATTATCTTTTGGAAGGATGATTGGAAAGTAAGTATAGGCCAGATGTGGTGGCTCACACCTTTAGTTCCGGCACTCAGGAGGCTGAGGTGGGAGTATTACTGTAGGTTCGAGGCTATTCTGGGACTACAGAGTGAGTTCCAGGTCAGTCTGGAACAACAACAACAACAAAGTGCCAAAAGTTGGGCTGGGGAGATGGCTTAGAGGTTAAGGCATGTGCCTTAGAAGCCTAAGGACACCGATTCGATTCTCCAGGTCCCACGTAAGCCAGATGCACATGGTGGCGCATGCGTCTGGAGTTTGTTTGAAGTGACTAGAGGCCCTGGTGCGCCCATTCTCTCTCTCTCCCTTAATCTCTAATCAATAAAATTTTTAAAAAGTGCCAAAAGCCTTGGAGTTGAGCGTTCTTGGACTTTGTGGTTCATCTTTTAGTAATCTGTTCTAAAGCTGTACACATGGATCATTCACAAAGGTTTTCATAAACTAATACCCATTGCACCACTCTTTATCACGAAAAAGCACCAACAGTGTGCAACAACAGTCTGCTTCAGTAGCAGTATGGCATATACTTAGGTCAGAAACTATTACCATTCTGTTGATAACTTCTTGTTTTAGGCATTACAGAAGTTCAACCTTAAAGTCCAATTTACAATGACATCCCAAAATGTATATACATATAAAAAAAAACCATTCATAATTGAATTACTCAGACCAGGTCTTATGAATATTAGGATGGATATTTCCAAGTTATTTTTCTATGTAAATTATATAATTAGTTCCTCCTTTTTGAAAATTCTTTGACATTTCTGAGTAGATTGAAAAATGCATATGGCTAAAACTACAGAAAAGGGGCTGGACAGATGGATTGGTGTTTCAAGGCACTTGCCTGCAAAGTCTAAGGACCTGTATTCGATTCTGCAGGACCCACATAAAGTCAGATGCACAAGGTGGTGCATGCGTCTGGAATTTGTTTGCAGTAGTTAGAGGTCCTGGCATGCCCGTTCTCCCTCTCTCTCTCTTTCTCTGCCCCCCTCTCTTTCTCTGTCTTATAAATGCACAAAGAAATGTCTCTCTCTGTCTGATAAATAAATACAACTATTTTTTTAAAAAAACTACAGAAAAGGACATTCTGTACAGTGTCCCTCCTACTGACATCCTCCAGCTGCCTAGCCTCACCATCAGTAAACTAACGGTTTTACTTCCCTGTATATATTTCCAGAAATAGTCTGTCTATGCCAATCCACTCACATACATTCCACCTTTTTCCTCGCCTTTTTTGAACCCAAAGTAAGTTCATTTTTTTTTCAAATGAATCAAAGCTAAAGAATGCCATCATTCATTTCTATATCATGACAAGGTGGTATTGCATGGTGGTATAGGAACAAAATTAGGGTCAGCACCTAATTTATTGTTCAAATTGAGGGACATAAAAGGAAGGGTGTACTTTTTACTAATAATGCTGAAGAGTGGATACAAACTAAGACTGGCCCGGACAGATCTGGACGTGCGACTGTCCTAGCCATAAACAGTCACAGCCCTTAACCAGCTCTGTGTGGATGCACATTTAGGCTTTTTCTAATCACTTGGTATTGCAAAGAAACAATGCTGCAATGAAAAGCTTTACAAACATAGTCACACAAATGGGATCAATTCTGTAGCATATAGTAATTAAAACGAAATCACTTAGCCAAACAATGGTAGTGGCTTACACCTGTAATCCCAGCACTAGGGAGGCTGAGGAACTCATGACTGACTGCCATCAGTTGAAGACCAGCCTGGGCTGCATAGAGCCTGTCTAAAAGTAAAAGATCTGGGGAAATGGGTAAGTGGCTAGAGGTACTTGCTTGCAAAGTCTGCCAGCCTGGATTCAATTCCCCAGTACCCACGTAAAGCCAGATGCACAAAACAGTGCAGTTGGTTTGCTGCAGCAAGCGGCCCTTGCATACCCATGCACTTATACCTCCTCTTTCTTGAAAATAAACGAATAAAAATATGTTTAAAAATATGAAATAAGGGCTGGAGAGATGGGGTGGGGGTTAAGGCACTTGTCTGCAAAGCCTAAGGACCCCTGTTTGACTCCCCAGATCCCATGTAATCCAGATGCACAGGGTGATGCATGCACAAGGAGGTGCATGTGTCTGGAGTTCAATTGTAGCGGCTGGAGACCATGGCATGCCAATTATCTCTCTGTCTCTCTCTTGCTCTTAAAAATATGAAATAAAAATAAATAAAAGTGATAATCACAAGAAAATGAAATAACTGAGCCAAAGGATTATCCGCAATGCTTTTTACTTGAAGGAAATTTACAGATTGCCTTCTGAAAGGGTTGTCATCATTTTCATTTTTCCTGCAATAAGCAAGCATTAATTTTATAAGCAAAAAGAACCATTGCCTTCAAATTTAGAAATTGTGACATATACAGACTAAGAAAGTTAAAAGAGTATTCTGACTCATAAGTACAGAGAAGCAAAAGACTGTAAATAATTAGGACTGGGAATATTTTCACTGTGTAGAAGTTTCAAAAACAAACAAAAGCTACACAGGAAGTGGGTGCTGATGAATAAATTAAGTAGTCAGAGGGTATACCAACAGGCTCTTTGCAAATATATTTCTTGCTAATGACACTGTGTATCTCCCACCTTCTTTTTCTTTTGTATCTTCCATTTTTGACCACCTCGGTAAGTGACAAATGGCTAACCCAAGCCTATTTTTCTTTCCTTCTGGAGAACAAAGAGTGGCAAAAAGATTGTTTGACTACTTGGAGTGGGGCAGTTATCACAGAACCACCAGCATCCCTTCAGCTACTGGATCTGAAGCCCAAGGTAAGGTGGATCCCTCCTGTGAGATCAATAGGCTTGGGAATATTTGCTAAAACCGCATCGCCTCCACATTGCAAGAGGCAAATATCTGTTCTACCAACACAGACTCTCTCTTTCTCCGGGCGGAAAGCCACAACTCTTTTCACTTATAAAATGAACTGTACACTTGCCAAAATCTGTTTTAATAATGTCATGTAGTTGGGCCATAACCTGAAACATCTTCCTGCTACTCACAAGACATTCCTGATTTGAGCTTTACATTTATTATATAAACTTGTTTGCCAAGAAGTTACAAGGTCAAGTACAGAATGTTCCCAAGCATCTGAGGCAGGTTTTTTTTTTTATAAGTGTCTATATAAGAATTTCATATCCATACCATCAAACAGCATCGGAAGATTATTTCCAAAAACTACACGGTAAGGGAATATGACTTTTAAATTTTGGACTCGTAATGGGTATGTGAAAAACTGACACAGAAGAAATAGTTACTGTATTATCGTATGTGGGGTAAGGCAGACATTGACCTGTGAAAACCATACCTGATGATATAATACAGAGCTACAGGCCAAATGGCACTTTCTCAGTAATGACGTCTGTAAAAGCCAAAGGTATTAAAGAAATGCTACCCTCACTGGGTGCAGTGTCACACATCTGTATTCACAGCCCCGGGACAGCTGAGAAAAGAGGATCATGAGTTCAAGGCCAGCCTGGGATACATTGTGAGACTCCATAGATAGATGGATAGATAATTGATAGATAAGTAATCCCAGGCTGTCAGTATTTTCATACTTAAATGTAACAAATGGTCCATAGACACAGATTAATTACACTGGTAGTGTACTAATAGACATTGAGGTTATTTATAACCTTTTGCTACTATAAAAGAGACCATAAAATAGTGCATGAAAGAAAGAGATTTTATAACTAAGGATAGCACCTATCTGACAAAAATACTTAGGGAGTGAAAGTGTGTTAAATATGTTTGCATTCTTTTCTTTTTCTTTTCTTTTCTTTTTTTCCTTTTCTTTCTTTCTTTCTTTCTTTCTTTTTTCTTTTTTTTTTTTTTTTGATGTATGGTCTCACTCTAGCCCAGGTTGATCTGGAATCCACTCTGTAGTCTCAGGGTTGTCTAACAATCACAGCGATCCTCCTGCCTCTGCCTTCTGAGTGCTGGGATAAAAGGCGTGTGCCACCACACCCGCATATATATATATGATTTACAAACAATATACTTAAAATTAAGGTCCTGAGTAGTCAAATAATTTCCCCAAAGTCATAGAGCCAGCCAGTGGAAGAGCAGGGCTTTAAAACCTGATCCCCAATGCCCTGTGAACTTCACCCCCTTCCACACTCCACTAAAACCAAAACCAAATAGCATAATAGAACGCAAGCCACTCTTGAAGTCTCGATTGCATAAATCCAACACACTAACTAATGACAGCAGTGACGGCAAGGAGATAGGTTTATGGAGCGCCCAGCGAGGGATCTGGATGTTACAGTATGCAGAGGGACCCACGTGGACATCAGTCAATCCAGGACCATCTCCCACATACGCTCAACACATTTTTGTCCTTCTGAAACTTTTACTCGATGACCTCTGCCAGATCCCACCTGATTCTGTATAATAAAACCAGCACAAACAAAGCCCATGGAATTTCCTGCCTCCAAGGTTTGCCTTAATAAAATGAGGTGCATTCGGATAATTTGGCACAAATTTGTTCACAGATGGCATATAAGAATGATTCATCTTTTTCATTACATTATAGATAGGAGCTCATGGCTGAGGTCCAGGACTCAGGACTTTAAAATGGTTCTTAAAGCTAATGCCCTAATAGCCATCAGTTTTCATAATCAAATCTTGCCCCGCCCCCTTGGGGACCTTATAACACTTTTCACATGCAGAGTGTATTGCAGCCTTTTTTTTTTTCCTCCCTTAGGAAGACTTGACAAAATGTCTCAAAAACTTTAAAAATGTGGGCTGTCTTCAACGGAGCAATTTTACTACTGGGAATTCATCCTCAAAAGTAGACAGGAATAAAGAGGATTTATGCATGGGATTGTTCATCATAAGTTGATTTATAATGGTTTGAAAAACAGAAATAACCCAAAATGACCAACAAAAAGAGTATACACGTAATTTATTGTACATCCATGTGGGAACATGGTTATATAGCCATCAAAATAATGTTTTTCAAAGAAGGCTTAGCAGCATAGAGAAATCCTCATGATTACGGTCAAGAGAAAATGAAGGATAGAAAAGAAAAAACCATTATAACTCTGACCATGCCATTTATATGAATATTAACATGCACAGAACAAGTGGGCTGTAAACCACGATGCTAAGAGTCACAGAGAGGATGGTTACACATGCTTCTATTTTCTTTCTCATAAATTTAAGAATCTTAATTTTCATACAATGATTATGTATTGCACTTTAGTCCATAAAATTATGACAATTAAAAAAATACTTTCAGTTGATTACTGGCACTGTGGACTCTCAGCTAGGGGTCTTCTGCAGTTACAGACAACCCGATTAGACATGGTGGATTTCTCCCTTGCTTTCTGATGTCTGGCCAGTTTATTGCTGGTGTGGAAAAATGGTCTGTGACAGTGAAACTCAGAGCCATCTTATTAGAGGGATATATTGGTTGCCATGTTTATTTGGAGTCGATCTGAAAGTCCCACCCTTGCCAAAATTGTTTCAGGTTTTCTTTATCCCTTGTGTCAAAAGTGCCCCATTACTCTCGATAACCAGGTCTCGGTCCTGGAATAGATCCTCGGTGGTCCCGGGAGGAGCCTGCTTCCCCCCTTAAAGTGTCTCATGTCTTCTTTGGTGCCTGACTCCTCCCTTAAAGTCTCTCCTGTCCTCTTTCAGCGTCCTCCTGACTGATGCCAAAGTCCAAGAAGTTTTTAACTAGCCTAGGGTTTATGAAGACCTTCCCTATTCCTAAGCCAAAGTCATATCTCACTGGCGGCTGAAATAGAAACATGAACTCCACGTGCCAAATTCAAGTGCCATTCACTTCAGCCTGACTTGCATTACTCCTGTCTATGTTTTCTCTACTGTGAGGAGAATCCGTTTCAGGCTTCCTTCCCGAGCCTTACTTATTTACAGTCTGCTACCGAGAGCCTTTCTTTCTTCTGCCAGGAACTCTCATCTCAGAGATCCTTTTTATTTACCTCTCTGTCAAATTCCATCTCACTCAAAGTCTTAATTTCCCCCAGGGAATGAAGATGCCTCCTATATTCTTTCTTTATATTAACAAGCTTAGAATGTGCTCTGGGGAGGTGTGGTCCAGTGGTAGAATGCTTTGCTACCAGGTACGGAACCCTAGGTTCGACGCCCACCCCCCCACCCCAGTATTGCAAAAAAGAAACAAAAATAAAGCAGCAAAACACCAACTATCATTGAAAAACACTGTCAAATTTACAATCAGATACAGATGTAGTATAATGCCAATCCCACTAAAATCAATTTAAATCCACTGTATTTATTGCTAACTGTCAAACATTTTTTCTCTGTGGTTTTTAACTCCCACCCCCATGTATGTGTTTATTATAATGATATGCAAAATCATTGTCTTTTATTTACGAAGATAGTGTTGATTGTGGTCCATTTGCAAGTACAGTTGATTTTGGAAAAGTTCAACAGAGCCGAATCCATTTCAGTGGTTCCAGTTCTCATGGTCTCTCTCATACTTGGCACCCATGTTCACTGTTTCCACCTGCTCCGTCCCCTATCAACAACCCGGTCAACAAATACTTCTAAGGACCCATTTTCATCTTTTATTCATGCTGAGGCAAAAATCCTTAGAGATCAAAATATCCGATTTCTGGTTCCCTGTAAATTAAAGGCGGGTATAAAACACCCTTTAGGAAATTTCAGGCTCCTGTATGTATTTTATAACATCAAGGGTAAGTTTATATGATGGTATTATTTCTCAATATCCTTGACATTGAGCCAGAGTGGGGCCATCTACTTTAACTGTCCTGTCAGTCCAGGCTCCACTTTGGAGACCCACTCTGAACCTTGTCATTCATTACTTGCAGTGATAAGTTGGAAAATCCATTTCAGATACATCATCCATCAGCTTTCTCTTACCCTTCAAACACAGTTGGCTCCCTTCTAGGCTCTTGGCTTTGAAAGCCAGTGGAGTCCTTGTTGGGGCCACACTTTTTTCTCATCCCCTCCACTTGTCTCTTGCTGCTTCCTAAGTGACACTGTACATTTATTCTCAGATACTCTTGCCTGATGCTGCACTGAGAAATAAGACAGTAAGCCTTTTCATCTTTAATAAACTAACCTTTGTGTTTCTTTCAGTAGGGGTGATAGGCAGTGAGCATTAGAAATCCTGAGAGGTGGGCTGGAGAGATGGCTTAGTGGTTAAAGTGTTTGCCCGTAAAGCCTAAGGACCCAGGTTTGATTCCCCAGTACCCATATAAGCCAAACGCACAAGGTGACACATGTGTCTGGAGTTCATTTACAGTGGCAGGAGGCCCTAGAGTGCCCTTTCTCTCTCTTTCTCTCTCTCTCTCTCTGCTTTTCCCCTCCCCTTTCTCTCTCAAATAAATAAATAAATAAAATATTTTTTTAAAAAGAAATTCTCAGAGGCAAAACACAAAATCCAATGCATTAAACAGTATCAAAGTTGGTTGGGGTTCAGGCATTTATCTAGTCAGTTCTCCATTTCCCCTGCTTGGTAATTTCTACTTAGTGTGACATTAAGAAGCACAAAATTCTCCCTTCACGTGGAACACATCTTTCTTACAGTCTGTGTTTTCATTGCATCATATCTGAAAGATCAACAGGATGAAACACTGGAAGCGCAAACACAAAAAGACAAACAGAACAGAAATGTAATGAGATTGCCATTGAGCAAGGACAGGCAGCGTCTTCTGAATAGCATGACCGAAAGACCTGGGATTTCAGAAAACACTTTCCAATGTCTCTCCTTACAATCAACTTCAAAGTCAAGCAGCCCCGTTCAGCACTTACTTACTAGTCATAGGAACTGCCAGCACCTCGCCTTGTAGCCTCACTTTATTTTATGACAAGAAGACAACTTACATTTGATTCTATCCAACCACACTCGCAGTCAATTCATCAACATCTTGGCCCATTTTTACCAGCATCATATTTTTCTTATTCGTTCTTTCTGAAGGAAAGCCAGGAGAAATAATCTATTTTAGAGTATTTTTTTAGCATCGCTGTTTGAAGAAATTTAGATCCAAAAATAAGTGGAACGTTATGTCACCATAGTTTCAAATACACTAACTTCAGCAACTTCAACTTGTGTTGAAGTGTTGGTGTATCAGGTTGTGTGTGACATGACCAGGACAATGACTGGCTTGTGATAATCTCTTTTTATTTTAAAGTTACTTTCAAATCATATGATTTATAGAAAAGCTTTCTTTGTGGTGAGTCCATAAATCCATCATCATTTTCACCTCTAAATATTGGACCTACTGACCAATTATTCCTCAAATGTCATTTTATAGCCCATGTTAGATAAATGTTAAGGCTGTAAGTGTTGAATACTTTACCTGACATTATTTCTCATACTACTTAACTGCTGCGATAGTTTGAATTAATGGCCCCCAATATATTCAGTGATTTATTAGTTTGTAGTTTGCATCTGCAGCCACTTGGTTGGAGGCAGTGTCTCTGGGTGGATCTTAAGGTGTGGTGGTGGGTTTGAGAGTCCATTGTAAAGATATGCAAAGTGTGCCCAGTAGGAATTCCTGAGGTGTGCTGTGCTGTGAGGCTTTTGCCTCTCTCTCTCTCTCTCTCTCGCCTGGTCCTGTAAAAAGCAGGCCAGCTTCTTCTGCCATTATGGGACTTCCCCTGGATCTGTAAGCTTCAATAAATAAATCCCTTCCTCCATAACTTTGCCTGGTCTGGAAGTTCATCTCAGCGAACCTGTAGCTGTCTGCTACAACTGCCCACTTCTCTCTTCCCATCTGGCATTTGTAAGTGTGCACTGCTCCAAGCATACTAATGGTGGCAGGTGCACCAACCTTGTACAACATCTTGGAGTCCTTCTTAAAGAAGGGAAAAAAAGGGCTGGAGAGATGGCTTAGCAGTTAAGATGCCTGCCTGCGAAGACTAAGAGCACCCGTTCAAATCTCCAGGTCCCACGTTTAGCAAGACGCAAAAGGGATGCAAGTGCGCAATGTCACACATGTGTACAAGGGGGCGCATGTGTCTGGAATTTGTTCACAGCGGCTGAGAGGCCCTGGCGTGCCCATTCTCTGCCTCTTCCTCTCTCTCTCTGTCTCTCTTTTCTCTCTGTCTCTCTCAGATTAAAAAAAAAAAGAATACATGATAATTTGCCAATGAGACGTGGGAATTCCTAAAAGCAATAAAATCTCTTTGCAACAATGAAAACAGACACCAGACAAAGACAATTTAGAAAAGAAAAAAAAAATCAAAGTAAAAACAAAAACATACAGAGGTACGACATTGCCTCCTGGGCATTCAGCTACCTCCAATCTTCTGGTAGGGTAGCAGCCCATGGCAGAGTCTATAAACAAAGGGCATGTTGGTTTAGATGGCTGGTCTTGCTTAGAACAAAATGAGGATGAGCAGAAAACAAAGGGATTGCCAGCTCTTTGGCACTGGCAGCACAGCTCTGCTGAGTCACGTTCACAACCCACTCAAGAGCTAATTTGGAGATAGTCCTTATCCATCATCCTTATTCATATATGATCCTTTTATTTCTTCTCAATCTGTCCTTCATCTAGTTCAGACTTCCTAAAGACACAAGAGCTTGTGGTAAGAATCGACATCAGCCATGCAACCTCTGTATCACTGGAAAGTTGCGGAAACAGACTACACTGACTTCACTGTGAGCAAAACAGGGATGGGATCTCCTTTTTTATTCCCTCACCGAACCAAGTATAGACCTTAAGCATATTATGTACTCAATAAATATTTTCTTTTTTAAAAAATACTTTCATTGGGCTGGAGAGATGGCTTAGCAGTTAGGGCGCTTGCCTGCAAAAGCCAAAGGACTCAGGTTCAATTCCCCAGTACCCCCGTAAACCAGATGCACAAGGGGGCACGTGCATCTGGAGTTTGTTTGCAGTGGCTGGAGGCCTTGGTGCAGCCATTCTCTATCTATCTATCTATCTATCTCTGTTTGCAAATAAATAAATTAAATAAAAATTTTTAAACAATAGTTTTATTTATTTATTTGTTTGCAAGAGGGAGGGAGGGGGAGAGAACATGAGAGTATGGGCACATCAAGGCCTCTTGGCACTGTGCTCAGGCTCCAGACACATGCACCACTTTGTGCATCTCATTTTACATGGGTACTGAGGAATCAAATGCCGGTCATCAAGTTTTACAAGCAAGCACCCTTAACCACTGCTATCTCTCCAGACCAATAACTCTTTTCTTCATAAATATTTTCAAATCGTAGACAACTTTGCCTTTGATGTCCCTGAGCAATGAAGCTTATATGGCGTTACAGTCTTGATAAGCTGTGCCTCCAGAAGGCTTCCATATTGAAGGGCTTGAGCCAGACAGTGTATCAAAGCATAGAGAGCAGTTTGTCATGAAGTCTCTTCCTCATGGAGAGGGTTATTCCATTAGCGCATGTGTAATTTAATGGCATTAACGGGAGATGATGAAAACTAGGAGATGAGGCCCGGTAGAAGGCAGGTGATTACTGGAGCAGCTGTGTCCTTGGAGGGTGATATGGTCTCCAGACTCCTTTTCCCCACCACCCACTTTCACTCCTGGATGTCAAGAGGTGAGCACCCTGCTCAGCCACAAGCTCCCCACCCCCATGATACTCTCCCTCACCTCCGGCCCCAAACAATGGACCCAGGAACCAAAAGCCAACCTTTCAAAGTTGTTTCTCTGTGTTAACTTGCCACAGTGCTGTAAAAGCTACCTAACACACACCAGAATGAGGAAGGCTAGAAGGAGACTAGGTGTGAGTTCCATTCCCACCTGGGGCAACAGAGCAAATTGGTGAGAGGAACCTCCAGTGTCAAGTCTCCCGCCTTCTCAAAACTCCACGTTCACCATCCTGTGTAGGATGCTTCTTGACCTCTATACTTCTTGGCTCATAAAATGGCATGAAGAACACTGTCTATATCATTTAGGCTTGTCATGATTCATATACCGAGTACATAAAGAGAGATCCGGGGCTATTCAATAAACGTGAGCCACTGTTTTATTATTAGCTAACTGAGGGACCCCGAGTAAGTCATTCCATCTCTGCTCCATAATTTCCTCAGATGCAAAGCAAAAAGTAGAAACGTGCTTTCAAAGGTTCCCCCAGTTCTGGGACGTAATAAAGGAGATTGTGAAAGCCAGGCACTTCCAACTTGGAATCAACAGGGGGCCCCTGAAGGTAACATTTATGACTGTCCTGCGAGAATAAGGAAGAAGTTAAAGAAAGGTGATACCCCACTTTCCAGTTTCACTAGTGATCTCCTAGGACCAGAGTAACCACAGTGATCTTCCCGGCTAGGAGAAACTGCTATAGATAACGGACTTACACATGGGCCCTTTACTGGGAGGGAAGTGTGCCTTATTGCCCTGCAAGGAATCAACTAACAGTGTTACTATGCTTTGCAGCATGAGGGAAGGGAGGTGGCATTCTTCAAAGCCCAGTTGCTTTTCAAGAGCAACTTTGTATTTTGGGTTTGCTAGAGTTTTTCCACAATTTCTAAGTAACCTCCACAGCTTCAGGTATCTTTCACTATGAGTAATTTAAAGATATTTATTTATTTTATTAGAGACAGAGACAGAAAGAAGAGAGAGGGAGAGTGAGAATGGGCGCACCAGGGCCTCTAGCCACTGCAAACGAACTCCAGATGCGTGCGTCCCCTTGTGCATCTGGCTTACGTGGGACCTGGAGAGTCGAACTGGGGTCCTTAGGCTTCACAGGCATGAGCCTTAACCACTAAGCCATCTCTCCAGCCCCACTATGAATAATTTAATTGTGCCCTTTTGGATAGGAAAAGTATTAAACTCTATCGTCGACTCTGGACTGTTTACTTGAATTTGAGTGTGTCAAGGGGGGTGGGGAGAATTCCTTCACCTTACAAGCTACCCATAGAGATTTGACCATATATACTCCAGGTACATCTCAGAGGGGAAGAACACACGCAGATTATACACATAGAATAAGGAAGAGAAGCGCAGCTTATTGGGTGCCTGATGTGTGTTCATTACAATGCCACCTTGTCTCCATATGATAACCCCTTGGCTCTATCACCACTGTGTCACAGGTAAAGAAACTGGGTGCTGAAAAAGGCGCTGTGAGTTGGATATTGTCACAGAGCTGTCCCAAGGGCTAATGGATGATGGTTTGCTACAAGCCTTCACAATTTAAGCACAGTGTTGAAGGTTTACATGACAACCAGTTCCAATGCTCGATTTGGAGAATAAAAAAGATCCGTCTTCATTAAATCAGTGTTGCACAATTTAATCTAGTTATGAGTGTTACAGTTGGGAAGTGGAACCTTTTATAATCCCCTACTCCGTATGTTAACACTGCTCGTGTCATTTTAGAGATTCTCCCCCCGCCCCCAGCAAATGCTTATCAGTTCTGGGGAGAGGGAAAATAGGAGACCTGTCCAATGAGGTGGGAAGAGCATGATCTCCCGTCGGTACAGAAGGTAATGCTGTCAAGCCTCAGCCCCAGAGAAAGCAAACACAGCTATCGATCAACATTCACTCTCATCTGCACTTTCCAAATTAACCATTTCTGCACCAATAATCGTGGCCAGAGTGTTCTGTTTCTTAGGCCAGATACCAGAGGTAACAATTTCGCTGTTTACTAAATGATCTGACCAGCACGTTTTATTGAACGTATAAATTAGTTTTGAAAAGAAATTAGGATACAAAATATGTTGTTAATAATAAACATAAACATAATAACCATAAACAGAAAAAAAAAACAAAAAAAGAAATTAGGGAAGGCTGGATGGACCCATGCTAACTTGATGACATGTCAACAACGTTTCCTTTCTATCTCAGCATTTCACCAAAAGTGTTTATTCTACGGCCAGACTTCCTGACGTTTCCCCTTTTGCTTCTGGATAGAAACTTGGCTCAGGGACATTTTCAGCCTTTTCTAATGGCTACTGGGGATGAGGGGAAGTCAAAAGCCACTCAGAAAGCCCTACTCACCCTCACTGCATTGAAAACAGAAGAAAGAAACACCAGCGTCTCATCCACCCCAGTCATCCACTGGCCAGATCAGGTGATTTTTTTTTTTTTTTTTTTTTTTTTTTTTTTTTTTTGAGGTAGGGTCTCACCACTCTGGCCCAGGCTGACCTGGAATTCACTAGGTAGTCTCAGGGTGGCCTCAAACTCACGGCGATCCTCCAACCTCTGCCTCCCAAGTGCTGGGATTAAAGGTGTGCACCACCACGCCTGACCTAGATCAGGTGATTTTTAAAGGGAGGGAAATGAGTTTCTGGAAAGTCCAGATGGGAAAGCAAGGAAGCTCACGCATGCGCAGTGAGAGAATGTTTTCAGAGCCTCTTTTTCTAAAGCGCTGGGACAGAACTCGATCTGCCCAACCCTGATGCAGGAGACATCTGAAAAAGCCACTCTGGCCACTCAGTGAACGTGGCTCAGCGGCTCGGGACAGAAACAGCAGTGAAATAAAACCCAAGTCCAGAAATAATAACAATGCAGCCTGGAAAAGAGGGCGAGACATGCAGAAAGTGTTTTCTAACCAGAATTCTCTTAGGGGCTCTCTAGCGGCCTTCGGGGAGATGTCTGTGGATTCTTAAACACCATGCTGAGCAAATGTTTGTGGAAGTGCACGCTCTTGTGACATCCTTCTATGTCTTCACTGTGTAATTGGGAATTATAAAGAAGAGAATCGGTGGGTGCTTTTCCCATCGGCTATTTCCCTAAGTCTCTTGCTGATTCAGTTCTTGGTAGTGGCTCAGTTATTAAACATTAGTAGATTTTTTATTTTGTAGCATATCCATTTATATTTCATGTTTTTCTCTCTTTTTTGCATTTTAATGATCGAGAATGTGAACTTAAGATCAAAAAGCATTTAAAGAAATTTCATAAACAAATTTTTCACATAAAAGAAAACACGCATATAACACACTCCCCTCCCCTTGAAAAGCATAAACAAAACTTGAAAGCCCCAGATTGATTTACAGTCTTTTCCTACAAAGCATGCACACGAGTGCCATGACTATACATGCTAATGAGTCCTTCTATATTCCACTCATGCGCTGCCAGGCTCAAAGAACTTGAAAATTCTCATCATTTGTGAACCAGCCTGACTCACCAAGATTTACAAAGCAATCAGTGGCACAGTTAATTGGAATCTAGATTTTTTTTTTCCCTAACATCGACAAAAATCCAAGCAGTTCTGACAAAGAAAAGATATAGCCAGGGAAGGAAGACTACATTGAAGTTTGGCGGTTCTAAACCAGAGAGAGAGAGAGCTGGGAAGGGAAAATCACTCACAGAGGACTTCAGAGTGTGGCTGGGACAGCACTTTCTAATCCTTTCACAGCCGGGTTGGATTAAACAATACCAGATCAGAACGATCCTGGCAACTTCTACAGATACAAGTTGTCACTTGGGCCCTCTCAGGGGTCTGAATTCCTGGGATAGAATAGGGTCAGAATAGATTTATACCCAAACCCAAGAATGGCGACAGAAAGAGGAATGTGTAAGACCAGATCTGCATTGGACAGAAGGAAACTGGAGAATTGCTGGGACCAAGCAAAAGTCCGGGTAGTGCTTGAAATAATGGAGAGAGACTCAGACTGTCCGTGTGGACTTGGCAGGCCTTGGCTTGTGGACTTGGGAGGGTGTGAAGCACAACAGTGGATGATTGAAGGAAGGAAGCAGGGTTATCAAGGTACAGAGAGAGGTTCGGAGAACCCATGGAAAGCCCATACGGGGCAGGGGCAGGGCACCCCTAGAGGAAATGCAGAACTAGAAGTGGAATGGCACAGAGGGAAGGCAATTTTGCCTAGGGAACGAGTCTGTCATCAGCCTGTGGAAAGCAGTAGGTGACCCGTTGTGACTCAGGGAGTGCGTTTAAACCCCTGGGAGGGGGGAAAAAAAGCAGACAGCAAACGGGGGTTATGATGTGAGCAGGTGATAAGGAAATGGGTGGTGCCAATGGAGAAGAGCTGAACAAGTTTGGCCCCAGAGAAGGGGATGGAAAAGTGGAGGTGGGGGTGTGGCCATGCAGCCAGGGTCAGGAAAAAAAGGAATTAAGAGGAAAAATGGACCTGAGTACTTTTATAGACAGATGAGAGGTGACGTGAAGGGTGGAAAATGTGAGGGAAGCAGGCTGCAAAGTGGGGCTTCCCTGGAACATTCTGGAAGAAGATGGGAACACGACAGGAAGAAGGTGTCCTTCTTTGTATGGGTCATGGTGGGGAAGAACAGAACAACATGGGCTGTAAAATGTGTGAGGAAAAGGAAAGGAAGAGGAAGGTGCTCCTGGGAGGATTGAGAGCTGGACTTCCAATTTTTTTTATCATGTTTTAGCAAGGGTATTTAAGCCTACAAAGATTACTTAAAAGGCAAAAAAAAAAAAAAAAAAAGCTGCCATATATATGTATACTGTCATAACTCTCTCCTGGCCTTCAAAATTTATATATATGCAAAATTTATATATATGCATACATATATACATATATAGTGTGTGTGCATATATAATCAGACTGCAACTGTGTGTTTGTTGAAATGAGTGTTTAAAAGCAAAATGCACCCATTTTAACAAAAGCATCTCTGTTTGCAGTGAGATTATATTATAGAAGGCCTCCTCTTTACAGCACTAATTCAATCAGCCATGAGCTATAATTACACCACACACTGAAGGGACTGCTTGACAATGGGCTCTAATTCCGAGTCTAACTCACAGATGCTTCTTTCCCTGTGATGTGACTGGCACTGTCAGGGAGTGCTGTAATGGAGTTTGGAAATGCCCAGTGGGGGCTTCAGAGAAGTGATGTGGGTTTCAGGTTTGCCTCTTCTCTGAAGAGGGAAGGAGTGGGAATGAAATGACCCTGGGGAGTGAGGACAGAGGTGCTAAAGCCGCAGGAAATGAGGCTGGGCAGACAATTGAAAAGACTATGGACCATATCCTGCTGAGAAAGGGACCAATAAAGCTTCCAAACTGGGATGGGGCCTCATCAAGTATACCGCCTGATCTGTTTCAAGCCCCAGTCATCCATGGCTCGATGGATAGTCACCCTGTTTTTAGGGATTTTTTTTTCACAAGATCTAAGACCAATGCCTTCTCATTCCGCCCTTTACAACCCTGAGAGACAAACTTTGAAGTTCCTGAGAAGATATTGCTGCCATTGGTTTTTAAGAGTCTTTACAAAAAGAGTGAGGGTTGTCAGCAAAGTGTCAAAGAGTGACCTAAAGACACCCAGACTTCCTTTTGGCCTGCTGTATATGGAACCGGAACCGCTATGGCTTCAACCTTAAGTAAACCGACAGCAGGCCTGGGCAGGCGCCTCTGAGAACTGTGATGCCCCATCCCCACCCTGGGGCTGTGGGTGCACACTGTTGTGGTTAGGACACAAACGCTTTCAGGGGCTGTTAGAAAGAGTCCTCATTGGTGCCAAGCAAGGTCAGCTTTCCAGTGTTCAGCACTCAGCCTCAGGAGCACATCCCCTCCCCGCAAAGTCCCTCACTGGTTAGACCCATGCTGCGCTTTTCACTCACTACATCTTCTTCTACCAATAACGCCTCTGTGAACGTCCCTGTCAGCTGCGCAGTGTGCACACAGAATTCTGGGAAATCGAGTTTCCTCATCCCTCTAGAGCTCTAGCAATATTTTAATACTTCAGTGTTTGGCAAGTGCTGGGGTTGGAACCCAAGTCCTCGCACAAATAAGCAGGTGCTGTATCCCCGAATTAGCTCACCAGCCTTAACACCTCAGTGTTTAAAAATGTTGGTTCCGCCACTAGGCCATACCTTTTAAAGGATTCCGAACATCTGCACATTTTATTTACATAAGAAGGTATATGTTTTCATGAAACAACAAAAAATTTGAATGTCTTCAATTGATTCAGGGTTATTTATTGGAAGAAAATATGTTAGTTTAAATTGCCTTAACTATCTTGTTAAAAAGAGACCTAGGTTTTCCAAATTATCCCACCCAAATGCTTGTAAATTCTCAATGTTCAGAGCATGTAGCTATTTTTTTTTTATGTGCTAAGTACACGAACTAATACAGGGGCTCCCTTGTATAGGACTCTTTTACAGGTCCTGGAACTTATTTTTACATTCATCTTTGCTTTTACGACCTTGTAGGGTCACGATGACTTGTTGGCACCAAGTCCCCAGGCAGTAAGTACAAGGGACTGTCCATCCTTGCCCTGTTGCTATGGAACACTGCAGACCACTTGACAACAGGCCACACTGTGGTCAGGTCTGCAACAATGAAATACAGGAAGAGTTTCAAGATGTTCAAAGCTTCACCGTTCAGAACCAAGAACTGGTGCAGCACCCCGAGGCGTAAAAGACACACCCCAAGAAGAGCCATTGATGATAGTTAAGCAGGACTAGATGGCCATGTTTCTGGTCAACAAGCCATACAAATAGCTCTGTAAACCTAGGTGGGTAGTCAGCCCCAAATACTTTTGTCTTGTTCACAGAAGATTTCTTGGACACGTGAGCCTGAGGTAGATTTTTGTGGAATATGAGTGATGTAATTTTCTGTCTTGGATCTCTGATAGCTCTCTGTGTCTCTCTGTCTCTCCTCCCCTCCCCTGTGTACTGCAGACCACACATAGAGCACCCACTAGTGAGTTATATACCCAGCCCAAAACTCTGATCACCTAGTTACAAAAACACCTTCTAAGTAAATAAATAAAATAAAATTTTAAAACAAATAACAACAACAACAAAAAAAAAAAAAAAAACAAAACACCTTCCAAATTCTTGATTTAGAGGCTAATTCCCCAGGCAGTTCCCACTGAAGTTATAAATACTAAAGAAGCCATGTGGCAAAGGACAGAATGCTCAGGCTTAGAGTTCAGAGTTGAATGCAAGTCCCCTCTTAGCTGCTGCTCAAGATATTAGACTTGACTGATCTGCATTTTGGTTTACTCAACTATACATGGGCATAAATAACATAACCCAGATTCCATGCAATGTATATATGATGTATCTAACATCTCGTCCCCAGTATTCAAAAGCTAGAAGCTGATGTCACCTGCTGCCTGACAGCACAGTTAGTTCAAGTTCAATATAAAAGAGGGACTGACAGTGGATCTGATGCCAGTTGTCATGCCAACACTGCACTCCATGGTAGCCTGCATGTTATGACATTTTCTCAATGGTTGCCTATTCCTCAGGGACATGACTAACTTGGAACTTTCTCAGACCTTTGCTTTTTCAAAAACTATTACCAGGTCTCAAAAACAGCCTATTCTAAATCGCTGACAATATGATCAAAATTATAACTACAGCTTTTCATCCCAGCATTTCATTGTTTTAATGTATTTATGACCTCCTTCCAACCCTTTATTACATTAGCAGCTCCAGCAATGTAAAACCAGTCTTATTGCGGTATTTAACTTGCTTGAGTTTTCCATTAAAATCAAAATCTCAGTCCGATATCTTTAGCAGCTCCTCAAGGGCAGGTGGTCTGCATGATGATGCATTTCTAGCACCTTGTGGATTCTTGGTAGTTGTTAATTAAAAGAGGAAAAAAATAATTTCATTCAAAGTTATTTTACAAAGTCAGGCACGGTGGTTCACATCTTTAGTCCCAGCACTTGGGAGGCTGACAGGCACAGTTAGGAGGATAGCTGATCCAGGGAGTTTGAGGCCAAACAGCTTAACAGCACACAGCAAAAACTACAGCAGTGAGTTCCAAGTTGCATATCTTTACAATGCTAAACTACAGTAAAAAACTGCCTTGAAAAATAACATAAAATAAATAAATTTAATTGGCATTTTGAATATTAAAATTATAACTACAGGGTCAACATTCTAAGCTCCTCAAGGGCAGGTGGTCTGCATGATGATGAATTTCTAGCACCTTGTGGATTCTTGGTAGTTGTGATGTTCAAAGTTATTTTGCAAAGTGGTTGTATTCATATATTAAGAGCAGTTTAGGGGTAACAGGGTCCTGAAAGGAAAAGCAAGGAATGTTCTAGAATTTGCAAGGGAGAATCTGGTTTTTGTCTTTTATCTCTTTCTGCCCTGCAGCCTCCAATTTTGCTAGAGGCCAGTAATGTAAGGGGAGAAGCCAGCTTTTCTTGATCTCTTACTTTCCTTGAAGAAAGAAGGAAGAGCTGAAATCACTCCCTTTCCTGAAATACTTGATGGCACCTAGACACCTGGTATCAGTGCTGAACTAACTAGGTCAGACCCCATCCAATAAACTCCCTTAAAAGACCCCAATCTGGGTCTCGGGGAGCTTTCCCATTTCTGGGAACCCCTCCTGCCTCCTCTTGAGCAGGAGCTCTGTTTTCCTCCCTTCTCTTTATAAGCTCTATAAACTCTGGAATAAAATCTTTCTAAAACTAACCCTCTATGGTCTGTAAATGTGATTCATCGAAATTCGATGAACTCGAAATTCGAATAACTCGGTGGAGCTTTGTGCGACTGTGAGTTTCTGGCACTCTAACTCCTGAGATATTGCCCAGCCAAGAGTCAAAAGAGGTTCCATCACTTTCAAATATACCCCAAATTTCCATATCAATATCAACTCCAGAGTCAAGGCAATAACAATTGTAACACTAACAGGGTGTCTGATAGGACTTGCTCTCGGGGATAAGGGTGCAGTAGAGGTGGAATGTGGTAGTTTGAATGCATGCCCCCCCAATATATTCAGGATTTTCTTAAACTTTCTAATTTAGATTTGCAGCCACCTGGCTGGAGGAGGTGTCACTGTGAGTGGATCCTAGTGTCCAGCCCTAAGGTGTGGGAGTGGTTTTGGAGCTCCAGTGTAAAGATATGCAAAGTGTCTGAGCTTTGCCTGGAGTGTGCTGGCTTGCTTGCTTGTGTGGCTTTTGGGTTTTAGCTTGTGGCTTTCCCCTCTCTGCTTGGACCTTTGAAAGTGGGCCAGCTCCTTCTGCCATTATGGAACTTCCCCTGGATTAAAAAAATTGTTTTAATTTATTCATTTATTTGGGAGAGAGAGAAAGAGAATGGCTGCACCAGGGCCTCCAGCCACTGCAAACAAACTCCAGACGCATGTGCCACCTTGTGCATCTGGCTTACGTGGGTACTGGGGAATTAAACCTGGGACCTTAGTCTTCACAGGCAAGTACTTTAATCACCAAGCCATCCCTCCAACCCTCCCATGGCTTTGTAAGCTTCAAATAAACCCCTTCTTCCATAATTGTTCCTGGTTTGGAGGTTCATCCCTGCAACGTGTGGCTGTCTATTACACAGGGCAATACCAATTGTAATGCTAACGGGGTGTCCAATAGGACTTGCTCTCGGGGATACTATGCGATATGAGGGACAGCAGGATTTTCTGGCATAGTTTTCAGTATTGACCACATGCTCCCACACCTAAAATCCTTCACACATTATGCCCATCAAACAGCACAGGGGAAAGATGTTTGGACTTTCCATGACAGCAGTAGGAAAGCCTTGCTAAATCCACATGGCCCTGAGTGTGATGTCGATCAAGTTCAAAACGCTCAACAGGACCTGCGTTTTGAAATTTGCAGACAGTTTCCACATCCGCTAACTATTCATGCCTTGTTCAAGCAGATGTGTCAACATCTCATCCCCAACCCCAAATTATCAATCAAATGGCAATGACCGGAATGTTAATCAAATGCAGGCGCTCTCAAATGGAACACACAGAGAGGCTTCCATCGTGAGCGAGATGCTCCAGAGCTAGAATCCTGATTGCCAAACCTCAGCATCTATCTCACTCTTTTGCAATCAGAGCACGAGCCAAGTATATGCGTCTATATCTTGTTCCCTGCACAATGCATGATACCTAGAGAACACCATTAAGATTTATTGAATGGATGGATGGATGAATAGATTGGGTGGGTAGATAGATGAACTTAGTTAACTCAGTGCCTTGTTCCAAAGCCCTTACAAAACCCAGCTGCCACTGTTTGAGAGTGAGACATTGATTACAAAGATGTGGTTCGGCCCAGTGGATGAGAGTTGGAAGCAACATATGAAAACACACACCTGAATTTTGTTTTTCTCAAACTTGACATGGGATGGGGCCAAGTGTGCAATTCATCTGCTAAATGAGGTAAAGTTATCTCAGCCCAAGTTAACAATTAACAGAAGCATTGTATCCACAGGATAAGAATAATAATTTCCATATCCCTTTTTGGGTTAGTTTTTTGTTGTTGGTAAAACTATAGCTGGCAAAGAACCCCATTGGTCTGAGTGCATATTTTAGAAGAATTCTGACATGATGATAGGGAGTCTAGCAATGAACTCTCACAGACACCAGTAAAGGCGCTGGGTAGTATGACCACATGCCTTGGAGAGCCAATCGCAGCAGTGATGACAACAGCAGCGCCTTCAAGTTGCTGTGTGAGCAATGAACTTGTAGTGCTCCTGAGATCCTGCAATTATGACAGTTCAAAGGCAATATAATAACTGAGACAAAGAGAGATAGGGTAAATCTTTTTATTTGTTTGATTTTTTAAAAAATATTTATTTATTTATTTATTTATTTATTTATTTTATTTATTTATTTGAGAAAAGAGAGAGAGAGAGAGAGAATGGGCATGTCAGGGCCTCCAACCACTGCAAATGAATTCCAAATGCATGTGCTACCTTGTGCATCTGGTTTGTGTGGGTTCTGGGGATCAAACCTGGTTCCTTAGGCTTTACAGGCAAGTACTTAAGCCATATCTCCAGCCCCTTGTTTGGTTTATTTTTTATTTTATTTTATCTTTTTATTTCTGAGGTAGGGTTTCACTCTAGTTCAGGCTGACCTGGAATTCACTATGTAGTCTCAGGGTGGCCTCCAACTCATGGCGATCCTCTTACCTCTGCCTCCCGAGTGCTGGGATTAAAGGCGTGCACCACCATGCCTGGCTTGTTTGGTTTTTTTTGAAGAAGGGTCTCACTCTACCCTAGGCTGACCAGGAATTCCCTCTGTAGCCCAGGCAGGTTTCGAACTCACAGCAATCCTCCAATGTTTGCCTCCTAAGTTCAGGGATTAAAGGCATGCATTACCATGCCTGACTAAGGGAAATCTTTTATACATAAAAAGAAACATAGTTCCTTTTCTTTATAAAATGAAAATGGAAGAGTTGATTCCAAACCTTAATGTCTCTTAAAGAAAAAAGACTGGCCAGGTATGGTGGCACATGCCTTTAATCCCAGCACTCGGGAGGCAGAGGTAGAAGGATCACCATGAGTTGGAGGCCACCCTGAGAATACAGAGTGAATTCCAGGTCAGCCTGGGCTAGAGTGAGACCCTACCTCAAAAAACAAAAAACAAAAAGAAAGAAAGAAAGAAAGAAAGAAAGAAAGAAAGAAAGAAAGAAAGAAAGAAAGAAAGAAAAAAGAAAAAGACTGGCTTTCTAGGGATTGGAGCCCTCTGTCCAAAAAATACGTTTTACAGAATTTGAAGCTTGAAAAATCACAGTTTAACCAGCCCTGCCCTGACCTAATATTGCTGATAATGGAACTGGGACATAATAGCACATTTTGCTTTAACATTCCTTCAAAGTCAAATAATAGCCCAGGATTTAGCACAATAAATTGTTGGCAAATCAAAGAAAATGAATGGAGGATGCCAGAGCTAGTCATCAGTCCCTAGATTCAAGACGGGAAACTACAAAGATAATACAAGATAAGAAACTGGCCCTACAACCTTGAATGAGAGCTTGCCCCAAGGGCGCTGGTCACTTTGGAATCTGGAGTCCACTCATTTCTCCATTCTTCCACCCTTATCATGGAGTTTTACCATTTCTTTTCATTCCCATCAGGAAGGATCCCTCACCCTTTGACCTGGGACCCAGGAACTCTCATAACTTGGTCTCTCTCTTACTGCCCTCCTTTTCTCCCACTGCATCCTACTCGGCTTCATGACTGAGATGTCCCTCGCCACCCTACCCCAGGCTTCTGTGCATCCTCATGATCTTCATCTGCCTGGAACATGCCTACCGCCCTTTTCTTCCTGTCTGATGAGTCCAGATCACTGCAACAACATGTCCAGACTCAGCTCTTGTCTTGCCTGCCCGAGGAAAGCTTTTGCTGAATTTCCAAGTGCCTCCATTAAGGTTCTCTTCCATGCTCCCACAACATCTTGGGACTGTATCCATTTTTTGGCATCTACCACATTAAATTGAAGTTGCCTGTCTCCCTTACTAGATAATCAAGTTTCCAGGGGTGGAGAGCCACACACCATTCTTTTTTTCCCCCTAATATTTTAGTTTTATTTATTTATTTGAGAGAGGGAAAGAGGCTGAGAGAGAATGGGCATGCCAGAGCCTCCAGCCACTACAAACGAACTCCAGATGCATGCGCCACCATGTGCACCTGGCTAATGTGGGTACTGGGGAATTGAGCCTCGAACCTGGGTCCTTGGGCTTCACAGGCAAGCTCTTAACCGCTAAGCCATCTCTCCAACCCTACACAACACTCTTGATGGCAACCCTGAATTCACAGTGGTGGATACAGCAGATAGTCACATGATTACTAAACTAAACAGGGGCAGGGGCAGCCAGCTGTCCTTGACTGGACGTGGCCCAGAGAGGTCAGTGGTCACCCTTCCAAGTGGGAGAGAAGATCTCCTTATGGTGACTCATGACAAGTGGCACCTATGACCATTTTAAACCCCTTAATGTGCTTATAAATTTTTCAGACTTTGAGAACTAGAATATTTTCATTCTTTTGAACAACCCACCTCAAAGCAGTAATGTACCTTCCTATATAGATCAGTTTACAGATTGTTTCCATGAACCGTGAATCTACACTTTCAGCTCATAATTCCTTAAGTTGACCTCACCTCTGCTTACACCAAGCTTTCAAACAATTATAATTAAATGATGACATAAAATGCAGAGCCTCGCTCAAAGCAAACATGTTTAACTAAATATTTTTAAAAGTCATGTATCCAGGCTCCCGAGAAAGGATGGCGCTGATATAGAATGGGTATGATGTCTAGGAGAGACAAGAGTGAGATGTTTGGGATACTTTGTGCTGCAAACATTTTAAATATTCAATTCCATAATTTGTATACATTGGTGTGACGCCGCCGAGCAAAGCAAGAAGCAAAGGGCGGGGAAAAGAGAACAAGCAGTGCGAGGAGAGGCTTCAAAGCAAGGGTGATGATAATCACCTTGGGCCTTGGACTTCTAGAACATTCTTCCTCTCGGGTAGATGCTGAGACAGGCTTAGCAGATGATGTCTCAGAGATCCACATGTGGGGACATAAGGGATGAGCCATGTGGCTGGAGAACCTGCTCCTCAGAGAGGACAGTTATATTTATACACTCCTCTACCACAGCACTTGGCAAATTTTCTTGAAAGGCCAAACCACACAGTCTCGGTTTGAGAGCCACATGTTTTCCGTCCGTCATGAGTACTCGGCTCTGCATTACGGTAGGAATGCGGCCCACGGCATTGCACAAGCGAGTGAACAGGGCTGTTTTCCAATACTTTGCAGACACAAGTTAGAACTTCATGTCATTTTCATGTGTTTCAGAAACTTCTTCCTCTAGTTTTTTTCAACCCTTTAAAGACATGCAAACCATTCTTAGCTTGCAGACCATGAAAAAAAAAAAGCCATGGCCGCCATTTCTCCACCCTGCTCTATAGGAACACTCGTGTTCTTTCTCATATTTGTTTTATTTTTCCCCAGGGCTAAGAGATAGCCAAGTAGCCTATTTCTCGAAGATTCTCAGTACTGACCATTTTCAGTGGGTAAAAGTTACTTGAATTTTATAACACAGCTATATGAAGAGAAGCAGATCTTATGAGGATTGCTATATTCCAAGCAATTTTCTACAGAAATTTCTAAAGAACGGTTTTGAAAGACCTCTAATGAGCTTGGCAATAGAGATCAAAACTGTAATAAACATCCATGATTATGAACAATCATGGGGTCTATAGATAGTGCTTGAGGGAGGAAAGACATCACACACAAGACCATCTGTGTTCTCCACGGTACAGCTGGCCCCATAATGACTTTGAAAATGTACTTCTTTCTCATCTTGAATGATACTGGTTTCCTATCACCGAGGTTCAGAGACAGAAGAAACATTTTGAACATTTGGAATCAGAGTTTGTCTTCCATTGTACACCTATAAAGGCATTTCTTTTTTAAACTTGGATGCTAACAATAGCTTTCTTCCTTCTGAAAAATTTATTGTGACTACATCTTATGGAAGTTGAAAGTACATAATTAATTACACCTTCATCTTAGACCTTGAGTTTCCTGACAGACATAGCAAATATCAGTATAACCAAAGGATGAATCTTTAATACAATTTCTACAATATTTTTGGTTATATTGATTTTTTTTAATAATCAAAGCTTTTACTTTTTCCCAACTCTCTCTTTAATTGTGTGCATATGTGTGTGGTTAGGTGTGCACATGCACATGGTAAGCATACATGTAGAGGCCAGAGGACAACCTCAGGTGTTGTTGCTCCTCAGATACACTGTCCACTTTCCTTTTCATTTTATTTATCATTTATTTATTTCTATGTGTGTATGTGAGTGTGTATGCACACGCACACACACACACACGATATGTGAGTACATATTTATGTTTTTGCTGCACCAGTCCAGCTGGCCCATGAGCTTCTGGATTCTCCTGGTTCTGCCTCCCATTGCCATAGGTGTGTTGGGATCACAGGCGTGTATACCACTTTGCACCCAGCTTTACATGGGTGCTGGGAAATTGAAGGCAGGCTGGTAGGCTTGCAAGCAAGTCCTTTTAACTACTGAGTCAAATCGCTCGCCCCAGATGTCTACTTTGTTGTTGTTGTTGTTGTTTTGAGGTGGAGTTTCACTCTGGCCCAGGCTGACCTGGAACTCACTATGTAGTCTCAGGGTGGCCTAGAACTCATGGAGATCCTCCTACCTCTGCCTCCCGAGTACTGGGATTAAAGGCGTGCGCCACCACACCCAGCTTTTTTTTTTTTTGGAAACAGAGTTTCTCATTCGTCTTGAGCTTACCAATTAGGCTAGATTGGCTGGCCACTGGGTTCCAGGTTTCCACCTGTCTCCACTACCTAGCGCTGGGATCACAAGTTTGCACCACCACCGCACCACCTGTTCGTTTAAAAAAAAATGTTCTGCAGATCAAACTCAAGCTCTTATGCATGCAAGGCAAGCACTTTACCAATTGACCTGTCTCTTCAACTCCTTTTTAAAAATATATTTTATTTTTTAGCGGGGTGTGGTGGCATATGCCTTGAATCCCAGCACTCAGGAAGCAGAGGTAGGATTGCTGTGAGTTCACGACCACCCTGAGACTACATAATAAATTCCAGGTCAGCTTGGGCTAGAGCAAAATCCTACCTCGAAAAACCAAAAACCAAAACAAAACAAAACAAAAAATACACCATTTTTATTTATTTAAATGAGAGAAACAGACAGACAGACAGACAGACAGACAGACAGACAGACAGACAGACAAAATGGATGTTTCAGGGCCTCTAGCCACTGCAAATGAACTCCAGATGCATGTGCCACCTTGAGCATCTGGCTTATGTGGGTCCTGGGGAATCAAACCTGGATCCTTGGGCTTTACAGGCTAGAGCCTTAACTGCTAAGCCATCTCTCTAGCCTGCACTTCTATTTTTTAAAATATTTTATTTAATTTATTTGCAAACATAGAGAGATAGGAGACAGAGAGAATGAACGTACCAGAGTCTCCAGCCACTGCCAATGAACTCCAGATGCATGCACCACTTTGTACATCTGACTGTATGTGTGTGCTTAGAAACTGAACCCAGGTCATTAGGCTTTGCAGGCAAGCATGTTAATTGCTAACCATCTCCAGCCCCTGCCCCTTATTTTTATAAATCATTTCTAGTCCTTTGAAGAACAAAAGGGGACACCAGTTAAGTAATTAATTCCCTAATCTTGGTAACCTTGTCTTTGTGTTCAGAAATACATACCTATCACGTGAGCAGTATAATCTGCTCAAGATGAGACAAATGACGCCTTTCTTCCAATACCCTATTTCTCAAGGTTCTATTCCATGGCACCATATGTTTCTGTTCTTCATCTGGCTGTTAAGTTATTGTTGCCATGGCATTTAAAGTTTATACAAACAAATTAAAGAAAAAGCAGGGGAGAGTTCCTGCTCACTTCCTGTCAACTGTTACATTACTTAGAATTTCAGGCCAAGAAGTGTGTGACTGAATCCAACTCTGCGCATCAAAGATGGCGAGGGGTGTGTGTGTGCGTGACTTGGTTTTTTGAGGTAGGGTTCCAGCTCTAATCCAGGCTGACCTGGACTCCACTATGTAATCTCAGGGTGGCCTTGAACTCATGGGGGATCCTCTTACCTCTGTCTCCTGAGTGCTGGGATTAAAGGCATGCGCCACCATGACTGTCTTAAATATTTATTTTATTTTTTTGGGGGGCTGGGGAGACAGAGAGAGGGAAGGAGAGAGAGAGAGAGAGAGAGAGAGAGATTGAGCATACCAGAACCTTTAGCCACTGCAAATGAACTCCAGATGCATGTGCCACCTTGTGCATCTGGCTTTACCTGGGTATTGGGGAATTGAACCTAAGTCCTTAGACTTTGCAGCAATCGTCTTAACCACTAAGCCATTTTTTCCAGTGCCTAGCAGCACGAAATAGACACCATTATCTGAGTACCTTTTCATCTTGATTTAGTCAACTGGTATTAATGGTGTACCCACTACATGTCAGGCATACTGTATATAATTAACCAATCCGATTCTGGCTTATGTGGATCCTGGAGGATTGAACCGGGCTCCTTTGGCTTTGCAGGCAAGTGCCTTAACTGCTAAGTCATCTCTCTAGCCCTGTAAATAGAATTCTAAACAGCAGAGGGAGAGACAGAGAATGTACTGAGAACCTTACAGGACAGTATGCATGAGGCCACCATCGCCTGAGGTATAGGAAGAAAAGTGACACTATGTTAATTGTGACAACTTTACTTGGAGTGTAAGACAAATCAGAAACTAGACTGACCTGTAATATATTAGGAGATAGAATCTATCTTCGTATAAGTAATATGTTAATTACATAGCAATTTCTATCTGTTTTTACATGTAGAAAGTAAAATATTTTTTCCTCCAAATGTCTTAAAGTGTCCAATAACTCAGCTTCTTCCTAACTCACAAGGTGCTTCGGAAAACAGAAAGAAGTGCCCCTTGGCATGGAACATTGTGGAAAGAGCCTGGCTTGGATTTTTCTTCTGCTCTGTCACACACTAGCTGGGCTTCTTTGGATAAATTATTTAGCCTTCTTGTGCTGAGTTTTGCTTTTTTTCCCCACCATGTACAAAATGCAGGTTATACTCTATCCTTCCCAAGGTTACTGGGAAGAAAAGGAGGGAAAGAAAATGCTTACAACGTGCTATAATAAAACAGTAGGGCATCAGACTCTGGGATTCAACGTCCAGCTGCCTCCCTCCGGGGCATGCCCATGATCAAGGAGCACCCATTTTTGAGTCTCGGTGTCCTCATCTATAAAACAAGACCAAACATCATGTCTACCATGTTGCATTATTGTCAGGAGTGAACAAAAGACGCAAAATGCTTAACATGTAAACAGCACAAAATATCCACATAACTCACTACAGCACACAATGACCATGTAACTCACTATAGTGTGCAATGACCATGTAACTCACTCCAGCATGCATTGACCATGTAACTCACTATGTAACTCACCACAGTGTGCATTGACCATGTAACTCACTATAGCACACAATGACCATGTAACTCACTATAGCACACAATGACCATATAACTCACTATAGCACTCAATGATCACATAACTCACTACTACAGTGTGCAATGACCATGTAACTCACTATAGCAATGTTGGCAGATGGGAGGCCTTCAACAGATAATGGCCCCAAATGGCAAGGACTAGGGACCATCTGTCTTCACAGGTAGGAAGTTCTTAGGAATTATTCAGTTCTCTTTCCTTTCACACATGGGAAAACTCACCCCCACCCCCATGCTCTGGAAGCATGGTTTGGCCTGCAACTCAGGTCTTCAGGCTTCCAGTCCAGTGTTCTTGGCTGCAAATCACATTGCATTCCTGGTCTCTGCCTCCAGGGGTGATGGGATCATAATGGAAACCAGTTTCTCATGACTGTTCTTCTGAGGAGAAAAACTAGGAGATTTAGGGGTTGGGGCAGGTTCGAGCAGCCACTGGTGACAAGGCACAACTGAACATTGTTCTCCATACATGGAACATATATATCTGGAAGGCATCAGGATTTAATTTTTGGTGAAACTGGCCAAGGGTTTATAAATTTAAAATATAACCATAGGAAGTCAGGATGACTTTGGGGAATTATAGACTGATCAATTACACTTTGGGATTGGGCCAAGGGATGGCGTCATTAATCAAACCAAACAGCATGATTTTTTTTTTTATATGAGAAAATTTACTAGAGACTTAATTCAGTTGAGGTTTTGTCGGGGGAGCGAAGACGTTTTCACAAAATTTCTCATGAACAGGTCTTTGTAGAAGCAAGTGGAGGGATGTGACCCCTAGTAAAAGACTGCAAAGGGAGAGACTTTTCAGAGCATTTAATCCCACACCTTCTCCAAGTGTGGAACAGAAACTAAGACAGCAAGTAGAGGCTCCCAGGATCTGGAGTCGTTCAGTTGCAGGATCTCATGGTAGGTTTATGGCTAAAGCGTAAGCCTCAAATAGGATATCAATAAAAAGAAGTAGGCAGGGCTGGAGAGATGGCTTAGCTGTTAAGGTGGCCTGCTAAGCCAAAGAATGCCTATTTGACTCTCCAGGTCCCACATTTAGCCAGTAACACAGGGCACAATGCCGCACTTGCCCACAAGGGGGCGTGTGCATCTGGAGTTTGTTCACAGTGGCTGAGAGGCTGCTGGCGTGCCCATTCTCTATCTGTTTCTCTCTCTCTCTCTCTGACTCTCTCTGTAAAAAAAAGAAGTAGGCAAAGACCCCATCACTGCTTCCTGAGAGCTCGTAAGGGGACAGACAGCACACAGGTGATCCATGTAACTTTGTTCCTCACAATGAATCAATTAGGTGCTACTGTTATGCCATTTCACAGATGGACAAGTAGAGGTTCAGGGTTAGGACGTGGGTGACCAGGACTATGATAACCAACCATTTGCTTCTGAGTATGGACCAGGCCCTAGGCTGAAGTATACTTGTGGGCTAGGGAGATGGCTCAGGGGGTAAGAACGCTCACTACCCAAACATGAGAATCTGAGAAATGCCTGAGTTTGATTCCTCAGCAACCATATGAAAAAGCAGAGAATTTCTGGGGCTCACTAGTCCTGACTGACTGACAATAGCAGCTCCGGGTTCAGTGAGAGATTCACCCTCAAGGAAAAGCCCACAGGAGTGGTAGGTGAGGAAACCCAATAATCTCCTCTGCCTTCCATAGCACATGTGCATGGGGCACATGCATCTGGAACACATGTACATACACTACAAACACACACACACGCGCGCGCACGCGCATGCACACACTCATGCCTATGCCAAAGGGGGTTGAAAAGAAACATAGTTGCTTTGTGTGTAGTGGCTTGTGAAGTCGATACTACAGTTACCCTCATTTAAATCACTGACCCAGGATCACCTAGCTAGGAAGTGGCCAAGCCAGTCAATGGATCTGGGTCTCTGTAACAGACATCTTGAAGAGTGATCAAAGGTCACATGATCCCACTTGTATGCAGAATCAGACAAAAGTCAAAACCCCGTGGAAGTTGTGCATAGAACGGCAGTGACCAAGGCTGGGGTGGACAGCAAGCATGACCAGGGCAAGGGAAGAGGCTGGTCAGAGAACACAGAGTTGTGTTCTGACAGGAGGAAGACATGCTAGCAGATTCCTGCATGGCAAGGAGATTGCAGGTAATGATGCTGTGTATTTCAAAATAGCTGAGTCAATTTCAAATGTTCTCAGCACAGAGAAATGGTAAGAGTATGAGATAATGGACATGTTGATGTGACTGCTGATCATTCCACATAATTGCATCATCACATTACAGTGCACCCCAGAAGTAGCTACAGTCAGTTATAATACATTTAAACACAAATAACAAGGGCTGCAGGGATGCTTTAGCGGTTAAGGCACTTGCCTGGGAATCCTAAGGACCCACGTTCAATTCCCCAGCACCCACATAAACCAGATGCACAAGGTGGTGCATGCATCTGGAGTTTGTTTGCAGTGGCTAGAGGCCTCAGTGCACCCATTCTCTCTCTCTCTCTCTCTCTCTCTCTCTCAAATAAAAAAGTAAAATGTTTTTTAAATGAATAACATGAAAGAGAATGTGCAAAGAAATATCCCATCCCCATGTACAAATCCAGCAGTAAAGACCCAAGCTATCAGGAAGATCTTTGGGGTAGGGGAGTGGCATCTGTGTGGGTAGGAGAAGGGCATCCTCTGGATTTCTGTGGGTAACAGAACACAGAGCTGATGGAGAGGAAGAATGGACGTCAGCCAGCCGAGCAAGGTACTGGGTTGTGCTCACTTCCTAGAGCGCTAAGGTCTATCACCGTGGGACACAGATACACGCTGCCTGGAACGTCAGACTGAGTGAATGGGAAATCAGACAAGAAAAGATCGCTTAGCATACCCAAGAGACTCAAGAACAGAGGCTCAGGAACAAGGGGCTTAAAGAGGAGTTAACGTGGAGAAGAGCAAACAAAAAGAGTCAATTGGGCTGGAGAGATGGCTTAGCGGTTAAGGCATCTGGGTCTTCAAAACCAAATCAAACTAAAGGTTCGATTCCCCAGGACCCATATAAGCCAGATGCATAAGGTGGTGCATGTGTCTGGAATTTGTTTGCAGTGGCTGAAGGCCCTGGTGTGCTCATTCTCTCTCTCTCTCTGCCTTTCTCTCGTGCGCAAACAAATAAAATTTAAAAAAATAAACAATAAAGAGTCAATCACTAACTCTATCTCAAAGGCAGACAAGTATAACATAACAATATAAACAGGGCCACAAGGATTATTTTCATTAAAAAATAGATGTGTGAGGGCTTCTTTCTATTCTCCTGGAAGGCAGGTATTCATGAGCAAAAGATCAGTGGATGTTGGTTGGAAATCTATGGACCTAGGCTCAGAAATCTTGATGAATGAATGCGCAGGGAAGCCAACCACAAGTCATTTCTTATCTTGTTCATTGTTAACACTTCCTGTTTGTATACTGAAACAACCCAACAATCTAAACCAAGTCCTGCACACTTACATCAACCAAATAAGTTAACAAGATGCAATGAATATTCTCAACTGAATGCGTCATTATTCATCAAACTACGTAGTGACCCAAGTTCCCTGTTCACCTAACTTTGGAAAGTCAGACTTGTGAGCTATTCTAGTGAATTCTTTTCTGATCTGGTAGGAGACGCCCTCACACATTTCATGACTAAAGGACCACTTAATAAATGTGGGGGCACTCCATGCTCTACAGCTCAAGCCAGACTGGCTTCTTTTCAGGGCTGGATATGTGCAAGAGGGTCATTTATCCAACCTGGGAAGAACACGTCAGAGCCACTGGTCAAGGTCAAAGCTGAGCTTAGCACCAGGTGCGGCAGTAGGTAACTGCCACGTCACCCTTGCTGTGATCTTTCTCCCAAAGCTCTTTGTTTTGTTTTCCATCTCTGCTGATAACTGGCCTTCACTGTCCACCATTGCTCTCCTCTCATACTGACAAACAGGAAGGAAAAAAAAAAAAGCCACCTTCAAATTCTTTCTTACGTAATGTGTTTTCTTGCAGGAGATCCAGAACTCAAAGAGCCTTGATGTTTTGATCAATGCCACTAAACGTCAAGGGCAGGAAATAAAAATATTTTTCTCTTCCGACTCAAATACAATACCCTTTTGTGAAGTTGTTAAAAAAAAAAAAAAACTAGAACTAGGAAATCTGGGGAAAAATTTTTTTCAGGTGAGAGATATGCATCAAAATATTCCATTTTGCTAAAAATATCTCTGGGTTTAGCTTAGCATTCCAACTCACATCGCACTGAAATCAAGGACGGGGAACCTGTTTTACTCTTGTCGTGGGAGGAACTCTGAGGTCATAAACAAGAAGCCAGTCCAGGGAGACTGAGATCCCTGGAGGCATGTGTCCGTTCTGAGCAGTTGCTTTCAGAATGGAAACAAGGCAGGTGGAAAAGGAGAGACCGGTGCAAATCATAGCATCCTTGTTACCTGGCAACTGGAGTTTAGACCAAGGACACAAGGGGTAACTTAGGTAAGGTGGAGAGTCCCTGAAGGCTAAGCCTGAGACAGCAAAGCCTGGCTATCCGCATCAGGTGCCCCAGCAGACAAACGCACAGATAAATGAAGTCCCTTGAGAGCTCACCCAGGCCGCCAGCAGTGGGACTGATCCAGTGTTCAGAGGTGAACATGGGCACAACAACATGAGAATGTTTGGGGTCAGGGTGGGCTTCAATGCCAAGGTCTCTGTGGCAGTAGAGACACAGGAGAAATGATATACATGAAGGAAAAGGGGTCTTGGACAGCAGGATGAATGTAGTGGAATAACTTGGGGACGTGGTGATGAAATGACTAGGGAGCCCCAGAGCCCCAGACGCTCCTTGCCTCTACTCTTAATGATTTCTCCTTTTCACATAAGAATCTCCCCGGCTCAACTGGCCCCCCTCAAGAGGAGCCATGGAGATGACAGCCAAGTTTTCTTCATGTCCTGCCAAGAGAAACTTTACAGAGTGAAGAACACAAAAAGCCTCAAGTATCTTGCTACTGGGATTATTATTTTATGCTTCCGGTATACATACATACTGAAGAAAATTCACTTTTATTCAAAAGGCCCCAGAATGTTTGCAGTCTATCGAGGAGCGGCCGTGTCCTTAAACTCTTTCAACAGCTGGGTCTGTTCTCCAAAGGGCCATAGATTTATTTCAGTGTAGTTTATCTTTCACTTGGCCCATTACTAGCCAAAGCATAGCATGTCAAGCTTCTCGCATAATCATAGGTCTATGACTGAGCAGGCTTGGGGGCTGTGGGTGGGGAGTCTGAAATATAAGATCATGCTATTTGTAGTAGAAAAGTGTACCCACAGGGGGAAAGGTTGAATTTCAGATAAACATACAGAAGTGAATATCTGGAGAAGACTCATTTCCATGACGGTAGGCTTATCAGCACATCTTTCCCCAAATCTGCCACCCATGCAAAAGTAAGAATAATTCAAATCCTAACCGAGATCTGCATAGTGAGTGACTCAAGTGAACATTCACTTCAGATTCAATTAGCATCGTCCTGCAAAGTGATAAAAACTCACCATCGCAAAATAAATACACACCACATGCTCCCTATAAAAGTATAACACCGCAGACCGATAGTCACGATGTCAGCACCCAGACTGTAGCACTGTTCTGGGGCTTAGGGACCTGACAGAGGACATACGATCTAGATGGAAGAATTGAGACGGTGTTGTGGTGTCCAGTTAATCATGCTGTTTGTTCATAAAACACTGAAGGAATAACCATGAGGGTCCTGGACACTGTGCTGGGCAGCATGCTAACCTTCACCCCCGTGCTCAAGGAAAAACAGGGGGTTTCAGTCTGGGCCAATTCAAGCATAGAATAAAGTCCACCTAAAGTTTAATTGCTATATGTGTTTAACCTGATCTACCAAAAAAGTTCACAAAAAATCCAACATTTAAGTTGGGACAAAACACTATCTCCATAGCAACTCAAAGATCGCCTCCACACACTCAAACATGTCTTGTGCATGTGATGCATGTCTACTTGCATGTGCAATTACAGATCACCATATTTCTATTATATGCATATTTATTTATTTCTCTTTTTTTGGTTTTTCGAGGTAGGGTCTCACTCTAGCCCAGGCTGACCTGGAATTCACTATGTAGTCTCAGGATGGCCTTGAACTCATAGCGATCCTCCTGCCTCTGCCTCCAGAGCACTGGGATTAAAGGTGTGTGTCACTGCGCCCAGCTAGTATATGCATATTTATTATAAAACTAAATATCCTTAGATACTCTAAGGAACACCAACCATTGTAGGGACCAATAGTCACTCCAGGCAAGAAGGCTGGATCCTCTGAAGGAATTTGTATATGAACCTCTTAGGCTTATGCTACCTTTTCCCCACACAAATCACACATCTTATGCAAGGGCTGGAGAGATGGCTTAGTGGTTAAACGCTTGCCTGTGAAGCCCAAGGATCCCGGTTCGAGGCTCGATTCCCCAAGACCCACATAAGCCAGATGCACAATGGAGCACATGCATCTGGAGTTCAATTTGCAGCAGCTGGAGGCCCTGGCACGCCCATTCTTTCTCTTTCTACCTGCCTATTTCTTTCTCTCTCTCTTTCAAATAAATAATAAAATATTTTTTTAAATCCTGATGATACATGGGCCTATTATTTCTTAAACATCAATGGATCTCTTGGTCACCACATATGGTAATCAGTTTTCTTTTTTCCATCAGAACAGGTAATTCTTTAGAGTAAGGTGTGAATGAGTTTATAACGTCTAGTTTTCCATGTGTTGGAGTTCATATGCAAGTCATATAACAGGCTTTCTCTCTTACTGTGGACACCTGTGCTGATGTAAGTTATGGATTTAGGGAAACGATCACATCCGTTTCCTTCCCGATGTAACAGGACAGAGCACTGTGATGGAGGAAGGGATGTCTGCAAACGATGTAACCAGCGAGGCAGCAATAGTCCTATGTGAATTTGTTCTAAGAGAATGGAGGAAGATGGAATAGGAGAAGCAGGTCAACTTCAGGAACGAGCGCAGGATATTGAAGGGAGAAAATGAAGACAGAAGGATGCTGGCTTGTTACTCAACCAGTCCTCGCCCCCTCCTTTCTTCCTCCATCCCTTCCTTTTTTCTTGTCTCTGTCCTCCTTATTTCCTTCCTTTTTTCATTTTTATTTATTTATTTACTTATTTATATTTTGAGAGAGACAGAGAGAGAAAGTAAGAGGCAGAGAATGGGGGTGCCAGGGCCTCTCAGCCGCTGTGAACGAACTCCAGACACGTGCACGACCCCCACCCCTACCCCCCCCCCCCATGTGCACGTGCGACATTGCGCACTTGTTTCACTTTTGCGTCTGGCTATACGTAGGACCTAAAGATTCAAACAAGCGTTCTTAGGCTTCCCAGGCAGGCGCCTTAGCCAGTAAACCATCTCTGCAGCCCTTTTGTTCCTTTTGTATGGTGTGAGTAGTAGCTGCAGTAGTAGTGTGTGTGGTGGGTTGATGCACATGTATGGACCCGTGAGAAGTCCCATGTGCTCGCCCACAGTGATCCGAGCAGGACGCGGAGAGCCCCGCTCCATCACTCTTGCACTTCATCTTACTGATCCTGGAGCTTGGCATTTTTGTTTGTTTGTTTGTTTTTTGTTGTTTTGTGAGCTCTGGCAGGTCTTGGGTCTCTGCTCCCCTACAGGACGGGGGCTACAGACACAAGTGGCCATGCCCAGGGGTTCATGTGAGAGCTGGACAATGAACTGAAATGGTCTTTCAAGCTTTCTCTGACCCTCAAGCTTGCATAGAAAGTTCCCCAACCACTGAGCCTTCTCTCCGGTGCGCCCTCCTTTCTTTCTGGCCAGTCTACTTATATTCATTTTTCTCCTGGATACTTATTGTTTTCTTCATAAAAATTTTAACTATATTCATAAACAGATTTTTTTAGTCCTGAGTTCAACCCTGGTTGAATAATTTGAAAGCAAAAGCTTCCTGCCATTATTATATTCGTGTGTGTGTGTGTGTGTGTGTGTGTGTGTGTGTGTGTATACAGATGTCCAAGAATTTCACAAGTTTTTCCATATTTCCAAATGCAATTTTAGAAGAAGTGGTGTGAATAAAATCTAAACATTGGGAATTTCTAAGTCTTGTTAGTTATTGTGAAAGTGAACATTTGAAACAAAATGAGAGGAAGATGAAGTAAGATTCTAACAAAAATGATTCAAGCAGAGTCAAGGCATGGATGGAAATGCTAGGATGTATAATGAGAGCAAACTGGATACAACCCGAGCTCTGCTCTGGCCAAGAGAAGCCGGTGGACACAGAGTAACTCCAGCCCACTGCTCATCCCACAAAGATGGCCAAGGTCCGATCCTCAGAGGCCACTCCTGGGATCATCCCTTGGAAGGGCATGGAAACCACAATTTTTCAAGTTGTGCCCTTTATGGTACTTGCAGGGACACACGGCCAACAACAGCCAGGGGGCTGTTTACCAAAGTCATTCTCCAGCACCTCCCACAGAAATGCCTGTGGAAATTCCTGCCAAAACTTACATGGGAACCAAACAGAAGGGACTGAATGCAGCCATGTAAAACATGCCCCAGTCATTTCGTAAGCTCCAGTTCCTCACAGATGGCTGCTGTGGAAGAAATGACTGGCTACGGAAAGCAGAGACCCCAGGAATCACTCCAGCACCAGGATGAAAACTTAACCACTTGGTTCCATAGTTCACAGTGGTGTCTTACCCAGGCTGGGCTCTAAGGCATCCAGGGATAAAACGTTCACAGGTTCCACAAAAGAAAGGGAATGTGACCAAAGTCAGGCACAGGTCACCGCTGAAGAACTCCAGAATCAAGAAGAACATTCACCAGATTAAAATATCAGAAGTTCTCCCGACTGGCAAGATTGGATAAAAGTGAATAGCTCTCACAAATACTTGTATTTCCAAGAGACGTGAGGCTCTGGACTCTGGGTGGGACCAAATGCAAGTTCACTTGCCAAGGGTGGTACCCGTAGTCATGGGATCCAATCTTCAGGCTTGATAATAGTGCCTATGCCTGCTTCTCTCACTGCCTTTACACCACTATACAGAACAGCTTTGCACATCACTCCATGCGGGCGCAACTAGCTCTCATCCTTCGCCCCTTGCTCTCTGCTGAGCTCTAAATTTGGGAGCCTTGTCCTTCTAGGTCTATTCCACACTCCTTTATAAAGCAGCAGGAAAGGAGGCATCACAGTAGTGTTCATTGAGCCAACTGGCCGCTGACACTCAACAGAGCATGGGCTACAGCATCCATCAGGGTAAGGCCCCAGGGTGGCTGGTTTCAATGCAGACCACCGGGTGTTTTGATTCAGTACTTGGCATGGACGAGGAAGGCATAACCACTCCTTGCAGATGAGAAGTGATTGCCCCTAGACCCCCCTGTACTCCTTCATCCTTAAGTTACTCTCAGTCCTGGACAAAGGAAGGTTTGTAAATCATTGAAATTGGGGTTTCAGAGAATTACTGAGCACAACATTCCAGGCTAAAATTTCAAAGGGTTCTAAATTCATTGCAGTGACCAATAACCTTCACCTCCTCCCCCTTCTTCTTCCTCTTCATGCCCCCTCTTCCTCTTCCTCTTCCCCTCCTCTCTTTCTTTTCCCCCTGTTCCTCCCTCTTCTCTTCCTTTCCCTCCTCTTGTACTTCCTCCTTTCCTCTTCTGCCTTCATCATATTCCCACTCCTGCATGATTTCTCCTCACCCTTCTTTTGCTTCTTCATAACCCTAACTACACAACAGGAACAATTTATGGCATGTAATTATGTTAACTAGTGCGTGTGTGTGTATGTGCATGTGCATGTGTGTGTGCGTGTGTAAATCATATAAGACAGTTACTGGATTAGACCCATTTCACAGAGGTCTCAAATAATGAAGGATCCTTTCAGCATACACAACTAAGAAGCTAGAAATCCAAGATTTAAAATTAAGCCAAACGATGATAGAATGTTAAGTCCGAGCCAACGACGAGGCAGCTTGTAAGAAGGCTGAAGGCAAAGAGGAGTTGTATTGCAGCAAACATTTATTCAGTGTTTACCATACACTCAGAGGAGCCCCTTGACGAGAATGAGCATCACTCCCAGGGGGGTCCTCACTCTGGCCCAGGCTGACCTGGGATTCACTCTGTAGTCTCAGGATGGCCTCGAACTCACGGTAACCCTCCTACCTCGGCCTCCCGAGTGCTGGGATTAAAGGCATGCTCCACCACGCCCGGCTTTCCTGCTGCTTTTCAGGTACCATTTGTCACATCTCCCAAAGAATAAGCTACTGAATCTGTTGGTTCTTTCTCTTTCTCTTTGTCTTCCACATGCCTTTACCAAAACTACCCCCATTCCCCTAGCACTGCCTGGGACTCTAGCAACAGTTAGTTGGGGATATGCAAGAAGCTGGAGAGAGTTTTGGTCATGAACAGAAACAGCCTGGTGTCTGGAAATTTCTTGTCTGCCCCAATATTAAGGGAAGGAGATACACTGGCTTCTTTTGCATGCCCTCCTTACCAGTCAAAAGAAGCAGCCTTGGGGTCTAGAAAGATGGCTTGGTGATTAAGGCACTTGTCTATGAAGCCTAAGGACCTAGGTTTGATTCCCAGTACCCACATGAGCCAGATGCACAGGATGCCACATGCATCTGGAGTTTGCAGTGCCTAGAGGCCCTGGTGGGCCTATTCTCTCTATTTGCACCTCTCTCTTTCTCTCGAATCAATTTTTTTAAAGCAGCCTTGGGCTGGAGAGATGGCTTAGCAGTTAAGGCGCCTGTCGGCCAAGCCTAAGAACACCCGCTCGAATCTCCAGGTCCCCACATTTAACCAGATGCAAAAGTGACACAAGGGCGCAATGCTGCACTTGCCCACAAGGGGGCGCACACGTCTGGAGTTTGTTCACAGTGGCTGAGAGGCCACTGGTGTGCCCTCTCTCTCTCTCTCTCTCAAATTAAAAAAAAAAGCAGCCTTCTCTTGGGTAGTCGGGAAGAGCTATAGTATCCCTTTGGTCATCAATACAGAAAGCAGAGAGCAGAATGTCTCATAGCCCTAGGCAGAAGTCTCAGGACTCAGGTCCCAGGTGGCTGCTGAAGCTTATAGGCCCTCTGTTTTATTTAACCTTCACCTTGGGCACTCCACACCCATGCCAATGCCCAACAATCCCCTTCTCCTCACACCGCTGAATCAGCTGGAAGGCCCCAGAGGGAAAGGTCAGAATCCAGAGACATTTGCTTTATTCAGCACCACAAAGGAAATATCAGGAGCTCGGTGAGAGGAGAAAAATGAGGAGTTGGCTGAATAAAGGTGATAAAAATAGATTTCCCGACCCTCGGAAGATGAATCATTTTGCCATGGGGACTCGCGAGGCAGTTTCAGCTAGGTTTTCAATCCAGCCTCATAAATTTGATGAAGGAAATTTTCCTTCCCCTACACCACTGGTGCCATGAAGTGTTTAGTGTTCAGATGGTTTTGACAGGATTTTTATTAAAGAACTGCCCAGAAATAACCTCCATTCCTCCCTCAGCCTGAGGTAAATATGGTCTTGGAGGGACAAGCGAGGCTGGGCTATGCAGCCCTTGCATTAATAATCAAGAAAATGTGGTTATTTTAGAATACAAAGGGGACAACAGAGACAAGAGCAGAGTGTGAGAGGGAGCTCAGTGACAGGACACCTCCCAGGCACGGAGTCACATCTCCCCATACCAGGTGCTGTGGGGAATGCATACATACAGTTGGCATCCATTTTTGAAGCACAGCACTTATCAGCCACAAAATTCTTGAAAATCCTCTTTTAGTTTGACAAACTAATGCATCTATGTGTCTTCCACCACACAGCCTCAAAGAAAAGATTCTTTGCTTAGCAGATAAAGTCCATTTAAAGCAATATATGGTATATATATATATATATATATATATATATATATATATATATATATATCAAGGGATAAGTTGATAGAAAAGCAGTTTTGAAGCTAACTATAGTCATACCACAAATTCATCAAAATTAGCTCTTTAAAGGTATTAAAATCTAAATAGCTTCCTTCCTTCCCTTAGGAACATCCGTATATATGCACTGTCTTCCTGATGAATTTTACTTACCCAAGCATGTCCTTAGACTCCACAATGACCTCCATGGGCCCTGACAGGGACATGGGAAGTGCATCGCTCCTCCGGGCGGCCGCACACAGTAGCCTAGCTCTCTTTACATTCCCTTGCCCAGCGTGTCCTTGTCACCACAAAGCCCTGCTCTGTCCAGAGCAGGCTGCAGCAGCTGAAATGCTGATGCAGGGAAAAGAAGGAACTTGGAAGAGAGCTGATTGCCACACCTATTGGGAAAGGAGGCGGGGATTCTGCTCCCTCTGAGGAAGCATCCCCAGGGCTAGAGAGACCCCAGTGCAATCGTGAAGGACGGTGCAGTGATCACTGCCAGCACATAGCAGGCTTGCAACACTCAGTCATTCTGGAAGTGGACTAAGAACCCAAGTGGGACCCGAGGGACATGAGTTCAAGTTTCAACTCCGACACAGAATGGCTGCATGTCTTCTGAGTCCATTTCTTTGCTTATTACAGAAACGAAGTTCTAAAAATGAATCTTAGGGGCTAGAGAGATAGCTCAGGGGTTAAAGGCACTTGCTTGCAAATCTGACAGTCATGGTTTGACTCCTCAGTTCCCACATAAAGCCGGATGCACAAGGTGGCCCGTACATCTGGAGTTCTTTACACTGGAAGAAAGCCCTGGTGTGCTCATAAACACATACACACACACTCTCTCTCAAGTAAATAAAAATATTCAAAAAATAATAAATCGTGGTTCCCTTATAGCCTTTAAGGGAGGCAGGAGAGGGAAGGGCTTAAGTGTATGGTATTGCACATATGTAAGTACAAGAACTGATTACAGGGAGGGGAATGGCCTAAGCGAGGCCATGGGAAGAGAATGCAAAAAAGAAGGGCGGGGGGGGGTGTCAATCAAAATTCAAGATAGTGTGAATAGGACTTATATAAACCTACTTTTTTGAATAATGGCACATCCAGAAGTTGTAGACTGTTACTAAAAGATTTTCAGTGCCTGGGATGGGATACCTTCCAGTGAGTTGTTGGCCAAGGAGGTCCTGGTAGCCTCCAAAACATTAAAGGCTAGTGCCAAAGCCCTTGGTTGCCCTTGAGAAACAGATGGTAAGACCCTATTGCTGAAGACATCTCATGCCTGAGAGGCAAGGTCACTGAGAAAGCAAGCTGGTGCTGAGCAGAAAACCTTCTCCCTGTAGACCAGCCAACTGAAAGCTGGAAAAAAGCTGCACTGCATGCAGCCCTATGGGAGACAGAAGTCATCAGCAGTGACTACTCTGGACACTGAATATTCAAGTTTGGCCATACAGACCCAATGACTGAATGGGTGCAATAGTGGCATGTCTACTCTTGGGGTAACCAACTGCTCCATAATTGGACTGAAGGCCCTCTCTAAGGGAGGGAATACATACCTGGTACTGAAGAACCTAAGTAAAAGTCTATGGCAGGGGAGGTCATGAGCCTTAGGGATATAAAGCCTGCTCTTGTCTGGTTAAATATGTATATTATTCCCACCAAGCTGCCCTGAAAGCACTACGCTTAATGTTCATGTTCACATATTAATGCTACTCTCACTTCTGGTTAGAGAAGCTTCTCTTTTCAGAAGGCAATGACCACTGGGATGACCCAAAAGGCAACATAGTGCTAAGAAGAAGGGATAGAGGAGTGCCCAGCACTGAAACACCTCTGTCACACGCTCCATGGCTCAGGGACCATTGCGGAAGAGGGGGCAGATAGAATGGAAGAGCCAAAGGAAGGGTATGACTCCTTATAATGCAACTGCCCAGAAAGAAACTGGCCTCGATATCCATGACCTTGCAGTGCCTAGCAATACCTTCACAAGACTCTCATAATAGAAGAAAAAGATGATGACATAAAATTAAAAGAGAGACTAATGGAGAGAGGGAGGGGATACAATGGAGATTGGAGTTCTAAAAGGGAATGGGGCAAGGGGAGGGAAATATCATGTGTTTTTTGTATGTAAGTATAGAAGTTGCCAATAAAAAAAAAAGAAAAAAAAACAAAACAACTGTTTTCTGGTAAGAGTTTTGGAAACACAGCTTACAGATTTTACTTGATACTTTATGGATTTGCCTAGAAGAAAAGGGATTCAACTGACACATTTTTGTTTGTGGATATTATTTTAAATCTTTTGTTTAATACTTTACAAGTATTCTTGGCTGTAATATTTTTCTAAACATTGTAAAAATTTTGGTATTTGTCAAGAAGTGTTCAACACGCCAAAAATTAATTCTGTGCATAGTGTAAATTGCTAGGTATTTAAATTTAAATATACAAAGGTTTGGACACTTGAAAATTATGGAAATAATGATACCTAAGCAATTACAGCATTAAATGCCTAATAAATTGTATGTTTTCTATGCAAATAATAATAATAATAATAATAATAATAATAAATAAATCTTGGGCTAGGGAGATTGCTCAGACAGTACAAAAGCTTGCCATGCAAACGTGAGGACCTGCGTCACTGCCCAAGAACCCACGTAAAAGACAAGTGTGGTGGTGCATTCTTGTAGTCCCAATGCCAGGGAGACAGACAGGTGGGTGCCCGCGGCGCACTAGCCAGGCGGCCTCGCTTCATTGGCTAAGTTCCAGAACAATGAGAGACTCTGACTCAAAAGAGGTGGACAGCACCTAAGAAATGACACCTGAGGTTGTCCCCAGGCCTCCACACACACGTGCATCTATGTGTACATGCACTCACATACACACATGCATCTGCCCCACACTAACAGACACACACACACACACACAGTAAATAAATCTCTAGGTAGCTTCCAGTTCTGTAATTCCAAGGCCAGCATAGGCATACTAAACAATAAACTCCCCCACAGCTCACTAAGAACACATCCTATACCATCCACAGTGCAGTATGCCTTGTGTGACCCCTCCCATCTGCCCCACCCCTGCTGAGGTGAGACGTAGCAGCCCATTTTTATAGGCGAGGAAACGACCGCCCTTGATCCACGAATCTCCGTGAACAGAAAGGCTCATCACATGCATGCAGTGTTTTGAATTGAAATGGTGACATTGAATCTTTGCGGCGAAAGCTGGAGATGACATCTGCAAATGGAATTTCAGCACCATCGGGTAATTAACGTGCTTGCAGCCTCCACTGGTACAATTCTGACGCACCAGTATTTATGGTTATGGTCGTTCGTGCTACAACCAAATCCATTTCCCACCTGTTATTGTTTTTTTAAAATTTATTAAACCTCCCTGAAGGGTATGAAATATTTCTTTGTGCAGATTCTCCAAACAGGATCCTGAAATATGTGAGCAGAAACACCGAGTATGGATTTACTGTTTAGAAATTTCTGATGCCATAAAACACTACACTTATAACCAGTTCATCATTTATAAAAGTTTATTAGATTGATATGCCTACTGGCTCTCTGATATCTTGCCACTTATTGATATCACTATATCAAATGGTAGGCTGGCATCTAATAGCTATTAATGACTTCTGTATTTTCTTACCTGTTTCATAGTTTTCTTACATTAGGCCTTCTTTTATCTTTATTGATTATCATTCACTCTACTTTTTTAAAAAATTTATTCACATTTATTTACTTGAGAGAGAGAGAGATAGGAGAGGCAGAGAGTAACAGAATGGGTACACTAGGGCCTCCTGTCACTGCAAATGAATTCCAGATGCATGTGCCACCTTGTTTATCTGGTTTATGTAGGTCCTGGGAAATCAAACCTGAGTCCTTATCAGCGAAGCCATCTCTCCAGTCCTTCACTCTACTTTTTTTCCACAGTAAATATCAACTTTGTTTGGGAAATTTTTACATGGTAAGTCTTTGTGGTACTTTTTTCAACTTTCTTTTTTGTAATTTTTTTTGAGACAAGCCCAACAGACTTGCCTTTATTTCATGAGAGAGAGAGAGAGAGAGAGAGAGAGAGAGAATTGACACACCAGGGCCTCCAGCCACTATATTCAAATGCACCACCTTGTGTGTCTGGCTTAGGAGGGATCTGGGGAGTGGAACATGGGTCCTCAGGCTTCACAGGCAAGCACCTTAACTGCTAAGCCACCTCTCCAGCCCTTTTAATTTTTAAAAAAAAAATTTACATTTTTGTTAATTATGAACTTTACTGTATGAACAAATCGCATGTTGGTCATATTTGACATAACTATTTCAACTTTTTGAAGATCTGAAATTATTTCAAAATAATTTTTTACTGTTTAATTTTATTAGTTCTGTGTGTGTGTGTGTGTGTGTGTGTGTGTGTTTTCACATGTGTCACTGCAAGTGTATGTGTGTGCATGCTGCAGGGCACATATGGAGGTCAGAGGACAACCTCTAGTATGGGACCTGCTCTGAACATTGCTTGAGGCAGGGTTTTTGGTCATTCATGACTGCAAATGAATTCCAGGCCAGGTGCTCATAACTTCCGGGACACTTCTGTCCCCACCACCTGTCTGCACCATCTGCACCAGCATCTGCACTGGCAGGGCTGAGATTACAGCTTGATGTGGGTTCTGGGCATCCAAATTTGGGCACTCATGCTTGTGTGGCAAACGCTTTATCCACTGAACCATCTCCCCAGCCCCAAAATAAAAAATTTTAAAGAATATAAAATTTTAATCCTCATATGGGAATCATTTCCTGAATAAGATTTTAAAAAAGGTTTCTTCCTCTTTGTCTCTCTGTCTCTCTCTGTCTCTCTCTTTCTCTCCAGAACCTAGGCCTTTACTAGACACATATGAGGTTCTTTTTTTACATTTTATTGGGAATTTTAATATATGGACAATTACAATGTGGTCATATTCCCATTGGATTATCCTCCTGTGTCTCCCCTCCCCTGCCTCCATTCCCCTGAGGGCCCTCTTTGGTGAGGTACTCACTGTGGGGTCACAGTTACACCAGTCAGGTCACCTACTCTTTTTCTTTTTTTTTAAGTAAAATAGAACAGCTTTTAAATTTACAGGAAAACAAATTGCAGAAACGATAGACTTTCATTATAACTTACACCCTACACCTTAATGTCTATAATACATTGAAAGCAATCAATGAATGGTAGAGTGTTATTAACCAAACTCTATGTTTTATGTGGATTTTATTCACTTTCTCCAAGTTACCTTTCGTAGTTCTTAGATTCCATACCGCATCACATTGTCAACTGGTCCCCTTAGCTTCCCTTGACTTTCCAGCTTTCTGAAACTTGCCCTGTTTTTATGACTTTGGCAGTTTTGAAGAACACTCACTGGTCAGGTAGCTTGTAGAACGTTCCTCTACTTGAGTTTCAGAATTTTTTTCCTCACGGTAAGACTGGGGCTGTGGGTTATGTGAGGATGATGGCTGAGGTAAAGCACCATTTGTTTTTAACATTTTGTCATTCATTCTGGTGTTTGTTTGCTGGTTTGTGGCCTGCTTGACATAAGGGTTACTATGCTGCCGAGGCAGGTCTTGAACTCCTGGACTCAAGCAATCCTCCTGCCTCCACCTCTTAAGTGGCTGAGACTAGGGACATGTGCGCTATGCTATCAATCATCCTACTTTAAAACAGCTTGTGTTTAAGTCAACTAGAAACTTCAAGCAAAGTTGAATCCTAGAAAGGCAAGTTTAACTATAAAACCATTTAGGCCATCACCCTGTGTTTTATACTGGAGAGAATGAGAATGGGGGGAAATGAATGTTTTTATCCATTCTGAGAAACATGCAGACTCGAGATTCCAGCAGGAAGCCAGCTAATTACCAGAGAGGTGTCTAGCAATTCTTTTGAAATGTTTGCCAAGACAAACCTCTGACTAAAACAATCTCAGAGGAAGGCACACTTTAAGAGCAGTGTTGCTTCAGCCATGCACGGTCTCTTTTTCAGAGGGTGCCCTCAAGTATTTGGTTCAATTTATTCCTCTCAAATGACAGAACACCTACAAACAAGCCTGAGTTGGGAGAACATGCTAAGAAATCAGTTCCTTAGAAATTCTTTATATATATATATATACATTTATATATATTTATAAAGTCACAAACTCTGCTCAGTGAAAGATAAGGGAGAACCAGTGGTTTCTTTCTTCAAAGAACAGTATTTTTTAATTTTTCTTTTGAGACAGGAAGGAATAAAATAACCCAAGAGGGGAGAAAAAGAGCTTTACAGCAGTGCTATATATAACCTTCCACCTTTGTAGAGGCACAAAATAATTACGGAAACAAGCTTGGAAAAATAATTTGTAGTGCAAGGAAAGGCTATTAAACTTCAGCTAGCAACGTTAGTCACTCCTGGCATGTGTGAATAAGAATTTAAGTGCTTGGCTGGCTTGCTCACTGTGACTGGATAAATTGTACCCCTCACCCTTGCCTTCTCCCAATTGATATGTTGAAGACCTAACTCCCTGATATTCAGACCATGACTGTATTTGACTTTTATTCATTTTTTTGTGTGTGTTTTTATGAGAGAGAGAGAAAACTGGCACACCAGTGCCTCCAGCCACCGCAATTGAACTCCAGATGCGTGTGCCATCTTGCGTGCATGTGCAAATTTGCTTGCTTGCATCACCCTGTGCCTCTGGCTTACGTGGGATCTGGAGAGTTGAACATGCGTCCCTAGGCTTTGCAGGCAAGTGCTTTAACCACTAAGCCATCTCCCCAGCCCTGTATTTGACTTTTAAGAGGTCACTAGATGATAGGAGGTCATCTAGGTGAATCCAAATCTAGACTGTAACAACGTTCTTATATAAAGAAGTGTAGGGCTGGAGAAATGGCCTAGCGGTTAAGGAGCTTGCCTGCGAAGCCTAAGGACCCATGTTCGACTCTCCACATCCCACGTAAGCCAAACACACAAAGGTGAGGCAAGTGCAAGGTCACACATGCCCACTAGGTGGAGCAAGTGTCTGGAGTTCGGTTGCAGTGGCTGAGGCTCTGGCATGCCAATTCTCTATCTCTCCTCTCTCTCTTTTTCTCTCTCTCTAAAAGAATAAAATAAAGGTAACACCAGATAAAGATGCAAGAAGATGGCAACCATCAGGCTAAGGAGAGAGGCATCTTTGTTGCCTCTGATCTTGGGCTCTCAGCTACCTCCAAGTTTGTGTGGAAATAAATGTGGTACGCATTATAGCAGCAGAGCAAGCCAGTAGCCTCACTTATGTCTAACAGTGAAATATCAAGGGCTAGGAGAAAAGCTCAGAGCACAAGATTGGTGGCCACTATAACCTAACAAAATGTCAATTAATTTAGATGAAGACTTTTTTTAAAAAAACATTTATTTTATTTATTTGAAAGAGAGAAATAGGGAGAGAGAGAGAAAATGAGCATGCCAGGGCCTTCTGCCACTGCAAATGAAATCCAGACACATGTGCCACCTTATGCATCTGGCTTATGTGGGTCCTGGAGAATTGTACCTGGGTCCTTTAGCTTTGCAGGCAAGTGCCTTAACCGCTTTGCCAACTCTCCAGCCCAGATGAAGACTTTTCACAGTTGCCACCTGTCATAATTTCGAATCTAAGTGCAACTGCCACTGACTTCTGGGATTGCAAATCTCTTTTGTCCCTCCCCTCTTTCCTTGCGTCCTTGCCAATGCAGATCAAACACCCCAAAGATAAGACAACAGGGAAGGGGAAAAAAACTTCAAAGCTGTGATTACAGAAAGAAAAAAAACATCTTTTTTCCTTATGTATACTTAAACATAAAGATTTAGCATCGAAATTATTCATTAACTGAGTCCCACTTTTATAACTTTCCATGAGTTCCAAACCAATAATTTCCATTATTCTGCCAGACATCTGCACATGAACATCTCTGAGACAGCCAGCTCAACATGTCCAAGAAGGAATTCATCTTTGTTCTTGGAACCCATTTCTTATTTTCCTGCTCCCATGATGCCTATTAATGGAATTAGTATCCTCCAAGTTGCTCAGGTTCAAAACATAGATGACATCTTCCTAGAATTATTTATTATATTTCATCAAGCCTAACATGTACAACTTCTTTTTAAAAACCTTTGAAATAAATTTGCATCTTTCCACTGCTGGTGTCATAACATTGTGTCATGATTGAATTGGCAGATGTTCTTTTTATTAGTTATACGCTTTAAAAAATGGTACGTGTTATAAAGGATGCCATATTACATTAGGGACAGCCCCTGTCTCCTTATCTATACTCCCACTGCTATCACCAGGCTCAGGCACTCATCCATCATCTTTCATTTCGGTTTCTTGCCTCCTAATTGACTTTTATTGCAGGTTTCTTCCCCAAAAATAGGCTTTCTACAATGGTATGGTTTAAATTTGAAATGTATTCCTCAAAATGTTGAAATTCCTCATATGTTGAAGGCTTGGCTACCAACGCAACTCTGCTTGGAGATGTGCCTGGGATCAGGAGGATGCTAATGTCATAAATGGCTAAGTTCACTGATGAGTTAGCAGCTCAATAGACCATTAGAAGGTGGGACCTAGTTGGAAGGGTGGGTCACTGGATTTGTGGCACTAAAGGATATATTTTGTCTCCAGCCCCCTTCTTTGCCTTTTTGTTTCGTGGATACTAAGGGGTAAGCTGCCTCCTCTGTCACATGCTCCTGCCACCATATACAATGTCTCTTCTCAGGCCCCAAGGAATAGAGCCAGCCAACCTTGGACTGAAATGTGAACTAGAATAAACACTCCTCACATTCTTTACAGGTATTTGGGCGCAAAGTTTTACTGGGAAAAAAAAGGAAAGAAAAGAAAAAGAAGAAAAGCTGGTGCACCAGGGCTACACCCAGAGTTCGGGATCTCAGGATGCCACCCTGAACTGTTCGGAATGTCAGCTTTTATTGGAAATAACCACATGATGTTTATAGTAAAAACAGGATGGGAGTTAAACCAGAAAGTTACATATTGTTAAATGGGGTGGGGGTAGGGCTCTTACAAGAAGTCACAAGCTTACATAGGTCACATAGGCGGAACCGAGGCAAGAAACATTCTATGCTATGAAATCACAAAGATATTTAGAAACAAAGAGATACAGGAAGGTCATGGTACATTGAACAGAGGGATCATCCCATTTTCCATTCCCCGCTCTGATAGGACACTAAGTCAAATCCTTGACTGGTGAAGAACTGTGTCTAGGGTGTTTTCATCTAAGAGGGTATATTGAGTCCACAATACCATGAGTTTAACAGAATTTATGCTATTCTTTATATATCTACTTAGAGCATTAATAATGCAGGGTCCTACGGTAAAGCCTAAGAGCAGTAGTATCGGGGGCAGCAATGGACGAGAGAAGGGAAGTTAGCCATGGAGACCAACTAAACATAGACTGAAAGCAATTATTAGCAGTTTGTCTCTGAATTCTTCTTTCTTTGAGATTTTCTCTAACTAAAACCAGTGTATCTTGGATTATTTCTGACTGGCATAACAAGTTTTATCTAAAGCCATACATAGCCCCCCTTGTTTCACAAAAAGTAAGTCTAATCCTCTTCTGTTTTGTCCCCTCCACTTTCACGGCTGTTGGAGTGGTTAGGATGGCCTGGTGGGGTCCTTCCAGCATCCCTATATGGTGTCTCTTCATCCAAACCCTGTCACCGGGCTGAAAGGGATGGGGACAAACAGGGTGTGTCTGAAAAGCAGCCTTGACTGCTGGAACAATGGACTCCTGGACTCTGTGTAAGACTTGGATAGAAAGAAGCCTTTCATTAGTAAAGTCAGTTATCTGTTCAAGATCCATCCGGGAAGGATGAGGGGATAGTCATACATTTTGCAGGTATTTTTTAATGCTTTATTTATGTATTTATTTTACTGAGAGAGAGAGAGAGAGAGAGAGAGAGAGAGAGAGAGAGAGAGAGAGAGAGAGAACCTCCAGCCACTGTAAACAAACTAAAGATGCATGCGCCACCTTGTGCATTTTGCTTATGTGGGTACTGGGGAATTGAACCTGGGTCCTTGAGCTATGCAGGCAAGCACCTTAACCTCTAAGCCAGCTCTTCAGCCCATGTTATAGGTGTTTTGTCACAGTGATTAAAAAGCTGGCTAACACACACACAGCTGACAGAGCTATCTGCAATACGTGATTCCCTTCTTTGCAGTGACTCTTAATATGCCAAACAAGGAGGCCAAATTCCACAAAGTGGAATTTCTGTTTTCACTAGAGTATTCCTGCTCCACCGTTCAAAGCAATAACTGCTCTCGGGGACACTTGGCTCTGGAGACAGTCATATTCAACGACTAGGCACCTCCAGCCAGGACCTATGTTCTTCTCTTCTGGATTGAGCCATTACAGTCCCAGCAAGAACATCCTTTGCCCAAAATCATTCTTTGCTCCTCCTCTTTCTGTGACCCTACCTCTTCAAAAGAGTTCTGAATCTCAAATCCAAACAGAGAGAGAGGGAGAGGGAAACAGATAGAGAATGGGCACGCCAGCAGTCTCTCAGCTGCTGTGAATGAAATCCAGATGTGTGCGCCCCTTGTGGGCAAGTGTGGCATTGCACCCTTGTGTCACTTTGCATCTGGCTAAACATGGGACCTGGAGAATGGAACCAGGTTCTTAGGCTTAGCAGCCAGGCGCCTTAACTGCTAAGCCATCTCTCCAGCCCCCGTGACTTGCTTTTAATGAATGGAGTATAGCAATGCCACTTCAGAGATTAAGACATAAAGGACTATGACTTCCATCTTGTTCTCTCTTCCTCTCTCTCTCTCTTTTCTTCCTCCCCCTCCTCACCTCTTCTCCTCCTCCTATTCACTTGCTCGATCTGATGAGGCAAGTTGCAACATAATAAACTGATCAGTGGAAAGGCCTATGTGGCTAGGAACGAAGGACATTTTAGTGAACAGCCTATGAGGAAATGAATCAAAATGTGTGAGAGGAGAATAGGGTCCTGCGTGGCTGAAACTTGAAATGACATTGGTCAATACCTTTAATGAAGTCTTGTGAGAGACCCTGAACCACAGAGCACCCTATGCCTTGTCAAATTTATGACTCACAGGAACCATGCAATGTTGTTGTTTTAAGCCAGTAAGTTTTTGTTTTTTTGGGGGAGGTGGGGGCATCATTTGTTATACAGCAGTTACACTCACAAAATAAGAAAACCGGAAGGAAGATCGTAAGTATAGGGCAAGTGAGGGGACAAAAATGCATTCTCAAATCCCCCAAAAGTGAACAAGGAGACTAGCTTGTTTGTCTGACCCAAGCACATTAGTGAATTGACCTAACTCACTGTGGAGCAATGCTGTCCCCAACTGACCCACTACATCTGTCTTTTCACTATGTAGCCACCCATGTCTTTTTTGGCTAGGTCATAACTTAGTTATAGTCCTGGTTCCTAAGAGTGACAAGTGTGAGAGATAAGCCTAGACTCTTCTTGATTTAGCACAGGAAGAGCCTTAAAAGCCTTTATTGCAAGGCTGGAGAGATGACGCACTGGTTAAAGGTACTTGCTTGCAAAGCCTGCTGGCCTGGGTTCAATTCCCCAATATCCACATAAAGCCAGATGCACAAAGTGGCACATGTGTCTGCAGTTCATTTACAGTGGCTAGACGCCCTGGTGTGCCCATTCTCTCATTCTCTCATTCTCTCTCTCTCCTCATAAATAAATAAAAATATTTTTTAAAAGCCTTTTTTTCACAGAGATGTCAATTTCATTCTATATGCATCAGAGAACACAGCTGTATCTTAAGAAAGCTATTAAGAAGATGAGAGGGCTGGAGAGATGGCTTAGCAATTAAGGTGCTTGCCTGCAAAGCCAAAGCACCCAGGTTTGATTCCCCACTACTCTTATAAGCCAGATGCACAAGGTAGCTCATATGTGTGGAGTTTGGTCACACTGGCTGGAAGCCCTGGTGTGCTAGTTCTCCCTCTGTCTGTCTTTCTCTCTCTCTCAAATAAATAAAATATTTTAATTATTATTTGAGAGAGAGAAAGAGGTAGAGAGAGAGACAGAGAGTGGGAGTGTCAGGGCCTCCAGCCCTTGCAAACGAACTCCAGATGCATTTGGCTTACATGGGTCCTAGAGAATTGAACTAGGTTCCTTTGGCTTTTCAGGCAAATGCCTTAACCGCTAAGCCATCTTTCCAGCCCAAATAAAACATTTTTTTTTAAAAAGAAGAAGATGAGAGCCAGGTGTGGCGGCGCACACCTTTAATCCACTTGAGAGTCAGAGGTAGTAGGAATGCTGTGAGTTCGAGGCCATCCTGAGACTCCATAGTGAATTCCAGTTCAGCTTGGGCTACAGAGAAACCCAAGGAGGAGGAGAGACAGGGGTGGTTTGCACTTCTTTATGCCAACAACTATGGAGGCTGTTAGGACCAGCAACACCCAGGCCATACCGACCATTTTCCTCAATTCAATGGAACACAGAGTTGAATGTCCCCAAACCCTCACATCTCTGTTGATTTCCCCTGAAGACCACACTCTTCTATGTCTCAACCAACTACAATGCTACCGCAGGTTGGCTCCAACCTCGACAGCCACCAACTGAGCATTCCTCCTGTGTCATGTGAGAACACAAGCGAGGCTTCTCATGCTGTGCCAGGGAGGGGGATAAAAGAAAACGTGTCATGAAATTCATCCGGGACTGAGATACTTCACAAGATCTGTTCATTTCCCTCAGCGAAACACACTTTCTTCACAAAGAACACTGCTCAGCCACCAGTTGCCAGAACATATGATGCAATGAATGGGGACCAAGCACAGACTGCAGCGGGGACAAAACCCAAGGGAGGGACTCCAAACCTTCCCTCTCTTCAACCCACCCAGACTGGGGATTCTCGGCCTGTCTGTCCCTGAGTCTTTGTTGTTTCAATTCAGATGTGCATAAGTAGGGTGATTGGCCTTTTGAAAATGCTGACAGTGGGCTGGAGAGATGGCTTAGCGGTGAAGGCACCTGCCCGTTAAGGCTAAGAATGCTGGTTCCAATCTCCAGGTCCCATGTGTAGCCAGATGCAAAGTGACGCAAGGGCGCAAACTTGCCCACAAGGGGGTGCATGCATCTGGATTTCGTTTGCAGCAGCTGTGAGGCTGCTGGTGCTCCCATCTCTGTCTTCCTCTCCCTATCTCTCTGTGTCTCTCTGCAAAATGAAATGAAATGAAATGAAATGAAATGAAATGAAATGAAATGAAATGAAATGAAATGAAATGAAATGAAATGAAATGAAATGAAATGAAATGAAATGAAAAAAATAAAATAAAATAAAAAATAAAAATAAAATAAAATAAAATAATAAAAAAGAAAATGCTGACAGTGACAGTGGCTAACGATGACAGCAGGGAAAATGCAAGAAATAAGAAAGGAACTGGGCGTGGTGGCACATGCCTTTAATCCCAGCACTGGGGAGGCAGAGGTAGGAGGATCACTGTGAGTTCAAGGCCACCCTGAAACTACATAGTGAATTCCAGGTCAGCCTGGACCAGAGTGAAACCCTACCTCAAAAAAAAAAAAAAAAAAAGAAAAGAAAAGAAAAAAGAAATAAGAAAGGCCAAGTGTCAGTATAGTATGAGTCTGAAAGATTCTGAGTTGTGAACTGAGAAAATTTTAGAGGGAAGCTGGTGTGTGTGAGGGGTGTGTGTGTGTGTGTGTGTGTGTGTGTGTGTAGAAAGACAAAGGGAAGACAGAATTCAGGAAGTTTTTTACTGTATGTATGGAATCACTACCTCTATTTTTTTAAACATTTTTTGTTATTTTTATTTATTTACTTGAGAGGGAGAGAGAATGGGTGCGCCAGGGCTTCCAACCGCTGCAAACAAACTCCAGACGCGTGCGCCACCTTGTGCATCTGGCTTACGTGAGTCCTGGGGAATTGATCCTGGGTTCTTTGGTTTCACAGGCAAATGCATTACCTGCTAAGCCATTTCTCCAGCCCCACTACCTCTATTTTAGTTATTTATTTGCAAGCAGAAAAAGAAAGAAAGAGAGCAAGGAAATGTGTACACCAGGGCCTCCTGCCACTGCGGATGAACTCCAGATGCATAAGCCACTTTGTACATCTGCCTTTATGTGGGTACTGGGGAACTGAACACAGGCCATCAGGCTTTCCAGGTAAGTGCCTCTAACCAATGAACCATCTCTCCAGCCCCACTCTGCCTCTTTAAAATTGTACTATAGCAAAGATTTCCAGGGTTATTTTTATTATTATGGGTTGTCAAATGGCTGTTTCATTGATTGTGATCCTGGAGACGTGGTCACATGGAGCCTGGTGTAATGGGGGTGGCAGTGAAAAGGTTGCATTTATGCAATGTTTTATTAAATAAAAATGTGTTAAAATGTCTCAATTTTATCGAGTGAATCGATGTTATTGAAAGGAGAAGGGAGGGCCTTAGTTTTCAAAAAACATATGAGGTCTTCTTAGAGGTCAAGGCCTCCAAACAGATGTTCAGAAGTATTGGATTCAGGGCTGGAGGGATGGCTTGGTAGTTAAAGCATTGGCCTGCAAAGCCAAAGGACCCAGGTTCGATTCCCCAGGACCCACGTAAGCCAGGTGCACAAAACTTGGGGGCTGGAGAGATGGCTTAGCGGTTAAGGTGCTTGCCTGCAAAGCCAAAGGATCCAGATTTGCTTGCCCAGGACACCTACAAAAGCGACATGCACAATGCAGTGCATGCATCTGGAGTTCACTTACAGTGGCTGAAGGCCCCGGTGAGCGCATTCTCCCTCTCTCTTTCTCTCTCTCAAATAAATAAATTAATGAAATTAAATAATTTTTTTTTTAAAAAAAGAACAGAACTTTGGCCTGTTTGCTGCTGGAGGAAGGTACAGACTAGATTCACAAAAGAGTAAGAGGATCTATAAAGAAGATTTGAGGCTGATCCTCTCCGAGTTGATAGACACCACCACACCTGGGGCCCTCAGCCAGACAACACAGCACTTGGGAGGCTGAGGTAGTAGAATTGCTGTGAGTTTGAGGTCAGCCTGGACTACAGTAAGACCGTGATCCAAAAAAAAAAAAAAAAACTCCAGGGCCCAAATTTACTGCCTTGTCCTCTTCCTAAAGTTAAGTTAGCTTTGTACTCCTGCTACACATAACTACTTTTTGTCCAAAACAATATTTTTATCTTCTCATAACATGCCAATCTCTACAGACCTTTCATCATCCCCTCCCACCTCCCTTGAACAATGAAACCCAACTGCTCTATCAGTTTAATAAAATAAAGCAGATGCCTTTTGAAAGCTTCCTAAAGCCCATAGAGTTTATGGAAACTTACATTTTTATGCACTTCAGGAAGCTGAGCTGTAACACATTTGAAATCTTATCTTTGGCTACAGAAAAACGCATCTCGTTCTGAGGGGGTTGAGGCTACTAGATGGTGAGAGAGGCCTACCAGCCCCCACCCTGCTCTGTGACACTGAACTTCAAAGCATCACATTGCCACCATTCGCCGGGCTAAGAGGCGTATTCTATGAACGAGGGACCTGAACAGAGCTCAGAAAAGTATTTGGAGGGTACTGACTAAAAGGAAGAAAACAAGAGGTGCATGTCTAAAGTTAAGTCTTTGTAGCTGGGTGTGCTGGTGAGCACCTGGAATCCCAGCACTTGGGAGACTGAGGCAGGAGGATTATGGGTTTCAGGCCAGTTTCAAATTCCAGGCTTGTCTGGGCTATATGGTGAGGTCCTGTTTAAAAAATATTTTTAAAAAGAGTCTTTGCGAGCTGGGCGTGGTGGCGCACATCTTTAATCCCCACACTGGGGAGGCAGAGGTAGGAGGATCGCCTTGAGTCTGAGGCCACCCTGAGACGACATAGTAAATTCCAGGTCAGCCTGGGCTACAGACATCAAATAATCTGTTATTTAGGTATACCATCTTCAACTGAGAACACATGGCTATGGAATCAAAGAGTGACCAGGGTATGGGATTCGTGCGAGCTTTTACTCTCTGTCTGCTGACCCTCCCTTGTGTCCTCACACATCCTTGTCTACAAAACAATCGTCCTTCCATCCACAGACTTCTCTGTCCCTCGCATCACTCTCATCATCATGGACTAACATGCAAGGTCAAAAAAGTACTTCACAATAGTTCTAAGAAGGCTCCGGACTTGGAGTCAGGGATATAGCTCAGTGTTTAATAGTGTTTTCCCCATAAGCATGAAGGCCAGGGACTGGCTGAATTTGATTTCCCAGCGCCCACAGAGATGGGAGAATCAATCGCTGTGGTTCATTGACAGAAAACAGCCGCTCCAGTCTTAATGAAATACGTAAATACGATATAAAGATCACCTGACGTGCTATCATCTCCAAATGTGTACATCTATACACACATATGCATTCACCGCACATAGATTATATCACACACCGCCTCACACATACTACGTACACACACACATACACACACCCCAAAAGCATACACACAAAATGAGACTCAGGACTTGTGGCAGCACCCCAAGCATCATCTATTTCCAGTGACTCTTCTCATATGCAAAGGACTATCAGAATAAAATTCAGCAACTGAAAGCTCAAGCTCCAAACGCCTGTGGTGAGCAACGGTTTGAGATGAAATGGCTTCCATGCCATCTCTGAGGACCACTGGCTTGAGTTTTAGGATAAAACTTGATTGTGCAATGCTGATGAGCTGGGAGACTGAAGGAGACTTTAAAAAACCAAAGTCTTTGGCGGGCCAAGACCTAAATTTGAGGTCTTTCTCTCTAGCAGCAGCTAAGATTATCACTAACACCTAAAAAAGAATTCAAGCATCTGTGGACAGTCACCACGCAGCTTCCTGTGCCAGCAGCCGTTACAGAAGGAACCCAGACATACACCCGGGGTCTGTGCATTAGTGCCAGGAAATGATTTTCAACTACTTTCTTTTAACACCTTCACCCCTGAATTCTCTGTTAACCACAGCTCAACTCAGAGGGTAAAATACACCTATTCATGCCTTTATAAATCTGCACATGTTTATAATTTTGGCTTGGTATGTGAAAACACACTTGGCTATTTATCTTCGAGTCAAGCAGCTGGGCCATCTTAATGGACTGGCTTCTCAACACCAGGCCATTAGGATGCACATTCATGGGTTCCAGGCATGTAAAACACTCTGACCACACTCCCCAAGTCTCCATGGCTCCTGCTACTGCAGACTTCTTCATCAACAGATGGCCAGTGGCCTGTCAACCCCTGACAAAGGGCAAACCAACCTGGAAGTCTTTAAATACATTTGAGGCATTTTCGGACCTTTCCAGGGTGTCACAAATATGAGAAGAAAGAAGATTTCATGTGAAAAGTACACTCACACAAAAAGCAGAACCCAGATGGCTTCTGCCTTCTTTAAATGTATTATTTATTCAAATAATATTCAAATAAATAAATAAGTCCTCTCCCAAAGAGAATTAGTTAATTTTAATCTCTATTATTTTATCAAAATTAAAATTTTCAATCCTACTAAAATAGTTGCACTAGCACCATGACAGTATATATTCTTTGTTACAAATCTCCCATCTTATCTAATTTCATCCTTCCCCCAATCCCTTCTTTTCTTTCCTTTCTTCCTTCCATATCTATCCTCTTATATATAGAAAATTATAATGCAGACACTTGGATGGATTTTTGAATTCACCACATATCAGGACATTTCATCTTTAAATATATTAACATGGACATCTAAGATCAAGAATATACCCCTATATACATAAGACTATTGCCATATATAGGCATTTGACAGAAAGATTATTATTGCCTAATATTTGATTTCTACTCAGATTTCCTCAATTTTCCCAGTTCAGTCCCTTCTTCTCAATCAAGGGCCATCTGGCGCCTTTGGCTGCCATATCGGCATATCTACCTTAATCTACGCAGGCTTCTAGCCTTTGGGGATGGGGGCGTTACCTTTAATGACACCGAGAGTGCTGAAGAGCACAACCAGTTGTTTTGTAGTATGACCCTGGATTTGGACTTGTGATTTCTTTACTGCATCACTAAAACCCATCACAGTTATTGCCAAGTTTGAACATGGCCAATTAACTACTTCATGCTATAGAAAGCCGGGTGTGGTGGTGCACACCTTTAATACCAGCACTCAGGAGGCAGAGGTCGGAGGATCGCTGTGAGTTCGAGGCCACCCTGAGACTACATAGTGAATTCCAGGTCAGCCTGAGCTACAGAGAGACCCTACCTCGAAAAACCAAATAATAAATCAATAAATAATAAAAATAGAAGCTATAAGGTCTTCACACGAAAACCTAACCATTTGTAGGACAACAGTTGTTCAAAATCTTAGTGCTGGGCTGGAGAGATGGCTTAGCGGTTAAGGCGCATGCCTGTGAAGCCTAAGGATCCAGGTTTGATTCTCCAGGTCCCACATAAGCCAGATGCACATGGTGGCACATGCATCTGGAGTTCGTTTGCAGGGGCTAGAGGCCCTGGCATGCCCATTCTCACACACACACTCTCTCCCTCTCTCTGTCTCAAATAAATAAATGAAAATAAAATAAAAAATGTTTTTTAAAAAAACTTAGTCCCCAAATCTTAAGAGTTGGCTTTTCTCTTTCTGTGCAATAGCTCATTTTCTCCTCTATCCAGGGATACTATCTGTAGTCTGAGATGGAAAAGCACAAGTACTCCAGGTTTTACAACAGTGGCTTTGTGTTAGTCAGATCTTCATAAATATGTGGGGTTTTTATCAAGAAGAGCAGTTGGAGAATATCATATGCAAAAGAAATAGTATGAGAAATGGGAGTGAATTGTGCTTGAGGAACAGGAGTCAACTGCAGACAACTCCAGGCCAGTGACCAAAGAGATATGGACGAGTGGATGGACTGGGGAAAGGTCCAAACTTCTTCAGAGCACGTGCCTGTGTTGCCGTGGGGAACCAGTGGGAGGGAGTTGTCACGAAAGCCTGACCTGAATACCATTAGGGACGACCTACAGGTCAAGCACATGGAGAGGTTTTGAAAAGATGGCAGACATCCAGGCTGAGTTGCCCAACAGACACACAGAGGATATCCAGGTGGGGCAGTCCTAGACTAGATGTAGGGAGGAGAGCACTGGGTAAGGAAGGCTCATTTGGACCAATGCTATGGAAAGCTCAAGTCAGGAAGACAGACAAGAATGTGAGCGTAGAAAGGGAATGGTCTGGCTGGAGAGATGGCTTAGTGGTTAAGGCATTTGCCTGCAAAGCCAAAGGACCCAGATTCGATTCCCCAGGACCCACGTTAGCCAGATGCACAAGGGGGCGCATGCATCTGGAGTTCGTTTGTAGTGGCTGGAGGGCGTGGCGTGCCCATTCTCTTTCTCTCTCTCTTGCTCTCTCTTTCTCTCTCTCTGCCTCTTTCCCTCTCTCACTCTCTCAAATAAATAAATAAAAGGAAAGGAAAGGAAATGGCCTATAGGTTTGTGGAGAGAACACCGGAGGTATATTGATATAATGGAGAAGAGCAAGTGGTTTGCCTGTTTCCTGAAAGGGCCCCCCAGCTTGAAGGTTTTTTTTTTTTTTTTTTTTTTTTTTTTGGCTTGTTTGTTTTTAATGCTGAACTGAAGGTAGTTGGAAGAAAAGAGTTTGGCTGTAGGCGGGGAAACATTAATCAACAGAGCAGTACTTGACTATGTTTTTAGGAGGGCAATTTTTAAAATGCTAAACAATCAAAGGATAGTAATATTTAACACTGGAATATTAAATAGGGGCTCAGGTAATACATTAGTTAAGAAGATATAAGGGATACAGGGGGCGGGAGAGATGGCTTAGTGGTTAAGGCACTTGCCTGTGAAGCCTAAGGACCCAGGTTCTGTTCCCCAGTACCCACATAAGCCAAATGCACAAGGTGGCACATGCGTCTGGAATTCATTTGCAGTAGCTAGAGGCCCTGGTGTGCCCATTCTCTCTCTATCCACCTCTCTCTCAAATAAGTAAATAAATAAAATATTTTTTTAAAAAATAAAAATTATATAAGGGATAAAGGGTGAAAGCAAGCATGGAATTTCTTAGCCAGAAATAAAACACAAACCAGTTAGGAACAGTGAAGTAAAAAGGAAATGCAAACAGACAGGGGGCGTCACATCAAGTTCACAGAAAGAGAGCAACTGAGGGGGCCCCTTGCTTGGTTCAAATTGCTCCAGAGTAGAGGCAACATGTGAAAAATATTATGTGATATGATTTAAAAAGTATATCAAGCTACATGCAGGTATTTCAGACCTGCACTTTTCTAAAAATCATTTATGGTTCACATTGAACATAAGGCTTCAATGTCCCCCCCCCCCCACCCATCCCTAGCCACAGCACAGAGCTAGTGGCTTCTGTTCCCTAGAGTCCCTGAGGGTTCCTTGACTTCACCTGCAGGTTTTGCTTCAGTGACATTGAACCCTGGCGTTCCAGGGTCAAGAGCTGCTACAGGGTTGGGACCAACCAGGTGTCTGTCAGTCATTAAGACTATAGCTTTGGGTTGGAGAGATGGCTTAGCAGTTAAGGTGCTTGCCTGCGAAGCCTAAGGACCCACGTTCGATTCTTCAGAACCCACTTAAGCCAGATGCACATGGTGCTGCATGTGTCTGGAGTTCATTTGCAGTAGCTAGAGACCCTGGTGCACCCATTCTTTCTCTCTCACACACACATAAATAAATAAATGAGTAGTTCTAAAATAATATATCAATAATACTCATATACTGATTGGTGGTTTGCTTTACAGATTGATCCAATTCATTCATCAGTCTGTCATTTCTCTAGCTATCTATCCACCTCCCTATTTATTATTTACTTGGCTACATTAATTTGACAACGGAGGACTTTTTTTTTATAAAGGAAGAAATTTATTTTTCATACGTTTGGAGGTCAGAAAGTCCAAGAACATCTCTAACTCACTACCAACCAATGCCGGAAATAAAATGCACACACAGAAAGAGCGGTCCTTAAAATAAAGAAAGCATCCAGTTTATTCTACTTGCTGACACCATGTGCCTTCCTACCAGGACCCCCACAGTTTCTAAACACAATAGTTGCTTGTCACATCTAATTTTAACCAGTCATTGTGATATAACTAAAAAACTTTGAAACAATCAGTAAAGCCTGTGCAGGAGCCAGCCTAAATTCTTGACATTTTTCTCATTGTTTTCTGCAAAAACACATGCACAGAAGAAAAAAAAAAACATCATAAGAGAAACAGTCAGTGAGACTTTACCAGGCCACATACATTATTCTCAGCTTGGCTTGTATATACACGTGCAGGGGTGTGTGTGTGCACACTTGTGTCAAATTCCCTCCAGAACTAAGGTTTGGTTGTCATGCTGATCCTTGAGCTCTTTGCTTTTTCTGTTCTAAAGGTAGCACCAATTAAATCACTAAAATTTGTTGCCAAGAATTAAACATTACAGGCTGGAGAGACGCCTTCGCAGTGAAAAGTGTTTGCTTGCAAAGCCTGATGGCCTGGGTTCAATTCCCTAGTCCTCATATAAAGCCAGGTGCACAATGTGGTGGGCACATACCTCTGGAGTTCATTTGCAGTGGCAGGGGACTCCAGTGTACCCATGCTCACTCTCTTTCCTGCCTGTTGCTCAAATACATAAATAACAATATTTCTCTAAAGACTTAAACATATCAATGCATGAAAAAAAATATCCTATCTGGTCCAAATGTAAGTGCTACAGAGTTCACACGTGTGGGTTCTGAAGGGCAAGGGCTGTGCTCACACAGGTCGCCAGGTGGCACCGAATCACCTTGGTGGGGGTGAGGGGACTGTGTCTTTACAATAGTTGGTTTACATATGGCTAGAACTGTGGCATTTAAACCAAAGTAGTGTTTTAATACTAAAAGCAGCAGCTCAATATGAAAGTTTCTCTGTCTCCCTTCCCCATGGCACTGGAATGTACTGAAGCCCTGAAATGGGAACATGTAATTAAATCACATTCCTTCCCTGGGGTCAACCCAATTATCAGCCTCTCACCCTAAGACAAATTTACCTCTTTAGGACTGAAGGACTTTATCACTCCTGGGAAAAATACAAACAACGATTAAGATGCCATTTAGACAGCCTGGAATGTTTCATGTTGAAGTGACCTTAGTATAATAGATTCAATGCATTCTCGTTCAAGTAGGGTATACATTGCAGGAGGGAACTGTAATAAATGGCACTGCCATGACCCTTAGGTTAGAGCAAAGGCATATTGGAAAATAAATCTCAGTTCTGGATACTCACCAATCCTGCAATGGGGGTAGGCAATCTATTGATCTTTTTAACAAGTCCTGGCTTTATAGCATTCAGCAACCTGTCATGAAAAAGGCAGAATGTCAAGTGAGACGTAAAGCAAGACGAATGACACAAATCACCTTGATCCGGAGCCACCGCCAAATTGCTGAGCAGGAAATGTGGTGAATTTAAAGCGCATATAAATCCAAATAATCTATCAGCCGTCATGCATGGAGGGGTTGACCTTTGCCCACACCAAGTCTGCCGATGGCAGGTGGAATTTTTAGAATTTAGAAAAGTCAGGAGAGAAGAAAGGGAAGAGGCAGAGGGGTGCTTCAAGTGAATGGACATGAGCTGGATTCAGGTTGGGAGGGAACTATCTAGAACTGGAGCCAGGTATTACAATGCAGGTAAGGCATGTTGCCAATTCTTCTGGCTAGGGCAGGGGCCTCTCCAAAGATTCACTAAGTTCAGAGACCAACTTATATCTTTTTTATTTTTTCTTTTTAGTTTAATAAGGTAGGGTCTTGCTCTAGCCCAGGCTGACCTGGAATTTGCTATGTAGTCTCAAGATGGCCTCAAACTCATGGTGATCCTCCTACCTCTGCCTCCCAAATGCTGGGATTAAAGTTGTCCCCCACCATGCCAGACCCAACCTGTATCTTTGCAAGTGATTTGCCAATACAAATTCTGTCTCCAGGCCATATTTATACTTTGAGGAGAGTGGCTTGTTAAATGTGGTTGAATTTCATTTTTAAAAAATGGAAGACTCCATTTCCTAAGAGGTTAACCAATCCTGCAGATTTTAAACAAGGTTAACCACGATTCCCTAGGTATAAAAATTATTTGAGCAAAAGATTTTCAGGGTATGGGCTGGAGAGATTGCTTAGTGGCTAAGGTGCCTGCCTGTGAAGCCTAGGAACGCCCGTCCAATTCTCCAGGTCCCACGTTTAGCCAGACACAAAAAGTGACGCAATGCTGCACTTCCCCACAAGGGGGCACATGTGTCTGGAGTTCGTTCACAGCAGCTGAGAGGCCGCTGGCACACCCATTCTCTACCTGTCTGTCTGTCTCTCTCTTTTTCTCTGTCTCTCTCACAAAAAAAAAAAAAAAAAAAATTTTCAGGGTACGATTAAAATCATGTAAGAGTGGGAATACAAGCAAAGGAATGCCAGATGAATACCTAGAAATGCTGTCTTCAGGAATTATAAACTCAGAGTGAAGAGAAATAAGGACCCCAAGTTATAAAACATGGTTAGCATCAGAGCAATGGGTAAGATGTCATATTTGCAAATTAGATTATGTCAAAAGGAACAATTGACAGTAACGGGCTACAGGATGGAAACACCTCTTTCCACATCCAAAAACTAGGCAGTTAAGGGCTGGACAGATGCCTCAGTGGTTAAGGCGCTTGCCTGCAAAGCCTAAGGACCCCATCTTCGACTCTCCAGATCCCATGTTAGCCAGACACACAAAGGTGAGGCAAGCGCAAGGTTGCACATGTGCACAAGTTGGCACACACGTCTAGAGTTGGATTGCAGTGGCTGGAGGAGGCCCTAGAGTGCCAATTACCTCTCTCTCTCTCTTCCTCCCTCCCCCCCCCTTACTAACACTCTTACTATCTTGCATAAAAACAAAAAGGCCAGTCTGTTGGGCTTGCCTCAAAAGAAACAATTAGGCAGTTAAGTAATTTATCTCAGGGTACCACGCAAAGAGAAATCAGGACAGGAGTTTATTAGCACTCAAGAACCAATAAGCTACAGTCCATGGGCCAACGTGGCTCAACACCTGTACTATAAATAGTCTCATGGCTACATAGTCACGTTCATTTATGCACTGTCTGCAGCTACTCTGGTCCTGTAACAGTGGCGTTCCCTACTTAGGATAGAGAGCCTATGGCCTACAAATTTTCTCTGGTTGACCCTTTATAGAAAATATTCTCTGCTATATTTCATGCACTCCAAGACTACCGTGAATTTTGAAGGGCCCACATTTGAGAGGTTGCTACAAGTCATCAATAGAAATCCCTTTAAATAGTCTGACATGACTACATATTGCCATATAGAGAAATGGCCCTACAGTGCTATAACAGGATGGTCTACATTTGCACCAAAGATGCACTGCCTGCTCTTGGTATTTTTCACTGTGAATCCAACTGTGGTCCTAGCAGTGGGATTTTTTGCCCACTGAGAGCCACATTGGATCCTCTTTTGTCATGAGCACAGTTAGCTTTACCCATGGATTTAATCTTTTTTAAGAAAGAATGTCTTTATAGTTTATTTGGGAGTTGCTGGTTTTCAATTTGGAGGCACAGACTTCCCACTTTACCACTTAGAAAACTGAAGTCTGGGCCTGGAGAGATGGCTTAGCAGTTCAGGCGCCTGCCTGCTAAGCCTAAGAACGACCGTTCGATTCTCCAGGTCCCACATTTAGCCAGAGGCAAAAAGTGATGCAAGGATGCAATGCTGCACTTGCCCAGAAGGGGGCACACGCATCTGGAGTTCTCTCACAGGGGCTGAGAGGCCACTGGCATGCCCTTTCTCCCTCTCTCTCTGACTCGCTCCAAAAAAAGAAAGAAAAAGAAAGAAAACTGAAGTCTGGCGCTGCTGTGTACCTTCCCCAGAGGTTCTCAGAGCCCCATCCCCACTAGACCTAGCCTCTAAGTGTCCTGCTTAGTGTACTCTCTCAGATGGTGTTAAAATCTGGTTTAAAATGTACACGTAAGCCAGGCATGGTGGTGCACACCTTTTATCTCAGCACTTGGGAAGCAGAGGTAAGAGGATTGCTGTGAGTTCAGAGTTAGTTCCGGGTCAGCTTAGGTTACAATGAGACCCTCTCTCAAACAACAACAATAACAATAAATGTACATACTGTCTTCAAAGTGATTTTTAATAAATATTTTATTTAGTTATTTGAGAAAGAGAGAGAGAGAGAGAGAGAGAGAGAGAGAATGGGCACTCTAGGGCCTCCAGCCACTGCAAAGAAGCTCCAGCCACATGCATCACCTTGTGCATCTGGCTTACATGGCTACTGGGGAAATCAAACCTGGGCCCTTAGGCTTCGTAGGCAAGTGTCTTAACTGCTAAGCCATCTCTCCAGCCCCTAAAGTGATTTTTCACAGAATGCTTAAGATTCGCTACTTGTCTCATTAGTCCTTCACGATGTTATTTTAAGCTGAATTTAAAGCAACATTTGCATATAGTATTGACAATTCAAAGAGAATCAAAAGGCTATTTGGTAAAATGTAGGTCTTGCTGTCACCACATTCCATCACATCCCCACACAGCCTGTTACCTGAAAGCAACAGAAAAAACTTTCCAGAGGAAAAAAAAATTAAATACATATAATTAAGAAAATCCAGGTGTATGGAGCTGGAGAGATGACTCAGCGGTTAAGGCATTTGCCTGCAAAGCCTAAGAACCCAGGTTCAACTCCCCAGCACCCTCATAAAGCCAGATGCACAAAGCAGCATCTAGAGTTCTTTTGCAGTGGCTGGAGGCCCTGGTGTGCCCATCCTCTATCCGTGTCTCTCACTCTCCCTGTGCTTCTCTCTCAAATAAATCAAGAAATAAAATATTTTTTAAAAGATATCTTTTTTGTCATCTGCATTTAGAAGATACATTGACATTTTTAGTATTGAAGGCTCTACCAGATCCTCTTTTAACATGATCTTGTTATAAATATTTGACTTGTTATAAATATTGACTTGTTATAAATATTTCATGTATTCATCATGCATAGCTTTTTATATGGCACAAACTTCCCTGTCACATTAAGTTTTTAAAATAAATAAATGAGGGCTTAATGGTTAAGGTGCTTGCCTGCAAAGCCTAAGGACCCAGGTTTGATTCCCCAGTACCCACGTAAGCCAGATGCACAAGGTGGTGCATGCATCTGGAGTTCATTTGCAGTGGCTGGAGGCCCTGGCACATCCATATTCGCTCGGTCTATCTCTCTGCCTCTCTTAAATAAATAAATAAATAAATAAATAAATAAATAAATAAATAAATAAAATTGAATGAATAAAGCAAGCTATAGTGCTAAATTTTATCATTTTATTTATTTATTTATTTGTTTGTTTGTTTATTTATTGCTTCTGTGTGCGTGCGTGTGTGTGTGTGTGTGTGTGTGTGTGTGGTGTGGCATGTGTGGTGCGTCTACATGTATGTGGCCTTGCAGCACACTATACACTCATCTGAGCCTGCAGAGGAGTGGAGGGGAGGATCCTTCACCTACAGCGACCCAACAGGAATGTCGGATGTTTGCTCCATTGCTCTTCTGCCTGGTCTTGTTGTGAGCTGGAGTCTCTTTGCTAATTCCAGAGCTTACAGGGCTCTGGAGCTCTCGTAATTCTTGGTTCACTGTTCCCCTGTGGGACTGGGGTTACAGGTATGGATATCCACACCCAGCTTTTTCATGGGATCTGAGGATTTGAACTCTGGTGGTTTCAGGCCCTCATGCTTGTGCAGGCAGCACAGTGAAAGGCTGAGCCATCTCTCCAGCCCTAGACCTTAATTCAAAGAATGGCTGAAGCTATGATTCCTCAAAATATTGTAATATAAATTTAAAAAGCAAGAGTGCTCTTACATGTTTAGAATATTTCAAGATTGGTGCAGCTGTATTTTTTTTCATGTATTTTCTCTCCTAATCCTTTACACCATTTATAATACACAACAATAAAGGATCGTATTGAATTAACTTTGCAGAAAGGGCCAGCACCTGCCGATCTTGTATTGTCTATCAAACAAAAGACACTTTTTTAGTGTATTGGGAAACAAATGGGACAGTCAATAATATAGCCGCAAGTGAAACTCGTCAAATTGCATAGGAGACTATGTCAACTAAAATGGAAATATTTTCAATAAAAACCTGTTAATGTCCTGCTCTAAAGTGGTGAAGCTGATGATGTTGTCCTATATTAATGTACTTTCAGAGGTGCATTGTCACCCCAAAGTTCTGTGCCATGACAGGTCATATGTTGGTGTCATCATTTGTATAATCCTAAATAGATGTGATGATATTGAAGAATCCTGTACAGCTGACCTGTAGCTGAGCTGAGACAGTTGTCACCCCTTGGGCCAGTTAGTGTAGGTTTCACCAGGTAAATCCAACAGTCATGAGCTATGAATTACTAGGAAGTCACTTGATAGGGTTATAGTTTCCTCTTTAAAAGAATAGGGGTTAAAAAGCCCTCTCCTTCCATCTCGGATTGGGCTGAGCATCCGATAGGATGGTGCCTATTGTTCATTCCTGATAAATTCAAACTTGACTCTTCTCTTGTTTAGTATGCTTCGTATTATATTTAGTATGATATTCTACTGGGGAAATTCAAGTTGTTTGATTTCAACTTTTCCATTAACCAGCTGCCAAAGACTAAAATGAATTATTTGTCTTTCTGGCCACCTTTGGAATGAGTTACATCAACAAATGTTATGTAGTTTGCCTACATAGGTCTGGTGCAAAACTAGAAATAGTAAGAAAATTATGATCTTGGATAAGCCTCAATTATGAAGGAATTTAATAGCACTGAAGGTAAGTAAAAATAAATGTGTTCTTATATAATAAGTTGACCTATATAAATTTGTATATTCTTAAAAATAAGAATATAAAGGCAAATGCCTTATCCCAGCACTCAGCAGGCAGAGGTAGGAGGATTGCCATGAGTTTGAGACCATCCTGAGACTACATAGTGAATTCCAGGTCAGCCTGGGCTAGAGCTAGACCCTACCTTACACCCACCCACCCCCCAAAAAAGAATATAATTTTTTTCTCTTTTAAAAGCATTTAATTTTTTTTTTATTATTTGAGAGAGAGAGAAAGAAAGAAAAAGAGAAAGAGAAAGAGAAATAGAGAATGGGCATTACCAGGGCCTTTAGCTGCTGCAAACAAACTCCAGGTGCATGCACTACCTGGTGCATCTAGCTTACGTGGGTCCTGGGGAGTCAATCCTGGGTCCTTTGGCTTTGTAGGCAAGTGCCTTATCCACTAAGCCATCTCTCCAGCCCTCAAACAACATTTTATTTAATTATGTGCCAGGAGAGATGGGGGTGGGATAGGGGAGGCATGCCAGGGCTCCCTACCACTGCAAACAAACTCCAGATGCATATGTCACTTTACGTGGGTATGAGGAATTGAACCTGGGCCAGTAGTCTTTGCAAGCAACCACCTTTAACCACTGAGCCATCTCCCCAGCCCTTTAAATTCTTATATTCTAAATCTAAAACACAGTGTGACCCTTCCATCGTAAGGCCATTCTGTATGTTTCTTCTTGTATTCAACAAATGTTTATTGTGTATGCATCATATCTACACTGGAGCTGGGTGAGGGATGCAAAGGAAATCATGGAAAAGTCCAGAGTTCTTTCTCAAGAGCCATGCTCACTAGTAAATTTAGAGCTTGCCGGAAGGCCAGGACACAGCACATATGTGATTCATGGCCATCCCACCTAACGAATGGCCATGGTGAGTTAAAGACCTGTGAGGCATGTGTTCTATTAAATTCAGTTCTTAAAAGATTAACTATGGGGCTGGATTGATGACTTAACCATTAAAGCACTTGTCTGAAAAGCCTAAGGACCCAAGTTCTATTCTCCAGATCCCTCTAAGCCAGATGCACAAAGTTGAGGCAAACGCAAGGTTGCACATGCCCACTAGGTGGCACAAGTGTCTGCAGCTAGATTGCAGTGGCAGAGGTCCTTGTGGGCCAATTCTCTCTCTCTCTAAAATAATTTTAAAAAAATTCAAAAAGGACTAACTATGGAGTTCCTTTAAAAAAAAAAATTTTGTTCAGTTTTTTTGGTTGTTGTTGAGCCAGGGACAATATTAAGGTCTGACTCAACCACAGACTGTATTTTATAACCCTCAGAAACCCATATCCAGTATGTGATAGCCTCTCAACCATTGCTTGATGATTGTCAAATACAAAGTGAAGACACGTTTTTCTGCCTATACTACTTTTAAAAACCCTGTCCAGTCTTTACTCTGGGGGAAAGAGATCCTGTTACACATAGGCCATATACATACTCCAAAGGGGCATGGTACTAGGATCATAGCTACAAAGGTGCATTACAAGACCTTACCTCGTGAACTATACAGCCAGGGACATGAGTTGTTATTGGACTGTAATAGGAACATTAAAGGTAAAATGTTGAAAGGGCTGTAATTGTAAAAGGATTGCATGTACTCTATAAACCATTCACTTTCAGAAATTCGATTTTCACAATTATACTAGAGTTTGGGAAAGAGCAAGGTTGCTATCTACACCTTAAACACAGGGTTGGAAGTTCATGCTTAATCTCACGGGGAATCACTTTGTTCTGTATGACAAGAGATTACATCATCATCTCATTAGCTGGGTTTGCACAGCTGCAATAGGCAACCGTGATCGCAAAATTGCCCACTTTGTGTCCCTTTTAATTTCATTCCATAGTGTTTTTCTATGTGAGCTCCTTGATCACTTTTTGAGTTTGGCTGGGGGCCCTGGAGGAAGGTATGCGCACTTTCATTGAGTCTAGCATGGCATCTGATTTTGAACCTCAGCATGTGATCAATTTAACCTTGACCATAAACCTGTTACAGATGTCATTTTTTCAAGTTTTCAGAGTTGCCTTGGCAGAACTAAGAAAATGAACAAGCTCTTGAGGTCAAACGAAATGACTAAAATATAGGGGAAAGTGAAACCTGAACCAAAGAGAAATTTCATATGAACAAAACACTGCTGGAATGCAAATTGCCATCATTAATATCTACCAAATGTTTTGGGGGTACTGCACATTGTCCAGAATAGTGACAGGAAGGCGATACTTAAACCACTTGCTTTGTGAATACCCAAGAAGACATCATGGGAGATTTAGAAAGGTTTTTGTATACTTGGAAATCCTAGATCAAGCTGAGCCTATGAATCAGAGGGCTCACTGATGCTATTATTCTAACAGCTTCTGTTTAAAAAACTGCCCACCAGGGCTGGAGAGATGGCATAGTGGTTAAGGTGCTTGCCTATGAAGCCTAAGGACCCAAGTTCGATTCCCCAGTACCCACCTAAGCCAGATGCACAAGGTGGCACATGTGTCTGGACTTACTTTGCAGTAGCTGGAGGCCCTGGAGTGCCTGTTTTCTCTCTCTCTCTGTCTCTCTCTCACACAAATAAATAAAATGTATATTTAAAAAAACTGTCCACCAACTCAGCTCTCCAAGTTCACCTTCCTTCTCTTACAGCCCAGAGCTACACGATATTCTCCAGCCTCCTTTGCAATTCACTACAGGTGTATAACAGAGTTCTGGCCAATGGAGTTTCAGGGGAAGTAACACATGTCACATCCAGACTTGGCCCTAAAAACCATGCCAATCATTTCTCCTTATCTATCTATCTATCTATCTATCTATCTATCTATTTATCTATCTATCTATCTACCTATCATCTACTTATGAGAGAGAGAAAATGGGCATGCCAGAGCCTCCAGCCACTGCAAAAAAACTGCAGACACATGTGCCACCTTGTGCATCTGGCTTATATGGGTACTGGGGAATCGAACCTGTGTCCTTAGACTGCGCAGGCAAGCGCCTTAACCACTAAGCCATCTCTCCAGCCCATTTCTCCATTCTTTTTCCTCCAGTTTACTAGTTAGATGTTGATATCCAGGAAGTTCCTGGAAGCCATGTGTAGAGGATGGGGTCTATATTAGATCAAGTCCATGAATAACTGCTTAGAGCCCGTCTCATCTCTTTCCTGTTGTCAAACTTAGGCTTCATGAGTAAAATCACGTTTATATATTCAACTGCTAAAACCACTGATATTTAGCAATTGTTGGTTATAAAATTCAACACTACTTTTTTAAAGATTTATTTTAAAGATTTAATTATTAGAGACAAAGAGGGGGAGAGAGAGAGAGAGAGAAATGGGTGTGTCAGGGCTGTTAATCACTGCAAACAAACTCCAGATGCATGCGCCACCAGTGCATCTGGTTTATAGGGGACCTGGAGAATCAAACCTGGGTCCTTAAGCTTCGCAGGCAAGTGCCTTAAGTGCTAAGCCGTCTCTCCAGCCCTCAACACTACTTTAACTATCACAACACACAAGGAGAACTTTTTTTTTTTTTCCAATAACAAGGAACCCTATTTGGTAAACTATATTCAAAAAAAATCTTGTCCCAAATGCAAAACTAAACACCTACGCACATTTTTCCTTGGATTTTATCATACAATCTATAAACATGGAAAGGAGTAAAAAGCATTTATCTGAAACTCTTAGGGTCCTTTGGATTAACTTTCCATCTCTCGCACCATGCATTGCTTGTATAAACATTCCTGCTGTCTGGAAATGGTGGAATTTGATAACTAGAAGAGACCTGAAAACCAATTTAAATGATCTAGATAAGAGAATGGACACCCAATAAGGTCAAGGCACATTGTCTGGGTTACAGTTCCCACTTTGAGATCCCAAATTTGGATTCTTAAATCAAAGCAGAATCCTTTGCTATGATTTTATTTTTTATCATCTTATTTATTGATTGATTTGCATTTCAACAAAGAATCTCCAGCCACCCATGCTCAACCTTCTTACCCAACCTGCCTGCAGCACCCATACTGACTATTTCCAAAACCCAAGCTCCTTCCCTCTACCAATGACTTTCAGGCTCCCCAGGGCCACAGGACACCCTTGGATACCTTTGTGTTATAAGCAAGTCCCTTTGCCCAAACTGCCTTTCTCACTATGCCATCTACTCAAGGTCTCTCCTGCTCTTATAAATGACCAGCTTAAGATGGCCTGTGTGATCAGTGGATCGGGACAAGAGAACAATTTAGTATAAACAAAGCGGAGACTGAAGTTCCATTGACTCAGGCAGTATGTGCAATCACCATGGTGCTGTGGCTGTGTAGTAATTACGCATCAATGGCTGCAATTATCACTTCTTTGCACAGCTAAAAGCCTGGTTCTCCTGGGTTTACTGCCAGGAGTGTGGAGAAGACCCTTGGCAAGTGAAACAGCTGGATAACTGCTCAGAGGACTTCTGTATCTAGTCCCTGGTGGGTAAGAGCCAGCCTCCAGCCCCAGCACTCCTTTAACAAGAAGTTCCCAGAACCAAGAAGCCCAGGATTTGGATCCGAGAGTAATAGGACTCTCCAGAGACAAAGAGCTGGGTTCAGATCCCAACTCTGCCACTCACTATGCAAGCTAAGCCGTCAACAACCAGGAAGCCTGAGTTTCCTCTTTTGCAAAACGGGGACCAAAATATCCTCTGGGAATAATGGAGGGCGTGAAGTGAGATAGTGTATGTAATACACTTGGCACAGGCCTGATGTAGCGCGCGCGCACGCACACACACACACACAAGGGCAGGCACTGTGATCATTTCCTTGAAGCAGGTTTCCACCCTCCCGCAGGTGGAAGTCTGATGTGTCAATGTGGCTAGATTGTCCTCCCCAGCATCCTGCCTGGGCGAGCGCTAGGCTGCAGAGATGAAGGAACACAGAAAGTGAATGAGCTCATGTTTGTCCAGCATGGGCGTTGTCTCTGGGTGGCGAAGGGTGGCAGAAAAGCAGGGGAAGGAAGGAAGGAATGGGAGGATGCCCACAACCAGAAGGCAGCAAGGAGCTCCAGTGACAAATGGCCCAAGGTTGTAGCTGTAGCCGTGCTTTCTGCCAAAGTCTAACTGGCCTCTATGTCCCGTCCCCTGATCTTACTTGCTTTTATTTTTTTTTTGGGGGGGGGGTTTCGAGGTAGGGTCTCACTCTAGCCCAGGCTACCCTAGAATTCACCATGTAATCTCAGGATGGCCTCAAACTCACAGCAATCCTCCTACCTCTGCCTCCCGAGTGCTAGGATTAAAGGTGTGCACCACCACACCCGACTCTGACTTGCCGTCTTATAGGTGGTAGGGAAGTGTCAAGGACTGCACAGGTCCTTGGGGGTTCTAGAAAGGGGAGGTGCATGCTCATATGTGGTTGAGCCTACTATTTATTCATTCCCACATATCATTTTTATCCATTTTCCCAACACCAACTAAGCCCCAGCTCTAGTACACAAGCCTTCCCTATCAGGGACTCGATTTTTGTTTGCTGAATGAATTGATAATGGAATAAGTCATAACTACAAAGTATGTGGAAAACCGAAACCATCAGTCTGGAAACTATAACAGACTCAGGTCCACGAACACATTTGCAACTTTTGGTGTCTGACCACAGCTGAATGTTGGGTTCAGGCAACCACATCAGAAACGGATCATGTGATCTGTTTCTAGTTCATTCCTAGCAGTTCTCATTTTACCAGGCATCTATCTGTTGGTGTGTGGGACACAGGGGTGGGAAGACTGGAGACAGCTCCTGTTCTTTCCAGCTGGGAGCTGGCTATTCCCAAAAGGAGGCAGTGAGGTCTCTGGGGCCTTCCTTTAAAATTTTAAAGAATTTATTTACATACATATGTGTGCATGTGTGTATGAGACAGACAAAACGAGAGAGAGAGAAACAGAGAGTATGGATGAATCGTGGCCTTCTGCCACTGCAAACAAACTCCACATGAATGTGCCACTTTGCGCATGAGGTTTTGTGTGGGTAATGGGGAAGCAAACTCGAGTCATCAGGCTTTTCAGGCAAGCGCCTTAACCACTGAGCCATCTCTCCAGCCCAATAGTTCTTCTTTTTAAAATATTTTATTTATTTAAGAGAGAGAGAAAGAGGCAGAGAGAGAGAGAAAAAATGGGTGCACCATGGCCTCTAGCCACTGCAACCAAACTCTAGACGCATGCACCACCTTGTGCACCTGGCTTACGTGGGTCCTGGGGAATTGAACCTGGGTCCTTAATCGCTAAGCCATCTCTCCATTTTGACATGTCAAGACAAACAGAAATGGGGCAGGAGTGAGCTGGGAAGTACCAGGGCCTCCTCCCCTTCTATAGCACTTGCCATTCTACTTGACAGGGTGTGCAGTGGAAGGACAAAATGCTCTCGTGTTTACAAGCATGGGCACTGGGTTCCTGAGGCCAGGGGCTCTGGTGGGGAGGATGTGAACATCCAGCAAGGTGATGGGGTAGGTGGACAAGGTGATGTGACAAAGCCACCCCATATATAAGCAATGTCGCCTCCTTCCTTCACACCATGGCCTTTGTTGTCTAATTTACTATCATTCCTGATCACAATGAATGTGCTTTTTATGCATTTTACTTTTGCAGTTTTATTCATATCTTTTTGGCATGGACAGAATATACATCATCCATCTATAGCACACGCTCACCAGTGAAGTTTTAAAATAGGATCATTTCATTCCACAGTCATGCTGCAGGGAACAGAAAGAACAGAAGAACATTGGAAGGACTTCCATATGGCATTGTAGACATCTTGTTTAAAAAAAAAATGTTAACATTTGGGCTGCAGAGATGGCTTAGTGGTTAAGGTATTTACCTGCAAAGCCTAAGGACCCAGGTTCAATTCCCTAGTACTCACTTAATCCAGATACACAGGGTGGTACATATGTCTGGAGTTTGTTTACAGTGGCTAGAGACCCTGGTGTGCCCATTCTCTCTCTCTCTCTCTCTCTCTCTCTCTTTCTCAAGTAAATAAATAAAATATTTTAAAATGTTAATCTTTGGTGTGTGTATGTTTTACTAACTTGAGGTACCATTCACATACAATTTAGCCATTAAAAATATAAACCCCAATTTAAAATAACTTTATTTATTGATTTGCTAGAAGAAAGATAAAGAGAGGGAGGGAGGGAGGGAGAATGGGAATGGTAGGGCAGCCAGTCACTGCCAACAAACTCCAGATGCATGAGCCACTTTATGCATCTGGCTTTATTTGAGTCCTGGGGAATCGAACCTGGGTCCTTTGGCTTTGCAGGCAAGTACCTTAACCACTGAGCAATCTCTCTAGCTCTAAACCCCAATTTTTGTACATACATAACATTATGTAGTCATAATTTAGTTTTCCTTCCCCCTAAAAGAAACTCTAAAGCCATTTGCTTTCTTTCCCCTCTTATACAACTTGCCTTGACATAAATGCTGATTTATTTTCTATCTCTATAGATTTCTCTATTCTGGACATGTCATGTAAAGGGGCTCATAGGATGTGGTCTTTTGTGACTGGAGTCCTTCACTGAGTATGACATTTTCTAGGCTCATTCTTTAAGGTCAAATCACATTGCACTGTCTTGCTTAACCACATTTTACATATCCATTCATCACTTCATGATATCACCACTAGGTCATATGATAGATTGATGCTTAACCTTTTGTGAAACTACCAGAATGGCTGCTAAAGTAGACACCCCATTTTTCACCCCCACAAGCTATGCAGAAAGGCTTTAATTTCTCCACATCATGAACACACTATTGTTTTCTTTTGTAGAGAGAGACAGAGAGAGAGATAGAGAGACACACAGAGAGAAATTTGGTTCACCAGGGCCTTAGCCACTGCAATCAAGCTCCAGATGCTTTTGCCACCTAGTGGGCATGTGTGAACTTGTGCTTGCCTCACCTATGTGTGTCTGGCTTATATGGGATGTGGAGAGTTGAACCTGGATCCTTAGGCTTGGCAGGCAGTGCCTTAACCACTAATCCATTTCTCCAGCCCTGTTTTCCTTTTTTATTATGGTCATCTTAATGGGTATAGAGTGATATGATATCTAATTATGGCTTTTATTTCCATTTCTCTAAGCATTTTTCATGTACTTATTGTCCACTGGTATAATTATTTTGGGAAAATGTCTAATCAGATCTTTGGTCTATTTAATTTTGGTTGCTTATCTCTTTGTTACTGGGTCACAAGAGTTCACACATACTCTGGATAGGCCCCTTACTAGATGTATGATGTGCAAATATTTTCTCATTTTTGTGGCAGAACAAAATTTTGCAGAGCAAAATGTTTGAGTTCAAGCCAACAATGGTGGCACCACTAAAGAGGCTGTGGCAGGAGAATCAGGAGTTCCAGGTTAACCTTGGCTACGTGGCAAGATTCTGTCTCATAATAACAATGAATAATTTTTGTGGAGTTTAATTTTTCTATTTTTTTTCTTTTACCAGTATGGTTTAATGTTTCATGTAAAAATAAAACTACTGCCCAATCCAAGTCACAAAGACTTAATCCTATGTTTTATTCTAACAGTTTTATGGCTTGAGCTCTTAAATTTAGGTCTGTAATCTATTTTTAGTTAAGATAGTGTACTTTTAATACACATTTACTAAATAGTTATAAATATCCTAATTTTGGAAAATTCTCCTTCCCATCAAAAGCTTACTACAGGCTGGAGAGATGGCTGAGCAGTTAAGGTGCTTGCCTACAAAGCCTAAGGAGCCATGTTCAACTCTCCAGATCCCACGTAAGCCAGATGCACAAAGGTGAGGCAAGCACAAGGTCACACATGCCCACTAGGTGGCACAAACATGTGGAGTTCAATTGCAATGGCTGAGGCCCTGTTGCACCAATCCCTCACTCACTCTCTCTCTCTCTCTCTCTCTCTCTCTCTGTCTCCAGAGAAAAAGCTTACTACATTCCCGAACTGTGCAAGAAGAAACATCAGGCATACAAAAATGGGTGAGTCTTACCCGGGTATGGTGATACACACCTTTAATCCCAGCACTTGGGAGGCAGAGGTAGGAGGATCACCGAGAGTTCAAGGCCACCCTGAGACTACATAGTGAATTCCAGGTCAGCCTGAGCTAGAGTGAGACCCTACCTTGAAAAACCAAAAAGAAAAAGGGGGGGGTGAGTCTTGCTATAATGTGAACCTACAGTGTTCTTCACAATGCGCATGTATTTAGTCCCCAGCTTGGCACTACTGGAAAGCGGTGGAGAGGTCAAGAGGTAAAGCCTTCTTCGTGGAGGGACTCCCTGTCATTTGCATATGTGCCACAAAGAGATACGAGGATCCCACTTCCTTCATTTGCTTCTGCTATCATGGTGGTTTGAATGTAATGATCCCCCAGGCTCATGTGTTTGAACACTTGGACCCTAGCAAAGTGGTGCTATCTGAGAAAGGAGTGGAACCTTTAGGGGTGGAGCCTTGCTGGAGGACGTGTGTGACTGGAGGGGGGCAGTGAGCCTTGGGGTGTTACAGCCTGGTACAGTTTGCTGCCCTCCCTCCCTCCCTCTTTCTCCACTTCCTCCGTACGGATGTGACAGTGTAAGCTGGCATTCTGCTCTTGCCAATGCTTTCCCCACCATGGTCCACCCTCTGGAATGATAAGGCAAATTGAAGCCTTTTCCTTCTGTAAAGTGCTACTGGTTGGGTAATTTGTCCCAGCAACAAGGAAGTATCTGATACAACCATGAGGTAAACAAGCTTCCTCAGCTATGCACTCCTGCCATGATGTTCGCTTTTTAATGGGGTTTGAGTCTGACACATGTTCAAAAGCAATAGGCCAGGTGCTGGAGAGATGGCTTAGCGGTTAAGGCGTTTGCCTGCAAAGCCAAAGGATCCCAGTTTGATTCTCCAGCACCCACGTAAGCCAGATGCACAAGGGGGCGCATGCATCTAGAGTTCGTTTGCAGTGGTTGGAGGCCCTGGCACGCCCATTCTCTCCCTCTCTCTCTCTATTGCTCTCCCCACCCCGCCTCTTTACTTCTCTCAAATAAATAAGTAAATAAAATATATTTTTTAAAAAGGCGTAGGCCAACCAACTATGGACTAAACATCTGAAACTCTGAGTAAAATTACCTTTGCTTTTTTAAAAAAAAAAAAAAAGATTTTATTTTATTTATTTATTTATTTAATTTTTAAAATATTTTTATTTATTTATTTGAGAGAGAGAAAGAAAGAGGGAGAATGGGTACACTAGGACCTCCAACCCCTACAAATGAACTGCAGGCGCATGTGTCACTTGTGCATCTGGTTAATGTGGGTCCTGGGGAATTGAACCTGGGTCCTTAGGTTTCACAGGCAAGAGTCTTAACTGATAAGTCCTCTCTCCAGACCCTGACCTTTACTCTTTTAAAGTTGATTATCTTAGGCATTTGATTATAGTAACAGAAAACTCACTAGCAATCATTATAATGACTTTAAGGAATTTATAATCTAATAAAAAGTTTAAACAAACAACCTCATGAGCAGTGTCATGTGTGAGACAAAGCACATACTCTAGATATAGCCAAAATGCCTTTCAAATCCAAAAGCCAAAGAAAGAGCAGTTGAAATCATGCTTGCTCCCTTCACTCCTGAATATATGGTATTCAGAGTCAGGGGCTCTCAGAGGACTGACTGCAGGCCACAGAGATAAGATACTTAGTGGAGGGAACAATGCCCAAGGTGGGGTGCATAGGACTTAGAGAGATGTTAACAGGCAAGGAAGAGAAAACCCAAGGTGGTTGAAATGGAGTTAAGCAGATGTGGAAAGCAGGGAAACCCACAGAAAATGGCAGGAATAATGGCTCATGCTCTGGGGCTTGTGCACAGGCATGGTACAGAAAGGTTCTATGGAAACCTTGCATCAAAGGAACTTCAAGCATGCCTTGTCTTTTTTTGTTTGTTTGTTTTGAGAGAGAGAGAGAGAGAGAGAGAGAGAGAGGGAGAGAGAGAGAGAATGGGTGCACCAGTGACCTCTCAGCCTCTGTGAACAAACTCCAGATGCATGCGCCCCCTTGTGGGCAAGTGTGGCATTGTGCCCTTGCATCACTTTGCGTCTAGCTAAACCTGGGACCTGGAGATTTGAACCGGCGTTCTTAGAATTCGCAGGCAGGCGCCTTAACCACTAAGCCATCTCTTCAGCCCTACCTTGTCTTTTTTAAGAAGGAAGGGAAAAGAACAATCAATCCACGTTTCAGAAATCAGCCTTCCAAAAAAAGTCTACAGCAGCTTAAGGAAAGGAAGGCATTACCGTTAACCACGCCGACCTAAAGTCTTCACCTTTTTTCTTCTCAGTCACTCTTTCTTCACTCTCCTAAAAGAAGGAAGTCTGCTTCCGCATAGTTAACTTTCAAAAGAAATCGTTTATAAGCCAGACCCTTGGTAGGCGGTTTAAGAAAAGAGTCCTCTCTGGTGGGTAACCAAAGAAAGGACTGAGAATATGATGGAGACAGAAATTGCGAGCACTTCATTGTGGGAAGCTAGCCCACCCACCCTGACAGCCCAAGAGAGGAAATCAAAAAAACTGAATTATTAAGGAAATGCAATTAGAGAGCTACTAAATCCTCTTAATTCCAAGGAAAACCTAATTCAGCGTGTAACCTTCCCCCCACTCCTGCATAAGGTGGGCAATGGAGCAGGCCAGTTACCCTTCTCCCAGCCTCCAGCCCACTTTTAAACCTGCTGCTCCATTCATTTGAGTCAATGGATCACTCTCATAAGTGTGTAGGAAATTTCTTCATGCAGAGAGAGAGAGCAAGCTGCGATTTATGTGAGCAGGTTGTCTCCCACTTACCAAGGCATGGATGGACAGGGTGGAGGGAATTACCATATTTGGCATGGGGGCAATGGGGGGAGGATACAGTTTTATTGAATGATAATTACCCTAAAAAGTTTCAAATGTATTTTGGGGAAGGCATCAAAACAAGTTCCAGGAACCCTACTGGGTCTGTGTCATGTAAAAGCCTGAATGAAGAGAAAAGAAGTTGTGAAAAGATGACATCATGCTAAACTGGCAAAAAAAAAAAAAAAAAAAAAAAAAAAAAAAAAAAACGCTAACACGGATGGATGAGGTTGAGCGCGTTTTCAAACGCAAGAAGTTCAAGTGCACACAAGAGCCTCCCTGAGAAGACTTTGTAACTGATGCCTACAGAATAGCGTGAATGGGAACAGTATCCCCCGCTGTGCTAAGAGTCCTTCTTGGGTGGGAACCAAGGGCTATTCATTTGGTGAGGACTGGGGCTCCATTCTGCTCACAGAAGAGTCCTGCACATTGGCCTGCCACAGTCTCCATACGTTTGCCTCTTTTCTGACAGAAGGATGCTGTCAATACTCAGTCCTTACCTCAATCCCTACCTTAGCGAGGCTAATCTTTGCACAGAAAGCAGTTTTTCACTAGAGATCTTGGGGTGGGGTGGGGGCCGGCAAACAGTGGTTCAAAATGTCCTCACTTGAACTGAAAGTCTTAATGAATCTTGGTGCCAAAAACGCTGGAGATAGGCCAAGTCACTGGGGCCAACTGTGATTTGGCAGCAAAGAGAGAAACCCACAGAGAAGGCCTATCAAATTCTTACCAGTCTGTGAAAGCCAGAACGAGTAACGACAGAGGGACCCAAATGTGCTCAGATTCGAGTGACAATCTGGGTTGCAGAAGAAGCACCAGACAAAGATTACAAAGACGCACCTGTGTTCCACCACCTCGGGCCTCCACATTGACCTCGGAGGAGCTGGAAAATCGGGGTTGTCCCCAGTCGGGGATGATCTGAAGACGGACGTTCAGAAGACACCTGTGTGACGTGGCCAACAGCCGGGGTGGCCATACACCCCTGTCAGCAGCAGACAGTCCCAGGTGCCACTTCTTGCAGTATCTCACCTAGTTGCCCTCCTCTCGCAGTCATTTCAGACTGAAGCTATGTGGTCACTCGACTACTCAGCCATTGAGTCACACTAACCTCATTTCTTTTTGCGCTGTTTTTGGAAAATACCGCATGTGTTGTTTAAGTATCATAAGGTCTTTTTTTTTTTAAACTATCTTTTGTGTGTGTGTGTGTGTGTGTGTGTGTGTGTGCGTGCGCGCACACCCCCTGATGTGCTTGCATATGCCATAGCACATGTGTGAATGTCAGAGGACAGCTTTTGGGATCAGCCCCCACCTTCAACCTTGTGTGAGGTCTAGCTCTTATTGGTAACAGGCGTATACTTGGTTCCAAGAGGCAGCCCTGGTCTGGTGGACCTCTCCCTGAGGGCTGACCACCAGGCAGTCCAAGCCTGGCTAGAAGTCTGTAACTTTCAGCCCAATTTCCATCATCTGGGAAGGGAAGTTAACAACCAAACCTCATGTGATAAAGCCTCTGTAAAAATCCCTGAGCAGGGGGCTGGAGAGATGGCTTAGCAGTTTAAGGCACCTGCCTGTGAAGCCTAAGAACGCTTGTTCAAATCTCCAGGTCCCACGTTTAGCCAGACGCAAAGTGACGCAAGGGTGAAATGCCGCACTTGCCCACACGAGGGTGCACGCGTCTGGAGTTCATTCACAGTGGCTGAGAGGCTGCTGGCATGCCCATTCTCTCTCTCTCCCTCTGTGACTCTCTCACCCCCCCCCCCCAAAAAAAAGAGTAAGTTAAGCCAAGGGCACTCAGCTGGCATAGAAGAATTAGATGTTATGGGGTGGGAGGGAGCAGAATTCCACCCATCTCTATGACAAAGTATTGTGAGAGTGTAAAGAAGGGGGAAAAGTTTGGTTTCCCTTTAAACAATTTTCTCTTTCCTCAGCCTGTTCTTATCTGAATTGGAATTCAACTGATAGAACTCTCCCCAGTTACTGTTTCCCAAACCAGATAATATCCCCAGTTTAACTGAGTAAATCATGGAGATTAAATCTGGTTCACTCTTGCATTTACTCAGACACTGGTTGACGCAGTAACTTCACTCGTTGTCATGTGTGTTCAATCCCCGAGTACACTATACGATCTTTAAAGATCATGTTCGTCATTTTCTTTTTATGTCCCTTGGTGCCTCAGTGCTGTCCTGCACATGGACAGTATCCAGCAAGTCCTTCATGGGATCAGACCTCCTCAGCCAGCACTCCACCAACTTCCACCCTGCCTTGGAGGACTAGTCACGTCTATGCATAGCATATCTCAAGCTGAAATCACGACAGGAATCCGAGACCAGCAAGCCTTCTCAGAACAGGCAGCTCATTATGAGGGATGATATAAACAAGTGTTTGCCAACAGATTTCTTATCTTCAGAAAACTATTGCAGCAACATAAGAACTGAGAGGAAAAAAAATCCACCAAGACATTCCTTTTTGGTCATTTCTTTGTGGACTCACATACTCAGGCTTGGCATTTTACGAAAATGTGTTGGCAAAATACAACCCACTCACATGACTCTTTGACTCTTAGAAAGATGGGGGCCATGATGGAGAATCTTATACTTAAAGCAGATAACTCCATCTTTTGGTATCTTGGTCTTTGCGGATAGACCTATGCTTTACATAAAGTGTATATATGTGTGTGAGAGAGAGAGAGAGGGAAAGAGAGTGAGACAGAGAGAGAAAAGAGGGGAAGGGAAGGTAGAGAAAGAGGAGAAGAAAGAAAAGGGAAGGGAAGGGAAGGAAGGAGAGGGGAGGGGTGAAAAGATGAGACAGGTGAAGAAAGAAGGGAGGAGGGAAGGAGAGAGGGGTGGAGAGAGAGGGAGAGAGATGTATGAATAGAAGAGATTCTACCATTGAGTCTCCATTTATTCAACAAGTATTTATAATAGATGCTGCGTGCCAGCCAGTACACAATGAGGAAGCACACAAAGGTATACGGAGTCTAAAGAAGTTGTGGTGGTACACGGAGCAGAGGTGGAGTTCTAAGATAATAGCACAGCAAGGCTGAAGACAGGGACTTAGATGCCACAGAGAAATCCCACTAACTTCCTGGAAGCTTCTGGAAAAGCTCCCTAGAGGAGGAATCCACCTCAAACTGGATGAGGCAGGAGGAAATGACATCAGCACTGTCGACAAGGTTATTGTTTGCAAAATAAGCACTGCAGATCCCGAGCTCTGCCAGCCAGCGTTCATTATTCACAGATGATCAAGTTTGTAAAGGACTCAATGTTTCTTGCCCAGTTTTTTGATCACAAGCTAAACAAGAGACCGCGCTAGAAAGTACAATCCAAATTCCTTCGTCCCGTGGCTCGCTGACCGTCCTGGGGAGAGAGCTGGTGTGTGTCCAGTGACACAGACTGGCACTGACCATGTCATAGCAATAATTGACTTGTGGCTTAGTTCCCATGGCAATATGAACAGCTCGTGGTGGAGAGTGCCAAGGGTGGGAGCAGCAGCCTGCGCAGAGGGCTTTGCCGTGATCTCTCCCTGGGATCTCCATTGTATTCACCTCTTCGCAGATGGAAAGAAGTTAAAATCCCAGTGTTTGCTATGTCCCAGGCTAACAAGCCTTTAGCCTTTAGAACATCCCGATGAGTAAACTGGGACTTGGAAGTTAGATTATTTGTCTAAGGGCGTACAGGAGACTCAGCTAAGATCTCGCCTATCTATTTGGTTGAATGGAAATCACATAATTTATTAACAAGTAAATCATATATATTTTGCCTGTTAACACAACAATGTCATAGGATTCAATGGAGGACTTCCAAACTCCACTCAGAACCCACTGCCTTCTCTCATCAGAGTTCCTGCTGGCTTTTATTAAATATAGATTCTTCAGGGAGGGAGGGAGGGAGGGAGGGAGGGAGGGAGGAAGGAAGGAAGGAAGGAAGAAGGAAGGAAGGAAGGAAGAAGGAAGGAAGAAGGAAGGAAAGAAAGAAAGAGAGAGAGAGAGAGAGAGAAAGAAAAAAGAGAGAGAGAAAGAAGAGAAGAGAAGAGAAGAAAAAGAAAAGAAAAGAAAAGAAAAGAAAAGAAAAGAAAAGAAAAGAAAAGAAAAGAAAAGAAAAAAGCCGGGCGTGGTGGCGCATGCCTTTAATCCCAGCACTCGGGAGGCAGAGGTAGGAGGATGGCCATGAGTTCAAGGCCACCCTGAGACTACATAGTTAATTCCAGGTCAGCCTGGGCCAGAGTGAGACCCTACCTCGAAAAACCAAAAAAAAAAAAAAAAAAAAAAAAAAAAAAAAAAAAAGAAAAGAAAAGAAGAAAGGAAGGAAGGAAGGAAGGAAGCAAGAGAGAGAAGAAAGACTTAACCAAAGACAAGAAGAAAGAAAGAAAGAAAGAAAGAAAGAAAGAAAGAAAGGAGGAAGGAAAGAAAGAAAGAAGAAAAGAAAGGGAAAGAAAGAGTGCTGGAGAGGATACCAATCAAACCAGAGAAGAAGGGAGAAGGTATCAGTAAGAATTAACATAAGGAAATGAATATGGCATTGGCTTCACGTTGCTGAATGTACAGGGCCAAAGAGGCTGTTTGCTTGTTGCCATGGCAAGGTGACAGTCTGAAAGTCAGTCTGGCATTTCCTATGTCTGGGAGACACTCCTGGCTTCAGGTAGGAAGAGCCCAGGAGGTGATGCATCGACACTGGGTGGAATGGACAAAAGTCCCTCTGAGGCTTTCTACTTTGAGCACAGACTACAACACCAGGCAACAAAGAAACCTTACAAAGCATTCTTCTGCCCATGGTCTTAACCTGCCTTTCTGTACTGGGAGCTCTGGGGTGATACGTTCTGGTTGGGCATGAGGGTCTCTTGGTGAGCATCTGCCCATTTTGCTAGGGATGTTTTCAGGTGCAACATATGGAGAGTGTTTCCCTACTTGCTGACTCCAGTAGAGGGAAAAAAATCCAAACATGGCTTTTTAGTTACTTCTATGATGGGCACAAGACCCAATTGGGGAGTCAATGAAGAGTGGACAGACTTCTTCCCAAAGGCTGTCTACACCCCCCTACCACATACACACACTGGGATTAAAATGTTAATGGTGGCCAACCTTGACACAGCATGTGAGAAACTTAACCAAAGACAAAGCCGAGAGGTAAGACAAGAAAGCAGAAATAGGATACAGATGAGAGATACTTGGGTGGGTAGGTGAATGGATGGATGGACGGATAGATAGATGAATGGATGGATTGATTGATAGAAGACAGATATTATGGATGGATGGATGATGGACACTTGAATGGGTGGGTTTATAGATAGAAAAACAGACTGGCAGCTAGGCAGGCAGGCAGAGTGTTCAGCTGACACTGTCTGAGCGGGCCTGCAGTATGTGTATATATGACTCACTTCCATCCTTACTCACATGAGCCAATTGCGTTCTATTTCAAACTGGTTTTAGCTGGATTATAAAAATGCAAGTATAAAAATTTTCACTAGGCAACTCTAACCTCCCACCTAACCCTCATCCCAAAAGGAAGCACAACTTATCATTTAAATGTAGAAGACTGGAAAAGGCCAGAGAGCTAGAGAAAGGAAAAACATACTGGGTGGAGTGGGGAGGGGGCAGTGGATGAAATGAAAATGCTGTTGATTTCAACTCCCAGCTTCCAAAGTAAGTTCTCTCCAAAGATTTCTCAGCATGGACAAAGGAATTAATCTGTTTCCTGTTGCCTGCTATAATTAAGTCATTATGCTTTAAGGTTGGAACAGGAGATTGCCAGTTACTCTCATTTAGACTTTAGACCAAAAAAAAAAAAAAAAACATGCTGAGAAGTGTGACACTTTATGCTAATGACCTCAGGAATTAATGAGAACGTTTTAGAGAATTATCCCCAGAGGGGCAAGAGGAAGAGAAAGCCAGGAATCCCTGCCTCCTTACAGTGTGCGTGGTGATGAGTCAATGACACGTGACACCAGGCTTATCAGGTCTTGGATTTACACATCAAGTGGTACCCAAAAGTAAGGAAACCTTTTCAGCCCCCTAAGCCAATGATGCCACTTTATGCTCCTAGGGAAGTAGGACTTTTCTATTGCCTTGATCAAAGTACATGAAAATCTAAAAGACAGTTCATTTCTTTGTCATTCTTGGACTAAAGGTTGCAGATGAGATGAAAAAATGATAAGCCATTAGAGTCCTTTCTCACTTACATATATCCGTCCTTGCAGAAGAAAAATAACAATCTTAGTAAAACTATCTTAAACTATTGCAGGGGGCTGGAGAGATGACTTAGGGGTTAAGACACTTGAATGCAAAGCCTAAAGACTCAGATTAGACTCCCAAGAACCCATGTAAGCCAGATGCAGAAGGTGACACATGCGTGCAAGGTCACACATGCACACAGGTGGTGCACGTGTCTAGAGTTCAATTGCAATGGCTACGAAGCCCTGGTATCCCAATTCTCAATTAATTTCTCTCTCTCCCTCCCTCCCTCTCTCTCTCTCTCTTTCTCTTTTTCTCTCTTTCTCTCATTAAAAGGAAATATATTGGGCTGGAGAGGTGGTTTAGCAGTTAAGGAACTTGCTTACAAAGCCAAACGCCCCAGGTTTGATTCCTCAGGACCCATGTAAGCCAGATGCACAAGGTGGCACATGCATCTGGAGTTCATTTGCTGAGGCTGGAGGCTCTGGGATACCCAGTCTTTCCCTCTCTCCTTCTCCCCCCCCATCCCTCTTTCATATAAATAAATAAATAAAATAATTTATAAATAAATAAATAAAAATTAAAAAGCCGGGCATGGTAGCGCACGCCTTTAATCCCAGCACTTGGGAGGCAGAGGAAGGAGGATCACCATGTGTTCGAGGCCACCCTGAGACTACATAGTGAATTTCAGGACAGCCTGGACTACAGTGAAACCCTACCTTGAAAAACCAAAAAAGAAAGAAAGAAGGAAAGAAAGAAAGAAAGAAAGAAAGAAAGAAAGAAAGAAAGAAAGAAAAGAAGGAAGGAAGGAAGGAAGGAAGGAAGGAAGGAAGGAAGGAAGAAACCTGGACTACCCAGATTCTCTGGTGAAGTTTTCTGAAAGTGCTCCGCCCCTCCACATCAGCACTGGAAGCCCCTTCTCCCTGGAGGCTTGCCCAATGCAATGTTAGTGAATGTCCATGCAAACTGGCCAGTGTAGAACATCTGACCTTCTTAAAGTGAGTATTGAGATAAGTCAAAATTGGAAGATAATAGGAAAATAAATTCAAACACGAAACTAATTACCTATACAAGCACAATAGCTTCAAAAATTCTTCTCCAATGTGTGACTTTAAAAGTTTAGAAGTTCTATATTCTGGTTATATTTATAAAACAGATCTTTAGTATCATTGACAGGAACATGGAAAATAGAAATGTTGGGCTAGAGAGATGTCTCAACAGTTAGCTATACTTTCTATGCATGCATAAGGGTCTGAGGGGGCCTGATAGTCCCTGAGTTCAAATCTTTAGGTCACATGAGCCATACACCTGTAACCCCAGTTGTCCCACAAGAAAAGAGAGATCCAAGACTTCAGAGCCCTGAAGTTAATAAAAAGGAACTTCTGGCTCTAAACAATACTGGGTGGAAGAGCTATAGAGCAGGCCACCTAACATTCTACTCTGGCCTCCACATGAGAGCCCCTACCACAGGTGAGTCTACGGGGCACTACAAGGGCACATACATGTGCATGTACCACACACACAAAAAAGTTCAAAAAATTAAAATGAAAAAAAGTAGAGGTGTAGATGGGTTTCTGCTTATTGAATACAAAGAATTCAGTGGGTCCCCAGTGATCCTCACAAAAGGAAGCAAAATCCAAAAGCTCTTCTCTGAAGAAGACAGAGAATGCCAGCTGATAAATATAGGGAGAATTCAGTAGAAAATTACTATTTTGTCACCAGTAATGCTATAATTGATTCAGGAGACAGTTTGTCGCCTCGTAAGCAAGTCCTTCCAACTGCTGAGCCATCTCTCCAGCCCGCTTCTACTTTTTCGAAGACCATCGTTCCCATCTGGTCTGTCTATCATCCACCCAACTTGTGCCCAGAGGTTCATCCGCTGTGCTGCCTCTTCCCCCACACTCTGGACTTTTTAGCATCGATCCCTCATTCCAACCCTCTTCAGGCTTATTATCCCCAGCTTGCCAGTGTTAGTTCGGCTCACTCTCCTGCTACTGTTACAACCTTCCATGGCAGAGGTGATGTCCACCCTCTGCTCATGCCATCCTTTCCCCTGCCATCATGGAGCGTCCCCTCAGAGACTGTAAGCCAAAATACACAACATCCCCCCATAAGGTGCTTTGGGTTAGGTATTTCATTCCAGCAACATGGGGGCAACTCCAACAAACCTTTACTTTCCTTTCCCTTAAAAACCCCAATTCTAGGTCGCATGCATCTGGAGTTCGTTTGCGGTGGCTAGACGCCCTGGCGTACCCATTCTCTCTTTCTCTCTATCTACCTCTTTCTCTCTCTCTCAAATAAATAAATAAACTTTAAAAAAAAAACAGGCTGGAGAGATGGCTTAGCGGTTAAGGCACATGCCTGTGAAGCCTAAGGACCCAGGTTCAATTCTCCAGGTCCCATGTAAGCCAGATGCACATAGTGGCGCCTGCGTCTGGAGTTCATTTGCAGTGGCTAGAGGCTCTAGTGTGCCCATTCTCTCTCACTCACTCTCTATCTCTCTCTCCCTCTCTCTAATAAATAAAAATAGAAAATCTTTAAAACAAAAACCAATTCTAGAAACAATACTATCTTAGGAGGCAAAGCCAAGGAATTCATCAGCTCATCAGTTTAAATCTTTCTTACCCAAGGGACCTCAGCCCACTGACTTTATCTTCTCTGAAACTCACTTCCTCCTTCTGTACAATGGATTTACTAAGTGAACTCACACAAGCACAAAAAGGCAAGTGCTGAGTGTTCTCCCTCATCTGTTGTTCCTCAACTGGAACAGCCTGAATTGCTGTCATACCTGACAAGCACTCTAGGGCCAGATAAGAGGGATCGAAGGGCTTGGGGGGAGGGGAACCAAAATGAATTGGCACCATAGAAGCCTTCCTCCTGGATAGCACACTGAAAGATATAACCTTCCATAGGAGCGTGGAGGGATCATCTGGGGCCTGGAGAGGTGAGATGAAGCTGAACCCCTAAAATAGTTGGCCTCGGCTGGTAAATCCCAGTACCAGAAATGGGTTACAACACATGCTGGGGCTGTTGAACGGAGAGACTTATGAGGTCCCCTAAGCAAGACAGACTTCCGTCAAAGCACTTGATTACGTGCCTGAGGGGAAAAGGAAAGACCCATAATACGGAGAGATCCGGCCAGAATCTGGAAGGAAGCCAGTCCCCAGATGGTTAGCTCATATGGCACTGAGAACCACGGCATGAGATGCTGGGCCAAAATGGCCAACAACACTGTGAGCTAACAAGAGATCCTGGTATATCCAAGCAACAAGATGTACACACCTGTGCAACAGTGGCACACAGCCTTGGTGGGTAACCAATGGCTTTCTGATTGGCTAAAAGATCTGCTCAGTGGAAAGGAACCCATAGCTGGAACTGGGAACCAAGTCAGAATCCTATGGTGACCAAGATTATGGACTGCAATGAGAAGCTCCCACTAGTCTTTGGCCACCCATCAGAGTGAGGCTACACCCACCAAAATCTTCCTAAAGGGCTGGAGAGATGGCTTAACATTTAAGGCATTTGCCTGCAAAGCCTAAGGAACCAGGTTCACCTCCCCAGAACCCACGTAAGCCAGACGCATATGGTAATGCATGCACCCAAGGTAACACATGCCCACAAGATGGCACACATATCTGGAGTTCAATTTCAGTGATTAGAGTCCCTGGCATGCCAATTCTCTCTCTCTCTCTCTCTGTGTCTCCCCCTCTCATAAAATAAAAAATAAAAATAAACTCTAACAATGCTTATACCCTTTAACCTACCCTGATCTCACTCTCCACTAGAGAATCTGTTTTTCTTTTCAGAAAGCAGTGAGAACCGAGGACAACCAAAATCTATCACAGAACAAGGATCGCTGACTCCATGCCAGCCGGTGATCCGCCCCTAGCCCAGCAGCTAGGGCCCAGGTAAAAACACAGAGGAACTGGCGAGATGAGCAAGAATGCTGCTTCCATGCCAAGCCTGACAGCGTGTGCCAAGGTGATGGAGACAAACACTGAGGATACTCAAAATGCACCAGAGCAGAAATCTAAACTTAAAACATACCCACCACAGCTCAGGGAATTTTGTGGAAGAAGGGGCCGAAAGAATGGAAGAGCCACAGGGTGGGAAGGAATCGCCAGAGGCATTGGCCCCTCCTCACAATGACAGACTGCTGCTCTCACAGCTCATAACCTAAAACATGGTGAACACCAGCAATCCCACTAAGGGGGGACCTCAGTGGAGTGGAGGCAAGGAGTAGGGGAATCATGGTACCGATACTTGATATATCCATGCAAAGTTTCAACTTAATTAGAAAAAAAAAAATTAAAACTGGCTGGGCAAGATGGGTCATGCCTATAACCCCAGAACTTAGGAGGTTGAGGTAAAATGATTTCTTTGAGTTCAAGGCCAGTCTGGGCTACAGAGTGAATGGCAGGTCAGTCTGAGTTGCAACTATTGCATTATTTTTTCTTTTTAAAAATTTTATTTTGTTTATTTATTTGAGAGAAAGAGGCAGAGAGAGAGAGAGAATGGGCATACCAGGGCCTCTAGCCACTACGAAAGGACTCCAGAAGCATGCACCACCTTGTGGATCTGGCTTACGTGGGCTCTGGGGGACTGAACCTAGGTCCATAGGCTTAGCAGGCAAGTGCCTTAACCACCAAACCATCTCTCCAGCCCTCATTCTTATATTTTTAATGGCTGGTAGCTCTGAGAGATAACTCCTACAACAAGCCTCTTCATTTCTCGAGGGTCTCCTCCTTTGAGCTTTCAAGACAGCATGGGAGCCCTACCTGTATGGATCCACTGGAAGGAGAGGGGGCCGCAGAGAAACTGTTGAAAGTTCTGCCTTTTGTTCCCTCTGATGCCATAGCTGGAAAAGTTCAAGTCCCTCTTGCTACATTGGCCTCAGGATCCAGGCCAGGGAAACGCACATCTAGTCTGTGGGAGCCATGCTTTCTCCACTGAGCCCGCCCTTGCTGCGCTCCACAGCAGCATCATAGATGTTGGTCTCCATGGCCCTGTGGGTCCTGCACTTCAAAATTGGTGTCTGGGTTCTCCAGCTCCTGACTCCACTTTCTCTGTGCCTTGCTTGCCTCAGGTCACCATGTGATTCCCTCCTCCTCAACAAAATCTGCCAGGCCACCAGCTGGAGCCTCACCAGGGAAGCCAAGAGTCAATTCTTGCTACTTGTCAGCCTCCCAAATGCACCAGTGGGCTGGTCCTCCACGGTGGGAAGCTTAAGCAACAACTCACTTGTCTTGGTGTATCTACCTGTCACAGCAACAATTGTTGCCCAGGTCCTTCTCATTGGCTATTTCCCTCCGCTTTGCTCAGAGGCTGTCAGTGGTCTACGCCCTTTATTTATGTGAATAATCCCATGTTTGTCATGGTGCACTGTGTTGTTCTGATTGTGTATTTTTAAAAAATATCTGATTTATTTATTTATTTATTTATTTATTTATGTGTGTGAGAGAGAATGGGCACACCAGGGCCTCCAGCCACTCCAGACGCATGTGCCACCCTGTGCATCTTGCTTGCGTGGGTACTGCGGAATCAAAATTGGGTCCTCCGGCTTTGCAGGCAAGCACCTTAACCACTGAGCCATCTCTCTAGCCCTGATCATGTATTTTTAAATATATTTTATTTATTTATTTATTTATTTATTTATTTATTTATTTATTTATTTGAGAGAGAAAAAGAGGGGGAGAGAGAAAAAGAGGGGGAGAGAGAGAAAGAAAGAAAGAGAGTGAGAGTGAGAGAGAGAGAGAGAGAGAGAGAGAGAGAGAGAATAGGCATGCCAGGGCCTCTAGCCACTGCAAACGAGCTCCAGATACATGTGCCCCCTTGTGCATCTGGCCTACATGGGTACTGGGGAATCGAATCAGGATCCTTTGGCTTTGTAGGCAAATGCCTTAACTGCTAAGCCCCTCATGTATTTTTTTTTAACCATGGCCTGAATCTAATCCCGCCTCTCTACCCTAGCTCCCTGACTTAAAGCACTTGTGTTAAAAAAAAAAAAAAAAAAACCAACAGCAGAATGCCTGCCTCTCCATGCATGGGGAGACTCCATCCTCACACTTAGTGCAAACATCCCTAAACCCTGATATTTTCAGATGGCTCCCACCTGCAGCAGGTGCAACACCCACCTGACAGATACATTCTTGGGGATAGAGAGGAAAGGTGGAAGCTCACAGGAATGTGTGGAGTAAAGGTTGACTGAATAAAAATTAGTACCAAAGACCCACCTCACCAGATCGAGGGGAACAAAGTGTAAGAGATCAGCTCTTGGCACTGTGAACACCAGGGGAGGGCTGAGCCCAGAATCGCTGCAAAGTATGAATAGAGAACAGAGGAAGTATGACTAGGCATTGTTTGGAGCCGGTCTGCTCAGCATCTCTCTGGGAGGTACTGAGTTAATTGGGGCTCACCTACAGCTGAGCTCCAGTTTAGCTATAATACACATAATGCAGGGAGGAAACATGCATAGTGAGAAGGGAGGTCCTCCAGGGGAAAGTGGGTTTAGAAACAGCAATCTGGACTGTCCAGTTTGGTGGGGCACACCTTTAATCCCAGCACTCAGGGAGGCAGAGGCAGGAGAATCACTGTGAGTCCGAGGCCAGCCTGAGACTATATAGTGAATTCTAGGTCAGCCTGGGGAGAGCGATACCCTACCTTGAAACCCACCCCCAACAACAACAACAAAAAAAACAGCAATCTGAAGATACCAATTTTTCTTTGAACAAAGAAGGGCGGTGGGGAGGCAGGAAAAAAATGCTGACATGTAGTATGTTGAAAGGTTCTGCAAAGTAAGCAACATTTATAAAGTGCTGTGCAGTCTTAAAGCACCTTACCATATGTTTTCACAAAAAGCCAAGGAAATAAATTTGTAGATTTTTGTCATCATGAAGGAAAAAAAAATGAGACTCAGACAGGCATGGCAGAACATGCCTTTAATCCCAGCACAACAGAAGCTGAACTAGAAGGATTGATGTGAGTTCAAGGCCAGCCTCGCCTTACAGAGTGAGTGTCAGGTCAGCCTGGGATAGAGTGAGACACTACCTTGAAAGCGTCCCCTCTCAAAAGAAAATGAGACTCAAGGAGCTTAAAGGACTTCAGAGGCGAAGTAAGGACTGGAAATTTTAGTTTTCAGGTTCTAAAATCTCATCCTCATCAGACAGTATTCTGAAAGCCATCAAAGTAAGATGTCACTGTGTGATGCCATTTACATAAGGCTCACAGGTCAGAGGCAGACATCAGAACAGTGTGGTCACCCACGAGGGTACTGAGATCCTGTGGGAAGCATCCAGAGGGGCCTGCTCCTCTACGTCTAGATGAGGGTATGGTTTACATGCTTAGACGCATTCTTCAAAAAAAAAAAAAAAATCAGGGGCTGGAGAGATGGCTTAGCGGTTAAGGCGCTTGCCTGCAAAGCCAAAGAACCCAGGTTTGATGCCCCAGGACCCATGTAAGCCAGATGCACAAGGTGGTGTATGCATCTGGAGTTCGTTTGCAGTGGCTGGAGGCACTGATGGCCCATTCTCATTCTTTTTCTCTCTCCCTGTCTGTATCTCTCAAATAAATAAATATAAATAAAATATTTTTTTAAAAATCAGGTTAAGCTGGACATGGTGGTACACACCTTTAATCCCAGTGCTTGGGAGGCAGAGGTAGGAGGATCCTAGTGAGTTTGAGACCACCCTGAGACTACATAGTGAATTCCAGGTCAGCCTGGACTGTAGCGAGACCCTACCTCGCAAAACAAAAAATTATACTTTTAGAAGCAGAGTGTTTCATCATGTCCATTGCATCTCAACAAAGCAAAAATTGGTATCAAAATTCAGAATCTATTAAATAAATTCCCATTTTGAAGTCTTGGTTTGAAGTTTACATCCACACAAATTCATAAATAGTAAGGCTCTAGCTTGTTTTATGTACACAGCTAACTCTGAGAAAGCCCCTGATTCTGTCACCACAGTGCTCTGAGACATAGCCCAGCTTCAAAGGACTGCAAACACTGTTGGGACTGTCCACACTGGAGCTTGGCCAACTGCACAAACAAAACTTATTTGAAAACACCTCTGTGAAGTGGGCCCAGTAAGGAACACTTCCGGGCCTGCTTTTGAATGTCTTAAGTTTATACAGACACAATGATCTCACTGGGTGCAAGCTATGCTGATTTGGGGTTTTAAAGAAGAGAAAACCTGTTTTTGTTATCACAATTAGACTCCTGTCCTCACAGTTACCTGGGGTCAAGTTCCTGCATAATGAAGCAGTGGGAGCCTCCTGGCTCCTGGATTCTCCTTCTCAACCAAATCTGTCAAATTGGCAGGTGCTCACCACTCCCTTTATACACCCAGTCTCCCTCCCCACATGGGTGTCCTGCCTACACCAATGGTTTCTCTCTTTTCTTTAATATTTTTATGTATTTGCAAGGGGGAAGGAAGGAGGGCAAAGAGAGAGAGAGAATATGAATGAACCAGGGCCTCTTGTAACTGCAAATGAACTACAGACACATGCCCTACTTTATGCATCTGGTTTTACATGGGTACTGGGGAATTGAACCCAGGCCATATAAGCTTTGAAATCAAGTGCTTTTAACCACCCATCCATCTTTCCAGGCCAGTGGTTTCCCTTGAATTTCATATATCAATTAAAAATAAAACACTAGGGGCTGGAGAGATGGCTTAGCGGTTAAGGCGCCTGCCTCCTAAGCCTAAGAATGCTGGTTCCAATCTCCAGTGGTTCCAATCTCCAGGTCCCATGTTTAGCCAGATGCAAAGTGAGGCAAGGGCGCAATGCCGCACTTGATCACAAGGGGGCGCATGCATCTGGATTTGGTTCACAGCAGCTGAGAGACTGCTGGCGCACCCATCTCTATCTGTCTTCCTCTCTCTCTGTCTCTCTCCAAAAAAATAAATAAATAAATAAATAAATAAATAAATAAATAAATAAATAAATCACTAGAATTTTTATAGGCAGACTGCATAGAATCGAGGATGCTTCTGGAATAAAACCAAGGGAAGACAAGTCCTACTTACTCGCACAGAAGGATTCCGTTTTCTAGCCCTGTCCGGAAGTCTTTATCACCAAAACTTCGGCCAGTGGCTTGCTGGAAAAGAAAAAGAGAATATGAATATCTCATTAAGAAGCAGGATGGTCAATATTAAAAGAAAAGAAAAAAAATACAAGAACTTTTGAAAACCCGGTGGCATTCCAGGATTGGGAGAATCTGTCAGGCATAGAAATCCTTCCCACGTTCAGCATGTGTGGATCAGCTAGGACAATGTCACTATTTCTTTGCACTGTATATGTATATATATTTATATTTATAAAATATCTGTTCTTCCTGACAATGATATGAATTACAGGTCAGCCTGGGCAAGAGTGCAACCCTACCTTGAAAAACTAAAAAAAAAAAAAAAGTAAGGTAGGACTGGAAAGATGATTCCATGGTTAAAGGCACTTGCTTGCAAAGCTTCTTGACCCAGGTTCAAATCCCCAGCCAACCACATGAAGCTGGACAGGGATTTGATTGCAGCTGCAAGACCCTGGAGCATGCACATTTGAATGAATGTGTGTGTGCATGTGTATGCACCAGTAAAAACATAAGAAATTATTTTAAGTAAGGTGGAAGTGAGTAAAAAAGATACCTAGGGCTGACCTCTGGCCCCCACATGTACACATATGCATACATGCATGCACCCTACACCCATAATGCATGCAACATACCCACAAAACAGACAAACAGACAAATAGGCAAATACATAGCTACATAAATAAATATGTTTAAGATGTATTATGGTAACTCCAACCACAAGAAAGCAAAACTAGTCATATTAATCAAAGATATTCAGAACAGACAATATCAGTGAGAGAGAAAGCTGTTTCATAATGATAAGGGGTTCATTAGCTCATCAAGAAGACAAAACGATTCCAACACCGATGAACTTAATTTTAAAAAGCTTCAAAATGCACAAAGCAAAACAGAGTATAAGGAGACTCTCCAAGTAGAGTTGGAGGTTGATTTCTCTTTAATAATCAATGAAACATTTAAATAGAAAACCAGTATAATATAACCCATATGAAGACCACTATGAACCAAATTGGCTTCATTAATGTTTCTACAATATTCCACCCTCCAACAAGAGAATAGACATGCTTTCCTTACGTTCACGGTGAATATTTATCAAGCTAGACCACATTCTGAGTCACCAGAACAAATCTCAATACACTTGAGCACATTGACACAAAATATGTGATCTGACCACAGTGGAATTACATTTTAAATTCACAACAGAATACCTCTGGAACAACCCTGAATATTTTTAAACTAACACAATTCTAAATATACCATTCATCAAAACAGAAAAATAAATCAAAATATATGTTGTAGGGGAAAATAAGGAAAGATTGAAGCAGTATTTGGGGACATGAGTAAGTCAAGAGAGACAGAAGACACAAAATTACTGGAATTAGGAATGCTGGATGACATCACTATAGACTTTAAAATATTAAAAGCATAGCAAGAGAATATTATAAATTAATTTGTACCAATAAATTAAGCAACTTAGATTACTCGAATTCCTTGATGCAAAAACCATAGTTCACTCACCAGGGAAATAGACACCTTCCAACAGAGAAAAATACAGCAGGGCCAGAAGGCTCAGAGGTCAGTTGTGTCAAATAGTTAAAGAAGAGACCATCTAATTTCATACAAACCCCTCCAGACAATTAAAAAGTAGAAAATCAGCCAGAAGTGGTAGTGGTACCCACCTACAATCCCAACAACTCAAGAGGCTGAGACAAGAGAAGCATAACAAGATCCTAGCTTAAAAGAAAAAAAAAGAGAAAGGGCTGAGGAAATGGCTTAGTGGTTAAGACATTTGCCTGCGAAGCCTAAGGACCCTGGTTCAATTCCCCAGGACCCATGTAAGCCAGATGCAGAAAGGGGTGCATGCATCTGGAGTTCGTTTGCAATGGCTGGAGGCCCTGGAGTGCCCACTCACTCATGTTTGCTAAACTAGCACTGTAACATACATACATACATACATACATACATACATACATACATACATTATTAGCCCTTTCTTAATTTTTATTTATTTTTTGAAAATATTTTATTATTTATTTATTTGAGAGAGGAGGGGAGGGATGGGCAAAAGGATACATATGACATAAAAATAGAAGGAAATTGGGCTGGAGAAATGGCTTAATGGTTAAGGCATTTTACCTGTGAAGCCAAAGAACCCAGGTTCAGTTCCCCAGGACCCACAAAAGCCAGATGCACAAGAAGCACATGCATCTGGAGTTCATTTGCAGTGGCTGGAGGCCCTGGTGTGCCCATTCTCTCTCTGTCTCTCTCTCTCTCTCTCTCTCTCTCCTTCCAAATAAATAAATAATTTTTTTAAAAAAAATAGAAGGAAAGCAAACACAGGAGGGAGGGAATTAGTGGGGGTAGGAGGAGAGGTGGGGATTATCCAAAAGAAACTGTATTTGAAAATGCCATCAGAATAATGATTTTTAAAAAGATTTACAGTAAAAATAAATGTTGAAACTCCATCCTTGCAGTTGTCCAGTGCAAAATGACAGCTTCCATCTAGACAGCTCAAGAGACTCTTCAGAGATCTGGCCTCTTCCACATTTCCTCCCATCCAGTCTCAACTAAGCAGTTCAGATAATACTGTAAGGTATTACCTCAAGGTTACCACAATGGCTCTGACCCCTCTCCCCATAAGTGTCCACCTCAGTCCTAGTAAGAGCTGAATTTCACACAGTTCCCTAATGTGCTCAGCACACACACACACACACACACACACACACACACACACACACACACAGCAACGTAGAAATACATGGACAAATCTACTGAGCACCATCATCTTGGGGTGTGAGCATAAGACATCTCTTCTTGACTCAAGGAAACCCTCATAGATACTTAGAGTGGTAATACCCCAACCTTTCCCTGATTTGGGAAAAGCCCGATATTAGGTTACCCTTAGGATTAGTCCATTTGAATTACTAACCACAACATTTGTTAGAATAACATGCACTCAGCTACTTTACCAAAACTTTGATAGTTTTCAGGAAAAAGAAAAGCTCTTGGGGTGGCAAGATGGCTAAGCTGTTAAGGCGCTTGCCTGTGAAGCCTAAGGACCCAGATTCCATTCTGCAGGACCCACGCAAACCAGATGTACATGGTGGCACATATGTCTGGAGTTCGTTTGCAGTGGCTAGAGGCCCTGGCATGCCCATTCTCTCTTTCTCTTTCTATCAAAATAAATAAATAAAATATTTTTAAAAGAGAAGCTATCTGCCTTAGCAATGAAACAAAAGCAGAAGTGAAAGACATTATTATAAGGCGTCATCACTCTGTTTTATGCAAGTCGTTACTGAGGAGGCTCATCTGTATCCGATTTCCTTCCTATGGGGCGCAAAGGTAACTGTTTCTGCCTGTACCCTGGGCTCTTCTCTAAACCATTCAAACGCTCGAATATGGAGAACTGTAAAAGGCTGGGCTAGTAAAGAAAACCACACAACTTATGACAACATGTTTACGATGTGTTTATACTGTAGCACGTTGTATATCACAGTGCTACAATGCGCTAATTACTCTGTTACCATTGTTGCAGTGGGATTGCAATGAACAACCACATGCTGCCAAGAGTCAGTCTCCGGGCCTCATGCTTATTTATACAAAGGGTATTTCGGAACCATGTTCATGACTCTTCTGTTGGTTTTTTGAAAATGATCCACTTATAAACTACAGATCTGAAGAGGGCTTTAAATAAATGTTGGCAACTGTTACTCTAAGAGCTAAAGAGGTGATTCTTTTTATTTTATTTTATCTTATTTATTTGTTTGTTTTCTGAGGTAAGGTTTCACTCTAGACTATGCTGACCTGGAATTCACTCTGTAGTCTCAGGGTGGTCTTGAACTCACGGCGATCCTCCTACCTCTGGAGTGCTGGGATTAAAGGTGCGTGCCATCACGCCCGGCTAAAGAGATTCTGTTGGCTGACAAAACAGTAGTCCCTGATTCATGCAACTGAAGCAAGATACAAGATCTAGGAAATTTTCACTTAAGTTTTTGAAAGACATGTTTTTCCCTAGGTTGCATAAACGCAGGTACTTGAAAGAACAGTATGATTTCCTCTGGCAAACTGTTAATGAAAAAAATTCACACCTCTTCAATTTACTTAGGAAGCTTATCTGTAGGCTTTATGCCCCTAGCTGACTTAATTAATAACATCGTCGCATATTTTATTCCCAAACTGTAAAATAAAGGAGGACAGAATTGTTCTTATTTTCTTTTTTCTTTCTTTCTTTCTTTCTTTCTTTCTTTCTTTCTTTCTTTCTTTCTTTCTTGCTTGCTTGCTTGCTTGCTTGCTTGCTTTCTCTCTTTCTTTCTTTCTTCATATATTAGAGAGAGAGAGAGACAGAGACCGAGAGAAAGAGGTAGTTAGAGAGAGAGAGAGAGAGAGAATGTGTGCACCAGGGCCTCCAGCTACTGCAAACGAACTCCAGACATATGTGCCACCTGGTGCATCTGGCTTATCTGGGTCCTGGGGAATCAAACTTGGGTCCTTTGCCTTTGCAGACAAGGGCCTTAACCTTTGTCATTTGATGACTCTGGTCATGCAAACTGTATCAATCACTTCCTCTTTTCTCTTGACATCCCTGTCTACATTTCTTCTCCAGTAAAGTACTGTATTGTCACATTTCCCCTTTCCCCTTAGGTTGTGGCTCCCGTCTAGGATCCACATGTTGTTATTTAGATCTCATCCCTCTCACAGGGCTTGGCATAATCTTGGTATGCAGTAAACAATGGAATGGTTACTGGGTGATTTTTGCTTAAATGAATATAATTAATAATTGTCTTCAAAGTGCTCCCTTAAAAATTGTTTGAGCAGGGCATGGTGGTGCATGCCTTTAATCCCAGCATTCCGGAGGCAGTGGTAGGAGGATCGCCGTGAGTTCGAGGCCATCCTGAGAATACAGAGTGAATTCCAGCCTGGACCAGAGTGAGACCCTACCTTGAAAAAAAAAAAAAAAAAAAAAAAAAAAAAAGTGGTTTTTCTAACAATCCCATGAAGAGTTCATTTCTCACAAAATATAGAAAATAAGAACAGGTTGGAGAAATGGCTTTGTAGTTAAAGCACTTGCCTGTGAGGCCTAAGGACCCAGGTTCCATTCCCCAGGACCCACGTAAGCCAGAAGCGCAAAGGGGCGCATGCATCTGGAGTTCGTTTGCAGTGGCTGGAGGCCCTGGCATGCCCATTCTCTTCCTCTCTCTGACTACCTCATTTTCTCTCTCTCTAATATATGAAGAGAGGAAGAAAGAAAGAAAGAAAGAAAGAAAGAAAGAAAGAAAGAAAGAAAGAAAGAAAGAAAGAAAGAGGGAGGGAGGGAGGGAGGGAGGGAGGGAGGGAGGGAGGGAGGGAGGGAGGGGAAGGAAGGAAGGAAGGAAGGAAGGAAGGAAGGAAGGAAGGAAGGAAGGAAGGAAGGAAGGAAGGAATTCTGTCCTGCTTTATTTTACTGTGTCCTCAGTGTTGAGAACACAATGTGATGAGACCACCTGGCCAGATGTTCCTATAAGACCACCACATCGGCTCCTCCATCCTCCAGCATACAACAGCAGCAGTATCTGTTCATTTCTCCCTGGCAGCCTCAAAGAACATGCCAAGGCTCCAGATTCTCTTCCTTCCCATCCCTTATCTCCTTGTCCACAGCATCCTTCCTCTCGCTGCAGACAGCATAATGAATTCCCCTTTTCCTTAAAAAACCCTAATTCAATCCAGCCCTTCAGAAACTGCCATCCCGTTCTTCCTTTCACAGCCCAGATTCCTATCGAGCACACAGCATCTGCTGCCCTGTCATCAAAGCTCAGCCACCCGCCAGCCATCCCCGCTTCCTTTGCTGAGAGTTCTTAAGGTCAACAGTTAGAGGCGCGTTTAGCTCACAGCTCCGCAGGCATAAGCTAAGCCATCTTAGACAAGGTTAATAAAACAAACAAACAAACAAAACCCTGTACCAACCCTCACCTTCCCTTCTGAAGTTACAGTAACAATGCCTATTCCACTGGTTGGGTGAAGAGCAGATGGACATAAAATTCTTACCCCAGTGCCCAACATTAAAGTAAGTGCTCAGTACATCTCATCACCATTTGAGGCAATGGTAAGGAACTTGCCCTAGATCTCTCTGTGGATTTTTCTCCTTCTAGTCCTCTGTGCAGTTCTTTCCTCCCTGATCTGAAATAAGGCCGTGCTTGCTGGTGCTCCTCTGATACTCCTATATCACCACGCTAACTCCAAAGACGCCTTTCTCCTTCAAATAATTGATGGCTCAGCAGCATAAGTCAATGGCTCCCTCCTCTTCAGATCACTTGCCCTTCCAGGCTTCCTGGGCACTTCATGCTCCTTGTTTTTCTTTCTGCCTCATTAAATAAATATACAGTTTCCGTTGCATCGGGGATTTCTGCCTCATTCAGTTCCTAATGGTAAAATTTAAGATGGTCTTTTTCTTTTTTTTTCATTCTCTTTTCACTTTTTTCTTTTCTTTCTACACCCTCTCCCATTCCCTAGGTAATTCCAAATAGTTCCAGGGCTTTCCGTATCTTACATGTGAAGATAATTTACATGGGTTTATGCTTGTTTTTTGGGCCCTCGTGCCACAACACATATCTAGTTCTCACTGAAAATCTCTACCAGGGGTTCCTAACACACATTTCACACTTAGCGAGACTGATACAAAGTCTTGACATCTGTCCCCTAATTCAACCTGTTTACTCTGGTCTTCATGCCCACACACAACACCACTCTGTCCCTGCTCTGCTATCACGGAGATGCATTCAAGCTAAAATAGATTTTAGGTCTTTCCTTTCTGTCTACACACAGTAGCATGAGTCCAAGATGTCATCACTTGTAAGCAACACAACAGCAATCCCCATCCAAGGCCTTTTTCAGGGCATCACACACACAGCATTCTAGATCTTTCTAAAGATTCATCCCTGGGCTGGAGAGGTGGCTTAGTAGTTAAGGTGTTTGCCTGCAAAGCCAAAAGGATCCCAGTTCCATTCTCCAAGACCCACATAAACCAGATATACAAAAGGGCACATGCAACTGGAATTCGTTTGCAGGGATCAGAGGCCCTGGCACACCCATCCTCTCTCTCTCTCTCCCTCCCTCCCCCACTTTTTCTCTCATAAATAAATAAATAAATAAAAAGATTCACCTGTAGCTATTTCTCCTTTGAGCATCACAATGAAGTCCAGGTTCTATGGAAAGCCCTTTCATATTACAGGCTCAAGAACTAATGCCCTATTCATGAAAACAACTTTGACCAAGGACACAGGACTAGCCAGTAGCAAGGATGAGCTAGCTCTATTCACGCACCCAGGCTGGGACATCACTGCCCCACCACCCTATTCACAGGTCCAACTCTCCAAATTGCTGCTGTTTCTTTAATCACAGCAGCTCCTTGTATTGATTCAGTTAGGCTTGGCAGACACAGTATAGGAGCCCAGCCTGAGACTATTTAATCAACAGCCTCAGACCTTGATTCCTTGTAGCCCCCCCCCGCCCCCGCTCCGAGTGCTCCACGGTGAGCCTAATAAAATTCAGTCGGCAGAATCCATTTACATTTTCATCAAGTCATCAGAAAATCCAGAAGGTGCTGTTTATAGCTACAGATTGACAAAGTCTACTTAAAAAAAAAAAAATCTAATTAAGAATTTAGCCGATGCTCAAAAGCACTTGGGGAGCAAGAGATTCTCTCATCAACCATTGTGTGAGCTAGACACAGAAAATGGGTCAGCTCACGCGCAGTGTGCGTGGGTTGAGCCCGAGGGTGTTTACACACCCTCAAGCTGTCCTTGTCTTAGAAGGAGGAGAAACAGAAGCCCCGGAGAAGGACAGACAACTTCGTACAGTGAGCTCAGAACAAAGAGCAAGAAACCGGGCCTGGAGGGTGCTTTGGGCTAACTAAGTTGTCTCACCAAGCTTCACGGAGCAAACATGTGCTTTAGCTACAGTTATTTTTACCTAGGTCTCATGTTGCTCCTTAAATAAACATCTTAGTTCTGGGCTAATTTTGGCAAATGTGTCTCTACACCTGTCACCTGGTCCTCAGCATAGTGAAGCATAAAGCCATTGAATTTGGTGTCTCTGGATGCAAATTCCAGGCCTGGTGCTTGAGAGCTAAGAGACGGTGGACAGCTTCATTTCTCTGAGCCCGTTTCATGGCTTTTGAACAGTTGGCTGTAGGAGCCTCTTTGTACTCAACATTAGAGGTCAGAAATCAAGGTAGAGTCCATCCTGTCGGACATTCAGTATTTATGAAGTATGTAAAAAAATAGTAGTTCCCTCATGGTTTTGTTTTTCATATTTAAAAGGAAGAAAATCCACACCTGCCATGTCCAAGGTCCAGTGGCTGTGACTTTTATTCAGAAATCCCTCTCAGGGGAGGCGCAGCGGAGGCAACTTTGACATACAAACAACTCTGCCATGGATCTGGGTTTGTGGGTGCCGGGCACAAAACCTGACTGTGAAACCTTCATGGTAACTTCCAAATATGCCAACTGGGTATAATGAGACCACACGAGACAATCATACAAATCCAGAAAATGACACATTTTATAAGAAAACTGGACTTCAAGAAGTCCATACCACAAAGGAAAAGAAAGAGATTGCTATTCCAGAGAAGAGCCCCGGAGACAACTTGATGAAGGGTGATGTTGATCATCCCCTCGTGAGAGTCAGGTCGGAAAGAACCCTAAGATTGATATTCAGGGCACACACGGGGTATTCTGAGCTTAGGTTGGTCACTTGGTGGCATAGGGATCACCATTCACTCTGTGAAGAGTGACAATTATAACTTGGAGCACGTTCTTCTCTGGAGGATGTGCTCGTTTACACTACGCAGAAAAGCATCTGATAGCTGCACTTTCTTTTTAAGCTAGTAAAATGTTAAGGGTAACATTCATGAGTAAGGAGCAAATATAGAAACTGTAAAAAATGGCTGCAGAAATGGCTTAGTGGTTAAGGCTTAGTGGTAAAGCCTGTGAAGGCTAAGGACCTAGGTTCAATTCCCCAGTACCTATATAAGCCAGATGCACAAGGCAGTGCATGTGTCTGGAGTACGTTTGCAGTGGCTGGAGGCCCAAGCACCCCCCATTCCCTCTCTCTATCTATCTGCCTCTCTCTCTCTCTCTCTCTCTCAAATGAATAAATAATAAAATATTCTTTAAAAAAAGAAAATGTAAAAGAAAAATCACTAAAATTAGATGGTGGGTATATAGATTTCTTGGAGCTGGACCTTCTCTCCTACCATCCATCAGAATGTTTCAAAATATTCACAATAAGGCTGAAAAGATGACTTAGCAGTTAAGGTATTTGCCTGCAAAGCTAAAGGACCCAGGTTTTATTCCTCAAGATCCAAGTAAAGCAAGATGCACAAGGTAACGTATGAGTCTGGAGTTTGTTTGTAGTAAATAGAGGCCCTGGCATGCCCATTCTCTCTCTCTCTCTCTCCTCCTCTCCTCCTCCTCCTCCTCCTCCTTTTCTCTCTCTCTCTAATAAATAAATTAATTAAATATTTTAAAATATATCTACAATAAAACTCTGAGTACTGTGGCTGAAAACATTTTAACAGCCCAGGGGTTGTATTCAGTTCAACAACCTATCCAGGGCTTCCTCATTAATTTCTAGTATTTTTCAGATTTGTTTTTAACAACGGTCATTTACCAGTTCACGGTCAGCCTCCAGATTCATGTTCCTTCACTCTCTTACCTGCTCACCCCACAGAGCTGGCACTGGCCAGCCATCAAATCCAGTGACGTTAGCAGTGATGACAGGGAGGAAGAAGGGATCAACCTCTTGGCTTCCTGATTTGGGGCAAGAACTAGAACTCGAGGCTCTGCCAAGTACACACTGTCCCATGGCCATTGAAGAACTGTCTGAAGAAGTGATCCATTTCACTATTTGATATTCTAATAATGGAAGAATTTTTTTTTAAGCAAAGAATCCAAAGTAACCACAAAAACTGTTGGCCATTGCCAGTACATGGGCATGGAGAATGGCATCCAAGTCAGGATAGAAAACTACTAGAATTCACCCAAACACATTATTAGATTACCAAGTGAAAACAAAACTCAGGAAGGGCACTCAAAATAAAGGCAGGGCAGTCACAGTACAAATAGTGTACACTTTTTGATATTTTATTTATTTGCAAGGAAGTAGATACAGGCAGAGAGAGAGAGAGAGAGAGGTACAGAAAGAGAGTATGGTCACTCCAGGGCCTCCAGCCACTGCAAACAAACTCCAGATGCATGCGCCACATTGTGCAGCTGCCTTATGTGGGTACTGGGAATTGAACCCAGGTCGTTAGGCTTTGCAAGCAAGTGCCTTAACCACTGAGCAATTTCTCCTGCCCCATAAGACGTTTTTTTTTTTTAAAAGAAGGTTTGAATTGAGCAACATAATGCTTAAGGATAGCAAGGAAGTCAATGGAAAATGAGGAGAACGACTTTTAGAAAAGAGACAGGAATCACTGGGACAGGACACGGAACACAGAAGGAGCTCCTAGCTGGCAAAATCTCAGGTCTTGGTTTGGGTAGAAATTGAGTAATGAACCAGGCCCATTATTTGCTTTATGTGATTCTCTCTACTTGTAGATTAATTAGCATACTACTCTGTGCGACTACAATGAACTTCGTGAGGCAGACCGCTTTATGAAAGAAAAAAGAGGTTTTATTTTGGCTCGTGGCTCTGGGTATATGAGGCTGAGAAGCTGAAGATGCTGTCAGCCTCTCCTGCTGACTAAGTCCTAAAGAAGCCCAGGGCATCACATGACAAGAGGCAGGGAGTGTGCGTGCATACGTGTGTGAGTGCACATGTGCATGCCCTGGTCTCCCCACTCTTCCTATAATACTGCTAAGGTTCAGTTGTCGGGATGGGAAGGGTTTATCCACACTTGATCAGTTACCAACGCGCCATTTCTTTCTTTCTTCTTTTGTGGGGTGGGGAATTGAGGTAGGGTCTCACTTTAGCCCAGGCTGACCGGGAATTCACTATGTAGTCTCAAGGTGGCCTCGAACTCATGGCAATCCTCCTACCTCTGCCTCCCGAGTGCTGGGATTAAAGGCGTGCGCCACCATGCCCGGCTCCAAGGCTACATTTCTAAACTCCAAAGTCAGATTGAGTTTCTGCCTTAATGCTTCACATTCCCTCTGACTGCAGCATGAATTTCGGGTACAAACCATCCAAACCATAGCAATTTATATTTTACAACTAGGCAGGGTTTTTGTAAAAAACATTTTATTTATTTATTTGCTAGGGAGAGAGAGAGAAAAGTAGAGAATAGGTGCTTCCAGTCACTGCAAAAAAAAAAAAAAAAAAAAAAAAAAAAAACTCCAGATGCAAGCACCACTTTGTGGTGCACCTAGCTTCACATGGGTCCTAGGGAATCAAACCCAGGTCATTAGGCATTGCAGGCAAGTACCTTAACCACTGAGCCATCTCTCCAATCCATAGGCAGGGGTTTTAATTAATTATGAAACAGAGAAGGAAGAGAGACTGGCACACCAGGGCCTCCAGCCACTGCAACTGAACTCCAGACATACGCACCACCTTTTGTGCATTTGTGTAACCTTCTGCACTTATGTCACTGTGCATCTGGCTTATGTGTGATCTGGAGAGTTGAACATGTAAGCATGGCGTCCAAGTGGGCTACATGATGTTCCATTCTTCCTTTTACCCTTCACCACCTCATCCTTCAAGAACCTCAACAGCCCTGTGGCCCTTACCCATGCACACAGTATCCTGAAACTATGCTTAAAGAGGAGGCTGATAGTTTTACGAAACTCAAATCCTGACAAGCAAAAGATGCTGTGCACACTTTTCAAAACTAGTAATGATCTTATCCTGAAAAAGGTTGCTAAAACTAAAATGAATGCTTTCCTGGATGAAGTGTTACTGGCCAGGACATGTACACTGTGAAAAGAGCCTTTGGCTACAAGAATGGCCAGCAGCTCACATTCAGAGTCACCTTCATCACTCTGTGACAAGGACATGAGAGTCACCGATGGATGGAACATTCCAGAGAAACAATACTTAAAAGGCTTTGAAAATCTATTACTGGCTTAAAGAGGGAAGCAAAAAATAGACCAGGGGATTATGATTTTGGGTTTTGACCTCACTTGTTTATTCTAGGGTGATGTAAAGGATCCCATTTCCCCTGAAGGAGCACAGTGGAAAAGTGATAGTCACTCAGATATATCTGGCTTTATTTCCTTTGTGGGATGCTGGTTTAAAAATATCAACATCCAGGTACCAAGAGTTACAATTTCCAGACTTCCACCTTGTAAGATATATTATGACCTTCAGCCTCAGTGGATGCATAACAATTCAGGTCATATACAGCTGTGACATCCTTACAGATATCATGAAATGTTGTCGATTTGGTTGTCTTTGAGAGGAGCCATGATAACTCCTCTCCTGAATCTTTAGAAGGGTATAAAAACCCACCAGGATAAACACCTGGGCTGGGCTTCCTATGGTAAGGTGATGGTTTTGTAACATCTTAAAAGTACAGGTCTTGGGCTGGAGAGACAGCTTAGCGGTTAAGGTGCCTGCCCACTAAGCCTACGAATGCCCGTTTGATTCTCCAGGTCCCACGTTTAGCCAGACACAAAGTGACACAAGGGCACAATGCCACAATTGCCCACAAGGGGGCACATGTGTCTGGAGTTTGTTCACAGCGGCTGAGAGGCCACTGGTGCACCCATTCTCTGTCTCTCTCCAAAAAAAAAAAAAAAAAAAAAAAGTACAGATCTCTCCACAACTGAGATTTAATAAGATTCCCAACAGACAAAAACCTCAAAGTTAGAAATCTGAGCTTATACCCACAAACTATACTAGTTAAATAACAGAGTCAGTGAAGGAAAATAAGACTCCCAAAGATGGCAGGAATGGAATGACCAGCCTTGATCCCATCTGAATGAGAGAAAACTAAATGTCTGGTGACATAAGGCCACTGGTCTTGCCCTAAACCCCTGAAGCTAATTTGGAATTTCTTCAGTTTTTAGAATGTTATGACATATATGATATCCACCATAAAACCCCTTCATAAGGTTCAGGGAAGTGCCCTGGGGGGGAACATCTTTATGATGAAATACTTGAATGATCATATTTAGTGGAATAAATAAAGATAATAAGTAGACTCAAATCATTTTAGATGTGAAAGATACCAGAACTCTACAAAGAGCAACAAAGAGAGCCATCTTTCCAGCCCGAGAACAGCCTCTTGGACAATACATAAAAGAATGGGCATGCATGGCTCTCTGGAGAAGAGGAGTGGGCTCGCACACCAAAAAGTCCCTCAACTAACTTTGCATGTCCCCTTTAACCCAAGCTGCTATCATGCTTAGTTAGACAATCTGTTTGAATTTATAGAAGGCAGAGAAAATGGAAGAGAGCCGAGAGGCAGGAGGATCGCCTGAGTTCGAGACCACCCTGAGTCCACACAGTGAATTCCAGGTCAGCCTGAGCTAGAGTGAGACCCTACCTTGAAAAACCGAAAAGCAAAACAAAACAACAACAACAACAAAAATCCATCAAAAAGACAAAAAGATAGTTGACTGCCCACCACGAGACATGCCACCTCTACTACATCTGCCAGGACCCAGGAGAAAGTGCAGAGGAAGCAGCACCATGAACACAATCTTAAGGCTAGCCTGACAACCAGCTCCAGGGTGACGGTGACAGACACGGTGATCAATCAAAACCCACCAAAGCAGGAATCCAGAGGCTACAGAGAACTCAACACTAAATCAGACTGTTAACGGGACTGCCATGGCTCAGGGAACATTGTGGAAGAGAGTGAGGAAAGATTGTAAGAACCACAGAGTGGATAGAAATACCCCGAGGCACAGTCCCCCTCCCCTCTACCCACTACCCCACTGGGTCTGACTAAGACTTTCATGACCCTACGGTGAATACCATAACCATAACACCACTGACCAAGGAGGGCCCAGGGAAATGGGAGAAGGGACGAGGGGATAAAAGGGTATAACCTGTGTGAGATTTTATACACATACACACACACACATATATATGTGTGTGTATATATATATATATATATATATATATATATATATAAAAAAAAAAGAAGAATGGGTGGGTAGAAGATGATAGGGTCAGACATTGATTTCAGGAAGACGGCATTGTGAAGAGAAAGGAAGGTGTCATGGACAAGGGCTATATGCACTTTCCTGAGAGACTTCTATTAGACACGAGGTCACAGTTGGTTGTGGTTTTCTGATAATTTAGTTTTTTTGTTGTTGTTGTTGTTGGTTTTGGTTTTTGTTTTGTTTTGTTTTGGTTTGGTTTTTTTTGTTTTGGTTTTTCGAGGCAGGCTCAGGCTGACCTGGAACTCATTCTGTAGTCTCAGGGTGGCCTCGAACTCTCAGCAATCCTCCTACCTCTGCCTCCCAAGTGCTGAGATTAAAGGCGTGCGCCACCACTCCCGGCTGATAATTTAGTTTTAAAATGTCCTCATTCTAGACATAGACCACAAACTTCCCAGCAAAGGAAAAGCTAGGAAACCCACTTCGCTTTTCTCTTGTTTTGAATCCTAAACACAGACCATACAGTCTCTGCGAATAGACTGTGGCTGACGCATTCACGGGAGTATGCTGTAAAAATGGTGACTTCTGAGAATACGATCGTGTCCACATGTAAACAATTGATCTTGCTCATTGGTGAGCCTGTTCAGATCTTCAAACACTCGTTGGAATTTGGGGAAAGAACCTCAGAGATTTAAAACACCCACAAATACACAAATGTCCCTGACCTCATGCTCCACGTGTCCTCCTTCAGGGACCTTTGGGAGGTGAGTAATTGTCAAGACATTCAGGTCTGGCATTCAGGTGGTACAAGATCCTGGATCCTACTCAACAGCCTCATCCCCAGACAATGAAGTCTGGTGCCATGCTAGTGCTCAGAATTACTCTGGCCTTTTACATCATACAAACTACCCATGAGAGACCAATGCAACCTTGTTCCTACTGATTTCATGAAAGATGGAATTTCAATATAAACTCCCCCAAAAGTAAAAGGTCTACTTTAAATTTCCAGACAATTACAAGTGAAGCAAAATACTGCCTTGTGCCAGCTGTGTTAGCTTTTTAGGGGGGAAAAAAAGCCAAATAGACTTTTCCCCTTTTATGTTTCATATCCAAGCCACAAGCCAGCAAACATTGGTATTTACTTCAGTGTTAATAAAAGTAAATTACTTTGTGGTTTTGGGGTCATTGGTGTAAAACTTGTACTTCTCTTAGTTTATGTTATATACAAAAGTTCAAATCTGAGGATACATCCAATGCCAGTTGATGGTTTGCGTATGGTTTTCTACGTGATCCAAAGCATTCTTTCCAATTTCTGTTTGAATTACTTCTGCTGTTGTAGGCCAAATGTCTTGTGATTCCTGTGGGATTCCTTTTTCTCTCTTCTTCCATCATTTGACCTTCACGACAGTAAAACATGTTTCCTTCTTAAGATCCCCCCTCCCCGATTATCATCTATTCAAGGAGGAAGTTGAACTTAAGAGTTCATGAAAACTCTCGCCTCAGCCTCTAAGTTACCAATAGAACTTCTCCAGAGAGATGGAATCTAATGAATCCTTTTTTGCAGTCCCCCCTTTTATTTCCTAAAAGATACAAGTCAACTGGGACCAACACAAACAACTTGAAAAGAACATTCTAGGAGTTAATGCACAGATGTCAAACACAGAGCCCCCAAACCCACCAAGTCCCCACGCCAGATGTTGGGGCTACACACACTTAAAGTTCAGCATTCTTTCCAGGAAGTCTCTCTATCACCCAGATGTTCCAGTCGACGGTTTCTTTTATAATTATCTATCACACAAAGAGAACTTCACAGAGCTGAAGTGGCAGACCCATCAGCTATACTGGCCAAAATGCTAAAGAGGCTGGTGTACTGCAAGCCGTCCAAAAACATTCTACTGATTTAGACAGTCCCACAGAACAATCCATCATGGGCGGGGCCCTGATGAAGGGCTATGAGATGCATATGTTCATTTCATCAGGATCTCACTAAGGTCTGAACACTTCGCTCCTTCATGCCTTCGTACTAAGGTGATCATTTCTGTGCCACACGAGGGGACAACACAGAGGGCGAAATGCCACTGAAGATTAGCCCATGACCTTCACAACGAATTTCTAAATCCTCAAAAAAAAAAATCCCTTTTGTAAATCCGTATTAGATTGAGCACCTTCCATTTTAAGAAACTTCCAAGCCTTCAAGAACCTAATAGAAACCGGCTCTGGCCCTCAAGGCAGCCCCACAAAGTTCTGTCCCTACTTTCTATCATCTTCGTGGGAAGCTGTCACAGAGAGCCCAAGGAAACGGCAGCCAGCTGCGACTGTACTATCTTGCTCAGGTAACGTGAGGCAGAGACTACATGCCCATTGTCACCGTGTTCATGAGGAACTTGTTCTAGTATACCTTGAATACCAACCCAAAACATGTAGGTTCTCGTGTCCCTTATAGAAAATGCATACTATTTGCATATAATTAATGTATACAATTCCCCTATATACTTTAAACCACCTCTAGAATACTTATAATGTTTAATACATCATAAATGTTATGTAAATACTTGGTATGCTATTGGTTTAGAGAATCACGAGGTAAGTCTACAGCCATGCCTGATCTCGTGTGATTTCAGAAGCTAAGCAGGATGGGATCTGGTTAGTACTTGGATGGGAAAGTAAGACCTACAGGTCTTCATATGTTCAGTGAAGGCACACCTCCCCCCCACACCCCCTGCACTGCCAGTGTTTTGCTTCTGTAGCTAGTTGAATCTACAGACGTGCAATCATAGATCCAGTAGATTAATTGTGCATCCAAATGGGTCCATAGAGCCTCAGCTTATCAAAACCTATGTGGAATATCCTCTCATTCTTTCATCTTTTTTTTTTTCCTGTTTTTAAGTAAAAATGAAATTGTTCCACTCACAATAGAACTATATACATTAAGCAAGCCAAAAATCTCCCTAGTCATTTTAAGCAATCAAAAAAGTAAGGTAAACACACACGCTGACAGGCCTACAGCGAGAGACACGTGATCAACAGGGTCAATTCTGGAACCAGAGTGCCAGGCGTTGAAATAGCCTGGAGGTAGGTGGGTCCTGTTTCAACATTCTGCCTCAATTTCCTCATTTGTAAACTGGAGATAATGGTAGTGCCTGCTCCATAATGTCTTACTGAAAACTCAACAAATTAGGAAGCCCTGGTGCTTAGGGGAGGGGCTGGCATATGGCAGTCACTAGACACATGATGGGTATTACTATTGCCACAAAACAATAAACAAATGAGATTAATACATTCCCAGCATTAAACAATAGGAAGGAATGAGATAGCTGCTTGGAGATTACTTGATTTATTTAATTAATCATTTATTTATTTATTTAGAGAGAGAGTCAGAGACAGAGACAGAGACAGAGAGAGAGAGAGAGACAGATAGAGAATGGGTGAGCCGGCAGCCTCTCAGCCACTGTGAACGAACTCCAGACGTGTGCACCCCTTGTGAGCAAGCGTGGCATTGCGCGCTTGCGTCACTTTTGCGTCTGGCTAAACGTAGGACCTGGAGATCGAACGGGCGTTCTTGGGCTTAGCAGGCAGGCGCCTTAACCGCCAAGCCAACTCTCCAGCCTTGACCTGCTTTATTTAAAAGCATACATACATACATACATACATACATACATACATACATACATATACACAAACATACACACACACACACACATATACAGACAGACAGCAACAACTTCCAGGCAACCAATGAGCAGCATGCTTCATGCACAGGCCCCAGGAGACTTGAGGAGAGCAAGGAGCTCAGTGTGGCAGTTTGAATGCACATTCCCCAATAGACTCAGGTGCTTTACTGCAACTTGGGACTTGGATGTCCAGCTGCCTGGCTGAAGAGGTCTCACTATAGGGTGGGTCCTGGCGTCTAGTCCTAAGATGTGTTTGGGCAAGGATCTGATTTCCAGGTCAGAGGTATGCAGAGCAGTCTGAGCTCCGCCTGGACCACCCCCTTGCTGCTGGCTGCAGAGTTCCCTGCTGCTGCTTTTGGTCTTTGCTGGCCAGTGATGGTTTCTCTCGGCTCGGATGTATGGGAGCAGCTTCTTCCACCACTGATGGAACTTGCCCCTGGATCTGTAAGCTTCCAATAAATCCCTTCCTCCTATACACTGTGTCTTTTTTTTTTTTTTTTTTTTTTTTTTTTTTTTTTTTTTCAAGGTAGGGTCTCACTCTGGTCCAGGCTGACCTGGAATTAACTATGTAGTCTCAGGGTGGCCTCGAACTCTCGGTGATCCTCCTACCTCTGCCTCCCGAGTGCTGGGATTAAAGGCGTGCGCCACCACGCCCGGCTTACACTGTGTCTTTTTGGACGTTCATCCCAGCAACATGGAGCTGACTACAGCACTCAGCTAGCAGGCATTTTATTGTCATCATGCATGTCACCTTGGCTCTGAACAACAGTCAACTACACATACAAGACAGGAAAGAATCATCTATACAAAGAAAATCCAAAAGAACGCACCTACTCAGCCACTTATAACAGTGCCAGACCATTCAAGAGGGGCAAGGGGCCAGGCGTGGTGGTGCACACCTTTAATCCCAGCACTCGGGAGGCAGAGGTAGGAGGATCGCCGTGAGTTGGAGTCCACCCTGAGAATACAGAGCGAATTCCAGGTCAGTCTGGGCTAGAGTGAGATCCTGCCTTGAAAAAACAAAAAAAAAAAAAAAAAAAAAAAAAAAAAGGGGTGGGGGATGGGGATGGTGGTGGTGGTGGTAAAGAAACTGGAAGCAAAGCTGGCTGCTCACACTGAAGACTGAGGTCAGACTGGAGTACGTGGTGAAGGACGCGCCCACAAACCTGGGCTCTTATAGTGTCACAACTGGATGCTAGGGGCTGGAGAAATGGCATAGCAGTTAAGGTGCTTGCCTGAGAAGCCAAAAGACCCAGGTTCGATTCCCCAGTACCCACGTAAATCAGATGCACAAAGTGACACCTGTGTCTAGAGTTCATTTGCAGTGGCTACAGGCCCTGGCACACCCGTATTCATCCTCTCTCTCTCTCTCTCTCTCTCTCTCTCTCTCTCAAACAAATAAATAACTATTGCTGCTTAGGCTACAGTGACGTAAAATTAAATTAAATAGATAAACTTAAAAACAAAATAAATAACCGGCTGCTGTTCCTGCAAAGAGGGGACACCAAAGCTTTCTAGTGGCAACCAGAGCTTCCCTCCAAATCTGAACCGCTAACTGTCTCATCTTTTGGATGTCATCATCAAAGTCACCTTGGGTCTATTCAGTTAATTTGAAGTATTTAACTTTATTAAATCTTAGCTTAAAGGTACAAGTGGAAAAACATTATTCACGTAATTTTAGAACTAGCCAGTTCTGCAAACTCCTCAGCAAAAAGAAGGCTCTTTAACATTCTTCCCACCTGAACATGGTTGCGAGCCCACCTCACCCTGCCCGGCTAACTTCCTTGTGAAGCCTCTTTATGGCCTAGGCATGGGTTTGGGCCAATAACTAACAACTAGAAGCCTCCCTGCTCCCTCAGTTCTCTCTCCCACTCCCCATCTTCCTCTGCTCTGGATCCACCATCCAATCTCAGTCTCCAGGGATGGAGCCAGCAACCACCTCAAAGACAGGGTTATTCTAGTTTAGACAATACATTATTTGAATTGGCAAGCTTTGGACCACAGAGCTACTTTGTCCGACACTGTACCCTTACATTCACCCATTCCAAGTGGGGTTTCTCCCCAAAAGCTCAACCATCACTTCCCTTAGGATAATTTCCAAATTTGCATCTCTAACCAGATCCAAATCTCAGTGTCTCGATTCAAATATGCAGCTTGTTGGATCTTTGCAGTTCTTCCACTCCCAACATGGAATCTACTCTTGGCTTCTCGCTGCCCCGATATAGTATATTATTCTTCACAATGTCAAACACACATACATCATGCAAAAATTGTACAAGGGGGCCTGGGGAGATGGCTTAGCAGTTAAGGTGCTTGCCTGTGAAGCTTAAGGAGCCGGGTACAATTCCCCAGGTCCCACGTAAGCCAGATGCACAAGGGGGCGCATGTACCTGGAGTTTGCTTGCAGTGGCTGGAGGCCCTGGTGCGCCCATTCTCTCTTTCCCTCTGCCCCCTCTCTCAAACATAAATAAATAAATAAAATATTTTTTAAAAATTGTACAAGGTCTGTTCACATCTTTACTGATTGTCCTGCCCCAATACATCCTTCACAGCTGCACACAGACCAGCCTTGTCCAATGGGGCTTTTGGCAGCAGTGGACATCTTCTGTATCTACACTGTCCAAATTCATAGCCACTAGACACATATGACTACTGAGCACTTAAAGTGGAGCTCGTACAACTGGAGACCTGAATTTTTTCTTATTTTATCTAATTTCAATTTAAATCACACATACCCAGTGACTACCATATTGGATCGTGGAGACATAGCCAGACAAAACTATCTCGTGTCCCCTTAGCTTGAGGTAGTTAGTAGTAGCTTCCTGCTGTTGCTAATGTGTGGGTTACTTCTCTGACCCATTTGGTTCTCAGTCTTTATTCCCTCTACATAACACATTCCCTTGATTAAACTCCCTCAGTTGAAATACCTGATTTAGGGTCAGAGAGATGACTTAGCAGTTAAGGCGCTTGCCTGAGAAGCCTAAGGACCTATGTTCAACTCTCCAGGTCCCACGTAAGCCAGACACACAAAGGTGATGCAAGTGCGCAAGGCCACACAAAATGGTACACATGTTTGGAGTTTGTTTACAGTGGCTGGAAGCCCTAGTGTGTCAACTCTCTCTCTCTCGCTCTCTCTCCCACTTTTGCTCTCACTCTCTCACATAAAAAAAATAAAATAAAGGAATACCTGATTTTTTAAAATTTTTTTTATTATTTTTTATTTATTTTTGGAGAGAGAGACAGAGAGAGAGAGAGAGACAGAGAGGGAGAGGGAGACAGAAATGGGCACGCCAGCAGTCTCTCTGCTGCTGTGAACAAAATCCAGATGTGTGCGCGCCCTTGTGGTCAAGTGTGGCATTGCACCCTTGCCTCACTTTGCATCTGGCTAAATGTGGGACCTGGAGATTGGAACCGCTGGACATTGGAACCAGCGTTCTTAGGCTTAGCAGGCAGGTGCCTTAGCCGCTAAGCCATCTCTCCAGCCCAGGAATACCTGGTTGTTGTTGTTGTTGTTGTTTTGAGGTAGGGTCTCATTTGGCCCAGGCTGACCTGGAATTCACTATGTAGTCTCAGGGTGGCCTTGAACTCACAGCGATCCTCCCACCTCTGCCTCCTGAGCACTGCGATTAAAGGTGTGCACCACCATGCCCAGCTCTGATTTATTTTTTGACAGAGCCTCAGGCTGTACTGAGACTCTCAATGGACTCCAGGATGCCCTCAGAATCTTGATCCTCCCGGGTGATGGCACAGGCAGATTGCCATCATCCCAGCCCTCATATGATTTTTGTGTTCCCGGATGAACACTAACTGATACACTATTGGAACTAAATTTTCCACTCTAACCTTATCTAATTCATTGACAAAAACCACTTACTGGTAACTGCTACCAATGAACCACAGCCATAACCATCAGATAAAGTATACAGAGGGACTCGTTATGGCAGTAAGGGGGCCAAGGAGGGTGGGCAAGGGATAGAAAGGATAGTAGGGAGCAAATATGAGCAACATGCAATTACATAAATGCATGAAAATATCATAACAAAGCCACTCTTTTGTATGCTAGCTAAAAGTAATTTAAAAGTCATTTCTATAGTTTACATGAAGGATGGTAATGAGATTTCTAAGGAGCATAGGTTATTATTCATTATAATAACCTTTTGAGATCCATATATTATTGTCCTCACGTTGGAACTGCGAACAGTGAGGCATAGAGAGCAACTTAGGCAAGTTAAACAGAAGCCCAGTGACTCAGCATGACTCAGAAGTTCGTGCAAGTTCATGCAGACCCATTCCACACAAGTATACTATTCAAAAGCTGTCGGTGACTCTCCATTGTCTGAAAAAAGAAAAAAAAAGGCTCAGTTTTAACTCACCTTTCCAGTCTTGGCTGCTATTTTCTCAGTGCCCACATGCCAGTGAAACTCTCTGCTCTTTTCTTCACATAAGTGACTACAATTTTTCTCACCCCAATCTCAAGCTGTTCAAAATTTGATTTAATTTCAACGTGATACTCATTAATTGCCTAATGTTTCCAAAGCAAAGCACAGCTCTTTCCCTCTTCCTCTGAAGTTCCCCATTTCATAATTTCTCATTCGTTTGTCTGTTGTTTGCATTGTATTTTAGTCATGGCATTTCAGTACTTTTACTAAATTGCAAGGCTCTTGAGGGCAAAGATGGTATTTTAAATATTTTGTTTTTAAAGCTCTATCAGCATTGAAGAGTGACTTTACTAAATCACTTGAATGATTTGCAAATATTTCTCAAGTTCATTTAAGTAACTCTTCACAGATGACTCATCATGTGACATCTTGGACAAAAAGAAATTCAAGGCCCATGCATGCACTCTGCCTTCTCTGGAGCAAGGGGATGCGGACACTTGAGCCAAACTGTTTTAACTCAGCTCCTGAACATCAGTGTATGGATTAAGTGACTTAACCTTCCTGGGTCATGGTTTCTCACACACACAAAATGATGGAAATAATACAACTACTGGTCCTATAATACTATGGGGAGGATTAAAAATGCCCAGTAAATTTTATTAGGTTTTTTTTTTTTTTTTTTTGTGGTCTTCTGAACATCACTGCTCAAACTGATGCTATAATGCACCTGGTTAGTTAATTATTTTCCCAAGGTCATGAGGTTAAAAAAAAAAAAAAAAAAACACTTGGGGCTAGAGAGATGGCTTAGCAGTTAAGGTGCTTGCCTGTGAAGCCAGATCCCATGTAAGCCATATGCACAAAGGTGAGGCAAGTGCATGGTCGCAAGCACCTGGAGTTCAATTTCAGTGGCAGAGGCCCTAGCATGCCAATTCTCTCTCTCTCTCTCTCAATCACCCACTCTTTCTAAAAATAATAATAATAATAATAAAAGCTCAGGTTCATAATCTTCCTCTGGGTATCTTTCCAACATTCACCACACAAAACAGACTATGAACCAATAAAGCGAAATAATCAAATGTATGATAAGTAAGATAACATCAATGAAATTATGCATGCAAGATAAAATTAACTGCTAAGAAGCCAAACAGTTTCAGAAAGTATAATGAAAGTGGGAGATAGGTGTTCAATATGTCCAATAGTTTGTACCTATTATAGAGAATACATTTTCTCTCTACCTACCAATGCATGAATTCGATCTACCAGCTTCCAAGTGGAATTTCCCCTTTGAGCCCTCAAGCTCTGACAGCCATAGTGTTAGTGACAGAGCCTGATAGCTGGCCTCGCCTTCTTAAATGGAATATTGACCTAACCTTGGGAGACCCAGTGCCCATTTTGTGAGGAATGTACATTGGAATGACAGTCCCACTAAGGTCCCGGATGACCTCTGGCATCATGTGTGAGCAAACAAGCATTAGATGGCGCAGCCCCCACTTATTGAGCTGACCCAATTGACAGTGTGAGACACAGAGACAAGCCAGCCCCACAGAGGTCTAACCACGTTGCAGGTTTGCAAGTGAAACCAATTCTGTCACTGTTTTAAGTCACTATGTTTGTGGGATGGTGTGTTAAGTAGGAACAATAATAACTAGAGCCAGTGGTTTGGTACCAAGCAATAGATAACCAATAAAAAATTTCAGCCACACCACCCTGAACGCAACTGATCTTGTCAGATGCCTAATGAAACATTATTCCTTTTTCCCACCCCCTCTCTCTAATCTCTCTCTCTCTTTCTCTTCTCTATCCCTCCTTCCCTCTCCCTCCTCTCTCTCTCTCAACTGAAGCACTCATCCAAGATGACAGTCAGGCACATACTGTACTGTTTTTTTTGTTGTTGTTGTTTGTTGGTTTCTCGAGATAGGGTCTCACTCTAGCTCAGGCTGACCTGGAATTCACTATGTAGTCTCAAGGTAGCCTTGAACTCACAGCAATCCTCCTACTTCTGCCTCCTGAGTGCAGGGATTAAAGGCATGTGCCACCACGCCCGGCTGTGTACTGTTTTAAATACAGATCAGTCTGATAATCAGGCAATAAACATGTTGTCAAATTACTTGCTTATGACAGAGCATAGCACTTGCTATACCTGGGGAATCTGAAGCTGTTTTATTCAGACAAGGAAATATCACACACACACACACACACACACACACACACACACACACACACACAAAGGACCATGAAACATCGTTTTTAAAAACTGAGAAAACTTATACCAAACATGGGGGCCTATTTCTAAAAATAACCAAAGCATCCATTTTCTCTGTCAATAAAACTCTGAATCCTGCAACAAAAGTAATCGTAAACATAGAACATAAGCTATGTGAGAAACATACACCCAGCCTGGTTTCCAGAAAGATGACTGGTAAAGCTCGCATTACCCTTGAATCATACATTTTATGAACTCTAATAGACCAAATAAAAGATATCCATCTAGTCGTTTCACCAGAGTTATGAGAACCCAGGCAGAGAAAAACTAAATAAATGTGTGCCTTGGATCCAGGATCTAAATAAAATTGCAAATAAGAGAACAATAACACACAAACTCACTAATTGGATAAGTAATTGCATTCATTCTTCTATCATCCTATCAGAAGAAGATCTTGTTTGAAGCCAAAATGTCCTGCCATAGCAACAGGTTAAAAGAGCCAAGGTGATCCACAAAGATCCTGACATTATAGAAAACTATAGCTGTAACAGTTAGGACTTCTGTGATTATTATTATTATTATCATTATCATTACTTATTGTAGCTGTCAGTTTGACAAGAATCAGAATCACCTAGAAAAAGAGCCTCTGGGCATGCCTGTGAGGGACTATCTAGATCAGGTTAGTCTCTGGGCATGCCTGTGAGGGACTATCTAGATCAGGTTAGTCTCTGGGCATGCCTGTGAGGGACTATCTAGATCAGGTTAGTCTCTGGGCATGCCTGTGAGGGACTATCTAGATCAGGTTAGTCTCTGGGCATGCCTGTGAGGGACTATCTAAATCGGGTTAGTCTCTGGGCATGCCTGTGAGGGACTATCTAGATCAGGTTAGTCTCTGGGCATGCCTGTGAGGGACTATCTAGATCAGGTTAGTCTCTGGGCATGCCTGTGAGGGACTATCTAGATCAGGTTAGTCTCTGGGCATGCCTGTGAGGGACTATCTAGATCAGGTTAGTCTCTGGGCATGCCTGTGAGGGACTATCTAGATTAGATTAGTCTCTGGGCATGCCTATCAGGGACTATCTTGATGAAGGTAATTAGGTGGGAAGACCCACTTTAAGTGGGGGTGGCACCACACCACCAGCTGTGGTCCTAGCCTACATGAAAAGTGGAGCTCTAGATTCATGACTCTTGACTGCAAATGCAACCACGCCTTCCCTGCTCTGATGGGCTGTTACCTAGAACTATAAGTTACGTAACCCTTCCTCCCTAAACTGCTTGTTGCTGGGTATCTTCTCATCCCAGCGACAAAAAGGTCATGAATACAACTTGATAAGTCACCCGAGCCAGAGCATGAAACCCCTGTGCGTGCCAAGTCGGGGCGATCAAACTCAGAGTGCTGCATCAGCAAGTTTTCCGGGTGGTTTATGATCATCATCCTTTTGAATAGTGATGTTATTGAATCATTTTAGGCAGTGCATGAAATAAATCCAGAAGACAGCTAGGTAGGTGATTCTTGACCACCTGGAAAAGAGCCGTGAGTGTACGGAACACGCTCAGCAGCTCATTTAAAGGAACCAGCAGGGATCATCTGCAGCTGGCCTTGCACGCTGCGGGACTAAGGCCGCGCCCTCACCCAGTTCCCATCCTCGGCTGCAGGAAGCGATTCCCACAGTGTCTCTCCACTCCATCCAGTGCAGCCCCACCCCCTGGCCCTGGACTGCCTCCAAGCCCATCACTCTTGGCTCACCCCTTCTCCTTTTAGCATTAAGGGGAGCACACCCAGATGTGGTCAACCAGGATATGCTCACAAATATTGTTTGATGCATTAAATAACAGACCATCCTTTTATCTGAAGCCATACTTTTCCAAACACCATAATTGATAGCAGCCTCTTTGTCTTTGTCATGTATACCAGCCAGCTATTGTTTTCCTTCTGATCTGGGAAAAAATCGCATTCTGGAGATAAACTACACATAAATATCTACAGCCATCAATCCTGCGGAGAAATTCAACCAAATGCAGAGGGGCCATATAGAGAGGATGCATCTCAATACCTTCAACCTATCAGTCACAGAGGGATGTTTTCATAAAATGTGATCACACATACACCAGGGGAGGGCTGGAGAGGGAGAGAGGCAAAATCCATGGGTCTAAGTTCTCTGTGCTGTCAGAATCAAAGCGTTTGATGGCAAATCAGGGAAGGTCAGAATTTCAATCTTCCATTTTCTCACCGCTGAGCATGGGATTGCCCTGAAAACACACCTAGGCTGTGTTGAAAATTACTTAACAATCAGATCCGCTTCGCCAGTGATTACTAGAAAAGAGCTTGCTGTGGCTGTTGGCGTGCCCTGCATATCTTAAATCTCGGCTTTATCTTTTAGAAATATCTGTAAAATGTGTACTGCCCTTAAACACCTCACCTTGTGATGCTTGGAGGGATGTTTGAGTGGTACAGGTTTCACACATAGCCTTCGTGGGAGGAGACACACTGTGACACACAATGAGCAGCGGCATTGCCAACTCCAAATGTGCGGCTGTTCTGGTCCCAATGTTTTCTCTGTCTCTCGGTCTCTTTCTCTCTCCCCCACTTTACAAAACTCCATTTTCACTAATATCCATTAACAAACACATAAATATTTTTCAGAATGTAAGAGGAAAAGTTTAAACAATTTCTCTACCAACTGATGAAAATAGAAATTGCATTTTACTTTGATTTAATAAAAGAATGATCAAAGAAAATCACTTGACTGTTTAATTTACTCATTTCCTTATGGACCAAATATCCTACCCCAGCCCCTGAAAGGGTAGTGATGGATAAACACATTAAATGTGAGGCTGGAGAGATGGCTTAGCAGTTAAGGCGCTTGCCTGAAGAGCCACAGGATCCAGATTTAATTCTCCAGGACTCATGAAAGCCAGATATACAGGGTGTCTCATGCATCTGGAGTGCATTTGCAGAGGCTGATGGCCTTTTCTCCTGTTCTCTCTCAAATAAATTTTAAAAAAAATTTTAAACGTATTAAATGTACATCAAACTGAACATGGTTATCAGGACCACCAAGGAGGACACAAAAGCAGCTATTTCCAGAAGAGAAAAGTGGAAATAGGCCTGAAGATGACAACAGTAAGCAGAGGAGTAGCGCGGCTAGGGAGATGGATCAGGAGATAAGCCTGCAAAGCCTAAGGACCTGGCCAATTCCCCAGGACCCGTGTAAAGCCAGATGCACAAAGAGGCACATGCATCTGGAGTTCTTTGTAGTAACTAGAGGCACTGGTGTACCCATTCCCCCTCCTCTCTGTCTCTCTACTTGCAAATTAATAAATTAATAAAATATTTTTTAAAAGCTCAGTAACATCACTCATAAGCTAGACTGACATGGCTAAATCTCAAAGACTCAGAAACAAATCACAGAATCGTGGGCCAATAGACTAATTCCACAAAGTTCAAAAGCATCTAAAACAATATTGTGCATAATATATGGATACATACATCTGTAGTAAAAGGAGAAAATATGAATGGGGATAATAAAAACCTAATGCAGGCTAACAGTCACTTCTGAAAGGGAAAAAAAGAACAGAATTGGGGGAGTAGAGAATGGGCTTCAAAGGGCTTGTATATACTTCTCTGTATAGAGGGCAAGCGCAGACAGGGAGGGGACGCGCTCGTTCTAAGTCACCATGCACAGAGGTTGTCAATCCTCAGATGTAAACCAAATGCGTCATCTGGGCATGACATGGATGCTTGTTGTTATAGCTTTGCTTGGGCACATGATTCCTTTCTACCATCTCTTGAAGCTGTCCCGAATAATGCAAATGTTTGTATACTTCCTAGGGAATCTAGAAGGATGGATACCCACTAGTAAGTTGACACAACATCAGATCTTAGAAAACCAGAGCTCAGAAAGAAGTAGATATCTGACCAGGACATGGCTAGAGACGGAATAGGAGCTGCCACAAAGGATAATTGTCCAGACTTTCAAAGTATGTAAAATAGAGTGAAACATCTCATTGGTGCAAAAGGCAGGAAAAAATGTAAAAAAAAAAAGGGTGGGTCACCCTTGATTATTCTTTTTTAAAATATTTTTTATTAGTTGTGTATATAGTATATATACAACCATGATGGTACCATTGTTAGCCTTCTCCCTGTCCTCCCCCCATGGGTAATGTGGGTCTTGTCTTATGGGGGTAGCCATCAGTTATGGGGGAGAGGCAATGACTCTGTGTATAATGACCCAACTCATGGCTCTAACAATCTTTCCACATCCTCTTCTGCGATTTTCTCTGAGCCATGTTGGGTTCATTTTAGGTCTATTTCAGTGATGAGGTTTTGTGAGTCTGTGTCTCTGGATATCTGATTTGTACTTGATGACTCACCAAAGGTTAATGGTAAGACCCTACTGCTGAAGACACCACATGCTATTCAGACAGAACATGGACAGACCTGGCTGGAATCTGGAAGAGTCAGTCCCCAGACAGTTAGCTTGTCTAGTGCAAGAAGGCGCTAAATAAGTACTGGGGGAAAATGACCAACATCTGTCTAAGCAACTCGGGGTCTAGGCTACTCAGCAGCAATCAACCTGACATGATACTCACACAAGTACAGTAGTGGCACACAGCCATGGTGGGTTACCAACTGCTCTAGATTTGGCTAATGGATCCACTCAGTGGAACCCATACTTGGAAACAGGAAACAAGCCAGAACCATATCCAGAAACGAGCCCGCTCTCCAATATCGAGCTCCCACCAACAGTGGGATACAAGAGGGCCTACACCCATTAAATTCTCTCTAAAATAATAATGATTATCCATGTATCTTGCACTGACCCCACTCTTCATTGGAGAACCTGCTTCTCTCTTTCAGATGGACACATATCCTGAGGAGAGAATCAGCCCATCACACCACAACAGGGCACCAGATGAAGCCATTGAGTTACAGGGGAAATGAGCAAGAGTGCTGCTTTATTGGTGAACCTGGTACCAGCACAAGGGTGAAGGAGATGGACACAAAGAATACTCAATCCCTTGGTTATTCTTGCGTCAATGTCTGTGGAAACAAGTGACTTCAGGGCTGGGGGGGAAGGCTCAGCAATTAATGTTTGCTAAACAAGCATATGGACCTGAGCTGGATCCCTGACACCCACATAAAAAGTTTGACATGGCTGCGCATGTTTGCAACCCCAAGGCTGAGGAGGGTTGCTGGGGCTCCCTGGTCAGACAGTCTAACTGAAAACCAGGGGATTCCAGATTCAGTGGGAGACTCTGTCTCAGTTAAATGAGGCGGAAGAGGGACAGAGGAAGTCACTCAGTGTCTTCCTCTGGTGTTTGTATGCATGTGCATGGGGTGTGCACATCTACCCGTACATGCATGGAACATACACACACACACAAGGAAGTGACTTCAGGACTGAGGATATGGCTCAGATGGTAAAGTGCTTGCTGCATAAGCATAATGACCTGAGTTCATATAAATCCACGTGCTCCCACCCAGCACTGGAGAGGCAGACGCAGAGGATCCCTTGAACGTGCTGAACAGTTAATTGAAACAAAGCTCAGCTCCAGGTTCGGTAAGAGATCCTGTCTCAAAAACTAAGGTTGGGCTGGAGAAATGGCTTAGTGGTAATGGCTTACCTGTGAAGCCTGAGGACCCAGGTTTGATTCCCCAGGATCCAGTAAGCCAGATGCACAAGGTGGCGCATGTGTCTGGAGTTTGTTTGCAGCGGCTAAAGGCTTTGGTGAGCCCATTCTCTCCCCCTCCCTCTCTCCCTTTCTCTGCCTCTTTCTCTCTCTCTCTCTAAATAAAAATAAACTGAGGTTGAGAACAATTGAGAAAGGCACCCAATGTCAACCTCTGGCCTCCACATGCACACGCATGCATACACATGGACACGTGGACACATGTACCTGCACACACATGTGCATCCACACATATGAACAGGCCCTCATCTACACATACATATATCCCCCCTGCAAAAAAAAAAAAAGTGACTAAGTTTTCAAATTCCCTGATCATGCCAATAGAAATAATCTGTGTGCTCCCCTTCCATGATCTTCTGGACAGAGTCACTCATACTTGCTGTGTTTTACATCACAAACGTTCCTCCCAGATTCATGTTTTGAATGCTTGTTCTCCAGCTGGTGACACTCTTTGGGAGTCTGAGGAACCTTTAGGAGATAGGGCCTGGCTAGAGATAAGCTTTAACTATACTAAGGCAGCAAGGAAACTATTTGGAACCAGAAGCTGTCGGTCTATGAATGCCAAAGGTTTGCCACCATTGCTCCAGAATTGAAAATTCACTGTATGATCTGAGATGAAATACTGACTGTTGAGTGTGGGCACAACAGGCCAATCCTTAACTATTCCTGAACCAGCCAGCCGCTGGGGAAGGGAGGATCCAGGCGGAAGAAAACATCTCAGGAGCTGGGTCATTGGACATGAACCTGACCTAGTTCCTGTGCCACTGTCAGCTACCTGATCAATCATGAAGCAAACAGCTGTCCGCTGTCATGTGCTCTATAGCCTTGACGTCCTGCCTCAACACACGGAACCAAGCCTCGGCCATCTAGAACCATGGTCTTATTTCCGTCTGGTATTTTTCTCAGAGCAACATGAAAAGTAACAGATGCCACAGTAATGATGGGAAGGAAAGCTGGGCCTGAGGGCTGATCATAGGTCAACCGTGGTGAGGAGAAATCGAGAATTTTCCCTGTGACAGCATCTCAAAGTGAGTTTTCATGTTGTTAAGCCTCTACTTTTAAAGATACCCCTTTAGTTTAAATGTACAGATTTTCATCATCAAGAATTCTGTCAAAGACTGGAGAGATGGCTTAGCAGTTAAGGCGCTTGCCTGTGAAACCTAAGGACCCAGGTTCAATTCTCCAAGTCCCATGTTAGCCAGATGCACAAGGTGGCACAGGCACCTGGAGTTTGTTTACAGTGGCTAGAGGCCCTGGAGTGCCCATTCTCTCTCGCTCTCCCTCTTTCTCTCCCTGTCTCTGTTTCTAATAAATAAATTTTTTTAAAAATAATTCTGTCAAGATACATTCCAAGCCAGGAGCCTATAACCAGCTGCTGCTCCATCTTCCACAGAGGGATCTCTAGGTCAGGGGACGCTGGCAGGGGAAATAGTCACAGTATCTGGAGTGGAGAAACCCACACACCATGAAAGACTAAACCTTCAAATGAGGGTTTGGGAGCACTTAAAAGCAGTTAGCCCAACTATTTGATAACTGTATGCAAATAAACTTCTCAACTAGGAAGTCACTTCAAAAAAGAGCCAAGTGGTGGCAGGCAATAGTTGCTATGGTGACAAAAGCACACTTTTGCCTTGTGGCTGTTCTTTCTGCACAGGAAGGTGGGGAGATGGCTGTGGGGAGGAGGAAGAAACAAAACGTCCATTTAGAAAGCATGTCCCGGAGCTTACAAGAAGCAAAGAGGCAAGTGAGCCTTCCCGGCAGCTTGGTATAGACAGTCAGCCAGAGACAGAGGCCCAAGGAGATGCCACCTTGCTTGCCCTGGCAGGACTTGAACCCACATCTAACCCAAACAACAACCCAGCGGGGACTTACCAGCTTCTTGGTTTGCCAGGCTTAGCACACCTGAGAGCTGACCCCTCCTGAGTCAGCCACTTGAGTCTACCAACCAATCGGGTCTCTCCCTTACAAACCTGAATGACTGCAAGGCTCACCCTAATTGGATGTTCCATCCGTACGTGGGCCCCGGCACGTGTGTGGAAATCTTTTCTTCCCCTCGTCCTTGCTTCCTGCTGGCAAAGGGGAGGATTTCTTCTCACCTGCACTTTCCCCGCTTGCTTTCTACGTGTGTTTTGTTTTGGTTTTTTTTGGATATTTTCCTGTTTTGCTCCATATGTGATCTCTCTTTATGTTCTGAGCCCCCAGTATCTATTAATCTCCTCAGACCCTGGTGCGAGGGGGATCTTGCAGCTTGGGCTCTCCTGTCGTGCTATCCAAGTGTGTGTGTGTGTGTGTGTGTGTGTGTGTGTGTGTGTGTGTGTGTGTGCGCACGCGCATGCGTGTGTGCATGTGTGTGTTCCCTAAAGGCTTCTACTTGGAGATGTGAGGGGAGATTTTTTTCCATCTCTTCTTCCCCTTCCCAGCCCATCCTTTGGCTTGGTCTTCCCTGCTAGCCTTCCCCTCTGGATCCTAACTCTCCCTAAAATAAAGCTTATAATTTATAATTTACCCTTCTCTGAGTCTGCAATGTCAGTCCTTTGTTAACTTGGACAAGGATCCAAAAAGTGGGGGTCCACAGGCCTGGGAATCTTCTACATCTTTATGGAATCTAATCATTCCTTGGACTCCAAATCCAGCATTGCTAGAGGAGGCCATCCAGCACTGAGAAGCTTGGGGAAAGACAAAGGAGAAGGCAGGGAGGGATTCAGCTAAAGGGCCGCAATGTATTGCCAAACAAAACGAAAGGAAAGGGCCAGGTGTGATGGTGCACACCTTTAATCCCAGCATTCTGGAGGCAGAGGTAGGAGGATCGCTGTGAGTTCGAGGCCACCTGGAGACTACATACTTAATTCCAGGTCAGCCTGAGCTAGAGTAAGAGCCTACCTCAGAAAAAAAAAAAAGGAAAGGAAAGGATGAAATATTTGAACGTACACTACAACCCTGCCAGGAAAGATGAGTTTTAATTTCACTAAGGCAACAAGCAGCAGTAACTATTTGCACCCAGAAACTGCAGATTTGTGAGTTGCAAAGGTTTGCCATTCTTCCAGAATTTAAAATTTGTCTGTGGGATTTGAGATTAAATATTGAATGTGAGTGTTTGCACAATAGGCCAACCCTGAAGTATTCCAGAATCAGCCATCAGCTGGGGATGGGAGGACCTGGGAGGAGGAATGCAACCCCCAGGAGCTGGAAATGCAATCGTAGACAGTGGGAGGAGAAAGTGAGTTTTCTTTTTGACAATAAAAATAACTGCTTTCAAATAACTGCCATTTTGTAAGGTATTTCATCCATTTTTTTCATGTAATGTAAATATTTTTCAAGCATCCATATTATTACAGACCAATCAGGAGGAAAAGGAGACCTGGTTACTAATGAGTTTACTTTATGCTCTTTTATGACTCTTTTCTCATAAGAGCAGGTCAGCTACTTTGCACATAAAGTGAATGAGTCCAGAGTTCAATTTATTCTGATAAGGAACAATGTTAGGGGCATTTAAATATGGAAGTACCCCCAAAAGTATACATAAATTTCCTCTACAACTTCTACATTGTAAAATTCTGCACTCTGTCTTAACTCTCTCTATTCGTTCGGCAAAGTTGTTCTACAGGTATCTATGGAGGGCCAACTATGTGCAAAGCATTCCAACCCATTCTTGAGTTTCTCTAACACGATTTACCCAAGTTTTTCCGGTTCTGATTCAAATATTGTAATTTTTCAAGTGTCCTAGATCCAATAAATCTATACAATTTAACTGATATAGTAGGTATAAATACATCTTAAATTAAGAGAGAGCTATACCTTATTTCTTTTGGGGGTGGGTTGGGGGGATTTAGAAGTAGGGTCTCACTCTGGTCCAGGCTGACCTGGAATTAACTATGTAGCTTCAGGGTGGCCTTGAACTCACAGCGATCCTCCTACCTCTGCCTCCCAAATGCTGGGATTAAAGGTGTGCACCACCACACCCGGCCTATACCTTATTTCTATTTAGGGAGATTCAACTATATATAAATTAATAAAAATATAATTATATTTATTATATAAAATATAATTAAATTTTATGTCAACTAATGTCGTAGATTGTACTGTAACCCCCTTCGTAATTCCTATGTTAAAGTCCTAACCCACACTACTTTAGAATGTGACCTTACCAAGAAATAGGGTCACAACAGATACAGTTAGTTACATTGAAGTCATGCTGGCGTAGGGTATACTAGTGACTGGTGTTCTTTAAGCAGAAGAATTATGGCCACAGGCTCACATATAAGATGATCATGAAAACCAGAAGGTGACCATGGGAACAGATCTTCCTTCACAGAACTGGAAAGGCAACAACTCTGTCCCTTCCCTAGTTGGGGAGCCTCCCGAAGTGTGAGACAATAAATCCTGTCTGTCCCATAAGCCACCTGGTGTGGGCGGACTTTGTCACAGCAGCTCTAACTGGCTGATATAATCACTATCCCAGTAAACAAGCTTTAATGTTTAGATTGCTCAAATCACTCCCCAACATGGTCCCAATAATCTTTCTAGATTTTTTTTTTAAAGTTACGACAGAAAGCGACATCAGCATGCCCAGGGATCTATCCTAAGAAAACATAAAAAAAAAGTGCAAAGATTCGTGTTCAAGAAGATACACGGGCTGGGGAGATGGCTTAGCAGTTAAGGCGTTTGCCTGCAAAGCCAAAGGATCTTGGTTTGATTCTTCAGGACCCATGTAAGCCAGATGCACAAGGGGGCGCATGCATCCGGAGTTTGTTTGCAGTGGCTGGAGGCCCTGGTGTGCCCATTCTCTCTCTCTCTCTTTCTCTCTCTCTCTCTTTCTCAAATAAATAAATAAAATATATTTTTTAAAAAAGAAAATACACTTCCCAACACTGCTTTGATAAAGAGGGAAGAAAAGAAAAGAAGGAAGGTGTAAACAATGTACAATCTGATCCCTAAAGCCTGGCAAGAGACATAGACAAGTATACAGTGAGGGACGCAGACAAGAATAGTGAGGGATATAAGTGAGTATACTGAGGGAAACAGACAAGCGTGGTGAGGGATGCATAGCGAAGGGCATGAGGTCCCCCATGGGGTGATGAACGTGCTCTCTCACAGATGCTTGCACAAACTGTGAATGCACTAAAAGACTTATCTTTTACATTCATCTTTTCCAATTAGTGGGTGTGTTCATGTGTATGCAGGTGCACCTATGTATGTGTTCGGAGAGCCAAGACCAAGCTCATGTGTCATTCCTTAGCCTCTCCCCACCTTTCTTTTGTTTGAAACAGGGTCTTTCATTGGCCTGGAACTCACTATTTAGGCTATTCTGGTTAGAGTGAGCCCTGGGGAAGCCCTTATCTCTGACTTCCCAGCACTGGAATTAGAAGTACATGGGAGGACCGGCAAAGACCGCTTGCTCACAGGTGTACTATACCTTCAGTAAAAGAAGAAAGAGTTACCCAATCTGAAGAGAAGCCCAAGTATATGTAACTCAACTTCAGAATAAGAGACCCAGATTCCGTAGTTCATCCTTTACACACCCCTTGAATAAGCTCCTCTCAGCCTAGACCATCAGCCTGACCCTTCCAGTTGGGGATAAGTTGGTGCAGCTGAAACTAAAGCCATGGTTTGAAGCTCTAAAGGAAATGCAGAAAAGGGACCATCTGAATCATGGATGTGTAAACCCATGTGTGTGTGCACGCATGCACGTGTGTGTGTGTGTACACATGCACATGCACAGAGGATAATAAATTTCTATAGAACAGATTTACCTCTTACTATATGCAAGGTATTATGCTCTTTTGAATTCCGTTTTCTCTGTGTTAAATGTTATCACAGCCTACCAGCTCGATCTCTTTGCCTTGCTAAGGGTGACAACCAGCAGCTTGGAACCAGCTGTTCCCTAGGTAAAGAGGCAAGATGCACAAGCATTTACCCCGTCTGCTCTCTGCCATTCCACATTTCCAGAATCGAGAATCCATTCACTCAACAGGAATTTCCCCTCCGTTTCATAAAAGATGTGGCGATTAACATATGTTCCTTATTATGAGAAACAGATTTTTAAGAACAGATGGCAATTCCCAGCTCCGTTACTTTATTAAAAACGAATATTCAGTTTTCCTTGAAGATTCCAGGACTGTCAGTCATCTAGTTTGGACTGACCTCCCGTGTTAAATAATAAAAACGGGACTTTGCAACCTGAGGATTTTCTTATTTATTTCCCCACACAGACAAGAATGATACTCTGTTAAAGAGGGAGATAGCAGCAGTATTTAACCTAATTCACCCCAAGTCCCTACAGCTTCTTGCAGAGCCTGGCTCCACTTAAAAACAGTGAATGCATTTGACCTTCAAACTTGTTGGTGACATTTTCATTACACCAATCTACAGTGGTTCTTTAACTCCATCTCTCTTTTTCTCTCTCTCTCTCTCTCTCTCTCACCCAACACAGTTATTCTTTCTTCTCCAAATAATTCACTTTCTGAAGCCCAACACAGTTATTCTTTCTTCTCCAAATAATTCATTTTCTGAAGCCACTTCCCAGTTTTGCTTTATTAATTTTTCTAAAAAATTATTTCCATGTGTACATGCGCACACATGCATGCACGTGTGGGTGCCATGGGGCACGTACTGAAGTCAAGACAACTTTCAGGTTGCTCCTCACCTGCCCACCTCACGTGAAGCAGGGTTTCCCGCTCTGCTTTTCTTTGTTGCACTCACCATGACCTTCTGGAAACTTCTCTCATCTCCACCTGCCATCTTGTCCATCCCCATCAGTGTGCTGGGACTACAGAAGCCTGCCAAGGCTTCCAGCCTCTTACATGGGGTCTGGGGATTAAATTCAGGAAGGGCAGCTTTGGTGGTGAGCCACGTCCCCAGTTTCCTTTGTTTTGTCTTCAAGATGAGGTCTCTCTATGTAGCCCAGGCTAGCCTCAAAGGAACGATCCTCCAGCCTTAACCTCCCAAACACTGTGGTCACAGATATGTGTGCTACCATGCCTGGCAACTACGTTCTGCTTTATGAGATCAAGAAACCCATTAGTGAAGTTATTCCTTCTCTTTCTGTGAAGTGCTAGCGATTCAAGCGGGTATATATTTAGGCCTTTCGTAGTTTAATCACACACACATGATTTATTCCTTTAAACTCCTGCTAATTGCCTAAAGGTTCATGTTGTTGCCTTCCAACACTTACTCAACACATCTCCCCATTTATTCACCATGAAAAAAGGCTGGAGGATGTGGTGCATATTAACTCATTAGCTGGTGTGAAAATAAAGCAATCAACATCCAGAACTCTTCAGGGACTGGGGCTATAGCACAGTGGTGGAGTATGCACAAAGGCACAAGGTCTGAAGTTTGATCCCCCAGCACACCAGCCAGTCGAAACTGTCTCCCTGCGGCCTTCCCCGAACCCAGGGCCCTGTTGTGTGGCCAAACCTCCTGAGTGTCTGCGCTTCAAGCAATGACCAACAGGATGGGGCTTTTCTCCCACTGGGATCCAGTTGGGCCTACAGTTTAGAATAGTTCTCTTCAGCTTCGGTTTTGAGAACAGTCAGGCAGCAGCCCTCCAAGAGTCTGACAAGAAAGACCTTTTGGACAATCAACTCAATGTACCTCAAACCATAATCCTTTAGGGAAATTCACTCCATCTTTTTTGAACTTGTAATTCTTTCCAGCATAGCAATTCTCCAGGAACTCATTCACAGAAGGAAATAAAGCCCCATTTAAGTTGATATATACTTATCTCAGCCACAAAGAGCCCGAGTCCTCCACAGACTTGGTTTCAGACAACATCCGGGAAGAAAAAGGCTCTGCCAAGACCAACAGATATCCACAGTGCGCAGAAATGCTAATCTCGGGGCATCGGTGCAAAATGAACGTCCATTTTTAGGCTACAGAAATTCCATTTGAAAGTTTCATGGAAAGATACAGGTCAGTAGACAAATAAGGAAACCTTCACATACTTTTTGTTTCCCTTGAATACCTCACTGGAGAAACTAATTGTAATAGTCTACGTTTACTGTTTTTCTTGAAAATAGGAACCATGCTTCAGTTGCAATTTTTATTGCCAAAAAAAAAAAAAAATTCCACAGGTGCCTCTGACGCTTCCCACTTTAATCATGCATTGTGCGTTGTGGGGAATCTCATTTCAGAAGCCGGCCGTGGCTTTCCACTGGGGTCACCCAATGGCATGCACCCACCTTTCACAAGCAGTCAACTGCTCTGCTATTACTCAGAAGCTTTTGGGCTTCTTGAGGAGTAAAGAATGGACAAATGGCAAACCCCTTCATTGAATCTCGAAAAGCACACGGTGCTTATTGAGCAAGACACAACTGGAAACCACTGGCAACACTGTCATTAAATAACCCTCAGTCTGGTGGCCTGGTCCTCACAGAGACAGTGGACGGGAGGGTTTTGGCAAAACATAATCCACAAGATTTCATTTATAAAGACTATATCACTAACTACTAGGGAAGGACTGATTATCATGAGGGACACAGCTCCAATGTTGAGCAAGGCTGGAAGACCCTTCATTGCGATGGTCAATGTGGGGACACTGAGGGTTCTTGGGCCGACTCTCCTTTGGGCTGATGGAACTTCCTGCTGTTTTATTTGGCAAGGGTAGGTGGTGTGTTTGCTACTCTGTCGTCAGAGTTACTTAGGGAGAGACAGGCGGCTGTGATATGCTGCCCACTCTAATGAGGAGCAGAGACAGCCAGGCGAAGATGCTAGTGTTTTGGGCAATGCAATTCACCAGACCCAGAAATTACGAGCCAATCTGACTTCAACCACGTAGTTCTGGGTTCCATGACTCTCCCTTATGGTCATGCTATGTGTCACTATTTAAGTCACACTATACCCTGCACAATAGGAGAAAAAGAAATCCACAGATGACTCTGAAAAGTCATCAAACGTCTGCATAGGAGTATCAAAAACAGAAATTTGGAGCCAGGCACGGTGGTGCATGCCTTTAATCCCAGTACTTGGGAGGCAGAGGTAGGAGGATCACCATGAGTTCAAGGCCACCCTGAGAATACAGAGTGAATTCCAGGTCAGCCTGGGCTAGAGTGAGACCCTACCTCAAAAAAAAAAAAAAAAAAAAAAAAAAAAAAAAAAAAAAGAAAAGAAATTTGAAGCCAGGCGTGGTGGTGCATGCCTTTAATCCCTGCACATGGGAGGCAGAGGTAGGAGGATCACCGTGAGTTCAAGGCCACCCTGAAACCACATAGTAAATTCCAGGTCAGCCTGGACTAGAGTGAGACCTTACCTCGAAAAAAGAGAGAGAGAGAGAGAGAGAGAGAGAGAGAGAGGAAGATACAGCCTATTCTATCAAATTCTGGTTAGGTTCAAAATTTCCTTGAGTCTGTAAATGTGTTCCTTTGGTCAGGGGTGTGTGTGTGTGTGTGTGTGTGTGTGTGTGTGTGTGTGTGTGTGTGCAGGTACGGGGGGAGGTTAAAGGATATCCACTGGTGTTGTGTCATTCCTTAGGAATTCCATTCACCTTTTTTGAAACAGGATCTGTAATTATCCAGGAACTCCCCAATTAGCCTAGTCTGGCCGGCCAGTGAGCCTCCTGTTTCTGTCTCCCTGGCAGTGGGATTCCATAGGCCATAGGTTCTCATGCTTAGGAGGCAAGCCCCTTTCTGACGGGCTGCCCGCTAGCCTCTGGGACTTGACGTGGATACATCCTTCTAGGCAAAATAACTAAAACAGAAACCGCTGAGTTGCTTATTCTCATAGTTCTCTGCCCCCCCCCCCGACCCCGAGGCCAAGCAACCCCCCCCCTTATGTCTTCCGCCCCCGGGAATCGGAGGCTCCGAAGCACCAGCTCGTAGAGTCTCATCCACGCTGCTCCCGTGGCTAATGGAGAACCTTCCTCTTTATCTGGCAACAGGAGCGTGCCTTCCCCAGGTGTGTCTCTGATGCTCTCAGAACTCCAAGTTTAGCCATTGCTTATAAACACTGTAGATTAACTTAACGGATCTCCATTTCTCCTAGGAAATGATGCTTTTGGATCACATATGAGAGTTAAAAAAAAAATACATCTGCTCTAGTTTCCTGCAATCTGGAACATTTTACAACATGAAAGAAGAATGGTTTCATTGGATAATGACCCATCTGCAATAAGGACAAAGTCCATACTACTATTAAATCTGTTTATCCATTGATTCGCCTGCATATGCCTTGATTTGCTTTAAATGCTATAATCAACTGTTGTTATTTAACTCAACATAATTCAGACAAAGCAATTTAGAGTCTCACAGGTGGTCTAAATTCACTATATTGGTCTCCCCCAGCCCCCCTAGAAAAAGAAGGGAAAAAATTCCAAAACGTATATATTTTCTTCTTCTTTACATCAGGCACAAAACACAAGGCTTTTTATGAGCGTACTCACTCCGTTTAAGTGAGACTATTGCCTCCTGGCTTATGTTTCCATTTAAACAAAGCTCTTGACTAAACACACATGGAAAAATGATCCGACCCTTCCTTTGATAATAATCTAGCATCAAACATTGGCAGGCAAAGTTTAAGTCACTTCCTGAATTGCTGAACTTAAAGAACCGCCAAAACACCCTTGTATGTTTCCCTTCCATTTCCACAGCAATTCATTACTTCAAGTTTAAAAAAAAAAATCTTAGTTTTCCAGCAATTATTGTTTACCCTCCTTAAATGACTGACATGTAATAGGGTAATTACATGCGACAAAATGGAGTGAGGAGGGGGTGGAAGGCTGTACTGCTTCAATGATGAAATTCTGATCTGTAATTATTTCCATACTGCACCATCATAACACATGTGCTTCTGTGAGCAGCTATATGTAGACGTCGGACTGATATTCTCTTTCTTTGTCAATGCAGTCAGCCAAAATGAGGACAGAGAAGTTCGTTTAGAAATTGCAGGTGATTTTGATCCATAATGGTGACCCACACAAGTGAAGCTATCTCAGAAGTCAATCAGTTAACTGTTCATTTATACCTATCTGATTGCTTCCTTCACTCAGTTGCCCCAGATTAGAGCTGTGTATGTGCCAGAAAATATGCTAAGCATGTACACAAAGGGACCCAAAACGGACACTGATGTTAAATGGCCAAATGTGTGTCTTTCATAAAATGGGAGGGGGGATTGTGAGTTATTTTGGCCCATCTGTCTATGATTTTTTTTTAAATACTAAAATATAACCTGAACAATTTTGGGTCAATCAACATCCCATCATGTATGATGTAGGAAGACAAAAATTTTAAAAGACATTAAAACAGAAGAGGGACTAGTTGGGAAAAAGTGGAAGGGGGACAGGAGAGGGAGACAATAGAAGGTAGTGGGTGGGGATATGATCAAAATATATTATGTATGTATATGTAAATTGTCAATAAGGAAGTCTAAAAACCATATTAAAGTGTAAGCACATTGCATGTCTTATTTCACGTATGGTCTCCATATTCCCTCTGACACAAGAGTTTGGGGACAGAAAGAGACAAAGAAGCAAGACTATTTCCAGGGCTGGGGAGATGGCTTGGTATGTAAAGGCACTTGCTTACAAAACTTGCTGGCTGAGCTTCAATTCCCCAGTACCCATGTAAAGCCTGATGCACAAAGTGGCACAGGCATCTGGAGTTTATTTGCAGTGGCTAGAGATCCTGGCATGCCCATACTCTGTCATACATGCAAATAAATAAAAAAAAATATTTAAAAAACTATTTCTAGTACTAATTGTTCTTTATTCCCTTAACAAATATCTCATCACCCCCAACTAAAACTCCTATACTTGTGCTGTTAATATATCATTAGTTTATACTATTATTAGTTTATTTATACTCTTAAAGTGGATACTTAATATTAATTTTTAAAATGATTTTTGCCCTTAAAGAAGTCAAAATAAAACAGAAGGAAAAAAAAGGCAATTACATAAAACTTTGCAACCTGAACTCTTAAATGAAATAACATTATTGAGAAATCAAGACAAACCACCATTCTGAAATGCATTTTTAAAATATCTGTAAGTGAGCCTGATTCTAATTTGTTTTCCAAATCTTGTACATATTTTAGATGCTGAGGGTGGGGAGGAAAAATATTCCAAATATTTAATACAAATTCCACTCCCACTTTCATTTTCCCTCATCTTAAAAGCAAGGCACAATAATGTCTTTACCAAATCAAGAAGTAAAAATGGCAAATTTGAAAAACAGTGCAAAGTTTTTAAACTTTCTTTACAGAAACCCAAATGCATGAGATAGAGATAGAGAGAGAGAGAGAGAATTGATCCAAGAAAACTGGAAAAAATACTGATAATTTCTTTGAAACTTATTAATCAGATCATTGCTAATTACTAGTTGATTTTTATTAATGAAGAAGCTATTTAGTTTGTGTTTTTAATTAAAAAAGAATCATTTCCACTTTCACAGGTCTTCTTTTCCCCAGCTCATGCTGGTCTGGAACACCCTATGTAGCCCAGCATGGCCTCAAACACACAGCCATCATCCCACCTTAACCTCCCAACCGCTAGGAGCACAGGAATGAGCCACGCCACCATGCTCAACTCGTTTTTCTCAATTTCTATACTAATTTAGGTGGCAATTCCCTCATCTTCTCCTAGTCGACTAGTTTTATTGCATGACAACAACTGAATTAAGAAGCCTTGGCAAGCCATAGTGTTCTTGAATTCCCAAGGCATTCACACCTCCACACACACAGCACCAGGGAAGCAGAAGCAGACTCCGTACTAAGAGAAATGGAGCATGAGGGATGGAGGGATGGCTTAGCAGTTAAGGCGCTTGCCTGCAAAGCCAAAGGACCCAGGTTCAATTCCCCAGCACCCACATAAGCCAGATGAACAAGGTAGCACATGTGTCTTGAGTTTGTTTGCAACAGCTGGAGGTCCTGACGTCATGCCAATTCTCTCTCTCTCTCTCTCTCTCTCTCTCTCTCTCAAATAAATAAAATAAATAAATAATTTTTTTTAATTAAGAGTGATGGAACATGAAGGGAAAGTATCTACAGTGGCAGTCAGAGACCACGGTGAGCTGACTCTCCCCGAGAAGCTGCTGTTCAACATCCCTGGAAAAGCTTGGGAGAACTTCCTTGATTTCTTTTATAACCTGTCAACATGAAACTTGGTCTGCCATATTCCCAATGGCACACAGGGGTGTTTTGGGTTTTTTTTTTTTTTTCTTATCATAAACTTGTTTATGATACCTGATGCTAGAGAAACTCAGATGGTACCATTTTGTGCCATCTCCCTGTTCTGGCTCCCACAATAAACCTTACTGCTAAGAAAAGCTAGTGTTCACACTTCTTCTGCCTGACACATTTCATTCGCAAGGGAAATAGCGAAGTGAAAAGTGTTCCCGAAGATGTGGTTGTCTCACAGAAACACTGCTCTAATTAAATGCTCATTTTCTTATTAAAACATTTTCTTAAAAAACCCCAAAATTTAGAAATGCCCTATTTAAGCATCTATAAATGATATAACTAAGCATTAAAGAACATTTTCTTAAAATGGCTCACCATTGCTATGGTTTATTTGTGTTCCTCCACTCAGTTCAGATGTGAAAAAATGAGTCCTCAAGTTCACATGTTCATGGTATTTGGAGGTAGGACCTCCAAATTTGGGGGAGGTAATTAGGGTTCAATGAAGTCATCAGAATGGGCCCCAACAGTAGCACTGGCAGCTTACCTTGGTCTCTTTTCTTGAAGAGAGACCCCAATTAGCACCCTTACTCTGTCCCACCATATGATACCTTTTATTTCCACAGCACATGCTGGGCAGATACACTGTCATGACTGCTCATGGACTTCTCAGCTTCCAGAACCATCAGCCAAACGCACTATTATTCTTTATATATTACCTAGCCTAAAGTCACTTGTTACAGGAACAGAGAAGGGTTCAAGACAATACAGACGGCAAACTCACAAAATAACCTTAAAGTCTAAAGAATTCTGTGTGTGTGTGTTTTTAATATTTTATTTATTTATTTATTTATTTATTTATTTAAGAAAGAGGCAGAGAGAGGGAGGGAAAGAGGGAGGGAGGAAGGGAGGGAGAGAATGGGCAGGCCAGGGCCTCTAGCAACTGCAAAAAATCTCCAGATGCATGCGCCCCCTTGTGCATCTGGCTTACATGGGTCCTGGAGAGTCAAACTTGGATCCTTTGGCTTTGCAGGCAAACGCCTTAACCGCTAAGCCATCTCTCCAGCCCTTTGTTTTCTTTTTCTTTTTCTTTCTTTCTTTCTTTCTTTCTTTCTTTCTTTTTTTTTTTTTTTTTTTTTTTTTAGACCAGGTCTCCTATAGCCTGGTCCAGCCCTAAGATCACTACATAGCCAGAGTTGGCCTTGAATGCCTCCTGCTTCCAATGCCCAAGAACTGGAGTTACAGGGGTGCACTGACATGTTTAGGTAAGTTTAATGTTTGGGGGAAGAAGGAATAGGAGCACATTATTTTTTGAGAGAAAGGGTTTCTCACTGAACCTAGAGCTCACCAGTTCAGCTGTACTAGCAAAACACCAAGCCCTAGGGATTCTCCTGTCTCCCTCCATCTTCCCAGCACTGGGATTATAGATATGTGTTTCCACACCCGGCAATTACACAGGTGCTGGGATCCAAACCTGGGTCCTTATGCTTATGGGGCAAGCACTTTACCCATTGAGCTATCTCATCAGTCCCAAGTTGAATGATTTTTTTTAAAAAACACCTTCTTCCCTCCAGCAGCCAAAGTGTAGGAATAGCACCTTTGCCTGGAAGCAGGAAGTGACTTTCTCCATCCAGGAGTCACTCATTAAGGAAATGGAACAAATTGCCAAATGAACAAATACGGAAGTCTACAGAAACTACTACAAGGATATGTTCTCATCTTTTCTAAAAAATATTTTATTCAAGACAGAGAAAGAGAGAGTAGGGGCATGCCAGGGCTTCCTTCCACTGCAAATGAACTCCAGACACATGAACCACTTTGTGCATCTGGTTTTATGTGGGTACTGCGAAGCTGAATCTGGGCTTTGCAAGCAAATGCCTTGAACTGCTGAGCCATCTCCCCAGCCCATACCCTCCTCTTTTTAAAAAAATATTTTATTTGTTTATTTGTACCAAGAGATGGGGGAGAATGGGGATGCCAGGGTGTGTAGTCACTGCAAACAAACTCCAGATGCATGCACCACTTTGTGCATCTGGCTTTACAAGGGCACTAGGGAATCAAACCCAGGTCATTGTACTTTGCAGGCAAGTGTCTTAACTGCTGAGTCATCTCCCCAGACCATACTGTCTTTTATAACTCCCCTCATAGGTAAGTTCTGTTATAGGTATTAAAATTCCTTGGTGCTTCTCCTGCCATAGAGGCTACAATCTGCTCTTATCAGTGTTGAGAGCAATAACCTGGTATACCCAACCACATCATGGCCCCCTTGAATTCTGGCTTCTGTGCTGGGGAGAGTCAGAAAACCAAGCCATATTCTGCATGTCCAATTCCCAGCCTCCCAACTTTACTTCCTGTGGTAGTTTCAATCACATGTCCCTCATCAACTCAATTTGATCCCTATCTGATGGCAACTTGGCAGGTAGAACTTTGCTGCAGGAGGTGGAATGTTGGGCTTGGGGATGGTGTGGCCAGCCAGCTTCCCTTTGCCAGAGCTCAGCTCCCTCTTGCTGCTTTCCGCCAGCTGCTGTGGCAAGACGTGATGCCCAGCCTCTGCCCTACCATCCTTCATGTGCCATGCTGAAACTTCCCCTGGAGACAGTAAGCTGAAATAAACACTATCCTCCCATCAGCTGCTTCTGGTCAGGAGGTTTGTTCCAGCAACAGGAGGGTTACTACAACACTCCAAAGTGGCGTGTGTTCCCCACCCCCAAAAACTACTCAGAGAACATCTGTGTGAATTACTCATTACCCATCCAAGAAACCGCAGCTATAACAATGGAGACGAAGCATTTAGACACTTCTGTAGCAATTTCACCCTTGCCAAGACCTTGCAAGTATGGGATTCGGAACTCATCTGGCTGAGCAGGATAGAGATCCATCTGGGTATTGGCCGACTGACCTGGGTTGAGAGGCACGTACTGTCAGACTGGGGTTACAACAGATGAGGACTTTCAGAAACAAAACCAAAACCAAAACTTAGTCCTTCAACCCCAAAAGTTTAAGAAGCTCTGCAATAAAGAACGCAGATGGGCTGGAGAGATTGCCAAGCGGTTAAGGCGCTTGCTTGCAAAGCCTGATGTCCCAGGTTCAATTACCCAGTACCCACATGAAGCCAGGTGCACAAAGTGGAACATGTGTCTGGAGTTCATTTACAGTGGCTTAAGGCCCTGGAACATCTATAATTAATCTCTCTCAGTCTGCCTCTTTCTCTCTGGAAGGAAGAAAGGAAGAAAAGGAGGAAGGAAGGAAGGAAGGAAGGAAGGAAGGAAGGAAGGAAGGAAGGAAGGAAGGAAGGAAGGAAGGGAGGAACGAAGGGAGGGAGGGAGGGAGGGAGGGAGGTGGGAAGGAAGGAAGGAAACATTGAAATTATAAACAAACAGACAAGGGAGATTATCCTGGGGATAAAGTGCTTACCACACGAGCCAGGCATGGTGGCACGCGCCTTTAATCCCAGCACTCGGGAGGCAGAGGTAGGAGGATCACTGTGAGTGTGAGGCCACCCTGAGACTACATAGGTCAGCCCGGGCTACAGTGAGACCCTACCTCAAAAAACAAAAGCAAAAACAAAACAAAACAAAAAAGTGCTTACACACAAGCATGAGAATTGGAGTTTAGATCCCCAGTACCCATGTAAAGATGGCATGGAGGGCCACTTGCAACCCCAATCAATATTCAGCAGGTAGAAGTAGAAAATATACAGGACAAACTGACCAGCCAAATGGGTGAGCTCTGGGTTCACGTGAATGAGCCTGCTTCAGTGAACAGAGTATAGAATGATCATGGGGAAACACTCAACCTCAACATGTGCACCCACACACATGCATGTGAACATGCCCGCCCACATATCACACCCACACATGCATGCAAAAACAAATACAGCAAATAGAACATCGGGGTCAGGCAGATCCAGGTTTGAGTTCTTGCTCTACCATTCCCCTTTGTGACCTAAGCATGCTATTTAATGACTCCATCCCCAGAGCCGAGCACATAGAAACCAAGAAGATTAAGGGTTGGGTATGCAGCTCCATGATAGAGTGCTTACCTAAGATGCGCAAGGCTCTGGGTTTCTTCCTTAGAGTTTAAAGCAAACAGAGGGAGGAGGTTACATCTCTGTTAAGTGACCATCTACCTACCCATGTCAGGAAATGGACAGCTTCAATATCTGCGCAGCACAAGGGTCAAGAACACACTTGCAGAAGCCTGGGACATGCTCCATCCCGCAGCTACGTGAATGACATAATATGCTTTGGGCACCAGCTCTCCTGCCATGAAACAGTACGCACCACCTCAGACCAGGTAGAAGCTATTTTGGTGACAATAGGGCCCGAGGGGCTGGATGTGGCTCTAGTAATCTTGTGGTCACTGCAGGGTTCAGACTTAACCACATGTGACAATTCATTTTGGAACGCTGTGAAAACAAAACATTCTCAACTCGGTCCAACAACAGCAAAGGACCCAAAAAAAGAGCTTTCCCAAACTGACTTAATGACTTACAATCACACATACACGCAGACAATGTCTGGGGCAGCAAGAGAAAAAAAATAAAACAGGAGCTTACAGATCACTTCAGCTAGCATGTAAGGACCATTCTGGCCACTGTAGAAATGACAAACAGAAGTTCCAGCTTTTTCTCATGATGGTGGAGTTCACCGGCCACACCCTGTGCACAGGATCTGGTACAGCCACCACCGGTTCCCTTTTTATTCTTCCTAGGCTATTTTTTGCCTGTAAAGCGGTGCTTTAATTCTTTCCGCCTTGATTTAAATGAATTCCATTACAGAGTTTCCTTTCTATTTGCCACCAATGCCAGCTGGGTGGAAGCCTAAAGATATGTTAGGGACACTGCTCATGCCCCTTCCTTTTTTTTTTTTTTTTTTTTTTTTTTTTTTCAGCTTCAATCTGCAGGACAAACAGTCATGATCCTCAGGGGCTGCTGGTTTAAAAACAGGAAAGCTTTGCAATGCCAGGCCTGATGTACCGTAAGTCCACCGTCAGGCTGAGCTTGGGCATTGTGTTTATTTCTCTGTCACTCGTAAAGGGAGAGGCCACTTGGGTCACACAGGACCCCTGGTGGAATAGTCTCTTTTTTTGAGTTTCTGCCTTATGTGGCTGACTGACACCACTTGTTTAAACATGCAAAGATATTCATGGATACAAATAAGCTTTTTTTTTTTATTTTTGTTTTTGTGTTTTTGTGGGGGTTTTTGTTTGATTGTTTGTTTTATGGTTTTTTGCTTGTTTGTTTGTTTGTTTTTTGGTTTTTCGAGGTAGGGTCTCACTCTAGCCCAGGCTGACCTGGAATTCTCCAGGTGGCCTCGAACTCACAGCAATCCTCCTACCTCTGCCGCCCGAATGCAGGGATTAAAGGTATGCGCCACCACACCAGGCTACAAATAAGGTTTTTTTAAAATATTCTTTTCTTATTGTTTCTAAAATTTATTTATTATTATATGCAAGCAAGAAGAGAGGGAGAAAGAGAAAAAGAGAGAATGAGAATGGGCATGCCAGAGCCTCTAGCCACTGCAAACAAAACCCTGACACATGCACCACTTTGTGCATCTGGTTTTATGTGGGTACGGGGGACTTGAACCTAGACCGTCAGACTTGCAAGCAAGTGCCTTAACCACTAAGCCAACTCTCTAGCCCTCTTTATTCCTATTCGTATTATTATTGTTTGTTGCTGTTTGTGTGTATATGAGTACATGTATGTCACTGAGCACACACGTGAGCAGAGGACACTCCTCTTGTTCTACCCTGTTTGATACCGGGTCTCTCTTGTTTCAGTTTGCTACTGGGAGAGCCAGACTGGGTGGACCACGAGCTTCAGAATCCTCCTGATTCTACCTCCCATTGTCATAGGTGCGTTGTGATTACAGATGCGTGTGCCACTTTGTTTCTGATTCAACACAGGAACCAGAGATCTGAACTCCAGTCGGAAGGCGTGCAGAGCAAACACCTTTAACGGCTGAGCCATCTCCCCGGCTCACAACTACATGCTTTTTTCCTTCAACTAAGATAGGGGTTGTTGTAGTCAACTTCACATTGCTGGGATGAACTTTCAAACCAGGCACAGTTATAGGAACAATGTAAATTTATTTGAAGCTTAGAGATCCAGGGGAAGTTCCACAATGGCAGAAGCAGCTGGCTACCATTTATAAGTTCAAAAGCAAGTACACTCCAGGAACCCCAAGCAGAGCACAAGCACCCTGGAATTCAGATCACCCCCACACACACCTGGTGACACCTTAGGGCTAGACCCCAGGATCCGTCCACAGTGATACCAAGTTATAAGTTTGAATAAAACTGAATCTACTGGGGAACATCCATGCAAACTACCACAGGGGTTTGCTTTTATTTTAAAGTAGATACACAGCCACAAATCCTTCTTAAGAGAAGACTTTTGTGTAAAGCTTAGATAACAGAGGAATCTGAGTTGGGTGACAGTGTGACATATCTGCTAAGAGAGATGTAGATTCAAAGACCTTTCAGACAGGAAATACAAACGATGAAACAGTACTGGAGAGATGGCTTAGCGGTGAATGCGCCTGCCTGCTAAGCCTAAGAATGCCTGTTCAATTCTCCAGGTCCCACATTTAGCCAGATGCAAAGTGATGCATGGGCACAATGCCACACTTGCCCACAAGGGGGCGCATGAGTCTGGAGTTCTTTCACTGCTGCTGAGAGGCTGCTGGCATGCCCATTCTCTCTCTCTCTCTCTCTCTCTCTCTCTCTCTCTGACTCTCTCCAAAAAAAAAAAAAAAAATGAAACAGAGCATGGATTTGCAACCTAATTTCCACCTGGTAATACACCCTCAGTGAGTGGTTTTCACCAACTCCACACTTCAAATATAAACCTAGACAGTGGACATATGCTGCTTTGTTATCCTCCACAAGGCTGCCCCCACCCAAAAACAAAAAACATTAAATTTCCATAGGTATGACCAAAGCTTATGCACAGAAACTCAGAAATTTCTGAATTCCATTCCAGCTCTGGCCGGCTCACATCGACTTCAAGGTGCCATTATTTTAATTATTATATTATTAATTGATTACTAATTATTATTTAATTATTCTGCACACTGCCTCCACAAGGCCAATGATAAAATGGAAAAGCTGTTTGGTTGGAACTTGTGCTTGCAAATAGCACCATGATAATGTTAGGGGAAAAAAAAATCTCTCTCACTTATTAACTGGTTCACACAGATTATTCTTAATGCAAGCCATTTCCAACATATGAGCATTATTCTTGAGTGACCCGGACTCACAAGCACAGCCTGGGTAAGCTTGCAAACCCTGATAATCCTCTGGGTACCCCTGCCTGCAGGTTCTCAGTCAGAAAATGCCTCAGCAGAAGGGCCTAGAGAGGTCCCTTCATGCAGGCAACTGTTCAGGGGTACCATCTCTAGCCAGCTGGAGGCCTTTGAATCACAAACAATAGATGTCCAGGCATCTAGCTGGATAAAAGTGAGGAGATAAAAGGTTCAAACCAGGGCTAGAGAGATGGCTCAGGAGGTAAAACACTTGGCATACAAGCATGAGGATATGAGTTCAGATCCCGGCAACCACATACGAGTCGAGAATGGCAGAGTATGTCTGTCTGTGATCACATGCTGGGAAACACGGGGAATCCCTGAGACGGATTGGCTAACTTGTCTTGCTATTCCAGTGAGTTCCGGGACCAACGGTTTGGGGATGTGCCCAGTGGTAAAGTACATGGTGGTAGAGGACTTGCCTTACATGGACAAGACCCTGGGTTTGACCCCCAGCGCCACAAAAATGAAAATAAATGCTGCCCAGAAATCTCCCCACAATCAAACCACTAGTGCCTCCAAAGATAAGACAAGGATTTCTGGCATCCTAGTTTACAGCCCAGAATGTATTTTTTTTTAATAGAAACACAAAGTTTAATGAGGTTTTCTCATGGCTCTATAAAGTTTATTAGAACTAGATTTTATAAAAAGCTATAAATGAATTGAAAACTGCCTAGACTGTTAAATGTATTACTATACTGGTTCTTTCTTAAAGGAGTAACTTAAAATGTTCTAAATAAGAACGGATAGCGAATATAAGTCATTTAGGGTCAGTTGCTTCCTGATTTGCTCCCAAAGCATCTTATCAATAAGTTGCTACAAACATGGGATTTGAAAGACAGAAATTTTAAGATCCTGGAAGCTGACTCCATATACAGGATCCTAGTTGATACATTTTACCTAAGACATTCGCTGTAAGTCCACCCTCTTGCTGATGTCCCCAGAAAGGTTCTGTGGCTCTAAGTCAGTCTCAACCATTAACTAGTCAAGCTGGCAAAAAACAAACTGACCTTTCCTGTAGCCCTCAATGTTCTTCTTCATCAAAAGGTGAGAGCTAATACTTTACTGGGAAAAGGAGGCCAATTCTAGTTTTATTCTGTACTCAGATGAAAAAAGAAATTGTAGCTGGAATGTTTCTAAATGACTTGAAGTGGAAGGGATGGCTTAACTGTCTAACATGGATATAATTGGTTGCTACTTTAAGTTTAGTGGTTAAAACAATGCAAATGTAGGGCAGGAGAGATGGTTTAGTGGTTAAGGGACTTTGCCTACAAAGCCAAAGGACCCAAGTTCAATTCCCCAGGATCTACATAAGCCAGAAGCACAAAGTGGGACATGCATCTGGCATTCGTCTGCAGTGGCTAAAGGCCCTGGTATGCCCATTCTCATTCCCTCTCTCTCCCTCTCTCTCAAATAAACAAAAATTTTTTAAATATGAAAAAAAAAAACAATGCTGTGAATTGATTCTGCTGTAGTCTGAGAGGTCAAAAACCTTGTGTCCACGCTTTGGCAGTGATCTTAATACTTCTGGTGACCTCAGGGAGCTTTCCTCTCTGTTCTAGCTTCTAGAAGTCACCTGTATTCCTTAGCTCAGGACCGTCCACCCTCATACTGCGCCTGATCACTTCATCCTGCCACTTTTACCTGCTTCTGATGTCCTGTCTCCCTCTTTTAAGGAACCATTCCTATAATCAAGGAGAATCCCCCCATCTCAAAAGCCTTCACATAAATACCCTGTGTGGTGGTTTGATTCAGGTGTCCCCCATAAACTTAGGTGTTCTGAATGGTGGGAATTTGGGAATTAACGTCTCTTGGAGGCAGTGTATTACTGGGCAAGGGCTTATTCCTGCTGCTATTGTCCACCTTATGTTGGCCAGGGGGTGATGCCCACCCTCTGCTCATGCCATTGTTTTCCCGGCCAACATGGAGCTTCCCCTCGAGTCTGTAACTTTTTTTCCCCACAAGCTGCTCTTGGTTGGGTGATTTCTGCCAGCAATGCAAACCTGATTTCAACAACATAAACACCCTGCAAAGTCTCTTTGCTATATTTTAAACACACACACACACACACACACACACACACACACACACTCAAGGGTTAGGGTTGCAACCTAGTCAGTAGAGTGTTTGCCTAGCATGAACGAAGCCCTGGGCTCTGGACCCAGCCCTACATAGTTGGTATGGTGGTGCATACCTATAAATCCAGTAGTGGGTAGGCAGATGAAGGAGGATCAAAAGTTCAAGGTTATTCTCCACTACATAGTGACTTCAAAGCCAGAATGGGCTACATGAGAACCTGTCAAGAAGGAAGGGAGGGAAGGAGGGAGGAGGAAGGGAAGGGAAGGGAAGGGAAGGGAAGGGAAGGGAAGGGAAGGGAAGGGAAGGGAAGGGAAGGGAAAGGAAGGGAAGGGAAGGGGGAAGGGAAGGGAAGGGTAAGGGAAGGGAAAGGAAGAGAAAGGAAGGGAAGGAGAGAGAAGGGAAGGAAGGGGAGGGAAGAGGAAAGGAGGAAACAAGAGAGATAGAGGGAGGGAGGAAAGGAAAGAGAAGAAAAGAGGGAGAGGAGAAGAGAAGAGAAGAGAAGAGAAGAGAAGAGAAGAGAAGAGAAGAGGAAAGAAAAAGACAACAACATGGTTAGAGGCCCAGAGGCTTTAGGTTGTAAAAATATTGGTGGGGAGAGGGAATCACTGTTTAGACTACCAGATGGAGAAAGATAATTTTAGTTAAATCTTTCAGGTACTTCATCCAGTGCAATACATTAAGCAATTCCCCTCTTTTAGGCAGCATGCTTAGGATCCCAGGTGTCTCACCTGCCTCCATCATTATAGTGGCGTGGGGAGTCAAGAACACAAATCAGATGGTGCTCTGTGCATTGCTACACAAGCATGAAGGCCCGAGTTCAATCCCTTGCAGCCAAGTAAAACTCCAGGTGTGGGCATGCGTGCCTTGAAACTCCAGTGCTGAGGAAGGTAGAAACAGGAGGATCATGGGGGCTTACTGGTCTGCTCCAGATCCAGTGGGAAATTAACTGTTTCAGGGAAATATGGAAGAAGAGCAATAGAGAAGGAGATCTGACATCCTCCTCTGGCCTCTGCAAGCATGTACATGGGATGTGTGCATCTGCACAGACACATGCATGTAACACACACATACCAAAATAAATAACCTAAAAGATTTAAACTGTGTGTGTGAGTGTGTGTGTCCAAAATACGTGATATAGTGACACAGTAACTAGTAAGGCATATACAAAATGATCAAAATTCAGTAAGTGGGCCATTTTGCTAGAATGCCCATTTATTTGCAAGGGTTTTGTGGTGCTTTGGTTTTAACTAAATGCACTCATTTAATTCATGTGCAGCCAAAGAACCATTCAGCACTACTTTTTCTCTTTCCCAATTAGCAAGCAGAGATTTCCCTCTTGGGGAAGAAAATGTGATATGCAAAGTCACTGGACCACGTCCTGAATAACAAATGAGAGTCTTTTGACATCAGTGAGAAAATTCCTCAAGAATGCTAAAGACATAAGGCTGACTGTGAAGTGTGAAATTCCAGAGCATTAACCCTTTGGAGGATGCTGTCTTATTCACGTTTATTTCTGGTTGATCAAAAGGACTGTGAAACCAGATTGGAAAATGATGCAGCAGAGCCTACTGTCTACTGGACAAAAAATAATAAGAGGACCTTGATCCTTTTTTCAGGACTCCCAGGTATCCTGTATTTTAGCATCGGGTTTAAGACAGGACGCATCACTGTCACTTAAAAATGGTGTCTTACCTCATAATTCAGTGCAAAAATTACAACCTAGAGCTATCACCAGGCCTTGATGTTTATCTCTGGAAATGTCAAACTTATTGCAAAAATCTGCAGAAATGCTAATATTGAGCCAGGCGTGGTGGCGCACACCTTTAATCCCAGCACTGGGGAGGCAGAGGTAGGAGGATCGCCATGAGTTCAAGACCACCCTGAGACTACATAGTGAATTCCAGGTCAGTCTGGGCCAGAGTGAGACCCTACCTTGAAAAACCAAATAATAATAATAATAATAATAATAATAATAACAATAATATTCCTAACAGAGACATGGGAAGATGGATTTGCTCAATTAGCCAATCTGTGTATAAAGTTGTTATGCATGGGAACAAGGAGACAGGGAAATGCGGTCCATTTCCTTTTCTGTGTCTGTGGTAGCCACCAATTCTTCCCCTCACTAGTCCTCTAATCATAGGTGCAAATAGCCCATAGGGACAGAAAATCTAAAATTACAAATGGAGAGTTACACAAACATTTGTAAGTCCCTAAACATTATCAGGAATCAAGAGAAGCAACACACTCTATTTTAAAGAAACCTGGAGGGGCTAGAGAAATGGCTTAGTGGTTAAGGTGTTTGGCTGCAAAGCCACATGACCTCAGTTTGATTCCCCAGGACCCACGTAAGCTAGATACACAAGGTGGCACATGTGTCTGGAGTTCATTTGCAGTGGCTGGAGGCCCTGCCATGTTCATTCTCTCTCTCTCTCTCCCTGTCTCTCCCCTCTCTCAAAAAAAAAAATATATATATTTATATTTTTTTAAAATATATTTTATTTATTTATTTTCAGGCACAGAGAAAGAGAGAGAGAGAAGAGAGAGAGAGAGAGAGAATGGATGTACCAGGGCCTCTAGCCACTGCAAGCAAACTCCAGATGCATGCACCTCTTTGTGCATCTGGCTTTACATGGGAACTGGGGAATCAAACCTGGGTTGTTAGGCTTTGCAGACAAGTGCCTTAACCATCTCTCAGCCTGAAAGCAAGCTATTTTGACTCAAAGAGTCTTGGATTCAATTCTAGCACCAGAACTTCCTAGGTACATTGTCTTAATCACAGTATTTAACATCCTATCCTGAATTTCTTCCTCTTTAATATACAGGTAACTGTAGCTACCTCACAGGGTTCAAGAAGGATTCACTAAGCTGGCATAGGAAAGCAAAACATCATTTATAAGATAGAGACACTTATGTGTTCCAGTCTGTGAAACACTGGAGGAGATAGCTTTCTGGGTACAGAGACTGGGCAGGGGAGAGCCCTTGGGAAATTAAGATGGAAGGCAAGCTTCTCCTTCTCCTTCGTGGCCTGGAAGAATTTCTCACACTGCACAATTTTGGTGGACAGCAGGTCTTCCTATTCAATAAAAGGTCAGTCCCCAAGGAAACTGTGGGTTTTTCCAATCTTTGGAAGCCTCCCCTTCTAGAGTCTACTTTCTCTCTCTCTCCCTCCCCCTCTTCCCTTCTTACTCTAAAATAAACTTTATTCTTTTTTAAAGTTATTTATTTATTTATTTATTTATTTATTTATTTTATGAAAGAATGAGAGAAAGAGGCAGATAGAGAGAATGGACACACCAGGGCCTGCAGCCACTGCAAATGAACTCCAGACGTATGCGCCACCTTGTGCATCTGCCTTTACATGAGTACTAGGGAAGTGGACTCTGGTCTTTAGGCTTTGCAGGCAAGTGCCTTAACCACTGAGCAACCTCTCCAGCCCATAAACTTTATTCTTTTAAACCACTTTCCTGCCTCTTAATGCTTTCATTGGCTGAGAAACAAATCCAAAATTCTCCTAGACACTTCCTAGGTGGTATCATTTGGCTTTTGGTATCCGCCTAAGACCCCATGTGCTAAGAATTGGTCCCCAAGGTCGTACCATTAGGAGGTGGGGAACATTTTGAGAATTGAGGTCTTGGGAGAAGTTCTTGAGTACCTGGGACTATGCCCTGAAGGGTAACCATGAGACCCAGGCCCCTTCCTCTTCCTGTTTGCTCCCTCATTTGCAGTGTGAGGTCACTCTGCTGTGTACTCCCACACCTCACCACAAGCCCAAAACAGTAGGGACAATTGAACATGGACTGGAATGACCAAAGCTGTGAGCCAAATTAAATCTTTTCTCCTTATAAATTCATTATCCCAAGTATTGTTTATATCAATACAAAGGTGACTATCACATTTGTTATTTAATTAACATGAGTGGTTATAATTAAAACGATGACGTTTTGTCATCTTCTCCTGTAGTATTGGTACGATCCCACTCAGCCCTTCATCATGACTGACCGGTCACCCAAACTCATCAGACGAAGAAAATGAGTTTCTAACATAAGAAAGACAGAGAGCCCCGTCTATGGAATCTAACCAGATGGTGCACAAGGAGAGATAGCTAGAGGAGAGACAGGCATGTGATATAATTAAATGAGGCATTTGCTAAATCAATCATGACTTAGCAAATATTCCAAGTGATTTCAAACTTTCTCTTTAGTTTTTGCTTGCTTTATTTATTTATTTATTTATTTATTTATTTAGGCAAGATCATGGAAAACCAATCCAGCTCAATGCCTCTCACCTCCATGATTCATTCCCATGAGACAAAATATGACGAAGTCCTTTAAACACCAGCACACATTGTGCCGATGGGAACTATTTTATTGCATGCTCCTGATACGTCCATGTCATTCAATAGCCACATACATTTCACAAGAAGCGTTTGAAATGGTTTTGGAGTTCATTTGCCTGAGAACAGAAAGTGAGACTTAAAAGGCTGAAACCGAATTCTGAGGGTCTACAGGTAGGAAGCAGCGGGCCAGGGAGCTGACCCCCATCCATAGGTCGCCGGATGTCTGCTTTTTCTACTGAGCCAGGGGTGAGGTCATCTGTCACAAAGCCTTGAGACCTTCCTCTGAATTCCACAGCAGAGGGCAGGAAATGCATTTCACAATAAGACTATAGACTCTCTAGGAAACAACCCACCAGGAAGCAGACAAGAGGCACAAGGCTGGGCACCCACACTGGAAAATGCATGTGAGGAGAAAGTAACCAGCTGAGTGCTCAGCGCCAACCTCACCCGCGTGGCTGATGTTCTAAAGGACGGACTTGCTTGGGAAATGTGTAGAACTGTGGGGCTTTCCACTATGAAGCCAGAATGCTGCTTTATTTCCAGTTTCAGCCCTGAAAGACGCGGGGCGTGGGGGATGGTGACTGAAAACCAATTGGTTTTCAATAGAATTCTGTCTGAGTCTTATGCCAGCATGTAATAAAGCAGTTATTCTCTTTAGGCATATTCAACTTTTAGACAGCTAACACATGGCAAAAATAGTATATATACTTCATATGAAAGGATTCAAAAGAGGACTCACAATTTATATAAAACGAAGTAAGACCAATATTTCTTAAGCAGATTTAAATTCTGAAGATTACCTAATAATTGCTAACATATATATATACTTGCAAGGAGAAAGAGAGAGGGAGGGAGAGGATGGGTGTGCCAGGGCCTCCAGCCATTCAAATGAACTCCAGTCACACGCACCATCTTGTACATCTGGCTTATATGTGGGTCCTGGAGAATCGAACTCAGGTCATTAGCAGTGCCTTAACCACTGAGCAATCTCTCCAGCCCTAAGTGTTACTTTTGTAAAATAATTATAAAACTAGAGAAATGGGATGATAAGGGGGCTAGCCCCCATCTTTTTCTTAAATTTAGTGTCGGCTTGCAGCTTCGTCATGATATCTGTGCCATTCCTAAAGCTATTGCCCCCAAATTACATTATCTAGGACTCCAGCAGCATGCTGTATTGACCCATCCTCGTGCCACTGGGTGCACTGAAGTCTGAAGTAGGCAACAGAACTGCTCACAGAATATTTCCAGTTCTCCGCCCACCAAGAACACGAGGGAGCAGCGGTTCCCTGCCCCTTGAGGTTACCCATGACCCTTTGATTGGCTTGACTTCTCTGTCACTGGCTGGCCAATGAACATGTGTGACAGTAATTCTACTCCTAGGTCAAATCTTACAAGATAAAGTGCACGACTCCCCCTGTTTTCTTGTCTGTGCTCCACTATGGTAACAAGCAACACTGCAGATGGGGGAGACTCCCTAGCCTCATTCACAAGTGCGGACTCCAGGGAAGCCAGCCCTTCACGACCATGGAGCATAGGCAATTTCTGTTTTTGTTGTCTTTTGTTTTTTTGGTTTTGTTTTCATGAGATAGAGTCTCACTCTAGCCCAGGCTGACCTGGAATTCACTAGGTAGTCTCAGGGTGGCCTCGCACTCAAGGCAATCCTCCTACCTCTGCCTCCCAAGAGCTGGGATTAAAGGCGTGCGCCACGACGCCCGGCTTTTCCTAATTTTTTATAGATTCAATAGCAAGAACGCTGCGCTCACTAGAGCCAAACACAAACACTCATATAACAAAGTGGAATATGTGTTTGACTACAGCATCACGCTGCCAAATGCCACTGCTGTCAGCTTCGCCGCTCAGATTCGTAAATCTGCACAGAGCAATCTGTTCGCCTATCTTATGCCAGGATGGTTAAGTATCTCCTCAGAAATAAGCAGTCTTCACGCAATAGCTACACACGAGGAAATTTATACCCATGTAACCCAGGGGTCAGAGCACCAGAAGCAAAGGAGAGGGCAAAACCACCATACCGTAACACCAGTGCTGCTCTGCAGACTAGGAATGTTTAAAGAACCCAAGGGGGAAATGAGAACGGTAAGGCAAACCGGAAAACAAAAACATACACTCTGGAAAATGGTGTGCAGATGAACTGTAATATCAAAAGGATGCTATTGAGTGAGGCCAGAGGAATTCGGGCCCGCTCCTCACATGCTGTGCTGGAACTCATCTGGAGGAGCCGCACCTGCTGTTTGCGTCACAGCGTACCGCTTACTTCCTTCCCAAATAGAGGGATTACAAACAATGAGGTCCTTTTAGGTGCAACTTGGAAAGGAAGAAGGTCAGAAAGGAACTAGGAAATGGAACCAAATGTTTGAGAAGGGGAAGGGAGAATGCACGGGTGAGAGCCAGCGACCCTTCAGGCCTAGGCGAGCAGCTGTCTTCACGAGGTGACTCAGCTTGGGACCTCCCCGGCCCAGCCTTGCCAGGACCCTGATCTCGCTGTCAGGAAATGACGTAGGCACTGGATACGATTCTGTCATCTGTCCTCAGTCCTACCTGAAGCCACAATCTGGCTTCTATTCCCAGCACTCCAGTAAAAATAGAAGCTGTCTTTCTGGAATGGAAAATACCTCAAAGAATTCTGAGCCAGCCAGCTGTCACCTTTTATCAATGGGGAGGTTAAGTAGTTCACTGAAAGTCACACATCAGCATTGTTACAGGCCCCCTGACATCTTCAAATGGACACATTTCTTTTCTTCATTTTGTACTTGATTGTTTTTTAATTGCTTTATTGACAACCTACATGCACATACACAATGTACATCTCCTTCATCCTCAGCCTGCTTGCTTTCTCAGCGGCTTCTCTCACTATCTCTTCTTATTTGAAATGAGTCCCTTCCCTTAGACGTCTTGACAGTAATCTCTCATACCATTTTCCCATATGCTTCTTTTTTTTTTCAATCATTTAACAAATGCTTTTCTGGCTTCTTGAGTACCAGGCAATGCTCTTACGTGCTTTAGAAAGATTCACTTGGGGGCTGGGGAGATGGCTCAGTAGTTAACCAGAGTTTGATTCCCCAGCACTCATGTAAAGCCAGACTCAAAGTGGTATATTGTGTCTGTGATTCCAACATGCCTATGGCCAGGGGAGGCAGAGCCAGAAGAATCTGGAAGCTTGCAGCCACATACACGCAGTTTCAAAACAACAAGAGATCCAGTCTCAAAAAGAAGGCAGGAAGGAGGGATGGAGAGATGGCACTGTGGTGAAGGCACTTGCTTGCAAATCCTGATGGCCCAGGTTCAATTCCCCAGTACCCATATCCAGCTAGATGCACAAAGTGGTGAATGCATCTGGAGTTCATATACAGTGGCAGGAGGCCATGGAGCACCTATATTTACTCATTCTTTCTTTCTTTCTCTCTCTCTCTCTCTCTTTTCAAATAAATAAATAAACTGTTTTATATAAAAAAGAAGGCAGGAGGAAAGGCTGTCCTCTGACCTCCATATGATCAGTGGCATACATATCCATATATATCCACACCTCACACAAATAAATTTTTTTTTAAGAAAGAAATGTTGGGTAGGAGAGATAGCTTAGCGGTTAAGGCACTTGCCTGCAAAGCCAAAGGACCCAGGTTCAATTCCCCAGGACCCACCTAAGGCCAGATGCACAAGGTAGCACATGAGTCTGGAGTTCATTTACAGTGGCTGGAAGCCCTGGAGCACCCAGTCTTTCTCTCTTTCTCTCTTTCTCTCTCTCTCTCTCTCTCTCTCTCTCATTTTCCCTCTCCCCTTCACTCTCTCAAATAAACAAATAAAAATAAATTTAAATTTAAAAAAGAAATATTAACGTGTTTAATCACATTAGCCCGGGGAGGGATGACTGTGGTCCCATTGTTCAGAAGAGACAAGTGATGCTAAGTGACTTGCCAGAGTCCACAGCTAGTGAAAAGGTGGAAGATCAAAACCGGGACAACTGGCCTGGGTCAGAGTGCACATTCTTCACCATGAGCCCCGAGTCTAGAAAGTTCACACTTCCCCACTTTTTTTTTTCTGGATCTCAATTCCACAACAATCCAACTGTTGAGCCTCAGACCACCCAAGGAAAACTGCTTATTTTTCTCCAACACATATTCCAGAGACTCTTCCCCCCTCAATCGCTGAATATCCAGAAGGGAAAAAGTGCTGAGCGACTATTCTCCTCTTGCACATAGACTCACCATTTGGTGGGCAAACGGGCCGAGGAAGCCGAGCAGAGCCCCGAGGACAAGACAATGTGGTCTGAGTTAAAGACAAAGCAAAACTTGCCCCGAATTCATCAGGAATGATTGATTGCAAAGACACTGGGGAACTCGTTTGTTTGGACAATCTAAAGAAGGAAGGAGTCCTGTTTAGGTAAGATAACCTTCAGCCTGGCTTCTGTTTTATTTTTGTTATATATTTTTGTAATTTGGGTTTTGCTTGAGCAGGAGTGTAAAAGGTCTCCTGGCAAAAGCTCCTTTGTGAAAACCCAGAAAAACAAATAACCCCATGGATGTTTTGGAACAAGCCCCAGCTGTCCCGCTTTCCAGCTTGTTACCTTCCACTTCTTGAAGGAAATGGACACACAAAGGCTTCCAGAATTGTCTGACCCAGGGGAGGTCACGGCACGGGAACAACTGATTTCTTGCTGAAGACAGGGTGAGGGCAGAAGTGTAGGAGGGAGGAAATGGCCATGCTAACTGATAAATACAAAGCCACCCATTCTCTTGACCAACCCCCATGCCCCAGGCTGAAGGAAAAACAAATCTGTCATCTGTGAGCTTGGAGACAAACTTTATACATTGGCACTTAAGTGTACACACAATATCACTTGCCTCGGAGTAAGAGGAAACCACTAGTTTCTATAGACAGGCCCTAGAGAGTTTGTGATAGATAGAAAGAGGGACGGGGCAGGAAAAGCAATAAAAATTCTCAAACAATTAAAATATCTCAAGTCATGGAAACAGCTCCCTTGCCCAACTTTCCAAGAAATACTCAGGTGTAAAATAACTTAAATCTGGCCACTTTCTCTCACCACTAGATGTTCATTCATCCATTGATTCATCCAACATTAACTGCACCATTCTCTCTCTCTCTCTCTCAAATAAATAAAACATACATATTTTTTTAAAGCCACATAAAATCTGAAATATTTCTACTCCAAAACATGTTAGATATGGGATATTTAACATGTAATGTTACATCTCCACCCATAGGAAATTGAGAGTTAATTGGAATTTCACCAGAACCTTCCAGCAGGTGCTATCTTGCATATCAACAATGAAAGGGTTTCTTCTGAGTGTCTTACCTGTGATGAACATTGCCGATGAAAGGCAAACACATCCATTGCTCAAGAGCTGTGAACTATAAACATAATGGCCTAGGTTTTTTCCCACTAATTTCAACAAAGCTGCAGAAAGTTTGTTTACAAAGACTTGTCAAAGTACACTCAGGAATGGGGTGGCTGGCTCGTTTGAGCAATAATGTTTCCCTGCCAACACAAAGTCTAAAAAGGATAATTGCTGGTAGGAAATGACAGCGCTGGTGGAGACAAGAGCAGTGCACACTGAACCTCAGCTGCAGTGAGAAAACATCTCTGCTCCAACATCCACAGGACCTTCCAGAGAGTGGGGTCTCTGAATTCCTCTGAACATATAATTTTCCTGATGTGAAACTGACACGCTGAAGTTATGATTCAAACACGTAACTAACACCTCCTGTGAAACATCTGGACAAGTCTGAACATCGATCACTATGATAAAGAAGAACAGAGAAAAATACTTCTTATATATATACACCATGAATCACCTAGAGTCTTAGAAGAAGCTTCAGATGTAGGCTTGGTTTCAGACCTTTGGGCTAGAGAAATGGCTTAGTGGTTAAAGGCTGTTGTCTCTAAAGCCTAAATGCCCCGGTTCAATTCCCCAGTTCCCTCACAAAGAGGTGCATGCATCTGAAGTTCATTTGTAGTGGCAGGAGGCCATTGATCTTAAAGGGGATAAAAATGAGTAAAAAGTATCCAGAGAAGCAGTTCACTGGGCATAGGGGCGTATGCTTGTCATGCCAGCACTCAGGAGGCTGATGCAGTAAGATTCCCACTAGAAGCTGGGAAGATGGCTCAGAGGTTAAAGAAACCTGTTTTCAAAGCCTGCGGGCGCAGGATCCGTTCCCTGGTACCCACACAAAGCCAGAAGCACAAAGTGGCGCATGTGTCTGGAGTCAGTTTGCAGCGGCATATTTATTCTCTCCCCCCCCTTTTTCCTCTCTTTCTCACACACAGAGATAACTAAATAAAAATATTTTTAAAAAGGAAATTTTCACTAGTTCAAGGACAGTCTAAGCTATACAGCGAGTGTATGTCAAAAGCAGGAGCTGGGGTGGTTGGAAAGAAATTCCCTGCACACACTGAAAGCAAGAGTAGGAACCAGAGCAGAAGAGAATGAGGAAGAAATGGAAACAGCTCATAGGATCAAAACCCTTTGCAGTCTCGAAGCCATTCGAAGCCATTATCTCTGGGTAGTGAAGCAAATTATTCCTCTCACTGTGCCCGTGTTTAGGATATTTTCTGAACATTCAGAAGGTAAACAGATTTGTTCTGCCCCATCTAACAGTCCATTTGTGCCAAGCCATGAGTCATGCCACAGTCTTTGAGCAGTGAGTGATAAAGGAGATGGACCAGGGCAGTGACAAAGAAACTTGGTGGCCAAGAGGAATATTTTTACAGTTGAGAGACAGACCTAATCAGGATCTAAGGCAGATCCCCCCCTCCCCCCACCACGGGAAACCCAAGATGAATTTCCCTCTGCTTCCCTCTTTGACAGTGGCACACAGAAAAAGTCCCCATTTCCTGCAGAAAACAGAAGATGAAGGATATCAACAGCGGGCCACCCCATCTGACCCAGAGGAATCCATCTTTTTAAAGGTAGACCGAGGGCTAGAGAGATGCTCAGTGGTTAAGGCACTTGCCTGCAAAGCCTCAGGACCCACATAAAGCCAGATGTACAAGGTAGCACATGTGTCTGGAGTTCGTTTGCAGTGGCTGGAGGCCCTGGTGCACCCATTCTCTCTATCTGCCTCTCTTCTATCTCTGTCTCTGCTTGCAAATAAAGAAAAAGAATACAGCTGGCTTTTATAAGACTAATATAAATGTTTTAAGGGAAAGCACAAACATCACATTTCAAGACATTTTAGTACATCCTCAGGACAGAATGTTGCCTGGGGCAAATCAGGGCAGTGCTCGGCCTTCACAGCCCTAATCTGTAACTCCAAGCAGATAACACCCACACCCACCTTATGGCCATGGCCGTGATGGATGGTGGATGTGAGGGCACCTGGGTAATTGTATGAACTGTTTCAGTACACTGACATCTCCTTCCCTGGGAAGGTTCTAGAAGCCCTTTCCTCCACCTCTCACAACTAGACCACCACCAGGAGTTTCTGCCTGGCCTCCCACTTAACACTGCATCAATATGAGAGGGCTGTCCCTGGCGGCTCAGTAGGGTTCATTTCTTACCCCAAGACAGCAGATAATACAAATCACTTTTTTGTTGTTGGTGGTGGTGGTGCTCATTTGTAAAATTCACTAAAACAGCCTCTTGTTGCTGATGTGTATCCCACCAAACAACGCTCCCTCTGCGAGATTCAAATCTTCCCATCTGTTGCTGGTTGCTGTCAAACCAAAAGACATCGCCCTGAAGTGATTACAGCTGGAAGAAAGGTTATGGCTTCAAGCCAGTTTGTAAATCTATGGGCTCTTCTTTAGTCCCCAAGTCCTACAGAAACTGCCTGTTCCAGTTCCCTTCGCGTTGCTGGGACGAAACACTCAACCAAAAGCAGCGGATAGGAAGAAAGTATTCATTCTGGTTTACAGTCTGGAGGGAAAGTGTCATGATGGCAGGGGGAAAACAAGGCATGAGCAGAGGCTGCACATCACTTCTGCCACAGCAGGTGGAAAACAGCAACAAGAGAGTGAGCTGAATTCTGGCAAGGGCTAGCTGGCTATAACACGCCTAAGCCCACCCCCAACAGCGCACCACCTCCAGCAAGATTCCACCTCCCAAACTACCATCTATGGGAACCAAGCATTCAAAAGACATGAGTTTTGGGAGGAGATGTTATTCCAACCAGCATGGTGCCTATTACTGATATTTACCAAGCTCCCCATAAATGCTGGCCTCATAGTTGGCCCTGCAGGACACAGCAGATACACAGCAGTTAATGTGGTCTGATGATGCCATTTTGATACTTTAATTATGCTACTGTTCCTTTCATATCAGATGCCTAATCTTATAAAGAGTATGAAAAGCACACACATGAAAATGGTATTTCCAATATAATATTCAGTGGAGCTAACGCTGAGTGACAGACTCCATGTGAAACCCTCTTCTGGTCCCTGGAGCCATACAAGAAGATCCCAACCTTGACACACTTTTGGCTTTCTAATCCCAAACTGATTATTCAACATTTTCTCTTTTTTAAAAAATTTAACTTTATTTATTCATTTTTGGTGTGTGTCTAGTATGTGGTTTGTGTGTATGTCTGCGTGTGTGGTGTATGCAGATGCATGCACCCTATGGAGGCAAAAGCTGGCTGACCAGGGAGCTCTGCCTCCTTCAGAGCTGGGGTTATAAGCATGTACAACCATGCCTGGGTATTAGAGATTGGCCGCAAGTCTTAATGACTATGTAACAAAGCTCTTAACTGCTGAGCCATCCCACCAGTCCCAACATTTTCTTTTTTTTAATATTTTTTTTTATTTATTTGACAGAGAGAAAGAGGGACAGACAGAAAGAGTGAAAGGGAAAGAGAGAACGGGCATGCCAGGGCCTCCAGCCACGCAAACGAATTCCAGACACATGTGCCAGCTTGTGCATCTGGCTAACATGGGTCCTGAGGAATCAAACCTGGGACCTTTGGCTTTGCAGGCAAATGCCTTAACCACTAAGCCATCCCTCTAGCCCTTCTTTTTTAAACCTTTATGTTTTCATCTTCCTGGGTTTGGAAACAAGCATTGATTTACAGAGGCATTTTTAAAAAATCAGTAAATAAAAATGTTTGCATGTGAGCCAGGCGTGGTGGTGCACGCCTGTAATCCCAGCACTCGGGAGGCAGAGGTAGGAGGATTGCCGTGAGTTTGAGGCCACCTGAGACTACAGAGTGAATTCCAGGTCAGCCTGGGCCAGAGCTGAAACCCTACCTCAAACAAAACAACAACAACAAAAAAAATGTTTGCATGTGTATGTAAGCATATTCACATATATGTGGGTGCATGGTGGGTGTACCCATGTGTGTGTAGAGGGCAGAGGTTGACTTCAAGTGTCTCTATTTTATTCTTTGAGAGAGGGTCTTTTACTGGAACTAGAGCTCATTAAATTGGCTAAACTAGCTAGTCAGCAAGCGCTAGGGGGTCCTCCTGTCTCTGCCTCCCAGCGCTGGGATTACAGGCCTGTATCAACATGCCCAGCATTTTCCACAGGTTCTGAGGATTGAACTCAGGTCCTCAGACCTGTGAGACGATCACTTCATCCACTGAGCCATTTCTCCATCTCTCAAATAAAGAATTTCCCCAGCCCCCTCAAATAAAACGAATATTGACATTAAGAGCTAATTGAAAATAACATAATATATTCACAAACTACCTTCTAGGTTTATGTTTTAAAATCATAACCAAAACATACAACACAAAAAAAATGTAGAAAGATGCTAGGTATGGTGGCACATGCCTTTAATCCCAGCACTCAGGAAGCAGAGGTAAGGAGGATCACTGTGAGTTCAAGACCACCCTGAGATTACATAGTGAATTCCAAGTCAGGCTGAGCTAGAGTAAAACCTTATCTCAAAAACCAAAAAAAAAAAAAAAAAAAGAAGAAAGATTATTTAGAACCAGAAGACTTGTCTTTGGATCCCAGATGCTGTCCCTGAAAGTCTCCTAGAGACCATTCTTAGGCTATCTCCAATGACCCCTAAAATTACTATAAGTTCCAAAGATCCCTGCCAACAAACATGAGATGAGGGGCTGGAGAGATGGCTTAGCGGTTAAGGCGCCTGCCTGCTAAGCCTAAGAAGGCTGGTTCCAATCTCCAGGTCCTACGTTTAGCCAGACGCAAAGTGACACAAGGGCACAATGCTGTACTTGCCCACAAGGGGGTGCACACATCTGGAATTCATTCACAGCAGCTGAGAGGCTGCTGACATGCCCATTCTCTATCTATCTTCCTATCCCTCTCTCTCTCTCTGTCTCTGTCTCTGTCTCTCCCTCTCTGTCTCTGTCTCTCTCTCTGTGTCTCTCTCAAAAAAAAAATGAATTAAAAAAAAAGAAACATGAGATGAGTCAATGCCATATTGCTAGGGTAAACCTTGAATATGTTTTTTATTTAATTTTTAAATTTTTATTTAATTAATTTATTTATTCGAGAGAGAAGCAGAGACAGGGAGAGAGAGGAAGAGAGAGAGAGAGAATGGAATTGCCAGGGCCTCCAGCCACTGCCTACGAACTCCAGCCGCATGCACCCCTTGTGCATCTGGCTGATGTGGGTCCTGGGGAATCGAATCTGGGTCCTTTGGCTTTGCAGGCAAGTGCCTCAACTGCTAGACCATCTCTCCAGCCCTTGAATGTGGTTTTTGAAATGAAGCCTGAAATAATGACCAATTAATAAGAATACACTCCGGCTGGCTCTCGTTGAGGCATACGTGTTTTCGGCAGCATTCTTGCGATGAGGAATCGTCATCCTCCAGCACTTGGCAGCCATGTGCTAACACCTGCTGTCAGGCCTGAAGGCCAAAGCCGCGTCTTTCTCACTCCATAGTGAAGATCTGGGGTTGCTCGGGGGGGAACGTGCCAGACATGTGTGCATGTCTTGGGAGCCTCGGGAATTGATCATGTTGGCTGTGCCTCAGAGCTGCCTGCACCCCTCCTCCTGGTGAGAGGAAACTGTTGAGTAAAGCTGAGGTGTGGTTCATAGAGTGAAGCCCTATCTACAACACATCCATCAAATAAACAGATCCTAGCCAACTCCTGAATTGAAGCTGGCAGAGAACTGAATAGAATTCACCCCACGGGTTATGTCCAGAGGCAGGACTAGCTAGATTCTGGCCTTGTTCTGTTGGTGGAACTCCCTAAATCCAAATCATGGCCCCAGAAGACTTTTAATTCTGGCTTCCAGAGCAGGTTTTTAATATAAATGATATAATGACAATTTTAAACAGCAAATATGAAAAACGTGGGTGGGGAGCATTTTTAAAACCCTGTCCTGGGCTGGAGAGATGGCTTAGCAATTAGTACACTTGCCTGTGAAACCTAAGGACCCATGTTCAACTCCCCAGATCCCAAGTAAGCCACACACACATATCTGGAGTTCGACTGCAGTGGCTAGAGACCCTGGTCTGCTAATTCATTCTCTCTCTCTCTCTCTCTCTCTCTCTCTCTCTCATTAAAAAAAAGAGAGAGACCCCAGGCTGGAGAGATGTCTTAGCAGTTAAGGCACTTGCATATGAGCCTAAGGACCCATGTTCAACTCTCCAGATCCCATATAAGCCAGATGCACAAAGGTGAGGTAAGCACAAGGTCACACATGCCCACCAGGTGGTGCAAGCATCTGGAGTTCAATTGCAGTGGCTAAGGCCCTGGCACACCAATTCTCCCTCTCTCTCTCTTTCTCTCTTTCTCTGTCGCTCTCTCTAAAAAAAAAAAAAAAATACCCTGCCCTTATTTAAAGCTACTGTGCACCAAAGTGTTGTGCTGGGTACTCCTGCAGCCTTCCAGAGGGAGAGATGGTCATTACCACACCTATGGCCATTTCCACATAGGAAGACGAGACAAGCTCCCAGGTCTTCTGCCTGAGTCTCTCAAGGTTTCTCCTCATTCAGGTCTCAGCTGAAGGTCCACTCTACAGAGGGGCTTCCTAGACCACCCAAAAGCAAGCAGCACCCTACCCAGCTGATCATCTCAGACCTCCTCCCCTCTCTCTAGCACTTATATTTATCTAAACCTATTACTTATATTCTTCCTTCAAATAAATCTTTAATAATTTACCCTTCATGCTCTTACTGAGTTTTAGTCATAGAATATTTAGTCAAGAATATTTATTGGGCTAGAGAGATGGCTGAGCGGTTAAGGCACTTGCCTGCAAAGCCAAAGGACCTCAGTTTGATTCCCCAGGACCCACATAAGCCAGATGCACAAGGTGGCGCATGCATCTGGAGTTCGTTTGCAGTGGCTGGAAGCCATGGCATGCCTATTTTCCCTCTCTCTGTTTCTCTCTCCCCCTCATATAAATAAATAAAATATTTAAAATGAATATTCATTGATTATCTGACTTTCTCCGCTTGCTTGGTTTCTTCAGAGCAAGGGAACATGTCATCGAATTCAAAGTTGTCTTGTTGATGTCAGTAACACTGTCAAGGAATGGCATTCAAGTATGCTGGGAAGAGGAGGGAAAAAAGAAAAGAAGAGAAGAGAAGAGGGGAGGACAGGGCAAGCAAGAAAGGAAAGAATATGAAAGGAAAGAGGAGAAGAGGGAAGAGAAAAGAGAGGGAAAGAGGCAGGAAAAAAGGGAAAGAGGGAGGGAGGGAAAGAGAGAGAAAGTAAGAGAGGGGAAGAGAGGAAAGGAAGGAGGGAGAGAGATGCAGGGTCCTCCTTTAGATTCAGAAGGAGAGAGGCTTATTTAAGGATATAGAACTTGGGTCTTAGAAACATGTCAAATTCTGAGACACATTACTAAAGAAAGTTCTGTAAAGTAACTGGAAATTCCCAGGTGACATAAGGCCTGTAGCTTTCGGTGAGAAGTGGTATGTGATCCTTTATGGAATGCAAAGGGCTTTAAACTCAGGGCTTTAAACTCACCTTTCAGACACCTTGTTTTGTCCCTGCGAACACGCAAAACATCTAAAAATCAAAATATATGAATAGATATTTTGTTTCTGGTTGGCAGTCACTGTTCATTTATCAGGCATGCCTCCTTCCTAGCATGTTCGTTCTCATTCTCTCCATCTATCTCTGCCCCACCTCCTGAGGCTGAGTTGACAGAATTTCGCGGTCACAAGCGGCATTCAAAAATTGGAATTTGGTGAGCTGACCATACACACTAGCCCTGGAATTCAGCAAACATCTGGGCCAGTGACTGTGAGAATATTCTGTGCTAACAAAGGTTTCTGCAGTGGGGACAAGAGTCGGAGTCCCACAGGCAGCAAGGTGCAGGGGCCTCAAGCGGCAGGCTAGACAGCAATAGGGACAGCCACTTGCTCTGGTGGGGTACTTGGCTGCAAGTGTTGGGAAATATCATCCCTTAGCAATCCTGGACTTCCTCACAGTGCTGTACAAGCAGGCGGTACCCACAGGCACAGGCAGCTGCCAAACGCAGAGCCCCTTCTCAGCCTCAGGTCAATGGAGAAGGTAAAAGACTCACCGTTTACAACTTCCGTAAGATCCAGGAAGTCAAGAAAATTCTTTTCAAATGCAAAGAAGCGTTGTTGGCTAGAAAGCTGTGGTTTTTCTTTACAGACACTGAGACCTGATATGATATTACATTATTTACCTGTGAAAATGTCCCCTGTCTTGTGCTGGAGAGATAGCTCAGTGCTTAGGCACAGTATGGAACATGCATTTGGAGTTTGTTTGCAGCGGTTGAAGGCTCTGGTGTATCCATTCCCTCTCTCTCTCTCTCTCTCTCTCTCTCTCTCTTTTCTTTCTTCTCTATGTCTCTCTCTGCTTGCAAATAAATAAATAGTTTTTTAAATGTTCCCTATCTTCACATATATGATAAAACAAGTACCAGGGAAGTTCTGAGTTCCAGGAAACAAGGCAAATGATGAGAAGAAGAGTGGAAAGGGGACCTGCTGGCCATCTTCTGGGTCAGATGTGCCCTTTAGACAGGAACTAAGCAACTTCCACTGCCCCAAAGAGAGTTAAGGTCATAGCCCAGACATGCTGACATTCAACTTCTTCTCTGCTGTGTCTTTTTTTAAAAATATATTTCATTTATTTACTTACTTGAGAGACAGAAAGAGGCAGAGAGAGAGAAAGAAAAAGAGAGAGAATAGGCATGCCAGGGCCTCCGGCCACTGCAAACGAACCCCAGATGCATGCACCCTCTTGTGTATCTGGCTTATGTGGGTCCTGCAGAATGAAACTGGGATCCTTTGGCTTTGCAGGCAAATGCCCTAACTGCTAAGCCATCTCTCCAGCCCCCTGCAGCGTCTTTTTTTGATGGAGTGGATAATTCCAAAGAGTGAGGTGATCACTTACTCTTTATTGGCTATAAAATAACATATGCTCATGTAAAAAGTCATTAAAGCATTAAAAAGACACCTAATTTCTTCTTTTATTTCTTAGTGGGTATTAATTATATTTCCACTGTGATATTTTCATACATATATATAATGCATATACGTGTACACACACATACACACAATTACCCTCTCTTCAAACGTATGGCCAAAAGCAAGTGAAGGGATGAAATGTTTAAAGAACATTCCACATTAGCTGGATGGTTTAAAAAAAAATTAGGGGCTGGAGAGATGGCTTAGCAGTTGAGGCACCTGCCTCCTGAGAACTCTGGTTCCAATCTCCAGCGGTTCCAATCTCCAGGTCTCACGTTTAGCCAGATGCAAAGTGACGCAAGAGCGCAATGATGCACTTGACCACAAGGGGGCGCACGCATCTGGATTTCGTTCGCTGCAGCTGAGAGGCTGCTGGCGCACCCATCTCTATCTGCCTTCCTCTCCCTCTCTGTCTGTCTCTCTCCAAAAAAAAAGAAATCAGGCTGGGGAAATGGCTTAGCGATTAAGGCATTTGCCTGCGAAACCTAAAGACTCAGGTTCGAATCCCCAGTACCCACTTTAGCCAGATGCACAAGGGGGCGCATGCATCTGGAGTTTGTTTGCAGCATGGCTGGAGTCCCTGGCGTGCCCATTCTGTCTTTCTCTCTGCTTCTTCCTCTCTTTCTCTCTCTCTCTCAAATAAATAAATAAATAAATAAATAAATAAATAAATAAAATATTTTTTAGAAAAATCAATGTCAGGCCATCTCCCAATAACACATTAATGATACTCCCCATACTGCTTTACAAGATAAAATAAATATGTTATATACAACATCAGCAACAGGACATTAATCCCTCTGCATTTTTAGGAAAGTATTATAAATTCCACATGTTAACAACGGTACTTTTATTATCTGTTTCTCTTATCACTATTAGTCACAACTGGCATGTTTTAAGTTCTCACAGTGTGCCAGCCAGGCTTTTACACGTATCATCTCAGTCACACAAGACCTCTGTACTGAATTACTATGTTACTAATGTCCACAGAGGAGAGCTTAAAAGAATAAACATCTCAAGCCCGGCGTGGTGGCGCACACCTTTAATCACCATGAGTTCGAGGCCGCCCTGAGACTCCAGAGTGAATTCTAGGTCAGCCTGGACTAGATTGAGACCCTGCCTCGAAAAACCATAAAAAAATATATATATATCTCATAAGTGGGTGGGAAGACCAAGACTCAAACTAAGGTCTAGTTCCAAAGCCCATAGTCCCAACCTCCATATTGTACTTACTTTCTCAACATTTATTTATTTATTTTTAGATATTGTGCACGAAAAAGGTACACACATTATATAAAATCATTGAACCATTTTATTATTTATTTGTTTGATTGATTTATGCTGTATGATCGAATTTAGCTCAAAGCACAACTTTCCGGAACTTAGGTATCTCAATGGCTGACATGTAAATTTGAAATTGGCACCCTGTGTTACGTTTCACAGTCCTGAAATTTAGACAATCAAGACCAAAATCAAACAAAAGTTTCCGTGATGATTAGTTAACACAGTAGCATAATGAATAATTTTGCAACAGGCTCCAGGTCTAACATAATTTATGTTCATAACAAAAATGGCAATTGCCCAGTATCTGGCATCAGGATTTATGGCCTCGGCTAAGGCCAAGTCGAAGCACATTAGCCAAGTGTGCTAAACATCTGACTCTAATCATATAATCATACACTGAAAACAAAGTCAGGCATTAGGGGCTTATAAGTATACTTCACTGAGTGTGAGAAGTTGAGAGGAAATTGGGTTTTGAAGAGGGGGCTGGAATAATGGCTTTTTAATTTAAGATCATCTTTTTTTAGCAGTGTGTGAACTGTCCCCCCTTCGCACCCCCTGCCCTCATGGTGTGGACTCAGCCCACGGCCAGTGTTGCTAAGCCAGGGTCAGACAGAACACAAAGCGGAAGATTCTGTAGGAGTCTGTCAGCCATTGTAGTTTTGCATTATTCATTGTTCTACGCGGTCCGCACACACCCTCTTCCTGCCTCCCCCATCCCGTTAATATGAACAATAGAGAATTATTTAGGCTTTTATTCACTCCCAGATACTTGGATGAAGGAGTTACAATAAATCTGCAAACTATTTTTTCTCTCATATAAACATAAAAGAGCTGAAGTTTAAACTAAATATATTTATTACCCTCTCATGATATTTCCCATTCTACCAAGAAGGAGGGAGGCGCGGCCCATTCATTCCCTTTAGGGTCCGCATCAAAACCCGGCACCAGCCATCCATGGTCCATTAATCCTCAACTTTCCATCTCCTTTCACAACCACTTCCTTTCGATAAACCACGGGAACCTTTGCTAGTCTTTTTTTAAAAGCTCACTTGTATCCTCCCCCTACTTGAGGTCATTGTGTGGAAATGCTCTGGATCTGGGCCACCCCACAACAAAAATAACCATGCTAAGTAAACATTCACAGCCACCAGGATTTTGTTTTTTTTAGGACTAAGATCAAACCCAAGACCTTGCACATGCTAGGTAAATGTGATACCCCAATCTACATCCTCAGCCATCCCACTGAGACAAATGATATAAGATGCTAACGTCTTGCCATTGCTATTGGTGTTCATGCTACATCACCCATATTTTCATAAAAGTGAAATTATCTATGACGTCTTCGTGGCTCCACAACACTTCAAGCCATTTGGCTGAATGACTAATTTCTGGAATTTACCTTATAACATACAAAACTTCTGCTTCCCCCCACCCCCGCCACCCACGGCCACCTCAACTCACTATGTCTACATATCACATCTAGTAAAATGCTTCACTTTCTGGTTTTATAAGATAAAGCAGGCTCCACAGAGAAAACAAATGTCATCAAAGAAAGTAAACGATGCATATGCATCAATAAGGCAAAAGAAGAAGAGACGCAGACACATCAAAAACTGGATATTGGGGCTGGAGAGATAGATGGCTTAGCAGTTAAGGCGTTTGCCTGCAAAGCCAAAGGATCCCGGTTCGACTCTCCAGGACCCACGTAAGCCAGATGCACCAGGGGGCACATGCATCTGGAGTTTGTTTGCAGTGGCTGGAGGCCCTGATGCTCCCATTTTCTCCCCAGCCCCTCTCAAGTAAATAAATAAATAAAACATTTTTAAAAACTGGATATTGTCATGTATGTGATCAAGAGCCCCAGAGGTCATGGACACGCTCGACTTCCAAATCTCTTTCAGGATGGGGAGGTGCATCTTCAGCAGCTTACTTAGCAAGGAGGCCCCAGAGTTGCACTTTTATTTTTTACACATGGAAGTGGTGTATGTGCGTGTATGTGGTAGGTGTATGGGCCCACTTGTGTGCACTGGTATATGCGCAAGAGGCTGACGTCAGCTGTCTCATTCCACCACTCTCCGCCTTATTCTTTGAGACAAGGCCTCTCCCTGAACCTACAACTCACCAGTGTGGCTAGACCAGCCAGTGACCCCCAGGGAGTTCCTATCTCCACCTCTCCCGAACTGGGTCTGCAGGCACATGCCACCATGCCCGGCGTTTTTTGTGATGTGTGCTAGGAATCTCAGCTCAGGTCCTCACGCGTGCATAGTGTGGCCTCTGAACTTTAAAAACGGGACTGGGCCACACCAGACGAACACTCCCTCTTAAAGCTTTTTCTCTTGATACAGGCTTTTCTTTCTCTCTCTCTCTCTCTCTCTCTCTCTCTCTCTCTTTTCTTTCTCTTTGTTTTCTGCCATCAGTTTGACTAGAAAAGTTCAAGTATACTTGAATTCAGAAAGATGTGACTCATCTCAGATCAATTCCCTTGGTCTTTTTTTTTTTTTTTTTTTTTTTTTTTGGTTTTCGAGGTAGGCTGTCACTCTAGCTCAGGCGGATCTGGAATTCACTATTGTCAGGGTGTCCTTGAACTCATTGTGTGCTGGGATTAAAGGCATGTGCCACCACACCTGGCTTTTATTTGACTTTTCTTCTTTTTAAAAATTTTTTTGTTTATTTTTTATTTATTTATTTGAGAGGGACAGACAGACCAAGAGAGAAAGAGGCAGATAGAGAGAGACAGGATGGGCATGCCAGGGCCTCCAACCACTGTAAACGAACTCCAGATGCATGCACCACCTTGTGCATCTGGCTTACGTGAGTCTCGAACCAGGGTCCTTGGGCTTCACAGGCAAGTGCTTAACCACTAAACCATCTCTACAGCCTTCATTTGACTTTTCTTTAAAGCACTATCCTAATAGAAGATGGTACTAGAATATCAGTCAAAATGAAAAAAAAAATCTTTGCCTTTTCCTTGGATATGATTTTCCAAGATACAGGCAATCATATAAGCTGATTATCACATTCTTTGTGAACTTGAGTGGTATGTGCATGTATAGTGTATGTGTGTGTATAGATGTGCGTGCCCCATGTGCATACATGTGGAGGCACAATAACGTCAGGGGTCCTCCTCTATCACTCTTCCACTTTGTTCCCTTCAGACGGAGTGTCTCACTGAACTTTGACCTGCCATTGTTGGTCACACTGACCGTTGAGCCCTAGCAATTCTTCTTTCTCCACCCTCCACAGGACTGGGGATATGGATGTGCACAACCACATCTTTCCATGGGTGCTGGGGATCAAATGCAGGTCCTGTCAGGCCCACATGCACTCTCACCCACTGCGTTGCCTCTCCAGCCACCATACTCACTTTTAATTTTTTTTTTCATTTTTCTACTTATTTCTTTATCTGAGACAGAACAAGGCAAGCAGAGATAGAAAGAGAAAGGGAGAGAGACTATGGGTACACCAGGGCCTCTTGCCACTGTAAATGAACTCCAGATGCATGTGCCTCTTTGTGCATCTGGCTTCAAGTGGGTACTGGGGAATCGAACTTAGACCATCAGAAGTAGCAAGCAAGTGCCTTTAACTGCTGAGTCATCTCTCCAGCCACCCCCTCCCCACATACTCATTTTTAATACTGCCATAAATATTAAGATTTTTTAAAAGTTTCCCTTTTGACCCCTATTTCCTGGTATGACTGTGAACCTTCATGGCACTTAATCCACAAGTAACCTTCCTAGATACTAGAATATCTAAAAAACCTTCAAATGTGAAAAGTGAAGGGGAAATGCAGGCTGAGATAATGCAGTTCAACACCTAGGCGCACAGCTGCCAGATATCTTCAGAACATAATTATATATTTCATTTCTCAGTATTCTCAGATTTTTCAACTGGACTCTCTTAGACACACTTAAAAATATTTGGCTGCAAGAGGCACAAGAACGAATCTCCATAAGGAATCTTCATCTGCTACCTAATAACTCACTGCTCTGCTGCCCCAATGCCGACGCCTGATAGAGGATGGTATCTGGGTCGGGGGTAGGGGGTCACAGCCTTAAGCCAGAAATAAAACAATTTACATTGGATGTAGCTAATAGCATCTGCTAACAGAGTTGGTTGATTCTATTTTTATTTTTATACCTTATTTATTTTTATTATTAGAGAAACGATGGGTGCACCAGGGCCTCTAGCTCCTGCAAAATGTACTCCAGATGCATGCACCATCTTGTGCATCTGGCTTTAAGTGGGTACTGGGGAATTGAACCTGGATCCTTTGGCTTTGCCAGCAAGAGCCTTCACCACTAAGCCATCTCTCCAGCACTTATTTTTATTTTTAAATGTTTTTATTTATTTGTAAGCAGAGAGAGAGAGAATATGGTTGCACCAGGGTTTCTTGTCACTACAAAAAAATTCCAGATGTGTGTGCCACTTTGTGCATCTGGCTTTACTTTGTGCATCTGGCTTTATATGTGTACTTGGAAATTGAACCTGGGTCATTAGGCTTTGCAAACAAGCCCCTTTAACCATTGAGCCATCTCTCCAATTCTTGAGTTTTTGTTGTTGTTGTTGTTGTTGTTGTTGTTGTTGTTGTTTTCTCAAGGTAGGGTCTCACTCTAGTCCAGGCTGACCTGAAATTCACTATGTAGTCTCAGGCTAGCCTTGTACTCACAGGGATCCTCCTACCTCTGCCTCCCAAGTGCTAGGATTAAAGGCTTGCGCCACCACGCCCAGCTTGAGTTTTTTTTTTTTTATCAACACTTTTAAATCTATTTTTATTTTATTTTTGTTTATTGACAACATCATACATGTATATAATGTATTTTGATCACTGTTAAGCAGAAGTTTTTTGGCTTGTCCTTTCATTCTGTAGGCCAAGTTCATTGGCAGGTGATGGGCCACAGGAGCATGTGGTGGAACTGTCCGCCAGAATCAGACAAAACATCATAGCCAGCCAGGGAAGAAGCAAAGCAAGTCTCTTTTACCTGCAGAGAAACTTGATGACAAAATGCAAAACAGGAGCTGAAGAGATGGTTTAGTGGTTAAGGTGCTTGCCTGCGAATCCTAAGGACCCAGGTTCAATTCTCCAGGTCGCACATAAGCCAGATGCACATGGTGGCGCGTGCATCTGTAGTTCGTTTGCAGTGGCTGGAGGCCCTGGTGCCGCTATTCTCTCTCTCTCTCTCCCCCTCTCTCTGTCTCTAATAAATAAAAAGAAATGTTAAAAATGCAAAACAGCCTGCAAGGCAAGCCACCCTGAGACTTATTGATGTATCTGGACCAAAACCCTTGATTAAATAAATAAATAAATAAAAATAAAAATAAATAAAATTTAAAAAAAAATGCAAAACAGCCTGCAAGGCAGCTACTTTTTATTGATGTATCTGGCCACAAAAAAATTTAGATTGTCATGCAAGAAAAGGGACAATTCATATTATGAAGGGTTTATGCAAGTTCTCTCTCTATTATTCCAAGTGTAAAAAACTCAGTAATTTAAGAATATAGGTGGGCTGGAGAAAGGTTTAGTGGTTAAGGCATTTGCCTGCAAAGCCTAAGGACCCAAGTTCAATTCCCCATGACCCACATAAACCAGATGCACAAGGTGGTGCTTACATCTGGAGCAGCTGGAGGCCCTGACATACCCATTCTCTCCCTCCCCTCTCTCTCTTTCCTTGCAAATAAATAAATAAAATTTTTTTAAAAATATAGGCCCTGGAACCAGACAGCATGGGTTCAAAATCCAGCCTGACTGCATTTAGAAACATCTGAATGCATTACAATATGATATTACAGTACATAGGATACCCCATGTTCTTCAGTAATGGTCTCTGTTTCAAAGAGGTGTTTGGGGACTTCAATGAGTGAATATAAATAAATTACATTAGAGAATGTCTGGTACACAGGAACGACCAAATAAATGTTAATTATGAAAAGTTCATATCCTCATCATTATTAGAATCATTTGCCCTATTTCGAACATCCCTCATTTCCTCATCTCTTCTGCTTCTCTTTCATCAGATTTTATACAACTTAGTCTAAATTTCTCAGTCAATTCTCCAGTACCCACGTGAAGCCAGATGCATAACATGATACGTGCATCTGGAGTTCACTTACAGCAGCAAGAGGCCCTGGAGTGCCCATTCTCATTTTCATTCATTCATTCTCTCTCCTCTCAAATAAATAAATACAAATATTTAAAAATAAATAAATTTCTCAGCTTCTGCCCTTGCCTGACACCTAAGATTAAGTGAGTCTGGGTCTCCACACCATATAATAGCATAATATTTCTCCACTATGTTCCAAGGGCCAAGGGTTACGCCTGGAACATGGCTGACCTTCAAGAAATCCTGAATGGGGGCTGGGGAGATGGTTCAGAGGTTAAAGGTGCTTGCTTGAAAAGCCTAACGACCTGGGTTCAATTCCCCAGAATTCACATAAAGCCAGATATACAAAGTGGCACCTTGTGCCTGGAATTTTTCACATACAAAAGGTCCTGGCCCCCCAATACACTCCCCTTTCTCTCTTACACAAACAAATGAAATCTTTATTTAAAAATATTGAATGGGAGCCAGGCGTGGTGGCTCATGCCTTTAATCCCAGCACTCGGGAGGCAGAGAGGTAGGAGGATCGCCATGAGTTTGAGGCCACCCTGAGACTACATAGTGAATTCCAGGTCAGCCTGAGCTAGAGTGAGACCCTACCTCGAAAAACCAAAAGAAAGAAAGAAAGAAAGAAAGAAAGGAAGGAAGGAAGGAAGGAAGGAAGGAAGGAAGGAAGGAAGGGAAGCCCTCACACAAAACCCCAACCTCTAAAAACCAAAACAAAAAACAAAAAACAAAAAAATATATTGAATGGATAGGAGGGTGGATGAATGGAGGGGTGGAATAATATCTGCTTTTCTTCCCACTTAAGACAAAGTAAGACATTGATGTAAAAAATGCTTTACAAATATAGGTCATCCTTCAAGTGCAGACTTTGCGCAGTCGGAGAATCTTACCCACATGGCATAAGTGAAAAGAAGGAACTTAAAGGCAGTGAAGAATTTCTCAAGCTATGTGAGTATCCACAAACAGAACGGGCAAGACCACAGCATGAAGTTAGTATGTTTAAATAAGCTAGGGCAAGCGTGAACGTGTGTGTGAAAGAGAGAGACATAGTGTGAGTGTGGGACATGGGTCAGAGAAGGAGCAGGCAGGGTGAAGCAAGAACGAGCAAAGTGGGATGGAAACACAAGGCCGCAGCAATGTCTCAACTTAGGACCGCAACACCTAGAAAAGGGTCACGTGGGCAGCCCATATGAACAGGTCTGGTCTGTACACCAATGTAACTGATTGCATGTTTTATTTATAAATTTAATATTCTGAGAGAGGGCCAATGGGCTTCATCAGAGAAGGAAAGGAGTCCATGGGAGAAAAATAAAATAAAATACTCAAAGGCTTCTGACTATGAGAAAGTTGCCCTGGAGCAGAAAATAGTCTAGAGGAAAAAACTGCTTGTGTACAACAAAAAAAGTGATCATGAGTTTTGCAAATGTGCAGGAAAGTTATAGCAACAGTTTCACTTTATTTATTTATTTATTTGTTTGTTTGTTTTGGTTTTTCAAGATAGGGTCTCGCTCTCTAGCCCAGGCTGATCTGGAATTCACTATGTAGTCTCAGGGTGACCTCCAACTCAGGGCGATCCACCTCCCTCTGCCTCCCAAGTGCTGGGATTCAAGCCACCACCACCCCCAAACCCTCCCACCCCCATTTCACTCATTTACATAGGAACTATCTACAACCAGAAGATGGGCTAAGTAAGAAGCCCATTCTGTAACCGAGACAGGAGTGTGCGTGTGTGCGCACACACACACACACACACACACACACACACACACACACAAAATAATTCCCAAGTATCCAGCACCTAATGCTAGTCCTTGGATCTCCAGGATGGGAGCGGAGATTGCAGGCGTGGGGGAAGGGTTGCCGCGTTTCAGGGAGCGCAGTGAGGTCTGTTTGCCACTGTGTACTACTGAAGGAGGGCATCGGAGCAGAGCTATCGCATCCCGGTGGTGAGGTAAAGGGGTCTGGGGGCAAACAAAGACGAACCATTGATGAAGCAACAGCGGTGGGGACAGGAAGGAACTCGTCTTTCCCACACCACCAATCACACGGGCCTTGATGGAGGACTAGAGGTAAACTGAGACGAGGGTCCACCTCCATGGAGCCAAAAGAAGCCGCGCTGAAGAATGTGAGGAGTGAATGAAGCAGCCGAACCCCTATGTTGTTTGTGTGAGATGCAATCTATAGGCCCCAGGAATCGAAGCATGCACACAGGATCCTGGGAAGAATACAGACTATCAGCTGGGCCGAGAGACACTGTCTCCCTTGTTTCTGAAAGGCAATATGATGAAAATGAACTCACCCTGTAGGGCCACTAGGCCACTCCACTAAATTCAGCCCTGATACCTCTCCCCACCCCACTTCCATTTAGAATCCCCTGGACTGCTTTCCTTTTCTTCTGGCTTTTTTTTTTTTCTCCCTTTCTTCCAACAATTTAGACAGGACCCCATTTTTAGTAATTTCTACCTCACTAACCTTTCTTAGCTCTTTTACAGCAGATAAGGAGAAACGAATAACTTGTACGATTTTTTTGTTTTGTTTTGTTTTAAAGATTTTCAACCAAATGATTGTATCAGGAGGAAAAGGCTTTGATAAAGAGGGAAGAGTGAGTGAAGTTCACGGTGACTCAACTCTATTGGCTGTGGCATGAAAACTAATTTAGCGTTTGCCTTTTTTTGCTTAGAATGAGTAAATAGGGCAATTTTCACATTGTTTCAAATTACATTGCAGCTGTAAAGTCTGGCAACTCTCTCTGAGTAAAAGAGCCAAGAGTGGACTTCCAGAAGATGAATACAGTGTTACTGTATCATGATAGCATTTATAGGACCCGCCCAGGCATTCATCTCAAAACAAATTCTGAATCAAGACCCAACCAGTTCATAGCTATTCAACTGTACCATTTCCTTAGTATAGATGCATTCAGGTATAAATTACATGTTTTTAATGATGGTGAGGATGTCCAATTTTTTTTAAAAAAAAACTAATCAAATCATTCACTATTCACCCAATATCAAGCTACCACTGGTTATGCTGGTGACTTTCTCATTGCTGTGACAAAATATCTGACAAAAAAACAAATTAAAGAAACAAGGAGACTGGAGTGATAGCTCAGTAGTCAAGGCGCTTGCCAGCAAAGCTAAAGGACCCAGGTTTGAGTCCCTAGTACCCATGTAAAGCCAGAGGCACAAGGTGGCACATGCATCTAGAGTTCATGTACAGTGGCAGAAGTCCCTGGCATCCCCATTCCTTCGCTCTCTCTCTCTCTCTCTCGCCTTGAAAATAAAAATATTTAGAAAAAAATAGAAGGAAGTCTTTATTCTGACTCACAATCTGAGGGAATATAGGCAGACATGGCGGCTGGAACTGGTCACATCGCACCCTCAGTCAGGAAGCAGAGAAAGGTAAGTGAATGCCGGTGCTCAGCTCACTTTCTCCATTTTTCCTTTCTATTCAGTCAAGAGTCCCAGCCCTTGGATGGTGATGCCCATATTCGGGGTGTATCTTCCCTACTCAGTTTAAAAAAAAAAATCCTTATAGACATACCCAAAGGCATGTTTGCATGGCGATTCTAAAGCCAGTCCAGTTGACAGAGAAGATTAACCAACACACATTGTTATTTGATTTATTTCCTGATTCTCTACATAGTATATCATTCAAATTTGAAGTGTCACAACAGAAACACTTTTCTAACGCTGCAATCCCTATCTCCCTCCGTAGTCTGAATCCAGAGGAGCCCCAGGACATGTTTTCTGACTGAAAATGCAAGCCATGGACTTCAGCTGCTCATGAGTAATAATGAGCCAACAAGCTTGGGATACGCTTGGCCAAATCGAATCACTTGTATTTGTTTGCATTTGGCATGGAAAAATAAATGAAATTCTGCCATCGCTTCACTATTGAAGCTCATCATAGACTTTCAAGTCAAGTTCTAAGTAGATTTTAATAATCAAGACCTCAAAATGAAGCACACACTCTGCTTCCCACTGCTCTGTGCACTGACTGAGTCAGGACTACTCCAAGTTCTTTCTCGTGTGTGTGTGTGTGTGTGTGTGTGTGTGTGTGTGTGTGTGTGTGTGAAGGCATGTGCAGAAGGGTTTGTGGGGATGTATGTGGGTGTGTGCATGCCACGATGCACATGTGGAAGTCAGAAAGCCAGACAACCGTAGGGTTGAGCCTCTCTCTCCCTCCTTCTTTGAAATAGGATCTTTCATATATTTTTTTCAATTCATCTATTTGAGAGAGAGGAAAAGGTAGATAGAAAGAGAGAGAATGGGCACACCAGGACCTCTAGCCACTGCAAATGAACTCCAGATGCACACAGTACCTTGAACATCTGGCTTTTACGGGGTACTAAGGAATCGAACCTGGGTCCTTAGGCTTTACAGGCAAGTGCCTTAACTGCTAAGCCATCTCTCCAGCCCTGAAATAGGATCTTTCTTGTTTTATTTATTTATTTCCTTATTTACTTACTGGAGATAGGGTCTCACTCCAGCCCAGGCTGACCTAGAATTCACTCTAATGCCCAGGCTGGCCTCAAACTCACAGTGATTCTCTTACCTCAGCCTTCAGAGTGCTAGGATTAAAGACATATGCCACCACACCCTGCTAAAACCCTTTTAATCAGGATGGAGATTCAAAAACAAATTATTCTGGGTCATTGATTCCTGCGATTAAAGGAAAAGACTAAAGTGCTTGTTATTTATAGTACTTATGGGAAACAGCACTGCTATTTTCTGGCAATGATTGCTGGGGCCCAATCACCGGCCTGTCTTGGAACTTTACCCTTGGTCCAGTCCAGCTATTCTTCCAAATGGTCAACCTGGTTACTACTGTTTAAGAAAGGGCTAAACAAAAGGAAGATGGTATTATTTCAAAAGATGAAAGCAAAACCTGCTGATTCAATAGTTTTGAGTCCATAAAAATCACATGAGAAACAACCTGCTTAGTTTTTATGTCTCATATCTCTATTTCTGTCCAGAAAATAAAAGCCTAGTGTATCTCTCTCTCTCTCTCTCTCTCTCTCTCTCTCTCTCTCTCTCTCTGTGTGTGTGTGTGTGTGTGTGTGTGTGTGTGTGTGTGTGTGTACATGGGTAGGGAAGCCAAAGGTCAACATCAGGGGGTCTTCCTAAATCACCTTCCACGTTATTTTGTACACAGCGTCTCTCATTGAACCTGGAGCTCACTGACTGAGCTCCACTAGCTGGCCAGCAAGCTGCAGGAATCCTCCTGCCTCTGCCTCCCCAGTGCTGAGATTATAGACACACCCAGCCTTTTCCATGGATGTTAGGGGATCCAAACTCTGGTCCTGGTGCTTGATGGCAAATGCTTTACAACTGAACCATCTCTCCCCATCCCCTACAAGCCTACTATATTAAATATGCAGATGTCGACATCAACCCAGAAGAGCCAGCTGGGAGGCTCGGAACAAGTCTCGCTGCTCTTCTGGTGTCCCTTCTATCAGCTCTCACAAGGAAGAGTGATAGGGGCTGGACGGCTTGTAAGTACTAAAACATTCACAGTGGACTCGTGTTACTTTTTTTGTTTTATTTTATTTATTTTTGAGAGAGAGGGGCAGAGAGAGAGAGAAAATGAAAGAGAGAGAAAATGGGCACTCCATTTGCTAGTCTCTGCAAATGAACTCCAGATGCACATACCACCTTGTACATCTGGCTTTTGTGGGTCTTGGGGAATTGAACCTGGGTTACTAGAGACAAAGACATTGAGCAAGCCCAGACACTAAGTAAGGCCATTTTCATAATCTGTATGAAAATACCCTGGCAGAAGAAGATGGAGAGCTTTGTAAATACCTCCTGCTTTGTTTGCAGAACCATTCCTCAAACAGTACAAAATTCAGTCCAGCAAGAGTCACTTAGTTGGACCACTGAGGGCTAACTTCAAATATCCAGAATTTAAGTCTTGAGAACCTGGGACAGTGGCAGCAGCTGGCTTCAAATAGCCCACTATGCACATCTAGATCCAGGCTAGAACTACTGGCCCTCAGTGAGGGATCTCATCACAGGAGACACAGGTAAAGGATTGGTTTTGAAGGTCACAAGGGTCACTCGGAATAGAGTCTGGTCTCACCAAGGGCCATGTCATCCCTTTACTTAGATCCTAAAAACCAAGACAGACAATCTCTTGACTAGAAAGTTGGAAGGTGACCCATTATCATGAAAGCCAGGGCTGGGCTCCTTGGGTGAGCGTGAATGAATATATGTGATCCTTAGACTACCCAGATATGACAATCTCACTAGCCTAGATGCATTAGAAATCACATATATCCAAGCTTTAAAGCTGGTCAGAACATCCCTAGCTTATATACAAATGTTCTCAACTCTTTTTTTTTAAGACTTTAAAAAAATTATTTGTAAGCAGACAAAAACAGAGAGAGAGAGAGAGAGAGTGAGAGAGCAGAACCTCCAGCCACTGCAAGCGAACTCTAGAAGCATGTGCCACTTTGTGCATTTGGCTTTATGTAGGTACTGGGGAAATGAAATCAGGTTGTTAGGCTTTGCAGGCAAGTGCCTTAACCACTGAGTAATCTCTCCAGCCCTGTTCCCAACTCTTTTTAAAAATAATTTATTTTTACTTATTTACTTATGAGAGAGAGAGAGAAAAAAAAAACGGTGTGCAAGGGCCTCTAGCCACTGCAGAAGAACTCCAGCTGCATGTGCCACCATGTGCATCTGGCTTACATGGGATCTGGGGAATCGACCTGTTCCTTAGGCTTCACAGGTAAGAACCTTCACCAGTAAGTCATCTCTCCAGCCCCTGTTCCCAACTCTTTTTTTTTTTATTTATTTTTATTTATGTATTAGAGACAGAGAGAGAGTGAGAGAGAGAATGGACACACCAGGGCCTCTAGCCACTGCAAACAGACTCCAGATGCATGTGCTACCATGTGCATCTGGCTTACATGGGACCTGGAGAATTGAACCTGGGTCCTTAGGCTTCTCAGGCTAAACCATCTCACCAGCCCCTGTTCCCAACTCTTAATCATGGTTTCTGAGTATCCATAACTCAGGGAGGAAGTTTTTCATTGTAACCTAAACTCATCTCCTTGCTGGCATCTTTACAATGACTAGATAACTTCTCTCGAGGAAGAATCATTACCATGCACACGAGGGTCATTCTGCTATCTTAATGACACAAATATTGTCAGTGTCCTTAGATTATGACACTACGATCAAAGTGTTCAACTCATAGCTTGAGGCTTTAGGGAACACCAAGCCACAAAACAAAACCCTTGACATTTAAAAAATATTTTTCCCCCATTAATAGGTGAAACTTTGGCTTCTCTGGTGACAGGAGAATTGGTTAAAGGGAGCTACCATACGCCCTTGGAGAGTGAGAGGAGGGGTCAGCTGCTTGTAACGCTGTTACCTTTGCCTCCTGTATTCTCACTCACTGTGGAATGCTTTCCCGGGCATCATCAGCCTTCTCAGAAGACCCTGAGGTAAAAGCTAAGCTTCTGATGACATCACCACAGCCGTTCTAGATAAGTTACTGAATAAAAATGAACGTAATCAACTGAAAGCACTACCATAAAACACATCCAAATGCCGAAAGCAGACTTGTCATAAGTATAAATCAAGAAATGTTCTTTGCCCAGAGTCAGAAGAGGCCTATAAAGTCAGCTTTAAAATGTCAGTTAATTATGTTTCTTCAAGGCAAAAAAACACATTGGATTTGGTCCCAGAGGAATTTACTTCACCGCCCTCCTGAAAGGAAGACACTAGAGTTATTAAGAAGAAAGTAAAAGTGATGGATAGAGGCTTCATTATGTCAGAATGCTTTAAAAAATTCTAGGAACATTAATTTTACACAGGCAAAGTGAAACAAATTGCTCACTTGAAACAAGCCAAGACTACCTAAACATGCTAGAACATTCTATGCACCAAACCATAAACATAATCTCTCTGGTCTCATCTCTCCTCAAACTGAGTTTCATAACCATCTTCTCCATTGAATGATTATAGTTGTAGGGCTCAGTCAGTAAAGTGCTTTTCTCATAAGCAAGAGGACCTGGGTTTCATTCCTAGAGCTCATGGGCAAAAGGCCAGGCGTAGTGACATACACTTGTAATCCCCAAACTAGAGAGGCAGAGACAGGCATATCCCTGGGGCTTGGTGGGCAGCCAGTCTAGCCTACGCAGCAAGCTCCAGGCCAGTGAGAGACTCTGTCTCAAAACAGGTGGATGGTGGGCTCGAGAGATGGCTTAGTGTTTAAGGCACTTGCCTGCAAAGCCCAAGGACCCAAGTTCAATTCCCTAGTACCCATGTAAGCCAGATGCACAAGGTGGCACATGCATCTGGAGTTCATTTACAGTGGCTGAAGGCCCTGGTATGCCCATTCTCTCCCTCTCTCTCTAATAAATTATATATATATATAGTTTTTTCATTTTTCAGTTTTTCAAGGTAGGGTCTCACTCCAGCCCAGGCTGACTTGGAATTCGCTATGTAATCTCAGGGTGGCCTCAAACTCATGGTGATCCTCCTACCTTTGCCTCCTGAATGCTGGGATTAAAGGCATGCACCACCACGCCCGGCTAAATAAAATATTTTTAAAATTATTTTTAGAAAAAGTGGATGTTGTCTGAGGAATGGTACCCAAGGTTAGCCTCTGGCCTCCACATACACACACATGTATACACACCAAATAATAATTGTGTTTTTGTTCTTAGTACTGTATCATCTAAAAAAAAATTCATCCCCTGTTGTCAATGAAAATTAAACTAAATCCGCTTAAACGTTCACTGAACAGCTACCACATACAAGATGTTCTGTGAAGCCATGGTGGTGCAGGGAGGGGGGTGGTAAACTATGAAGACAAGAAAAATAAGATCAAAGAACCACATGACAAAGCAGACCACACAATGAAAATGTAGAGGGCGGCAAAGCTTTGAATATGGCTTGCACACACACACACACAATGGAATGGAAAAGTGTTGAGAGGTGCTGGGACCTTTAAGAGGTAGTTTGGGTCACACAGGATCTACCTCATGAAGGGATGATGAGACTCAGCCAGGTATGAGTTCTTGCTCCCCCAGGACTGCCACAGCAGGTAATAAATCAGTCTGCCCCACACACTCTCCCTCGAGCTCTTTCCCATGTGCCCACGGGCCCCTCTGCTTTCCACCAGGAGTGGAAGCGATGCTCAGCCCCCACCAGAAGCCCAGCAAATGCAGCACCATGCTCCAGGGCTTGCCAGTCTCCAGAATGTACGCCAAAATAAACTTCTTTGCTTAGTGTTACCCAGCCTCGGGCACTTGACTATAGCAACAGAACCTATACCAAGATAAAGACCAAGCAAAGATGAGCCAAAAGGATGGGTGGTAGACAACGCTAGGTACTTCCAGACCAGACACAATGATGGAGGAAGAAAGAAAGAAAGAAAGAAAGAAAGAAAGAAAGAAAGAAAGAAAGAAAGAAAAATAAAAAGAGCCAGGCGTGGTGGCACACTTGGGAGGCAGAGGTAGGAGGATCGCCATGAGTTTGAGGCCACCCTGGGACTACCTAGTGAGTTCCAGGTCAGCCTGGGCTACAGTGAAACCATACCTCAAAAAACCAAAAAAAAAAAAAAAGAAAGAAAGAAAAGAAAAGAAAGAGAGAGAGAAAGGAAGGAAGGAAAGAAAGAAAGAGAGGAAAACAGATCAGGCTCATACCCTGGGGTAAGTTAAAAAAGAATAGATACAAAACCAGGCATGGTGGTGCACGCCTTTAATCCCAGCACTCTGGAGGCAGAGTTAGGAGAATTGCCGTAAATTCAAGGCCACCCTGAGACTACATAGTTAATTCCAGGTCATCCTGGGCCAGAGTGAGACCCTACCTCGAAAAACCAAAACAAAAAAACAAAATAAAAAAAAAATACAAACATACAAGAGTTGCATTTGAAAGTGGGGGGATTACAATGGTTTATTGTCTATAATTATGGAAATTGACAATAATAAAAAAATCATTCTCTCTGCCTCTTTTTCTGTCACTCTCAAATAAATAAATAAAAATAAAAAACAAAAAAATTTAAAGGGCTGGAGAGATGGCTTAGTGGTTAAGTGCTTGCCTATGAAGCCTAAGGACCCTGGTTGGAGGCTCAATTCCCCAATACCCACATAAGCCAGATGCACAAGGGGCACATGCACTTGGACTTTGTTTGCAGTGGCTAGAGGCCCTGATGTGCCCATTCTCTCCCTCTCTCTCTCTCTCTCTCTCTCTCTCTCTCTCTCTCTCCCTCTCTCTGTCTCTTTCTCTGTCTGTCACTCTCAAATAAATTAAAAAAATTTAATTTTTTTTTTAATTTTAAAAAGTTTCACAGGCTGGAGAGATGGCTTAGCGGTTAAGGCGTTTTCTCTGCAAAGCCAAAGATTCCTGGTTCGATTCTCCAGGACCCACGTAAGCCAGATGCACAAGGTGGCACATGCATCTGGAGTTTGTTTTCAGTGGCTGGAGGCCCTGCTGTGCCCATTCTCTCTCTCTCTCTCTCTCTCTCTCTCTCTCTCTCTCTCTCCTCCCTCTCTCTCCCTCTTTCTCTCTCTCAAATAAATAAGCTTTTCAAACAGAGTTTCACTGAAAAGACTGAAAAACTACAAGGATTATACTGTAGTACAACTAAAATTGGAAAATCTTACAAATGAGTTTTTTTAAAGCACCGGGATTATACAAACAAAATCAAAATCAATAAAGTAAATAAATAAGCATTTACCCTACATACTTCACATATGAATGAATGGGAAATATTTGAAGAGATAAAGGAAATGAAAAAATGTATAGCAGATGGCCCTGCAATCACTTTTTTGGCTATTGCCTCCTTACGTGATATGATGAATAGATTTTCAAAAGAGGATTCTTGGCCAGGCATGGTGCAGCATGTTTTTAATCCCAGCACTCAGAAGGCAGGGGTAGTATGATCGCTGTGAGTTCAAGGCCACCCTGAGACTACACAGTGAATTCCAGGTTAGCCTGGGCTACAGCAAGACCTTACCATGAAAAACCAAAAGAAGAAGAAGAGGAGGAGGAGGAAGAAAACATTCTAGCATCAAAGACTGGAATAGCCAGCTCTGTACCCACTATCCTCCTCTTCATCATTGCTTTGTCTCAAGGAAGGCCAGGGCACAGCACTTACTGTCACTATTTCCAGCTATCCTGTGCAGACCATGGGCCACTCTGGGTCAATATGGCTTTAGGGCTTGCTTTTATGGCCCGTGAACATCACCGCAATAGGGAGCCTTTTTTTGTCTATAATGGGTGACCATGATTAGAGATCTCAGGAAGGAAATCTCTTGATGGTCTGGGCGCCAGCCTGTGTCGGGTGTACAGTGTAAGGGAAGGCTTCACTGCGTAAATCCCACAGATGATGGTACTTGTTCCCAAAGTGCAATGCAGCCTCACCAGGGTCAGGCAAGCATGACTGAGCATATAAATGCAGCCGGGTCATCTTTCCTTTAGCCTAGGTTAATGTAACAAACGCTCCTCAGTCACCCAAACAAACGACACCTCAAAGATGCTGTCCTTCACACATCTGAAATCCAGCCAGGCATGGTGGCATACATCTGAAAGACCAGCCGTCAGGACACGGAAGCAGAAGGAGCTCAACTTCCAGGCCAGCCTGGGCTATGTAGTGAGACCCTGTCTCAAAAATCAAATTAAAAAAAAAACTCTTAATCAGGCCTGGAGATATGGCTTAGCAGTTAAGGCGCTTGCCTGCAAAGCCAAAGGACCCAGGTTCGATTTCCCAGTACCCACATAAAGGCAGATGCACAAGGTGGCACATGCATCTGAAGTTCCTTTACAGTGGATCGAGGCCTTAGCACACCCATTCTCATTCTCTCTCTCTCTCCTGTCTCTCTCTCTCCCTCTCTTAAATAAGTGATAAAAAATATTTAAAAAAATAAAAATAAAAACTCTGAGCTAAACTGTTCTTACCATACCCCCACAAAGCAATCCATTTGGAGAGTAACAATATGGCCAGAGGAAGGGTCTCTCCATCCCATGCCTTCCTATGACAGATGCCATCACACTTCCAACCTGTCCTCTCATTCGTGAATCCATGACATTCATGAAAGTAATAAAGCTTGCCAAAGGAATTCTGCGTATAAGTAGGTCAGCTAAAATGTACTGTATTAAAAGACACAGGATCACTATAGGAAGTAGTACAAAGTGCTAAGATTTGAAAATAACCAAACAAGAAACTGAGGTGGCTATCCTCCGATGGACAGGAAAACACAGTGCTTTATCACAACTTTTTTTTTTTTTTTTTGGTCTTTCGAGATAGGGTCTCACTCTGGCCCAGGCTGACCTGGAATTAACTATGTAGTCTCAGGGTGGCCTTGAACTCACGGCAATCCTCCTACCTCTGCCTCCCGAGTGCTGGGATTAAAGGCGTGCACCACCACGCCCGGCTTTTTATCACAACTTTTATATTACACATTCCGTCTTTCATTCTTACCCCAGGACTAAATGTACTAACCAAATTTCTAACTTACAGTCACAGCATTTTTTTATAGCATTTCATTTGTTTTCCTGGATTTAATTCTCTGGGAAAATATTTAGTTCATGACAGCTATGTAAAATCCCCAACATGAAGTATTTTGTGCTTATGTAATCCCTACTCATTTCACTTTCAGCATTTGGATAGGTCTTTTTTAAATCTGTTGATAAAACAGAGGAGTCAGCTCCAAAAAAACATTTAAAGATGTTTAGATTTAAATTCTCTGTTGCATCTTGCAAGGTGGAAGGTGTAATAAGTGATCACTTTCTCATATTCTTGCCAAAATGTGTTTTAGAATTCATATTCTGGGATTGATTTGCTGTGCCTTTCATTTTAGTTTATATTGATATTTACTTTATATTCTGCCTAGAAAACACCAAAGAATATTCAAACTTTATTCTAGAGCCTTAACATTATAGCCTAATAACTTTAATTACTCTTTGTATTCATATACATACAGAGAGAGAGAGAGAGATTGAGAGAGGATAGAACATGTTCCTACATCCCAGCTTTGCCTGCAGTACCAATTGCCAAGAACACGTAATTCTTCAAGCATTCCCTCTGATAGTGTCCAGTCTAAAATATATGCCTGCCTTGACATTCCTAATGAGCAACAAACTAGAAAACAACAACTCGAGAGAGTTGCACATGCAATTGACCCTTTCTGGAAAGTTCAAATAAGAGAGTAGACATTTTTCCAAAGTACTGCAATGACATAGGTTAAGGACTGTTAAAGGCTTTCTCTGGTTTGGCTGCATTAACTGACCTCTCAAGAACTTTTCAACTTTGAAATTCTACATTACTATGGCTACTATTATTTTGAAGTACCAAGTGATTTCAGTTGCGTGTTGTATTTTATTTTCTCAAGTGTTCAAATGGAGTACAGACCACGTCTTGGTCTGAAACTTAGGTTTATTATTTGACAGCAGAAACCTTAGGAATTTAATGTCTCTAAGCTTCAGTTCCTGCCTCAATGACAATACCAGCACAAGACAAATACCGGCCTCATAAAATTAAGAAGAAAAAAGTAAAATTAGCTAAATAGACATAAAATCTTGCTTCTCGCCAGGTTCTACACATACATGATGGGCATTTATTGATCATTAGATGGAATTACTATATTCCTTCTTTTGGCATGCATGTCTAGATTTTACCATAGTTGATCTTACCACTATATTTAAGTTCTTTTATTTATGTATATGGGCACACATGTGCCACATCACATGTGTAGAGGACAGAGGGTAACCTTTCCACCTTGATTGAGACAGGGTCTCTCTTGTTTGCTACTGTGAATGCCAGACTGGCTGGCCAATAAGCTTCAGGAAGTTCCTGACAACACCCCGCACTGCTGTACGCACATTGGCATTAGAGACAAGTGTGCCACTTGCATCAGGCTTTATGTAGATTTTGACAAGCTGAACCCTGGTCATAGAGCTTTCACAGCAAGCTCTTTTAAACAATGAGCCACATCCCCGGTTCCTAGGTCTTATAATTTAGGAGTCTTACTTTAAGATTCTTTAAGCTCTTAGAATTAAGGAGTCTTAATTTTCTCAACTAGCAACTGTAGTCATTCATTGTGAATGAATGACTCTCAACTTATCCTATCTCTTCACTTTCCCTCTGCCTTCAGGAAAACCTGAGTACTTCTCTTCTCCTTAGAAGTCCCTTCCGTTTTGGGGAGAGGGGTGTTTTGTTTTTCTTATTCATTCCACTAAGAAATCTGTTTGTTGGTTTGTTTCACGGTCTTGTCACATAGCCCAGGCTATCCTCAGACTCTCCTCCATTCTCCACCATCAGCTTCCCAGGCACCATGACTACAGGCCCATATTGCTATGCCCAATTCTTCACTAATCAATCTTAATATAAGAGACAAATAAGTAAAGGCATCCACACCGTTTGAAACTATATGCTTTTCAGAATAAATGGCACACTGGTTTGCATCAAGCATCACTTCTAACCTCTCTAACAGTCCTTCCGTTTCCACCCTCCCCTTTGAGCAAACAAGGAGACTGTGATAGTTTGAATAGATAGCCCCCAATATATTCAGTGTTTTATTATAGTTTGCATCTGAATTCACCTGGCTGGAGGCAATGTCACTGGGCAGATCTTAAGGTGTGGTGGTGGGTTTGAGATTTCAATCTAAAGATATGCAAAGTGCGCCTAGCTGGAATCCCTGAGGAGTGCTGTGCTGTGCTGTGCTTTTGGCTTTTGGCTTGTAGCTTTGCTCTCTGTGTTTGGTCCTGTGAAGGCAGGCCAGCTTCTTCTGCCATTATGGAACTTCCCCTGGATCGGTAAGCTTCAATAAATATCCCTTCCTCCATAACTGTGCCTGGTCTGGAAGTTCATCTCAGCGAAGCTGAAGCTGTCTGCTACAGAGACAGACAAAAAGAAAATTTAGTTTACCTCTGCAAGGCTTAAATAACACACCTCACAGTGGCATAGCAATGGGAATCCTGTGGATGTTAATTAGCTGGAATCTTCTCTGAAAATTCTGTTTTTATGTTTCTGAATACCACAACACAAGGAGGTCCTACATGTTGCCAAAATTACAAAAGAAACCATCTTCCTCCTGGACAGCTGGGGGTTGCCTGGTTGTGTTGTATTTAGGGGTGACGGAGCAAGAGAGATTGGCATTTTAAGCCTGTGTCAGTCTCCCATCTTGGGAAGCTTGGGGTGCGGGCACTTGGCAAGAGAAGGCTCGCTTCGCATCCTTTGTCTCCCCTCAAGCTTAGGAGAGAGAACAGTGTGCACTTTTGGAAGTGAGTTTTAGAGGCTGGCAGGTGGCTCCCTCCAAGCTCAGCATTCTAAGAGATATGCACAAAGCCACCTTGTGCAGGACCTGGCACCTCTCGGGTTTCTGCGTAGGACCAGAAAAGACACTGGCTGTCTGCACTTTCCCAGGGCCTCAGCCAAACTTTTCACTTTACCTGCTCACTCCCAACCAAGACACAGTTCTGTAACCAAGATTCATAAGAGGAGAGTAAGCAGAGTTAAGTCTTGTTTTAAGAAAAATAAACCAATAACATCTTTAGCCAACCAGACTCAGAAGAGAAGGGCAGAAATGGATGTGCCATCAGTCTGGCCACCTGAATGCCCATGTAGATATGTGCCTCACATGTTGTTTTCTTACACAAAATCTGGTTGTTGTGGGGTTTTTTTTTTTTTTTTTTTGCATGTGTATGTATGTGGTGTGTGTGCCTACGTGCAGGTGGATTTGTACGTACATATGCATATGTGGGTTAGCACGCATGTGTCCAAGAGCACATGGCGGCCAAAGGTGACCTTCATATGTCTTCCTCAATTGCTCTACCACTTATTTTTTGAGACACAGTCTGTCATTGAACCGGGACCTTACTAATTCTGGTAGAATACGTAGCCAGCAAGTCCCAGGTATCCTCCTTTCTCCATCTCTCCAGCACCGGGATGACAAGTACACATCCCCAATTATATGTGAATGCTGAGGGACTCAAACTCATGCCCTCAGGCTCACACGGCGAGCAGTTTACTGGCTGAGCTATCTCCCCAGCATTTTATTTTTGTTTATTTATATATTCTCTGAGAAATATATTCTGCAGGAAGGCAATTAACAAATCTCTAATATTAGGATATTTCTGGTTGTCAATGAAGCAAACAAAATACCCAAAATGGGTGAGCTCCTGAGCTCAGGGGTTCCATTGGGTGATAAATCTCCAAGGAATACAGTAATGTATTAAATCAAATAAAACTAACCATCATTATCAAATAAACTAAAACTAACATTAGATGCCCAAGAATCATACAATGTACACAATCTTTTCCTCTTTCCCACTTTGTTAAAGATACTAGTTTATGCCTGGCAAGATAGCTTAGCAATTAAGGCACTTGCCTGTTAGGCCTGAGGACCCAGATTCGATTCCCCAGTACCCATGTAAGCCAGATGCACAAGGGTTGTTTTTTTGTTGTTTTTTTTTGCACTGGCTAGAGGCCCTGGTGCACCCATTCTCTATCCACCTCTTTCTCTCTCTCTTCCTCTCTCAAAAAAACAAAAATAAATAAATAAATAAAAAGATTCTAGTTTACTGTGGTAAAGATGTTAGAACCATAATTTGGATACTCCTATTCCACAGTCTGCCTGGACTTCCACCCAGGCCTAATACTATCTTTTTTAAAAAATATTTTATTTATTTATATGTATTTGAGAGAGAGAGAAGCAGATAGAAAGAGAGAGAATAGGCATGCCAGGGCCTCTAGCCACTACAAATGAACTCCAGATGCATTCATTCCCTGGTGCATCTGGCTTATGAGAATCAGGAATCGAACCTGGGTCCTTAGGCTTCACAAGCAAGCACCTTAACCACTAAGCCATATCTCCAGTCCCCTAGTGCTTTTTTTTTTTTTTTTTTTTTTTTTGGTTTTTTTTGGTTTTTCAAGGTAGGATCTCACTCTAAGTTCAGGCTGACCTGGAATTCACTATGTAGTCTCAGGGTGGCTTCAAACTCATGGTGATCCTGTGCCACCACGCCTGGCCCTAATGCTATCTTTAAATGAATCTGCAATTCAGCTTTTCAGGCATCTGGCAGTATGCCTTGTCCTTTGACCCAAAGAAAAAGAGTGGTGCTGCCATCTTTAGTTGAACAACTCAATTTACAGAGCTTCATATGAAAGCGCATTGCCAAGTCTCAGGTTGGACCCAGGCAGTGAGTGTCTTTGCACTTAGCATGATGTGTAAGATGTTCCACAGTCTGCGGGGCCTCCAAGTCCTGCAGGGAATCTACACATCGTGTGCCCTGCCCAAAATACTTCCCAATTATAGACCGCAGGCAGCTATACTCCCAGACACGTGATTAGGCAGACAGCGAGAAGGTAATTCCTAAAAGAATTCTGACTTGAAGGTCACAGAGGCACCTAGGATCTGGAGCAATTTCTGCAGCAATTTCCTTGGCATTTCACTGCTGCACTCTTTTCTCTGCCAAGCTCAGGAAATCCACAGGCTTTTTTAACTCCCAAGACCTGGAGTCTCAGCACACAGCTCTCACAGTCTGCTGAGAAGTATGACAGAGATTTTCAGATTAGGGCTAGTCAACAGAAGGCCTTTATTCTGCAACTCCTATATGAAATCTAAGAATTTTAACAGGTTCCAAGCAAATGAATATTTCATTCTCATTGCATAGTATAATAAAAAGAACTTTTCATTTGGGAGAGTTTTAAAGTAACCCAAGAACCCAACTTCTGATCCTATCAGTAGACCTTAACCAGTCCAATTGAAATGTCCACTCCTTCACTTTAGTGCAATAGCAAAAGACTCTACAGTCTTTGCCTGGTGGGGGTGTGGGGCTCCGTCACGAACTGTCAGTAGTGCATAAAACAGGCCAGAATTCCTCATAGTACACAATAGCAATAGAGGGGGTTCTTCATGAAGCTACTTTAAAACTATAAGAACTAAGCTTATTAGACAAACAATTCAATCCCAAAAACAAGATGAAAAAGATGACCTCAGATATAAAGTTTCTGCTTAAACCATATACTACAGATACAGGGATATTTTATGTTGTTCCCAAACCAGTTATTTTCTCTAATGGCACAGTAAAAACTAGTTCTGAGATAATTCCATTGAAAGGGTTCCATTTTCTCTCTCTCTTAAAATGAAAAAAAAAAAAAAATCTGAGCCAGATGGTAAAAATACATTTTGATAAAAGGAAGGCTTAGTTCTCTTTGGTATAAGTACATTTAGGTCATTCCAGTTTTACAGTTCTTACTCGTACATTCGATTCTAAACGATTAAGAAGGGGATTCCTTTTTATAGGTCAGAGAGGCTGGGATGAAAGTATTTCTCATTCTGTTCTATGACTTTAAAGCCATACTATTTGTTAGGATGTATAAAGGGTCCAGATGCAGCCATGGTGCCCTCTTCTGTGGAGACTGTCTCGGTTTCTTTTATGTCTGGCCGAGCTTTTGGTCCGTCCAACTCCATCACGGGAGTAACAGCTGTACGTGAGTGGCTGAGGCATCTCAGTGTAACTTGTCCAGTTCATAGGAGATGTGTTGAAAGAGCCTGCCTGTTAGGACCCAGTAGTCAAGCAATTCTTCATCAAAGCCAGGGAAAGGGACCCCACTGACGCCACAAAGGCACACTCTATGGCCAGTGAGAGTGGCATTCATAGAGTGCAGAGGCCAATCATTGTAATTTACTCCTGGCAGCAGCAGCTACATCTTCCTCCTCTCCCAAAGGGATTAAAGATGCAGCACACTTCTCTTGGTCACAGTGGGCAGGGAAGGGGGACGGAGAGATGGCTTAACAATTAAAGAGCTTGCTTACAAAACCAAAGGACCCAGGTTCGATTCCCCAGTACCCACATAAAGCCAGATGTACAAGGTGGTGCATGTGTCTGGAGTTCGTTTGCAGTGGCCAGAGGCCCTGATGCACCCATTGTCTTTCTATCTGTCTATCTGCCTCTCTAGTGCACTCGCAAATAAACAAATAAAATATTGTTTAAAAGAACAAAAAAGGGAGCCAGGGAAGCTGGGCAGCCATTGGGGAATCCACCACCCTCGATGTCTGCATTATAAATGGACTGTGTAATACATTACAACTTGTATATGCTTGACTAAGGAGGAACATTTGGGGACAGTGTGGATGAAATAGCCCTCCATGTCACTGGAGGAGCACCTGGCACAGGTAAGGGGGAAGAAGACTGCCCCTTTCATGAAGCTGAGTTCCCTTGTGCCTCACACCACAGGCATCTTTTCAAGCAGAGAGTAATTATGAGAGTGTGACATCCATGCTCATCCTGTGACTGGACAAAACTAGCTACTCCATCTGAGGTTCACATAAGCAAACAGCATCCCTTGGTGTTCTGTCCTTCCAGTACACCTACCATGTTGTTCTCAGATCTTTGCACATGCTATGCCCTCTCTCTGAGCTGCTTTTCCTAGTATGTGCATGTGCATGCACATATGTGCATACACACATACAACACACACACTTCTTTTCTTACATAGCTCATTTCCAAACTTTTTTTTTTTTTTTTGTCTTTACATTAAAGCCACCTTCTCCAATCAATTTTTGTTTTGTTTTGTTTTGTTTTGTTTTTCAAGGTAGGGTCTCACTCTGGCCCAGGCTGACCTGGAATTCACTATGTAGTCTCAGGGTGGCCTTGAATTCACGGTGATCCTCCTACCTCTGCCTCCAGAGTGCTGGGATTAAAGGCGCGCGCCACCATGCCCGGCTCCAATCTAAATTTTATTAACCTCTGGCACTTTATGTCTTCTTTCCTGTTGTGTTTTTGCTTTGATAGCACTTCACACTATTTAGCACACTGTACATTTTGTTTATTTCTGGTGTTACTACCCCTACTTTCTGTTGATTTACAACAGAATAGCCAGCCTCCCCACACACACACACACACACACAACCCATATTTAATATCTACTGATGAAACAGGAGTCTGCTCTAATTTGGGGAGGGTAGAATGGACATGCTAAACTTCTTTCAAGTTGTATATGGTTCTTACAATACAGGACCTTCTCAAGAGAGTCTCGGGGATCTTTGAGAGAGAGAATGGGTACACTAGGGCCTCTTACCACTGCAAATGAACTCCATATGCATGTCTGCTCTGTGCATCTGGCTTCATGTGGGTATTAGGGAATCAAATCTCAGCTGGTAGGCTTTGCAAAAAAGCGCCTTTAACTGCTGAGCACCATCTCCCCAGCCTCCCTCCCCCACTCTCTTTTAAATAATCCTTCTTTGTTTTGCTTTGCTTTGCTTTTAGACACTTTAGGTTGGACACAGGGTGTTACACATGGTAAACAAGTATTCTCCCACTGAGCTACACCCCTAACCCCATCTGTCTGTCTGTTTTGACAAAATCTTGCTATGTATCCCAGGCTGTCCTGGAACTTGCTTATAGCCCAGGCTTACCCTGAACTCTCTATGTTCTTTCCTCAGCTCCCAAATGCCAGGATCACGGGCCTGTGCTACTAGTACTTCCTACCGTGTTGAGGAGTACTTAAAAAAAAAAAAAAAAAAAAAAAACAACTTTGGTGGATGGTGAGAGCTTTCATTTTGAGAAAAGCTGCAAAGAGACTTCTCAAATGCCTTTCACCTTACTTCTTCTAATCACATCTAAAAGTGGTACATTGCTCAAAACTAACATATTAACCACCCCAGCAGGAAAAGGCCTGAGATCTGAGCAGTTAACAGGTGTGCCTGCCGTGGGAACAAGATCACAGAACTCAAGGCCTTTCAGCCAGTGAGGCAAACAGGTGACAAGGGCAAGATTCTACCCAGTCAGCATTGGGGGGGTGGGGAGGTGACAAGCTCTTAGATGATACTTGCTATCAGCATTCACCAAACAAACACATTCTCTGCCCCTCCAGAACAAAGATGTTGACATCACATATTGCTAATAACTAAAGACAAAGCTATTTGGCTTTCCAGCTGTTCCAGAAATGTCTGTATTGGATTCGACCCTCACCGCCCCTTTCCCTCTCCTGTAGCCTCTGACAGATTCCCCGTCTTTCCTTCTCCACACTCCCTGAGGGTACTTCTCAGCTATTTCATAAAATAGTCCTTAACGCACGTTTGTCCTGTGCCTTTTCGTGACCAGTCTGGGGTATGGATTTGGGGGAAGAATAACGCAGTGTTGAAATATGGTTCTGGTACATCAACATGACATTCACATGGCACATGATTTATGGCTGGTGAGGTTAACCTTGAACACTTGATAAAGGTGATGCATGCCAGCTTTGTCACCCTTAATACTCATCATTTTCCTTTCCTGTGGTCTCTCCATTAGCCGTGAGTCACCGTGCCCGCCCACGCTCAGGACTCTTAACTACACATAATGCTTGCTTACCTGCTAACTTTTAACTACCCCTCCGCACACACACACACACACACAAACACGCACACACAGCACCTCCACGTTCACTCAGACACCAAGAGAGGAAGCAATATACACTCACAGCAATTGAAGTTTTGAAATCTCTAGGACCAGGATCGCCTTGTCAGCCACAGAAATACTTCTCTGTTCTCAACCACAAAGTCTTTGGTTCTCAGGGTATGAGCTCATAAACAATTTAAAAAAAAAAAAAAAAGGAACACACGGGCGGATTAAAAATATGTTGCTAACATGACAGGACATGTCAACAGGTGAGCTGAATCCAGGAGTGATCCTATGCTGTGTCCTTGGCAATAACCCAGACATTCCTCGACTGTGGCCACCGGGTAATAACCTTGGCTCTGGTAATTGCATTTAACAGTAGCAGTTGTTTAACAGGATGAGAGGAAAAAACAAAACATGTGGCCAAGCCTGTTAATTGTCCTTTCCTGGAGTTCTTCCCCAACCCAGAACCTCCAAGGGGGGCTCAGGCATGTGACAGCCAGAACAAGAACTCTGGAAGCCACCCTCAGAGCTAGTTAATTACACTCTGATTACCTTCTTTTACAGGATGTTTGATCTGAATCTCAGATAGTAATGCTTAGAATAAGAATTTTGGTATTCATTTGGAATTCACACCCAAATGGCCATCTGCGCTCTTTCATTTCTATATCTGGCAACCTCTCCTTGGAATCCAGAGCCTGGATATGTTGCTCCTAGCTAATAACCCATCACTTGGGAACATCACACAGTGAGCCTGGCAGACCTCCTATATGTGACACTCGCTTTGGAAATGTTCTGAATTGAGTGGAGCACCTAAGCAAACACGGAGGACAGTACCGTATCTATGGGGCAGTGTTGACAATCTCATCAAAAATGGTGTTTCTTGCCAGGCGTGGTGGCACTCGGGAGGCAGAGGTAAGAGGATCGCCGTGAGTTCAAGGTAACCCTGAGACTACATAGTGAATTCCAGCTCAGCCTGGGCTAGAGCAAGACCTTACCTCAAAAAAACTAAATAAATAAACAAATAGTGTTTCTGGCCAGGCAGAATGGTACATGCCTTTAATCCCAGCACTTGGGAAGCAGAGGTAGGAGGAATACTGTGAGTTTGAGGCCAGCCTGGGTCTACAGAGTGAATCCCAGATCAGCTTGGCTTCAAGCAGACCCCTACCTCAAAAAACCAAAAATAAAAATCAGTGTTGATACTGAGTTGAATGTTTTGCTTCATTCTTTCTTCTGGTGGTGCCTTGAAAACATGATGTCACTCAATCTTGGAGATTTCCTTGGACCTTACCTTTGGAAAAGTTTTTTGTTTTGTTTTTTTTTGTTTTTTGTTGTTTTTTTTTTTTTTAAAGACAGTCTCAGAGGGCTTGATCTGGGGGGTGGTGGTGGAGAGAAAACATGATACCAACTTTACCACCAGTTTACATAACTTCCATTTCACTGGGTCAAACTTAGGTGCATGGGGGAGATGGCTGGTGTTAGATGACCCCCCACACACACTTAGGGCAACTGAAGAGAGTTACACCTCCTTCGAGCCAAAAACCAAAAACACTGAAGATATGTCACCTGTGTCCTTTTTCAATGCAGTGATGATCAAATACTGCTTATCATTAAAAAAAAAAAAAACAGCTGTGTGGATGCAGAATTTTACACACCATGAAATCACTTATTGTAAGCAGCTGATTCAATATTTTCAGTAATGCAGAGAATTATGGAACCATCACTCTAAATGAGTCTTCAAACATTTCCAGCACCCTCCAAAGGTTCCTCACGTCTCTTGGTAGTTACCCCATATCCATTTCTAGTCTAAGCAACCAGTGATCTATCTTCTGTCTCTATAGGCCTGCCTTTTCTTGGCATCATCTATGAATGGGACAATACAATGTACATTCTTTTCATTTGATTTCACTCAAATGAATGAGTTTGATGTCTACCCATCGTGTAGGATGTATCTCAATAGTTCATTCCTTTTTAATTGCCAAGTAGTATAGAATTCTGTCATATGGACACACCACCATTTGTTTATCTACTCACTAGTTCATAAACATTTAGGCTACTTCTACTTTCTGGCTACTATGAATATAAGGTTGCCGTGACAATTTGAGTACAAGTTTTGGGGTAATTGTATATGCATGTTTTCAATTCTCTTAGGTAAATATCTGTGAGTAGAATTACTGAGTCTCTGGCATGTTAAACTCTGTAAGTCAACTTACCATCAAGCTAACATTAAGTACTAACAGAAAAAAACCTGCCTTCCCTTCCTTTACCTATCATTTACGTCTTCCGTGAACGTAAGTATGACTCTCACAAAACTGGTATGATTCAGATGGTGAATGACATTACAGTTTCAGCCAGGAACGGTCCTGCCTGAGGTCCTTGATGCAGAGGGAAGCAGTTTCTTTTGTTCTGTTGAACGAAGTAACCCCGTAAGTCAAAGGAGCATCACCATTCTTCATGGCTGGTAAGTGGCCATTTCTATTAAGAAAATAGTTGTAAAAACTGGAAACAACCTACAAAATGATGTACAGAATATTGTTTTAATCTATCCTTTGATTTTTATGAATTCCTCAATGACATTGTAATGACATATATTCATTGTAAAGGAAATGTGTTCACAATGTTTTGTTTGAAAATAAAAATCGTACAAGCCCCTTTTAACCAAACATATATTATTACCCAGAAAATGTTCGGATAAGTAGATTTCCATGTGAAAGGATTGCAACCATTTTTTTTCTTCTTTCTACTTTATTTTCTCATTTTCTATATTTTCATCATTTGTAATGTGATAAAGGAGATGAGAATTGTTTAAGCTTTTCTGTTCTGTTTCTGCTTTGCTTATTTTGTTTTTATGACACAAGAGCTCACTATGTAGCCCAGGCTGGCCCCGAACTGTTGATCCTCCTTCCTCAGCCTCTTGAGTGTTGGAATTACAGTTGTCTAGCATGCACAAAGTCCTGGGTTTGAGCCCCAGCCCCATATCAACCTGTAACCCCAGCACTTGGGAGGTGGAGGCAGAGAGATCACAAGTTCAAAGTCAGCCCTAGGAGACAGTTGCTAACAACATAACCATTGCACAGATATGAAAACTGGAGTTTGGGAAGGTTGAGCAACTTTCCCAAGTCTCTTCATTAGGAGTTTGGATTCCTGGTAGGAGAAATAGCTCGATGGTTAAAGGCGCATACTTGCAAAACTTGCCGGTCCATGTTAAATTCCCCAGTACCCATGTAAAGCCAGATACACAAAGTGTCACGTGCATCTGGAGTTTGCAGTGCCAGGAGGCCCTAGAATGTCCATGTTCTCTCTCCTAAATAAATACTTTTTTTTAAAGTTTGCTTTACAAAGGAAATTTCTTCAGCCTGTTTGGCAGACATGTTCTAGAAATGCCAATACATAAGCCACCTTTTTATAGCTCTTCCCCATGAGAAAAAGGAAATGTCCTAACCAACACTGAGCCACACAGGGGACCAGATCCAATCGGTTTTGAGCTCACTTCCTGGAAGCTAGATACACAAACCTAGTGCTCTTTTATAGTTCATTACTCAGTTTCATAACTTTCCTTGCAGGGAAAAGAAAATAAAGGAATTTCCCTAAAGGTTCTTTGCTCTCTTTTCGGGAACACTTTTAGTATACAGAATAAAATGTGTCATAGCTCTTGGGTGAAAGTGAATACCCATAGAATAAACTCAACATCCATCTAATAATTATTATCTACAAAATTATCTTTAAAAAAACATATTGCTGAATATGGTGGCTCACACCTGTCATCCTAGCACTTGGTATGCAGAGGCAGGAGAACCACAAGTTCAAAGCCAGCCTGTGCTGCCTAATCAGACCCTGTCTCAAAAAAACAAGGCTGGGGGAGGGGGGCAGGTAGGAGGATTGCTGAGTGGTTAAAGGTGCTTGCTTGTAAAGCCTGCCCACCTGGGTTTGATTCTCTAGTACCAATGTAAAACCAGATGCACAAAATGGACCATGATTCTCTCTGGTGCATCCATTTTCATTCTCTCTCTCTCTCTCCTAACAAATAAATAAAAATAATTCATAATAAAAAATGATTGTCATAGGCATTCAGACAAACACATGATGGTGTCTGCTTCGCTCAAAATATTTGAGACCCCGTGTGCGAGCCCTTTTCCTCTGAGCCCACCCTCCTTTGCTCAGTTGATTTGCTGGCTTCCTCTTCGTGGTCCAGCTGCCCAGTCTGTGGGCACTGTACGTCAGCAGCGAGGCATCTACCCTGGTGCAGTTGGAAAGTACGAGATGCCTGCATGCTACTGGGCAAAAGAGAGGCTGAGCAAGCCCACGACAAAACAGAAATCTCCTTTTCTCATACTGGGATGTTCATTTATGAACAGTTTTTATAGCAAGGAATACACTTCAAGCATGGTAAAGGGGAAAAAATCCCAAGGATTGATCTGTGGGTCTGGCTTCAAACTACCTAATCCTTGTGGTTTGAAGTCAAGTTTTCTGTCTATTGCATACAGAACATAAACATACTTTACTAAGATAATTTGTTTTTAATCTTTAACATTGTCATTGGGTTTTCATGCCACTGTGTTTGCCCATAAATAGAACATGCTCTTGAGTTTTGTATAATCCTAATTAAATTATTCAAGACCTTAAGAGGAAAAAAACTTTGAAACAAATCTCAATTATTAATTTAATCTATATAAAATACTCAGATAACATACTCTCAATCAAAATTGGCTTTGCACTGGGTGTGGTGGCGCACGCCTTTAATTCCAGCACTTGGGAGGGAGAGGTAGGAGGATCACTGAGAGTTCGAGGCCACCTTGAGAGCACATAGTGAATTCCAGGTCAACCTGAGCTACAGTGATACCTTAAATTCAGAAAACAAACAAAAAGAAGGCTTTGCATACGAGGGATTCACATGTTCACATTAAGTTCTTAGCAGAGACGTCTAACTAGAACACAGTGGAATAGAAACAGAGGGTCAATCCCTATATGCAGATAAGAATTCTTCACTTGCCTGCTTATCACTAACAGATGAAGGAAGTGATTCATTAAGGAAACAAACGCCTGCCCAAGTGGAAGACAGCCAGGTCACACAGTTATCCCCTGGTTCAGAAAACAACAGAATTCTCCCAATTTCAAAAGGACAGTGAGCAGGAAAATACATTGAATAATTAATTAAATGCAAAACTTGAAAATGCAGTAACAGATGGAGGGCTAGTCTAACTTCCTCAACCAATGATATGGAAATTCTACATCACTTAATATCCCAAACCAATGGTTTTTTTAATAACTTTGTTTCCTTTTCTATTTTTCTTCATTTGCCTATAGTTTTATTTATTTGAGAGAGTCAGAGAGAGACAGAGACAAAGAGAATGGGCGCACCAGGGCCTCCAGCCACTGCAAACAAACTCCAGACACATGCACCACCTTGTGCATCTGGCTTATGTGGGTCCTGGGGAATCGAACCTGGGTCCTTCAGCTTTATAGGCAAATACCTTAACCACTAAGCCATCCCTGCAGCCCAGATTTCTTGATTTTTTTTTAAGTCCAGTCACATTCTCATGCTTATGCAGTTAAGCAGAAACTGATCTTGACTAACTTCCAATGAACCCTGCTGATATTCAGAAAGAAGTTTAGAGACACTGCTATACATATGGGGTAGTCAAGAGACATGTCAAATTCTATCCATTCACAGTTGTGCTAAGTGTCTTCCTCAACATACCTAAAACACGAAAATACTCAGCCAGCTCTCTTGCTTTGCCTCAACTCTCAGCAAACGCCATGAACTCTGTGTCCACGGAGCCAAACTAAACATTTAGCATCATCGTAAACCTTTCCTTCCCACTTTCACTTGAGGATCCCAGGATGATCAAAAAAATCAAGACCACCTTCCTCTCACTGTTCAGTCCCCCCCACCAGTCTAGCCCCTGGCCCACACTCCATAGCAATGGCTTCCTCTAAGCTTTAAATCATTTCTAGCTTACTTGTAATACCCAATATATGAATAAATGCTATGTAAATGTGTGTTCCGCTACATTATTTAAGAAAAGAATAGCAATGGGGAAAAAAAAAAAGGCTATTCCTGTTTAGTACCAATAAAACGGTTTTTTTGCAAACATTTTCAATCTACAATTCATTGAGTGAGTCTATGGATGTGGGGCCACAGATATGAACCAACTATACATATGCACAAACATATCTCAAACATACACTCCAGTCACGTGACTGAATGGTTTGGAGTAAAGTCAGCTATCTGGGTGAAAAGCTCCTCAAAGCCAGTTCGGATTTGTAGTCAGAGTCGGAAGTCAACTACAGTGATTTATTCCCAAGACACTGCTACCCGTAGCTTACAAGGCACTTCATTGAACAAGCCATGCCGACTTTTCTTCTTTTCCTCAGATGTGCTGTGTTTTCTCTCGATCCAGGATCATAGAACCCGCCATTCCCTGGCATGAAGTCCTCCTACACTGTTTCTTTCCCCTTTGCAATTTCCTTCCTCCTGGGGACCATCACCAGGCTCTGCTCTTCCAGACACTGTACGTTCCTGTACCTTCCTTCCTCTCACAGCATGTCTGTAACTACCTGATTATCACAGTCTCTCCCACTAGACCGTGAACTTCAAGAAAGTAAAGACCATATTGTTCTCTATTGTTCTCTAGTTAACAGCTGTATCCCAAGCACCTGTGATTCAGCCAAATGAAGACCAAGCGGGTGGCTTAAGAAGTGAATTCCCAGATGAAAATAGAGAAGAGACAGACTTGCAGTTCATGGTTCAAAGATAATATGGATGCAGGGCGTGGTGGCACACGCCTTTTAACACCAGTACTCTGGAGGCAGTGAAAGAAGGATCATTGTGATTTGAGGCCAGCCTGAGACTAAGTAGTGAATTCCAGGTCAGCCTGGGCTAGAGCAAGACCCTACCTCAGAAAAACCAAAAAAAAAAAAAAAAAAAAAAAAAAAAAAAAAAGGACAAAGATAACATGGAAGCCAGGCCTGCTGGTGCACACCACTTCAGAGTGGAGGCAGGAGGGTCTCAAGTTCAAGACCAACCTGGGTTACATAGCAAGACCCAATCTTGAAAATAAATTAGATTTAACATTTCATGGATTATATAATTTACATATGTATTCGTTGGCAAAAAAATTGACACAATTCTATAAAAATAAATTTTAAGAGCCTTATAAGCTCTACACTGGTGAGACACAGAAGGTTTCCCCAAAAGAACTTCTCAAGTACTGAGCTGAGTGTGTGGAAGGCTGAACTGGAGAAGCAGGAACATTTCAGACAGGGGGAACCAAAAGCGCAGAGGCAGCAGCAATGTGTGGGTTACCAAGTTAGAGTAATTTTACACTCAGATATGTCTGGCAGCCATCCTCTCCTTTCCAAACTGACTCTCACTCATCTAAATTCAGGGCTTCTGCACCAATCCATTGAATGACTTCTGAATCCATCCTTCTGCCTCCAGTTTCCCCTCCCTACTGCTCCCCTGCTCCCTCTGCTGTAAATAATAACAAATGCCCAAATAAACCTTCTGACAGTGCTACTAGAACAAGCCCACACTTCATAATAAGCAGGTGAGCATGTGAAGTCTCCATGGATACAGCCCCAGTCTAGGTTTTCAGCTTGGCATGTGTTTTTTTATTTTTATTTTTTGGAGAGACTCAGAGAGAGAGAGAATGGGCATGCCAGCAGCCTCTCATCCACTGTGAATGAACTCCAGATGTATGCGCCCCCATGTGGGCAGGTGTGGCATTGCACCCTTGTGTCACTTTACATCTGGCTAAACATTTCTGAACTGAAGATTCTAACAGTTCTTAGGCTTAGCAGGCAGGAGCCTTAACTGCTAAGCCATCTCTCCAGTCCTTTTTTTTTTTTTTTTTTTAAGGTTTTTGAAGGTAGGGTCTTGCTCTAGCCCAAGCTGATGTGGAATTCACTATGTAGTCTCAGGGTGCCCTCAAACTCATGGCAATCCTCCTACCTCTACCTCCAGAGTGCTGGGATTAAAGGTATGAGCCACCATGCCTGGCTTTGGTCTGTATTTAACGCTAATACTGGGCCACTAACTGGTCTCCATTCTCACCGTACATTTTCATGCTCCCATGATCTTACCACCTGTTCCATAATAATGCCACACAGCAAACCACCACACTAATAGCCCACACCACTAAACAGGTGTCATTTGGGTATCTGGCAACAGCAGCCACACAGTGCTTCTGACCTTTGCTGGACACAATCATGACACTAGGCTAGTGACTGTCAACCAGACCCAGCTGAGCCCCTTGGGGAACATTTGGCAATGTCTACAGATGTTTTTTGATTGCCACAACTGGAGGGGGAGGGTTGCTACTGACATCTAATGGATAAAGTTCAGGAAGGATGTGAAATGTCTGGAAATGGATAACCCTCCCCGTAACAAAGAATTATCTAATCCCAAATGTCAATAGCATCACTGTCGAGAAACCCTGCTGTACATGTTGGCTGGCTTTTTTTTTTTTTTTTTTTTTGGTTTTTTCAGGTAGGGTCTCACTCTGGCCCAGGCTGACTGGAATTAACTATGAAGTCTCAGGGTGGCCTCGAACTCATGGCGATCCTCCTACCTCCGCCTCCCGAGTGCTGGGATTAAAGGCATGCGCCACCACACCCGGCTTTGGCTGGCTTTTAGTTGATCTTGAATGACCACATCTGGGGCACCTAGGCTCTGTCCAGGGTCTCTCATCTTCAGGCAAGCCATCTGAGGTTCCTAATGAAAGTGGTAGGCAAGGGGCAAGGACAAGCAGAATGACACAGCCATTTCACAGCCTGACTCAGAAATGGCACACATACTATCATTCCTACTACATTCTATCATCACAAGCCCTGCCTAGCTCCTACAGGAAAAAACAAACAAACAGACTTCACCTCTCCAATGAGAACTGAAGTCATTCAAATGTCTCAAAAAAAAAAAAAAAAAAAACCTATGCTGTCAAATTTGTTCAAGTATCCGCAATTTCATATTTTCATCTTGGAACGTCACGAAGCACTGGTTGTTTCTGTTCCATCCTCGGAACAATGCCATTGGCAGACTGTGTGACTATATTCCCCTGGATGCACATCCCTTGACACACCCCCCAGAAATACTAAGGAAAATGAGCTTTAAGCTTTCCATCCGCCAATATCACCCTGGGTAGCTGACTCACTTGTTTAGTTTTCTGCTGGGCTCCCCACCCTGCCCACACTGGAATCACTTGGGGTAGACCTTCGTGAAACAACCATGTGCAGGCTCTGATCCAGATTGTTTCAATCAAAGGTTCCCCAGTGGCTCTAATGTTCAGCCAGAGTGAGAACTGCTGAGCCCAAGCCCTGCTAGCACAGAGGCCAGAGGATTATTGCACAGAGTTTAAAAAATAAAACTTGGGCTGGAGAGATGGTTCAGGGGTTAAGGGCACTTGCTTGCAAAACCTAAGTACCCAGGTTCAATACCCCAGGGCCCACATAAGCCAGATGCACAAGTGGCACATGTGTCTGGAGTTCACTTGCAGTGGCTGGTTGTCCTGGTGCACCCATTTGTGCTCTCTCTCTCTCTCTCCCTCATAAATAAAAATAAAAAAATATTAAGAAAAATAAAAATAATAAAAATAAAACTTGGGCTAATCAGGGAAATGAAAATTAAAACTACTTTTAGATTCCATCTCACTCCTGTCAGAATGGCTACCATCAAGAAAACAAATGACAATAAGTGTTGGCGAGGATGTGGAAAAAGAGGAACCCTTCTATACTGTTGGTGGGAATGTAATCTGGTCCAGCCATCGTGGAAATCAGTGTGGAGGTTCTTGAGAAGCTGAAAATAGATTTACCATATGATCCAGCTATAGCACTCCTAGGCATATATCCAAATGACTCTTCTCACTACCTTAGAGATACTTGCACAACCATGTTTATTGCTGCTGTATTCACAATAGCTGGGAAATGGAACCAGCCTAGATGTCCCTCCATAGATGAATGGATAATAAAGATGTGGTGCATTTACACAACGTAGTTCTATTCAGCGGTAAATAAAAATGAAATTATGAATTTTCTGGGAAATGGAGGGATCTGTAAAGGATCATACTAAGTGAGGTAACCCAGGCCCAGAAAGCCAAATGTCACATGTTCTCTCTCATATGTGGATCCTAGTTACAAATGTGTTGACTTGTGTGTGAGCTCAAACCAAAAATTGGTAGCAGAGGCCAGTAAGCTGGAAAAAGATTATAAGGGAGGGAGGACAGGGAAGGACTTAAGGGGATTACAGTCAGGGGAAAGGCCTAAGTGAGGCCATGGGAAGAGAATGTATAAAAGAAGGGCAGGGAGAAAGGGTTAATCAAAACTCAAGATATTCTGAATAAGACTTATGTAAACCTACTTTTTTGAATAATGGCACATCCAGTGCCAGGGATGGGATACCTTCCAGTGAGTTGTTGGCCAGGGAGGCCCCTGTTGCTTCCAAAACATTATAGGCTATTGCCAAGACCCTTGGCTTCCCGTGAGAAACAGATGGTAAGACCCTATTGCTGAAGACCTCACTTGCCTGAGCAGCAAGGTCACTGAAAAATCAAGCTGGTGCTGAGCAGAAAACCTTCTCCCTGTAGACCAGCCAACTGAAAGCTGGAGAAAGCTACACTGCATGCAGGCATATGGGAGACAGAAATCATCAGCAGTGAAAACAGGGGACACTGGAAACCTCAAGTTTGGCTAGACAGGCCAAATGACTGAATGGGTGCAATAATGGCATGTCTGCTCTGGAGGAAACCAAGTGCTCTCTAATTGGACTGAAGGCCTGCTCTATGGGAGGGAATACATACCTGGTACTGAAAAAACTAATCAAAAGTCTATGGCAAGGGAGGTCATGATCCTTAGGGGTATAAAGCCTCCTCTTGTCTGGTTAAATGTATATATTATTCCCACCAAACTGCCCTGAAAGCACTACACTTGATGTTCATATTCGTCTATTAATGCTACTCTCACTTCTGGTTAGAGAAACTTCTCTTTTCAGATGGCAATGACCACTGGGATGACCCAAAAGACAACATAGTGCTGAGCAGAAGGGACGGAGTAGTGTCCAGCACTGAAACATCTCTATCACACCCTCCAAGGCTCGGGATCCATTATGGAAGAGCCAGAGGAAGGGCACTACTCCTTACAAAGCAACTGTCCAGACAGAAATTAGCCTCGATATCCATGACTTCGCAGTGCCTAGCAAAACCTTCACAAAACCCTCATAAATAGGAGAAAAAGATGATATCAAATGGAGAGGGGGAGGGGATAGGATGGAGAGCAGAGTTGTGAAGGGGAAACAGGGGAGGGGAGGAAAATATCATGGTTTATTGTCTGTAAGTATAGAAGTTGTCAATAAACAAATTTTTAAAAAAACTCAGGCTAAAGAGATGATTTAGCAGTTAAGGCACTTGCCTGCGAAGCCCAAGGGCCCATGTTTGCCTCTCCAGATCCCACATTAGCCAGAAAGAAGCACAAAGGTGAGGCAAGCACAAGGTCACACATGTGCACAAGGTAATGCACGCATCTGGAGTTCGATTACAGTGGCTGGAGTCCCTGGTACACCAATTCTCTCTGTGTGTCTCTCTCTTGCTCTCTCGCATTAAAAAAAAAAAAAAAAAAAAAGCCAGTCTGTTGGGCTTGCCTCAAAAAAATAAAATAAAATAAAATAAAATAAAATAAAATAAAATAAAATAGAATAAAATAAAATAAAACTCAAGAAATCCAAATCTCTATAAGATACTGTTTAAACAAATGGTTCCAAACTGAAGCAAATTTCTGATTAACATCGTTTTAGGTATGAAAGGTTCCTGTTCTGGTTACCTATATCAGCTGCAATTTCAAGACAAAAGCAACTTTATTCCTATATTGTGTTTGTGTATATTGTGGTTTTCATGAGTCTATGATAACATAACTAATCCATTTTGGAAAACATATGGACAGAATATCTTACACTCACTACTTTTCCGAACACAGTACACTAGAACTAATGAGCACACTGTACCACTTACATATGAAACACGATACATGTTACAGTTCATATTGCATGCTAATGTTGTAACTACCTTTGGTGGTTTTCAGGTATGTTCACAAATTCCTTGAGACTACTCTTTTCAAGAAGTGGAACCAACTTCCTGTCTTGTTGAGGGTGCGCTGCAGTTGGTGACTAGCAGCTAAGAAAATAATGAGGCAAGCCGGGCATGGTGGCGCACGCCTTTAATCCCAGCACTCTAGAGGTACAGGTAGGAGGATCGCCATGAGTTCAAGGCCACACTCAGACTACATAGGGCCCAGGTCAGCCTGAGACCCAGTGACCTTGAAAAATAATAATTAATAATAGTAATAATAATGTGGCAGATGAAAAGCACAGGAGGTCAGAGGCTAGGTCCCAAATGGCACGGTGGCTTCGTCCTTGGTCCCTTGAATCACTCACTCACAAGAAGTCGGTGGCCATGTAAAAAGGACACACAGTCAGCTCTGTGAAAAGCCTGGTTGGCAAGGGACCAAAGACCTCCTGCCAAGGACCATGAGCTGAGGCTTCCTGCCTAGCCACATGGATACAACGTCTTAGAAGTGGATCCTGCTGCCACAGTCAAACCATGAGCTGCCTGGAGCCCCAGCTGACATCTGATTCAAAACCTCAGGAAAAAGAGTGAGGGTGCTGGAGAAATGGCTCAGCCGTGGAAGGAGCTTGCTTACAAAGCTTGACAGTCTGGGTTCAATTCCCCAGTGCCCACATAAAGCCAGATGCACAAAGTGGCACATGAGTCTGGAATTCGTTTGCAGTGCCAAGAGGCCCTGGCATGCCCATTCCCTCCCCGCTCTACTTAGAAATAAATAAAATTAAACAAACAAATAATAAAATATTTTTTAAAAGAAAAAGGGCTAAGGAGATAGCTAGCTTACCAGCTAGGTAAAATGTTTGCCTCACAAGCATGAAGAGCTGAGTTCAATGCCCAAACCCATGTATGAATGTAAAAACACCAGGTGTGTCAGTATATATATATATATATATATATATATATATATATATATATATATATCACTGGGCAGCCAGTCTAGCCGAGTTGGTGAGCTCCAGGTCACCTCAAAAACAGTGGATGGCATGGCATTCCTAAGGATGACACCCAAGGTTGTCCTCTGACCTCCACACACACATGTACACCCACATATACACATATACCTGCACACATATGAACATATACACCTTCGTGTAATTAAAAAAAGGATCTTGAACCAAAACCACTTACCACCTATCTAATCATTCCTAAATTTCTGACTCACAGAAACTGTGAAATATAAGGTTAAACATTCCTAATCCAAAAAATCTGAAATGTAAACACTCCAAAATCTGAAACTTTTTGAGTACCAACCTGACACCCTGATGCAAAATTGCACACCCGATCTCATACTGACGTCAAGACTGAGGTACACTAAAAATAGTGTATAAAGTAGCTTCAGGTTTCGAATAGAAGATGTATGAAAAACAAAGGGCTCGGCTGCACCTGTCATTCATTTGCCCTAATGAGAACCTATCCCCCAGGTTGCCTCTGTCCAAGGAGAGAAGATAGGAAGTAGCCTTGAACCCAGCCTGGAACCGAGTGTGGCCTCTTGAATGGAAAAAACTGTGGCTGACCTTTCCGATAAAGCATGCTCTTGCCGCCTGCCAGCAAGGTTTGGAAAAGTTCATGCCATGTGTCATGGTGCCAAGAGATGTCTGACATTTGCCTTCGAGTCTTCATTATATGTGTTTCTTTACATTTCTTCAGAGCTGAGAATAGTGCTAGAACACTAAGGGCTCTTAGCAGGTTTTGAGCAGGTTGATTCATATACCATCAAATTTCACCTGTTAAAATGTACAGTTCATCTGGGCGTGGTGGGGCATGCCTTTAGTCCCAGCACTTGGGAAGCTGATGTAGGAGGATCACTGTGAGTTTGAGGCCACCCTGAGACTGTATAGACTATATAGTGAATTCCAGGTCTGCTCGGGCTAGAGTGAGACCCTACCTTGAAAAATCAAAAAAAAAAAAAAATACATATATATATATATGTGTGTGTGTGTGTGTGTGTGTGTGTGTGTGTGTGTGTATGTGTGTGTGTGTGTGTATATATATATATATACATATATATATGTGTGTATATATATGTGTATACATACAAACACACACAGAGACACAATTCTGGGCTCGAGAAATGACTCAGGGATTAAAGGTGCTTGCTTGCAAAGCCTGACAGCTCAGGTCCAATTCCCTAATACCCACATAAAGCCAGACGCACAAAATGGCACATGCATCTGAAGTTCATTTGCAGTGGCAGAAAGCCCTGATGCACCCATACTTTGACTCTCTATTGAGCTCTCAAATAAACACAAATAAAATTTAAATATCTATAATTATTCTATTTGTAGTATTGTTCACTAAGTGTTGTAAATAGATAGACAACTATCACCACTAATCCTAGAACTTCCCATCATTCTGAAAAGAAACTCAGCTTTTTAAATCTTCGAATTAAGTTATCTCGATATTTCCCACATTTTTAGATATAAATACTTAACATAAGTTTTCATTGCTATTGCAAGGCAAGGGCTATTTGAAGATGGAAATTCCAGTGTACAGATCACAGAGGGATGGATACACTGAAAGTGTGAGTGTGGGGAGGGGAAATCTCACCTAGGTCAAAGCTTTGCATAACTGAGCAAAGCACGCCATAGGATCTGCTTTGGCACATAGAAAAACATTTCTTGAACCAGTGACAAAAAACATAAAATCTCAACCTTCCAACAATAAAGACCAGAGCTTTGGAAACTAGCAAGCAGACACTTTAAAGACATAAATGGCAAAGAGTAGCAGGAATGGGAACATTGATGTCGGTGGATTACCTGACATTATACCTAAATACTATCTCTCACTTCTTTCAAAGATTACTAAGGTAATTTTTTAAATATTTTATTTATTTATTTAAGAGCAAGAGTGTGTGTGTGCATGGATGCACCAGGGCTTCTAGGCAGTGCAAATGAACTCCAGATGCATGCACCCCCTTTGCATCTGGCTTACATGGGTCCTGGGGAATTGAACCTGGGTCCTCTGGCTTTACAGGCAAGTGCCTTAACTGCTAAGCCATCTCTCCAGCCCGAAGGTAACTGTTTTCAAAACTCTAATGACAAGCTCATTCACTCTACCAACCAAAAAGAGAGTGACAAGAGGTCTTGTTTCAGTGACTAACGACAACAAGAGATGCTTTGGGTAAAACATTGATTAAAGTCTTAAATGGGAAGTACTGGGATGGATAAGAAATTCATGTTGAGGGTCAAATGTTCTAATGTCTAAAGTACTTTCTACATGTGTGTGTGTGCGTGCATAATCTCCCCCGACTCTACGTTGCTGTGTGGAATAACTCCATTGTGCAGCTCTAAGAAACCTAGACAGCAAGCATTTCTAATCATTGCTATTTTCCTGCATGAAGAAACAAAATTCTGATCACCGGCGAGTGAAGTACCCAGGGAGCTTTGACGTATCTAGTCTCTAAGCTGCCCAACCGGCTTTTATTTTTACCCTCCTCCTTCCCGTACTTGCTCTGTGTAGAACCCAGCTGCGCTCTGCCAATCTGGGTCACTCAGCACAGAGGATCAGTGGGCGACAGCCGTGGCATCCACTTTTAGAAGGGCCACATGCCTGGGGAGTGTCTGGGCACTGAGCCGCACATTCTCTGGATCCAAGGGGCCAGTGAGCAGCAACTGCATAGCTCTGCTATTCCCAGGCTTTTGAGAAATGTGAAATTAAATGGGGGAACAAATCAGCTACTGACATTGGATATCACTCTCCTATTTCGAATGTTTGTTAAAAAGCTGCTATTTTATAATTTAGTAGGAAACAAATTTCCATGTATGCTGGGAAGAAAAGACAGTTGAAGGACCCAGGATAGACCTTTTTTACCAGTTTAATCAACATTTAAAATCAATCTGGCCAACTGTTTTCCATTTTTCGATGCAATGTGGAAATAATCAGGTGCTGGTTTGAGCACTTGGTATTTAATGATACCTCCAAAACTAATATTTTTCTAGTCTTACAACATAGGGATACACTTATAATCTCAGCATTCAGGAGGCTGAGGTAGGAGAATTGAGAGTTCGACGCTGGCCTAGACTATACAGAAAGAGTCTTTCAAAGAAAAGGAATAAAACAATCCATTAACACTTCTTTTAAAACTATTCCCAGATTGTCATCCTATGATCACCTCAAAGAAGTAGTGACTATTATAAATTTCAATTTTCATTAGTTCTTTCTTCCTTTACTAACTATAAATATATTCCCATACATTACCACATTTTAGTTAAAATGTTAGTAACAACTCTTCTTGGCTTCCTCCTCATCCATTTCCCTCCTTCTTCTGCTCTGAATCTACTGAAAGGGATTCCCTGCCTCTTTGTGGAGCAGCAGTCAGGACCTTTGACAGGGATGGACCAGCCTAGAATCGGATTGGCCTAGACTAATCCACTCATCTACTCCCCAGGCTATTATGAATCGGGACTATAACCCCTTTCTCTACCCAAGGCATGAACAGAGATCATGAGTACAGGACTTGCCCCATTCTGGCCAGCACTCAGTGGAGAAGCCTGGCCTTCTGGACTGGGGCAGGGCAGAGGAAGGTACAGCAGAGCAAAGTCACACAAAGGCCAGCCCAGCAGAACAGCTGAGAGAATCCGGGTCTTCTCGGACAACACTGATAATCGCTGAGTCGGGCGTTTCTGAAGTGGGACTATCTGCAGACTGTTCCATGACTTAAGAGGTTGTCTGTGTCTTTAAAACCAATTCAGGTTGGACTTTTGTTGTACAGCCATAAGAACGCTAACAGACACCTGTATGATTTGTTTGTTTTTTTATTTAGGAAAGCAAACACCCACGACAGTACAAAGTCAAATAAGTAAGAAATAAAAGTGTAAATGCATCATACCATTCAAAACTCTGGATGGCAGAGACATACTAAGGTTCACCAGGCCACTTGGGAACCAGAGCCTGCATACGCACGAAAACATTCAGCTTTGTGACCTGGCTACTAACAGAAGAATCAGCAATGAAAATTATCGGCACGGGAGGAAATCAAAAACAAAAACAAAAAAAGAAGCTTTCTATTTGCTACTATTGAATAAACATGGGATTGTGGCAAAAAAATAACAATAATAATACCGGGCTGAGGGCAGCAAAGTTGCATCGTGGAAGGGTGTGGGGACAGACGGGCTGCTCTATGATGGACAGTACAGAGGAAATACAGCTCTTTTAACGACCCCAAAGCCAAATGGACTCGAGAACAACAGCGGCCCTGGTTGCTATGGTCACCCCTTCTAGTGTATTCTGCTTCCCACTTGCTGTTTGGTGGTATCACGTATTAAAGTGAGTTATTGTCTGAGTGTGAAACTTGATTCCCAGCTGGTGATGCTGTTTTGGAAGATTGTGGCACCTTTAGGAGGTAGGACTTAGCTCAAGGAAGTGGGTCACTAAGGGGAAGCCTTGAGCTTATCGCCCCAGGGAGTTTCCAAAGGGCATCTCTACTTTCTAACTACCTTAATGATGTCACCATCCCCCCACCCAATGATCCTGAGCCTGCCTTCTCTCCATGATACGCTGGACCCTCTCAAAGCTTGGGCCAAAATGAATCCTTCTGCCCTTGAGTTGCTTCTTCCAGGATGTTTATCACATGACAAAAAGTAACTAATACAAACTACTATTAAAAATCTCACATTAAAAGAAAAGAAAATGAAAATGAAAAAAAAAAATCTCACATGAAACCAGGCATGGTTAATCCCAGCACTTAGGAGGCAGAGGTAGGAGGATTGCTGTGAGTTCGAGGCCACCCTGAGACTACATAGTGAATTCCAGGTCAGCCTGGGCTAGAGCAAGACCCTACCTTGAAAAACCAAAGAAAAATGTCACATCAAATCTGGGCATGGTGGTGCATGCCTTTAATCCCAGCACTTGGGAGGCTGAGGTTGGAGGATCACAGTGAGTTCAAAGTCACCCTGAGACTACATAGTAAATTCCAGGTCAGCCTTGACTAGAGACCTTTCCTCAAAAACAAAAAACAAAACAAAACAAAATCTCACATGAGGAGGCTAAAGTGATGGTTAGCGGTTAAGGCACTTCCCTGCGAAGCCTAGGGACCCAGGTTTGATTCCCCAGTACCCACATAAGCTGGATTCACAAAATGGCACATGCATCTGGAGTTCATGTGCAGTGGCTCAAGGCCCTGGTGTGCCCATTCTATCTCTCTTCCTGCCTCTTTTTCCCTCTCTCTCTTTCTCTCTCTCTTCTCTCTCAAATAAATAAATAAAATATTTAAAAATCTCACATGAGGGCTGGAAAGATGGCTCAGTTGTTAAATACATTTGCTTACAAACCCTGATGGCCCAGGTTCAATTCCCCAGTACCCATGTAAACCAGATGCACAAAGTGACACATGCATCTGAGTTTGCTAGGGCAAGAGGCCTTGGCATGCCCATTTTCTCTCTCTCTCTCTCTCTCTCTCTCTGATTGCAAATAAATAAATAAAAACATTTTTTAGGGCTGGAGAGATGGCTTAGTGTTTAAGGTGCTTGCCTGCAAAGCCTAAGAACCCAAGTTCAATTCTCTAGTACCTACATAATCCAGATGCACAAGGTGGCACATGCATCTGGAGTTTGTTTGCAGTGAGTGACTAAAGGCCCTGGCATTGCCCATTCTCTCTCTGTCTCTCTCTGTCTCTCTCTCTCTCTCTAATAAACAAATAAAATAAAACAAAATGTTTTTAAAATCTTACATGAGGGCTGGAGAGATAGCTTAGTAGTTAAAGATGCTTGCTTTCAAAGCCTGATGGCCTGGGTTCAATTCCCCAGGACCCAAATAAAGCCAGAAGCATAAAATGATCCATGGGTCTGGAGTTAGTTTATAGTGGAAAGAGGTTCTGGGGCTCCCTTTCTCTCTCTTTTCTCTCTCTCTCTCCCTCTCTCTCTCTCTCTCTCTCTCTCTCTCCATGCAAATAAATAAATAAAGTGTTTTTTAAAATCTCAGGGCTGGAGAGATGGCTTAGCGGTTAAGGCGCCTGCCTCCTAAGCCTAAGAACACTGGTTCCAATCTCTAGGTCCCACGTTTAGCCAGATGCAAAGTGAAGCAAGGGCACAATGCTGCACTTGACCACAAGGGGGCGCACACATCTGGATTTCATTTGCAGCAGCGAAGAGGCTGCTGGCACACCCATCTCTATCTGTCTTCTGTTTTCCTCTCCCTCTCTCTCTGTCTCTCTCTGTCTCGCTCCAAAAAAAAAAAAAATCCCACATGATGATTCCATGTTGAAATGAGAGCTGCTGTCAATAAAAAGTAAATAAATATATATATAAATTTCACATGGGGGCTGGAGAAATGGCTTGGCAATTAAGGTGCTTACCTACAAAGCCAAAGAACCAAAAGGTTCCATTCCCCAGTACCCACGTAAGCCAGATGCACAAGGTGGTGCATGTGTCTGGAGTTCCTTTGCAGCAGCTGGAGTCCTGGAGTGCCCATGGAGTGCCCATTCTCTCTCTCTCTCTCCCTCTCTCTCTCTCTCTCTCTTTCTATCTTTCTCTCAAATAAATAGTAAGTAAATCTCTAAAAAACAAAAAGAAAAGAAAAAATATCACATGAAGCCAAGTGTGATGGTGCATGCCTTTAATCCAAGCACTCAGGAGGCAGAGGTAGGAGGACCACTGTGAGTCTGAGGCCAGTCTGGGACTACAGAGTGAATGCCAAGTCAGCCTGGGGTAGAGTGAGACCCTACCTCAAAAATACAAAAATAAGTAAATAACCTCACATGAGAGCTAGGGCATAGTATATTTCAGTGGTTAAGTACTTGGCTAGCATGTGCAAGGCTCTGAGTTTCATCCCCAGCAATCTCGCTAAAAAAGCTCACATGAGGACTAGAGAGATGGCTTCGTGGTTAAGGCGCTTACCTGCGAAGCCTAAGGACCCATGTTTGACTCTCCAGATCCCACATTAGCCAGGCGCAAAAAGATGAGGCAGGTACAAGGTCACACATGGCCACTAGGTGGCGCAAGTGTCTGGAGTTCAATTGCAGTGGTTAAGGACCTGGTGTGCCAATTCTCTGTCTATGTCTCTCTCTTTAAAAAAATTACCAAAAAAAAGCTCACATGAATAATTGCAATTTGTGCTCAATCAAGTGTCATTCCTGTTTCCCAATGGCATGCAAAACAATTCATATTATGAAAACATATATCAGAGCTGGGAGATGGCTCAGTGGATAAAATGCTTTGCCATGCAAACATATATGCCTGAGTTTAGATCCCCAAGACCCACATAAGGTCAGATGGCAGGCTAGCTGTGAGCATTTGTAATCCCAGCACACCTACAATGGGAAGGAAGACAGAAACTCCCAGAAGCTAGCTCACGGGCCAGCTAGCCTGCCAATGTAGTGATGATCCAAAGACTCTGCCTCTAACAAGGACGAAGGGAAAGGCTGACACTGACCTCCACGTGTGCACCTTGGCACAAGCGCACCGGCGCTCACACACATGAACATGCAAGCACACAGATAGAAACCATCACAGTGCCAACTGTTTTTGTTCAAAACACCAGGGCCCCAGCCAGGTGAGTCGTCCAAGCAGAGAGCTGCAGTCAGCAGTTGTCATGGCAACCATGGCCAAGAGAACCGCTGCCAGGCCTCAGATGGGTGCCCAGGAGCCGCCTGGAATCAGCATTCTGATCAACCTGCCTGCCTGTATCAACAAGAGTGAAATTTATAAAAAGAAGCCCAACAGTGCACCTTGACCTGGGACAGCGGGCAGCAGATAATCTGTGTGACCCAGGACCAAACCGGATATGCCCTCTGTACAGAGAGCCTAACAGTGCCTGCCAGGCCGACACACGGAACCCACAGGTTTTGCTTTGCCTTATCAATAGCTATTTCAGTTCTACATCTATATCCAGAACCATCCAAGTCAGGGCCCAGCGAAGGGGAAAGAGATGAGGGAGGGGTGTGTGGAGAGGAGAAGAAGGAAAGAGCTCTACACAGTTGCTATGGCCCATTCTGTTCTTTTCATTAGAGTTCTAACCACTCTCCTGACAACATTTATCTTTTTTTTTTTTGGTTTTGCGAGGTAGGGTCTCACTCTGTTTCAGGCTGACCTGGAATTAACTATGAAGTCTCAGGGTGGCCTTGAACTCTTGGCGATCCTCCTGAACCTCTGCCTCCCGAGTGCTGGGATTAAAGGTGTGCGCCACCACGCCCGGCTCAACATTTACCTTTTAAAAAAAAAAAAAAGAAGGCACTCCAGCTGCAGAGAATGTGCCTGGGAGCCAGAAAGGTGGAACAGTTTCCTAGCAACTAACAGTGCTTTGCACAGGGAAGATGCTCGGTAAACAGCATCTCAGGAAGGGACTGAGTTGGAGAGGCGGAGGGGCATCAGCCCCCGGAACACACACACATACACACACACACATACACACACACACATACACACACACATACACACACACACATACACACACACATACACACACATACACACACACACATATACACACACACACATACACACACACACACACATGCATGCACACAGAAGCTCAAGAGGACAAGACAACAGAGCAGAGCGGTCAGCCATTTATTAGCTGTGTGGCTTCAGGAAAATAGATTAATATGTCTGTGTTCCAGGTTTCCCGTCTGTAAAAGGAGCATAGTGCAAAAAAAGTCATTTTTAAAATATATTTTATTATTTTTATTTATTTATTTGAGAGAGGGAAAGAGGCAGAGTGAGTGAGTAAGAAAGAGAGCGAATGGGTGCACAGGGCTTTCAAGCCACTGCAAACGAACTCCAGGTGCTTGCGCCACCTTGTGCATTTGGCTTACATGAGTACTGGGGAATCGAACCAAGGTCCTTTGGCTTTGCAGGCAAGCACCTTAACTGCTAAGCCATCTCTCCAGCTGCCCTCCACTTTTTATTAAGAAGCTCCTTGGTGCCAGGCACTGTCCCAAGTTTTGTATTTATATTCATATTTTTTTAAGATTTTATTTTTATTTACTTATTAGAAACAGAGAGAGGGAGGGAGAGAGGGGGAAAGAGTGAGATTGGGCACGCCAGGGCCTCTAGCCATTGCAAACAAACTCCAGATGCATGTGCCACCATGTGCATCTGGCTTACCTGGGACCTGGAGAATCGAACCTGGGTCCTTAGACTTCACAGGCAACAGCCTTAAGCGCTGAGCCATCTCTCCAGCCCCATATTCATATTGTAATGCACAGATATTAATATTTATACATCAACAATAGATAGCCAGATGCCTACCATGACACAGGGTCACCTCCACGAAATCTGCTCAGGCCCAGGAGTCACAGTGCAGAGGGAGCAGCGACTCGAGTACCACTCTCACCGGTAGCCTGACAACCAGTTCCAGGGAGATGGTCACTCAAATCTCATCAAAACAGAGATCCAGACACTACAGAGAACTCTATCCTAAATCAGATTTCTAACATGTTAGCCACGGCTCATGAAACATTGAGGCAGAAAAAGGAGTGAAAAGATTGTAAGAACCTAAGGGTGAGTGGGGATGGCCTGAGGCATCGTGTGTCCCCCCACCCTACACACACACACACACACACACACACAGACTGAGGCCTTTAGGACCACACAATGAACATCAATAACCCCACAGAGGAGGACCCTCAGTAAAACGGGGGCCAGGGAGAAGGGATATAAGAGCACAACCTTTTCATTAAAAAATCAATAATGAGGCTGGAGAGATGACTTAGCGGTTAAGGCGCTTGCCTGTGAAGCCTAAGAATCCAGGTTCAGCTCCCAGAACCCGCATAAGCCAGATGCACAAGGTGGTGCGTGTGCACAAGGTCATGCATGCACACAAGTTGGCGCACGTGTCTATGAGCTCAATTGCAGTGGCTGAGGCCCTGGCACACCAATTCTCTCTCTCTCACACTCTCATAAATTTAAAAAATCAATAAAAATATTAATATTTGCCATCTCATTTACTCAAAAAAAGGCATCTAGACTGTCACCGGTACATGAAAAGTGGCCTAGCAGGGTGTGAGCTGTTATGATTGTCATCATTAATATTATTATTATCATTGCTGTTATTATTTATTTTGGCTCCAGCTGATTCACTTTGTCACTGTATGTTGTTATCCGTTATCACATTCCAGTAACTCTTAGATCAGGATGAGTCAGGCTTCCACTGGTCATGGACCCCTCCCACTCATGACATCTTCCAAGGCCCCTTAGGAAATAGGCGTTAACCACATCTGTTGGCTGATGACAAACTCAGTGCCACAAGACACTTTTTTTAATCACTTTCCCTAGGAAAGGGGGAAAGGTTGTCATCTCTCAGCCTTCACACTGGGTCAGGACAATGGTCACAACCAGGGTCATTTACCAACATGACTTAGTATTCTTCCTGTGAAAAGACCTACTTGAGAAGCGCTTACCCCAGAGAACCACTTATCACTACATTTCTTCAGCGCGCTTTTTCTAGTGCCTGGGATGCTGTAATTGAAATACTATAACCTTACTCTGCTAGGAAGAAGTAAGAACTCACCGCTACTGGCTGACTTCTGGAACAAATAAAAGATCACAGAATGTTGGAGGGAAGGAGAGAAAGAGAAGGTGAGCATCCTGGAATGGAATGCCAGGCATGTTTATTTAAAGAAAAGATGTTTACCTGCCAGCCCTAGCCAGGAACTCCAAGTTCAGTGAGCCCTATCTGGGAAGGCTGGCTCTTTAAATAATTCCTTCAACTTCTGTCACCAACTGACAGGCCCCACAGTGGAATCACTGTCCAAGTATCCAATCACTGACTGTTTCCAGGCAACACTTGGTTGAACTGCTTTTTAAATTACTCTTAAAAAACCCTTTGCTTGCTGTCAGGATAGCAACAGTGTCTATTTTCTGTGTCACAGCACAGTCCAAGTGCCAATCACGCGATTGTCGCTGGCTGAGCACTGACTCCCTGGGACTGTGGGTGGCATGGCTGTGGGGCTTGGCAGAGAATAAACTGAGTAAAACTAGGGGGGAAAAGCAATGACAAAGACCCTGTCCTTGGCACCAGGAGTTCCAGGGCTTATTGAAGAAAGCAGAGTCCACACAGGGATATTCATTACAGTGAAATAAGACATTTTGGGGAGAGGTGAACGTTCCACGTAAAGTGTGTAAAGGAGAGAGATTCATGGGCCTGGAGGGCTTGCAGAATGGGCCACCCAGATAGTCATATTTAAGCTCTCAAAGGTTTTGTCCCTGGAGAAGTAGGGGGGTGGGATCCCCGTGTGCCATTCCCTCCTTTCTCCAGAAGATTAGGACCCAGATTGTTTGTAAATGACTGCTGCTGCGAAGAAATATAAGAACGGTCTCCAGGTCTCCCTGGCAACCAGAACTGGTCACATGACTAAAGTTCCAAGCCATAACATGGAATCAGATATGTCAGGAAGAATTTTCTAGGAACCCTTTAGTTTCTCATCCTACCATTTTGCTTCCTGGAAAGGTGATAGGATAGTCATTCCCTGGCAGCCAAATTAGACCATGAGGAAAAAGCTGACAATATGTGGGCTTCCCAAGGGCATCTGACATGATTCGTTTATAAAGCCCCCACATGTTCAAGAAATGTAGAGAACTTCCCAAATCAGAAGACATCTGCGGGTGACCACCCAAATCTCATTCAAAAATGACTCTGCTTACATGTTGGAAAGTAGGCAAACGCCTTGAAGCCCATGGCCACCTCAGAACAAAGAGCAGGCTCTACAGCTTCCATTTTGCCCAAGAGTTTTTTTGTTTTGTTTTATTTTGTTTTGCTTTTTTAAACAAAAATTACTTTATTTATTTATTTTATAGACAGAGAGAGAAAAAGGCATATAGAAAGAGAGAATGGGCGTGCCAGGGCTCTAGCCACAGCAAACAAACTCCAGACGCATGCGCCTTCTTATGCATCTGGTTTACGTGGGTACTGGGGAATCAAACCTGGATCCTTGGGCTCCGCAGGCAAATGCCTTCACCGCTAAGCCATCTCTCCAGCCCTTGTTTTGCTTTTAATTAGAGGACTGAGGTCACACTTTTTGGAGATAGGGAGGTTATTTTTTCTTAATGCTTTATTTGTTTATTTGCAGAGAGAGAGAAAGAGAGAGAGGATGAGTACCTCCTGGCCTCTTGCCACTATAAACAATGCATAGGTCTTTGTGCATCTGGTTCTTCGTTAGCACTGGAAAATAGAACCCAGGCCAGCAGGCTTTGAAAGCAAGCAAGCACCTTTAACTGCTAAGCCATCTCCCCAGCCCTTGCCCAGCAGTTTGAATCCTCACGTCCTAAAACATAACTCTCAAAGTCTTCACTACCATTTCTCCTGGAAGCCTAGTCCTTAATTTCTCTGTGACTTGGATGTAAAGGAAGGTCCCGGAGATCACCTCGTCAACTCTACTCTGAAAGCCTGCAAGTATACTCATAATGGCTAGGGCTGTAGGTCACTTGCCTTCCTGACCATGTACAACGCCCTGTGTTCAATCTTTAGCAAAAAGAAAAGGAAAAATAAAAGTGATTCAACATGTCCTAGTTCAGTTTCCTCTTCACACACATAAGGCTCACTACACCTGCAGAACTTGTAAAAGTATTTCTAGCCTACCTTTTGCAAACCCTGGTCACAATGAAAGCATATGTTGAGGACACACTCAGCCCCTTTTCTCAGTAAATCAGAAGCCATCTAATTCCCCTGCTCAGAATCCTACAGTGGTCTTTACTTAAATATTTCTGTCTCTAAGAATCTTTGCCTGGGACTAAGAGAAATGGCTCAGCAGTTAAAAGTACTTGCATGCAAAGCCTGCCCACCTGGGCTGGATTCCCCAGGGCCCATAAAAACCCAGATGCACAAAGTGATGCATGCATCTTGAGTTTGTTTGCAGTGACAAGAGGCCCTGGTGTGCCCATTCTCCTCTTTCTCACACTCTTTCTTTCTCTTTTTCTCTTTCTCTCTCTCGCTCCTTGGCAGTAAGTAAACAAAAATATTTTTACAAAAGAATTCTTGTCGGTCTGGAGAGGACTTTTTTTTTACTTTGAGAGAGTGAGAGAAAAGTAAAGAGGCAGAGAGAGAGAGAATGGGTGCCCAAGGGCCTGCAGCCACCACAAGTGAACTCCAGACACATGCACCCCCTTGTGGTGCATGTGCAACATTACGTGCTGGTGTCATTGTGCTACGTGGGACCTGGAGATTCGAACCTGAGTTCTTAGGCTTTGCAGGCAAGCGCCTTAACTGCAAATCCAGAACCGCTCCCCACCATTCATTCATTCATCTATTCATTCACTGATTTTTGAGACAGGGCCTTACCATATAACCCATGCTGGCTCCAAACTTACAAGCAAGCCTCCTGCCTCAGCCTCCATGCTCCACCATTCCCAGTGTGTTCTTTCTCTTTATAATACATAAGCTAACTTATAATTAAGTGTTTATTATTTAATGTATTAAACATTTCATGAGGGCAAGAGCTACATTCTTATTCTGCAGCAACTAACTCTGGGTCCAAGCTCTATGCTAAGTGTATTATTGGAGCTCAGTACATGTCTTTCTAGAAAGAAACTGTGTTAAAGCACACATTCATATATTGAGATTTTTTTTTTTTGCCATGGGTTACAATGAAGCAAACTTACAAATGAGTATCAGCCAAGCATCCAAAAACACTTAATTTCATATTTGAAACCATTTGACTGAGCTTTTCTGTGACTTCAATTAGAATAAAATATTCAACTAAAATAACTGTATTATGAATAGCATTTGTTAGAAATGTTTCATAGGGAAGGCAAAGATAGCAATGAACTCATCACAGTAAATATAACTTTAGTTTCTCGCTTGGTACAGAAAGACCCATTTGGTTAAATAAAAGACTAAGGATATTTTTAAATGTTTGATCTTTACAATAAAAAAGCCACAAGCCCTTCTACCTTTGACATTTATTCAAAACTCAGAGCCAGGTGTGATGGTGTACACCTTTAATTCCAGTACTCGGGAGGCAAAGGTAGGAAGATCACCACAAGTTCAAGGCCACTCTGAGACTACATATTGAATTCCAGGTCAGCCTGGGCCAGAGTGAGACCTTACCTCAAAAAAACAAACAAACAACAAAAAAAAAAACAAGTGCGTGCGGTTGCTTGCTAACTTGGCCTCCTAGTATGGAGGATGGCTATTTAAGAATACGTGGGTGAGGCCCATCCCTTATGTCTAAGTTTTACCAGGAGGTAAAGCTGCATTGGAGTAACTACCATGAAGATCAGTGGGCTTTCCCAGCAGGCCCACAGTGCAAGCTTAGGGGCTCAGCATAGAGAGACATAGAGTTTGCTGGCAATGTAAGTCAAGTTAATCATAGGTGAGTAGCACCTGACCAAGTCACCCAGCTTTTTCCCTGATTCCAAAGGTAATTCCCTGGAAGCTGAGAGCCATCCTGTCAGGGTCCAGTGCACAAGGACATCTCTCTAGAAGCGATGTTTTCAATACTGCACCCACGGAATTTTTCCATAGCAGACCTGAATTCCATGACATCATTCTGCCTTGCAAAGAGATATAACATCTCTGTCCTGGCAGAAGTCTTGCCAATATTCTGTCATTCTCTGTTTTTTTTTTTAAGAACTATTATTTCCCTTGTATTATCTAGTAACCCTGCAGCTTCAGCTATTATTATATTTATCAATCACTTAAAAGCAAAATGTTACTGGTCTTTCCTTTTCTCACTGAACTACACTGAAGTCATCCCTATTCCCACCTTCTGCTACCCCACACAGTTCACAACAGACTCCTTCCTTTGCTTTCAAGGTAAGTACACACATCCTTAAGAATAAACAATGGAACATATTACAAAATCATATTGTGTGTGTATATGTATATTTTTTGGAGACAGGGTCTCATGTAGCCCAGGTTGGCCTCAAACTCATTATGTAGCTAAGAATGACCTTGTACTTCTGATCCTTAGTCCTAGAAGCCCCCATCACCTCAACTGAAAATTTTAGATGTCAGAAAATATGTAAGTGATATATACACACACATATAACATATACCAATATAATATGTAGTATATTATGTATAATATATACATATACAGCATGCTAATAATATATGTATTTATAACACACTAATATATGTATATATAACAAACGTCTACCATGACATATATATATGGCATATACTAACATATAGTATGTACATATTTGTATATACACCATATACGGATATATATAATACATGCATATCTTTGTGAAAACTAAAAAAGGATGCTTTGGATAACTATCCTAGCTCTAATATTTACTATTTACTTGTAACCTTGGGCAAAATACTTAATGTCTCAGCCTTCAATTTCTCATCTGTAATGAGAAGAACAAGAGTACTAACTTGGGTGGAGAGATGGCTTAGCAGCTAAGGCACTTGCCTGCAAAGCCAAAGGACCCAGTTTCAATTCCCCAAGACCCACGTAAGCCTGATGTGCATGGTCGTAAATGTGTCTGGACTTTGTTTGCAGGGGCAGAGCCCTGGTGTGCTCATTCTCTCTCTCTCTCTCTCTCTCTCTCTCTCTCTCTCTCTCTCTCTCTCTCTCTCATAAATAAATTAAATTAAATATATTTTAAAAGAGTACTAATTGGGCTGGAGAGATGGTTTAGCAGTTAAGGCGTTTGCCTGCAAAGCCAAAGGATCCCAGTTCAATTCTCCAGGACTCACGTAAGCCAGATGCACAAAGGGGTGCATACATCTGGAGTTCATTTGCAGTAGTGGCTGGAGGCCCTGGCTCTCTCTCTCTCTCTCTCTCTCTCTCTCTCTCTCTCTCTCTCTGCCTCTTTCTCTCTCTCTCAAATGAATAAATAAAGAGTCCTAACTTATAAGGGATTAATGCGAGCGGAGAGGCCCAGCAATAATCATAACCCCCACGCTCTCCCTAACTTCCAGAGCTGTCTCATCCTACCTAGCTCTGACTGCCACCCACGGAGTCAAGGCCAGATGGAGGCATCACTGCTCCATTGTCATCTGACAGCAGAGAGCAGTAAGAGAGGGAGCTAGTTGCTGGAAACGCAAGCCCCGCCCCCCAAACTCCTTGGTGGCCAGGCTCAGTGAGCCCTTTTGGAGCTTGCTTGATGCAATTGGTTTCCAGGGAGACAGGGACGCTGGAGCAAGAAGTGCCAGCCCTACCTCCCATTCTGTGTCCCCCCCCACCCCAAATCTGTGGGACTTTACTGTTCTCCTACCATGTGACAGCATTGTGTCATAGCAGCCCTTGTATACCAACAAGCCACACTATTTAAATGTCATTGTGGGAAAGATGCTGCTAGCTCTAATTTACATATCCATTCAGACCACTCCTCCTTTCTGGATCTAGCCAGAAAGGTTTCTTGCCTCTTCCTCATCTCTTCCTAATCAGAGCTGGTGGAACATTTGCAAAGTTAATCTATATTAGATTTCGGGGTTCGCAATGGAGCACCAAGACAAACAACTTCTTGGATCTAAGACTGTATTGTAGTAGGAGAGAGGGAAAGGGGGAAAAGAGAGAATGGGGGAGGAAGAAGAGAAGAAAGAGAAGGACAGGAGAAGAAGGGGAAAAAGAGAGAAAGAGAAGGGAAAGAGAAAGGGGGTACATGTACCAGAGAATGAAACAGAAAGAAGGGAGAGGGAGGGGGAGAAAGGGAACCAAAAAAGAACCCCCCCCCAAAAAAAGCACAGGTGGGCGGGCCAGGGGGTGGGTTTTATGGGAAGAGGTGAGACACTGTCCTGTGAGGGAGGGACCTTGGGTGGTGTGCAGAGGTGTGGGAAGGTGACCCTCCCTCCTCTTAGCCCAATGGTACACCAGGAGACAGTTCTGAAAATTTCAGAGTTAACACAGCCAGATGGAAGGAGAGAGTGAAGGGGAATGGGCAGACAGCTTAGACTCTAACAATCCTTTTCATAATTTCAAAAGATTTAAGGGTCCTCAAGTCTCTACAGGGGAAGAGAACTTGAATAACTATGCAACTTATAACATCACATCACAAATGTCTTATATTACTAAGCACCAAATGCTAAATTAACTCAAAGGGTACTTATAAATTTTCCCTACTGTCAACCTTACAGCACTTTTCAGTCTTGTAGCACTAAGGTTCCTTGGTGCTGTGAATCTTCAGAATCAGATCTGAATAAAAGTTGAATTAAAAAAGGAATTCTCAGACTGGAGAAATGGCTTAATGGTTAAGGCACTTGCCTGCAAAGCCAAAGGACCCAGGTTCGATTCTCCAGGACCCACGTAAACCAGATGCACAAGGTGGCACATGCATCTAGAGTTCGTTTGCAGTGGCTGGCAGCCCTGGCATGCCCATTCTTTCTCTCTCCCTCTCCCTCTCCCAGTCACTCTCAAATAAATTAATTAATTTTAAGAAGAAAATAAAATAAAGAAGCAATTCTCCACAGTCATGGGGAAATGAGCCAAACATGAAGTGAACTCGTCCAGCCCTAGTTCCCACTCATGTGAAATAAGGCATAGATCACAAATAAGACTATTAATCAGTGAAACCCAGGGCATGCTATGACTAAAGTTAAAGGAGTCCAGAAACTTCTCAAATTAAGAAGCAAGACTGACTTGGTTGAAATTTCCAGCCCCTCCCTGAAGGCCTGGCAACCTGTTCCAAATCACAACTGAAACCAAGCTGAAGGGACATCTGGTCCTCCAGCAAGTGTCTGGCACCGTAGAGAGAAAAAAAGTACAGATTAGAACAGATTAATATTGTTGTGGGTGGAGACATGAGGTGGGGAGGAGGGAGGACCAAGAAAATTAGAATCATCTACCTGCAACAAACGACTGCCACTTAACCAAGATGAAAAGGAAGGGAGACCAAAGAAGGAGTTGTCACAATTTCAGCAAAATAAAATGCTGCTGCATTTGAGATGCATGTTTGGACATTCACCGCTTGTGTAATGATTGAATACTGGACTGTCTGCAAGAGCAGGCATTGAGGATTCCTTTTGGCCTGAGTTCACTAAAAACCACACAATCACTTCAAAATCCAACATAATATTGAAGAATAATTTTCTAAGTCCTGATGGGATCATTCTAAGTATATATTACAGGCGTTCCTCTGATCCCCAAATCCAACTAACTTAACTACGCTCCAGGCATCCTGATCTTGAGTCAATAAAGTAAGATAGGCTGAGGAGTCGGGGAGGGAACTCATGTCTAGCATACACAAGGCCCTGGGTTTGATCCCCACTATAAATAAATAAATAAATAAATAAATAAATAAATAAATAAATAAATGGAGCTGGAGAGATGGCTTAGTGGTTAAGGTGCTTGCCTGCAAAGCTAAAGGATCCAGGTTCAATTCCCCAGGATGCATGTAAGCCCAGATACATAAGGCGCATGTATCTGGAGTTCGTTTGCAGCAGCTGAAGGCCCTGGGGCACCCATTCTCTCTCTATTTGCCTTCCTCTCTCTCAAATAAATAAATATTTTAAAATAAATAAATGAATGGTGACATAACAATGTGAAATCAGTAGATAATTAAATTATATTTTCTTTTTAAATTTTATTTCTGTATTTGAGAGAGAGAAAGAAGGAGAGAGACATTGAGAATGGGCACACCGGGGCCTTCAACCACAGCAAATGAATTTCAGATGCATGTGCCACCTTGTGCATCTGGCTTACATGGGTCCTGGGGAATTGAACCTGTATTCTTTGGCTTTGCAGGCAAGTGCCTTAATTGTTAAGCCATCTCTCCAGCCCTAAATTATATTTTCTATCCTGAAGATTTGTGGTTCTGGAGAACATCTTTTAAAATCAGGCTTTCCTGCCATGTATGGTGGTACATGTCTAAAATCCCAGCACTGGGAGGCAGAGGCAGGGGAACCCAGAGTTCTAGGCCAGCCTAAGCCCCTGAGTCAGGTTCAACCTCACAGCATTAAATAAGTCTAGGGATATTAGCTCAGGAGGAGAACACTGGCCTAGCATGCTCAATTCCTAGGTCTGAAAAGTAAATAAATCATAAATAAAATTTTTAAAATAAGTGAATTAAAAAATTAAAATCACAAAAACTTTCAGATGTAGTTGTTATTAGCAATAGCAACGACAGTTGGAGCAGTGGTAGTTGTAAGAATAATAGCAATCGTAATATTAATGTTAATAATTAATATTATCATCCCTTAAGCAGTGCCTGCTAAGAGCCAGGCATTAGTCCAAACATGCTAAATTTATTAACTTATGAGATCCTCACGGCACTCCTCTGAGATAGGTGAACTGTTCTGTAGCATCCTGTTTTGTGCACATTTTCAACAATATCTCTTTGTTATTTTGCTGTGAACAAGTTGAGGAATCTTTCAAAGAAAATATCTGGAAACATTAAGGACAGGAAAAAGCAGCTTGTCCAAGATCATCTGAAAAGTGACAGACCCAGGACTCAGCTCCACAGTGGCCAGCTGGGAAGCCAGGCCTCTTGCTCACTCTCGGTGCTCTGCTCCCTTGTCCCTGGCTTAGGAAGACCCTCTAGGGAAAGAATGTGGGAGAGTTAGTCCCCTCTGCCTGATGGGAGCAAATTCATCCTTAAAGTTTCCTGCTTCCTTTAGGAGTCTCCCCAAACCTGGCAAGGGACTCAGCCTATTCCCACAGCTATAAAAAGTCACTAGTAGTGTGGCCCTGCATCTGGGGCTCCAGGGAAGGGCTCACCTTGGCCTGCTAAGGCAGAAGTTGGAAGTGGAGGAGGTAGGTAGGAGTCTTGGTCCCAGACCAGTGACAGGGCCCTCAGTTAAATTAAACTTCCTAACCAGTAACAGAGTCCTCAAATAGTGGAAAATAAATAATACTGGGCGGGGGGGGGGTGGAAATCAAGGCTCCAGGCTGACAAATTCCTCCCCAACAAGCGAGGTCCGACCTATGGTTTCTTCTCTGACCCTCTATTAAGAATGAACGTTCTCTCACCAGCCCTGACTCCAGGGAGCCCAGAACAGAGGAAGACAGCCAGGCAGCAAAATGTTTATTAACCTGCGGCACCCAAGAGAACGTTTTCCAAGAGGGTGAAATTCCTGACTAGTCAAAAAGACAAATGTGGGACATTTAATCACCAACAATACAAAAGAAAGAAAGAAAGAAAGAAAGAAAGAAAGAAAGAAAGAAAGAAAGAAAGAAAGAAAGAAAGAGAAACAAAGCTCTTCCAATGAGGATGTTGCCAGAGACAATGGGCCCCTAGTGGAGATGCAATTGTGTACAGATAAGAATCCCCCAGGGGGACTGGCTTGCACTCAGGACCCCACATTATTGCTATATTAGCCCAGGAATCTTTGTTCACCAGGCAACTGTGTGCAGAACCATCTGTTACACGTCCCCTGGACTCTCTGTTTGCAGACGTGGCACTTGGGCATTTGCATTTGAAGAGGAACCTCCCTGGAAGGAAAGGGAAGGTAGCTATCTATCCCTGGAGTAAATACCTGTTTATATGGCCTGGCAAGGAAAACTCCCCTCTCTATGAAATCTAATACCTCAGTTGAAAGGAGATAGGCCGCTTCAATAATGCACACATAGTGCGCCTGGCAGCCTGGTCCTAAAGCCAGGCGCACACTATTAGGGGTTTTCACTTTCTTTTATTGAGCTAAAGGGCTAAATATTAAGAATCACACCAAAATGCGTTTAGGGCCTAGTAGGGCTCTGCCTATTTTTGTTTGATTTTTTTGTTTGTTTGTTTGTTTGTTTCTCTGTTTTTGTTTTTTGGAGGTAGGGTCTTGATCTAGCCCAGGCTGACCTGGAATTCACTCTATCGTCTCAGGGTGGCCTCTTTCCTTCTCTTAAGCTGCAATGAAAGCTGGTGTGCTTTCTGTTCTGCATTATAGTTAGCCTGAAATGTGGCACCACTGAACAATATCCCAGAGCTGGGAGGTGCCGAACGCTAGAAAGGGATGTAGTAATACGTACACACGTGCCAAAACTCACGGAGACGTGCGCTTCAGATCTGCGTGCTTTCTTATATGTAATGTAATGGACACCACCATTCACTTTTTAAAACTGGAGTATGTCAATGTGACTGGAAAGTAAAGATACTGGGATCCGTTGCCCTTGGAGAAAAGAACAGTAAGACTCTTTTGTTCTTATATCTTCCCTTCACCCCCCCACCACCACCCATAACCAAAAAGCTCTCGGAAGAATTTTCAAGTTTAAGAACCTGAAAGACAGTCACTCGACACTCCATTAGAGCAGTAATTACAAATGTCCCCTCTGGAGCCCCTGAGCCCAAGTATGCAGTACAGACAGCACACTAGCCATACACCTAAAATAAAACAACATAAAATAAAAATTAAAAGCCAATGTGGTTTGTTTGTTTTTTTTTTTTCTTTTCCTTTTTATTCCATCTAGTGGTGAACTGTCCTATTATAAGAGACCCAACTGCCCAGGCTGTTAGCAATGGAGTTCCTAGTCTCTTCTTCTGTTTCCCCAGCTCTGTTTGAACATAGATGTTTCTAAACTCTGAGGAACGCTTGCAAGAAGTGGCCAGCCCTTTGCAAGGTGGCAGGCCTGTGGCGGGAGCTTTCCAAGAGCGTTTGCGTGACAGCAGTGTCTGCAGGCAGCTCTGCAGATTTAAATCCGCAGCGTCTTAGCTCTGTCACCCTAGGCAGCCAGGAAGATCCGCGGAGGTGTCCCCGGGTGGGGGTGGGGTCAGTCAGTGACAAGTTAAGTATGAAGAAGCTCGCTCCAGACTTAAGAGGTACACTTCCTCCTTAGAACCATGAGGCAAAGAGAGATGGGAGTCCTGTGGGGATGGAGTGGAGGGGGACCAAATTCATCGACAAACGCACCGGAAAGGTCGTCCACCACTGCGTGGGACCACGAGGGTCACCTTTTCATTCCCGCCCTCCAAGCATCCCGGTTCCTGCGGACCTGGCGGGTCGGAAGCGTAGGATCGACCAAGCTGCGTCTCCAGATAAGACATCGTGAATCAGGATCATCTTAGCCAGACTTCCTGGACCCAGCCAGAGCTCCAGTGATTTCCCTGGCCTGCCACCGAGTTACACTGAGGAAGTGAAATGTGCCCACCGGGGACGGATGCGCCGCCCTGCCGGAGCCCACCCTGCGGTCACTCGCTGGGCAGCATCTCTGCGGACACTGACCTCGCAGGTGGGTCCAGCAGCTTCCCTCCCACCTCACCGCCTTATGCTCTTTGCCAGCCGCCTCGCACCCTAACCGGTGCCAGAAAACAGCCAAGCGGCTCTGGTGGGCATGCAACCGCCAACCCCAGCTCGGAAGAGGCTAGGAGGGAGGCCAAGAGACGTGAATGTGAGGCAGGAAGCAGGGCACCCCCCCCAATACACACACACACACACACACACACACACACACACACACACACACATCCCGAAATGCGGCGCTTGCAGGGACTCCTGGCTCCTTTCAGAGCAAGCTGAGATTGGGCGTCCGCCTAGCAAGGATGCCGGCTCAAGGGGACCGCCTCCCTTCCCTGGGCGCACCGCAGTGACCCCCCCCCCCACTCGCGCGCTCACCCTCCCGAGGTGGGGTGGAGGTGGGGTTCCAATGCCAAGACGCCTGGGCATCGCGGTGAGCCGGAGGCCGCGGAGGATGACCCGTAGCAGCTGGCATGGTGGGTGGAGGGAGAGGACAGGTTGGGTCACCAGCACCTACCTCGATCCACTTCTGCGCTTCGGAGAAAGCTGGCTCGGGGGGCGGCTCGGGCTGCAGGGGCTGCAAGGCTTCCAGACCGAGAACCGGGCAAGCCATCTGCGAAGCCCGGCGTCCGTCCGTCCGTCCGTCTGTCCCCTCCGTCTGTATGTCCTCTCCAAGCGCTGCGCCGCCGGGATGAGCTCCACAGCCGCAGGAGCGCGCTCCCCGCCCCTTCCCGCGCGCCCGCCCGCCCGCCCGCCCGCTGCGCTCCCCTGCCCGCCCCCGCGCGCCCGCCCGCCCTCCCGCGCGCCCGCGCAGGTCCCCGAGGACAGCGGCGCGCACAGCCAGAGGACGCCGACGCCGCGACACCCGGCGGGAACGAGCGCCCCGCAGGCCCCAGGCTCCCTCTCCTCCCCACCTTCCCTGGCCGCTCCGCAATCCCCCCCCCCAGGCTAAAAATAACCCCTAGTGAACGCCTGGTGTCACCAGGATCTGGAGAGGGACTGGGCAGGCCACCACGCAGGTCCCCGCACCAGGCCCAAGGCTTCCCCCAGCCCCGTCCCGCCCCGGGGATGGCTGATCTGACCGCACCTGGGAGAGACCAGCGCGGAGAAGCGGAGGCAGGAGGATTCATAGGCACCTGCTGGTCTCCCAGTTGCAGATTTGGAGACCTGAGGGCTTAACCATACCTTGAAGCAAGCGTTCAGGGCCTTCAACCACCTGATCTTTTTGTAAAGGAGCACAGGGAGTTGGGGGGGGGGCGGGTTCGGGGACTTTAGGCAAACCACCTGGGCCCTAATCTGTTGATTCATTACAGCAATTTATTCGGTACCCACTGGTAGCCACCCAGTCAGGCTCTGGGGGTTTACAGATGAAAACCGGAAAGAAAGAAAAAAAAATTAAAGTCCTGGACCTCAGGATCCTGGGGCTGCGGATGTATATACTTCACGCGGCGTACATAGGCCCTGGGTTCAATCTGCAGCACGGCATAAATTTGTAACGCCGACTATTGAGGTGTGGCTAGTGGAGGCAGAAGTTCAAGGTAATCCTCAGCTACATAATAAGTTCCAGGTCAGCCGAGACCCACATGAGGCCCTGTCTGGGGGGGGGAAAAAAAAAGAACACATTTAAGAGAGTTTGTGGGTGGGGGGAGGGCGCAGACAATAATCAGATAAATCAAAGATCACTGAAGGGCTGGAGAGTTCAATGGTTAAGGCATTCGCCTGAAGAGCCTAATGACCTGGGCTAGATTCCCTAGTACCCACCTAAAGCCGGATGCACAGAGTGATGCTGTTCTTTGCATCAGCTAGAGGCCCTGGCACCCCCATTCCTCCACCCCATCCCTCTCTCTCTCCTCTAAAATAAATAAATAAATAAAATATTTAAAAATTTATTTATTTATTTATTTATTTATTTATTTATTTATTTGGGAGACAGGAAGAGGCAGACAGAGAGAATGGGCACGCCAGGGCATCTAGCCACTGCAAAGAAACTGAAGACTCATCTGCCCCCTTGTGCATCTGGCTTATGTGGGTACTGGGGAATCAAACCCCAGGTACTTAGGCTTTGCAGGCAAATGCCTTCACCACTAAGCCATTTCCTCAGCCCAATAAATAATTATTTTAAGATCACTGAAGAACACGATATCTGCTCAGATAAAAAGAGGTGAACAGCCGGGTGTGGTGGCACACACCTTTAGTCCCAGCACTCGTGAGGCAGAGGTAGGAGGATCACCATGAGTTCGAGGCCACCCTGAGACGACATAGTGAAGTCCGAGTCAGCCTGAGCTACAGTGAAACCCTACCTCGAAGAAGAAGAAAAAAAAGAGGTAAACAATGACTTGGGAAGAGAAAGTACTGGCTGCCTAGCCCTCCTGGAGGCCCTGGAGATGGACACCGTCATTTTACTAAGGTCACAGCTGTGACTCCTTCCCTGACAGCTACCTGTCTACTCTTAGCCCATCACCCCCTCCATGCCCTGGAATGGTAAAAGCCACCGATTTCTCAACCTGCTCACTTCCTTCCAACAGCGCCTTAAACCTTGCTCAAGTATCCCCAACTGATCATGCCTGTGTTTTGCATGAGGGTCCCACTGATTGATCATGCCATGGTTTTCCAAGGAGATGGCATGGATACGAGATGGGTTAACCATGAGACAATCTGGGGAAAACATTGCCCAATCACTGCCCAGGCACTGAGATAGAAAATGACTTGATGGAGGTGAAGGAACCCACAGAGTATGGTATTGTGGTGAGCAAAGGCGGGAATGTAATAACAGGGAACAGGTTGAGAGCTGGGACCCACTACAGCACAGAATTCTTTGTCTGTCTGTCTGTCTGTCTGTCTGTGTTTGTTTGTTTTTTAAGGTAGGGTCTCACTGTGGCCCAGGCTGACCTAGAATTAACTATGCAGTCTCAGGGTGACCTCGAACTCATGGCAATCTTCCTATCTCTGCCTCCCGTGTGCTGGGATTAAAGGCATGCACCACCACGCCCAGCTATAGCACAGAATTCTTGCATGGACTGGACACCCTCCATAAGCCACAGGGGCAGTCTGGCCTCAGAGAGCCCAGCACAGGACACATGGTAGCTTGGCAGCCTTAGGCAAAGTGAAGCAAATGGATTCATCTCTATCCAATGGCTGCTGACCGAGAGGTGACTGACCATTACAGAAGAGTGGTGGATGCCTCTGCAACTAAATCTCTGTTCTTCAATCACAGTTTGAATTTAGTACTCTTTTTATTTATTTATTTTGGTTTTTGGTTTTTTTGAGGTAGGGTCTCACTCTAGCCCAGGCTGACCTGGAATTCACTATGTAGTCTCAGGGTGGCCTTGAACTCACGGCCATCCTCCTGCCTCTGCCTCCCAAGTGCTGGGATTAAAGGAGTGTGCCACCATGCCGGGCTAGCAGTTTGAATTTAGTTGTGGTCCAAATCTACCACCATAACAGGGGATAGGACCCAAAGTCGGTTAGAAATTGCACCATTCACTGCTTGAGACTTAAGCTTCTGTATCATGAAAACGCTTCTCTGGCACATGGGTGGTTCCCGGCACTAGGGTACAGTTCAAAAAGCTGACCAGCCCAATCCTTATTCCAGCTTACTTGTGAGTAAGTCAGGGAATTTAGGAGGATGTCATGATCTGGGTGAGAGGGAAGCCCAGACATGAGCTCAAATGTGCCCAGAGAAATGCCTTTGCACTCCTGCCCAGATTGCCACTTACATTTGTGCCTTGGTGTCTTTATCTCCCACGAGATGGAAAGGCCACCCCGCAGCATGGGGAGGAACAAACATGCTGACTGGAGCGGGGAGAGCAGAAGCTGGCCTTACCCACGGCTAGTGCATGCTACGGGCAAGCTGACCATCCTGTAGTCCAAAAGAGAGGACAGAGGGAAGGGGAGAGGAGAGAAAGGAAGGAAAGGCGTGGTAGTTTGAATATCCCCCAATAGACTCAGATGTGTTGATTAAAAAGATTGTCTCCAGCCACCTGGCTGAAGGAGGTGTGACTGGGGGTGTATCCTGGGGTCCAGCCCTAAAGTGTCACTGGGGGAGGATCTGAATTCTAGCCAAAAGATATGCAGAGTGCTTGGGCTCTGCCTGAGTCCCTGTATTTTTGCTGTTGGTTTTGTGCTTGTTTGTTTATGGTGCTAGCTGGCTGGTGGTGGCTTTTTCTCTCTGTATGGATCTGTGAAAGGGGGCCAACTTTTTTCCTCCACATCTAGTAGAACTTCCCCTGGATCTGTCAGCTTCCAATAAATCCTTTTCTCCCATAAATGGTGTCTGGTTTGGAAGTTCATCCCAGCAATGTGAAACTGACTAAAGTAGAAGGGAAGGAGAAGAGGGGAGGGGGGGAGGGGAGGGGAGGAAAGAGGAAAGAGGAAAGGAGGAGGGGGAAGGAAGAGAGGAAGGGGAAGTTAGGAAGGAAAGGGAAAAAGAGAAAGGAATAGATGGAAATGGATAGAAAGGAAGGGAAAGGAAGGAAGAGGGAAGGAAAAAGGCACAAGGGGGCTGGAGAGATGGCTTAGCTGTTAAAGCGCCTGCCTGCAAAGCCTAAGAACACCCGTTTGAATCTCCAGGTCCCACGTTTAGCCAGATGCAAAAGTGACATAAGTGTGCATGCACACAAGGGGGTGCATATGTCTGGAGTTAATTCACAGCAGCTGAGAGGCCCTGGTGTGCTCATTCTCTCTCTCTCTCTCTCTCTCTGCCTCTCCCCCACCAAAAAAAAAAAAAGAAAGAAAAGAAAAAAGAAAAGAAAAGAAAAGAAAAGAAAAGGGCAGAGATTTGTCTTCAAGAGGGTCAACAGAGGGAAGGGGTAATGAAATGTGGTCTGAAGAGAACCTTGTCTCCAGGAACTCACAACATGACCCCAGGGCACTGCCATGAGCTGCCACCACAGGCTGTTGGGAGGAGGAGATAGGGAAGCAGCTGACCTAGATGGCACAACTGAACCCCTGTGAGAATGAGGGTTCTGGGGGTTCTTCTTCCTTGTTCAAATTTATTTCTACCTCAAACCTCGGCCACCCCTTTGCAATGTTTCCCTCAGATTGTGCCATAGTTAACACTCACCATCAACTCAACATGACAGCTCCTCAGAGAAACCTTGCATGATCATCAGCAGGGCCCTCGTGCCGGCATGGTGGTACACACCAGCACTCAAGAGGTTAAAGCAGAAGGATTAAGATCTGAAGCCAGACTGGAATACTACAGAGCAGATTTAAGCTCAGCATGGCCTACCATAGCTGGATGCTGTCTCAAAAAAAAAAAAAAAAAAAAAAGGGGGAGGGCAGCTGGAGATATATCCATACCCAAAAGTCCTGGATGTGATTCACAGTACTGAAAACGAAAATGTCTGTCACAGCTCTACAACACCTTGTATTGAAATGGGCACTCAAACCAAAACACATATTGTTGCCTTCAGCGAAAAATACTTTTTGGGGGTCTGGGGAGATGGCTTAGTGGTCAAAGGTGCTTTGCATGCAAAGCCTGACAACCTGGGGTTGATTCCCCAGCACCCACATAAAACCAGATGCACAAAGCAACTCCCGCATCTAGAGTTCATCTGCCATGTGGGGTGGAAAGAGACATTTTGTACTTTTTATTCTTCCTCTCTTTACTTTTAATCTTTTTGGAAGCATATGTTGTTTAAAATCCCTTTTCATGTCTTTTTTCTTTTTAAAAATATTTTATATTTATTTATTTGAGAGAGAGAGATATACAGAAATAGGCAGGTAGAGAAAGAGAGAGAATGGGCATGCCAGGGCCTCCAGCCACTGCAAATGAACTCCAGATGCATGGTCCCCTTGTGCATCTGGCTTACATGGTCCTGGGGAGTCAAACCTGGGTTCTTTGGTTTTGCAGGCAAGCACCTTAACCACTAAGCCATCTCTCCAGCCCTCTTTTTTCTTTTTTACCTAAGCTCCATGTTCGTTTACATGGGCTCCTGGGTTCCACATGGTGTATCTCCCTTCTCCCCACCTTCCCTTCCCTTCCTCAGCCCTTTCTCTGTGTGTGGTATCTGGGCCATGATGGAGTCTCCCCTGAAATCTGTGTGTCAGAAATAAACCTTTTCCTCCCATAAGCTGCTCCTGGTCGGCTGTTTGTCCTGCAACGTGAAGGTCACCACCACAGATGTCATCTTTGATCACTTATTTAATTTCCTGAGACAGGGTCTCTCACTTGAACCCAGAGCTTGCCAGTCCAGTGAGTCTAGTTTAGCCGGCTCACCCTGCAATCCTGCCTCAGCCTCCAGAGCCCTAGGATAAGAGGCAGGCCAGGTGTCCACTCAGCATGCACATGGGCTGTAAAGATCCCAAGTTAGGTGGAAGTGCGTGCGCAGCAAGGGCTTTATTCACCGAGCCATCTTCTCAGCCCCAGGTTTTTGCCATAGCCGTGCTAGTGTATGTGAAACGGTGCTTGACTGAGGTTTTAATTTGCATCCCTCTGGTAGCTAATAACGCAATACCTTTCCATATGAATACTGACCATGTATACCTCTTCTTGAGAAAAGCGTTTATTCTTTCCCCGTTTTTGTTTGGTTTACCTCATACTCAGTTGAAACTGTGGTAACCTCCTGCGTGATCTTCCCAAGTGATGAGATCACAGGCCTTCTCTTTCTCATTGTTTTTGGGTTGTGTTTTCTTTTTTTGTTTTTTTTTTGTTGTTTTGTTTTGTTTTGTTTTTGGTGTTGTTTGGTTGGTTGGTTTTTTTGTTTGTTTATTTTATTTATTTATTTATTTATTATTTTTTTTTTTTTTTTTGTTTTTCGGGGTAGGGTCTCACTTTAGCTCAGGCTGACCTGGAATTCACTATGTAGTCTCAGGGTGGCCTTGAACTCACAGCGATCCTCCTACCTCGGTCTCCCGAGTGCTGGGATTAAAGGCGTGAGCCACCACGCCCAGCTTGTTTATTTTCAAGGTAGGGTCTCACTCTGGTCCAGGCTGACCTGGAATTCACTATGTAGTCTCAGGGTGGCCTCAAACCCATGGTGATCCTCCCACCTCTGCCTCCCAAGTGCTGGGGTTAAAGGTGTGCACCACCACACCCAACTTCTTTCCTGTTTCTAGAGTTACTTCCTTTTTTTTCATTTTGTATCTGTTGAGATATAAGGTCTTTATAGAGTCTAGGTACAAATCTCTTACCGGATATATGATTTGCAAATATTTTCCTCCATCCTATGTGTGGAATTTTTACTTTCTTAATGGTGAACAATGTTTTAAATTTAGTTTAGTTTATTTTTTCCTGGGGTCATAACTAAGTAGACTACTGTAGCAGACTAATACAAAGTCAAAAAGATTTACTGTACATTTTTTCAAGGAGCTTTATAGTTTATGCTATGACATTTTGATTTTTGATATATTCCTAGTTTGTGTACATGGATTTTTGTGGAACATGGATTTTTTTTTAAAATATTTTCCTTTATTTATTTGTAAGCAGATAGAAAGGGGGAATGGGCACACCAGGGTCTCCTGCCACTGCAAACAAACTCCAGATGCATGTGCCACTTTGTGCATCTGGCTTTACATGGGTACTGGGGAATGGAACCCAGGTCTCCAGGCTTTGTAAGCAAGTGTCTTTATCTGCTGATCCATCTCTTTAACCTAAGATTATGGATTTTGACACCAAGAAAAATTGATGTAATAGCCTGGGTCTTCTGAGAAGCCAACACCAAGGTAGACTTTCAGGTTTCAGGTGCAAGGTGTTTTTTTTTTTTGTGGGGGCAGGTGGTTCGAGGCAGGGTCTCATTCTAGCCCAGGCTGACCTGGAATTCACTATGTAGTCTCAGGGTGGCCTCGAATTCATGGTGATCCTCCTACCTCAGCCTCCTGAGTGCTGGGATTAAAGGCGTGCGCCACCACAGCCAGCCAGGTGCAAGGATTTTATCAGGACAATTCTGCAAATGAAAATGTAGGGTGGGCCAGAGGAATGGCAGTAAGGCACTTGCCTACAAAGCCTAAGGACCCAGGTTAATTCTCCAGGACCCATGTAAGCCAGATGTACAAGGGAGTGCATGTGACTGGAGTTCATTTGCAGTGACTGGAGGCCCTGGCACACCCATTCTCTCCCCTCCTGTCTGTCTGTCTGTCTGTCTGTCTCTCTCTCTCTCTCTCTCTGCCTCACTTTCTCTCTCAAAATGGACAAATAAATAATAAAACGATTTAAGAAAAAAAAGAAGGAAATGTAGAGTGAGCCAGTAAGTGCTGAGAAAGCTATCTGACCTGGAGTGACCAGGCATGGGGCAAGCTTGTCACCCCAGCACTTGGGAGGTAGAAGTAGGACAATGAAGAGTTCGAGGCAAGTCTTGAGACGAGCCTGGGTTGCATGAGATTATGTCTCATAAAGAACCAAAAAAATAAGATAAAATGAGGGAGGCAAGTTCAAGTAGAAGAGTCCTTCACTCCAAAACTCAGTTCAGCAACACAAAGGAGTCCCAGATAGCGCAAGAATGGTCAGCCTTAGCATCCCTGTCATTTCTAGGAGCTGGCTGGGAGCGGCTGTGGGCCTCAGTGTAACAGGACAAAGGATTCCAGAACAGAACAGCTGGAGCCATTGGTCAGTGAAGTTTCCTGGGGACACATTCCATGGCTGTCACATTTAAGTTTGAACCCATTCCCATCTCTCACAAATGAAGACATTGCTTAGCCCCTCTGTGTAAAGCGTGCCTGTTCTTACCTGGCACTCAGAAAGCTGTGGTTCCTAACAAGAAGAACCACAGGACGTGGTTCAGTGGTAGACTACTTGCCTTGCATGCACAAGGCCCAGGTTCAATCCCCTGCACTGAAAATATAACACTAACTTTGGCAGCATTATATATTAAAATATGCACATCCACTAGCACATAAAAGGAGGCAAATAAATTGGGCAAAGACCAACTCTAAATTTCCGCACAGTCAATAGTGTTTCTAAACTTCCTGCTCTTCAAGGTCTGACCTAACTGTCACCTTTATGGGAAACACTTCCTGAGCCACTGTGGTGGTTTGAATTAGATGCCCCCCCCCAATAAATTCATTGTTTTGAATGATTGGTTCCCAGCTGATGGCAATTTGGGAGGTGGAGCCTTGTTGGAGGAGATGTGTTGTTGGAGGTGGGCTTAGGTGTGTTATAGCCAGTGTGTTATAGCTAGAGTTGGGCAAACTCTTTTTTTTTTCTAAATTTTTTTTATTGTTTTATTTATTTTTGGAGAGAGAGAGACACAGAGAGAGACAGACAGAGAGGGAGAGGGCACACCAGCAGTCTCTCAGCTGCTGCGAACGAAATCGAGATGTGTGCACCCCCTTGTGGCCAAGTGCGGCATTGCACCCTTGCATCACTTTGCATCTGGCTAAACGTGGGACCTGGAGATTGGAACCCGGTTCTTAGGCTTAGCAGGCAGGCGCCTTAACCGCTAAGCCATCTCTCCAGCCCAGAGTTGGGCAAACTCTTTTACTGCTGTTCGCTCTCTGCTGTAGCAAGGAGGTGACACCCAGCCTCTGCTCTACCATCTTTCTCCTGCCATCATGGAGCTTCCACTCGAGACTATAAGCCAAAAGTAAATTCTTTCCTCTAATCAGCTGCTTTTGGTGCAGTATTTTGTCCCAACAACGAGAAGGTGACTTCAACAGCTACCTAGATCATTATTAGTCACCTCTCATGTCCACATAACGTAGTCCTTAATATAACAAAGGAAATCCGAGACTCTTTAAAGAGAATAAAATAATACCCTGGTGCCGCTTTGATTTTTAAGCCACTAGAAAGAATTTTTAATCATAAAGTTTGAGAACAGTCTTGATATTGTATGCGGTGACAGCCTGAATAATTTTCCTATTACAAAATTCCAGCAAAGGGAACACAAAATATAAATAATATTCTTCACATGCATAGCTGAGCTCTAAAGAAATGAATGGAAATCCCCAGAAAGAAATGAAGAGGAAACAGAAAGCCACAGCAGTGAGCCTATGGTCTAACCTTTCTTAAAATTTTATTCATTTATTTATTAGAGAGAGAAAGAGAGAGAGGGAGAGAGAGAGAATGGGCACACCAGGGCCTCCAGCCACTGCTAATGAACCCCACACACATGCGCCACCTTGTACAACTGGCTTACATGGGTCCTGAGGAATCGAACCTGGGTCCTTAGGCTTCATAGGCAAATGCCTTAACTGCCAAGTCATCTCTCCAGCCCCCATGAACTAACCTTTGATGGCCCATGGAGACATGAGGAAAGGTGGCTTCCAGACTCAGCCTAAACATATTAGAGGTTTTAAGTTTGGTTCCTCTTTGGTAATGGAAGGTTTTTGCATTGTTATTGAGAGTAGTTGTAAGGTTATATTTAAGATTTGTACACTTGGAAGCCTGAGATAGAAAGATCACTGTGAGTTCAAAGCCAGCCTAGGCTACAGAGTGAGTTCTAGGTCAGCCTGGGCTCGTAGGAGATGCTGCCTCAAGAAAAATAATAAAACTTTTTTAAAAGTTTTATTTATTTATTTATTTATTTATTTATTTATTTATTTATTTATTAGAGACAGAGAGAGGGAAGGAGATGGGCCCTCCAGGGCCTTTAGCCACTGCAAATGAACTCCAGACGCATGCACCACCATGTGCATCTGGCTTACGTGGGACCTGGAGAATCGAACTAGTGTCCTTAGGTTTTGTGGGCATACGCCTAACTGCTAAGCCATCTCTCCAGCCCAATAATAAAACTTTTTAAAGGGAAGTGAAATCAGCCTAGATATCCATCAACAAATGAATGAATGAAAAATATTGCATATGCACCCAACAGTTTTTTAAAGCTTTTTTCAATGTTTTTAATTATTTATTTTCAAGGAGCGAGAGAGTGAAAGGGTACACCAGGGCCTCCAGCTGCTGCAAATGAACTCTAGGTGCATGTGCCACTTTCTGCATCTGGCTTTACATGAGTACTGGGGAATCAGACCCAGGTTATTAGGCATTGCAGGTAAGCACCTTAACCACGAAGCCATCTCTCCAGCCCCACAATAGAGTTTTAATCAGCCATAAAGAATGAAATTATGGTGGTGCATGCCTTTAATACCAGTACTTGGGAGGCAGAGGTAGGAGGATCATTGTGAGTGTGAGAACACCCTGAGACTACATAGTAAATTCCAGGTGAGCCTGGACTAGAGTGAAACCTGTGGTAGTTTGAATATATGGCCCCCAATATATTCAATATTTTATTAGTTTATAGTTTGCATCTGCAATCACTTTGCTAGAGGCAATGTCACTGGGGGCAGGTTTTAAGGTGGTGTTGGTGGGTTTGAGATTCCATTGTAAAGATATGCAAAGTGTGCCTAGCAGGAGTTCCTGAAGTGTGCTGTGGCTTGGCTGTAGTTTTTGTTCTGTGTGCTGTGTGCCTGGTTGGCTTTTCTCTCTCTTGCCTGGGCCTGTGAAGAGCAGGCTGCTTATCCTGCCATTATGGAACTTCCCCTGGATCTGTAAGCTTCAATAAATAATATCCCTTCCTCCATAACTGTGCCTGGTCTGGAAGTTCATCTCAGCGAACCTGAAGCTGTCTGCTACAAAACCCTACCTCAAAAAACCAAAGAAAAAAGAATGAAATTATGTAATTTTCATGGATGTGGCTTGACCTGGAGATCATCATGGTAAGTAATAAACAATATAAATATTCACAGAAATATGTAAGACATAACAGCAGAAGGCAGTCAGGTGTAGTGACAGACCCCTTTAATCCCAGCACTTGGGAAGTAGACATCAGAGGATTGTTGTGAGTTCGAGGCCAGCTTGGGACTACAGAAGGAGTTCCAGGTCAGCCTAGGCTAGAGTGAGACCCTATCTCAAAGAGAAAAATAAAGCAGGAAGGGGACGACTCAGGGGAAAAGAGAGGGATGGAGAGTGAATGTGGGCGAAATACAATGATATATGTGTATGAAAAGGTCATAATGTCAGCCATTATTTGAATGCTAACTGAAAAGAGATTAGGTTAAAACAATGGCTTTGCTACTACGGAACAATGAACGCAAGGGTAGACCCAGACCTTGGTGGACCTGCAGCTTTATTACTAAAACAAAATGAGATTTGAATTGGGCTTTACCACTCTCATATTTATTTAAAGTGCTCCATCAAACAATTTCAGTCAAATACCTCAATTATAAAATTCAAAAGACTAACAATTACTTTTGTTGATTAACTACCTGATACATCTTTATACTGCTTTTCCCTCTCTTTTTAAAAATGTTTTATTTTATTTATTTGACAGAGAGAGAGGGAGAGAGAATGGGCGTGCCAGGGCCTCCAGCCACTGCAAGCGAACTCCAGACATACGCCCCCTTGTGCATCTGGCTAACATGGGTCCTGGGGAATTGAACCTGGGTCCTTTGGCTTTGCAGGCAAACAACTTAACCACTAAGCCATCTCTCCTGCCCCTGTTTTTCCCTTTCTTGAGCTGCATTCTCTTTGATTATCTTTTCAGATGATGACATATTACATGATTGTTTTCTGTAGAGGAAAGGATTCTTCAGTCTTGTCTCTAGAATAGTAATTTGATATTTGGGGAGTCTTTTTCATGGAAAATTGTATTAAACTTCATCTATGTGCTCATGCCAGAAAAAAATAGTTAAAAGAATAAAAATCACAATACATTACAGTAGAAAAAGACAAAACTGTGGATTACATAGCTTGTCATGTTGTGTAGGCTGGCCTCAAACACTAGATCTTCCTTCCTCAGCTTCAGGAGTCCTTGGATTATACACATGCACTACCATGTCTAGTTTATCATTATATGCATATGTACTTTTTGCTTTTCTCTCTTTTTTTGAGACATTGGCTCACTCTAGCCCAGGTTGACCTGGAGCTCATGCTGCAGTCCAGGCTGGCCTTGAACTCACAGTGATTCTCTGACCTCATCCTCTTTTTTAAAAGATTTTATTTTTATTTATTTATTTATTTGAGACAGAGAGAGAGAGTGAGTGAGAGAAAATGGAGAGAAAGAGTGAGAATGGGCGTGCCAGGGCCTCCAGCCAGCTAAAGGCCCTGGCACACCCATTTTCTCTCTCTCTCTCTCTCTCTTTCTCTCTCACTCACTCTCTCATAAATAAATGAAAATAAAATATTTACAAGAGAGAGAGAGAAAGAAAGAAAGAAAGAAAGAAAGAAAGAAAGAAAGAAAGAAAGAAAGAAAGAAACTGAAAAGTTCAAAGGTGATTGTCACCAAGACTGACATAATTGGAGTACTTTCAGTTCTATTTCGGCATTTATTTCAATCACTGTACTATCATTGTTCCTTTAAAAGCTGCAGTTTAAATGCAAGAATATATATTATCACTGGGATGAAAGACACAGCCTGTGTTTGAAGTACACTGCAATACCTCTGATTCACGGTGAACTTATTCTCAGAAAAATATATGTGACTGAGTGAGTCAATGTGTGATTGAAGTTGACCCTGTAACTTAGAGTTCATCAAACGTAACTCCTTGTGGAACACAGTGTGTATTCAAAGATGAGAGCTTGAAGATCTGACTGCTGTAAGCCTCACACACTCACTGCGTTGTAAAGCTGGTGACAGCAGGGATGGCTTTGAATTTAGACCAACAGAAGATTTTTATTTTGGAGGGGGGTGGTTTTGAGGTAGGGTTTCATTCTAGCCCAGGCTGACCTGGAATTCACTAAGTAGTCTCAGGGTGGCCTCGAACACACGGCGATCCTCCTACCTCTGCCTCCCAAGAGCTGGGATTAAAGTAGTGTGCCACTGCGCCCAGTTCCATCACAATTATTGATAATATGATGTTAAGTTTCTCAAATTCAGGAGAACCTCTAAGTTTTAAATGTATGTATGTATGTATGTATGTATGTATGTATGTATGTATGTATGTATGTATGCGAGTTACAAAATTTCAGACCTTTCTGTCTTGTTTTAGTTGTGTGGGCACGTATGTTTTGTTTATGTGGTTTTTGTACTCACATATTCCAGGCTAGCCTCAAATTGACTATTGTAGCTAAGGCTGGTTTTGAACTTCTGATCCTCCTGCCTCAGACTCCTCAGTGCAGAGATAACAGGCATGCACTACCTCACCTGGGCAACAGATTTCAGGATGCAATGGCTTCCTAGAGTTCAATCACTACAGTCATTCTTCATCTTGAATGCTCTTTGAATCAGTTCTCATTTCGCAGTTCATCATCAACGTTCTTCTAGTTGTAGAGTATCAACTTTTTAAAAATATTTTATTTATCTGACAGAGAGAGAACAGGCATGCCAGGGCCTCCAGCCACCGTAAACAAACTCCAGACGCATGCACCACCTTGTGCATCTGGCTTACATGGGCCCTGGGGAATTGAACCGGGGTGCTTTGGCTTTGCAGGCAAGCGTCTTAACCACTAGGCAATCTCTCCATCCCTCAGTTTTTTAAAAAATATTTATTTGTTTATTTGAGAGAAAGAGGGAGGGCATGCCAAGGCCTCTTCACATGGTAAACAGACTCTAGATGCCACTTTGTGCATCTGGCTTTATGTGGGTTCTGGCAAATTGAACCCAGGCCATCATGCTTTCCAGTCAAGCACCTTTAACCACTGAGCCATCTCTCCAGCCTGAGTATTGAGTTGTTTTTTTGAAATATATTTTAAATTTTTATTTATTTATTTGAGAGAGAGAGAGAATATGCACCTCCAACCACTGCAAACGAACTCCAAACACATGTGCCCCCTTGTGCATCTGGCTTACGTGGGTTCTGGGGAATCGAACCAGGGTCCATTGGCTTTGCAGGCAAATGCCTTAATTGCTAAGCCATCTCTCCAGCCCCTGAGTATTGAGTTTTATGTTACCTTTGCCACTCTCAGCATCTTCTGTTAATTCAGCTGGAAATTTAACCATAGGAATCCTATAAAATCTCCTTCACGGATGCCCATTAAGAATGCATCCTATGGGGCTGGAGAGACAACTCAGCAGTTAAGGTGCTTGCCTGCAAAGCCTAATGACCCAGATTTGATTTGCCAGTACCCAAGTAAAGTCAGACGTACAAAGTGGAGCATGCATCTGGAGTTTGTTTACAGCGGCTATAGACCCTGGCATACTCATTCATTCTCTCTCGCTCGCTCGCTTTCACTCTGTGTCTCTCTCTCTTGCAAGTAAAAAAATATTTTTAAAAAGAATGTGTAGTATGTTTATAATCATGTATGCTTCATTATGAAAATTATTATTTTTCTCTTCAGTGGTAGGGATTGAGCCCAGGGCCTTGCATATGCCAGGCAAGCACTCTTCCACAGAACTACATCCTCAGCCCTTTTTATTCTTTTTACTTTGAAACAGGGTTTCACTAAGTCTCCAAGGCTGGTTTTAAACTCAAGATTTGGGCTGGAGAGATGGTTTAGCTGTTAAGGCGCCTGCCTGCCAAGCCTAAGAATGCCGGTTCCAATCTCCAGGTCCCATGTTTAGCCAGATGCAAAAAGTGACACAAGGGTGCAATGCCGCACTTGCCCACAAGGGGGCGCATGTATCTGGAGTTCATTCACAGAGGTTGAGAGGCCGCTGGTGCACCCATTCTCTCTCAATCTCTCTTTCTATTTATCTCTCTCTCTCTCTCTCTCTCTCTCTCTCAAATAAAAATAAATAAATAAACAAACAAACAAGATTTTTCCTGCCTCAGCCTCCTGAATAGCTGGGGCTTCAGGCCTGTGCCACCAGGCCCCATTCTAAAACTATTTTTGGTAGGCAAGAGTTTCCATTTTGACAGACTCTTGAGAACTAAATCCTCCATTTATGACTTTATATGTCTGCTGAGGTCTTCTGCAGATTGGCTCCATGTTGCATTTCAACCTTGTCTCCCTCTACCCCTACCCCCCACCGCCAGGGCAGACACCACAGGACAGGGCGTGTCTTCACCCAGAGTCTGGCCCACACCTTTGCGTCCCAGCACTGAATGATGGGCATCCTGGATGGTGGGATATTCCTGGAAGTTATATGCCTGCAGCAGGACAGCTGGCAGTGACGTGCTCACATGCAATGCTATGACCACATAAAGATATCCAGACTTTATGCATCCCCCACTCAACTTTCCTCACCCAGATTCCAAAATTACCCGCAGTCATTTCATCACCACTCAATACAAGAGAAATTGTGTTGATGAAAGGAAAGTCTGAGAGACGGCAGTTAAGATATCTTTTCTAGAAATATATGGACATCGGAACACTCTGAAGGTCTCTATACCCACCCAGAGTCTTGGAAAACGCCAATTCGGATAGGGAACATGAAACTTAAGCTTTCTCCTTAATCCACCTCGGGATGAAAGACAGACACAAGCCGCATCAGCTCTCTTCCATCTTTTTATTTATTTCCTGTTGTGTTGGGGATCGAACCCAGCGCTGTACACATGCTAAGCAAATGCCCTGTCTCCAACATACAGTCCCAGCCTCTTCTAACTTTACTTCTAAAAAGAGCAGCGCTCTCCAGAGTGGCATGTTCATTACATGTTAATTGAGTGCCTGAAAAGTTCAGACAAAATATGTAGTTGTGACATATATTTTACTCCTACAAGAAAACCACGTTGAGAGGGGGGCGGAAGTCATATTTATTTGAATAATCTAGTCTTTGGGGCAAGCCAAAACTAAAACAATGCTTTGCGTGTCCTGGCTTTCTTAGTAAAGAATAGAGGTTATTTTTTTTTTGAAGACTACTAAAGTTTATTAATGATTTTCAGATCTTAGCAATTGAAAACACTTACACTTTCTCTCTCCTGACATTTCCACTTTAACCCACTTAACTATGTGACCAAGCAGCATTGATTTGCCTTCCATTAACTAAAGTTAAAGCACTCTAGAAGGGAAAAACGAAAGGCATATGGGAATAAGGGAGGGAGGACGCAGCCATTTCTCCAGCTTTGCCAACTGCAAGCCTGTTTCCTATTCAGTTGAAATGCCAGGCAGTATGGCTGCTTCCTCTGTTCCCATGGAAACCTCAGCCTTGCTGAAGTTCAAGTTAATTTCTTACTGCCATCTGCCTGTTGAGCTACAGGGCTTTCTCCAGCGCACACCATTGCAGAGGCCTCAGGAGAAAGAAGTTAACTTGGGAGAGCTCCCTGGGCCGTTTCCGTACAAGGTCAAGATTGAAAACAGATCCAGCTAACCTCAATACGGAATTAGTTGAAGGATGAAAGGAGTTAAAAAAAAATACTGCGTGAGCTCTTTCAGAAACATTTAATGCAAATGTTAGAAACAGTTCAGATTGCATCGGACAAAGTTTGCAAAATGCATGATCATTCTAGTTTAAACCAGATTTCTATGTGCTTCCTGAGAATGTTAATATTTCCAAGACAAGATCATAAAACTAATGACCTGTGATTTGGCTCCTGGATGTGGATAGAGGCTTTGGACCTGCTCAAGGTTGGAAAACAATGTTAGAATTAGTAGCCAACTTTTAGAAATTAGGACACTTCATGAAAACAACAATAACCACCACTTGATCTCCATCTTCTCTAAAAACTTGAAAGAGGAGACCGAATGTGCATTCCTGCTTGGTAGACAGCCAGGGCACAATAGCAGCTGCCCCAAGGGAGTTGTGCGGCTGTGTGCAATCTTTTGTCACGCCCCATCCACTTTGGCCATCAGGGGTCGTTGTTTGAGGACTGCATCATTTGCATTCACAATGGCTGCCTTAAATTCATGGAATAGTAGAGGAACTCTGAAACTCCGACATGGGCTATTCTCACAGTATGTACTTGTCCTTCAGTATCCGTGCAGTGTTGGTTCCAGGACCTCCGGAGAAAACCAATCTGCGGATGCTCAAGTCCCGTATATAAAATAACATAGTATTTATTGAATTGACCTATACATATTCTTTATATACTTTAAAATCTTTAGACCACTTATACCTAAAGTGGTGTAACTGTCATGCAAATAGGCAGATTGGTGTTGTTTAGGGAATAATGACTACAATCTGCATATTCAGTACAGATGGAATTTCTCTCAAATATTTTCCCTCCTGAGTTTTGTTGAATCCACAGGTACAGAAAGGGCAGATGTCTGCCAACTTAATACAGAATAGAAAACTAGATCATTAATCATTTTCATTGGCTGCTGTCACATCAGTTGCTTAATTTAAGTAATTTACAGCACTTTCCACTAAGGAGAAGTAAAGAAAACTGTAGGCATGTTGGTCTCTCTATCCACCTAACTGACTATTCATATTGACTTATTTTTTTTATTTTTTTAGAAAGAGAGAATTGACACGCCAGGGTCTGGGCTTGCACCACCTAGTGGCATGTGAGACATTGCGCTTGCCTCACTTTTGTGCATCTGGCTTACATGGGATCTGGAGAGTCGAACATGGGTCCTTAGGCTTTGCAGGCAAGTGCCTTAACTGCTAAGCCATCTCTCCAGCCCCTCATATTGACTTCTAAGAGTCAGTCACCTGTACTAATTTGCTTACTACAGGGTAGGCACTGTACCTAAGTTTAGCATTTATTAAAGATGAAAACATGTTTGCAATATGAAATTGCTCCTTTATTTTTACATAAAGAATGATATCTCAGTTGAATTTTTGTTACTGAAGACACAGATCATCTTCAATGTTTTTCCAGAGTTAATATTTAGATTTCAGCATTGTCAATTCTAACAAAGCCATTAGGGTAGTTTGAATATAAAAACATCTCCCAGGGCTGGAGAGATGGCTTAGAGGATAAGGTGTTGGCCTGCAAAGCCAAAGGATCCCAGTTTGACATTTCAGGACCCACATAAGCCAGATGCACAACGGGGCGCATGCATCTGGAGTTCGTTTGCAGTGGCTGGAGGCTCTAGCATGCCCATTCTCTCCCCCACCCTTGCCTCTTTCTCTCTCTCAAATAAATAAATAAATAAATAAAATGTATTTTTAAAACATCTCCCATAGCTTCATGCATTTGTAACTCTTCCTCATACTTGAATCCCAGATTCTGGAACCTTTGGGAGGTGGAGCCTTGCTAGAGGAGGTGTGTCACTAAAGCTGGGCCCTTGGGACTCTGTAGTCCAGCCCCCTTGCCGGTGCTGGGAAGCTCACAGTTGTTGTTACCTCCCAGCTGATGTGCCAAGACATGATGCCAGCCTCTGCTCTGCCATGCTTTCCCTGCCGTGAGAAAAAGCCCTCCAAGACTGTGAGCCAAAATAAATCTCTACCTCCCAGTAGCTGCTTCTGGCCAGAGGTTTTTGTCCCAAGCAATTAGAAAGTAACTGCTACATCCACTTTACATAAAGACATAGTATAAAATGCAGAACTATGTATAAAGCCAGAAAGTGTTGGAAATTCTCTCTTAACTCCAAGCCAAAACTCATTTAACAATTTCATTGATGGAATTCACCAGCAATTTTTAAAATCGACCATTCTAGCATCATCCAATCCAGAGACAGACTCTGGTGCTTTGATACTTGGGTGCCGAGGCACGATGACAGGAAATTGTTTTCCATAGTTTAAACCGTTGTGTTTCTCTAAGAGCAAAACAGTTTATATGTATGGTACAAACTCTGTAACTCATAACATACAATAATCTTGAATCTTCGATGAGGTGTTTTAGGTAGTGTGGATTGAAAGTACATGCTTCAATGACAAGCACAGTGAGAAATGCACATGTTGTGTGTTCAGAACCAAGGCTGCAGAGAAGTCATGTGACCCAATGGAGGAAAATGCTGCCAGTGACACCTGGGATTCATTATGCATTTTAACTTTGAATGAATTTTTGATCATCACACATTAAGAAACCTTTTATGTTGCCAAATTTTTCAAGCCTCTGACACTCAGTTACATGACCAACATGGTGTCATGACCCACAGTTTAAGACACTGAACTTTCCAGTAACTATCCAGTCATTATGATCTCCCCAGGAAAACCTAGGTTTAGGCAGATCAATGAATCACCCAAAATCATGTGACTGGCAAATAACAAACTCTACCTTCATTCAATTCTGTCTGATTACAGAGTGTATGCAAGAGTTAACCAGGGCCTGGAGAAAGGCTGAGCAGTTACGGCGCTTGCCTGTCAAGCCTAAGAACTCATGTTCGAATTTCCAGGTCCCACGTAAGCATAGTGACACAAGTGCACAATGTCGCCCATGTGCACAAGAAGGCACATGTTCTGGAGTGTTTTTGCAGCAGCTGAAGGCCCTTGCACACCTATTCTCTCTCTCTCTTTCTCTCTCTCTCAAATAAATTTAAAAAAATTAACAAGAAGGGGGGCTGGAGAGATGGCTTAGCAGTTAAAGCATTTGCCTGCAAAGCATAAAGACCCAGGTTCTATCCCCCAGTATTTCACGTAAGCCAAATGCACAAGGTGGCACATGCATCTGGAGTGTGTGTGTGTAGTGGCTGGAGGCCATGGCATGCCTCTCTCTATCTATCTACCTCTGTCTCTCTCTCTCAAATAAATTAATAAGTAAAATACAAAAAAAAAGTTAACCAGAAGAAAAAGTAAAAAAAAAAAAAAAAGAAAAGCAAATTTAAAAAGAGGTAGGGGTGAGTCTTTAGTGTGCAAAGAACAATGGGTTCAGTCTTCAGCAGCAGAAGAGAGAAGGAGGGAAGAAAGAAGGAAGGAAGGGGACGGAGCGAGGGCTGGCAGAGACATCTGTGGGTACAAGAGAGTGTGATGCTTTGGGAAAAGTGAAAGGACTTGACATGAGCAAAGAAAGGCTTAATTGGCCAAAACCATGGTGGAGCAAGACTGTGAAATAGCAGCAGTTGTTCTTAGCGGGTGTTTACTTTCTCCTTTGTCCTTCCTGCACTTGAACAGCTCAGTGCTCCCGACGATCGCCTGGGGAGGCGGTGGTGTGTCTGGTCAGATGGAACCTTTGACCAAGCAAACCCATGAAAATGCTCCCGAGGGCCCTTTGGCACCAGTTTCAAGGAAGACGATGACCTCTACTCGGGACTGATACAGAAAGGAGGCTCGTTTCAGTGTTGCTTATCGTAGCAATGCTAGTCATGCAGGCCCATCAATCAGGGATTTATGAAATAAATAGTAACAAATTATTAAACTTATATACTATAAATGATTATAGCCGGGCATGGTGGCTCACATCTTTAATCCCAGCATTTAGGAGGCAGAGGTAGAAGGATCACCATGAGTTCGAGGCCACCCTGAAACTACATAGTTAATTCCAAGTCAGCCTGGATCAGAGTGAGACCCTACCTCAAAATACAAAAACAAAAAAAAAAAAATGATTATAGTTCTATGCTAATACACAATGACTATAATAGTAAAAGAGGAGAAATGCAAGTTTCTAATTGGTACATTATTAAGAAATCCAGTCTAGGGCTGGAGAGATGTCTTAGTGGTAAAGGCACTTACCTGCAAAGCCTAAGGACCCAGGTTCGATTCTCCAAGTCCCATGTTAGCCAGATGCACATCGGGTCTCATGCATCTGGAGTTTGTTTGCAGTGGCTAGAGGCCCAGGTGCACCTATTCTCTCTCTGTCTTTCTCTCCCTCCATCCCTCTGTCTCTAATAAATAAATAAAAACGATTTAAACCAGGCATGATGGCACAGGCCTTTAATCCCAGCACTCAGGAGGCAGAGGTAGGATGATCTCCATGAGGTCAAGGCCACCCTGAGAATACACAGTTAATTCCAGGTCAGCCTAGGCCAGAGTGAGACCCTACCTCTTAAAACAAAAAACAAAAAAGCAAAAAAAAAATTTTTTTTTTTAATTAAAAAGAAAAGAAACCCAGGCTTGGCTAATTAAACCTGAAAAACCCACAAACCCAGATGCTAAGACAGATGGCTGGAGTTCATTTGCAGTGGTTAGGAGCTTGCTCTCTCTCCTCAATCTCCTGGCAACACAAGTTGAACTCCCAGTACCCACATAAATCCAGAAACATAAATTTTCACAGTGTTGCATGAGACTATGGTGTTTGTTCACAGCCTTTGGTTGATATGACAATGACTAGAGGGCCTTGGATTTTCAATAATTTGCATGATCTCTAACTCTACTTTTTTAAATTTAAAAAATTTTTAAAAACAAAAAAGTCAAGTAAGCGTAAGCCTGGCACCTGGGAGGTGGTGGCAAGAGAATTTCAAGGTCATCTCAGCACTTTAAGCCAGCCTGACTGCATGAGACCCTGTCTAAAAAAATATGGGCTGGGAGCTGGAGAGATGGCTTAGCAGCTAAGGCGCCTGCCTGCTAAGCCTAAGAACACCTGTTTGATTCTTCAGGTCCCATGTTTAGCCAGATGCAGTGACACAAGGGCGCAATGCCACACTTGCCCACAAGGGGGCGCACACACCTGGAGTTTGTTCACAGTGGCTGAGACTAGTGTGTGTGTATGTGTGTGTATGGGCTGGGAAGATGGCTCAGCGGTAAAGGAGCTTGCTTTCAAGGCCTGACAACACAAGTTCAATTCCCCAGTACCCACATAAATCCAGATACATAAAGTGTTGCATGTGTATGGTGTTTGTTTGCAATGACTAGAGGCCCTGGAGCACCCATGCATGTTCTCTGTCTCATAAATAAAATATTTTTAAAAACAAAAATCAGTAAGGTAAGCCTGGCATGGTGGTGCACGCCTTTTATCTCAGCACTCAGAAGGCAGAGGTAGTAGGATCGCTGTCAGTTCGAGGCCACCCTGAGACTAGTGAATTCCAGGTCAACTTGGGCTAGGGTGAAACCTTAAAAAAAAAAAAAAAAAAAAAAAAATCAGGAAGGTGAAATATGACCATGAAAGAGTGGTGACGAGGATCAGAAACGGAGTCCCTGAGCATCCTCTGTGTCACATTAGCATGTTTTCCAACATTCCAAGAAATAACCTGCCTATAAAAATGACAACCATTTCTTTCAGCAGGCATCAAAAGACCTTATTAAGACTCAAGCCAAAATCTTCATGTAATGAAGATTTATTCTTATGTAAATGGCTACAATACAATCTATTTTGCTGTGCTTAGGTTGCCAAGGCAACAAAATATAGAGTGGCGTTTTTTTCTTTTTTAAAAAAGTAAACATTTTTATTGGACTAGAGAGATGGCTTAGCCATTAAGGTGCTTGCCTGCAAAGCCTAAGGACCCATGATTGATTCTTCAGAACCCACGTTAGCCAGACGCACAAAGGTGAGGCAGGCACAAGGTCGCATATGCCCACTAGGTGACACAAGCATCTGGAGTTCAAATGCAGTGGCTGAGGCCCTGGGTGCCAATTCTTTCTCTCTCTCTCTCTCTCTCTCTCTCTCTTGCTTTCTCTAAAATAAAAAATTAATTAATTAAATTTAAAAGGTTTTTTTTTTAATTTATTTATTTATTTTTTGGTTTATGTCGGTAAGGTCTCACTCTGACCCAGGCTGACCTGGAATTAACTATGTGCTGAGATTAAAGGCGTGCGCCACGATGCCTGGCTTTACAAAAGATATTTTTATTAACTTATTTGAGAGAGAGAGAGAAGGGGCACACCAGGGCCTCCAGCCACTGCAAACAAACTCCAGAAGTATGCAACACCTTGCGCATCTGGTTTATGTGGGTCCTGGGGACTCGAACCTGGGTCCTTTGGCTTATTAGCTGTTCTACACCCAACATCCCCCAGCAAGCTATACCACTGCCTCTCCCAGCTTCGTTCAGAGCTGGCTCATTTGGGGACCCATGTGCTCCTGACAACAAATGGTGATTTCAAAGCAAGGCATGGGGTACCTTACCCCTGGAGAGGAAAGACTATGGCTTGAAACCTCCAGGCAAGCCCAACCCATCTCACTGGACATTCTCACCGTCCTAATGCTGTGTGCACTTGTCCTTCCTGGGGGGATGAGAGTGAACATCTGCTCCATCCAGATGGGGTACCAAAGACAGACTAAGCCTATTCTGCCCAAGTCCAACCTGGAAAGCCAATGAGCTTAACAGGCTTACTTGCAGAGCATGGGTGACGACGTATTTGTAGGCATGTGGGCGACCCCAAAGCAGCGGCTTCACCCAAAGTCTTACGCCAACATGGACAATGACCTTCCCACAGCTGCAGAGATGGACTCCCTCCTTCAGTTAATCTCCACACCCCCTACCACCATGAGTGTACCTTGGGCAGAATTACATACAGCTGGCAGAGAGTAGGATCCACCGGGATTGTTGGTGAGGGTCTGATGCCCTTCCCCTCCCCTTCCTATGACTGAACACCGACTACCATCTTCAGGGTCTCTGGTGAGTGGTCACACCTTCTAATGAAGGTGGTAATTAAGCTGTTACACTTGGAGGCAGCACCCTGCAACACCTGTACCAGTCCATTGTAAGACAAACGAACCAATCAACACCACACACACACACACACACACACACACAAGTAACTTGCGACATCTCCTTTTTTCCTGGTTTAACATTGTGTTTTCTCCAAGACTGCCATAACAACCACAATTTGGAGGTTTTAAAACAACAATCATTTATTTTCTCTCAATTCTCAAGGGGAGAATCCTTCCTGAGTTCTTTCAGATTCCAGCTTTTCTTGACTTCCAGGAGAATCATTCCAGCTTCTGCCTCCCCTTCTCTTCTGAGGACACCAATCCTTAAAGGATTAGCACCCAAAGTCCAAAATGATCTCATCTAATTATATTTGAAAATATATTATCTGAAGCAAGAAGCTGGCCTGGGGATATACAGTGAGACTGTGTGTCAAGAGGGAAAGGAAGAGGGGAAGGGAAAGGAGAAAGAAAGAGACAGAACAGGGCTGGAGAGATGGCTTAGCGGTTAAAGCACATGCCTGTGAAGCCTAAGGACCCTGTTTTGATTCTCCAGGTCCCATGTAAACCAGATGCACCAGGGGGCACATGCGTCTGGAGTTCGTTTGCAATGGCTGGAGGCCCTGGCACACCCATTCTCACTCTCCCTGTCTCTCTTTCCCTTTCTTTGTCTCTAATAAATAAATAAAGAAATAAAAATAAAATCTTTAAAAGAAAAGAGATAGGAACAAAGGAAGGGAGGGAGAAAGGAAGAAAAGAAAAAAATACATTTAAAAGTAAGATCACATTCATTTATTCATAGATACTGGGGGTTAAGGCTTACACATTTTTCTTGGGGTCCCAAATGAAACAACTACAATGTTATGCCAGTATATTATTATATAAATTAAAATATATATTATACATATATATAATTTTCTTTCAGGTTAGAAGATAATTTAGCCAACATACAAATCATTTTATAAGCATTACTTCAAAAAGATACAAAATATCTTTCTTTCACTCCATTTACTCCTCCTCCCTTCAGCCACCCAGACATCCACTTTCTTTCATTCTTCCTTCTATAAAGAGGAGCATGTCAAACTTTCTGCCAGTGGATAAAGTGACAACTTCCACAAGTGAGAAAGAATCGCAGCTCATAGACAGTCTCTAGCATGACCTGTGTGACTACTTTTTGAGACCGTTCAGCTAGATTTACTATGTTGTAATACCAATGTGATCAGCAAACCTGAGACCAGGTTACTTTAAAAGCATGGGGATGGGGGCAGGAGAGATGGCTTAGCGGTTAAGACTCCTGCCTGCTAAGCCTAAGAACCCGGTTCCAATCTCCAGGTCCCATGTTTAGCTAGATGCAAAGTGACGCAAGGGCGCAATGCCGCACTTGACCACAAGGGGGCACAAGCATCTAGATTTCGGTCGCAGCAGCTGAGAGACTGCTGGCATGCCCAATTCTCTGTCTCCCTCGCTGTCTCTCTCTGTGTCTCTCTCCAAAAAAAATTTTAAAGCATGGGGATGGGCCTGGAGAGATGGCTTAGAGGTTAAGCACTTGCCTGTGAAGCCTAAAGACCCTGTTTTGAGTATCGATTCCCCAGGACCCACGTAAGCCAGATGCACAAGGGGGCACATGCATCTGGAGTTCGTTTGCAGTGGCTGGAAGCCCTGGCATGCCCTTTCTCTCTCTCTCTCACTCTGCCTCTTTCGCTCTTTGTCTGTCTGTAGCTCTCAAATAAATAAATAAAAATAAACAAAAAATTTTAAAAACACAGGGATGGAGAGATGGCTTAGCAATTAAGGTGCTTGCCAGCAAAACCAAAGGACCCAGGTTCTATTCCTCAGTGCCCACATAAAGCTAGATGCACAAGGTGGTGCATGTGTAAGGAATTCATTTGCAGTGGCTGGAGGCCCTGGCATACCCATTCTCTCCCTTTCTTTCTCTCTCTCTCTCTCTCTCTCTCTCTCTCTCTGCCTTTCTTTCTCTGTCAAATAAATAAATAGGCTGAGGGATGGCTTAGCAGTTAAGGAGCTAGCCTGCAAAGCCTAAGAACCCAGGTTTGATTCCCCAGGACCCACATAAGCCACATGTACAAGGGGGCGCATGCATCTGGAGTTTGATTGCAGTGGCTGGAGGCCCTGGTGTGCCCATTCTCTCTCTCTTATAAATAAATAAATGAACAAATATAAAAATAAATAAAATTTGTTTTAAAATTTTTTAAACAAAAAATATTCCTCTTGAAATTCAATTTGACTCACTTTTGTCAATTTTGATATAAATATGCTAGCTTCATAAGAAGATCTTTAAACTTATTTCTTTTTCTATGATCTGGAATCTTTTAAATAATTAGTCAGTCTTTACAAAAGATTTTTAAAAATAAAGGCTGAAGAGATGGCTTAGCAGTTAAGGCACTTGCCTGAGAAGGACCTATGTTCTACTCTCCAGATCCCATGTTAGCCAGACACACAAAGGTGAGCCAAGCACAAGGTCGCACATGCCCACAAAGTGGCCCAAGTGTCTGAAGTTCAACTGCAATGGCTGAGGTCCTGGCATGCCAATTTTCTCTCTCCCTCAGTCTACCTCTCTCTTCTCTCTCCTTTGTTCTCATTCTCTCTAAAAAAAAAAAAAAAAAAAAGAAAAAGAAAAAGAAAATAAAAGAAATACAAGGGAGATAGTTCAGTAGGCAAAGTGCTGTTTAAGCTAGATTCTCATAATAATACTGTTTTTTCGAGCTTTCTATTATGAAAATTGCTCAAATATACTATAGAATTGAAAGAATTTACTAATGAATCCTCAAATTGCACTACTTGAGTTGTCCATTAATTGTTCAATAATTCTACTGTTATTGTTTTCTTCTATAATTATGCCTCCATCTATCCTGTCTTCTTGAATTTTCCACCTTCTGCTTGCTCCTCCTAGGCATGTCAGCACACACATCATCATTAGACCAGAGCAGCACTCAAGCTCTTCAGAGGCAGACAGATACCTAAAGTGAGGCTATGGGAAGCAAGTCAGCTGGCTGAGCATGCCCCCTGTCTCTGCCACTTAATATTAAGCCAGGCACTCCATTTACCATAGGGAAAAGTAGCCAGAGTGGTGGGAGGGATGGGTCTTCACAGGGAGCCAGGAAGTCAGGAATGGATTTCTTTGGTTTTTTTTTTTTTAATTATTTATTTATTTGAGAGAGAGAGAATGGGCCCGCCAGGGCTTCTAGCCGTAGCAAATGAACTCCAGATGCATGCGCCACCTTGTGCATCTAGCTTACGTGGGTCCTGGGGAATCAAACCTGGGTCCTTTGCCTTTGCAGGCTAGTGCCTTAATTGCTAAGCCATCTCTCCAGCCCAGGAATGGATTTCTTTACAAAGGACACACTGAATGGTGTCACAGATGGTCATCTTCAGGAGCATGCCAGGAACAAACGATAGTTTTCTGTCACATTTCCCACCATGTGGCTTCGTGTTTCACAATTCCCTATGGCTGTGCCCATCTCTGTTTCTCTTTGCTTCCATTCTTTGTTGAAAACAATATTTATTGATTGATTGATTGATTGATTGATTGATTGATTTAAGAGAGAAAGAGGCAGAAAGAAAGAGAAAATGGGTGTGCCAGGGCCTCCAGCTGCTGCAAAAGAACTGCAGATGCATGTGCCACCTTGTGCATCTGGCTTACATAGATCCCAGGGAATTGAACCTGGGCCCTTTGGCCTTGCAGGCAAGCGCCTTACCTTCTAAGCCATCTCTCCAGCCCTGCTTCCCTTCTTTCTTACTCCAAATGGACATTCTCCATGCAAGGAGGCATGGCAATTTACAGTGCTGGACCCAGATTCCAAAAGCTCCCTGATCAAAACAAAAAAGAATTCATTCTAGCCCATGGCTGCAACATTGCAGAAAAAGATGAAAATGAGATAGATAGCTCTTCAGGAACTAGTCAGTGAAACTCAAGGGTGAATAATTGGCCTAATATGTTTCAGCTGTGCTCAGAAAGATAAAAATCATTACAGCAAGAAATTAGGGGCACTGGGCCTCAGTAGGACCACAAAGGAAATCCACTGTTCTAACTCATTTATCTCCCTTTCAACTCAAGACCCATTCCATCCATAAACTTTGATTTAAAATAAAATGAGGGCCAGGCATGGTGGCACATGCCTTTAATCCCAGTACTCAGGAGGCAGAGGTAGGAGGATCACCATGAGTTCAAGGCCTCACTGAGACTACATAGTGAATTCCAGACCAGCCTGGGCTAGAGTGAGATACTACCTCCAAAAAAAAAAAAAAGAATGAAAAGAAATGAAAAGGGAACTCCTGTTGATGATATAGAAAGAAAATATCGGGCTGGAGAGATGGCTTAGCAGTTAAGGTGCCTGCCTCCTAAGCCTTAGATGGCTGGTTCCAATCTCCAGGTCCCATGTTTAGCCAGATGCAAAGTGACGCAAGGGTGCAATGCCGCACTTGACCACAAGGGGGCGCACGCATCTGGATTTCGTTCACAGCAGCTGAGAGACTGCTGGCGCGCCCATCTCTATCTGTCTTCCTCTCTCTCTCTCTCTCTGTCTCTCTCTTTCTCTCAAAAAAAAAAAAAAAAAAGAAAATATCTCTTGGGATGGGGGGAGATTGCTCAGTGGTTAAAGTTACTTGCTTGCAAATCCTGCCTGCCTGCCTGCGTTCAGTTTCCCAGTACTCACATAAAGCTAGATGCACAGAGTAGTGCATGTGTCTGGAGCACATTTGCAGCAGCAAGAGACTGCTGTGTCCACACTCTTTCTCTCAAATAATTTTTTTAATTAAAAAAGAAAATTTCTTTTATGTATACTCTTTTAAAATTGTGACACTTTAGGGGCAGTGATTTTTATTTAAGAATTTGTTTACATTGAGTGATCACTGAAAATTAATATGACCTTATATCGAGAAATATTCATAGTTTTGTTTTGGTTTGGTTTTTTTTTTTTTTTTTTTGGCTTTTTTGAGGTAAGGTTTCACTCTAGGTATTTAGTCTCAGGGTGGCCTCGAACTCACAGCAATCCTCCTACCGGTGCCTCCCGAGTGCTGGGATTAAAGGTGTGCATCACCACACCCAGACATTCATAGTTTTTACTAAAATTGATCAGGAGAATTTTTGTTTGTTTTTGAGCCAGAGTCCTACTCTCTAGCTCAGGCTGATCTGGAATTCACTTTGTATGCAGCCCTAGGCTAACCTTGAACTCACAGCAATCCTACCTCAGCCACTCAGCATGAGCCACTAAGCCCACCTTGATCATGAATGTTTTTACTCTTAATTTTTGTTGAGTAAAATAAAAACTTTAAAGGTGAATTCAAAAGACCAAGGGAAGTTGGTGTTGAGGGGAGAGTAAACTGTTTAACCTCTGTCTCACCTGCTATAGCAGGTTTATTTAAACATTCCGCCCACATTGATGTGATTCACTCCAAGAATGTGACCCAGGTTATATATAATTAGATATAATTTATTTATAAATCTGAAGAACTTTGGCTGCTTATATAACAAACGTTAAGAGAATAAACTGAATGTATAAGACTTTAGTCAAACAGTCTCAACATATAAAATTAAAATCAAAATTGAGAGGCAATTCCAACCCTTAACATTGACTTTATTCAACAATCAAATATTTGACCAGTACTCAAATAAGGAGATATTATAACAGATAACACAGCTCTGGTATCTCTTATGTCAAAGTCTCGCCTGTTTTCCCAGCTTCAATTTCAAGAATCAATCCATTCCATCAAAATAAAAATAAACCTTTTTTTAAAAAAAAAAAAACACATTTTCTTCTGCACAAACCATAATCTTGTGTTAGAAGAGCTAAAATTCTCAGACTGCTTATCTTTTTTTTCTTTCTTTTCTTTTTTTTCTTTCTTTCCTTTTTTTTAAGATTTATTTTATTTTATTTTATTTTAGCACATGGTTTTAAAAATCTCAAATACGCTGACGTTTTGGAAGTACCAGAACTCAATCCCCTAAGGAACTGGAATCAAATGGTTTCCTCTAAGATCTATTCAGTTTATTTGAGAGAGTAGATTCTGCAAATGCTCTTAGGGTTGACAATGGGATGCCAGAATGCTCCACGGCCCTGTGATATGACACTGTCTTAGACTCTTCCAACGCGCCCTCCACTCCTGCTTTGCATCAGCATTTCTGCTCTGGGAAATCTTCTTTACCAGTCCTGAAAGCCGACCAAATGAGGCAACCCCACTGGCTCCCCTGGGGGAGAAGATAGTGGAGCTGGGCAGTTGAAGCATAACAGGAAAACAGACCCTCTGGGTTCCTGTACCAGGAAACAGCTCCTCCTGCCAAGATTGTAACTGCAAGGCCAAGACCCCAATCATATGGAGTCTGACACTCTGCATTTCATTCCACAGCTACCAGAGGAGGAATATGGCTTTGCAAAAAGCCATGGTGTCTGAAGTACATCCTGTTCAGCAGAGAGCCCCAGCAAACACAGGGACCTTTGTCCCTGACTGTGTCCTACGGTGGACAAAGACTTTTAGTCATGATTCGCTTCTCATTTTAGACAAGCAAATCATTCCTTTTATTAAAAGAGGAGAAAAATAAATGCAAGACGTTAGAAATTGGAACCACTGAGCAAGAATATAGGGCAATCCAGTCCACTGAATATTCTGATGCTGAGAGAAGAGACTAATGAACTCTATGAGGGCCCATAGGGTGGAAAGCTGAAACAGTAGAAGATGAATGCCAAATATCTGTAATTGGTCTTCATTGGGTCCTCCTATGCCTCACTCGGTCCCATAACAGTTCTACCATAAACAGCCAGGGACTGGGTTACAGAGATGGCTTGGCGGTTAAGGCGCTTGCCTGTGAAGCCTAGGGAACCAGGTTCGATTCCCCAGGACCCACATAAGCCAGAGGCAAAAGGTGGCGCATGCATCTGGAGTTCGTTTGCAGAGGCTAGAGGCCCTGGTGCACCCATTCTCTCTCTACTACGTCTATCTATATATCTTCCCCTTTATAGTTCTCTCTCTCTCTCTCTCTCTCAAATAAATAAATTAAATTAAATTAAACAGGCAGAGATAGGGCCACACTTCACTCAGCATGCATAGAGTAACTTCCTCTATTCCAGCTCCCTTAATCCCCTTCAATGCCCTTTGGATTGTAGGTGAGTGTGTGTATGTATGCATGTATGTATGTGTGACTTTTAATTCCTTTGTTTTGGCCTATCCTTTCCATGTTAATTCTTTAAAATAAAAAAAAAAAACATTTATTTATTTATTTATTTATTTATTTATTTATTTATTTATTTGAGAGAGAGAAAGAGGCAGAGAGAAAGATTGAAAATGGGCACTCCAGGGCCTCCAGCCACTGCAAACAAACTCCAGACATGTGCGCCCACTTGTTCATCTGGCTTACGTGGGTCCTGGAGAATCGAACCGGGGTCCTTCGGCTTTGCAGGCAAACACCTTAACCGCTAAGCCATCTCTCTCCATGTTAATTCTTTTTCTGGCTTCTAACCCAGTCACTGTTCTCTTTTAGGGGGGTTGGTAAACACTTATGTCCCTCTGGAAGTGTTTTGTCACAAAAGGATTTGGGGAGCCACTTAGTACCTCAGCCCAGCAGGTCACTCAGGAGTGGACAGCCCAGCCTTTCAGACCTACTCTTTGGTAGCAGAGCATGCCTCACACGGACAGTTCCCTCCTGTTTTAATTATTCCTTTGGTGTGTGTGAATGTGTATGTATATCTGCTCATGTGTGAATGTAGATGTGTACCTACCAGGGCATACACACATGTAATAAAATAATGTAGTATTTACATGTAACCTACATATAGCCCCATACTTCAAGACATTTCTGGATGATGTAGAATACCTAGTTTACCGTCAATGGTACATTTGTTAAACTATATTGTGGGAATGATGACAAGTATTTAGTACACAAGCACTTTTTTTTTTTTTTTTTTGGCGTTTTGCTTTTTTGAGGTAGGATCTTTCTGTAGCCCAGGCTGACCTGGAATTCACTATGTACTCTCAGGGTGGCCTCAGACTCTCCGTTATCCTCCTACCTCTGCCTTCCGAGTGCTGGGATTAAAGGCATGCTCCACCATGCCTGGCACAAGCAATTAAAAAAAATTTTATCTATTTATTTATTTGATATAGACAGAGAGAGAAAGAGGCAGAGAGAGAGAGAGAGAGAGAGAGAATGGGCATGCCAGGGCCTCTGGCTGCTGCAAATGAACTCCAGACACATGCACCTCCTTGTGCGTCTGGCTTATGTGGGTCCTGGAGGAATCAAACTTCCGTCCATTGACTTTGAAGGCAAGTGCCTTAACTACCAAGCCATCTCTCCAGCCCACAAGCAAATTTTTTTTTAATGTGTTTGATCCACAGGTGCGGAACGTGTGCAGATGAACAGTCCACCATACAGGGAGGATCAAGGGTTTCTCAAAGGCTCTTGAGATGAATTCCTAGATCTACAACATACCTTTCCATTCAAACCAAATTAATCCTCTCCACATCTGTCTTCACTGACAAAAAAAAAAGTAATAATAATAGTTTAAACCTTTTTAATATGATCCTTACAGAATCCTTCTGTCCTCTTCATTATTTTAACTGCCACTCTCAACTCTCTAAAGTTTGTGACTTTAACTTAGACAGGTGAAATGCATAATTGGTACCATTTGCAGAGCACAGCGGCTAGAAATGGTGCAACTGGAAGCAATCACATCGTAAGCTTCTCAAAGGGAGAGGCACGTGTGTTCCGCTTTGAATTTCCACAGTGTCCTACCATGGTACTTTGATCAAAGCAGACACACAATGCATATTTAGGAGGGAAAGTAGGATAATCGGTATCTAGGGTCTGCTTCCAATTTTTAAAATATCTGTAATATATATGAAGTGCATGTATTTGGAAAATAGTTGGAGGGAGTTAGTGGTACTTTTTTCCAATGGATTCGCTCTTTTACAAGCAGCTTTTTTGAATTATAAATCACATGCCATGCAATCCACCCATAGGAAGTATACAATGAATGGTTTTAGTAAATTCACAGTCCTGCAACCATCACTACAATCAATTTTAGAACACTTGCGCTAAAAGGAAACCCTGCCCCCATATTCATTGTTACTTGTTCCTTTTCCTCCCCAGTACCCCTCAAGACTTGAGCAAACACTATTTTATGTTTCTATGAATTTACTTATTCTGAAAATCCATATAATATGAGCTCTGATGTCTCAGGCTTCTTTTCACTTCCCATAATCCTTTGAAGATCAACAAAACATTGGGATCATGTATCACCACTTCATTCATTTTACTAGGAAATAATATTTCATCGTATGGATATAAAGCGTCTTAGTTATCCATTCATCAGTTGATGGACACTCAGGTTATTTTCAGTCTTGGCTATTATGAATGATGCTGCTATGCACACTTGCTTGTGTGCGGACATATATTTCAAATCATACGTTCAAGGGTAGAATTGCTAGAGCTTATGGTAACTTGACTTTTAACCTTCTGAGGGAGGAACTAACAAACTGTTTTCCAAATTGGCAGCACCATTTTCCATGGCCACAAACTCCAGTTCCCTCCCTCTTTCCTCTTTTCAAGCATCTATGTTTTTATTCCAACTTGCCTCCAAGGCAGGATGTGGCTGGTCAAAAGAAGAAACAAAGGAGAGTTCCTGACTTTCAAATCCAAAGCCTTTGGGGACAAAGGGGATTAGAGAGGGGACTTCCCCTCCCTCCACAGTCACCCAGATCCTGAAAACAAAAAGAAGAGCTCCTCCAGGGCTGGGAAGAGAATTAGAGGCAGAAAGAGGAGATGAGAGAGCAGCTGTTCAGCGGGTCAGAAAGATGGTTTGTTGGGTAGACAGCAAGCATTAGGAAAACTGCCATGTGGAGAATGGATGGCCTGGATGGAAAAGTGCATGGATATTTCCTCACCCCAACATGCCAAGAAGGAGCCACTGGTTTGGCTGTACTCCAAGATAACACAGAATTAGATAATCCTGGTGTTAACGATCCAGTCAGGACAACCAGTGTGTCCATGTGTCCCAATGAAGCAAAATAGGATCCAGAAGACCCAGGTTGACAAGTACAGGGACATCTCAGAGAGTATTAGAGAGGGGAAGGACCTGAGACCTGCCACTTAACACCTGGGGACTACACTAGCCTCTGAGAATTTAGATTTAATTTAAGGGGGAAGAACTGGTGAGTGAACCCCCAAAGTGATTAAAAATCCTTATCTGGGGCTGGAGAGATGGCTTAGCGGTTAAGGCGCCTGCCTGCTAAGCCGAAGAACCCGGTTCCAATCTCCAGGTCCCACGTTTAGCCAGATGCAAAGTGATGCAAGGGCGCAATGCCTCACTTGTCCACAAGGGGGCGCACGCATCTGGATTTCGTTCACAGCAGCTGAGAGACTGACTGCTGGCGCGCCGATCTCTATCTGTCTCCCTCTCCCTCTCTCTCTGTCTGTCTCTCTCTGTCTCTCTCCAAAAATAAATAAAATTTTTAAAAAATTTAAAAATCATTATCTGCCAGTTTCTAGCAAAATATAGGCTCAAATGTAAAATCATGTTCTGGCAAGGTCAAATCTTTATTTATTTGTCCATTTATTTATTCATTTATACATTTTTGGAGAGAGACAGAAAGAGAGGGAGAGGAAGACAGAGAATAGGTGCACCAACAGCATCTCAGCTGCTGTGAACGAACTCCAGATATGTGCGCCCCTTGTGGGCAAGTGTGGCATTGTGCCCTTGCGTCACTTTGCATCTGGCTAAACCTGGGGGACCTGAAGATTGGAACTGGCATTCTTCAGCTTAGCAGGCAGGCACCTCAACTGCTAAGCCATCTCTCCAGCCCTATTTATTTATTTTTGAGAGAGAGAGAGTGAGAGAAAGGCAGAGAGAAAGAGAATGGGCACACCAGGGCCTTTCAGCCATTGTGAATGAACCCCAGACACATGAGCTCCCTTTTGCACATATGCGACATGGCACGTTTGCATCATTATGTCTGGCTACATGGGACCTGAAGAGTCAAACATGCATTCTTAGTCTTCACAGGCAAGCACCTTAACCTCTAAGCCATCTCTCCAGCCCAAGATAGTCTTATTTTTGAAGTGTGCATACAGACCAGTACTCACCACATAGGATTCAAAATAAGACTAAAGAAATCAAATGCCCAACAAAAATATATCAAAAGACGCACCCACTGCTGAAAACACTGTGTCCAGCAAAACTGAGGAATCGGAATGCCAAACTAGTGGTAGAGTAGCCAATGGGAGCTACCATTGCAGAGAGCAAGTTGTTGTCATCTGGCAAAATCGAACAGTTACGTATCCTGCTGAGGCAGGGTGTACAGGCACAGGGCAAACTGCAAGGCAGCTAGAGGCTGACGCGACTGAAGGGCTTTATTACAGGAAACCACAACCCTCAAGCCAGCTGTGATACAGGAATTGGGGTCTTCTTGTCAATGCACCAATATGATATTGATGCAGGATTTGGGAGTCCAGGAGAGGGTTCCCCAGAATTTATCACAGAACTTCCAGTGGTCCATTATTCCATACCATGCATTTTGTTATGAACGTGTTTGTTCTTCTGAAAAAATAAAAGAGGAAGACTGCCTAGTGCAGCCAGGTGATTTCTAGCAGGTGATTCACTCTTATGACTTTGACCTTTTAATCCCCACAGAGACTTTTCTTTAGTTGCCTCATGAAAAGTACTTTAGTTCAAGGACTCAGACAAATAGCTGAGGGATTACTCATCTCTTCAGCTAAGGATTTCCTCCGTACAAAGCACTTTTCCCTCAGTCTGGATGCAGTTGTGTTTCTGAGACAAACACATGTCTCTGAAACCCTTACTGACACGTCTGAAACTCTTGATTTATTGCCAAGAATATTGATACTTTATTTATTGAGTGGATTAATCCCCGGGAGTAAGAAAACTTAATTCCTACTTGTTTTCACTGGATTAAAAAGATGCTCAGGGACTGGGTGTGGTGGTGCACGCCTTTAAACCCAACAATTGGGAGGCAGAGGTAGGAGGATTGCCATGAGTTTGAGGCCACCCTGAGAATACATAGTGTATTCCAGGTCAGCCTGGGCCAGAGTGAGTCCCTACCTCAAAAAAAAAAAAAAACAAAAAAAAAGATGCTCAGGGGCTGGAGAGATGGCTTAGCGGTTAAGGCAATTGCCTGTGAAGCCTAAGGACCCCAGTTCAATTCTCCAGGTCCCACGTAAGCCAGATGCACATGGTGGCACATGTGTCTGGAGTTTGTTTGCAGTGGCTGGAGGTGCTGGCGTGCCCAGTCTCACTCACTCTCTGTCACTCCTCTCTCTGTCTCTAATAAATAAATAAATAAATAAATAAATCTTTTAAAAATTATTTTTTTAAAAAAAAGATGCTCAGGGTGGGTGGGAATAGCCTGACTGAGACACCATGTTCCCCTGTCCCTGCGGAGACTGACCGAGGCCTCTTGGTCCCCACAGTGAATATCAACAAGCCCACCAAAGACCCTCAGCAGAAATTGGAATGGGGAAAGGAGGAGTCCATGTGTACCACCTTTTTATTTAAAAAAAAAATCAATAAATTTTAAAAATGGAGGGGAAGATGCTCAGAAGATAAAGGATGTCATTTGAAAAGATGATCCGTCTGAAGGAGACATGTTCTGAGGCCGCTATTCAGATCTTGACAGTAGAGGTGAGATAAATGGTTTGCAGATTTTTAGAAACTTAACTTTTAAAAAACATATATTTTATTTATTTATTTATTTATTTGAGAGAGAGAGCAAGAGGGGGAGAGAGAGAGAGAAGTAGAGAATGGGCACGCCAGGGCCTCCAGCTACTGCAGACGAACTCCAGACACATGTGCCCCTTTGTGCATCTGGTTTATGTGGGTCTTGGAGAATCGAACCAGGATCCTTTGGCTTTTCAGGCAAACACCTTAACCACTAAGGCATCTCTCCAGCCCTAGAAACTTAATTTTAATTATTACTTCGTGAGAAAAGAGAGATGCCACCAGGGGAGGCTTTAAGCATTCTCAGTGGTTCAAGTACAGAGCCAGGCTGCTGAAAATTGATATATAGAGCATCTAGAGTGTCTTCTTTCTTGCTTGCTTCTTTCATCAGGGACACTGCACTTGAACTTCTGGTCTCCTGCTAGGTGCTGCTGCCTTCTTATTTACCTTTGCAAACTATGACCAAAATACCCAAGAGAGCTTCAAAGAGCAAAGGTTGATGTCAGGTCACGGTTTCAGAGAATTCATAGGCCCTGCCTCCATGGATTCTGAGCCCATGGTGAGGCAGAACACCATGGCAGCAGAAGTATGTGGAAAAGGGTACTTACCCCATGGTGGACAGGAAGCAGAGTTGACTGTGGAAGGGATCAGAAACAGGGATAGTCTTCAAAAGGTCTACTTTTAGGACTGGAGACATGGCTCAGCAGTTAAGGCGCTTGCGTGCATAGCTTAAGGACCTGAGTTAGATTCCCCAGTACCCACGAAAAGCCAGATACGCAAGGTAGTACATACATTTGGAGTTCATTTGCAGCAGCTGGAGGCCCTGGTGTGTCCATTCTCCCTCTCTCTCTCTGTGTTTGAAAAAAATAAATACTTCTTAAAATATAAAGTTCAGGGCTGGAGGGATGGCTTAGCAGTTAAGACGTTTGCCTGCAAAGCCAAAAGACCCAGGTTCAATTCCCTAGGACCCACGTTAGCCAGATGCACAAAGGGGCATACATGTCTGGAGTTCGTTTGCAGTGGCTGGAGGCCCTGGCATGCCCATCCTCTCTCTCTCTTCCTCTCACTCCCTCTTTCTCCCTGCTAAAAAATAAATAAATAAATAAATAAATAAATAAATAAATAAAATATAAAGTTCCACCTTTAAAAGTTTCCAGAACATCCCAACATTTCATTTTAGGAATTACAATTATCACTAAATAAGAATGTCTGCCATTATTTGGCTAATGGTGTCCTCCAATGAGTAATGAGCTCTGTGGAAACACTGCTATTACTTGTATTGCTTGCCACTATTCCAGGACCCAGTGTATCCAGTCAACAAATGTTTGGGTACCAGGTACTCTACAAGGTAACTATGCTCCAACAGAACTCACAGTCAAAACCAGAAACTCACAGCATAATAACAAGAATAAAATTCTGGGGCTGGAGAGATGGCTTAATGGTTAAGGCATTTTCCTGCTAAGCCAGAGGATCCCAGTTCAACTCTCCAGGACCCACATAAGCCAGATGCACATGGGGGTGCATGCATCTGAAGTTCATTTGCAGTGGCTGGAGGCCCTAGCACACCCATTCTCTCTCTCACTCAAATCAATAAATAAAATATATGTATATTTATAAAAAAAAAAAAACAGAAACCCACACAATGCATAATAAAAAGAATAAGGGGCTAGAGAAATGGCTTAGTGGTTAAGGTGCTTGTCTGCAAAGCCTAAGGACCCAGGTTCAAATCCCCAGAACCCACGTAAGTCAGATGCACAAGGTGGCACATGCATCTGGAGCTCATTTGCAGTGGCTAAGGCCCTGGTGCACCAATTTTCTCTCTCTCATAAAAAAATTTAAAAATTTTTTTAAAAAGAATAAAATTCTATCTGGATGGAACCAGAAGCCAATATGTTAAGTGCCATAAATCAGGCCCAGAAAGGTGAATAACACATGTTCTCACTGATGTGAAGAGGCTTGAAGGTTGATCAAGAAGTATGATTGCCAGGCGTTGTGGCTCATGTCTTTAACTCCAGCACTCGGGAGGCAGAGGTGGGAGGATTGCCATGAGTTCGAGGCCACCCTGACAATACATAGTGAATTCTAGGTCAGCCTGGGCTAGAGTGAGACACTACCTTGAAAAACCAAAAAGAAAAAGAAACTTAATTGTGGTTACCAGAGCCTGAGCTGAGTATGTAGGAGGAGTGGATAGAGAGAATGGAAAATGAGTACTGGGTTCAACTGGTTAAGAATAATAACTTCTGATGTTCTGTAGCACAGTAAGATACTATGGCTGATGCCAACTAATTAACTATTTCAGGTTTTACCAGGAGAAAATGTTTTGAATGTTGCCAACACAAAGAAATAAGGTTTGTGGTTATAAGATATTCCAGCTGCCTGGATCAGATCACTGAATATCATGTATACTGTGCAATATCATACTATTATATATACATGTAGGCATACTATGTAGCAATTAAAATATATTTTAAAATAAATTATGTGAACTATTTTAAAAGGTTAAAAAAAGTGGGTTGGAGAGATGGCTTAGTGGTTAAGGCATTTGCCTGCAAAGCCAAAGGACCCAGGTTCAATTCCCTAGTACCCACATAAGTCAGATGCACAAGATGGCACATGTGTCTGGAGGCCCTGGTGCACCCATTCTCTCTCTTTCTCTCTCTTCCCTCTCTCTCTCTTTAGTCTCAGGTGCCCTTCAACTCACAACTATTCTCCTACTTCTGCCTCCTAAGTACTGGGATTAAAAGTGTGTACCACCGGGCTGGAGAGATGGCTTAGGGGTTAAGGCGCCTGCCTCCTAAGCCTAAGAACACTGGTTCCAATCTCCAGCGGTTCCAATCTCCAGGTCCCACGTTTAGCCAGATGCAAAGTGACGCAAGGGCGCAATGCCACACTTGACCACAAGGGGGCGCACACATCTGGATCTCGTTCGCAGCAGCTGAAACACTGCTGGCGCGCCCATCCTCTGTCTTCCTCTCTCTCTCCTCTCCCTCTCTCTCTCTCTCTCTCTCTCTCTCTCTCTCTCTGTCTCTCTCTGTGTCTCTCTCCAAAAAAATAATAAAAAATTTAAAAAAGTTTTAAAAAAAAGTGTGTACCACCACACCGGGCTTCTCTAATTAAATAAATAAATAAATACATAAATAAAATATATTCTTTTCAGGAGGCAAAGGTAGGAGGATCGCCATGAGTTTGAGGCCACCCTGAGATTACATAGTGAATTCCAGGTCAGCCCAGCCTAGAGTGAGACCCTACCTTGAAAAACCGAAAAATGAAAAAAACATATATATATATTCTTTAGGCAAGCCCAACAGACTGGGCTTTTTTTTTTTTTTTTTTTTTTGAGAGAGCGAAAAGTGGTGTGCCAGGACCTCCAGCCACTGCAATTGAATTCCAGATACATGTGTCCTCTTTTGTGTATGTGCAACCTTGTGCACTTGCGTCACCTTGTGCGCCTGGCTTACGTGCGACCTGGAGAGTAGAACAGTGGGTCCTTAGGCTTCACAGGCAAGTGCCTTAACCACTAAGCCATCTCTCCCACCCAAACTATGTTTTTTAAATGTAAAAAGTGCAGTGGAGAAAAAAGGAAACAGTAGGGTAGGATAAGGAAGAGAAACTGGTTGCTGTTTAAATAGCACAGCCTCATGGAGAAGGAGATTCAAGCAGGCCTGAAGGAGGTCAGAAAGTTCAGCCAAGCAAATACCTTGCTGAGAACGTTCTAGGCAGAAGGAGCAGCTGAAGCAGATTCCATAGGAAGGAGTGTGCCCATTTGTTTTAAGAACTCTAGGAGTCACCGTGGCTGGAGCGGGTAAGAGAGTATTGGTAGATATGACCATAAATGTTCAATACATACTTGTCCAGTGAGTAAGTGAAAAAAAAAAACTCTTTTCAAATGTCGCTTTTAAGAACGTTCACACGCCCTGAGTATTTTCCTGTAGGTGAGAAATCCCTCTAGACTCACACAGTCCACAAGCTGTTATCTCGGATACATTAAGTGGCAACTCTACAAGGCATTGTGACCTTTCATTGGCCATGACAAAGCATCTCCTGGCTGTGTCAAGAGATGTCAGTGTGTGTGCTCTTAACCAGGAGTCACTGGACCCCCTCATGGCCCAGAATCACACAGCAGAGTCTAAAGCCCAGGAGATAAAGTCAGTTCTGTGGTTCCCACTGCAAGCCTGGGGTGCTGACAAGCCTCTCCACCTTCAAGGCTGACAGGATGGAAACCAAAGAGCCGGCAGAGGAATCAGAAGGTGTTCAAAGAGGCTATCTCAGTTGGCACAGTGGACGGATGGAGGCAGAAAGGAAGTAGACTCTGTGATCAAATCGCTTCCCTGTGAGTTAAAATGCACTCTCCAGAAAGTGTATGCCAGTGTCTCCTAACCCCATTACAGGACTGACTGTTAGACGCGGGGCCAAAACTGCCTGAGAAATCTTCTGAAAATGATAATTCTTAAAATAATAAAATAAAATAAAATAAAATAAAATAAAATAAAATAAAATAAAATAAAATAAAATAAAATAAAATAAAATAAAATACAGGGGTTGGCGAGATGGCTTAACAGTTAAGGAATTTGCCCTGGACCCAGGTTCGATTCCCCAGTACCCATGTAATCCAGATGCACAAGATGGTGCATGTGTCTGGCGTTCATTTGCAGTGCTTAGAGGCCCTTGTGTGCCCATTCTCTCCCTCCCTCTCTCTCTCTCTCTCTCTCTCTCTCAATTTCCCTCTTTCTCTCTCAAATAAATAAATAAAATATTTTTAAAAATAGAGATTCTAAGCCCACTTCTGGAGGGAGGACCCAAGTCAGCGAGTGGCTCGGGAGTGTGGTGGTTTGAATGTAAAATGTCTCCTGTAGGCCAGTGTGTTTGGATACTTGGCCCCCAGCTGTTTGGGTAGGTTGTGAAACATTTAGGAGGTGGAGCCTTGCTGGAGGACGTGTGTCCCTAGAGCCAGCCCTTGTGGTGTTGGGACCTGGCCCTGCTTGTTCTCTTGTCTCTCTTTCTTGACTTTTTCCCTGCTAATGGGATGAGCTGAGGTCAGCTGCCTGCTCCTGCCATGCATCTTCCTGCTACGATGGACTCGACCTTCTGGAACTGTAAGCTGAATTAAACCTTGTCCCTCCATAAACTGTTTCTGGATAGGTGTTTTTTTGTTTTTTTTTTTTTTTTGTTTTGTTTTTTTTTTTGGTTTTTCGAGGTGGGTTTCATTCTGTCTCAGGCTGACCTAGAATTCACTATGTAGTCTCAGGGTGGCCTCGAACTCATGGTGATCCTCCTATCTCTGCCTCCTGAGTGCTGGGATTAAAGGCATGCGCCACCACACCCAGCTCTGGATAGGTATTTTTTTTTTTGAGAGAGAGAGAGAGACAGAGATAGAGACAGAGAGAGAGAGAGAGAGACAGGGAGAGAATGGGCACACCAGCAGCCTCTGAGCCACTATAAATGAACTCCAGATGTGTGTGTCCCCTTGTGGGCAAGTGTGGCATTGCACACTTGTGTCACTTGCATCTGGCTAAGTGTGGGACCTGGAGAAGCGAATGGGTGTTCTTAGGCTTCACAGGCAGACGCCTTAACCACTGAGCAATCTCTCCAGCCCCTGGATAGGTATTTTGTCCAGCAACAAGAAAGTAACTGGTATATGAGGGGTACTCAGGAATTCATATGTTTAACACCATCCCAAGAGATTCTAATGAGTAGGCAAGTTTGTGAACCACTATGCCACTAGCCTGATAATATCCCTGCATTTGACCAGAAAACATCTTTTGCTAATGCTGTGGATATTTCAGAAGTCACTGATCAACTTATGCCAAGTACCCAGGAGTAGAAGCTCGACTTGAATTTCAAGTACCCGGTGGAAGGATTTGCAGTTCTCTCTGGTGTTTCCTTCCCCCCGTTAGCAAGTTTCTCTTGCAGGATTACCGGCTTGAGAGCACTGGGAGTTTTTGTGTCAATTAATGGATAACAAGAGAGTCAGAAAGTTTGAGAAACTTGGAATTTCTAAAGCTATGCTAGTAAGAACAAGCTAAAGATGACCACGAGAGTATTATGGTTTTGATGTAAACTGCCCGCCATAGGCTCAGGTGTTTGACCACATGGTCTCTGGCTGGTGGCACTGTTTGGAAACCTCTGGGATGGAAGTCATGGATGGTGGAAGCTCATCACTACAGGATGACCTTGAGGGTTCAACCCAGGTCCACCTCCTGCCCTAGTTCACCTCTTCCTACTCTATCAAGTCATAAAAGCCCCACCACAAGCTCCTGCCACCAAGACCAGCCACCTTGGCTGCTAGGCCTTCCTCACCGCAATGGGCCCTGAACCATGGTCTGAAGAAACCACTCCTCATGCAGGTGGCTTCTGTCCAGACGGCTGAGCAAGTCGACAGGATGGCTCCCTCGGATCCCTAGCCAGTCGTGTTCCCCCTTTCACTGTGCTACGGTGGATCTGCGCGCTCAACAGCATAGAGCAGGAGCGACGGCCCAGCACTTCCACCGTTAGGCCATTAGAAACACGGTGGCTTTGCTCTTAGGCTCTCTCGTCCCGTTCTGCTCACTTCTGGGAGGAGAGAGCTGGCCCGTGGAGGACACTCAGGCCACCTCACAGAGAGGAACTGAAGCTCAGCCAACAGCTAGCGTGAGGCCACAGCCTGCCAACAACCACAGATGGGCATGGGTGTGGACCCTTGAGCACCCCACTCAAACTTTCAGACAACTGTAGTGCCAGGAAACGGTTCCAGTGCAACCTCATGAGGGACTCCGAGGGGATCTACACCGCATCTGCTCCCAAGTGCCTGACCACAGACACTGCGTGAGCTAGTAAGTGTTTGCTGTTTCAGGCTAGTGAGTTTCATTGTCATTATCTGGAGAATTATTCATACAATCCCAATCTAGACCTTTAAAAAAAAGAAACACTGATTTTCTACTTTAATTTGTGTGTTGTGTGTGAGTATGGGCAAGTGTGGAGATCAGAGGACAGCGTCCCGGTTGGTCTTGGCTTGTTTTCCCTCATCCGAGGCAGAGTCTCTCACTCTTGTGTCTCACTCTGTTGGTCATCGTTCGTACAAGCTTCTGGAAACTTCTTCCATCTCCGCCTCCCGTCTCGTTGTCACTCTCAGCTTGGATTACAGAAACTCGCCAAGGTTTCCAGTGGAGTCTGGCGGAGATCGAACTTGGATACTCCAGCTTGAGCAATGAGCACTTTATTCACTATGCTACCTCTTCACGCCCTCTAATATAGACTCTTGATTTAAATTCCTGCTATCTTTCTCTTCTTTCCTCCTTCCTTTCTTTTTTTCCCCAAGACAGGATCTCACAATGTAGCCTAGCCAGTCTGGAGCTCATGATGTAGAACAGGCTGGCCCTGAGCTTGTGGACAACCTCTTGCTTCTGCTCCCTAGAATTGCAGCATGCACCACACCTGGCAAATGAACGTTGCTTGAAGCAATGTACAAAATCATGCATTTCTATACCCCCTTTATACACTATCACATCAAGAAAGAAAATGTTGGGGCTGGAGAGATGGCTTAGCGGTGAAGGTGTTTGCCTGCAAAGCCAAAGGATCCCGGTTCAATTCTCTAGAACCCACGTAAGCCAGATGCACAAGGGGAAGCACATGTCTGGAGTTCGTTTGCAGTGGCTGGAGGCCCTGGTGTGTCCATTCTGTCTCTCGCTCTCCTTTGCTCTCTGACTTTTTCTCTCTCCCAAATAAATAAATAAGAAAGAATGAATTAAGTAAATTAAAAAAGAAAGAAAATATTACCAGGGACCCAGAAGTACCATCTTGTCTCCTTCCAGTTACTAACCACTTCTTTGTTAAAGGTGATAATTATGGTGATAAAATAGCTCTGCTTGCTTTTGCACTTTATATACATGGAACCATACAATATATATTCTTTTGTGTTTGGCGGCTTGACCTCATTAAGTTGGTAAGATTTATCCGTATTGCTTTGTGTGTTGAAATAGCTATTGAATTCTCTTCTTACTTTATAGGAGTTAATGATATGTTGTGGCCACTTTTGTCCAATATATGAAATATATGCTGTTTCCCTGTTATGGATTTTTCATTCTCTTCATGGGATCTTTTGGTGAAGGAAGTTCTTAGTTTTCATGTCATCTAATTTGTTCTTTAGAGTTTGTGCCTTCTATGCCGTTTGAGAAATAACTACTTCTACCAAGGCCATGCGGATATTTTGTTTGTTTTTGAGGCCCGACTTTTTATAGATTACATATGGAATTGATTTTTATGTATAACGTAGTTAAAAGTTATATTCGTTTCTCCTTTGTGAGTCAGTGATATTTATAAAACCTTCCCTTGCCCTGCACTTTATTGTCCTTTTGTCAGAAACTTAGTGACTGTATACGGTCAATTTCTATACTAGTCTGTTCTTGTCCGTTCTTTCTTGCATCAGCACTGTTTTACTTATGGCAGCATCATGGTAACACTTGATGTCAAATGCATTTTTCATGATTGTTTTTGGCTATCTTGGTCCCTTGGATTCCCATACAATTTGCAGTCATCAGTTTCTCTGTGTGATGATTTGAATCCGATGTTCCCCTCATAAACTCATGTGCTCTGCGTGCTTAGTCCCCAGCTGGTGGCAATTTGTGAGGTGGACCCTTACGGGAAGAGGGGTATTGTTGGGGCGGGCTTAGCAGTGTTTTTAGGCCAGCTCCTGTTTGCTAGACTTGGGCTCACTCTCCTGTTGCTGTTTTCCACCTGCTGTGGCAGAGGTGATGCCCAGCCTCTGCTCATGCCATGCTTCCCCTGCCATCATGAAGCCCCCCCACCCCCACCCTTCATCAGCTACTTTTGGTCAGGTGCTTTTTCCTAGCAACGAGAAAGGAACTGCAACACTCAACATACGCAAAATCTGCTAGGAACTTTGGGGGTAACATCAAATCTATAGATCACTGGCAAAACTAGTTAGGTCTTGACTTTATTTTCAATGAGTAGCATAGTGGCTGGCACCTTTTTCTTCTTTTGACACTTTAGACTTAGTAGAAAGCTACAAACACAGTACAGAGCTTTCGCACACCCAGCACTCAGCTTTGCCAAATATGAACATATTTTATCACCATACATGGATATATTGAAACGGAGACAGGCTGCAGAGATGGCTCAGTGGCTTAAAGGCACTTGCTTACAAAGCCTGATATCCTGGGTTCAATCTCCAAGTACCCACGTATAGCCAGATGCACAAGTTGGGTGTGCATGTCTAGAGTTTGTTCTCAGCAGCAGAAAGCCCCTCACGTACCCATATTTACTGTCGGTCTGCTTCTTTCTGTCTCTCTCTCTCTAATAGAATAGAAAAAAAAACCTAAGTAAACACTAGTAAAAATTAACTTAAAGTAAAACTGCATTACAGTTATCCCATGAAGAGCTTTTCTATTTCAGAATCCAGTTCAAGTTACCTGGCAGCTTTCAGATGACTGAAGGTTTCCAGCTTTTGTCAGCATCTTCCAGTCGCCCTGAGGTGCTGGATCTTCTGACACCTCCCTGCACTCAGAGTCTCCATCTAGTGGAGAGTGGTGGAGTAGACGGAAATCACCACTGAGCATGCTCCACTCGCCTCCGGGAACTGCACACCCCACTTTCCCCTCCACTTGGATCTCTGTCCAAACGCCCTCCCTCAAAGAGGTTCTCCTTGGCCAATCCATGTAAAGCAGCTCCCTGCCACTCTCTAGCACCTTTTCCCTGCTGCTGTGTTTTCTTTGTATTATCCTTATTAATTATTATTACTTGAGAGAGACACAGAGAAGAAGAGACAGTGACAGAGAGGAAGAGGCAGAGAGAGAGAGAGAATGGGTGTGCCAGCGGCTGTGAATGAACTCCAGACACTTGCGCCCCCTGTGGGCAAGCATGGCATTGTGTGCTTGTGTAGCTTTTGCGTCTGGCTAAACATGGGACCTGGAGATGGAACTGGCGTTCTTAGGCTTAGCAGGCAGGCGCCTTAACCACTAAGCCATCTCTCTAGCCCTGCTGCTGTTTTCTATCACAGAGCCTGTGACACCTGCCCCAATCTGTGTTCTCTCTCTGCAGGCTTACTTTTTATCCCTCCATTAGGATAGAAGCTGTCTCTAGGGACTGGGAAACTTCTCTAGCTTGCTCACTGTTACATTTTCAACTATTCTTGATACCCTATAGGTGCGCAATGATCTTCCTCCACCCCCCCCACCTTCTGAGGTAGGGTCTCACTCTAGCCCAGGCTAACCTGGAATTCACCATGAAGTCTCAGGGTGGCCTCGAGCTCACAGCGATCCTCCTACCTCTGCCTCTCCAAGTGCTGGGATTAAAGGCATGCACCACCACCACCACACCTGGCTTCCCTCCTCCTCCCCCCTTTGTTTGGTGGCATGGACTCAGTCAGGTCCCAGACTGGTCTTGAACTCACAATTCTCCCACCTCTACTTCCTGAGCGCTGGGAGTACAAGCATAAGCCACCACATCCTCTTTGGCAAATTTTTTTATGTGTATATGTGTGTGCGTGTGTCTGGGTATGCACATGTGTGCATGTGAACAGGTATATGTACTGTGTGTATATGTGTGAAGCCAGAAGTGGACATTGTCTTTTTAGTTCCTTTCCATCTTATTTTTCAAAACAGCATATCACATTGAACCTGGAGCTCACTCACAAGCTAGCCAGGTAGCCTAAAGATCCTCCTGTCTCTGCCTCTCCGGCACTGGCATGACAGACATGCTCCACCACACCCAACTTTTATGTGGCTGCTGCAGACTAAAACTAGAATCCACATGCTTGCATGGCAAGCACTTTGCTCACTAAGGGCATTCCCCCAGCCCACTAATTTTTTTATTTATATATTTTATTTATTTATTTGAGAGAGGGGAAGAGGCAGAGAAAAAGAGAGAGAGAGAGAATGGGTGTGCCAGGGCCTCCAGACACTGCAAATGAACTCCAGATGCATGCGCTTCCTTGTGCATCTGGCTTACGTGGATGCTGGGGAATCGAACCAGGGTTCTTAGGCTTCACAGGCAAATGCCTTAACCGCTAAGCTATTTCCCCAGCCCCCACTTTTTTTTTTGTTAATTATTAAAGTGTAGTTTTACTCTTGTGGAGACTCTTCAAAGAGGTTTCAGCGTCAAGCACAGGCTTCCTAGGGACAGTTGTAGAAAGGTAAGCATTCACCTGAAGAGGACTGAAAACATGTGAACTCTGAACACTCACTCTTACCTACCAGCTTTTAGCCTCTGGGCAAATCACCCTGCACTTAAATATATTCCCAGCTATGCAGTGGATGGGAGTCACTTTACAAGGTTCCTCTGAGAACTGAAGATATTAATATATGTAAGTTGAGCAAGGTGTGGTGGTACATACCTATAATCCCAGAACTGAGGAGACTGGGGCAAGAGAATCTATATAGAGTTTAAGGCCAGCCTGGGCTATATAGCAAAACCCTATCTCAGTAAACCAAAAGTTACCAACCAACCAAAACCAAGGGCAGTTGATGACGACTTGTGAAAGCATTCAGAAATAACTGGTGGACCAATCTCTGCGTAGCTGTACTACGCAAGGTTGAGGAAACCATCTGAGGTTAACTCACTGAAATTAGGCCAGTGACATGGGACGTCAGGGATTTTATATTTGCAAAGGACTTAAGTTTTTTTTTTATTTTAAAGAAGCCTTAAAGTAGTAGCTATATTTCTGTGTTTTGTTTGTTTGTTTGTGTATTTTGAGGTAGAGTTTCACTCTAGTCCAGGCTATATTTCTTGAATAAAGGTTAAAAAGGGGAAGAATGAGCTGGGCTTGGTGGCACATGCCTTTAATCCCAGCACTTGGGAGGCAGAGGTAGGAGGATCGCCATGAGTTCTAGGCCACTCTGAGATTACATAGTGAATTCCAGGTCAGCCTGGGCTACAGTGAGACCCTACCTCGAAAACAAAAAAAGGGGGGCGGGGAGAAGGGAGAGTAGAATGTCCAAAGACTCAATGGAAACAAAATAGAAGGTAGAAGAGGCTGTAGAGGTGCCTTTGAGTTGAGTGGCAGTGTGACAAAGGGAGATTAGACACTTGTCCAGGAGTCTCATGGTGACAATGCTGGCCATTTTTCCCTCATTTCAGCCAGCATTGTCTCCTTTTTACTTAGAGTCTTTTTAATTAAAATACTACAGCTTGATTAAATGTCTACTTCATAGCCATTTCATGATTGGCAGGCAGAAAGCAGATGTCTTATTGTAATAAGCAAGCACTTCATTGCAAAATAATAAGATTTTATGTCTTTCAGTTGGATCTTTTTTTTTTTGGTTGCAAGTGACAGAGGCCAACTCAACCTGGCTTGAGGGAAACAGCGGGTATTGAACAGCTAATGTATTCGCAGAGTCCAGGAATAGTGGGAAAAGCTAAGTACATGGCTCTTCACATGATGTTGGGATCCAATCTGTCTGTTTCATTGCTGTTTCATGTTCTCATCATATAACTCAAGCGATCTTGGAACTCATGCCTCTCCTGCCTCTGCCTCCCAAATGCTAGGATTATAGGCACGCAGGCATGTGCTACCAGGCTTGGCATGTGTGTGCATGTGTGCGTGCATGTGTTGTGCTGGGAATCGAACGCAGGGTCTTGTGTGTACGAGACAAGTACTCTGCGACTGAGTTACATCCCAGCTCTGCTTTCTCTGTTGAGTTTCTCCTGCTCAATAGCTCCACACCAAAAGGATAAAAAGGCAGAAACCACCTTCTTGGAGGATTCAAAGTCTTGCATTGGATGTGATTGTCTCCAAATGGCCTGGCTGGAGGTGTGTGATGGAGCAAGCACTGGCAGCCAGTAATATCAAAACTTATCAGTTTATAATTGGTCACAGGCTCTCCTCTGATTCAGTAATGGAGCCCGCCTGAAAAATACATGGCTGAAGGAGAAGATCGGCCCTAACGAGAAGAATCCAGCTATGAGCCAGAGGGTGAACGAATGCTGAGGGGCAACAATGACAGGTATCTGTGCCTCAGCATCCATGTTCTCCATCCATCAGACAACTACCACTTTATAAGACTGAGGACAGAATCTTGCAGGGGAGTTGAGCCTACCTCATTGGTTTCCCTTTGGCACACACCATATCTTTTTTAAATATTTTATTTTTATTTATTTACTTATTTGATATATATATAGAGAGAGGGAGAGAGCGAATGGGCACACTAGGGCCTCCAGCCACTGCAACCAAACTCAAGATGCATGCTGCGTGCTCCCCCTTGTGTGTGGCTAACACGGGTCCTGGGGAATTGAACCTGTGTCCTTTGGCTTTGCAGGCAAATGCCTTAATTGCTAAGCCATCGCTCCAGCCCCACACCATATCTTTTATAGATCAACCTATCAGGCTCGCAGAAACAATCATCTAAGATTTAAAAAAATACTTTATTTATTTGCATGCAGAGTGAGCAAGAGCAAGGTAGAGAAGAGAGATGGGGGAGAAAGATTGAGAATGGGCATGCTAGGGCCTCTAGCCACTGAAATCAAACTCCAGATGCATGCACCACTGTGCATCTGGCTCTATGCAGGTACTGGGAAATCAAACCTAGGTCATTGGGTTTTTCAAGCAAGCACCTTCACTGCTGAATCATCTCTCCAGCCCCTCATCCAAGATTCTCAAGACTTAACACTGCGTAGGTTTTATTTTTTTGATGGGTTGATTTGTTACAAAGTCTCAAAATGTAGGCCTGGAATTTACTATGTAGACAAAGCCCGCCTTGAGTTTGCAGGAAACCACCTACCTCGGCCTCCCAAGCACTGGGAATAGAAGCAACCTTGGCACACCTGTCTGGTTGTACTGAAAGAAAGAAGGAGGAGAGTTCCTAAGAAGGAGAGCTAGTTTACAGGAGAAAAGAGGAAATCATTAGGCAGGGGAACATGAACTGAAAATGGGTAAAGAAAAGGACAGTATCAAAAAAAAAAAAAAAAAGAAAAAAGCACAAATCAATAAAGCAGGTGAGGTGCTCCAGCACCTATTTGAATATTTTCTCCCCTTGCTTCTTGAAGTGGGTTCCTTAGCAACAGTGCTGAAAGTTGCTCTTCAGGCAAAGAGAGGAAGAGAGCCAAGGGACTCAGCAAAGGGAAGCTAAGCAAAGGGGGCCCTTGAGCACAAACTGTACCTCTGTGTCAATGCCGCTCAGATGCAAGGAGCCAGCCTTTTGTACCCTGTGTCAATCGGTCATGGAGTGGAGTATATCTCCTCCCCAGCAGACAGCTCTGTTTGGCCGAGGGGAGTTTTTCCAGAGAAAGGAACATCGGTGAGTTATCAGTCAACACTCACTATAGCTGGGGGATGGAGATTTGCAGCTGAAGGTGGGGGGGGGGAGGTAGCAGCAGCCACTTGTCTGTTAGTAGTGCTTAGCCTGTGACTCATCTCAGTAAACAGCATCCCCTTGTACCTCAGATTCTTTTATTTTAATTATTAATTTATTTAGAGAAAGAAAGGAAGACACACAGAGAGAAATTGGGTGCACCAGGGCCTTCAGCCACTGCAGATAAACTCCATATATATGCGCCCCCTTGTGCATCTGGCTTACCTGGATACGGGGACATTGAAACTGTGTCCTTAAGCTTCACAGGCAAGCGCCTTAACCACTGCTCAGCCTTCCGTGTGTTGGTACGTGTGCCTTCTCCACAGCCCTTTTACTCCGGAGATTTCTCCAGGATAGAATTTCTCTCCATCTCTCCTCTTCCCTTCCAGCCCTGCAAGAAGGAGAATTCTCTTCCGGCTTCAGTCTTTCATCTAGCCTCCTCCCTGGATCTTAATCCCCCCTGCAATAAGCCTTATAATTCAGGATTTTTCCCTAAACTTAATAATTCATAATGTACTCTTCTTGGAGTCTGTTTTATTAATTCCTTATTTTTATTTTTTATTTCAGAGAAAGCAAGTGAGAGATGGAGGTGGAAATAGAGAGAGAATTGGCACGCCAGGGCCTCAGCCACTGAAACCAAACTCCAGATGCTTGCGCCACCTAGTGGGCATGTGTGACCTTGCACTTGCCTCATCTTTGTGCATCTGGCTAACATGGGATGTGGACAGTAGAACTTGGGTCCTTAGGCTTTGCAGGCAAGTGCCTTAACCACTAAGCCATCTCTCCAGCCCATTTTAGTAATTCTTTGCTAAAACAGGATAATAACCCGAAAGCCGGAGTTCACAGGCCTATGGTGGGGGACCCCCACCTGGACCCCAAAATCCTATATCAACATGATGTCTTAGTTTAGCTTCTGAAAATAACCTCCTAGTTGAATGGTTCCCAGTAAACCTGCTTCCATGGGATTTTGACTAGTAACCTACAGCAGAAGTGACACCACGATCTGCAACAGAAGTAACACCATGCCGCCCCTAAGGACAGGCCTTGAGAAGACCATACTTCAGCCTTTATCCTCTCAGCATGTTCCATTAGTTCGTCACAATGATGAGCAGCCTGGAGAGAGTAAAGCCCAGGGACCACCACATGGATAACAGAGTCCAGCTCTTTTGAGGGTCCCAGATGGGCCAGTTCTTAGCCAACCCACCTGTGGAATGATGCCACATGAATCAGAAACACCAGCAGGAGAGCTATCCACCTAATAAAACTGTGAACAATAATAACTAGGACGCCATGGTTATAAAGCACTGTGTGTGGAGTCTTCACTCACCTTAACTATATAGCACAGGCTGACTTCAAACTCTTTTTTTTTGTTTGTTTGTTTTGTTTGGTTTTCTGTTTTCTGTTTTTTGTTTTTCCAGGTAGGGTCTCACTCTAGCTCAGGCTGATCTGGAATTCACTATGTAGTCTCAGGGTGGCCTCGAATTCACGGCAATCCTCCTGTCTCTGCCTCCCAGGTGCTGGGATTAAAGGCGTGAGCCACCAAGTCCAGCAACTTCAAACTCTTCATTCTCCCACCTCTGCCCTAATTACCCCCAAGTAGTGGAATGACAGGCACGTACGACCATGCCAAGCTCATTTTCCAATTTTATTTCCTTCGATACCAGGGCTCACTATATTGCCCAGTCTGTTCTGAAATTCCTGGGTTCAAATGATTCCTTCTGGCAGGTACCTGGGACTACAGGCATGGGCCATTATACGTGGGTAAATATTCATCTGCATTGTGTGCATGCGCATTGTTGCAGTTACCTTCATTGCAGGGACAAACATCTGACCAGAAGCAGCTTATGGGAGGGACGGGTTCCTTTCAGGCTTACAGAATCCAGGGGAAGTTCCATCATGGTGGAAGAAGCTGGCTCAATACCATAGATTCACAGCAGAGAGACACCACCAAACAGCCAGCAAAAATAAACAGCCAGAGCTCAAGCCAGAGCACACGTTATGGCTGGACTCACAATCTGGTCCCAGTGCCTGCTGAGGACTTAAGTAGGAAATTTAATCTTAATCAAAAAATCCTTGAGCCAGGGCTGGAGGATGGCTTAGTGGTTAAGGCAGTTGCCTATGAAGCCTAAGGACCCAGGTTCAACTCCCCAGAACCCACTTAAGCCAGATGCACAAGGTGACACATTCTCACAAGATCATGCATGCATATGGGTGGTGCACACATCTGGAGTTTGATTGCAGTAACGTGCCAGTTCTCTCTCTCTCTCTCTCTCTCTCTCATGAAAAAATGAAATAAAAACCCCTAAGTCTATGGGGCCATACATTCAAACCACCGCACCCATCTTATTTCCCTCTCTGTCCCTCTCTCTGCATGTGTATGGGGGGGTATGTTTTAGTGCTCAAGCTCCTTCAGGCAAATTCAGTCACTTGCCTCTTTGCTTTCTTAACACCTCCTTACTTTCATTACAGTCAGTTCTTCTCTACTGTTCAGCTTGTGTCTGTCCCTCTCTTCAGTGTGGAAGTCATGCAGCGTTCCTTGTTGAACCCTCAGAACCTAGCTCAGTGTAATCCTTGCCTTAAAATGTTTTGGGGTATCACCAACTGTGGGCTTCCTGCTAGCAGGCACCAAGCATTTCTCATCTTTTATGATTAGTTTGTGTGACAGGAACTCACTGAGTATTAGTTTAATTGTATTAAATGATAGAAAAATGGAAAGTTAAGAAATGAGGGAACTAGGGCTGGAGAGATGGCTTAGTGGTTAAGGCACTTGCCTGTAAAGCCAAGGGACCTAGGTTCGATTCCCCAGGGTCCACGTGGGCCAGATGTACAAAGTGGTGCATGCGTCTGGAGTTCATTTGCAGCGGCTGAAGGCCCTGGTGTGCCCATGTGCTCCCTCCCTCTCTCCCTCTATCTCTCTTTCTCTGTCTCTTTCTCAAATAAAATTTTAAAAAAAGAAGAAGAAAAAGAAATGAGGGAACTAAAGGATCAAAAGAACAAGTTAGAAAGTTCCGTGAGAACAGGCAGCAGGGAGAGAGTTTCCAACTTAATGTGACCACTTCTGAGGGTGGAAAAGTTCTTACAATCTCTAGATGCTTCTAATTCGCTTCCATTTCCCTTTCCATGGCAAGTGGTAAAAGCTTTATTATCAGAAGAGAACTTGCCTTCTGATGTGGGTGAAGGACCGACCGATAGCACTGGCTTTTCCCAGACACCTCCTCACAGAGACCCTGGCACAGACTCCGTGCCCATAGATTGAGTTTGAGTGAGGTCATGCCAAGACTGAGCCCAGGCCTGCAGGGACTAACCCTTTGGAGTCATTTCCATGTGTCATCTTATCTGCAGTGATAAACCAGAGCTGCTTCAGACAAGACCTGAGGACACACCTACCTTTGTTGATGGCTCTGGGGCAAGGACACCAGTGATTTTCCCAGGATTCCTACATTTTGATGTTTTTATTGCTCTTCCATTTTCTTTTTTTTTTTTAAATATTTTTTTTATTTGAAAGCAGAGAGAGAGAGAGACAAAATGAATGAGAGAGAGAGAGAGAGAGAGAGAGAGAATGGGCCCACCTGGGTCTCTAGCCACGAAAAACAAACGCCAGATGCATCTAGTTTATATAGATACTGGGGAATTGAACCTAGGCCATCAGATTTTGCAAGCATGTGCCTTTAACCACTGAGCCCTCTAGCTGGCCTCTGATTTCCACTTTGAATCAATCACTGAAATCAGAAGTGAAGTCAAGATTGTACTGTAGTTCCCAAACTGTGCCATTAGTGAGAAGGGAAAATGGGTAAGTAGGCATACATAAAGGAGTCTTTTAAAGGCTGGAGAAATGGCTCAGCAGTTAAAGGCTCTTGCTTACAAAGACTGCAGGCCTGGATTTGATTTCCCAGTCTCTGTATAAAGCCAGACGCATAAAGTGGCACATGCATTTGGAGTTCGTTTGCAGTGGTAAGAAGCCCTGATATGCCCATCTCTCGCTCTCTCTCTCTCTTTCTGCTTGGAAATAAATAAATAAAAACATTTCAAATTTATATATAGCAGAATCACCTTATGTTCTGTTAAAATACTGGGTACACCCCCCCCACCATCCACCCACTCATATCACCTCAAGTTTCTGATTGGATTTCTAGCAAGTGCCCAGGTGCCACTGCAGCTGCAAACTTAAAAATTAGCCTTGGAGCAGTACCATCCTCAACCAGAAAGAACTGGTCTTCCTATCTTTCTGATCTGCGTCTAGCAGATTGTAAAGGCTCAGTGTACCCTTTGAAAACCTGAATGGCTTTTTAAGTTAATTATCAGTTTTGGAAAAAGTTATTTTTGAAAACATTCCATTGTGCGTCAGCAGTGGTGGGTTTTTTGTTTTGTTTGTTTGCTTGCTTGCTTGCTTGGATTAAGGAAAAATCAGGTCTTTCTTGATGGTAGTTCTCCCATTTTATACCCTCCATAAATTCTACTGAAAGAGAATGATTCAGGGAGTATTGTTTCTGGCAACCAAATAGAATATGGAGATACAAATCATTCAAGTCCCTCCCAGAAAAAGAATTTTCCCTGGAGGTGGCCATAAATTACTCTTGCTGCTATATCTGTTTGGTTTTGAGCGATAAAAACCTTCTCTGAACAACTTAGATGGGAAAGAGAAATGATTGGTTTTCATAACTCACTCAAACCAAGTGAGGGAAGCTAGGAAATCATAGATAGAAAAAAATTAATATAAAATACATGATTTGATCTTAAAGCTTGATAAATCAAAATACAGCATAAAGCACAAAAATGCTATATAGGTATGTGTGTGTATGTACATTATAGATGTATATATATTTTTGAAAGCTCATTTGTGACTCAAGACTGGCAGAAGAAAGTTCAAGTGTAAAGTCATGAAGTCAACTTGTAAAACTAAGAGAAAACTCACAGCTCCTCTACTGGGACCATGTGTCAAGGAAAGATGTGTCAGCGGCATCCTTCAGAAACAAACATAGAACTGGACCACGCTTAGCCTCTGCTGCAACTGTTATTCTTCATTTTAAAGACAATTTTATGGGCTTTAAATGTTAAAATAATGATTGCAATAAATATAGGTTTCATGCTTTCAAGTGTAACTTTTAAAAAAAAAAAAAAAGGAGAACCTTCTAGACAAAAATATCCTGTCAGTGACGTTTCTGAGGAAATGAGGATGAAGGATACAGAAAAATGGTTCCTGAGAGAAGTGATCAGCCAGTCAAGCCCAAGGGCCTAGAATTCCTTACCACACACAAAATGTGAAGTATTTCAGTTCCTGCACACAAAGAACTTAAAAAAAAAAAAAAACTATATCCGTATAAATGGATTTCTGTAAACTTTCACACACACACACACACACACACACACACACCAGTGAGTGAAACACACAGGTCAGATTTCAGTAAATAACTAAGGTTCCACGTCACCTTTCCTGTTTATGTCTCACCAGCCTGGTGTCTGTCTCACGATGGAAAGCATATGCCGGACACCACTGGCTCCTGCCAGGCCAAGGACCTGAATGACCTCAGGTCACTCAGCACCTAGGATCAAGGAGTATGGCCACCCATGGAACTTCTGCATATCCTTTACCCTCATATGCAAGGAGAGAGAGAGGATAAGTAATGGAGGAGGGGGGCTGGAGAGATGGCTTAGTGGTTAAGGCACTTGAAAGCCTAAGGACCCAGGTTCAATTCCCCAGGACCCACATAAGCCAGATGCACAAAGTGGCACATGCATCTGGAGTTAGTTTGCAGTGGCTAGAGGCTCTGGTAAGACCATTTTCTCTCTGTCTCTGCCTCTCTCTCTCTTTCCAATAAATAAAATATTTGAAAGAAAGAAAGAGAGAAAGAGGGCTGGAGAGATGGAGAGATGCCTACGAAGCCTAAGAACTCATGCTCGAATCTCCAGGTCCCATGCAGTGTCACATATGTACACAAGGGGCGCATGTGTCTGGAGTTTGTTTACAGTGGCAGAAGGCCCTGGCATGCCCATTCTCTTTCACTCTCTCTCTCCCTCCTTTCTCTCAAAAGAAAAAGAAAAGGGCTGGAGAGATGGCTTAGCGGTTAAGGCGCCTGCCTCCTAAATCTAAGAACGCCGGTTCCAATCTGCAGCGGTTCCAATCTCCAGGTCCCATGTTTAGCCAGATGCAAAGTGACGCAAGGGTGCAATGCCGCACTTGGCCACAGGGGGCGCACACATCTGGATTTCGTTCACAGCAGCTGAGAGACTGCTGGCGCGCCCATCTCTATCTGTCTCCCTCTCCCTCTCTGTCTGTCTCTCTCTGTGTCTCTCTCCAAAAATAAATAAAATAATTTAAAAAAAAAAGAAAAGAAAAGCAGAAAGGAAGGAAAAAAGGGAGGGAGGGAGGGAGGGAGGGAGGGAGGAGGGAGGGAGGGAGGAGGGGCAGCATGACTTTTTCTGCTCAGCCCTGGCTTGCAGAGATAGCATCCGAGGTGACTTATGGAAGGTAGCAGGGATTTGCCCAGCCCCTCAATGAACACGCCACATCACCTCATTACATGTGTGCTTTATATTGCGGCATCACAGAAAGCCTGGAAATAAAGCTAAATCAACACTCACTTATTAGCCCAAATTCTGTAAGTGGGACGTCCAGCGCAGCAGCTGAGTCTCTGTGCAAGAGTCTTGCAGGCTGAAATGAAGGGGTTGGCTGAACTATGTTCCTTGCTGGCAATTCTGGGAAAGAAACGACTTCCAGGCTCGCATAGGTTGTTGGCCAAATTTAGTTCCCCGTGATTGGAGAACTTTCAGTCTCATTCTCAGACTGATGCTCAGCCGTGGGCCACCTTCAGCTCCTGGAAACTGCCCGTGTTTCCTCACCAGGAAGAGCCCCGTCCTTATCAACAACTAGGTTGGAGCACCCACGGGGAATCTTTTGTCTTTATATCAAATTTATTGGGACCCTACTTACACCTGCAAAGTGTCTAAAACACAACAACAATGGTATGTGTTCGTTGAATACTTAGGAAAATATGTTTGTGCACCAGGGGATGGGAGGTTTGGTGAACATTCTGGAATTCTGCTTCCCACAAGTTTCACAGGAGTCATTCTGCAGTGTAGCTAAGTGGTCCTTAGGGGTGGAACTTTGTGGTAAACACTTTGCTATTGTAGCCACGGGGTAGGTCCCACCGACACTGAGTGTTGAGTGCTCAGAGCCAGGCTAAGGAATGTGTGCCGCATCCCGCCAGCTGTCCAGTGTCCCCCTAGGCATTCATGTAGATGAAAACTTTGTAACTTTCCAAGTGTGCGTATAAAGGGTTTTTTTTATTAATCCCATGACTCAATCATTGTATAGTCTACAAAAGTCAGATTATTGTATTGTTCCCCACAAATGTGCACGATTACATGTCAATACAGAGGCTTCAGGCCTGAGACACAGGATTTAGTCCGGACGCCTTCAAACTCTGGGAGCGCCTCCAGTTTCTGACTCTAGAACAAAAACCCTGGTTCTTCTCAAGTTTGTCTTTTACCAGTTCTGATCCTTATCTCAAAAACCTCTTTCTTACAACTGCTTAAAAGAATTAAAAACGACTATCTACCATGTTTGAAAAACACCAAAAGAGAAAATGTATTGCCATGAAATTAAGTTTAAAAAAATGCTAATAACGACTAGAAAAAAACTCTCAAATTGATGATCTGTTTCCACTCCAAATCTGCCTCTTCAAATTGCCATTGTTACTGTGACAAGGGAACAAGACTATGTAGGATTTACACATTCAGATGGGTATTTATCCTTTAAAATTGTAACACTGAAAATTGTAACTCTAATTCTGTTGATGGTGCTATTTTCTTAAAAAAATAATAATTAATAAATAAATAAAACTTAAGGGCTGGGGAGATGGCTCAGCAGGTAAGAGCACTTGCGCATGAGGACCCCGAGTCCTGTCCTAGCATTCATGTTAAAAGATGGGGGGAAGAAAAGAACAAAAAAAAGCCGAGTGTGGTGGTGCATGCCTTTAATCCCAGCAGAAGTAGGAGAATTGCTGTAAATTCAAGGCCACTCTGAGACTACAGAGTGAATTCCAGGTCAGCCTGGGCTGGAGTGGGAAAAAAAAAAAAAAAAAAAAGATGGTTGTGGTTATGCATGCCTGAAGCCCAAGGGGAACAGAGACAGGAGAATAGCTGGTCAGCCAGTCTGACTGAAAAAATGGCAGGTGGAGAAATCCATCTCAAGGAAATAAAGCAGAAGAGCCTCAGGTGAGGACTCTGACCACTCAAAGTTCTACTCTGGCCAGTGTATGCATGAGTACAGGGGGTGTGCATTTATCTGCAACACGCATGACTACACCACACACACACACACACACCAAAATCCAAGAATATTTTCAGAGCTTATGGCCATAAACTCATTGGAAAATAAAGGACTTTAGTGAATTTCAAATCTGTTTTAATTTTTAATTCTTTTGTTTAAAAACATGAGGAACCAGAAACCAAAACAAAAGAACAAAAAACAGGACTTGGTTAATGTGGTACAACTAATTAAAAATGGGAACAATCCTGTTCTCTGATGGGTTTGTTTGTTTGGTTCTGGTTTTTGTGTTTTTCAAAGTAGGGTTTCACTCTAGCCCATGCTTGCCTGGAATTCATACTGTAGTCTCAGGGTGGCCTCAAACTCGTGGCAATCCTCCTACCTCTGCCTCTCGAGTGCTGGGATTGAAGGCACGTGCCACCACACCCGGCTCTTACTCTGTTTTTTTGTGCCAGTGTCTCACTGTATCCCAGACTGAACTGGAACTTACTCTGTAGCGCAGGCTGGCCTTGAACTCATAGCCATCCTCCTGCCTCAGCCTCTGAAGTGCTAGGACTAAAGTCATACATCCACCTCACCTGGAGAAATCTAGTTCTCTTAATAAAGGACTAAACCAGTTAATAAAAATTAAGCAGTGGCATGTGCTTGTGGTCCCAGCTACTCTGGAGGCTGAGGCATAAGCTCCTTTGAGCCCAAGAGAGACTAATGGAGCAACATAGCAAGACCCTTCACTCTTCTGAAAAGAGAAGAGAGGTGGGGAAGGGGATGAGAGAGAAAGGGCGAGCACATACACTTTTAAAATATATATATCATTTATTTATTTGAGAGAGAGAAAGAGGGAGAGAGAGAGAGAATGGGCACGCCAGGGCCTCCAGCCACTGCAAATGAACTCCAGACAGACACATGTGCCCCCTTGTGCATCTGGCTTACAGGGTTCTGAAGAGTCAAACGGGGATCCTTTGGCTTTGCAGGCAAACACCTTAACTTCTAAGCCATCTCTCCAGCCCCCCACATACACTGAGGGAAATACTTTTGAACATTGAATTAATCATTTGGGGCAACAAGGTCTCGTTCTGTAGTTCAGGCTGGCTTCAAACTCATGATCACTCTGACTCAGCCTTGCGAGTGCCAGGGTTGCAGGCATGTGCTACCACACCCGGCTATATTATATAAATTAATTATATTACAGTTTAATATATAGTTAATTTCACTACTACTTCCTAATGTTTAGATTTGAATGCAAGATTTTACCATATATAAAATTGATTGTATCATTGATCACATGGAAGTCAGTTGTATTTGGGATAAAATCCAATTCAATATCAGCAGAGAAATTCATTTATAATGAACTTTTTATTAGCTTTTTAAAATTAGCATACAAAGTAATGTGTTTCATTATAGTTTTTTTTTGTTTGTTTGTTTTTTTTTGGTTTTTTTGGTTTTTCAAGGTAGGCTGCAACTCTAGCTCAGGCTGACCTAGAATTCACTCTGTAGTCTCAGGGCGGCCTTGAACTCACAGTGATCCTCCTACCTCTGCCTCCCAAATGCTGGGATTAAAAGCATTTGCTACCACGCCCAGCTCATTATAGCATTTTAATCCATTCTTTCTTGTTGTGGTGGTTGATCCTCCTTCTTCTCCATCCTCCTACCCTAGAATGAACTTTTGATTTGAAATTATTACTTATTTCAATCTTATGAAATAAATAGAATCTGATTCCGGGCGTGGTGGGCACACGTCTTTAATCCTAGCACTCAGGAGGAGGCAGGGGTAGGAGAGTTGAATTGCTGTGAATTCGAGGCCACTCTGAGATTACATAGTGAATTCCAGGTCAGCCTGGACTAGAGTGAAACCCTACCTCAAAAAAAAAAAAAAAAAAAGGAAGCTGGCCATAATGTGAAGAGAGCCCAACAAATAATTTCCAATTCACAGGACTAGCTCTGACTAAAATAATCTGAGAATAAGGTCTAGCCCAAAACACTAGGCAATAATGAAGGTCTGTATGTCATCCATCACCTCGCCCCAGAAATGTAGTCACCCTTGGCTACACTTTCCAGTTGAGTCAGCCTGGCTACAAAATTGCCATAGGTTCTCCTATGCTGCCACCTACTGGATATAGTGAGTATAGCGTTGACTAAATCATTTGTTTTTCTTTCTGTTACTCAGTGTGCTTAAATGTGAGTAGGAAATTCAGGTTTAACCCACTAACTTTGGATTCGAACCCCTAAGATAATGGATATTTTAAATGTTGCTTACCTAAAGTAATAGAGATACTTTATTTTTTTAAAGATTTTATTTTTATTTATTAAAGACAGAGAGGGCAAGAGAGGGGGGGAGAGTGAGAATGGGCTCGCAAGGGCCTCTAGCCACCGCAAATGAACTCCAGATGCGTGCTCCCCCTTATGCATTGGCTTATGTGGGACCTGGAGAATTGAACCAGGATCCTTAGGCTTCACAGGAAAACGCTTTAATTGCTAAGCCACCTCTCCAGCCCTAGATACTTTAATTTTAATCAACACAAATGAATATATGAATCTCTGTTTTCAACAACTCCTTTTGTCCTCAAAGTTTATCTTTAAGATTTTAAATTATGAGGCTGAGGACATGGCTCAGAAGATAAGGCATTGGCCATGCAAGCGTGAATCCCTGAGTTTGTATCCCCAGATCCTCACATAAAGCCAGATGCTGTGGTGTCAGCGACTGCATTCCCAGCATGCCAAACAGCCATGTACCTCATGAAAGGAGCAGTGAGAGAGAGTCCCTGCCTTAAATAAGACGGGAGACAAGTTGTCCTCTGACCTCCACATGTGCGCCATGGTTCACACACATGAACGCTCACATGCACATACACACACGCATGGATTTTTTTTTTCAACAAACACCAGATACATGTACCACTTTGTGCATCTGGTTTATGTGGCTACTGGGGAATCGAGCCTCGAACCAGGGTCCTTAGGCTTCTCAGGCAAGCGCTTAACCACTAAACCAGCTCTCCAGCTACCATCCATGGGTTTTAAGTTATGATTCTGATCTTTAAACTCAGGAGCACTCACTTTATCTCACCATATGGAACCTGCCACGTCTGTTCTTTGCCTGTAAGAAGACCATCAACAGACACAGCCCCTAAACCTTGGACTAAGACTGAGCCAAGACAAACCTCATCTCTTTATCACTTTAAGTGAACAGAAGAGGACAAAAGGAGGAGGAGGAGGAAGAGGAAGAAGGAGGTAAAAATGAATCAGCACCTTCACAAGGTTTTCATGTCTTCAGAGACAGAATTCTCCCTCTTGCCTGGAACAACAAGGTGGTGATAGGCTCTGGGCTATGGTTTAGGAATTTTAGATTTTTTTTTTAAACAGAGCATTCTCCTAAGGAAATGATGTATGGTTTGGCAATGAGCAGAAATGGGAACTTTGTACCTTGGGATTAAGATTGAAGAAGGAGGGGGGCTGGAGAGATGGTTTAGCAGTTAAAGTGTTTGCCTGCAAAGCCAAAGAATCCCTGTTCGATTCTCCAGGACCCACGTAAGCCAGATGCCTAAGGGAGCACATGCATCTGGAGTTTGTTTGCAGTGGCTGGAGGCCCTGGAGCACCCATTCTGTCTGTCTTTCTCTCTCTCTCTCTCTCTCTTTCTCTCTTTCCCTCTCTCTCTCCCTCTCTCAAATAAATAAATAAAATATATTTAAGAAAAAAATATTGAAGAGGGAGGGCTGAGGAGATGGCTCAGCTGTTAAAGCACTTGCCTGCAAAATCTAACAATCTGAGTTCAATTCCCCAATACCCATGTGAAGCCAGATGCACAAAGTGGCACAGTTCATTTGCAGCAGCTGGAGGCTCTGGTGCACCCATTCTCTCTCTTTGTCTCTCTGTCTATCTCTGCTTGCAAATAAATAATTTTTTTTTAATTGGAGAAAGGGGACTGGAGAGATGGCTTAGCAGTTAAGGCACTTGCCTGCAAAGCCAGAGGACCCAGCCTGAGAGATGTGCCCTCAGGAGACCACAGACAGGCAGAACTTTCCAGAGACAAGGCAGAACACTGGTCAACAGGACTGAGTTTAATGTCACAATCAGCAAGACCAGGGAGATGCAACAGCTAAATGTAACATGGAGTCCGGGATGGGTCCTTGTGATGGGTTCTAATGAAAACTAAAGACAAACGTGGGGACTGCCCTGACGTGCCCATTCACCTTTACTCTCTCTCAATAAGCACATAAATAAAAATGTGGAGTTCAGTTAATAACAATACAATACATAATCTGAGCTAGGCATGGTGCCATATTGCCCAAAATCCCAGCAGTCAGAAGGCTGAAGCACAAAGGTCAACAGTCCAAGACCAGCCTAGGAAGTTATGAGTCTCTCACTCACTCTTTCTCTCTATTCTCTGTGTGTAAGTGTGTGTGTGTGTGTGTGTGTGTGTGTGTGTGACTATTTGTGTACAAACACATACATATACATATACATGTGCATATAATCTGATTTTGAGTTCATTTAAGGTCCAAATTCATACACTTTATATGAGGAGGGAGCACAAAGCACACTGTCTCCTCTGCTGACACATCTGTTTCTCTTTCTCTTTTGTCCATCCATATTCAAACATGGGCACACCTCAACTTTTCTTTCTTTTTGTCTCTGAGGCAGGGTCTCGCTCTGTTGCACAGGCTGGGGTCAAACTGCTGGGCTGAAAAGATTCTCCGCCTTAGCCTCCCCAGCAACTAGGATGACCAGCATGTGCCGCTGTGCCGGGCCTCAGCTTGAACAGTTGAAGTCAAGTTGAGGTGCTTACTTAAGGGGTGCACACTAGTACTAAGCTCTATGTGTGCTCTTCTTGATCCCGAGGGGGAGGTCCGGTAATTGCCCTCCCGTGGGACTGTAAGGCAGGTGTTTGACACCAGGCAGTCTGACTACACAGGCAAATTACAGGAACCAAACTGGACCTGCTTCCTGGCGAATGACAGCCTCAGTTGAGAAATCACACAGGTAAATGAAGAAATTAATTAATTAATTAACGAAGGACAGTAGTAACTTTGCCAATTAGCCTGTCCGGTCATTTAACATGGCAGAGTATAGGCAGAACCTGAACAGAATCCCAGTAAGCTGAGGTCTAAGAGTACCTGGAAAGGACACATTCTAACATAACCTTATAAGGAGGCCTGCTACATGAACTTCACCTGGTGCTGCAGTCAGGTTCGCATCGCTGGCAGAAATCACCTGACCATGAGCAGCTTGTGGGGGAAAGAAACAGGGTTTATTTTGGCTTACAGACTTGAGGGGAAGCTCCGTGATGGCAGAGGAAAATGATGGCATGAGCAGAGGGTGGACATCACTCCCTGGCCAACATCAGGTGGACAACAGCAACAAGAGAGTGTGCCAAACACTGGCAAGGGGAAACTGACTATAATGCCCATAAACCCACCCCCAACAATACACTGCCTCCAAAAAGCTTTAATTCCCGAATCTCCATCAGCTGGGAACGTAGCGTTCAAAACACCTAAGTTTATGGGGGAACACCTGAACCAAACCACCACACCTGGGAAGCCAGGAGCAAATGTCTGGTGCACGCAGATAGAACACCAACAACAGACCAAAGTCGAGTTCCACCAAAGACCAACTTGGGGAACCACTGAGTTTATGAGGCTTACTTACACAGCATGGGCAAAGAGTGGACAGAGTGTGGGTGACCCTGAAGCAGCTGCATCACTGGAAAGTCTTACCCCAGCGTGGACGACGACCTTCCCATAGATGCAGAGATAGAATCCTCCTTCAGTTAACCCTCCACACACTGTGTGGTAGTTGGAATCAGATGACCACCCCCAATAAACTCATGTGTTATGAGTGCTAGGTCCCCAGCTGATGGCAATTTGGAAGGGGGCGCCTTGCTGGAGGAGGTGTGTTCTTGGCAACAGGTTTAGGGGTGTCATAACCCACTTCCCTTGCCTTATATTGGCTCATTCTCTTGCTGCTGTTGTCCACCCACTGTGGCAGAGGTGATGTCCAGCCTCTGCTCATGCCATGCTTCCCCTGCCATCATGAAGCTTCACCTCGAGACTGTGAGCCATAATAAAAACTTGCCTCCTCCTTTGACAAAATACAACCCCACTTCATGATCAAAATGCTGGACAGAATGGGCACGGAGGGTTTATGTCTCAACACCATAAAGGCTATACATAAAGCACCCAAAACCCAAATAATACTTAATGGGGAAGGACTCAAGGAGTTCCCACTGAGATTGGGAACAAGAGATGGTGCCCACTCTCATTACCGCTCTTCAACACAGTACTAGAAGTACTAGCCCAAGCAATAAGACAAGAGAAAGAAATAAAAGTGATACAAATTGAAAGGAAGAAGTCAAGTTAGCCCTATTTGCAGATGACATGATCCTATACATAAGTGACCCAAAAGTCTCCATCTCAAAACTTCTAAAGGTGATTAGTTCCTTCAGTAAAGTGGCAGGATACAAAATCAATGCACAAAAATCAGTAGCTTTTCTATATGCAAAGGACAAATATACAAAGAAAGAAATTAGTGAGGCTGTCCCATTTTTAATAGCAACAAAAAAATTAAATACCTTGGAATAACACTAACCAGGGATGTGAAAGACCTATATAATGAAAACATTTAAAAAAAAAAAAACATTCAAGAAAGAAATCGAGGAGGACTTGAGAAGATGGAAAGACTTTCCATGCTCCTGGATAGGTAGAATTAATATTGTGAAAATGGCAATTCTACCAAAAGAAATGTAATACAATACCAATAAAAATACCAGCATCATCCCAAAATTCATATGGAATGGCAGCAGGCCTTGGCTATCCAAACATATCCTCAGCCAAGAAACAAAACAAAACAAAACAAAAAACCTCTGGAGATATCACCGTACCCAATCTAAAGCTATGTTACAAAGCCATAATGACAAAAACAGCATGGTACTGTCATAAGAACAGAAACATAGACCAATGGGACAGAATTGAAGACTCAGACCTTAGGTCAAGTAACTACAGCTACTTGGTCTTTGACAAAGGTGTCAATAATGGAGACTGGAGAAAAGACAACATCTTCTGCAAATGGTATTGTACAAATTGGATGACCATATGTAGAAAAATGAAAATAGGTCCACTCATCTCTCCATACACAAAAATCAAGTCCAAATGGATTAAAGACCTCTCTATATATATATTTGCTCAACCATGTTTATAGCTGTTCAATTTATTATAGCTAAGAACTGGAATCAACCCAGGTACCCATCACTGGATGAGTGGGTAACAAAGTTGTGGTACATTTACACAATGGAATTCCACTCAGCAGTATGAAAAAATGATACAGGCTTGGAACAGATTATCCTCAGCGAACTCACACAATCATAGGAAGACAAATGCCGTATATCTGCAGTTTCTAACCTGGACCTGCTTGAGTTGCTGACATATCTGACAGGCATCCCCAGACAATAAGGATGGAAGGGTTTGGGGGGAGTGGAGGGGGAAAACAAACACTAAATTAAATCCAAAATGAGCTGATACTGCAGAAACCTTTATCCTTGGAGATAGCCCAAGAGGTGTAATCTTCAAAAGGGGTAAGGGGAGAGCACTTGAAAAGTAGGGCTCTGGTGAAGGTAGGATTAAGCCTAAACTTAAAAGAAAAAAAAAATTTTTTTAAATCTCTGGCCTATAACTCCAAGTACCAGAGATTGATTGCTACCAATTGAGCTATTGATCAGAGAGACCTACAAGGTCCCCAAATCAAGACAGCTTTCTGTCAAAGCACTTGATTACCTGCCTGAGGCAAAAGCTAAGACCCTATTGCTGAAGACACCATATGCTACTGACACAGAGCACAGAGAGACCTGGCTAGAATTCAGAAGAAAGCCAGTCCCCAGACCAGCCTGTCTAGGGCTGGCAAGTGCTACATGAACTACTGGGGGGAAATGGCCAACAATGGTCTGAGCAACCTGAGGTCTAAGCTACTTAGACACGATGCACACGCCAGTGCAGCAGTGGCACACAGCCTTAGTGGGTAACCAATAGCTTTCTGATCAGCTAAGAGATCCGCTCAATGTAAAGGAACCCATATCTGGAATGGGAGCCAGATCAGAATCATATGGAGACAAAGATTATGTTTTCCAGTGTCAAGCTGTCACTAGTCTTTGGCTAAAAGAGGGGTTACATACATCAAATTCTCCCTAAATTAACAATGCTTATTCTATTTAAACTATGCTGACTTCACTCTCTGTTGGAGAATCTGTTCTTTTTCAGAAGGTAGTGAGACCAGAGGAGATAAACCACCCCTCGCACTTCAGCCAAGCCACAGCTGAATCCACAGAGGAATTGGGGAGATGAGCAAGAGTGCTGCTTCCATGCTGAACCTGATAATCAGCACCAGGGTGAAGGAGACAGACCCTGAGGATACTCAACACCTACCAAAGCAGAGATCCAGAGGCTCCTAAGAGCTCATCACTGAAGTAGACTTAAAACACACCCACCACGGCTCAGGGAAGTTTGCAGAAGAGGGGAGAGGAAAGACTGTTAGAGCCACATGTTCAGACATCATGTCCAGAGGCATTGCCTGCCCCCGCCCAATAACTGACTGCTGCTCCCAATATTGCATAAACTGCAACCGCATGGGGAATACCTACAACCCCACTGAGGAGCATCCCCAATGGAATGGGGGCAGGGGCGAGGACAAAGAGGGTACCAACACGTGATGAATCTATTACAGAACATCTTGTTAATAATAATAAAATAACAATGATAAAATTTGCCTCCCATTCAGCTGCTTTTGGTCAGGTGCTTTATCCGAGCAATGGGAAGGTAATCAGAACACTGTATACTCAAGTGCCTCCCAGATCCCAGGGCTATGTGCAGTTTGGCTGAATTACACCACAGCTGACTGGGAGGTGCAGGTGGCAGTGCTGAGATCCCACATGAGGGTCGAACGGCCTTTCCCGTGACATCCTTCTACGAGGGAGCATCAACAGGCTCAATCTTGAGGCTTTCTCGCTAGTAGTCATAGCTGCTTCTATGAAGATGGCATTATGGGCTGTTGTGCCGGGAGGACAATGCCCTTCAAACAGAGCCAGTTGAAAAACTCATTACAGTACAAGCGACTACATACATTGCACTGATCCCAGATATAAACAGAAGAAACTCGAAAGTAAGCTAGAATTAATGGTCAGGAACTCATGGAAGAATTTCAGTCTTTTTTTTTGGTTTTGTGAGGTAGGGTCTCACTCTGGTCCAGGCTGACCTGGAATTAACTATGTAGTCTCAGGGTGGCCTCGAACTCTCAGCGATCCTCCTACCTCTGCCTCCCGAGTGCTGGGATTAAAGGCGTGTGCCACCACGCCCGGCTTGAATTTCAGTCTTTTTGTTGTTGTGTTTTTTTTCCAAGGTAGGGTACTCTGGCCCAGGCTGACCTGGAATTAACTATGTAGTCTAAAGGTGGCCTCAAAACTCACAGCGATTCTCCTACCTCTGCCTTCTGAGTGCTGGGATTAAAGGCGTGCGCCACCACGTCCTGCTAGAATGCTCAGTCTTAAAGAGAAAAAAGAAATCTTAATTTTTTTTTTTTGGTTGTTGTTGTTTTTTGAGATAGGGTCTTGCTCTAGCCCAGGCTATTCTGGAAGTTACTCTGTAGTCTCAGGCTGGCCTCTAAATCACAGTTATCCTCCTACCTCTGCCTCCACAGTGCTGGGACTAAAGGCGTGCGCCACCACGTCTCGCCTTAAGACTTTTTAATTATAAAGATAATGTAGTAATTTTAGAAAGCTTGGAAAAATGACAATATGAAGTTAAATCCCCCATAAGCTCACCACCCAGAGGCAGGGATGGAGCAATGTTTTCGAGAATAAGCATACAAAAAATAGTTTTAAAAAAATGTATGTGGGGGCTGGAGAGATGGCTTAGCTATTAAGGCATTTGTCTGCAAAGCCTAAGCACCCTGGCTCGATTCTCCAGGTCCCACGTAAGCCAGATGCACAAGGGGGCGCATGTGTCTGGAGTTCGTTTGCAGTGGCTAGAGGCCCTGGCATGCCCATTCTCCCTTTCCCTCTCTCTGCCCCACATATATATATATATATAAAATCTTTTTAAAAAATGTGTGTGGGCTGAGAAGATGGCTCAGTGGTTGAAGGCACTTGCTTACAAAGCCTATTGGCCCAGGTTCCATTCCTCAGCACCCACATAAATCCAGACGCAAAGTGGTGCATGCATCTAGCATTTGTTTGTAGTCATAACAGATCCTGGGGTGTCCATACATATAAAATATATAATTTTCAACAATTTATGTGGGGGGCTGGAGAAATGGCTCAGTGGTTAAAGGTGTTTGTTTGCAAAGCCTGATGATCCAGGTTCAATTAACCCAGTACCTACCCATACAAAGCTAGACACACAAAATGATGCATGCATCTGGAGTTCATTTGCAGTGGCAGGAGGCCCTGACATGCCATTTTCTCTCACTTTCTCACCAATATATTTTTTTTTGGAGAGACAGAGAGAGAGAGAGAGTGGGAGAGGGAGACAGATAGAGAATGGGTGTGTCAGCAGCCTCTCAGCTGCTGTGAATGAACTCCAGATGCATGCGCCTCCATGTGGGCAAGTACAGTATTGCGCCCTTGCATCACTTTGCATCTGGCTAAATGTGGGAGCTGGAGATTAGAACTGGCATTCTTAGGCTTAGCAGGCAGACACCCAAACCGCTAAGCCATCTCTCCAGCCCTCCAATATATTTTTTTAATTATTATATTTATTGACTTTTAATCTTACATACCAAAAAAACCCCACCTGATATTTCCCTCCCCTCCCCCTCCAATATTTTTTTTAAAAGAAAACTTGTGTGTAGGAGTGTGTGCATATGCACATGGAGGCCTGAGGACAACTCAGGTGTCACTGCTCATTCTCTCTCACTGACGTGGAGTTTCACCCGTTATGCTAAACTATCTGGCCAGTGAATCCTAGCACTGTCTCTGCCTCCTGGCACTGGGATTACAGGTGTGCACCACCATGCCCAGCATTTCTGTGTGGGTTCTGGGGATCAAACTCAGGTATGCATGCTGGCACGGTAAGCACTTTACGAACTGATCTCCCTCCAGCTCACAGAAACGTCTCATTGCAAACTTTATGACATCCAGGCCAGAATGTTGGAAAGGCCTATTAAAAGCATGAGGCCATAAAGCTTAAACTTAGCTTTGTTAGGTCCATTTCTGCCCAGGAATAATCATTTTTTAATTGTTGTTGTTTATTTTTTATTTATTTATTTGAGAGCAACAGAGAGAGAGAGAATGGGCACACCAAAGTCTCCAGCCACTGCAAACAAACTCCAGATGCATGCGCCACCTTGTGCATCTGGCTTATGTGGGTACTCAGGAATCAAGCCTTGAACCAGGGTCCTTAGGCTTCACAGGCAAGTGCATAACCACTAAGCCATCTCTCCAGCCCCTAATCATTCATTTTTGAGGTGCTAAGAGACAGTCTACTTGGATTTGAAACTCAGCAACATTTGACCTGGGCAACCTTAGACAAGCTTCCTCATACTTGTTTTCCATCTGCAACATGGGAATGAATAATACATCATATAACTGTTGGAAAATAGTCAATGCTTAGCTGTTATGGCCCTGGTTTTACACACTTTAACCAACTGTCTCACAATTTTCCTTTATGAACATTTGCTCATGTCTGTGGCTGTCTAGCCATCCCAAGTGTATAACTCAATTAGACCGTTGGAATGTTCATTGTAAATGTGTTATTTGAGAGAGAATATATGGGCACACCAGGGCCTCTTTCCACTACAAATGAACTCCAGACGCATGCATCACCTTGTGTTTCTGGCTTACTTGGGTACTGGGGAATCGAACCTGGGTCCTTAGGCTTCTCACACAAGTCCCTTAATCTGTAAGCCATCTCTCTAGCCCTGGGATGTTCATTTTAAAAGAGATACTCAGCATCAGATGGCTTTGTCTGTTGAAAACTTACAAGATCACCTTCATCAGTACCATTTTAGTAATAATAGTGAATTAAGGGACTAAACCAATTGCACATAGATTTTTAAAAATATTTTTATTTATTTATTTGAGAAAAAGAGAATGGGCACACCAGGGCCTTCAGCCACTGCAAACGAACTCCAGATGCATGCATCCCCTTGTGCATCTGGCTTACGTGAGAGTCGAACTGGGATCCTTTGGCTTTGCAGGCAAACACCTTAACCGCTAAGCCATCTCTCCAGCCCCCTTGCACATAGATTTTTTTGGTGACTCCAAGATGTCAAGCTTGGAGTACTCTGCCTTCCTATGGAATTTACAGCTGACAGCAGTGTGTATCTGAGGACAAGTCGGTGTCACTAGATGGAAACTTAAGCCAGGCTCTCCCAGACATCTTCACTATGTTTCTATGAGTATATGGTATGTGTAGTGTGGTGTACGCATACGTACAAAGATGTGCACATACATGCAGAGGTGCGAGGAGCATGTTGGATATCCACCTTTATCACTCATCCGTTTTCACAAGCCCCAGTCGTTCTCCAGCCTCTGCACCTCACAGGACGGGGATCACAGACATGTATGGCCACACCCAACTGCTTACCTGGCTGCTGGACAATCAAACTTAGGCTCTCCCAGGACTTCTCAGGCCTCGGGTGGAAGGCACTCTTGCCCACTGAACCATCTCTCTAGCCCTCTCACTATTTTTTTTTAAAACTTTTTTGTTTTTTGGTTTTGGTCTCACTTTGGCCCAGGCTGACCTGGAATTAACTATGGATTCTCAGAGTGGCCTCAAACTCATGGCAGTCCTACTACCTCTGCCTCCCCAGTGCTGGGATTGAAGCTGTGTGCCACCACGCCCAGCTTTTTTAACTTTTTTATTGACACTTCCAGAATTATAGACAATAAACCATGATAATTCCCTCCTCTTCCCCACTACTCCCTTCACAAATCTCTACTCTCCATCATATCTCCTCCCCTTCTCAATTAGTCTTTTAAATGTATTTTGTTTGAGAAAGAGAGAGAGAGAATGGGCGTGCCAGGACCTCTAGCCACTGCAAACAAACTCCAGATACATGCACCCCCTGGTGCAGCTGGCTTACACGGGTCCTGGGGAATCAAACCAGGATCCTTTGGCTTTGTAGGCAAACGCATACCTTAACCGCCAAGCCATCTCTTCAGCCTTCAATTAGTCTTTTATTTTGATGTCATCTTTTCCTCTTACGAGGATCTTGTGCAGGTACATTTCACTATTTTTAATGTGCTGTTTTTTTGGAGGGGTTGTTTTTGAGGCAGGCTCTACTCTAGCCCAGACTGACCTGGAACTCACTCTGTAGCTCCAGGCTGGCCTCTAACTCACAACCATCCTATCTCTGCCTCCTAAGTGCTGGAATTAAAGGCATGCGCCAATAGGCCTGGCTTTAATTTACTTGTTATTTCTCAAGGTAGGGTCTCACTCTAGCTCACGCTGACCTGGAACTCACTCTGTAGTCCCAGACTGGACTTGAATTCGTAGTGATCCTCCCAAGTGCTGTGATTAAAGGCATGTACCACCATGCCCAGCTTTTTAAAAAATTATTTTCTGTGGAAAGCCCAATATACTGGCCTTTTTGTGTGTGTGAGGGAAGAGTGGGAGAGGAAAAATCGGCACACCAGAGCCTCCAGCCAGGGTAATCGAACTCCACATGCATGCCACCTTGTGTGTGTATGTGATCTTGTATGTGTCACCTTGTGTATCTGGCTTATGTGGGATCTGGGAATCGAACATGGGTCCTTAGGCTTCGCAGGTAAGTGCCTTAACTGCTAAGCTACTTCTTCGGCCCTAAAATGTTTTTGTGTTTTGTTTGCTCTCTTGCTCATAAAAAAAAAAAAAAAAAAATTACAAACGAGAGAGAATTGGCATGCTAGCCACTGCAATTCAACTATAGGCGCATGCGCCACCTTGTGCACATGTGTAACCTTGGTGAGGGGTTTATGGGAACACTCGTAGCTTTTTTTTTAATTCGTATTTTTTGCTCGTGTGTGTGTGTGTGTGTGTGCTTGCGCACATGCACACGTGCACGGTGTGTTAGTTTATGCATGTGTATGTGCCCATAAGGCACCCCATACATTTGCCTAGGATAGAGGCTGCTCACCTGGGGTGGCCGGATTAGAACACTGGGTACACCTCACTCCATTGTGCTTCCGTCTGGTCTTGTTTTGGAGCCAGAGTCTCTTTTACTGTTTACAGAGCTTACAAGGCTCCAATTCTCTGGTCCCTGCTCCCTTGAAGAACTGGGGTCACAGGTGCATTGGCCATGCCCAGCTGTTTACGTAGGATCTGGACATTTGAACTTGGGCAGTCTCAGAGCCCCTCAGGCCACACAGAAAGCACATGTAACTACTGAGCCATCTTTCCAGCCCAGCTTCAATCCTTTTATGAAACTAAAATTACTCCTAAAATGAACTGTATTGCGGAAATAGAGTTTCACTCGGTAGCCCAGGCTGGCCTCAAACCTGTAACCATCTAGACCATCTAGACCCCCCCCCCAACTATTAGGTTTATAGGCATGAATCACCACACCCAGCCTAGAAAAAAGTTGGTTTCTCTGGATATTGCACTTACCTGCTGGTACAAAGTACCTGACCCAAAGCAGCTGATGGGAAGAAAGTTGTTTATTTTGGCTCACAGTCTCGAAGAGAAGCTTCATGATGGCAGGGGAAAGCATGACACAAGCAGAGGCTGGACGTCACCTCTGCTCAGCACGTGGAAAACAGCAACAGGAGAGTGAGCCCAACTGTGGCAAGAAGGAGCTGGCTGTAACACCCCTAAGCCTGCCCCAGCAACATACCTCCACCAGCAAAGTTCCACCTCCCAACGTGCCACCAACTGAGGACCAAGCATCCCAAACACATGAATTTATGGGGGACACCTGATTGAAGCCACCACACTGGGTATGCACAGGAATATAAAATCATAGCGGGCTGGAGAGATGGCTTAGCAGTTAAAGCGCTTGCCTGCAAAGCCAAAGGACCCAGGTTTGATTCCCCAGTACCCACATAAAGCCAGATACACAAGGTGGTACATGCATCTGGAGTCCATTTGCAGTAGCTAGAGGCCCTGGCACACCCATTCATTCTCTCTCTCTCTCTCTCTCTCTCTCTCTCTCTCTAATAGATAAATAAAAGCATAGAAATACAATTATAAACACATACGAAACAAATACTATTTCATGATCGTTTTCTTACCATTTGAGCTGCTTATACACAAGGCATGAGTCTAGTACCATCAGAATGATTTGAGAGATCGGGCAGAGAGGTTAAAAGAGAAAATGAAGCCGGACGTGGTGACACACATCTTTAATCCCAGCACTCGAGAGGCAGAAGTAGGAGGATCGCCATGAGTTTGAGGCCACCCTGAGACTACATAGTGAATTCCAGGTCAGCCTGAGCTAGAGAGAGACTCTACCTTGCAAAACCAAAAAAAAAAAAAAAAAAAAAAAAAAAAAAGAAGAAGAAGAAAGAAAGAAAGAAAAAATGAAAACCAGTTTAGGCTTCTCTCTTACCAGCTGAAAAGTTTATTCCTTTCAAGGACAAACAAACCACATCTTGAAGCTTTAACTTACAGACATAAACCAAACAAGCTGTAGATAGTAAAGGTACAAGATAAACAGTGGGGGAGATGCTTCGCATCTGAAGCTCACAGCTGCGTGGCCGGACACTGAGCTTGCTAGATTTGGGGGTGGAATGAAGGGAACAGGGCTGCAGAATGGAAGGTAATAGATGTGATTACAAATACCAAAGCGTTAGAGGCTGCAGACCACGGGCAGGGCTGCACTTTTCCACCCAGGATTTAGGCTGCCTTACAGAGGGCCACAGCCGAGAAGCGGACTTCTCCCTGCTCACGCTCGGTGAATTCTCTGCAGACCTTGGCAGCGTCCTGAAAAGAAGAGATGACATTAATACCCCAACGGAACCCACCCGCAAATGACGTTTCAAAGGCAAACCACATCCAAGGGTGATTCAAGTCGTGTTTACCCTGGTTGGTTTTAAAGGATTAAGAAAAGGCAAGAGAAAAAACCACAAGTGCTGGGCTACAGAGATGGCTTAGCAGTTAAGGTGTTTGCCTGCAAAGCCTATGGACCTAGGTTCAATTCTCCAGGTCCCACATAAGCCAGATGCACAAGGTGACACATGCATCTAGAGTTTGTTTGCAGTGGCTAGAGGCTCTGGCACACCCATTCTCTCTCTCTCTCTCTCTCCTCCCTCTCTGTCTCTAATAAATAAAAAGTAAAAATATGTTTTTAAAAAAAATGTCGGGACTCTATGTCCAGGTTTGACTGTATTTCCAACTCTTTATAAAAAATATTTTATTGGGCTGGAGAGATGGCTTAGTGGTTAAGGCGCCTGCCTCCTAAGCCTAAAAACCCGGTTCCAATCTCCAGGTCCCACGTTTAGCCAGATGCAAAGTGACGCAAGGGCGCAATGCCGCACTTGCCCACAAGGGGACGCGTGCATCTGGATTTCATTCACAGCAGCTGAGAGACTGCTGGCACGCCCATCTCTATCTGTCTTCCTCTCCCTCTCTCTCTGTGTCTCTCTCCAAAAATAAAAATAAAATAATAAAAACATTTTTAAAATATTTTATTTATTTATTTTTATTAGTATATTTGAGAGACAGAGAGAGAAAGAGAGAGAATGGGCATGCCAGGGCCTCCAGCCACTGCAAATGAACTCCAGACATGTGCGCCTCCTTGTGCACCTGACTTACATGGGTCCTGGGGAATCAAACCAGGGTCCTTTGGCTTTGCAGGCAAACGCCTTAACCGTTAAGCCATCCCTCCAGCCCTATTTCCAACTCTTTTAATTACTTCAGCCACGTGACTTCTTCTCTCACCAAGTGCCTGCTTTGACCTAACTTGGTTCCCCAGCACTGAGAGGTTACCAGGTCTGAGATGTTCCAGTGCACAGTGGCCAAGAGTCCTGCCATTTAATTCCCTAAAACCTTGGGCAGTTCTTGAAAAATCTCTCTGCCCCAGATCCTCATCTGTGAGATAGGGGACAGTGAGTCTCACCTCACTACATCATTAAAGGGATTCAACAAAAGATGTGAATGACTTAGGCAGCATCGAGCCCAGGTCAGCAAACTACAGCTTGCATGGCTAAATCCAGCCTGTGGACAGTTTTGCCGACAAAGCACTGCCGGGCACAGCTACCCACATTCATCTCGGCATTGTCTATCCAGCTTGGAAATGGCAGCAGAGCCTCAGGCCACACAAAACCCAAAATGCTTTCTCTGGTTCTTCACAGAAAACTTTGCTGACCCACGATGGGCACATACCAAGAGCTGAAAAAAAAGATGAGCTGTTGTTGCTACCATAAATAAAGTGTTCTGCTCAGCATTTTTGGTATTGTATCTAAACTAAGCAAATTTCCTTGAAAACAGCACACTGATTCCAGTCTTGTAGGTTGAAAAAGCCCAAATGTAATCGAGAGTCTAGAGTTCTCTGTTGGCACTTCTAGCAAGATGGCTACAGAGCTCTTGGATCTTTCAGTTCATGCGAGACATGCTTTCACTCTCCTCTCCTGTCACGGTGCGCATCTGGGAAGACAAAACCGAATTTACCTAACCAAAATTGGTAGCATATGCCTCCAAGGCTGACCTGTATCCAGAAGCCTTAGAGGATTAGGGAAGGCACTGGTATTTGAGTTCTTAGTGAAGACACTGCCTGACAGGAGGCCACTGGTTACCTTAATCCCACAAGAAAGCCCAGCAGTGACTTTCCAGTACATTCTAACAATGGACTAAAGACAGCAGACAAAAGGGATGAGTCAGAGCTTCTTTGAAGGAGCCTGCTTAAAACCGCCTGCTGTAAAACAAGGCAGGTAGAATTACCAAGATGATTTTTTTAACCTTAAAGAATGCTATTAACCAAGACAACTGATACTGGCAGCCCTGAGCGTCAGCACACTACACAATCTCGTCTGAAAGAAGTGTGGCTGCGGGAGAGAGGTGGCATTCCAGAGATTACCTGAAGCAGGGAGTCCTCTGAGCTAGAGCCATGGTTCACCGGGAAAGGCATTCGTCCATCTGGAACAAAGAGGCCAGGCACGGTAACTGTTCCGGGTGCTTTTCAGGATATGGCTATCTGCCCAGCCCAAAGGGATCTTTTGAGATTCTTCCAAGTGCTACAACCACCGCCACCAGGGGAAGCTTTGTGGTCATGAAGCAACAGGCTACAATAAGGTTCAGGTGTTCCTGGGAAGTCTACAATAATATGATCATCCAGACCTAACCCTCATGTCTTGGGAAGAACAGCTGATCAAGTCACATGCAGGGCTGGAGAGATGGCTTAGTGGTTAAACGCTTGCCTATGAAGCCTAAGGACCCTTGTTTGAGGCTTGATTCTCCAGGACCCACGTAAGCCAGATGCACAAGGGGGTGCATGCATCTGGAGTTCGTTTGCAGTGCTTGGAGGCCCTGGTGCACCCATTCTCTCTCTCTCTCTCTACCTGCCTATTTCTGTATCTCTCTCTCTCAAATAAATGAATAAATAATAAAATATTTTTAAAAAAAGTCACATGCAATATGTGGGACACAGTGAAAGATGTGCTTTTGGGATTCCATGTGCCCTCCTATGACTACTGATTGACTCCAAGTCTCCTCTGTCCTCGGGGGTCCCTAAGTACAGTTTCGACTTAAGACTTTACACCTGCAAGTCAGTCTTCATGAAGACCAAGGGGAAGAATTTTACAAGACGGATGTTCCTTGACTTTGCCATATGCAGAAATGGCGCCAGCATGCTCCAATTCATTTTACACAAAGTCACGTTCAGGCAACTCAATGCTCCTTTCCTGAAAGTATTCCTTTTGGGAAATGGGGATCAGGAGATGCTAGCAGGAGGGGTGGGCTCAGGATCAACAGGTGCTGATCTGATCTACCCCTCTCACGGGTCAGTCACTGAAGCCATTCACTGGGAAGTTCATCAGTTGCCTGAGGAGGGCTCTCTGGGTGTGATCGTGGAAACACACTTTTATGGCTTTAAAGGTCATTATAATAAGACTGGAGAGATGGCTTAGCGGAAAAGACACTTGCCTCTGAAGCCTAAGGACCCAGGCTCTATTCCCCAGTGACCACATAAGCCAGATGCACAAGGTGGTGCATGTGTCTGGAGTTCCTTTACAGTGGCTACAGACCCTGGCATACCCATTCCCTCCTGCTCCCTCCCTATTTTTCTCAAATGAATAAATATGTTTGAAAAATTCATGATATGCCCAATGTCATAAAGTCACACACCAATCCTATAAAAGAAATGAAGTCTGAATGAATCATATTGGGTTCTAAACTGGAACAATACATACCGAGTTCATAGAGGTGGCCATCCACGTTGTTAAACAGAATAAAATGAAAGTTCACTTTGTCATCTACCTAAAGAGTCAAGAAATTGTTTTTTTTTTTAAAAATAAGTTATGAATTTGTTAAAAACAAATTTTCTTATAATTCAAGTAGACATGGTTGAAACAGCCTGCTTGCATTTAACGAAGAAAAATTACAGTAACATCACCTATTTCCCACATGAGGCCCTATTCTAAGCATGCTAAGGTAGAAAAGCTGGATAGTGGGGCTGGAGAGATGGCTTAGCAATTAAGGCACTTGCCTGTGAAGCCTAAGGACCCAGGTTCAATGCCCCAGTACCCACATAAGCCAGATGCACAAGGTGGCACATGCATCTGGAGTTTGTCTGCAGTGGCTAGAGGCCCTAGCATGCCCATATTATCTATCTGCCTCATTCTCTCTTTCTGCCCAACAAATAGAAAAAAGTAAGGTGAAAGCCAGGCACGGTGGCACACACCTTTAAAAAAAAAAAAAAAAAAAAAAAAAGTCTATCAGCTTCATTTACAGAAGAAAATTTTCACTGCCAATTAGATTTCCAAACAGCCACTTAGAGGACTATTTCTAGCCCAAGCATTGTTTGGATTATTTGGGTAGGATTTTCTGGTGTCAAGTGGCACTGGCGGGTAACACTTGCTAGTCACTAAGTCCCAGTGAGAGAGCCCTGCAAATATTCCAGTGGAAACACAGATGGCACCTGGGCAGCCCGGCTTGGGTTTGTATTTGCATTTACCCGACACTGGCCTTCCTGGGCCACGGCATCATGGGCTGCTTGAATCGCCTGCAGAAAAGAGAGGAAAATCAGCTCAGAACTTTCTAGAGTTATTTCAAAATGATGCTCTGCAAGGCCTTTCTACCTCATTCTTTTCAAAGCATTTTGCTCGGTCTTCGGGGGACATCTTCTCAGTTTCAGAAAGAAATTGTTTCAGGACTGATCCATCCTCTTTAAAGAAAAATGCACATCTTAGTAAAGAGTAAATGAGGGGAATGGGTGCACATTTATTGCCCATGTAAGCTTTTCATAGCTAGCCCCCGCTTAACAAACTGAATCCTTAGCATGGCCTCCATCCAGAGATATGGACAAGCTGCCCACTGCCCCAAACTTCTCCATCCAACCACTTGTGGTTGTGGCACTTAAGCCAGATGAGCCACCCCATGCTTCCAGTGTGCAAGCTCTTTCTCGGGTCTCGCACACCTCAACCACTTGTCCCTCCCTTGCCCTCACATTTCTCCAATCTCTCTATCAATTTCTGACAGTCCTCCTCTGCTTGGATCAGGCATTTGTGGGATTCTAATGCCATAAGACCAGAGCCTACCTCATCCACGGTTCTATCTAGCACTTACTATGACATCTACAGTGTGTTATGGCATATGCTACCATAACCTTCTAATCAAATAACAGTTTCCAAAGCAAGATTTTTATTTCAGAATAGAAAATTAAATCTTTGTAACTCAGCTAACCAGTTAGACATTAGCATAAAGGTCTTATATAAAAACGTGAAGACCCACAGCCTGGCTTAGAGACAACTCTGGCTGGCTGTTGATGTAAGCACTGCGCTACAGCTCAGAATAGGTTCGTTTAGAAGACACTGATGGCCGGATGTAGCGACAACTTATATTTCAGAAGATCTGTTTGAATTGTCAGCTCCAAGCTTAACAAATCTGTTTCACGGGAATCATTTCAACATCTGGAGGGGGTATGTGTACCTTTGTGGTAAAATGTTGCCTAAAATACACAAGGTCTTGGATTTGAGCCCCATTACTGAGGGAAAAGAAATAAACAAAACTCTGAGCCAGGTGTGGCGGCACACACCTTTAATCCCAGTATTCGGGAGGAAGAGGTAGGAGGATGGCTGTGAGCTCGAGGCTAGGCTGAGACTGCATAGTGAAGTCAAGGTCAGCCTGGGCTAGAGTGAGACCTTACTTCAAAAACAAAAAATCTGGAAGTGATAGGAATTCCTCTAACACCATAAAAAAGGGTTAAGTCAAACTGACTCTTGGATATCACCTTGTTACAAAATATGGTTACAAAATACAGTTGTCAGCGGCTCAGTGGGTAATATGTTTGTCATAAAAAACAGTTAGGTCTGACCTCGGGAACACAGGCCTCTACATAAAATGAGATTTTTCAAAAGTAGACAGGATCTAGCTACAGCTTTTTTAAAAAATACATATATTTGCAAGCAGAGAGAGAGAGAGAGAAAGGTGAGAGAATGGGTACACCAAGGCCTCCAGCTATTGCAAATGAACTTTGTGCATCTTGTTTTACATGAGTAATGAGGAACTGAACTCAGGTTGTTAGGCACTGAAGGCAAGCACCTTAACTGCCGAACCATCTCTCGAGCCCCAGCTACAGCTTTTTAACAGCTCCACCATGTAGTCAATATTTGAAAAACCAACTTCTAGACATGGATAGTTATGGACACAGAAGCACCTCAATTTCAAAAGTATACTAAAATACACACACACACACACACACACACACACACACACACACACGATGGTATTGTGGATGAAACCAATAGCCTCACAGTACTAGGCAAATACTGTACCACTGAGCTATACTCTTAGCCCCCCCAAAAAAAAACTTTCTTTTATGAGACAGGGTCTCACAACGTTGAGTAGGCCTCAAGTGATCCTTCTGTCTCAGACTTCCGGGTGGCCGGGACTCTAGGTACTTGCTGATTACCCCAGCTCTACATTTACCTGTATAAACAACAGTAGTTGTAGGCAAATTACTATTTACTATTTTCTTTTTTTTTCTAAGTAGGGTTTCAATCTGGCCCAGGCTGACTTGGAATTCACTATGTTGTCTCAGGGTGGCCTCGAGCTCATAGTGATCCTCCTTCATACCTCTGCCTCCCGAGTGCTGGGATTAAAGGCATGCACCACCAGCCCATCCTTTCTTTGTTTTTAAAATAAATAAAGCTTTATTGGAACACAGCCACATCCACTGGTTTACAGCCTGGCTATGACTGGTTTAAGGTTATAAAGTCAGAGACCACACAGCCCTCAAAACCTAAATGATTTACCTTCTGGCATTTTAATAGTTTGCCAGCTCTTAGGCTAAACCACATAACAGTGGCCATGTGATTTTACATATATTCTTACTGTTCCTTATGCCTCTGACAAGTTTAAGGGCTCAAATTTATGTATTTCATATCTTGTACAATATGTATTGGATATGTGCTGAAGCCTTTGCCCTGACCACGTTCACAGATACAGCCTGCACAAATGTCCACACCATCTGTGTCAGCTGCTCTAAGCTGTTCTTAGCCTCCTGTTGCTTAGAGGATACAGGACTATTAAAACTGGACCTTGGGCTGGAGGGATGGCTTAGCAGTTAAGGCGTTTGCCTGCAAAGCCAAAGGACTCAGGTTTGATTTCCCAGGACCCACATAAGCCAGATGCACAAGGTGGTATATGCCTCTGGAGTTCGTTTGCAGTGGCTGGAGGCCCTGGTGCACCCATTCTCTCTCCCCTCCCCCTTTCTCTCTGTCAAATAAATAAAATAAAATAAAATAAATATTAGGACTGGAGAGATGGCTTAGTGGTTAAGGCATTTGCCTGCAAGGCCAAAGGATGCCAGTTTGACTCTCCAGGACCCACATAAGCCAGATGCACAAGGGGGTGCAGGCATCTGGAGTTCATTTGCAGTGGCTGGAAGCCCTGGCATGCCCATTTTCTCTCTCTCAAATGAATAAAATATTTTTTTAAATGGATTTTAAAAAGCTGGCCCTAATTGTGTGTATTTTCTGGTCATTATCATCTTTTACGCTCTGAAATTGTTGAAAATTGAAAGCAACGTGGGAGAATGCATGCCAAATGGCCTGCAAGTGTTCTTTGCACCCTCGCTGTGCTGCACAAGACTGGGAGCAAACAGAAGAGTGCACGCAGACATGCAGCTGACCCTGAGGGGTGGCAGCCCGACCAATATGTCCTAGAGCTTCCTCCTCTCCAAAGGCACTAAGAATTCACTCCATTTAAAAAACACCACCAAAGGCTGGAGAGACGGCTTAGTGGTTAAGGCACATGCCTGCAAAGCCTAAGAACCCTGGTTCAATTCTCCAGGTCCCACGTAAGCCATATACACATGGTGGTGCATGTGTCTGGACTTCATCTGCAGTGGCTAGAGGCCCTGATGCTCCCATTCGCACACACACACACACACACACACTCTCTCTCTCTCTCTGCCTCTAATAAATAAAAATAAAATCTTAAAAACACCAAGTGCAATAGCACATACCTGTAAAGCCCACTGAAGTGACTTCCACAAGAGGACTGCCAAAGTTTGAGGAGAACCTAGACTACATAGCAAGTACCAAGCTAGCCAGAGTTTTAGTTAGACAGGAAGACACTATCTGAAAGAAAGAAAGAAAGAAAGAAAGAAAGAAAGAAAGAAAGAAAGAAAGAAAGAAAGAAAGAAAGAAAGAAGGGAGGGAGGGAGGGAGGGAGGGAGGGAGGGAGGGAAGGAGAGAGGGAGGGAAGGAGAGAGGGAGGGAAGGAGAGAGGGAGGGAAAGAAAGAGGGAGGGAAAGAAAGAGGGAGGGAAAGAAAGAGGGAGGGAGGGAGGGAAAGAAAGAGAGAGAGAGAGAGAAAGAGAGAAAAAGGTGGGGCTAGAGAGATAGCCTAGCGGTTAAGGCACTTGCCTGTGAAGCCTAGGGACCCAGGTTCAATTCCCCAAAACCCACATAAGCCAGATGCACATGGTAGTGTATGCAACTGGAGTTCGTTTGCAGTGGCTAGAGGCCCCAGGGTGCTTATTTGCTCCCCACGACACCCCCTCCCCTGAAATAAGTAAAAATTTTTTAATATTTTTTAAAAAGCCAGATGCACAAAGTGGCATATGCATCTGGAGTTCCTTTGCAGTGACAGGTAGCTGATGTGCCCATTCTCATTCACGCTCTCTCCTTGCAAGTAAATAAATAAAAGTATCTTTTAAAAACTGAAGGCAATGACTTCACTAAAATAAGAGTGTTAATAGTGAACTTTGGCCGGGCGTGGTGGCACACGCCTTTAATCCCAGCACTCGGGAGGCAGAGGTAGGAGGATCGCCGAGAGTTCGAGGCCACCCTGAGACTACATAGTTAATTCCAGGTCAGCCTGGACTAGAGTGAGACCCTACCTCGCAAAACCAAAAAAAAAAAAAAAGTGAACTTTGCTTTGAAGTCCACACTTAAAGTTTAAATAGCAGCTGAGCAAATTCAAAAAGCCACACTTACCAAATTCCAGTTTGTCTTGATTATTGGCCACGGCATGAATGAGCCCGATCGTGCCACAGGAGTTCCCAATGGTCTGCTTCATGAAGTACACCTTAGAACTAACTTCCTGTCCCTTCAGTTCCTCAATTTGTTTCTTCCTGAAGTTCTCATGCTGTGAATGAAATTTTGTTTGGAACATCTCGAAACACAAAGACCTAAACAGATGGCAGCACGGAGAGTTCTAGCAGCTAACGGGATACACAGTGGGATGTGTGACCAGGGACTGTGGTTCTAGATGTTAGCCAGTGCCAGAGAATGGCCAGTAGTCTTGTCTCCCACACCCACACGATCCGGCGGGGCTCCACCCTGATGCTGCAATGCAGGCCTGCCTTGGATACTGCCCAAGGCTGTCTAGACACCACTGCAACCTTTAGCAGGAGATGCAACCATGAAGTCAGAAAACAGTTCTATTCAGGATTTTGCTCCTTTAACAAGGAAAATGACTACATTTCAGACGCACCCTAAATAATCGAGCTTTGATCAATGTAATACCAATAGTAACAGCAGCTGATGTATATTGTCAATTCTTCAATGCTCCACTTCTGTCCAAGTAGAGGGTCAAGTAAAACTGTTGTTTTGTTTGGTTGGTTTTATTTGGGGGGGGGGATAACTGGTTTATAAAACTTCTCATCCTACAAGAGAAAGACATGATATTATTTTGTCCTTGCCAGCTCTACATGTCATACTTTAACCTGAGGACAGATTAACAATTTGCAGAGTGGGTGACAGAGTCTGTTAAATGAATGGGACTTCCTCAAGCCATGTGCTAGTTTCTTATAGTGACTCAGTAGCCTGTCTTCCTTTCACTCAGGTGCTGGAAAGACCTGAGTAGTTATAGGACTTGTCAGTTAAAAGCAGGGAACTACTGCTGTAGAAATGCCAATTAGCCACAACCAGCGGGTGTCACACAGAACATCAGCTATTGTGTCGTAACACATAGGACTGAAATCTGAGCTTGCTCTGTGGCCCTGAAGGAGGAATATGATCTCCTGTCCATAAGATCAATTTAAACTCCAATTAGGAGGACCTTCATGTCTTGAGGTGTCACTCAGGGACTGTTAGGGGCCTTCCCTTTCTAGGGTAATCAGATCCTATTGTAAAACATGCAAGCAGCACCCTTCAGGATTATTTTTAACTTGCATGTAGACACTTCTGCAACTATTCCACCACCACTCAACATGGATGCTTTAAAAGAGGTTCATTCAGGTTTTTCCCAACATGCCCTTGGTCAGAATTGGATGCTTTCTAAATGAATGTTAGCCTGTGGACAGAAATCAGCCTGTAAGCCTCACTCTTCATTAAATTCATTTCAATGTTTTACCCAGAAGGCATTCCATACAGGACAGGTGTTGAGTGAATATGACAGACTGAATCACAGCTACAGGAGCCACCTGAGTCTGGAAAAACAAGACGCGTGAGCTACTGAAACCCAACAGGCTGCCACCACTGCCTCCCAGAGGCCTTGGCCAAGCACAGCTCAAAACCCCAGAGTCATCATGGTTCCTCCAAGAGCGAGATGCTCAAGTGGGAAGGAGAGGCTACTTTTGATTTGGTCAGGGAAGCTAATCTGAGTTGCAGTGGATTTGCAATTTCACCAAGGCAAAGGCTTTGGCAATAAAAAAACATGTCACCGGCTGGAATCACCCAGAAAGCTGAATTTAAAGCTTCTTTGTTTTGTTTTGTTTTTTACCCGTGACACTTAAGACTACTATGTAGTAGGAGGAAGGCCTGAACCTCCCAAATAGCTTGGTTTAGACCAAAGATGATCCTAGAACCACTACCCTTAGAGTGATATCTAATTAACCTCCTCCTGGGTGGAGCAATGCTCTAAACGCTAATGCCCCAAGTCTTGCCAATTTCCGTCGCTTCCAAGTCAGCAGTCAAGTGGCAACGACAGGAAATACAATACCAAGCACGTGACTGGGACCTGATCCACTGCAAGGCAGGTATCCCAGCTGCCTTGGTTCTGTATCTGCTGCCCAGTCTTTGAGCTCCATACATTCCTGTACAGTTGTAGGAGGAAGACGAGAAAGAGAAAGACTCGACGCTGTGCCCATGAAGACTTCCATCACCTAGCCACGAGGTCAGAGAGGCAGGACCTCCCAGAGGCGGACAGAGGGCCACACATGCATGATTCAGCTTTAAGAAGTGTATTCAACAGTGTGGGTGCTGTGAGAAGCGGACGGGGGCGGGGGGGGGGGGGGAGGGACGGGGAAGAAACTACTGCCCAGAAAAAACTCGGTGGTGAAGAAGGTAAGTTAGGGAACGTTTTCATTCAGATAACCCAGCCCCCTCCCCACCTCCATCTTACAGCTAGCTGAGGTGAGAGAGAGAGAGAGAGATGACAGATCATAATCCTTAAAAGGAAACCACCAGCAGGTTCCCCCAAGTGGAAGGCTTACAAAACCCAAGTTGCAGGAATTCGTGAATAGGATAAATACTTCCTCTGGATAACTGGAATGGTAAAACTGGGCTAAGTGGGCTACTTTTCCAATTTAAGACGATTCTGGCCAATTGGGACAGACTAAAACAGGCAATAAGAGCTTCAACAAAAGGAGCGCCAATGAACAGATCCCGGAAAGTGAAGCTATTTCCCTCCCCAAGGGGCGGCGACTTTATCCTCTACCCTTACAGGATGCGGGCCCGGTTTGGAAGGTGTGGGCACGGCAGGGCACACATATCATTGGGGTTTAGTAGACCTGTGCATCATCGGAGCGCGAGCCCAGCACAGACCTCACCCTACCTGGGCCGTGAGGGGAAACAGCAGCAGCAGTGCGCACGCAGGTGATGGCACCGAGCCCAGAGTCTCTTCCTCGAGCCCCAACACATCGACGAAGCGCCACTGGCCGGCGACCCCCAGCCTGGCCAACACCTGCGCAGAAGGAAGCTATGATCAAGGGGCCAGGCAAATCACCGGACCAAGCAAATCACAGGCACCTGCCAGGAGAGGGGGAGGGGCAGGGAGGGGGCGTGGCCGGCACACGCCCCCACTCGAGCCTGGGAGGAGCCTCCTCCCCGCCCCGCCCCACCTGCCCAGCCCTGCGCAATGACACAGCACAAAGCGCGGCCCACACGTGGTACCCGAGTCCGCACAGCGGTCGCCACGCCCTCGGATGCTGTCCTCCCCGACGCTCGCTCCCAGCCGGGAGCATCCTCCTCTACCTCGCCGTGACCGATCTCTCCGAGTCACCCTCCACCCCCCAGAATCATGCAAAGCACCCAACGATACGCCCCTCCCCCCCCCACCACCACCAGCCTGGCTGCCGAGGGAGGGCGAGACAGCCGCGAGACGCCACTCACTTTGTTCAGCATCTGGAAGGCAAATGCAAAGAAAAAGAAAAACAAATAAATAATAAGTAAATAAATATAAAATTATCAGTGATAACAGCTACCCGGCCAGGGCCGCGCTCCTTGGGCCATCATTCACCTGTGCTTACCTCGGGGTTAATCTCCATCGGTTTGAGCTGCATCTTGACCACAGGCAGAAGAAGAACTCACGACCTGGAGAGATGGAGGAAAAAAAAAAACAGCCGGTGGAGCCGCCCAGGCTCCCAGCTATAAAGAGCCGGGCCGACGCACTAGAGAGACCTGCGCAGGGGGAGCGAGACCAAAACCAAATCGAGCCACACGGGCGAATGGCCACGAACCCCCCTCTGTGCGCAGCGCGCAGTGGTACAGCCGAGCCCCCAAACCTTGCAGTCTCACTCGCCGGTGAGATAATGTGATGGTTGTGGGGATGGATTTTTTTAATTGTTTTTTTTTTTTGTTTTTTTTTTTTGGTGTGTGTGTGTGTATGTGGGTGGATGTTTCTTGAGTGTATGGAGCAGTCTTTTTTGTTTTGTTTTTGATACAACCTTTAAAATTTGAGCGAAATTTCTGGAAACCCATATTCTACCTTCCCAATCATTCCAAAGCTCGGGGTGAAGGGGAGCGGGGGACCGGGGGGGGGGACTCAGAAGCGCTGAGAAAAAAAAACATAAATTCAACAGGTATGTATTTAATATGGCTGGTTGTCCCCTCAAATCTTCGGAGCTGTTTGTTCTTAACCTGAGGCAGTCCGTCCTCCATGTTCAATCGAACCTGGGTCGAGAGGTTTCTTGTTCATTGACTGGCGGGTCTTAAAAACCTGGTGCAAAACCGCGCATTAGCGAGGCTGATGTAATGTGACACCGGGGGAAGAATCCCTTGGTCATGGGGAAGGGGTACAAACTCCAGGGATGCGACTATATTACAAGACACGGTGAAGGCAGGCTGTCGCAGACTGGGTTCAAAGACAAGACAGGTGATTTTGAGACTGGAGGCTGTAAAAGGAAAAACCCTTTTCATGGGGAAAGCCTTTTTCAAAGAACAGAGGCTTTGAAGACTAAAATTTTGGGTTCACAATACTTGCAAGGAAAAAAAAGAAAGGAAATAGCAATGAAAGAAATCTAACGACCCCAGGTGGGATGTTTTCTTTTTAACCAGCATATTCAAAAGATGGAAAGAAAAAAAAAAAACATATGCTGAAGAATGAACAGAAGGAGGGGCCAAATCTGTATCAATTGTCAGGAAATTGAAGTGGGGCTTGCAGAAAAACTAAAACAGCAAGGGAAGCAAGCATGTCGGGTATTTTAATACGCTCAGAGCATATTAAATGAAAACAAATGAACATATTGCTTAAGTGGCCCAAGGTTAGCAGATGATGGGGAGAAAAGAGGGACCCAACATTCTTTTCATACTGAGTCTTTATGTATGTCGTCTCAGTTCTTCCTTACATGGTCCAATGAAGGCGCAAGTTAGTGCGGTTTTACAAAGCAGAATCTGGGGCTTAGAGGAGTTAATTTGTTTATGGTCACGATTGAAAACAGAAGCCGGGAAATCAGCCCTGGTATACCAGGCTCTAAAAGTTCATTCCCAGGGGCTGGCAAGATGGCTCAGCGGTTAAAGAAGCCTGTTTGCAAAGCCTGAGGGCCCCTGATTCAAATTCCCAGTCCCCACATAAGCTACAGGCATAAAGTGGCACATGCATCTGGAGTTTATATGCAGCAGCTGAGCATCCTGGTGCATCCATTTTGTCTGCCTGTCTCTATCTGCTTTAAATAAATAAATAAATAAATATATGTATGTATGTATGTATTTAAAATTTTTCTTCACACACAAAATGAGAGAGAATAAACCATTAATAAGAACCTAGTGGGTGCATTTGGTGGTATGTGAATTACACCTTAGTGAAGTTGTTAAGAAGATGAAAGACAGGTGAATACATAACACAGAACACCTGGTGACATGAGCTGAACTTTTGCCTTTAGGCAGAGACAAATTATATTCCAAATTTTATTTATACATTCACTAAACGAATATTGCACTGAACTTAGAATTGGGTTACTAAGGTGAACCCAGAAATGAATATAGAAATGTCCCTCGTGCAGCTGTTATCAGTAATGAAAATTGTGTGAAGGGGTGCAGAGATCAGGACACCTTAACAGTGGAAGGAATCATAAAGAAGTGACAGCTGGGCTGGAGAGATGGCTTAGCATTTAAGGCCTTTGCCTGCAAAGCTAAAGGACTTTGGTTTGATTCCTTAGGACCCCCATTAGCCAGATGCACAAGGTGGTACATGCATCTGGAGTTCTTTTGCAATGACTGGAGGCCCTGGCATATCCATTCTCTCACCTCTGTCTCTCCCCCCCTCACTCTCTCAAATACTAAATAAATAAAGTAACAGTTAAGCAGGGCATGATGGTGTACACCTTTAATCCCAGTACCTGGGAGGCAGAGGTAGGAAAATTGCTGTGAATTCGAAGCCAGCCTGGGATAAAGTGAGACCCTACTTCAAAAAAAAAAAGTGAAGCCAAGCGTGGTGGCACATGCCTTTAATCCCAGCACTCAGGAGGCAGAGGTAGGAGGATCACCATGAGTTCAAGGCTACCCTGGACTACATAGTAAATTCTAGGTCAGCCTGGACTAGAGTGAGACCCTACCTCGAAAAAACAAATAAATAAAAAAAATGACATTTAAGCTAAGGCTGATGGGCAGGCAGAAGGTGTTGACAAGTTACTGCCAAAATAAATAGATAAGAGTAATCATATAATCACTACCAGAAGTCTTTGTGAAATGTACTCATTCATGAAACAAAGTGGGTGTCTATTTATCTGTATCTGTCTGCCTATCTATCACCTATCAATGTACCTATCTACGTGTCTATCTATTGATCACTTACTATGTGCCACGAAGCATTCGAGTGGTGAATCAAGCTACTCCGTGCTTATGAGATGAAAGGGGGGAACACAAACCCACTTTGTCCTGATCTTTTCAAAAAGTATGCTATGTGAAAGAGTGAGAATGTGATGCTCAAACATATTGACCTCAGCCAAATTCCACTATTCATAATTTATGACTGGTTAAAAACAAATAGGATGAGCCAGGCGTGGTGGCGCACGCCTTTAATCCCAGCACTCAGGAGGCAGAGGTAGGAGGATCGCCGTGAGTTCGAGGCCACCCTGAGACTACATAGTGAATTCCAGGTCAGCCTGAGCCAGAGTGAGACCCTACCTCGAAAAACCAAAAAAAAAAAAAAAAAAAAAAAAAAAAAAAAAAAACAAATAGGATGGATGGATGCATGTAGAATGGGTTATGCTGCCACCTTCTCTTTTGGCATTACTAGCTTGATGGGCAGGCAGGACATGTGGTAGTGTTGAGTTTTGCAGTTGAGGTGGTGTTAGAGTTTATTTAATTGATTCTCCATTAAATTAATAAATAGTAAAGTTTTGCTGAAAGGAGCAGTGAATTTACCATTTCTTCTGGCATTTCATTAGAACCGTTAGCAAGTGAGTTCATGAAAGTGAGAATAAATAATCCCAGTGTTGGCATTATTTAGAAAAATGAGATAAAAACTACAATGATGGGGGCTAGAGAGATGGCTTAGCAGTTAAGGCGCATGCCTACAATGCCTAAGAACCCAGGGTTGATTTCCCAGTTCCTATGTAAGCCAGATGCACAAGGTGGTGCATGCAACTGGAGTTCATGTGCAGTGGTTGGAGACCTTGGTACACCCATGAAAAAAAATTAAATTTTTAAAAACTCTAATGGCCAGGCTTGGTGGTACATGCCTTTAATCCCAGCACTCGAGAGGCAGAGGTAGGAGGATCACCATGATTTAAAGGCCACCCTGAGACTACATAGTGAATTCCAGGTCAGCCTGGGCTAGAGTGAGAGATTTGATGAGGGTATTTGGTGATGGTCACACAACTTAATGAATATGTTAAAAAATAAATGATATTTGGACAGCTCTCCGTGTCTATTATGGTACAGTTAGTTGAACTCTATATTAATTTTCCCCCTGATTCTGTAGTTTCAAGATTATGTAATGTGGGAAAAAATCACAGCTTTTTATATTTTTAGTTTTTGAGGGGTGAAGAGGCTGAGAAAGAAAGAAAGAGAATGGGACACCAGTGTTTCTTGCCACTGCAAATGAACTCCAGATGCATGTGCCACTTTGTGCATCTGGCTTCATGTGGGTACTGGGGAATCAAACCCAGGTAGGCAGGCTTTGCAAGCAAGCACCTTCAACTGTTAAGCCATTTCTTCAGCCCCAAATCACAAAAGTTTGATTAGAACTATTTAAAATTAAATGCATAAATTGGGCATGGTAGTGTACCTGCAATTCCAGCACTCCGACAGCTGAAGCAAGATAATCATAAGTTCAAGACCATCCTGGGCTACTTAGTGAGACCCTTTCTCACTCTTCTTGCTAATCAATTTAATAAATAAAGTACAAATGAAAAACATTTTTAAATAAAATTATTTATTTATTTTCAAGGAGAGAGAGAATGAATGGGTGTGCCGGTGCCTCCAGCCACTACAAACAAACTCCAGGTGCTTGTACCACTGTGCCTCTGGCCTTAAGTGGGTAGTGGGGAATCAAACTTGAGTCATAGGCTTTTCAGGCAAGTACCTTAACCACTAATCCATCTCTCCAGCCCAGTGAAAAACATTTTTTAAATACGCTTTAAAATTTTATTTATTTGCATTTGTGTAGTAAGGAGGTATGCCAGGGACTCTTTCCACTGCAAATCAACACCAGATACTTGTGCCACTTTAAAAAAATATTTTATTTATTTATTTGAGAGAGAGAGAATAGTAACACTAGGGCCTCCAGATACTGCAAATGAACTCCAGATGCATGCACCACCTGTGCATCTGGTTTACATAGGTCCTGGAGAATCGAACCGGGATCCTTTGGCTTTGCAGGCAAATGCCTTAATTGCTAAGCCATCTCTCCAGCCCACTTGTGGCACTTTTTACACATCTGGCTTATTTGGGGTGGGGGGGAAACGAGTGTTTAGGAATTGAATCCAGACTGGCAGACTTTGCAAGTCAGTATCTTTCACTGGACAGTCTTCCCAGCCCAAGAAAAACTGTTTGAAAACTCAGTTCAAGGGCTAGGGAAATGGCTCAGTGGTTAAGTCACTTGCCTGAAAAACCAAAGGACCTAGGTTTGATTCCCCAGGATCCACATAAGGTAGATGCACAGGGAGGCACACACATCTGGAGTTCATTTGCAGCAGCTGGAGGCCCTGGCATACCCATATTCTCTCTCTCTCTCTCAAATAAAGAAAAAAAAATAAAATATTAAAAAAGGAAAATAAATATTAAAAAAAGAAAACTCAATTCAACATGTATAAATAGTGTAATACCTGGCTTTTGAGCAGCATATAAGAAAAAGATTCAAATATATTAAGCCTCATAATCTGAATGTAAAACTATCTTGACTCTATCAAAAGCAAGAAATGCAGTTTAATTTTACTCATAGCAAGTTCATAGAGTTATGCCTTGAGAAGATTTCTGAAGCCTTTGGGGAAAATAAAAGCTATGATTGATTAGTGATGTCTGTCATAAGTATAGGAAAGGACAACAGATATTGACTATCCTTTGACTAGATAAATACAAGACTGATGATCTACTCCACAAGGGAAGGAAATCCCACCCACTGAATTGACCAACCTAAGCTGGATTATGAGTGTCAGTGCCTGTCATATAATAAATAATAAATATTTTCCAACTGAAAATTTTAAAGACTACTCTTCCAAAGAGATCCTGAAAGAGTACAGAAAGGGAAAGCCAAAACAATGAACAAAAATTGAGACTTGAGGGCTGGAGAGATTGCTTAGTGGTTAAGGCACATGCCTGCAAAGCCTAAGGACCCCGGTTCAATTCTCCAGTTCCCACATAAGCCAAAGGCACATGGTGGCATGTGCATCTGGAGTTCGTTTGCAGTGGTAGAGGACCTGGCATGCCCATTCTCACTCTCTCTCTCTCTCCCTCTCTCTGTCTCTAATAAATAAAAATAAAAAAATTTGAAACTGTCAGTTTCCTGTCTTTTAAAAAAATTGAAAATATATAATAAAATGAGAATATAGGAAAAATTGAGGCTCTATGATGTGAAGAAAAGAAAGGTTTGGTTTGATTTGCAGAGGAGGAAAATTACATGATGTCTATGTTCAAATATTTAAAGGAGGGGTTGGAGAGATGGTTAGAGGTTAAGGCGCTTGCCTGTGAAGCCTAGGGACCCAGGTTCAATTCCCTAGTACCCACGTAAGCCAGATGCACAAGGTGGCACATGTGACTGGAGTTCCTTTCCAGTGGCTGGAGGCCCTAGTGTGCCCATTCTCTATCTGCCTCTTTCTGTCTTCCCTCTCTCTCTCTCTCTCTCTCTCTCTCTCAAATAAATAAATAAAATATTTTCTAAAAATTTAAAGGAGAGTGATGTTTATGATTGTTAAGAGGCCAGAAGTGACAATGTTTCTGTGATCCCAGCGCTCTGGAGGCTGAGGTTAGAAGTTTGAGCTACTCTGGCTATAGAAGGAGCCCCTTCCTCAAAATACAAAGATAAATGAATAGGTAGACAAGTAAATCAAGAAGAGACTACTTAAGAATATAGGACAAACAGATAAGAATCAGAGGAAAATACTAGTTTGTATTAGGAAGTAATTACTAATTGCAGCAGCATAATTCACCTTTATGTGAATTCTCTACCAATGAGCTTTTGGCAACTGTTCTGAGTGCTTATAACTTCTAGTAACTCTGAATCATGGCAACAGCCTACAGAGTGGGTAATTGTTATCATTTCCTTTTGTAATGGGAAGATATATATATATGACTTAAATCAGGTATGGTGGCTCATGCCTGCAATCCCAACTTTTGGGAAATGGAGGCAGAGGAGGATCAGGAGTTCAAGGTCATCCTTGGCTACATAGCAAGTTCAAGGCCAGCCTGAGCTACATAAGACCCTGTCTCGGGCTAGAGGGATGGCTTAGTTGTTGAAGGCACTTGCTTGCAAAGTCTGACCTCCTGGGTTCAATTCCCCAGCACCCATGTAAAGCCGTATGAACAAAGTGGTGCATGCATCTGGAGTTCATTTGTAGTGGCATTGCTTAAGAGACCAGAAATGGGTTGGAGAGATGGCTTAGTGGTTAAGGCGTTTGCCTGTGAAACCTAAGCACCCATGTTCAACTCTCCGGGTCCCACATGAGCCAACTGCACAAAATGATGTGAGCCTGCAAGGTTGCACATGCACACAAGGTGGTGCACACATCTGGGGTTTGATTGCAGTGGCCAGGGGCCCTAGCACACTAATTCTCTCTCTCTTTTCTCTCTCTCATAAAAAAGGCCAGAAGTGACAGCTCTGGTGCACCCACATTCATTCTCTCTCTCTCTCTCTCTCTCTCTCTCTCTCTCTCTCTCTCTCTCTCTGTCAAATAAAATATTTTTGGGAAAAAAAAAAAGCCCTTCCTCAGCTTGGCATGGTGGATGGTGGCACAGCACTCAGGAGACAGAGGTAGGAGGATCATGGGCAGTTCAAGGCCACCCTGAGAATACATTGTGACTTCCAGGTCAGCTTGGAATATAGGAAGACCCAACCATGAAAATCAACAAACAAACAAAAAAAGTGACATATCTAGCATTGGAATACTTACCATCTCACTAAACCAGATGAGTAGAGGTTGGTGACTGTAGGGCTGTTTCCACGTCTGAGTGATCTCATAGATTTGAAGTCTTTGCATCCATATCTGTCATTTGGTGCCCAGAACTTTTCAAGACTTAGGGAATGAATGGTAGGGAGATCTAATTTCTACTGGAGAGAGAAGGGCAGGGAACTTGAAATAGCCTTTCAGATCATTTTGCTTTAAGATTCTGGATGTCCCTCTGTGATTGACTTTTGCTGCTACCCCCAAACAAACAACTGAGAAAGACGTGGCTCATTACATCTTCAAAGGAAAAGAGGAGGACGCCGTTCAGTATGAACATGAGCACTATACATAGAGACTGTACTTTTGACAACTTTAACCCCGGTCCTCACCAGGTGTGACTTTGGGTCTTGGTTGGCTTGTTTCAAATTCTAAGCAGTTTAGACTTCATTTCTGTGTGTTTGTAGGTGAAGAAACAAAATCAGGGAATGAACAAGTTGCCCATCACAGATAACGATGCCATGTATGCTTCATCAGCAATAGGCTATTTAATCGCAGTATTATTTTTCTAGCAATAATGAAGGTTTAGAACTAGCCCTTTACACACTGTCTTCTGGTGGCTCTGGTACTGAGTGGATGTTCACTGGTAAGCAGCTGAACATGCTGAAGTCTGTAGTTTGAAACTTGGAGGTAATAGATGAATTTTTCTTCTGGCAAATATTGACTGAAGACCTATTTATTCACTCACCTGTGTGAGTACATTTTCATATGTGTGCCCACATGTGCATGTGGAGGCTAGAGGACAACCTGGGTGTCATTCCTCACACATCATACAAGTTTTTTTTTTTGTTGCTTATTTATTTGAAAGACAGAGAGAAGCAGACAGACACAGAGAATGGATGCACCAGGGCCTCCAGCCACTGCAAATGAACTCCAGACGCATGCTCCACCTTGTGCATCTGGCTTACGTGGGTCCTAGGGAATTGAAATTCGAACCGGGGTCCTTAGGCTTCACAGGCAAGTGCTTAACTGCTAAGCCATCTCTCTCTCTCTTTTTTTTTTTTTAAGTGTGAGTTCAGAGAATCAAACTCAGGTCTTCATGCTTGCACAGCAAGCACTTTATCAACTAAGCCATCTCCCCAGCCCCTTTATTTTAAAATATCATCTTAGATAATTTTAATACTTTTAAATATATATATATTTATTTGCAAGCAGAGAGAGAGAGAGAGAGATAATGGGCATGCCAGGGCCTCTAGCTGCAACAAACTCCAGACACATGCACCACCTTGTGCATTTGGCTTTCTATGGGTAGTGGGGAGTTGAAACTGGGTCATTAGCCTTTGCATGCAAGTGCCTTAATTGCTGATCCATCTCTTTAGCCCAGTTTTAATACTTTGTTTGTTTGTTTGGTTTGGTTTTTCCAAGGTAGGGTCTCACTGTAGCTCAGGCTGACCTGGAATTCACTATGTAGTCTCTGGGTGGCCTGGAACTCACAGCAATCCTTCTACCTCTGCCTCCTGAGTGCTGGCATTAAAGGCGTGTGCCACCACGCCCGGCTAATTTTAATACTTTTTAAACAACTTATTGATTACTATAAAGTTTACTCATGTGAGAGCACAACATAGTATTTTCTAGAGGAGTTACACATTTGTATAACCATCTTAATGGTCCAGTACTAAAATGTTTCCATTATCTCCAAAAGTTCTCACTTGCATTTTTACAGTTAATTTCCTCTGCCAGCCCAGGTAATCATTGATGTTTTCTAACTCTGTGTATTTACCTATTCTGAGCATTTCATACACACAAAATGATGCTACCTGTGAACTTTCAGAGCTGAACTTCAGCCATTCTTTATGGGGTATCAGAAATTAATTCAAGAGGCTGGAGAGATGGCTTAGTGGTTAAGAGCTTGCTTGTGAAGCCTAAGGACCCCCGTTTGAGGCTCTATTCCCCAGAACCCAAGTAAGCCAGATGCACAAGGTGGCACATTCATCTGGAGTTCTTTTGCAGTGGCTGGAGGCTCTTATTGCCCATTCTCTCTCTCTCTCTCTCTGCCTCTTTCTGCTGCTCTCAAATAAGAGATGGCTTAATGGTTAAGGTGTTTGCCTGCAAAGCCAAAGGACCTAGATTCAAATCTCCAGGACCCACATAAGCCAGATGCACAGGGTGGCACATACATCTGGAGTTCATTTGCAGTGACTGGATGCCCTTGCATGCTCATTCTCTCTCCTCTCTCTCTACTGCCTCTTTCCCTCTCTCTCAAATATATAAGTAAAAATAAAATATTAAAAAATAACTAAACAAACAAAAAAATTAAATTAAAAAAAAGAAATTAATTCAGGGCTGGGGAAGTGGCTCAGCAGTTAAGGTACTTGCCTGCAATGCCTAACAACACAGGATCAATTCCCCAGTACCCACATAAAGCTAGATGCACAAAGTAGCCCATTCATCTTGAGTTCATTTGCAGTGACCCTGGCATGCCCATATTCTTCCCTAATCCCCACTGCTTGCAAATAAACAAAAAATATTGTTAAAATTATTTATTTATTTTTATTTATTAGCAACAGACAGAAAAAGAGGCAGAGAGAGAGAGAGAATGGGCATGCCAGGGCCTCCAGCCATGGCAAACAAACTCCAGATGCATGTGCCATCTTGTGCATATGGCTTATGTGGGTACTGGGGAATAGAGCCTTGAACCATGGTCCTTAGGCTTCACAGGCAAATGCTTAACCGCTAATCCATCTCTCCAGCCCATAAATAAATAGTTTTAAAATATTGTTTTTGTTTTTTGTTTCTCGAGGTAGGGTCTCGCTCTAGCCCAGGCTGACCTGGAATTCACTCTGTAGTCTCAGGGTGGCCTCGAACTCACAGCGATCCTCCTCCCTCTGCCTCCCAAGTGCTGGGATTAAAGGTGTGTGCCACCACGCCCGACTTATAAATTTGTTTTTATTGTGGAATTGTATTCCATGGTACAGGTATATCACAGTTTGTTTGTCATGCACTGACTGATAGGTATTTTATTTCCTTACAGGTTTGAGCTACTATGAATAATACTACTGTGAATGTTTCTACATAATTTGTTTTTAGTTTTTCGAGGTAGGGTCTCACTCTAGCCCAGGCTGACCTAGAATTCACTATGTAGTCTCAGGGTGGCCTTGAACTCACAGTGATCCTCCTACCTCTGCCTCCTCAGTGCTGGGATTAAAGGCGTGCGCCACCACGCCTGGCTTCTACATAAATTTTTTGAAACGGGTGTTTTATTTCCCATTCACTTCTAGAATTAGAAATGTTAGATTGAATGGTAATAATGTATTTAACCTTTGAAGATACTACAAGCCAATATTGGTGGTACATATCTGTAATCCCAGTACTTGAGAAGCTGAGGCAAGAGAATTGTGAACTCAAGGCCAGTCTGAGCTACATAGTAAGACTCTGTCTAAAAAAAAAAAAAAAAAACAGAACACAGAATACTCTAGGTGTGGTGGCACATGCCTTTAATTTCATCACCCTGGTGGCCAATGTAGGTGGATCATATGAGTTTGGGGCCAGCCTGAGAGTACATAGTGAATTCCATGTCAGCCTGGGCTAGAGCAAGACCCTACCTCCAAAATCAACAACAAACGCATTTCCAAAATATTTTTCCAGGTAGCTGGACTATTTTACATCCTCACTACCAATATATCATATAATGTGTGTGTGTGTAAGAATTGGAGTTTCATGGGTTGGAGAGATTTCTTAGTGGTTAAGGCATTTGCCTGCAAAGCCAAAAGATCCAGGTTCGATTCCCACGTAAGCCAGATGCACAAGGTGGTGCATGTGTCTGGAGTTCCTTTGCAGTGGATGGTGTCCCTGGTGCAACAATTCTCTCTGTGTCTCTCTCCCCCCCTCTCTGTCTCTCAAATAAATAAATAAAATAACCCCCCCAAGGGCTGGAGAGATGGCTTAGTGGTTAAGGCATTTGCCTGCAAAGACAAGGGATCCCAGTTTGACTCTCCAGGACCCACATAAGCCAGATGCACAAGGGGGCACATGCATCTGGAGTTTGTTTGCAGTGGCTGGAGACCCTGACATGCCCATTCTCTCTGTCTTTTTCTCTCTCTCAAGTAAATAAATGAATTAATTAATTAATTTAAATGTTGAAAAAGCCGGGTGTGGTGGCGCACACCTTTAATCCCAGCACTTGGGAGGCAGAGGTAGGAGGATCACTGAGAGTTTGAGGCCACCCTGAGACTACATAGTTAATTCCAGGTCAGCCTGGACCAGAGTGAGACCCTACCTCGAAAAAAAAAAAAAGTTGAAAAAACCAAAAACCTAATTTTTTTTTTTTAAAAAGAGGGCTAGAGAGATGACTTAGTGGTTAAGGCACTTGCCTGCAAACCAAAGGACCCAGGTTCTACTCCCCGGCACCCACGTAAGCCAGATGCACAACTGGGCACACACATCTGGAGTTTGTTTGCAGTGGCTGGAGGCCCTCGTGTGTCCATTCTCTCTGTTTCTCTCTCTTCTATCTCTCTCTCTACCTACCTATTTCTGTCTCTCTCTCAAATAAATAAATAAAATTAAATTAAAAAAATTTGGGGGGGGCGTTGAGGTAGGGTCTCACTGTAGCTCAGACTGACCTGGAATTTACTATGTAGTCTCACGGTGGCCTTGAACTCACAGTGATCCTCCTACCTCTGCCTCCCAAATGCTGGGATTAAAGGCGTGAACCACCACACCCAGCTTAATAAAATATTTTTTTAATATTTTTTAAAAAAGAATTGGAGCTGGGAAGATGGCTACGTGGATAAAGCACTTGACACACAAGTGTGAGTGTTTACATTGGTCTCCCCTGCGCCCATGGAAAAGAGATGCCTTGCTGCAACCCTCAGCACGCCTCCAGTGAGATGGGAGGCCGAGACAGGAGAATCCAAAGCGCATGAGCCAGCTAACCTGGTGAGCACAGAGGCTAACAATGGAAACCCTGCCTCAAGCAGGGTGAAAGGCAAGGGCCAACACCCAGAAAGTTGTCCTCTGACTTCAGCATTGAGTGCAGCAGAGACAGACTATTGGGATTCACTGGTCAGTCAGTCTAACCAAAACAATAGGGAACCCCAGATTCTAAGACACTCTGTCTCAGGGAAATAAGGCAGAAGAGTGATAGATAAGGACACCTGATCTCTTCCTCTGGCCATTACATGCGTGTGCATGGGGTATGTACATTAGCACACATGCATGTGTACACCACATGTACACACATATGCCGAAAATGTTATTGCTTTTGTATTAGTCAAGGTTCCCTAGAGGAACAGACCAGTAGAATGAATTGAATTGTTGGATTAGCTGGATTAGCTTACGGCCGTCCAACAATAGCGGTCTGCAGGCCTGAGAATCGAGGAACCAGGTAGCTGCTCAGTCCATGTGGCTGGATGCCTCAGAAGTCCCAATCCAGCACTGAAGGCCTGGAGGCTTCCTGGAGGCCAAAGGAAGCCATCAAATTTCCTCCTTCACTGCACTTGTCATTTTAAATTTTTTTATTTTTTTATTTTTTAGAGAGAGACACAGAGAGAGACAGACAGAGAGAGAGGGTAGAGGGAGACAGATAGAGATGGGCGCGCCAGCAGTCTCTCGGCTGCTGTGAACGAAATCCAGATGTGTGCGCCCCTTGTGGGCAAGTGCAGCATTGTGCCCTTGCATCACTTTGCATCTGACTAAATGTGGGACCTGGAGATTGGAACCGCTGGAGATTGGAACCAGTTCTTACGCTTAGGAGGCAGGCACCTTAACCGCTAAGCCATCTCTCCAGCCCTGCACTTGTCATTTTAGACAGAGTCTCACACTAAACCTGGAACCCCACACACTTTTTTTTTTTTTTTTTTGGTTAGACTGGCTGACCAGAAAGCCCCATTAATCTTCCTATCCCCACACTGTCAGTACTGGGGGTTCTGGCACACATGTCCATGATAAGCTCTTTATTTATTTTTAAACATTGAAACATAGGGCTGGAGAGATGGCTTAGTGGTTAAGGCGCTTGCATGCGAAGCCTAAGGACCCATGTTTGACTCTCCAGACCCCACATTACCCAGACACACAAGGTGAGGCAGGTACAAAGTCGCACATGCCCACTAGGTGACACGATCGTCTGAAGTTTGAATGCAGCGATTTAGGCCCTGGCGCACCAATTCTCACTCTCTTTCCTCTCTATCTGTCTCTCTAAAAAGAAAAAAGAAAAAGATTGAAATGTAAAAAGCTTACATATTTACTGCATATCATGTTTCAGAACGTTTATACATTGTGGAATGTCCAAATCTGGGTAAGCATATCCGTCCAAACGCAGACCATTTGTTTTAGTGTTTCTATTGTTACTTTGGTTTTTCTTTCTTTTTCTGGCCTCAAACTCATGGCAATCCTCTGCCTCAGCCTCCTAAGGACTGGAATTACAGACACAAACCTCTACACCTAGCTCATACAGCATTTCTTGGTGGTAACATTTCTTTTAGCTTTTATTTATTTATTTAGGTTTTTCGAGGTTGGGTCTTGCTCTATCCCAGGCTGACCTGGAATTCACTATGTAATCTCAGGCTGGCCTCAAACTCACAGCAATCCTCCTACCTCTGCCTCCCAAGTGCTGGGATTAAAAGTGTGTGCCACTACACCCAGCTAGCTTTTAGATGACATAGATATTATCATTGTCTAGAGTCACTGGATAGAACATTAGAACAATTTATTTATTTTCAAGGAGAGTGAGAAAGAGAAAAAGGAGAGAAAAAGAAAATGGGCACTCCAGGCCCTCTTGCTGCTGAAAACAAACTCCAGATGCACGTGCCTCTTTTTGGGCAACTGGCTTTACATGGATACTGGAGAATTGAACCTGTGCCAACAGACTTTGCAAGCACTTTAACCACTGAGCCATCTATCCAGCCTTCGAACACTAGAAATTTCTTCACTTCTCTGTGACTATGACTCACTTACCAATCATTCCTTCCTCCTCCCATCCCCAGTCTCTGGTAACCACTATTCTGCTCTGTGACGTCAACTATTTAAGATGTGACTTATGAATGAGATCAGATGGTACTTTGCCTCTCTGTGCCTGCCTTATTTCATTTCCTATAGTTCCATCCATATTGCTGCAAATGACCAGGGCCTCTGTCCTTATTTTTGTCTGAATGGTGTGCGTGTGTGTGTATACGTGTGTGTGCATGCATGTGTGTGTGCATTGTATGTGTACGTGCATGTGTGTGATCATTTTCTTTATCCTGTCATCAGATGATAGATACTTAGGCTGTTTCCTTTCCTTGGTTGTTAAGAACATAAAGGCAGTGAGGCGTGGTGGCTCATGCCTTTAATCCCAGCACTCTGGAGGCAGAGGTAGGAGGATCACCATGAGTTTGAGGCCAGCCTGATACTACACAGTGAGTTCCAGGTCAGCCTGGCCTTCAGTGAGACCCTACCTCAAAACAACACCACCACCAAAAATAAAAAAATAAAAAAATAAAAAAATAAAAAAACTCACGAAAACATAAGCATGGGAATGCAAGTGTCTGTGACATACTGATTTCATTTCCTTTGGGTAAATGCCTCGTAGCGAGATTGCTGGATCATATGGTAGTTCCATTCTTTATTTATTTATTTATTTTTTTGTAAGGAACCTCGATTCTGCGTTCCACAATGGCTATAATAATATATGTTCTTGCCAATAGTGTGTTAGGGTTCCATTTCTCCATGCCAGCATTTGTTACTTTGTGTCTTCTTCATAACAGCTATTCTAACCAAAGTGAAGTATTGATTTTCATTTCCTCAATAATTAATGATGTTGAGCATTTTTTATATACATCTTGGCACTTTGTGGATCTTTTTCTGAGAAATGTCTTACTTTTTAATCACTGTTTGCCATGAGGTGGTTTGAATTCCTTAATGTGTTCTAGATATTAACTCTCATCAGATGTTTAGTTCGCCAATATTTTCTCCCATCTGCAAGTCCTCCTTTCATACTATTGATTGATTGTTTCCTTCACTGCGCAGGCGCTTTCTCGATTGGTGTAATCGTGTTTCCTGTGCCTGGCCAGCTTATCAAAAAGATCTATGTCCATTGCAGCATCCTGGCGCATCGCAGCTGTTTTCTTTTAGTAATTTATTTTCAGGTCTTACGTTTCGATCTTTAATCCATCTAGGGCTGATTTATGTGTGTGGTGAGAGATGAGGATCAAGTTTCATTCTTCGGCACATGGATACCCAATCTTCTCAGCACCACTTAGTGAAGAGGCTCTCCTTGGCTCCGTGAGTGCCCTTAGCACCCGTCTTAGTCAGCTTTCTGTTGCTGCAACAAATACCCAAAATAAAACAACTTTAAAAGGGAAGGTTGGTACTAGAAAGATGGCTCAGTGGTTAGGGCACCTGCTTACAAAGCCTAATAGCCTGTATTCAATTCCCCAGTACCCACATAAAGGCAGATACACAGTGGTGCATGCATCTGGAGTGCATCTGCAACACCTATTTTCTCTCTCTCTCTCTCTCTGTCATACTTCTCAGTTACTCTCTGCTTGCAAACAAATAAATAAATATTTTTTTTAAATAAAGGGAGGTTGGGGCTGGAGAGATGGCTAATCAGTTATGGCCTGAAAGCCTGGGTTCAATTCCCCAGAATCTATAGAAAGCCAGATGCATAGGATAGCGCATGTGTCTGGAGTTTGTTTGTAGCAACAAGAGGCCTGGGCGCACCCATGTCCTCCTCCTCCTCCTCCTCCTCTCTCTCTCCTTACAAATAAAAAAAAAAATTTTTTTTAAAGAAAGGTTAGCTGGGAATGATGGCACAAGCCTTTAATCCCAGCATTTGGGAGGCAGAAGGTAGTAGGATCACCATGAGTTCAAGGTCACCCTGAGACTACATAGTGAATTCCAGGTCTGCCTGGACTAGAATGAAACCCTACCTCAAAAAAAGAAGAAAGGGAGGAAGGGAGGAAGGGAAGAAGGGAGGAAGGGAAGGAAGGTTGAGTTTGGCTTACATTTGGAATTTCACTCCATGATCAATTGGTCTCACTGCAGTATGGCACGCTGTGGCAGAGTGTGTGCTGGGACTATAGGCATGACTCACCACACCAAGATTTGTTTTATTATATATATGACAGGTTATTCTCTTTTATCCCCTCGCCCTAGCACCCGTAAGCCTGGGGGTCTTCCTCAGTGGTGTTATGGGCTTCTCTGTGGAGTCCTGAAGGACTCAGTCAGTCCCTGTGGGGTGGAGAATCATACTTAGGCATTCCTACCTCCACTGTGGCTTGACACTCTTTCTGTGCCCCCTTCCGCAATGTTCCCTGAGCCATGGCTGGCCTGTTGGCCATCTGATTTAGCGTCGAGTTCTTTGTAGCTTCTGAATTTCTACTTCGATAGTTTTTTGTTTTGTTTTGGCTTTTGGTGTTGTTGTTGTTTTGAGGCAAGCTCTCGCTTTCTAGCCCAGGCTGACCTGGAATTCATTATGTAGTCTTAGGCTGGCCTTGAACTCATGGCAGTCCTCCTACCTCTGCCTCCCGAGTGCTGGGATTAAAGGTGTGCGCCACCATGCCTGGCTCTTTTGATAGTTTTTTTTTTTTTTTTTTTTTTTTTTTTGAGGTAGGGTCTCACTCTGGTCCAGGCTGACCTGGAATATGTTTTATTTATTTTATTTGAGAGAGATGTTTTAATTTATTTGAGAGGAAGAGAGAATGGGTACACCAGGACCTCCAGCCACTGCAAATGAACTCCAGATGCATGTGCCCCCTTGTGCGTCTGGCTTACATGGGTCCTGGAGAGTTGAACTGGGATCCTTTGGCTTTGCAGGCAAATGCCTTAACCACTAAGCCATCTCTCCAGCCCTCTTTGATAGGTTTTGATTGATCACCATGTCTCTCTCCGTCACCCTGCAGCTGGTTGTAAGAGCAGTGTTCTTCTGTAGTTTCTCTTGGGCCCTGGCAGGCAGTTGGTAATCCTCTTGTCTTATCAATGGATCTAGGCTCTCCTCCACTTTCTCTGCCTTCTGTAAAATAAAACAGATTCTCCAACCAAGAGAAAGAGCAGCTTGGGTTAAAGGGGTATGCAAAGTTATTTGAGAGATTTTTTTGGGTATGCAAATCCACTTTTCTTCTCCAGAGAACAGTGGAGACTTCTCTCTGAAGTCTGAGCTTCCTGACCATGGGATTCTGACTTGGTTTCTGGTGCCAGATATAGTTCTCTTCCACTGAGCAGGCCTCATGTCCAATCAGAGAACAGTTGGTTACCTGTAGAGGCTGTGTGCCACTATTGCATAAAGTCACATGTAGGTTTTTTTGTTTTTTGTTTTTGTTTTTCTTTTTGTTTTTGTTTTCGAGGTAGAGTCTCACTCTAGACCAAGCTGACCTGGAATTCACTATGTCATCTCAGGGTGGCCTCGAACTTATGGTAATCCTCCTACCTCTGCCTTCCAAGTGCTGGGATTAAAGGCGTGCGCCACCACGCCCGGCATGTTTTACTTTTTGTTTGTTTGTTTGTTTGTTTTTTACACGTAGGTTTTTTGACCTGGCATTTACTAAGGAACCCCAGACTTGCCTTAAGCTTGCACTCCTCTTGCCTCACGTTTCCAAGTACTAGGATTATAGGTGTGTGCCTGCCTCCTCTCATGTTTTTTTTTACCCCCAGGTAGGGTCTCGCTCTATCCCAGGCTGACCTGGAATTCACGATGCAGTCTCAGGCTGTCCTTGAGTTCACAGGGATCCTCCTACCTCTGCCTCCCAAGTGCTGGGATTAAAGGTGTGAGCCACCGCTCAGGGCTCTATCCCCTTATTTTAATCTGACTTTCTGTCCTGTTTAACAGGTTGCTCATTTTCTGAGATAATAGTTACTGCTCCTATTTCAGCAGTAGGCGGCCCTCTAAGTCCAGGTTCACCACCAGTCTGCTGTTGGTCAATTGTCATTTTCTTAGCACTAGGGGACGCCCCAAACCCAGGTTTCTTACAAATCTGCAGCATGTATGTTCAGGATGGACTGAGCGTGCCTGAAAGAGGAAGTCCATTCCCGACACACCTCTATGTGGGGCCATGGCCAGTGTATGCCTCGCCCGCTGACACTGGCCTGTGGTGAGGTACCACAGGCCCATCCAGAACTGGTTTCACCATAGAAGCTGTGCCCACCTTTGTTTTTCCCCACCCCTCCCCATCCCACGTGGACATGACTGTTTCCATTTTGTGAGGCCAGGGTTTAAGGGGTCTGAACTCTAAGCCTGTGGTCTGAACTAAGTTCTTTCTCCTTCCCTCAAGCTGAGGTTCTTGCTCCATGCTGAGCCGCATGAAGTTGGGACTGTGGCTATGCTAAACCAGCTACTGTGACCTCTCATTTTTTTTTTTTTTAATTCTTGTGAAGGCAGCTTTGTGAAATTGATGTTTCTGTGTGGAGACAATTCACTAGACAGTCCCCCTTTACTGTGACCTTGCTCTGTCTGTCTCTATGTAGAGCTTTAAAAAAATGCTTCAGGTCTGGAGAGATGGCTTAGCGGTTAAGGCACCTGCCTGTTAAGCCTAAGAACGCCGGTTCCAATATCCAGGTCCCACGTTTAGCCAGATGCAAAGTGACGCAAGGGTGCAATGCTGCACTTGACCACAAGGGGGTGCACACATCTGGATTTCGTTCACAGCAGCTGAGAGGCTGCTGGTGTGCCCATCTCTATCTGTCTTCCTCTCCCTCTCTGTCTCTCTCTGTGTCTCTCTCTAAAATAAAATAAAAAAATGCTTCAGTAGTATTTTGTCATTTTAAAAAATATTATTTATTTATTTATTTGAAAGAGAGAAAATGAGTGCTCCAGGGCCTCCAGCCCCTGTAAACAAACTGCAGACACATGTGCCACCATGTGCATCGACTTACTTGGGGATCGAACCTGGGTCCTTAGGTTTGGCAAGCAAGCACCTTAACCACTGATCCATCCTTCCAGCCCTATTTCTGTCATTTTTTTTTAATGTATAACCTTTGGACTTATTTTGTTAAATTTATTTTAAGTATTTTATTCTTTTCAAAATATTTTATTTAGTGTTCTTCTGTAGTTTCTCTTGGGCCCTGGCAGATGTGGAGGAGGTGGTAATCTCTCTTGTCTTATCAATGGATCTAGGTTCTCCTCCACTTTCTCTGCCTTCTGTAAAATAAAACAGATTCTCCAACCAAGAGAAAGAGCAGCTTGGGCTAAAGGGGTATGCAAAGTTATTTGAGAGATTTTTGGGTATGCAAATCCACTTTTCTTCTCAGAGAACAGTGGAGACTTCTCTCTGAAGTCTGAGCTTCCTGACCATGGGATTCTGACTTGGTTTCTGGTGCCAGATATAGTTCTCTTCCACTGAGCAGGCCTCATGTCCAATCAGAGAACAGTTGGTTACCTGTAGAGGCTGTGTGCCACTATTGCATAAAGTCACATGTAGGTTTTTGTTTTTTTTTGTTTTTGTTTTTCTTTTTGTTTTGTTTTTGAGGTAGAGTCTCACTCTAGACCAAGCTGACCTGGAATTCACTATGTCATCTCAGGGTGGCCTCGAATTTATGGTAATCCTCCTACCTCTGCCTTCCAAGTGCTGGGATTAAAGGCGTGCGCCACCACGCCCGGCATGTTTTACTTTTTGTTTGTTTGTTTTTTTGTTTTACACGTAGGTTTTTGACCTGGCATTTACTAAGGAACCCCAGACTTGCCTTAAGCTTGCACTCCTCTTTGCCTCACGTTTCCAAGTACTAGGATTATAGGTGTGTGCCTGCCTCCTCTCATGTTTTTTTACCCCCAGGTAGGGTCTCGCTCTATCCCAGGCTGACCTGGAATTCACGATGCAGTCTCAGGCTGTCCTTGAGTTCACAGGGATCCTCCTACCTCTGCCTCCCAAGTGCTGGGATTAAAGGTGTGAGCCACCGCTCAGGGCTCTATCCCCTTATTTTAATCTGACTTTCTGTCCTGTTTAACAGGTTGCTCATTTTCTGAGATAATAGTTACTGCTCCTATTTCAGCAGTAGGCGGCCCTCTAAGTCCAGGTTCACCACCAGTCTGCTGTTGGTCAATTGTCATTTTCTTAGCACTAGGGGACGCCCCAAACCCAGGTTTCTTACAAATCTGCAGCATGTATGTTCAGGATGGACTGAGCGTGCCTGAAAGAGGAAGTCCATTCCCGCACACCTCTATGTGGGGCCATGGCCAGTGTATGCCTCGCCCGCTGACACTGGCCTATGGTGAGGTACCACAGGCCCATCCAGAACTGGTTTCACCATAGAAGCTGTGCCCACCTTTGTTTTTCCCCACCCCTCCCCATCCCACGTGGACATGACTGTTTCCATTTTGTGAGGCCAGGGTTTAAGGGGTCTGAACTCTAAGCCTGTGGTCTGAACTAAGTTCTTTCTCCTTCCCTCAAGCTGAGGTTCTTGCTCCATGCTGAGCCGCATGAAGTTGGGACTGTGGCTATGCTAAACCAGCTACTGTGACCTCTCATTTTTTTTTTTTTAATTCTTGTGAAGGCAGCTTTGTGAAATTGATGTTTCTGTGTGGAGACAATTCACTAGACAGTCCCCCTTTACTGTTACCTTGCTCTGTCTGTCTCTATGTAGAGCTTTAAAAAAATGCTTCAGGGCTGGAGAGATGGCTTAGCGGTTAAGGCACCTGCCTGCTAAGCCTAAGAACGCTGGTTCCAATCTCCAGGTCCCACGTTTAGCCAGATGCAAAGTGATGCAAGGGCGCAATGCTGCACTTGACCACAAGGGGGTGCACACATCTGGATTTCGTTCACAGCAGCTGAGAGGCTGCTGGCGTGCCCATCTCTATCTGTCTCCCTCTCCCTCTCTGTCTCTCTCTGTGTCTCTCTCTAAAATAAAATAAAAAAATGCTTCAGTAGTATTTTGTCATTTTAAAAAATATTATTTATTTATTTATTTATTTGAAAGAGAGAAAATGAGTGCTCCAGGGCCTCCAGCCCCTGCAAACAAACTGCAGACACATGTGCCACCATGTGCATCGACTTACTTGGGGATCGAACCTGGGTCCTTAGGTTTGGCAAGCAAGCACCTTAACCACTGATCCATCCTTCCAGCCCTATTTTTGTCAATTTTTTAATGTATAACCTTTGGACTTATTTTGTTAAATTTATTTTAAGTATTTTATTCTTTTCAAAATATTTTATTTCTTTGAGAGAGACAGAGAGAGAAAGGCAGATAGAGAAAGAGAAAGAATGGGCATGTCAGGGCCTCCAGCCACTGTAAACAAACTCCAGACATGCACCACCTTGTGCATCTGGCTTATATGGGTCACAGGGAATTGAACCTGGGTCCTTAGGCTTCACAGGCTAGCACCTTAACTGCTAAGCCATCTCTTCAGCCCCATTTTATTCTTTTGATGCCATTTTGAGGAAGCTATTTTCTTAATTCTAATGTCATGATTATTTCTAGCTAGTCCACAGAAATAGAATAGATTTTTAAAAAAGTATTTATTTATTTGAGTGGCCTCTAGCCACTACAAATGAATTCCAGATACATGTACAACCTTAATCATCTGGCTTTATGTGCATACTGGGGAAACAAACCTGGGTCCTTTGGCTTTGCAGGCAAGTGCCTTAACCACTAAGCCATTTCTCCAGCCCATGGAATAGATTTTTAAAAATTTTTTGTTTATTTATTTATTTGAGAGTGAGAGAGAGAGAGAGAGAGAGGCAGATATAGAGAGAGAATGGATGTGACAGGGCCTCCAGCCACTGCAAACCAACTCCAGATGCATGCCCCATGTGCATCTGGCTTACGTGCATCTTGGGGAATCGGGCCTTGAACTGGGGTCCTTAGGCTTCACAGGCAAGTACTTAACCACTAAGCCATCCTCCAGGCCCTGGAATAGATTTTTGTCTTTCTAAAACCTAGCTAATTTTTTATTATAATCATTTTGCTTAGTCTTGTTCATTCTTTAGGATCTCCTGTATCTAGGACTACCTGTTCAGTGAAAAAGTTGTTAGTGTGCCAGTATCTCTGCTCATCTTTGTTTTTTTTTAAATTCTTCCTTTTTTGAGTGTGTGTATGTGTGTGTGTGTGTGTGGTGAGTGTATAGTATATGTACGTACGCATGTAGTGTGTGCATACACCCTGTCCACATGTGTGCAGAATGCCAGGTATCCTTCCCTCTTACTCTTCCACTTTGTTTCCGAGAGAGTCTCTCATTGAACCTAAAGCTGCTGGGGTTGTTGTTTTGTTTTGTTTGAAGCAGGCTCTCACTCTAACCAAGGCTGACCTGGAACTCACTCTGCAGCCCAGGCCGGCCTTGAAGTCATGGCGCTCAGTCCCCACCCCCACCCCTAGTGCCCGATTAACAGTGTGTGCCACCACGCCCAGCTTGGAGCTGCTGATTTTGGTCGGATTGGCTGACCAGTGATTTTTCGGGTCTTCACTCCTTTCTACATGAGCTATGGATCAAATTTCGGTCCTTATGCTTCTGTAGCAAACACCCTAACCCACCGGAGCCATCTCCCTAGCCCCGATCTTTTATCAATCCTACTTGCCTTTGATGCATGGCTTCCTGTCACCCTGTGTTTCATTGTTTCATCGCAGAAAAATCAGTTAGTGTTGGTCAGAGATTATCCCCCAAACACTTGGCCGTGCATGGGTTCCATACTTGTTATGGGTTGCTATTTAGCTTGGGAAATGTATGACAAGGGAAATTGTCAAGTCTGCCCTGCCCTTTCTTTTTAATACTTTTTTTTTTTTGAGAGAGACACAGAGAGAGAGAGAGAGAAGACAGATAGATATGGGTGTGCCAGCAGCCTCTCAGCTGCTGCGAACGAAATCCAGATGTGTGCGCCTCCTGTGGTCAAGTGCAGCTTTGCTCCCCTTTTGCATCTGACCTGGAGATTGGAACCAGCATTCTCAGGCTTAGGAGGCAGGCACCTTAACCGCTAAGCCATCTCTCCAGCCCTTTTTCTTTACTTTTTATTGACAACTTCTATACATACAGACAATAGACCATGATATTTCCCTCCCCTCCCCCATTTCTCTTCAGAACTCCATGCTCCATCATATCCCCTCCCTCTCTCTATTAGTCTCTCTTTTAATTTAATGTCATCATCTTTTTCCTCCTATTATGAGGGTCTTGTGAAGGTATTGGTAGGCACGGCGAGGTCATGGCTATCGAGGCCAATTTCTGTCTGGACAGTTGCATTGTAAGGAGTCGTACCCTTCCTTTGGCTCTTACATTCTCCCCCTCTTTCTGCAATGGACCCCAAGCCTTGGAGGGTGTGATAGAGATGTTTCAGTGCTGGACACTCCTCCATCCCTTCTTCTCAGCACTGTGTTGTCTTTTGGGTCATCCCAGTGGTCATCGCTATCTGAAAAGAGAAGCTTCTCTAACCAGAAGTGAGAGTAGCATTAATATGTGAATATGTACATTAAGTGTAGTGCTTTCAGGGCAACTTGGTGGGAATAATATATACATTTAGCAAGACAAGAGCAGGCTTTATACCCCAAAGGCTCATGGCCTCCCCTGCCATAGACTTTTGATTAGTTTTTTCAGTACCAGGCATGTATTCCCTCCCATAGAGCAGGCCTTCAGTCCAATTAGGGAACAGTTGGTTTCCTCAAGAGCAGACATGCCACTATTGCACCTGTTTGGTCATTTGGCCTGTCTGGCCAAACTTGAGGCTTCCAGTGTCCACTGTTTTCACCATTGATGATTTTTTTTTCTCCCATACAGCTGTGTGCAATGCAGCTTTTTCCAGCTTTCAGTTGGCTGGTATACAGGAATGCTATTTTTTAAATTAAATTTAATTATTTATTAGCAAGGAAAGAGAGAAGGGTGAGAGAGAGAAAAAACAGGTGCACCAGGGCTTCTAGCCACTGAAAACAAACTCCAGATGCAGGCACCCCTTTGTGCATCTGGCTTTACGTGGGTACTGGGCAATTGAACCCAGGTCATTAGACAATACAGGGCCTTCTCTATTGCACATGTCCCGATGCTTAGACAGGCATAAGAGCTTTTATAGCCCTCAACTTAATCTCATTTCCAGAAGCTGCTTTTTAAATTCTAGATAATCCTTTGTGCTTATCATTCACTGTAACTGGGACTACTGCCTCAGGCTAGAAGTCTTAAGGCTTTTGCAGTTCACTACTGGGCAGGGGTTTTGGCCTTCCACTCCAAATAAAATTACCAGTCTCATCTGCTGCTGGCTTTCAAGGCCAGCCTGGTAAACCAAGCTGGGATCAGGGTGGGGCATCCCTGAAAATGAACACAAAAGAATGCCACAGACACCTGTGTTCTGCCCAGAGTCTGGCATGCTTTTTTTTTTAAATATATTTTTATTTTTATTTATTTGAGAGAGAGAGATACAGAAATAAGTAGGTAGAGAGAGAATGGGCACGCCAGGGACTCCAGCCCCTGCAAACAAATTCCAGATGCAAACACCCCCTTGTGCATCTGGCTTATGTGGATCCTGGGGAGTCAAACTTGGGTCCTTTGGCTTGGCAGGCAAGCACCTTAACTGCTAAGCCATCTCTCCATCCATTTTTTAATTATTTTTATTTATTTGCAAGCAGAGAGAGAGAATGTGTGTGTGCCAAGAGAGACAGAGATAATGGGCATGCCAGGGCCTCCAGCCACTGCAAATGAACTACAGATGCATATGCCACTTTGTGTACCTGGCTTTATGTGGGTCCTGGGGAGTCAAATCTGGGTCATTGGCTTAGCAGGCAAGTGCCTTAACCAGTGAGCCATCTCTCCAGCCCCCAGCGTGCTTTTATTTAAATGTGGGTGGATATTTGCTACTCTTTTGCATATATCCTTTGGTTCCCCAAGCCCAAGCATGATATTTTTAAAAAAGATTTTATATTTATTTATTTATTTGAGACAGAGAGAGGGAAAAAGAGAGGGAAAGTGAGAATGGGCATGCCAGGGCCTCTAGCCACTGCAAACAAACTCCAGACACCTGTGCCCCCTTGTGCATCAGGCTTACGTGGGACCTGGAGAATCAAACTGGAGTCCTTAGGCTTCGCAGGCAAATGCCTTAATCACTAAGCCATCTCTGCAGCCCCCAAGCATGATATTTTTAGACATATTATCAATTTGCAATTTGATATAGAGAGAGCATGTTGATTTCCTTACTCCAGCACAGGTGAGAGGAAGTCTGATGACACTCTGCACGCTCTATGTCCCAGGCGCTGGTGAGTCCACTCACAGCCTTGTGAGAATGGTGATGTTGGGCTCTTCATTTTCCACATGAAGAAAACGGAGGCTTTGCAAGGTGAGCGACTGTGCTTACAGACCCTCAGTGATTCAAATGTCAGCAGGCTGACTGAAGAACTAGTTTACCCACCAATATATTACATTCCCCTCATTTCTATCTCTGGCCATGTTTTGTTTTTGTTTTGATTTTTTTTTTTTTTTGGAGAGAGCCAGAGAAAGATAGAATGGGTGCGCCAGCAGCCTCTCAGCTGCTGTGAATGAACTCCAGACACATGCACCCCCTTGTGGGCAAGTGCAACATTGCACCCTTGCATCACTGCATCGGGCTAAATGTGGGACCTGGAGAATGGAATGGGCATTCTTAGGCTTAGCAGGCAGGTGCTTTAACTGCTAAGCCATCTCTCCAGCCCTTGATTTGTTTTTTTCGAGGTAGGGTCTCACTCTAGCCCAGGATGACCTGGAATTCATTATGTAGTCTCTGGCTGACTTCAAACACACAGCAATCTTCCTAACTCTGTCTCCTGAGTGTCGGGGTTAAAAGTGGCTTTCTGGCCTCTTTTTAATTCCCTTCTCATGAATTTGGTCTTCCTTATGAACTTTTCCCCCTATTTTTGTCACTCGGGACAAAAACTCCTCGAGTTCAGTTGGTACAATGCTTGCCTAACATGCACCAAGTCCTGGGTTCAAGGTTATCCTTGACTGCATGGTTAGTTTGAAACCAACCTGAGCTACATCAGACCCTGCCCTCCTTGCCCCACCAAAGGACAAAACCTCAATACTCATACATTTTGTTAAAATGGAAATATCAGTCCCAATTCTTTGTCTTTCAAACGAGTGACACAATAAAGTTTGAAATCCAGCCTTCACTATTTAAGACACTGTCACGTGTCCTGCTCCATATTCCAAAGAATGACCAGAGCAGGAATCAAGGGAGGTTTCCCCAGCGCTCAGATAACTTCAAGAATGGTGAGATGGGGCTGGAGAGATGGCTTAACGGTTAAACGCTTGCCTGTGAAGCCTAAGGACCCCAGTTCAAGGCTCAATTCCCCAGGACCCACAAAAGCCAGATGCACAAAGTGGTGCGTGCATCTGGAGTTCGTTTGCAGTGGCTGGAGGTCCTGGCACACCCATTCTCTCTCTCTCTCTCTCTCTCTCTCTCTCTCTCTGCCTCTTTCTCTCTCTATCGCTCTCAAATAAATAAATAAACAACAAAAAGAATGGTGAGATGGAGTCACAAATCCTGGATATAGGATAACTCTGATATAACAATAAAAGACTCTTGTCCTTACTGCTTGAAGGGGTGAGAGTGTACAATATATTTAAGAAGGCAGGATACTTAAGCACAAAGAAAATGTTCCCCCCAAATATTTGAGGAGTGTTTCTGTCTGAAGTAAGAAAGGACTTGTAGAGGGGGATGAGGAAGAGAGAGAACTATCTTTCCAGTTACTCGAAGACATTGTATGTGTGCAGAGTATGCCCACTGACTCCTCATCCTGACCCCGTGGTAGCTGTCTTGCAATCAGTCAAGGGAGGCTGCCGGGAAGGTATTTAACTTAGTAAAAGTCACACACGACTACTTAGTATCCAAGTCAAGGTCACTCTGATTTCGAAAGCTGTGTACATTCCACCTCCTGCCTACCTCCTTACAGAGACCCAGTGCTATATAGCCTTAGTGATCACTTTTGAAAATACAAGTTAGGGGCTAGGGCAATGTCTCAGGTTAAAAGCACTTTCTGAAAAGCTTGACGACCTGGGCTTGATTCCCCAAGTGCCCACATAAAGCCAGATGCACAAAGTGGCACATTCATCCAGAGTCCCTTTGCATGGCAAGAATTCCTGGCATACCCATTCATTCTCTCTCTCTTTCTCCTTGAAAATAAGTAAATATATATATATATATATTTTTTTTTTTTTTAAAAAGAAAATACAAGTTAGGCTCTACTACAGAGAAAAAAGTTCTTTGGTGATGCCCATAGTTTCTGGGATCACAGCAGGTCACTCAACTCTCTCCTAAGCCTGACTCACCTTGAGATTTGTCTAGTTGGAATTTATAATTAGCATGACATTAATTATTGACAGAGTACATCCTCAGTATTTTTAAACTTGCTTGCAGTTCCATTAGTCAATAATGCCTCCCTAGAAGCAAGGTTTTGACATCCAGATACATTAAATATAAAAATAGTACAGTAAAAATGATATAGAATGCCAAGAAGTTACTGCACTTGGTTTCCATAGTAAAGGCAATTTTTCTCCTGTCGGCTGAAAGCAGCTTATGGACTGGACAGTCAAAGGTCTATCTGAAGCCAAAAAAAGATAAATGCTGTGAGACACAAGAGTACATGTTCATGTTGAATTTCATCTTCATATCTTTATCCAATAATATACATACATGAGGACCTACTATGTGTGAGATACTATGCCAGGTGGGGTTGGGAGTGTGATGTCCAATGACAGATAAGACAAACCGTATTTCCTAGACTTTAAAGAACTTTGTATTGGTTAATGATTTCATACATGTATGGTATGGTATTTTGACTTTATGCACTCCCATCTCTTATCCACCTCCCATTCTATTGAACTTCTTCCTCCCAACAAGTTCTCCTTTCATCAGTTTTGTGTGTGTGTGTGTGTGTGTTTTTTTTTTTTTTATTTTATTTTATTTTATTTTTGAGGTAGGGTCTCCCTCTAACCCAGGCTGACCTAGAATTCACTCTGTAGTCTCAGGGTAGCCTCAAACTCATGGCGATCCTCTTACTTCTGCCTCCCAAGTGCTGGGATTAAAGATGTGCACCACCATGCTTGGCTTCCTTTCATCAGATTTAAGTTCAGTCATAGATTTAAGAGCTGCCTTTGGAGGAAAGGAAGGAAGGTGCATTAAATGTATATTTCTTTCTTTTTTCTTTCTTTCTTTCTTTCTTTCTTTCTTTCTTTCTTTCTTTCTTTCTTTCTTTCTTTCTTTTTTCTTTTTGGTTTTTCAAGGTAGGGTTTCACTCTAGTCCAGGCTGACCTGGAACTCACTATGTAGTCTCAGGGTGGCCTCGAACTCATGGTGATTCTCCTACCTCTGCCTCCAAGTGCTGGGATTAAAAGCATGGTGCAACACGACGCCAAGCTAAATGTATATTTCTTTTTAAAACATTAATCATGAAAAAGTACATGCAATTTCCTTTTTTAGAAAAATACATGCATTTTAGAAAGAAGGAAACAGTAGATTATTTTTATTCTTATCTATTTATTTGAGAGAGATAGAAAGAGGCAGGGAGAGAGAGAGAGAGAGAGAGAGAGAATGGGTGTGCCAGGGTCTCCAGCAGCTGCAAAGGAACTCCAGACACATGCGCCCCCTTGTGCACCTGGTTTATGTGAGTCCTGGGGAATCGAACCGGGATCCTTTGGCTTTGCAGGCAAGTGCCTTAATCCCTAAGCCATCTCTCCAGCCCTAGATTTTTTTTTTTTTTCCTAATCAAGCTCTTCCTAGTTGATTTGTGTTCAGGATAGGTAGCAGTGTGCAGCGTCCACAATGGAAGGAGAATGGCCTAGACATTTGGGGCAATGGCCATAGTGAGTAATGAGAGGCATGTAGGGTACAAATGAAATCTGAGGCCTGTGCTCTGGTCCCTCAGTTCTTATGAGCCTGGACAGCTGGAGATGGGAGGGCTTTGTGGGCCAAGACCAGCTGCCAGTGGTGTGAATTTGGGCAGGTTATTAACCTTGCATCTCAGTTTCCTCAATAGTAAAATGAGGGTCAGATGGCCTCTGAGGTTTCTAGCGGTTCTGGAATCTCATGGGCCTCAAACAGGGGAAAATAAGCCACACTCAGATGTCAAGTGTCTGATGGTCTCTCCTTATCTGCACGTGGTCTCTGAGGTTTTGATACCTGCACTCAGCACAGGGCAGTAAGATATTTTTGAGAAAGAACACATTCATTTAACTTTTGTTATTTTTTTATGAGAGAGACATGCAGAGAGAATTGGCACATCAGGGCCTCTAGCCACTGCAATTGAACTCCAGGCATGTGCGCCAGCTTGCGCGCATGCATCATCTTGTGCATCTGGCTTATGAACAGTGCTTGTGGACATAATGAACATGCTTTTTTTTTTTTTTTTTTTTTTTGAGGTAGGGTTTCACACTAGCCCAGGCTGACCTGGAACTCACTATGCAGCTTCAGGGTGGCCTTGAACTCACAGCGATCCTCCTAACTCTTGTGGACACATGATTCCCTTCGATTGGGTGTGTTCCTGGGAGCTAAATTTCTGGATCATGTGGGGGACTCTGTTTGCCTTGAGGAATTGCTAAATTGCTTGAGGAACTGCTAAATTGCTTTTTTTTTTTTTTTTTTTTTTTTTGGTTTTTTGAGGTAGGGTCTCACTGTAGCCCAGGCTGTCCTGGAATTCATTATGTAGTCTCAGAGTGGCCTCGAACTCACATCAGTCCTCCTACCTCTGCCTTCTGAGTGCTGGGATTAAAGGTGTGCATCACCATGCCCAGCTCCAAACTGTTTTTCAAAATACTGAAACCTTCTACACAGTATTTGAGGAGTTGAATTTCTCCCCATTCTCACCATGAGTTTGGTTTTACTTTTTTAAAAAAATATTTTATTTTTATTTATTTGACAGAGAAAGAGAGAGAGAGAAAGAATGGGCATGCCAGGGCCTCCAGCCACTGCAAACAAACTCCAGATGCATGACCACTACCCCCTCCCCCCCCACCCCCCCTTTACCCCCCGTGCATCTGGCTAACATGGTCCTGGGGAATCAAATCTGGGTCCTTTGGTTTTGCAAGCCAGCATCTTAACTGCTAAGCCATCCCTCCAGCCCTTTTTTTTGTATTTTATTTTAAATTTAAATTTTTTTTTTGGTTTTTATTTTTATTTGAGGCTGACCTGGACAGAGTCTCAGGGTGGCAGAGATCCTCCTAGCCTCCCGACATTAAGCGCGTGCGCCACCACGCCCAGCTTTTGATTTTATTTTTATTTGAGAGACAGAGAGGCAGAGATAGATAGACAGATAGAGACAGGCGGGGAGAGAATGGACATGACAGGGCCTTTAGCCACTGCAAATGAACTCCAGATATATGTGCCACCTTGTGCATCTGGCTTATGTGGGTCCTGGGGAATCAAACCTAGGTCCTTTGGCTTTGCAGGCAAGCGTCTTAATGGCTAAGCCATCTCTCCAGCCCTGGTCTTACTTTGGATTGCAGCCATCCTGAGGGTGTATGAAGTGATGCATTACTGGGGTTTTGACTTACATCTCTGTGATGGTAGACGAAGGCAAGCTTTTCTTGTTTTTTTTTTTTTTTAATTTTTATTTATTTATGAGAGAGAGAGAAAGAATATGGGTGTTTCAGGGCCTCCAGCCACTGGAAACGAACTCCAGACTCATGTGCCACCTTGTGCATCTGGCTTACATGGGTTCTGAGGAATCAAACCTGGATCCTTAGACTTCACACGCAAGCGCCTAAACTGCTAAGCCATTCTCCAGCCTAAGTGTCTTTGTTTCTTTGTTTATTTTTGTTTTGCTTTGTTTGTCGAGGTAGGGTCTCACTCTATCTAGCCCAGGCTGACCTGGAAGTTACTCTGTAGTCTCAGGCTGGCCTTGAACTTACAGTAATCCTCCTACCTCTGCCTCCCCAGTGATTAAAGGCGTGTGCTACCATGCCTGGCTCTCAAGCATCTTTTTCTGATACTTATTGGCCATGTATATGTCTTCCTAGGCAAACTGTCACCTTTTGGATCTATGCAACAATAGCACCTTTGGTATAGCCACCAAAGTGCATGGTTTACCCTTGTCTTGGTTGAATAAGCAAAATTCTTTCCTGTGCTTCGTGCTTGGCTTGACGGTCCACTCTTCCCGGTTTCCGGTTTCCTTCCTCCTCGCTGAAACCCTCCTTTCCTGACACCTTTACTGATCCCTCTCCCAGTTCAGGATCGCCGGACTTTAAAGGCTATCTGCTGTCAGACGTCTCCTGTTCTGTTTTTCCATTCGTGCCCTTGAAGGCCTTGTCCAGCTCATGCTTTCAAATGCCACATTTATGCTGGAGATTTTTCCAAATTTATAGCTGCAGCTGGACTTCCCCTCTGATCTCGCGTCCACCTCCTCTCCTACGTCTCCCCTTTGATATTTCACGCTTTACTTGTCCTCCAGCCTGAATTCCTCATCTCCTCCTCCAAAGTTGCCCCTTTCCACCTCCTTCCCTTTTCTCAGAAAATGTCAGCTCCACTGAATGTCTGATTGCTCAGGCCAAACCTGCAACATCACTCCTAACTCCTCCTTCTCTCACACCCCCAGATTCGATCTGTCAGCATATCCTGGCACTCCTACCCCTGAGAAGATTATGAGGGGGCCATAACTGAAAAATGACATGCACATCTTAATTTTTTTAAATTTTTATTTATGTATTTTAGAGGGCAGGGCATGCCAGGGCCTTTAGCCACTGCAAACAGACATTAGATGCATGTGCCACCATGCATCTGGCTTATGGGAAATGAATTGGGTCCGTTGGTTTGCAGGCATGTGCTGTAACTGCTATGCCATCTCTCCAGCCCACATGCACATTTTTTTAATGTTAAACCATAGAGTGAAAAGATAGTGTACAAGCCCTGTGGATCATGTGGTTCCAGTAATGTAAAGTAGGGCACTGACAAAGATTTGAAAGAAGCCACGGAAATAATATCCAAGGGCTGGGAAGACAGTCTAGTGGTTAAAGGTGTTTGCTTGCAAAGCCTCCTGGCCCAGGTTTGATTCCCCAGAACCCACAATGCCAGATGCACAAAGTAACACATGCATCTGGAGTTTGTTTGCAATGGCAAGAGGCCCTGGCATACCATCCTCTCTCTTTCTCTCTCTCTCTGTCTCCTCATGAATAAATAAATAAAAATATTTTTAAAATTTATTTATTTGAGAGTGATAAAGAGGGAGAGAGAGAGAGAGAGAATGGGCTCGCCAGGGAATCCAGCCACTGCAAACAAACTCCAGACGCATGTGCCACCTTGTATATCTGGTTTATGTGGGTCCTGGGGAATCAAACCTGGGTCCTTTGGCTTTGCAGGCAAGCACCATAACCACTAAGCCATCTCTCCATCCCTTTTTAAAATTTATTTAATAAAAATATTTTAAGAAGAAATAATATCCTAAGTAATTCATAGAGATATTTTCACATTGTCCCACATTTTTATCATGCTGCAAGGCTACTGAGATATGAATGTTTATAATACTACTGGAAATTTGTGAAGTACAACACCATTTTAAATAGCCCAGTGAGCTGGGTTAGTTGTCATAAATTCCCTTAGCCTGTTTTTGTTGTGGAATGTCCTCATTTCTCCATCAATTGGGATTGATAGCTTTGCAGGATAAAGTAACCTTGGTTGACAGTTGTTATCTTTCAGAACTTGGAATACATCATTCCAAGCCCTTCTGGCTTTTAAAGTTTGTGTTGAGTAATCTGCTGTTATTCTGATGGGCTTGCCTTTGGAGGTGACTTGCTTTTTCTCTCTAGCTGCTTTCAATATATTTTCTTTGGTTTGCATGTTTAGTAGTTTAACTATAACATGGCGAGGAGAGGTTCTTTCCAGGTTTTAGCTGTTTGGTGTTCTAAAAGCTTCCTGTATCTGCATTGGCATTTCTTTCTCATTTAGGGGAAATTTTTCTTCTATGATTTTGTTGAAAATGCCTACTAAGCCTCTGGACTGAAATTCTTCTCCTTCTACTGTACCCTGAATTCTTATGTTTGATCTTTTCACAGTGTCCTGGATATTTTGAAATTCCCATTCATACCTTCCTATTAGCTTGTCTTTCTTTTTGCTGGACTGTATTGAATCTGCCATCTGGTCATCTGGTTTAGATATTCTGTTCTCTCCTTCATCCATTCTACAGGTGAGATTTTCCTCAGGGTTTTTTATTTGACTGACTGTGTTTTTCAGAGCTAGACTTTCAGCCTGGTTTTTCTTCAGTATTTCTACTTCCTTACTCATGTCCTGTAATGACCTCCTTATTTCATTAAGCTGGTTTCCTGTGTTCTCTTTCAGGAGTTTGTTTTCTTCTTTAATTCCTTTGTTTTCTTCTTTGATTTCTTTGAATATAGTGTGGAGGTCCTTGAGACAGCTAAAAATAAATTTACTATATAATCCAGCTATAGCACCCCTAGGCATATATCCAAATGACTCTTCTCACTACCTTAGAAATACTTGCTCAACCATGTTTATTGCTGCTTTATTCACAATAGCTGGGAAATGGAATCAGCCTAGATGTCCCTCCACAGATGAGTAGATAATAAAGATGTGGTACATTTGCACAATGGAGTTCTACTCAGTGGTAACAAAAAATGAAATTTGCAGGGAAATGTATGGATCTGGAAAGGATTATACTAAGTGAGGTAACCCAGGCCCAGAAAGCTAAATGTCACATGTTCTCTCTCATATGTGGATCCTAGCTACAATGGTATATACTTGTGTGTGAGCTAGAACCAAAAATTGGTAGCAGAAGCCAGTAAGCTAGAAAAAGACTATATGGGAGGCAGGAGAGAGAAAGACTTAAGGGGATGGTATTGTATATATATAAGTAAAAGAACAGATTACAGGAAGTGGAAAGGTCTAAGTGAGGCCAGGGGGAGAAATTGTGTAAAAGAAGGGTGGGGAAAGTCAATCAAAATTCAAGATATTCTGAATAAGACATGTGAAAACCTACTTCTTTGAATAATGGCACATCCAAACACCATTGATTGTTACTAAAAAAATTTCAGTACCAGGAATGGGATACCTTCCAATGAGTTGTTGGCCAGGGAGGTCCCTATTGCCTCCAAAACTTACAGGCTATTTCCAAGGCCCTTGGTTTCCCATGAGAAACAGATGGTAAAACCCTGTTGCTGAAGACTTCACATGGCTGGGTGGCAAGGTCACTGAGACATGAAGCTGGTACTGAGCAGAAAACCTTCTCCCTGTAGACCAGCCAACTGAAAGCTGGAGAAAGCTACACTGCATGCAACCCTATGCGAGACAGAAGTCATCAGCAGTGAAAACAGTGGACACTGGAAGCGTCAAGTTTGGCCAGACAGGCCAAATGACCAAATGAGTGCAATAGTGGCATGTCTACTCTGGGGGAAACCAACAGTTCTCTAATTGGACTGGAGCCTGCTCTATGGGAGAGAATACATGCCTGGTACTGAAAAACCTAATCAAAAGACTATGGCAAGCCGGGTGTGGTGCTGCATGCCTTTAATCCCAGCACTCGGGAGGCAGAGTAGGAAGATTGCAATGAGTTTGAGGCCACCCTGAGACTACATAATAAATTCCAGGTCAGCCTGGGCTACAGCAAGACCCTACCTCGAAACACCAAAAAAAAAAATAATAATAATAATAGTAATAATAATAAAAGCCTATGGCAGGGGAAGTCATGAGCCTTAGGAGTATAAAGCTATCTGCTCTTGTCTTGCTAAATGTATATATTATTCCTACCAAACTGCCATGAAAGCACTACATTTAATGTTCAAATTCATATATTTTAAAAAATATTTTATTTTTATTTATTTGAGAGAGAGAGATACAGAAATAGGCAGGTAGAGAGAGAAAGAGAGAGAATGGGTGTACCAGGGCCTCCAGCCACTGCAAATGAACTCCAGATGTGTGTGCTCCCTTGTGCATCTGGCTTATGTGGGTCCTGTGGATTCAAACCTGGATCCTTTGGTTTGCAGGCAAGCACCTTAATTGCTAAGCCATCTCTCCAGCCCCCATATTCATATATTAATGCTACTCTCACTTTTGGCTAGAGAAGTTTCTCTTTTCAGGTGGCGATGACCACTGAGATGACCCAAAAGGCAACATAGTGCTGAGAAGAAGGGACAGAGGAGTGTTCAGCACTGAAACATCTCTATCACACACCCTCCAAGGCTCAGGGTCCATTACAGAAGAGGTGGTGGAAAGAATGTAAGAGCCAGGGTTGGAGAGATGGCTTAGCGGTTAAGAGCTTACCTGTGAAGCCTAAGGACTCTGGTTTGAGGCTCATTTCCCCAGTGCCCATGTAAGCCAGATGCACAAGGTGGCATATGCATCTAGAGTTTGTCTGCAGAGACTGGAGGCCCTGGTGTACCCATTCTCTCTCTCTCTCCCTCTCTCTGTTACTCTCAAATAAATAAATAAAAGTAAATTAAAATTTTTTTTAAAAAAATGTAAGAACCAAAGAAAGGGTACCATACCTTACAATGCAACTGTCCAGACAGAAATTGGCCTTGATATCCATGACCTTGCAGTGCCTAGCAATACCTTCACAAGACCCTCATAATAGGAGAAAAAGATGATGACATCAAAATAAAAGAGAGACTAATGGAGAGAGGGAGGGGATATGATGGAGAGCAGAGTTGTGAAGGAGCAAGTGGGGGAGGTAAATGTCATGGTTTATTGTCTGTAAGTATAGAAGTTGTCAATAAAAAAATTAAAATAAATAAATAAATAGCTCAGTGACCTAATTAGGGCAGTAGAAAGGACCATACATTTCTGGAGGCCTATTTGTGTCACATTCTGTGGAATTAATTATTTTGCACATATTATCTCATTTCATTCTCTAGCTTTTAAAAAGGTATGGTTGTCATATAATGATTGCTTTAAACGTATAATGTATGTGTTAATACATTTTTGTATTTTGTATTTTGTTTTGACATAATGTCTTTTACCACTACCTTCTTCTTACTTGGCCAAAACACCTGACCAGAAGCAGCTTTATGGGAGGAAAGGGTTTATTTCAGCTTACGGTCTCAAGAGGAAGCATTATCATAGATAGTGGAAAAGCGTGGTACAGCAGGCAACCGGCTCACATCTACATATATTAGCAGCAGGGTGGGAACAGCAAGAAGGAGCTAGCTCTGGCAAGGGGAAGCTGAGCTATAGAAACCTCAAGGCTCAACCCAGTGACACACCACTTTCATCAACACTCCCCCCTCCAAAAAGGCACCACCAGCTGGAGACTAACTATAAGAACTAAGTATGAGGCTTAATTACAAATGCATGAGCTCATGGGGGCACTTTACATTCAGACCACCACACTGTGTGAGACCATCATCAAGTCAATCACCAACATATCTCAGAAGTTTCCTTGTGCCCCTCAACCAACCACTGATCTACTTCCTGTCATTATGGATTTGCCCACATTTTCTAGAGTTTTATATAAATGGAATTGTACATTACATACCCGTTTTTTTTTTTTTGGCCTGGATTCTTCCAGACACTCTTTTGATGTTTTATTCACATTATATAGTTGGAGATCCAGGTTCATATAAGTTATGTAACTTTCCTCAACCCATGCAGTTGCGAGAGACGGACCTGTGGTTCCAACCCAGTTTTGCCTGTCACTTCAGTGGGTTAAGAGCGAACCTCCGAAAGGCTAAATGAGTTTTTATACGTTTCATTATCAGTGAGCAGCCAAAGTAGGACAAAACCCACTATGCCACCTGCCTCTGGGTTACTGATGTGGCTCTGGGAAAGTGTAGATGACTCAGTTATACTTCACCAAGACTGCATCTTCAGAAATGCCAGCCACTCATTTGACCTTACCACTGGTCTCAGATAGAAGATTTAATGTGGTAGATTTGGGCAGAGACCACCTTGAGCAATTGGCTTCATCTTTCAGATGTTACCTAGTCAACTTCTCTAGAAAATTCCTTTGATGGCCACTGAAGTGCTATGTTCTTTAAGAAGACCCTAGCCGGGCGTGGTGGTGCACGCCTTTAGTCCCAGCACTCGGGAGGTAGAGGTAGAAGGATCACCATGAGTTCGAGGCCACCCTGAGACTACATAGTGAATTCCAGGTCAGCCTGAGCTAGAGTGAAACCCTACCTCGGAAAAAAAAAAAAAAAAGACCCTGAGTGAAGTCACAAGGAACTGTTGGCTAATTATGTTTGTTCTCTCTCCTCATATCTTCATCTCTCTCCCTCCCTTTCTTCTTCTCTCATGCCCCCCTTTTCTTTAGTTTTCTTTTTTACGGTGATTCTCGTCGAATCCCTACCAACCCCTTCATCAGTAGCACTACTTTATGTTCTGGTTGACCTAGCCTGCCAAGGTAATGCATGAAGTTGCAGCAAAAGTGTTTGGCCTAAGCCGGGCGTGGTGGCACACGCCTTTAATCCCTGCACTCGGGAGGCAGAGGTAGGAGGATCACTGTGAGTTCAAGGCCACCCTGAGATTGAATAGTTAATTCCAGGTCAGCCTGGGCCAGAGTGAGACCCTACCTTGAAAAACCAAAAAAAAAAAAAAAAGTTTGCTTATGGCTCAGCAAAACTGACCTATTGTTGCAGCTTGATTCCCAAGGTAATTATTAAACTTGTATGGTATCTTTAGATCTAAGAGATCACATATTTTTGACCTCAAATACCTGTTTAGTTCCTGCAAAATTTAATAAGAGGGTTAGAATGGTTTAATTTTTTTAAATTTATTTGAGGGAGGGAGGGAGAGATGAAAAAACAGGCTGATATATGTATAGACAGAGTGGGTAAGAGAGAGAATGAACACCGAGGGCCTCCAGCCACTGCAAAGGAACTCCAGATGCATGCACCATCTGTGCATCTGGCTTTATGTGAGACCTGGGGAATTAAATGTGGGTCCTTTGGCTTTGCAGGCGAGTGGCTTAACCACTAAGCCATCTCTCCAGCCTCCCCCCTTTGTCTGAGAGAGAGAAACAGAAAGAGAGAGAGGGACAAAGCCACTGTGATCAAACTCCAGGCACGCGCGCCCCCTTGTATGCATGTGCGACATTGTGCACTTGTACACTTGTGTCTGGTTAAACATGGGACCTGGAGATTTGAACAGGCATTCTTAGGCTTCACAGGGAGGCGCCTTAATTGCTAAGCCATCTCTCCAGCCCTCTCCAGCCCTTTTTAATTTTTAATTTTAATTTTTTAAGAAGTGGCTTAAATATTGAAAAACAAATTATAAAAGATAGAAAAATAGGGCTGGGGAAATGGCTTAGTGGTTAAGAGTGCTTGCACAAAGACCTCTTAGACCAATGACCACCAAGTTCAACTCCCCAGAACCTACAGAAAAATCTGGGAATGTGCCAGGCATGGTGGTGCACGCCTTTAGTCCCAGCACTTGGGAGGCAGAGGTAGGAGGATCACCGTGAGTTCAAGGCCATCCTGAGACTACATAGTCAGGTCAGCTGGACCAGAGTGAGACCCTACCTTGAAAAACAAAACAAAAAACAAAACAAACAATCTGGGAATGTCCACACACATCTGTAACCCCAGTCCATGGGTGGGTGGAGCCTGGAGAACAGCTGGGCTCAGTGAAGGACAGCAACTCCAGTTTGAGAGAGAGAACCCTGTCTCATGGAAATACACCGGTGAGTGACAAGACAAAGACACATGACATTCTCCTCTGGCCTCCACACACATGTTCATGGGGCTCATGCACCTGGATATGCATGTGCATATACCATGCACCACAGAATACACACACATGTGCAAGAAAGTATAGAAACAAACTTATATCATAAGCAATAAAGTAGCACCCTGAATAAAGTATTGGAGTTGTTTGAATGCTTGTCAGGGAGGCAGGGGAAAGACCTTCACAGTGTTTTACATCATCATTGTGCAAAATGATTTGAACTCTGTAGCCATTGTGCTCTATGCACGTCACGTTACGTGTTAGAAACCTGATGCTTCCACAACGTGTGTAGAGTGTTGGCTAACTAACCTGTGAAAAGTGATATACTGGACCCACTGGGGCAAAGTTTTTAAGGAGATAGAAAAAGCCATGATAGCTTCCCCATTGTCAATATGATCATTAATTGATGCGTGAAACAGATTTATAAAAATGGGAGCTGGCAAAGAATAGAAATCATCTCTAGAGGCTGGCTATATAAGCCTCGTATGCTCAGATTTATGCCCAATAACTCAACCAAGTAAGAGGAAAGCACTAAACAACTTTTTAAATGATGATGAAGGGGAAGGAGATAAGTCAGCCTCAATTCTTCTCCTGGAAAGTTTCAGGTTATAGATTTGAGCTTGTATTTATGAGACCCTGAAATAGCATTTAAATCATTTTTTTTTTAGAGGCAGGTGAACTGTATACATGGATCCTGGCAAGTTTTAAATGAAGAAATAAACAGAATGTAACCTTTAAAAGGAGATTCTTTATGACCTCTGTATATTTTCTTTCTTTCTTTCTTTTTTAATTGACAACTTCTATACTTACATACAAAAAGTGCATGATTTTTCCCTCCCTCCCCCCATTCCCCTTTAGAACTCCAATCTCCATCATATCCCCTCCCTCTCTCCATTAGTCTCTCTTTTAATTTGATGTAATCATCTTTTTCTTCTATTATGAGGGTCTTGCGAAGGTATTGCTAGGCACTGCAAGGTCATGGATATCAAGGCCAATTTCTGTCTGGGCAGTTGCATTGTAAGAAGTCATACCCTTCCTTTGGCTCTTCCATTCTATCCGCCCCCTCTTCTGCAATGGTCCCTGAGCCTTGGAGGGTGTGACAGAGGTGTTTCAGTGCTGGGCACTCCTCTATCCCTTCTTCTCAGCACTATGTTGCCTTTTGGGTCATCCCAGTGGTATGACCTCTATATTTGTGAAACCTGCTTATTCTCGTGTCTGCTATTTTCAACACCCATGATATCATCTTTCATTTATTTATTTGTTGGTTGATTTCTATGTCGCATGCCAAGTGAAGGAGGTAAGACACAGGGCAAAATTTATATAAATGATAAGAGAGAAATATATATAGCATGGTAAAAGAAGTCAAAGTTTTCTGTTTAAAATGCTCAATTGAAAACCATGAAATCAAGAGAACTGAAGTGTACCACGAACATTGGGGTGGGCAGTGAAATGTCCTAATTCTGGCAGGATCTCAGCTCTTTCTGACTTCAGGGACATTTGATTCCAGAGGTACCAAATTCCTGGATTTCTGTTTTTGCATGTCCTACCTTCCGGGAGCACCAAGAGGAGGACACAGAGTGTGGCAACAGCTGCGATACCCACCTAGTTTTCAATCACCTTGTTGAAGTGAATTTATGGTTTTTTTCCATGTGCAAAAGGTACCCACCTCACAGAGAGCTACTGGGCTTCATGAAGGTCATGCATGTATTGTGTTACACAAACAAGAAGCCCTCACACAGGATTGCTCCTAGAAGGGGGAGGGCTGGAGAGATGGCTTAGCAGTTAAGGCATTTGCCTACAAAGCCAAAGGACCTAGGTTCAATTCCCCAGGACCCATGGAAGTCAGATGCACAGATGCATCTGGAGTTCATTTGCAGTGGCTGGAAGCCCTGGTGTGCCCATTTTCTCCCTCCATCTCTCTCTTTCTCTCCTTCTTTCTCTCAAAATAAAAATAATTTAAATTTTTTAAAAATTTATTTATTTATTTGAGAGAGTGAGACAGGGAAAGAGGCATATATATATATATATATATATATATATATATATATAGAGAGAGAGAGAGAGAGAGAGAGAATGGGCATGCCAGGGCCTCCAGTCACTGCAAACGAACTCCAGACACTTGCGCCACCTTGTGCATCTGGCTTATGTGGGACCTGGGGAATTGCTTTGCATGCAAATGCCTTAACTGCTAAGCCATCTCTCCAGTCCCATAAAAATAATTTTTAAAAAGTAGGGGGAGGGGCTGGAGAGATGGCTTAGGGGTTAAGGCGCCTGCCTCCTAAGCCTAAGAACGCTGGTTCCAATCTCCAGCGGTTCCAATCTCCAGGTCCCACGTTTAGCCAGATGCAAAGTGACACAAGGGTGAAATGCCGCACTTGACTACGAGGGGTGCACACATCTGGATTTCGTTTGCAGCAGCTGAGACTCAGCTGCTGGCGCGCCCATCTCTATCTGTCTTCCTCTCCCTCTCTCTGTCTCTCTCCAAAAAAAAAAAAAAAAGGGGGAGGACTGAAGGCCATTATAGGCTGGTTCTGGGGGAGCTATGATGGCCCAGGCTTGTTCCAGGTACATTCCTCCTTTTATGTATTTGCTTGTTTATTTATTTATTTTTAGGGATGTAGCCCATTTCCCTAACTTCCTCAGCTTCGCATAGGTTCCCCTAGCTTCCCCGCTGAATTACCCCTTATAGCACAGGAACCCTAATAGGTCTTCAACTACCTGCCTCAGGTGAGACAACTTTTGGAGTCCTTGTGTTCCAGCCAAATCTTCTTCACCCATTTTGTATTCTACTTCATAACAGATATGCATTTGTTGTCACATAAATTATTCCCTCAACATTTTCTAGCATGTCCATCATTCCAGGATATTGGCTTCTCTTAATTTAAGTGACCACTGGAATGTGGCACTATATTCTCAGGAATGAAGACCCCCCACTGTGAGAAGCGGGCAGATTCCCAGCCTGGTCTTTAAGGCTCTGTTGAATCGGGATGATTCAGTGAAGGCAGAGGCTTTGTCCCCTGTACGTGTTCAGCCTCTGATGACCTATAGCCCATGTGGTTTCTAGATGTTTCCTCTCTCGGGGACATTTCCTTGTTTGTCATCTTAAGTTGGGTTCGACAGAGGAGGAGAGAGGAACCAATGCACCAGGACGTATTGATAGAGCACATTCCTGGGAAAGCCTCTGAGGGAGGGAAGGAAGCAAAATCAGAAAGGGGGGTGGCTAGAGGGATGGCTTAGCGGTTAAGGCTATTGCCTGCAAAGCCAAAGGACCCAGGTTCAATTCCCCAGGACCCACGTTAGCCAGATGCACGAAGGGGCACACGTGTCTGGAGTTCATTTGCAATAGATGGAGGCTCTGGCGCACCCATTCTCTCTCTCTTTCTCTCTCTCTCTTTCTCTCTTCCTCTTTCTCTGTCAAATAAATAAATAGAATATCTTTTAAAAAATCAGGCAGGGGAAAGAGCCATGTCAGGGTGTGGTCCAGGTAAGGGCTGACCTTGGTCCTATCTGTAGGAAAAGGCACACTGCAGAACTCTCTTCCTTTGAGACAATGTGAGCACTTTAAAAAAATATTTTATTTATTCATTTATTTTAAAAATATTTTTATTTATTTAAGAGAGAGAAAAGGGCAGAGAAAGAGAATGAGACAAAGAGACAATGGGTGTGCCAGGGCCTCTAGCCACTGCAAATGAACTCCAAAAGTATGAACCACCTTGTGCATCTGGCTTACGTGGGTCCTGGGCAATCGAACTTGGGTCCTTAGGCTTCACAGGCAAGTGCCTTAACTGCTAAGCCATCTCTCCAGCCCTCATTTATTTATTTATTTGAGAAAGAGGAAGAGAGAAAGAGAGAGAGAGGGAGAGAATGGGTACACCAGGGCCTCCAGCCACTGCAAACTAACTCCAGACACATGCACCACCTTAGGGCATCTGGCTTACATGGGTACTGGGGAATTGAACCTGGGTCTTTAGGCTTTGTAGGCAACTGCCTTAACCATTAAGCCATCTCTCCAGCCCCTCACCCCCCCCAGGCAGTTTTTACATCCCAGAGTCAGTCAGTTTGTTGCTGTGAGACAACCACCAAGGGGTGAGCTGTTTGCTCCAGCAAACTAGGAGCTTCAGTGCACACACTTAATGTTAATTCGATTGGATTGATACACACCTAGGAAATTAGGCAAGCACACTTCCGGGTGTATTTGTGAGGGTATCTTCAGAGATGACTAATTAAAGGAGGAAGATCTATCCCAAATGTGGGTGACATATCCAAGAGGCTGGGGGATCTCAAAGGAACAAAACAGGGAAGGAAGAGGAAACCAGCCAACAAAGACAAGCTCACTGTCTGCTTCCTGGCCTCCGTGAGGTGAGCAGCTTTGCTCTGCCACATGCTCTTGCTGCCACCATGTTCTGCCTCACCAGAGCCCAGAAGCAAAGGATCCATCAGATCCCACAGTGAAGCCTATGACACTGTGAGTCAGATGGATGCATCCTCTTTGACATGGTCTCTCTTGGGTACCTGGCACAGTGATAAACAAGCTAATAATGGTGGTATGGTTCGAAATACAATGAGTGCATGCCCTGGCCTTGAACTTATTCCCATGTGCAGGTGTCCTGGTGTGCCATGATGTTAGGTGAGGTCCTGGGCTGTAGATAGTGGTGTCAGATGTAGCGCTACAGGCTGGTCAGGCAAACCGACACCCAAACCTGTCTGCTTTGATGAAGATGAACTGCAGACACTCTCAGGATGTTAATAACATCACCCATGACTGGATTTGAGGTTGTTGTTGTTGTTTTAAGACATGTCCTGAATTCATGGTCATTTTGCCTCCACTTCCTGAGTGCTGGGATAACAGGCATGCACCACTCTGGCCAGCTTGCAAGGATATCTCGACATGGCTCAGACCTCTGGCTCTTACAGTTACACTGAAATGGGGGCTCACAACGCTTTTATACTTTTGCGACTTATTCTCTGCCTAGCCGGTGCTTTCCTAAAGTATCCAGGAGAGATGCTACTTCCTGACCACCCACAGGTTCACTCAGCACGAAGTCCCATGCATATATGTTTGTGGTTTGCACAAACTCCACATTTCCCTCATTTTCTCCACCTTCCTCACCACACTGAACATTTTTTCCCCTTGAGCATGTATGCATGGTATTCCTGTACACGTAGGCATGCGTGTCTGCATGTGTAGGGTTCCTGTGTTTGTGCAGGTACATGTGCATGCATGTTCTTGTGAAGGCAGAGATTGACAACAGATGTCTTTCTCAATTGCCCTCCACCTTATTTGTTGAGACAGAGTCTCTCATTTGAACCCAAAGTTCACTGATCTGCCTAGTCTAGCCGGGTTACCACAGGAACGCCATCTCTTCCTCCCAAGTCCTGCGATTACATGCATGTGTCACCACACCTGGCATTTATGTGGGTGCTGGGTACCCAAAATCAGGTCTTCATGCTTGCACAGCAAGTGCTTTATCCACTGAGACATCTCCCTAGATCCATGCCAAACATTTTATTTTCCTTTTTAAAATTTAATTTATTTGAGAGAGAGAGAGAATGGGCATGCCAGGCCCTCCAGCCACTGCAAACAAACTCCAGATGCATGTACCACCTCGTGCATCTGGCTTACGTGGTTACTGGGGAATGGAACCTGGGTCCTTAGGCTTTGCCGGCAAATGCCTTAACTGCTAAGCCATCTCTCTAGCCCCATTTTATATGTTCTAAGAAGGCAGTATCTTCATGGGCCTCCAAATAGCTCCCTGATCTCCCTTAACGTCAAATGGCTACTCCTGGCTTCCTCATGGTAACTTGCTCCTCTTATTCCAAGATGTGGATAAAAGGACTCCTCTACAGAGCCTGTCCCCTCTGCCTTTAATCCACCGCTGTCTCTTTCTTTGATGCCTTGGCTATACATGTATTAGGCAGGGTCCTTCCTTTTCTTTCTTCCTTTTAAAATATATTTTATTTATTTATTTGAGAGAGAAAGAGGCAGAGAGAGAGGGGGGAGGGAGGGAGGGAGGGAGGGAGGAAGAGAATCTGTGTGCCAGGGCCTCCAGCCACTGCAAAAGAATTCCAGATGCATGCGCCCCCTTGTACATCTGGCTTACTTGGGTCCTGGAGACTTGGCCTTAACTGCTCTTATCCGCATCTATCCAGCTCTTCCTTTTCTTTTCTTCTTTTGGTTTTTCTAGGTAGGATCTCTCTCTAGCCCAAGCTGACCTGGAATTCACTATGTAGCCTCAGGTTGGCCTCAAACTCACAGATATCCACCTACCTCTGTCTTCTGAGTGCTGGGATTAAAGGCCACTACACCTGCTCCCTCTCGCCCTTTAATTTGCCCTATATCTCTCTTTGATTCCTTCACTGTATGTGTATCACGTGAGGTCTCAGCAGCAGTCTGCCTTGCTTCTCTCACTTAGCATCATCTTGGCATGCTGGAGCATTCAGTGGTGCTCAGTAAGTGTTGGCTGAATCAATTTCACTTCCTTCTTAGCTATTTGTCTTGTAAGTAGCTCTGATCCATGAGGGGTGGTGTGAGTGATACTGCCCTCCCTTATTTTGAGCAATTAACATGCTCAATTAGTCCATTTCTGTTACATTTGTTACAGATTTTTTAGATAAGACATGATAATGGGATCCTTGCCACCCGGCTCGTCTAAAGATTTGGAAGTGGGGGAGGGAGCTGGAGAGATGGTTTAGCAGTTATGGCGTTTGTCTGCAAAGCCAAAGGACCTCGATTTGATTCCCCAGAACCCACATAAGCCAGATGTACAAGGTGGCACATGTGTCTGGAGTATGTTTCCAGTGGCTGGAGCCCCTGGTGTGCCCGTTCTCTCTCTCTCTCTCTCTCTTGCAAATAAATAAATAAATAAATTTTTTAAAAAAGATTTGGAAGTAGGGTTGGAGAGATGGCTTAGTGGTTAAGGTGCTTGACTGCAAAGCCAAAGGATCCAAGTTCAACTCCTCAGGACCCACATAAGCCAGATGCACAAGGTGGCTCATGCATCTGGAGTTTGTTTGCAGTGGCTGGAGGCCCTGGCATGCCCATTCTCTTTCTCTCTTTACCTGCCTATTTCTGTATCTCACTCTTAAATTAATAAATAAAAATAAAATATCTAAAAAATATTTGGAAGTAAAAGTTACATGATAATTGAACAGCAACAACAACAACAAAAAAAAAAATCCACACAAAATGGGTTCATTTGTCCTTGTGTTGGAAGGAAGCCATGATGTCATCTGTAAATGCGTGACTGAAGAGTGGGGATGCCCAAGAGTTCAGTTTAGGTAACCTGCAGTTCAAATCAGACAGGATAAGGACTTTATGATTAAATGACTCTTTATGGGGCTGGAGAGATGGCCAGAGGTTAAGGCGCTTGCCTGCAAAATATAACAACCCAGGTTTGATTCCCCAGTACCCACATAAAACCAGATGCACAAAATGGCACATACCTATGGAATTCATTTGCAGTGACTGGAGGCCCTGGTGCACCCATCCTCTCTCTCTCCTCTGTCTCTACTTACAAATAAATAAATAAAATTCAAAAATCTATAAACATACATCCATTCATTCTGAGAAGCTGCCCTAGCAAACACAAGACATGCCCTCAGCCCTGACCTTGAGCACATCTGCCCCTTTAACTGGAGCGCCTGCGGCTAGTACCACCAAGAGACAGGGACAGCCACAGCCTCAGGAGCTGCATGGTGCTCTCTCAGCCCCTCTTCCAATTCTTTGGATATGGTGGACAAGCGACCTGGTTGTACTTTGGCTTGTGCTGCAACCCAGGGGATGTGATAAGTGCAGTTCTTACTATAAATTGGTACTAGGTAAATGTGATTAATAGGTTCCTCCCAAAATATTCTGACCAGGTTGTTTCTGGCACTAAAAGTAGCCATTGTCCCAGTTTTAGCAGCAAGCCCAACTTCCGCCCTGGGAACTTGACCTCCTCCAGTACTTCTCTCTGTGCCACCTCCTAAATGGTCTGGATGCCCAGAAGGAATTCATCTACTGCCTTATTACCTTCCTTCCATCCTCCCTATTTTATCTATTTATTTATTTATTTGTTTGTTTGTTTTGTTTTTTCGAGGTAAGGTCTGACTGTGGCCCAGGCTGACCTGGAATTCACTCTGTATTCTCAGGGTGGCCTCGAACTCATGGCAATCTTCCTGCCTCTGCTTCTTGAGTGCTGGGATTAAAGGCATGAGCCACCATACTTGGCTCATCCTCCCTATTTTTTGAGACAGATTCTCTTGTAACCCAAGCCAGCCTCCAATGGGCTATATAGCTGAGGACGATCTTGAACTTCTGGGTCCCCTGTCTCTACCTCCAAGTGCTGGGGTTATAGGCATGAGTCACCATCCCTAGTTGATGAGGTGCTGGGGATGGAACCCAGGGCTTCATGCACCCTAGGCAAGCACACTATGTACTGAACTATTTCTCCAGCTTCTTACTGTCCTCTTATATATCCATTTTGACTTTTTCTGGTCAGTGTTCTTTATATTTTATTTATTTTTATTTTATTTTATTAATTTATTTGACAGAGAAAGAAGGAGAGAGAAAGGAGAGAATGGGCACACCAGGGCCTCCAGCCACTGTAAACGAACTCCAGACACATGCACCACCTTGTGCATTTTGTTAATGTGGGTCCTGGGGAATCTAACCTGGGTCCTTTGACTTTGCAGGCAAATGCCTTAACCGCTGAGCCATCCCTCTAGCCCATGGTCAGTGTTGTTTAAGTGTTTTTGGCTGGGCGTGGTGGTGCACGCCTTTAATCTCAGCACTCAGGAGGCAGAGGTAGGAGGATCGCCATGAGTTGGAGGCCAGCTTGAAACAACACAGTGAATTCCAGGTCAGCCTGGACTAGAGTGAGACCCTACCTCCAAAAACCAAAATAAATAAATGTTTTTGGCTAGGATACACCATAAACTATGTTACCCCACAACATTTATTTTATTTTATTTTATTTTATTTTATTTTATTTTATTTTATTTTATTTTATTTTATTTTATTTTGGTTTTTCAAGGTATGATCTCACTCTAGCCCAGGCTGACCTGGAATTCACTATGTAGTCTCAGGGTGGCCTCGAACTCACAGTAATGTACCTATTTCTGCCTCCCAAGTGTTGGGATTAAAGCTGTGTGTCACCATGCCCGGCTCAACATTTCTTTTCATTTTTTTTTTCAAGGTAGGGTCTCACTCTAGCCCAGGCTGACCTGGAATTCACTATGTAGTCTCAGGGGGGCCTTGTACTCAGGGCAATCCTCCTACCTCTGCCTCCCAAGTGCTGGGATTAAAGGCGTGCACCAACACATCCAGCCGGCTCAACATTTTTTAATTAACACTTAAAACTTTATTGTAAGTTTAAATTACTGTGGAGGATATATCTTCAGGTAAAGTTGACAGTGAAAAAATGTCACTCTTCTAAACACATCTAATGGCATTAAATATGGCAGTTGGATGGCCATTGTCATGTATGTTTAAAATGTTGAAGCCAGGGTTAGAGAGATGGCTCAGCAGTTAAAGGTGCTTGATTGCAAAGCCTGATGGCCTGGGTTCAACTCCCTGGTACCAGTATAATACTAGATGCACAAAGTAGCAAATGTGTCTGGAGTTCATTTGCAGTGGCAAGAGGTCCTGGCCTGTCCATGTTCATTCTCTCTCTTTCTCTCTGACTCTCTCTCTCTCTCTCTCTCTTAAATAAGTAAATAATATTTAAAAGTGTTCAAGCCAGCTCTTCATTAGCAGTTGGAAATTTTATATAGTTCTTTACTCTTTATCTCATATTTCCATTCCATTTCTCATAGAAAATTTTATCCTAATGGAGTATATTTTATGCCTAAAGTTCTTTTATTGTTCATTGTAGCATAATTTGCTATTACATATATACATAGATATATATTCATGTTAAATTACATTTTTATTTCCTGTGACTTTGGGTTTTAAACATTTCAAGAATTCTTTTTGTCAGAATCATTGTTACTAATACAGGATCAAAATATCATTAAGTATGTTACACACTTTAAGGGTAATTATTCAACATAAGAAGTTCGCTCTTATTGAAGGCACACCTCTTAATGATAGGGAAGGAATGGGGCTACATTTTAAAATAGTTTATGCAGTTTTACATGAATAAAAATATTACCATTGCTAGAAGGTTTACTATTTTTAGTACTCTTGAGACAGGTCTAACATCCTTTCTCTTCCCGTTTTTCAGCATTATATATAGACGAATATGGGAAACCTTGTATGGTAGTTTGAATGTATGTCCCCCAATAGACTCAGGTGTTTTACTAATACCTGGATCTCTAGCCTCCTGGCTCCAGGAGGTATCACTGGGGGTGAATAGATCCTGGAGTCTAGTCCTAAGGTATTACTGGGAGGTGGATCTGATTTCTAGCCCAAAGGTATGCAGAGACCTTTTTTTTTTTTTTGAGCTCTGCCTGGGCCCCTGCTGCTTGTTGCTATTGGTGCCTGCTGGCTGGGGGTGATTTCTCTCTGTTTGGATCTGTGAAAGAAGGCCAGTTGCTTCCACCATTGTGGAACTTCCTCTGAATCTACAAGCCTGAAATGAATCCCATTGCTCCCCTAAACTGTGTCTAGTTGAAGTTTATCCCAGCAACGTGGAGCTGACTACAACACCTTGTTCACCTAACAAGAGCTGATGGGAGTGGAAGGAATTTTGTTGTCACACGCATGCTACATTTTCTGCTCCACGTTCTATGCCAAAAGCCAAATGAAAATTACATTTGGATGCCTGTCAACTAACAGCCTCATTTGTTCTAACCCCAGTTCTATCAGTGGCAAAGGATTGGATATCGCTGGGCTTAGAAACAATGCAGTCTTTACAGCTTCAGCTACCTCCACGATGTCAGCAGCAAGTTAAATTGTACCTTTGTTTAGCACCGTTTGATTTATACTCAAGGCAACACAGCAGAGCTGTTCAGCCTGAGGGAGAGGCATACCTTTCTCCTGCAAAGAAAATGGGGGTGGAATACGAGAGCCACAGCTGGGAGTAAGGGAACATTGACAATACTGTGTGCACTGGTATATTAGTGTGGGTTTACGAGAGGAGAAAAAAAATAAGGAAAAATTCTATAGTGTTGAGTTATAGAGATAAATAAAGGAAGGAGCCATGAATTGAAAGCAGAACTATAAAAGCAGAAGAGGAAAAAAAAATCTGGGCAGGATGGGAGAGTTTTGTCTAAAGATAAACTGAAGAGGTAGAGGGGATGGTATGCTAACAGCTAATGTGGAACAGTTCTGTCTCTCAGCCAAGATCAGAGTGCCTGAAAACCAGAATAGACTGTGTTCCTTGGGAGAGGAAGACATAGAGGGAAAGAGTAAGGAGAAAAACTAAGAAAGAAAGCTGAACAGCATGCCCAAACCAAAAACAAAGTACCATATCCCCGCCCCCCACACACACAAACGAATCAATATTGTGTAAGAGTAGAGCGGGACCACGCTGGGCGGCTAAGACAATAGTAGGTGTTGTTGAGTGGTTAGATACAGGGAGGGAAAGAGCTGGGTGGACATGGAAGATTTGCGAACTGATGGGCCTAATATTTGGCTGTCGCCCAGACTCCTGGAATGATGCATGTCAAACTGCCTTCTAAATGCCTCTGTTTGTTCCCATAGACGGTACTGCTTTAAAAAAAGCCTTGGTCATGGAAGTTTCTTCCTACGATGGGCAGTGGTTCATGCAGAGATTCAAAGCTGGCAAAATTGCCAAGAGTAAGTGACACCTGTGTGCTCAGCTTCAAACAGGGCATCTAAACTACCCTTCCAAGACTCAGGGAACCTCATAGAAGAAGGGCAGGAAGAACGTAAGAGAGGACGGGTCTGGAGAGATGGCTTAGCAGTTAAGGGCTTGCCTGCGAAGCCTAAGAACGCGGTTGGATTTCCAGGTCCCACGTTTAGCCAGACTCAAAAGTGATGCAAGTGTGCAATGTCACACATGTACACAAGGGTGGGGAGAAAGGCTGTGGAATGCTCTCATCTGGATATAACATGGCCATTACACTTATGAACTTACAACAGCTGTGGTTTCCTGCACAAGATGGAGACTGCCAGTAGTTCATCGTCATTGGGGGAAGGATACATGCGACTTTACACGTTCCCAGAGTAGTTAGTGACAGCTAAAGTTTGCAGGGAGAGAGAAAGTCAGGTTCATCAGTGGTGTAGCCACTGGTAAGTTGCCCACTCATGACAAGGCAAGTAGCTCTAATTTAACTCATTGAGTTTTTAAATATATATATATATTTTATTTTATTCATTTATTTGGAGAAAGAGAGAGAAGCAGATAAAGAGAATGGGCATTCCAGGACCTCCAGCCACTGCAAATGAACTCCAGACTCATGTGTCACCTTGTACATCTGGCTTACGTGGGTCTTGGGGAATCGAACCTAGGTTAACTAAATAACTTCTAAGCCATCTCTCCAGCCCAAATCAATGGGCTTTAAAAACAGTATTTTATTTATTTTTCAAGGAGAAAGGGGGGGATGGGTGCACAAGGGCTGCTAGCCACTGCAAACAAACTCCAGATGCATGCATCACTTTGTGCATCTGGTTTTACATGAATACTGGGGAATCAAACTTGGTTGTTAAGTTTTTTTTTTTTTTTTTTTTTTTTTTGGTTTTGCAAGGTAGGGTCTCACTCTGGTCCAGGCTGACCTGGAATTAACTATGTAGTCTCAGGGTGGCCTTGAAATCTTGGCGATCCTCCTACCTCTGCCTCCCAAGGGCTGGGATTAAAGGCGTGTGCCACCATGCCCGGGCTGAACCTTTCTTTAGTGACTCCCACAGAGCCTTGGCAGGGCCATGCCACAGGGCTCCTGACTTAGTAACTTTCAGTGATGGCACAGAGGTGCCAACACCCGGGTGATGACCACTGTGGGCTCTATGTGTTGTGGGGCCTGAGCAAGAAATCTGGGTATCACATGGCACTTCCAGCTGTTGAAGAAGTTGGGGAGCCCCTGGCTGTCCTTGTCACAGAAGGGAGCGTTGTTCATTCGTGGCATCAGGACAACAGTGGCAGCGTCTGTCCCAGATCAACCCCAACACAACCTCTCCCATCTACTGGACTGAACTCTTCTTTTTTTTTTTTTTTGGTTTTACGAGGTAGGGTCTTGCTCTAGCTCAGGATGACCTGGCCTCCTACCTCTGCCTCCCGAGTGCTGGGATTAAAGGCGTGCGCCACCACACCCGGCGGTTGTTAGGTTTTTTGCAGGCAAGCGCCTTAATCACTGAGCCATCTCTCCAGCCCTCAATGCTTTTTTTTTAATGCACAAAAATAAGATAGGGATTAAAAGAGAAGAAGAGCATTAGTGGGAAGGATAAGGGTAATTGGGAATAAGATAAAAATACATCATATTCATGTATGAAAATGTCAAAAATGAAAATAATTTAAGAATAGGATGAAGTGAATATGGAAGACAAGTTGGGGGAGTAGGTTCAACCTGACTCTTGTACCTTCCCAGCAGACATCTTGGAAAAAATTCTACGGAAATGAATTTGTCCCCTTTAAATTATTCCCAGGAATGAGAAAGTAAATTATCTGAGCTGGTGTCTCTGTTGGGAAGTCTTATCTCCTTGGCTGTGAGCTCAAGGTTCCACGGTACCCAGTTTTGTTTTTGTTTTTGTTTTTTTGTTTTTTTGAGGTAGGGTCTCACTCTAGTCCAGGCTGACCTGGAATTCACTATGTAGTCTCAGGGTGGCTTCGAACTTATGGTGATCCTCCTACCTCTGTCTCCCAAGTACTGGGATTAAAGGCATGCGCCAGCCATCATGCCTGGTTTAACATGTCAGATATTTTGTCACAGTGGCGAAAGTGACTACCACCATGAATACTTTTCTTTCTTTGAATTTTCGTTATTGTTGAGACAGAGTTTTGCTATATAAGTCAGGCTGGCCTTAAACTCATGATCCTCCACCTCAGCCTCCTGAATGCCAGGATTATAGGATGTGCCACCCTAACCCATTTAAACATCATGCTTTTTATTTTATTTATTTACTTTTTTGTTTGTTTGTTTGTTTGTTTTGAGGTAGGGTCTCACTTTAGCTCAGGCTTACCTGGAATTCACAATGTAGTCTCAGGGTGGCCTCAAACTCATGGCGATCCTCCTACTTCTGCCTCCCAAGTGCAGAAATTAAAGGCGTGCACTAACACGCCCGGCTAACTTTTTTATTTTCTTTTGAGGTAGGATCCCACTCTAGCCCAGGCTGACCCAGAACTCACTCTCCAGTCCCAGGCTGGCCTTGAACTCACAGCAATCCTCCTACTGCTTCCTCCTGAGTGCTGGAATTAAAGACGTGCGCCACCACCCCAGGGCTAACATGTTTTTTTAACGACAGAGACTTCCTTATAATCTACATAACTTCTACCATTTCTGGTTAATAGGGTTGTTACTTGTTTATTTTCTTAACATGATCATGTTTATGACTGGGCTGAATTCATAGTGCCTTTGCTTGTTGAAATTTTTGCTTTTTTTTTTTTTTACCTTATTGGTTTTCCTAATTGGGTTTTTGTGTGTGTGTGTGTGTGTGTGTGTGTGTGGTACATGTTCTTGGGGTGTGTGTGTGTGTGTTCATGGCTTGTGCAGGTCAAAGGACAGTTTTTGCCTGCCATTCTTTGTCTTCTACCTCCTTTGAGCCACGGTTTTGTATTGTTTACCACTGCTGTTTTGTTTTTGTTTTTGCCAGGTTAGCTGGCCCCCAAGTTTCTGATAGATTCTCCTGTCTCCTCTTCCCTTCTTGCTTGTAGGTATGGCTGTCATAGCATCTGGTTTTTATGGGGTTTCTGGGGTTCTGCACACACGTTAGCCACTGAGCCGTCTTCCCAGCCTTTTCTCCTATGTGATTTGTAACTGGAGGCAGTTAGTTAATGTCTCAGGTTAGGAGTGCCGCATCCCAGAGGGGTTGGCCTTACACAATCATCTATATTTAAAATATAATTAACTTTGTTGCCAAGGCCTGGAGGAAGCAGGGTTAGGAGGGTACTGTTTTATGGGTGCAGAATTTCAGAAGAAAAGAGTTCTAGAGAGAATTACAACAAAAAGAAAGAAAGAAAAAAAAAAACCCTGTGTGTTCTCTCTGAGAGTTGGACATAACCTTAGATGTTTATTATGGGGTCTGAAGAGATGGCTTAGTGGTTAAGGTGATTGCCTGTGAAGCCTAAGGACCCAGGTTTGATTCACCAGTACCCACGTAAGCCAGATGCACAAGGTGGCACATGCATCTGGAGTTTGTTTGCAGTGGCTGGAGGCCCTGGTACACCCATTCTCTCTCTCTCACACTCTTTCTCAAATAAAAACTAAATAAATAGATGCTTATTATGAGCTAATAAGACACTTAGTACCTTGAGGGTGTAGAAGTTGTTTTCAAAATGTTTATCAAATGTAATCATTCTACATTTTTAGAGGATATCTGATTGGTTCATGCAGTAAATGTTTAGTGTTTTTGCAACTTTGTGCTTTTCATTAATAGCACATAATTTTTGGTGGAGGTGGGGACATCCAGAGATTTGCTGTGGTGATTGATGCTGGTCTCCCTGGCCCCTCTACTTGTTCTGGCCTCAGAGTGGACAGGAGATCCAAGTACAGGACTTTGGCCAGAGCTAATGGAATGATTAAAGGCCAAGTCAGTACAGGTTTGGAGCAGCTGAAACCACCCTGGAAAGTGGCTGGCTGTAGGGTGGTTTAGCCCAGGTAGAATCAGATATAAAGATATGAAGATGGAGAAAGACCCAGTTCTTTTGATAACCTCTTTCTCTATGAGACCATCAGCAACCTATCTTTGGCTCTGTCCTGACTAATGTGGTGGGTATATTTCACAAGATTCTTTCTACTCTCCCAGCTCAATGTAAAAGTGAGAATTAAGTCGGGCATGGTGGAGCAAGCCTTTAATCCCAGCACTCAGGAGGCAGAGTTAGGAGGATTGCCGTGAGGTCAAGGCCACCCTGAGACTACATAGTGAATTCCAGGTCAGCATGAGTTAGAATGAGACCCTACCTCGAAAAAAAAAAGTGAGTATTAGCTGGGCATGGTAGTGCACCCCTTTAATCCCAGCACTTTGGGTAGGAGGATCACTGTTAAGTTCGAGGCCAACCTGAAACTACATAGTGAATTCCAGGTCAGCCTGAACTAGAGCAAGATCCTACTTTGAAAAAAAAAAAAAACATGAGAATTGCTTTATAAATATAAAACATAGACTGTAAACATATTGCATGAACTAGATCTATCTAGTTCAAGGTCTCAAATAAAGAGATTTAGTATTAATTATTGCTACTATTTTAATACATACTCCAAGAATTCTTGTAGTGGGAACTTGTTTCTGGATCTAGGTGATCTATTTTTTTAAAAAAACTAGTTTTTTATTTGAGAGAAAGAAATACAGAAATAGGCAGGTAGAGAGAAAGAGAGGGAATGGGCGCACCAGGGCCTCCAGCCACTGCAAACAAACTCCAGATGTGTGTGCCCCCTTGTGCATCTGGCTTACATGGGTCCTGGGAGTCGAACCTGGGTCCTTTGGCTTTGCAGGCAAGTGCCTTAACTGCTAAGCCATTTCTCCAGCTCCTAGGTGAGATCTTTAAGAGATGAATCCTTATGGGAGATCCATAGGTCATAGGAGTGCTCCCCTCAGAAAGCATTAGTATAGTTCTGATGGGATCTCTGGATTAAAAGGCTGTGTCTGGCCCCTGGAATCACTCTCTCTGCCTTCTGATCTGCCCATGTAAAAATTTTTGCATGCACTTCTGTTATTGTGGTGCAACCCACCATGATGCAATGCCAACCCTTACCAGAGCTGACACCATGATGTTCAGACATTTAACTTCCCAAACTGGATGCTAAGTAAGCCACTTTCCCTTTTCTCCTTGCAAGTATGTGTGTGTGTTATATGTATGCATATTTGTATGTGGGTACACATATGTGTGAATGTGGAGGTCAGAGGTCATCTTCAGTCACTCTCCACCATATTTGAGAAATGGCCCCTCACTAGTAATTAAACTAGACTAGCTAGCCAGAGATCCCTAGGGACTCACCTAGCACTAGGATTATAGGTGTGTGTCAACACTCCTGGAATTGTTACTTTGGAACTGGGGATCTGAACTCACTTTATCCATGGTTCTGAACTTAGTGCAGCTTATGCACTATCTCTCCAGCCCAAGCCTCTTTTTAAAAAATTATTATTGAGAGAGACAGAGACAGAGAGGAAGAGGCAGAAAGAGAGAGAATGGGTGCTCCAGTGACCTCAGCTGCTGTGAATGAACTCCAGACGCATGCGCCCCCTTGTGGGCAAGCGTGGCATTGCGTGCTTTCATCACTTTTGCGTCTGGCTAAATGTGGGACCTGGAGGTTCGAACAGGTGTTCTTAGGCTTTGCAGGCAGGCGCTTTAACCGCTAAGCCATCTCTCCAGCCCCCAAGCCTCTTTTCTTTAAAAAAAATTTTATGGCAGAGACAGAGTGAGAGAGAGAGAAAGAGAGAGAGAATTGGTGCACCAGGGCCTCCATCCACTACAGTTGAACTCCATACGTGTGTGCCATCTTGTGCACATGAGCAACCTTGCACTTGTGTCACCTTGTACATTTGGCTTATGTGGGATCTCGAGAGTCAAACTTGCGTCTGTAGGCTTTGCAGGCAAGCACCTTATCCTCTAAGCCATCTCTCTAGCCCCCAAGCCTCTTTTCCTTATGAGTACCTAGTAATGAAAAAAGAGGACCAATTCAATTATATCTATTTTTCCAGCATGTCTCCCCCTTTTTAAACATTGCAACAAAGTATATATAACAATATTTTCCATCTTAACCATTTTAAGTATATAGACAACTGGTATAAATTATATTCATATAATGCAACCATCCCCATGATCTCTCTCCAGAACTCTTTCCATCTTGCAAAGCTAAAATTCTGCATCCATTAAACAGTACTTCCTAATCCTGCTTCCTCCAAGCCTTGGCAACAAAGTTAATTGTATTTTAAATATGGAAGATTGTATAAGGCCTGTCCCTCTGGGGCACAGCGCTCCACAATGTGAAACACTGATCACCTCTTGTTCCGAATCACATTTGAGGATCCGCTTATCAGATTTGCTGTTCATTTTACAAATATTTATAAAACCAATACCAGCTGGGCGAGACCACCCTGAGATTATACAGTGAATTCCAGTTCAGCCTGGGGAGAGTGAGCCCCTACCTTGAAAAAAACAAAAACTGAAACAACAAAAAAACCCAACACCAAAATAAAATGTATATAAAATAATTCCTTGAATCATGGAAAGTTTTAATGTCACCATAGAGAAGGATATAACAATTAAGTTTTCAAATTTCACTTAATTATATTTTGTTCATCTAAAGTTTAATATTGTATTGTACATACAAAAAATAGATATATTTCTTATACATTTTATATAGAAGAGATGTTGTAAAGAAGAGCAGAGACACACATGATGTTGGATCCATTGCAAAGGTTTCATAGAAATTAAAATAGTGCAGCATTAGCACACTAATTAAAAAAGAATCCAGAGGGGCTGGAGAGATGGCTTAGCAGGTAAGATGCATGCCTGTGAAGCCTAAGGACCCAGATTGAGTCCTCCAGGTCCCATGTAAGCCAGATGTACAATGGTGGCGCATGCATCTGGAGTTCATTTGCAGTGGCTAGAGGCCCTGGTGTGCCCATTCTCTCTTTCTCTCTCTTTCTCCCTCCCTCTCTCTGTCTCAAATAAATAAATAAATAAATAAATAAATAAATAAATAAATAAGAAAGAGAGAGAGAATCAAGAGCTTAGGAATAGGCCGATGAGAACTGGGTATATGATGGGGGGGGGCGGTGTGACATTCTGGTCAGGTATGGAAGCTTATGGAGGGAGTTTTGGATACACTGGTTTAGAATTATTGATGTTCTGCTTGTAAAACTACATCCTTATCTCAAAATTCATTAGAAAACAAAAATTTAAATGTAAAAACAAACAAAAAAAGACTAAACCAGGTAAAAAATGTGAAACCTACAATGTGTCAGAATAAGGAAAAATATTTTTATAACCTAGGAGTAAAAAGGGGATTGCTCTCTCTCACTCACTCACTTTGTGCATGTGGAGTGTGTGTGTGTGCGTGTGTGTGTGTGTTGAGACAGTTTTTTCCATGTAGCCCAGGTTGTCCTGGAACTCACTATGTAGCCAAAGCTGACCTTGACCTCCTGATCCTCTTATCCTCTTTCCTTCACCTCCTAAGTGCTAGCAATTAGAGCTGTGCATCAATATGCTTGGCTCAAAAAGGTTTTCTTTTCCTTTGCTTTTTTTTTTTTTTTCCATTTTTGGTTTTTTGAGGTAGCGTCTTGCTCTAGCTCAGGCTGACCTGGAAGTCACTATGTAGTCTCAGGATGGCCTCGAACTCTCAGTGCCTCTGTCTCCCAAGTGCTGGGATTAAAGACGAGTGCCACCATGCCCAGCTCAAAAAAGGTTTTCGTAAAGGTTTTTTTCCAGCATGGTTTTCACTCCTAGAAAAGCAACAGCATTTATTGCAGTTTATAGGAACTGCTTTAAAAGTCACAATGTGTACAGAGGAACATCTGCTTTCTGTTTCCCTTGTGTTTCCACTTCTTACCCCAAGCAAAGTGCTACCAACCAAGTTCAGAGACACCAAGCAAAGCTTCGTCTAAAAACTTAGCTCTTTGCTTACAATATATATAATGAAGATATGTACTTTATCTCCTCAAAACTGTTGCCTGAGCTGGGTGTGGATTAGCATGCTGTAATCCCAGTCCTTGGCGGCTAATATGGAAGGATGGCTGAGCATTCCAGGCTAGCTGGGGCTACATAGCAAGACCCTATCTCCAAAAAAAAAAAAAAAAAAAACTGTTTTCTGTTTCAATAATGTTATCTGATCCAATAATGTACTGTTTGACATAATTTCAATGGAACCATTTTTTTTTTTGTTCTCTCTCACTGCTAAATTCCTTGACAGCATACGAACATAGTACAAAAAGGTAGAAACTAGGCTGGAGAGATGACTTAATGGTTAAGGCACATGCCTGCGAAGCCTAAGGACCCCGGTTTGATTCTCCAGGTCCCATGTAAGCCAGGTGCACATGGTGGTGCATGCTTCTGGAGTTCGTCTGCAGTGGCTAGAGGTCCTGGCGTGCTCATTCTCACTCTCTCTCCCTCTCTCTGTCTCTAATAAATAAATAAATTAAAATAAAAGAAGGGGTCGACTTAAAATAAAAAGGTAGAAAGTGGTGGAATACAGTAGCCTGCTCCACTTTTTCTGGTTTTATTCTGTGTTGTTTTTGTTCGTTTCTTGGGAACATTATTCCATGATTATTGCTAGTGTACAATGGGAGAAAATGGGTTGTGATTTATCATGTTTACTAATGCTGCGACTCGGATTTGGAATTTTTATATTCTAAATAAGAGTTGGAATCATTGCTTGTAACGTCATTGGCTTGGAAACTATTTCCATGAAAAAAGTCATATCTTATTTGATTAAAATAAAGACAGAAGATTCTACCTCAAGGAAAACTCATTTGTCTTCTAAGAATAGCACTTGAGAGAGTCAAAGAAATTAGAAGGTGGAAAAATCAATTAGAGCTAATCCAGCGGCTTGTCACACAGGATTGCTTTCTACAAAATATCGTCTAGTTCTTTGTCCAGCTTCATTTTAAATGTCTCAAGGGATGAAGCACTCCTTACATCTCTTTGAAGGTTTTCCTTTTATCTAATTGAACTTCCCAAGAATCATGTTTTCTAATATCTAACCTTCATGTTAAGTACTAATTCTATACTATTACTTTTAATCACACTTCTTTTTCTTGCACTAATGCTCTTTTCTTCCCAAATTCTTATACTCTCACTTATTTGTAAAATGCTAGCTTTCATTTCACCCAGTGACAGATATTTATTTGTGATAATGATTTTCTAAAAACCAAAGAGATGGGCTGGAGACATGGCTTAGAGGTTAAGATGTTTGCTTGCTAAACCTAAGGACCCAGGTTTGGTTCCCCAGTAACCACATAAGCCAGATGCACATAGGGAAACATGCATCTGGAGTTCATCTGCAGTGGTTAGAGGCCCCTGGCGTGCTCCTTCTCTCTCTGCTCTATCTGCTTCTTTCTCTCTCAAATAAACAAATAAAATTTAGAAAAAAAAAAAAACACAAAAGAGCTGGGTAGCCAACACTCAGGAGGCTGAGGCCGGAGGATGGCATATTGGCATGTTTGAGACCAGTCTGGGTTACATAGACCCAAAGTAAAAGAGAGAGAGAGAGAGAGAGAGAATATAACAACTGAACAACAGCAAGAATAAAACCAGATTACCCCCAAAGATCTTGTAACTTTTTTTTCTTCATCTTTTCTATTTTTTTTCCTGACTTTGTAGTAAGGCACCTTAGAGTAGAAGATATTTGATCAATTCCTTAGCAAATTAGCAAAATATTTCTTGCCTATTAATGTCTAGAAGAGCCAGGCATTTTTCTCTTATATATGACTTCCAGTTCTTTTTAAAATATCTTCTCTTTCAGCCTTATCCATTTCAGATTCCTCTTTGTTTTTAAATTATGTTTGTATGGATCTAAAATTGAGTGTTTTTTTCTAGGTTGCATGGTGTTATTTATATTGTCCTCATTAAATATGAAGGTGATGGTTTTTCTCCACTGACAAGATTTAAATTCTTGCCCTTATCTGGGCAGAGGATTAACTGTGAGACACCATGCACATTGGTATCTGGAGTCAAATGTCTACTGTCTGATGATAAGGAAAGCAAGGATTCCAGAAAGGCCAAGAAGATAGTATATAGCCAGGGATGGAGATTACCTTGAACATAAGAACATAAATTCTTTACAGCAAGCAGGTTCAGCAATATACCAGTGTCTACAGTAACGGTTCCTGGTGCCTGGGGGAAGAGCAAAGAGTAATGAAGATCGCTGTAGCCTTCTGTGAACATTTAATTGAGTTTCTATGAACCCTTGTATAGAGCCATCCACTATCATTGTTCAGAAGCCCTAGAATGTTTGTGAAATTTACTAAATATATTTTTCAATGGCAAAATGCATGCAGAAGGAATTAGCGTTCTCTTCTTACCAAGAGTACATCCGGGAATGAAACAAAAATGACATAAGATAAACAAAATCCAAGGAACAACACAATAGAAAAACCAATGTCAAGGAATTCCCTGGGAAAGGGGCTGGATATGATTTTTGTAGAGGGGTGTGGTAGTTTGATTGTACAGTCCCATAGACTCAATCATTTTTTGGTATTTTTTTGAGAGAGAGAGAGAGAGAGAGAGAGAGAATTGGCACACCAGAGCTTCCAGCTACTGCAATCAAACTCCAGACACGTGCACCATCATGTGTGCATGTGGGACCTTGTGCACTTCTGTCACGGTGTGCTTTGGCTTATGAGGGATCTGGAGAGTCAAACATGGGTCCTTAGGCTTTGCAGGCAGGCACCTTAACCGCTAAGCAATCTCTCCAGCCCAACCCAGTCATTTTTTTTTTTTTTATTTTTTGAGATTAGGGTCTCACTCTAGCTCAGGCTAACATGGGCTTCACTATGTAGCCTCAGGGTGACCTCAAACTCATTGTGGTCCTCCAACCTCTGCCTCCCAAGTGCTGGGATTAAAGGTGTGTGCCACCACGCCCGGCTCCAACTCAGTCATTTTTGATTAAACTTTCCACTTGAGCCCCTAGCAGGCAGATTCCTGCTAGAGGGGGTGTGTGTCACTGGGGCGTGGATCTGAGTCCAGCCCTAGGAGGTGTGTTGAGAGCCTGCGCTCTGGTGGTTTGTGCTTTCAAGTGGTGCTGGGTATCGGTGGTGTCTCTCTGCTTGGATCTGATGGTGTTCCATGGACTCTGTAAGCCTGAAATAAAGCCCTTCCTCCCATAAGCTGTGTCTGGTTGGATGTTTGTCCCAGCAAGGAGGAGCTGGAGGCAACAAGGGGTAACGTTAACTAAGTGCTTGTGCTCTTGAGTAAGACTGCCTTGTTTCAATTCTGCTTCTGTCTGCTAAGTAGCTCTGTGACCTTTGGAAAGTGACTTAACTCCTCTGGCCAACGCCTCTGGAACAAAATGTGATTTACCTGTTTGAAGAAAGACTGTTATAATTGAGACTAAACTAAGTTGTGTTTGTAGAGTGCTCTGCATACAGCATCCTAAAATCTCCCCTCCCTCCCTCCCTCCCTCCCTCCCTCCCTCCCTCCCTCCCTCCCTCCCTTCCTTCCTTCTTTGTTTCAAGAAACAGATATTTATTATGTATATTTAAAAATTTATTTATTTATTTATTTTTAATTTATTTGTTTGTTTATTTATTTATTTATTTATTTATTTAGGTAGGGTCTCACTCTGGCCCAGGCTGACCTGGAATTCACTATGTAGTCTCAGGGTGGCCTTGAACTCAAGGCGATCCTCCTACCTCTGCCTCCCGAGTGCTGGGATTAAAGGCGTGCGCCACCACGCCCGGCTCAAATTTTTTTATTGATTTATTTGAGAAAGAGAAAGAGGCAGAGAGCGAGAGCGAGAAAGGGCACACTAGGACCTGCAGCCACTGCAGATGAACTCCAGATGTATGCGCCCCTTTGTGCATCTGGCTTACGTGGGTCCTGGGGAATCGAACCAGGATCCTTTGGCTTTGCAGGCAAATGCCTTAACCGCTAAGCCATCTCTCCAGCCCTTATCAAGTATCTTGTATGTGATGAGACTGGAAGTAGAAAATTACACAGCAACAGAGAGTGAGCCATCAGGGTACTGGATTGACAGAGCTCAAAAGCCAATGGCATGATCTAGAGGTGAGATGAAAGTAACTACCCTGCCTGGTGAATTCAAGGAACAATCCTGGGCTCTGAGGGAAGACTGATTTTGAAAAGCGGACAAGCTGAAGGAGGTAGGAGTGGGATCTTTGTAAAGCAGAGACCATATTCCAGGGAAACGTCCTGAAGTTTGAAAGTGCAGTGTTTGCCAGCAGTGATGAAGAATAGGTCAAGGGACTGAAGAGATGCCTTAGTGGTTAAGGTGTTTGCCTGCAAAGCCAAAAGACCCAGATTTGGTTCCCCAGGTCCCAAGTATGCCAGATTCACAAGGGGGCACATGCATCTGGAGTTCATTTGCAGCATCTAGAGGCCCTGCCCATTCTCTATCTCCCTCTCCTTCCCTCTCTCTCTCTATCTCTCTCTGTCAAATAAAATAAATAAAATAAAATAAATTTGAAAAAATATTTTAAAAAATGGGTCAAGCACCATGTGTGGGTGAGAGTGGAGATGAGACCGCCTCTTCTCTTTGGTACACTGAGATGTCGTAGCATTCCACTGCAGAATCTGAGGGGAGGTGAGTATTCCTGTCTGTCTTCTCACTGCTAGGGCATGGGCAGAGCCAAGCATATCTATCCACCTGCGACCTTGAATAGGGTCACAATACATTGCAGAGGTTCAGGAACAGCAGGTGGGGGCTGGTGGGGAACACCATTGGTCACCTAGTGTCACATGGTCTTCCATAGATCCTGATCCTTCCCCAGCCTGATTCTCCATCTCTGTGTTGATGTGGTAAGTTTCCTGACAACCTACCCTGCCATATATTTTTGTCTGGATACGCTCATGAGAGTGAGTTCCTTTTGCTGTCTCACACATGAGAGAATATTTAATCCTCTTGGTTATCTGTATGATCTAAATTTTGTTCAATGAAGTTCTATTATAAAATACTTTTCTGAGCCAGGTGTGGTGGTGCATACCTTTAATCCCAGCACTTGGGAGGCAGAGGTAGGTAGATCACCGTGAGTTCGAGGCCACCCTGAGACTACATAGTGAATTCCAGATCAGCCTGGACTAGAGTGAGACTCTACCTTGAAAAATAAATAAATAAATAAAAAGCAAGCAAACAAACAAAAAAATACAAGCCAAGCCAGGCATGGTGGCGCATGCCTTTAATCCCAGCACTCGGGAGGTAGGAGGATCATCATGAGTTCAAGGGTACCCTGAGATTTCCAGGTCAGCCTGGGCTAGAGCGAGATCCTACCTCGAAAAACCAAACAACAACAACAACAAAAATCCCCAAAAACACTTTACTGTAAAATGACAGAGAAATGTGAAATATAAGAATTTTTTAAACAGTTTTTTTTTTTTATTTGCTATTTTTTTTATTATTTTTTAATTTTTAGATTTATTTTCACATTTTAAAATGTTTATTGATTTATTTGAGAGAGAGAAAGAGGCAAGTGGAGAGAAAGAGAATGGGCGCACCAGGGCCTTTAGCCACTGTAAACAAACTCCACCTTGTGCATCTGGCTCATGTGGGTCCTGGGGAATCGAACGTGTGCTCTTTGGCTACTACGCAGGCAAGCGCCTTAACTGCTAAGCCATCTCTGCAGCCCAAAACACAAGAATTTTTATATTAAAAAATATATATACCACCCATGGGGGAGAGTAGTGGCAGCCAGTGTTTCAACCTGCTTAGCCCAAAAGAGCATCTACATTTTTCACCCAGGGCACCAGAGATGCGCTGGTGACCATTTTCCCCTGAAGGAGCTTTTGAAAAACTGGTAATGTCTAAACAGGACTGAAGGAGTAAGTGGGATTGTGCCTGATACAACAATGAAGGTATGAGTTCAGCCTGAGAAGGATGTGTGTAAGGGCAGAGGCAGGGGGGGAAAAAGCCTTTTTTTTTTTTTTTTTTTTTTTTGCTCTAAGCATGCTCATAGCTCAGGTTGCTTGGCATGGGGGTGGGGTAGAAGAACATATGAAGATGTAGAGGCTGGGTAGGGGAAGGGTGGCTGAATGAGGGGGAATAGCTGAGAAGGTGCAAATGTGGGTTTGAGATGGAGTGAGAGATTGGCATAGGAGTAATGAAGATTTGGTAATTAAGATTATATCCTTGCCGGGCGTGGTGGCACACACCTTTGATGCCAGCACTCGAGAGGCAGAGGTAGGAGGATCGCCGTGAGTTCGAGGCCACGCTGAGATTACATACTGACTTCCTGGTCAGCCTGGGCTAGAGTGAGACCTCACCTCGAACCGGCACCACCCCCCCCCAAAAAAAATTGTATCCTTAAGCATCTAGAAGACATCAGATGGGTACAGGAGCAGAGGCAACGGCTTGATCCGAGGGTGATGGGTGCCACCATCACAGTCAGTTATCAGGATTCTGAATCAGTGCAGGAAAAGCCCACGAGGACAGTGAGAGTGAAGACAGAGGGGAAGGGCCAGATTGGAGAGGTAGGCTTGGGGTGGGAGCAATAGGGCTTGGTGACTAATGTGATGAGGTGTTGAGGAAGGAAGAATTGAAGATGACTAAGATTTCTTTCTACTTTAGCAACCTGCGTGACTGGTGATAGCATTAACTGGAATAAGAATTAAAGGAACTCATTCTACATGACACCTACTGGAAGCTTTATACCTAGTCCAAAACAAACCCATGAGGAAAGGATTAAGTTGGCCATTTTGTACCTTAAAACACACACACACACACACACACACACACACACACACACACACACACACACACAAAACCACAACAACAATGAAGTCCAGTGAAGTTAAGTATTTTGCCCAAGGTCACATAGGAAGTGGGAGCTTGGCTGTAACATGAAGCCTTAACTCCAAAGCCCATGTTCTTTCTATGACAGTATTTTATACTCAGGTAATTTTAATTTGGAAAAGTGAGAGTGAAGCTGGTGAGGGGGGAGGCAGACCATGGAAACATGGTCCTCCCACGACTAGTGTGGTATTCAGAGAGACAAAAGCCTTGCATTGTTGGGATAAAGGCCAGCGCAGCCATATCCGGTTCCATTTTCTGACCTGCAGGAGATGCTTTTCCTTTTAAAATATTTTACTTAGACGGGCGTGGTGGCGCATGCCTTTAATCCCAGCACTGGGGAGGCAGAGGTAGGAGGATCTCCATGAGTTCAAGGCCACCCTGAGACTACATAGTGAATTCCAGGTCAGTCTGAGCTAGAGTAACACCCTACCTCGAAAAAAAATTTTTTTTACTTATTTATTTGAGGCGGGGTAGGGAATAAGGGAGAGGGAGAAGAGAGGAAGAGGCAGCTAGATAGAGAGAGAATGAGCATGCCAGAGTCTCTAGCCACTGCAAAGAAACTCCAGATGCATGCACCATCTTGTGCATCTGGCTTACATGGGTACTGGGGAATTGAACCTGGGTCGTTAGGCTTTGTAGGCAGCACCTTAACTGCTAAGCCACCTTGCTACCCCCCTGGAGATGCTGTTTCTTTGTCCTGTCCAACAAAGCCCTCAGCCTTATGGAGTGACTAAGTACTTGAAATGAGGTGATTGTGATTGAAATGTTAATTTTGATTGGTTAAAATTAACTTCAAATATGTGAGCCTGTGTGCCTAGTGAACCACCAGCAAGGCACAGAGCAGCCACTGAAGAGAGGCTTGGTGGGTGCCCCTGAAAAATCACCAGGTATATGATCATACTACATCATACCTGGGGGTCAATTTGGCCCTAAGTTTGGAGACCACAGTTTCTTAGTAAGCAAGGGTTCCTTCCTAGCATAGATCATAAATTTTTGATATCAAATTTTATCTTTAGAGCTGGGCGTGGTGGCGCACGCCTTTAATCCCAGCACTCGGGAGGCAGAAGTAGGAGGATCACTGAGAGTTCAAGGCCACCCTGAGACTACATAGTGAAGTCCAGGTTTGATATCAAAAAAAAAAAAAAAAAAAAAAAATTTATCTTTAGGAAATAAGTAGTTGTAATCTCAGCACTTGTGAGGTAGAGGTAGGAGGATCCTTATGAGTTTGAAGTGGCAGCGCTATACAGAAAAGAAAGAGAGGCTGGGCGTGGTGGCTCACACCTTTAATTCCAGCATTCGGGAAGCAGAGGTAGGAGAATCGCCATGAGTTCGAGGCTACCCTGTCAATACAGAGTGAATTCCAGGTCATCCTGGGCTAGAGGGAAAGACGGCTTAACTGTTAAGGCAATTGCCTGTGAAGCCAAAGTACTCAGGTTCGATTCCCCGGGACCCACGTAATCCAGATGCACAAGGTGGCACGTGTGTCTGGAGTTCCTTTGCAGTGGCTACAGGCCTTGGTGCACCCATTCAGTTTTTTCTTTCTCTGTTTCTCAAATAAATAAAAAAATTAAAAAGTTTGTTGTTTAAAAAAAGAAAGAGAAAGAAAGGAAGGAAGGGAAGGAAAGAAGAAAGGAGAGGAAAAAAACCAGAAAGGGCTGGGTATGGTGGCACATGCCAGTAATCCTAGCATTTAGGAAGCTGAGGCAGGAGGCTGTCCACAAGTTTGACGTACCTAAGCAAGAGAGTGAGATCCCATTTCAAAAACTAAACAAGGGACTTTACCCCTCCCTGCTTTCTTTTTTAAATTTATTTTTATTTGAGACAGAGAGAGAGGGAGAGAGAAAGAGAGAGAATGGGGCCTCTAGCCACTACAAACGAACTCTAGATGCATGCGCCACCTTGTGAAGTTGGCTTATGTGAGTTCTGCAGAATCGAACCTGGGTCCTTAGGCTTTGCAGGCAAGCGCCTTAATGGCTAAACCATCTCTCTAGCCCCCCTTCCTGTTTTCTTAGGGGCAGGAATTCTTCATAATCTTTCTTCTTTCCTTCTCTTAAATTAAAATGTCTCTCTAAACTTAAATTAAACAAAACAAGAAAACACCAAGATAAATAATAAATAAATAAATAATAAATGATAAAAGAGAGAGGGTCTCAACTGCTAAACAAAAATAAACAAAACAAGAAAACAAACAAAGTACTCTGGGTACTTGGGAAGCCGAGGCAGTAGGCTCAAGAGTTCAAGGCAGCCAGCCTCAGCTATACAGCAAGTTAGAGACCAGATGAAACTACTCAAGAGCCTGTGTATTGGTTTGAATTATGTGTCCCCATAAATTCATGTGTTTTACTTATTTGAGAGAGAAAGAGTGTGCTCAGCTTCAAAAGGGCATCTAAACTACCCTTCCAAGACTCAGGGAACCTCATAGAAGAAGGGCAGGAAGAACATAAGAGAGGACGGGTCTGGAGAGATGGCTTAGCAGTTAAGGCACTTGCCTGCGAAGCCTAAGAACGCGGTTCGATTTCCAGGTCCCACGTTTAGCCAGACTCAAAAGTGATGCAAGTGTGCAATGTCACACATGTGCACAAGGGTGGGGAGAAAGGCTGTGGAATGCTCTCATCTGGATATAACATGGCCATTACACTTATGAACTTACAACAGCTGTGGTTTCCTGCACAAGATGGAGACTGCCAGTAGTTCATCGTCATTGGGGGAAGGATACATGCGACTTTACACGTTCCCAGAGTAGTTAGTGACAGGTAAAGTTTGCAGGGAGATGTAGGGAGCCGTTAACAGTCGCCATTACAAGATGGTGCTGGCTTCCTGCCTGCCATGTCCATATTTGGCATGAGTCCTGGCAGCTAGTTGTACAATCTGCATGGTCATGAGAGAGCTTGTTCTCAGCCTATCCCGAGGCATATGCAGGTCCTGCAGCCAATCACTTGTGTGCACGTGAGGCAGCAAGGCACTGGGGCCCTCCGCCATCAGCTCATCTGTTAACCAAGGGCTCTCCAATAAAGTGTGATACAAGAAGGATCTTCTTTGTGGCTGTTCATTCCCTGAGGAAGGGGTTCAAGAGAAAAGTCAGGTTCATCAGTGGTGTAATTTAACTCACTTGACAAGTTTTTTAAACTGAGTTTTTAAAATATATATATATTTATTTTATTCATTTATTTGGAGAAAGAGAGAGAAGCAGATAAAGAGAATGGGCATTCCAGGACCTCCAGCCACTGCAAATGAACTCCAGACTCATGTGTCACCTTGTACATCTGGCTTACGTGGGTCTTGGGGAATCGAACCTAGGTTAACTAATTAACTTCTAAGCCATCTCTCCAGCCAGAAAATGTCTTAACCGCTAAGCCATCTCTCCAGCCGAACTCATGTGTTGAACACTAGTGCTTGGTTCCCAGCTGATGGCAATTTGGGAGGTAGCCCCTTGCTGGAGGAGGTGTGTTGTTGGGGATGGTTTTAGGTGTTCTAGCCAGCTTTCTCTTGTGATGTCCAGCTCTGTCCATCTGCTCGTGCCATCTTTTCCCTGCCATCATGGAGCTTCCCTCAAGAGTATAAGCCAAATTAAACATCTTTTCTCCCAGCAGCTGCCTTAGGTGAGGTGTTTGACCCAACAACACAAAAAAACAAACCCAGGGCTGTAGAGATGGCTTATCTGTTAAGGTTCTTGCCTGTGTCTGGATTGTTTGCAGCGGCCCATTCTCTCTCTCTCTGTCTCTCTCTCAAAATAAATAAATACATTTAAAAAATCCAAACCAACCAACCAACTAGCCAACAAAAGGTCACAAGCTCCAAGCTCTTTACCAAATATGTGTGTATTTCTGTAGTCTCTTCACATGTGCAAGCCTTACTTTCCCAGAGGGCAACAGGGACACACAGGACCTCCCTCACAGGGTACTAGTGAGGATTAAGTTACACTAAGTAAAACGCCTCATCAGTCTGGCACATGCTCAGTCGTTATTCTATAACCAGCACCTTGTGATGAGTTCCTATTTTACACCTCTGTGTTTTGACATTTACTCGACTCTATTTTTGCTTGTGTCGAAGGTATTCTCTCAGATCTCTAAATGTCAGAACACTCCAAAAAGAAATGCATTCATCAAGATAAGAAGGTAGACTTCTGAAGAGTTATTATTTAGATATTATCGCATGTACCAGTTTTTTTAGGTATTTTGATATTTCCTTTCGATTTCTATAGTGTGAAAATATTTTAAATCATAACTAAAGTAAATGATGTCTCTGATATTTTGTTGTGATCATTAAAATTCCCTTGGTTTAACCTCATACAGTTCTTACAGCACAAGATAAAAAAAATACTTTAAACTCAAAATGTTGGCACAAAGGATTTCTTGAAGTCTTGTAGTTGTAGACTTGCATAACACTTTGATTGAAATACTTAATGCTTAGTCTTTGAATGTCTTAGAAGTGGTGGGATAGGTTGCTGATTAAGGACTTAACACATTAAAATTTAGCTCATTGACTTCACAAGAATACCCTTTTATTAGCAGGGTGTGGTGGCACACGCCTTTAATCCCAGCACTTGGGAGGCAGAGGTAGGAGGATCTCTGAGGTAGGAGGCCACCCTGAGACTACATAGTGAATTCCAGGTCAGCCTGAGCTAGAGTGAGACCTTACCTCACAAAAACAAAACAAACAAACAAAAGAAAGAATACCCTTTTACTCCTATTAATTTTTTTAAATATGTTTTATTTATTCGAGAGAAAGAGGCAGAGAGAGAGAGAGGGAGAGAGAATGGGCGCGCCAGGGTTTCCACCCACTGCAAACGAACCCGAGATGCATGCACCCCCTTGTGCATGTGGTTTATGTGGGTCCTGGAGAGTTGAACCGGGATCCTTTGGCTTTGTAGGCAAACTCCTTAACCGCTAAGCCATCTCTCCAGCCTGATACTAGTTTTGTGGTAACTTTTACATTGAAAAATGGCATGATCATACCAGGCATGGTGGTGCATATCTACAACTCTAGTCTGTAATCCCAGCACTGAGCAAGGCTGAGACAGGAGTTCCAGGCAAGTCTGAGTTACATAGGGACATTCTGCCTCACTGCCCAACAGAAAAAAATACCTACATTGTAATGGTCTTGAAATTTCCACCCAATTATATTGGAGTTTCTATGAACCTGAATTCCAGTGCCATTTGCCTCTGATTTATTTTGCTTTTGGTCTTTTTGAGACAGGGTGTCACTATGTAACCTAGGCTTGCTTGGCAATCATTCTCCTGCTTGGACCTCCCAGGTGTTGGGATTCCAGGTATGTACCAAACCAGACCGTCTCCTTTAGCGAAGTCATTTCTCATCTCTGGGCCACACAGAGGTCAATGTCTACAAAAACCTAAGACTTAATGCAGAGTTAATGCTAGAATGTTCTCTCAAGTGTCCTTCCCACTAAACTCCTTCAAGTTGTCCCTTCACTTCCCATTCAGGAGGAGAGCACCTTTGAGCTTAGGGGAGGTAATTTTTACGTGCTATTCACAGCGTTTCACTTCATGCTTCATAAAACACGCTGCCGGAATAGTCTTGAAACATTTCATTTCTTCAGAAAACAATTCACGTGTGAGTCAGCCCGGGGGGGGGGCGGCGAGAATAACCCACTCACAATAGCTATCAAAAGGTGGTAAAATGAGAAATGATTTTCTTTGTAAACGTAAAATGATGAGGTACAGATGGACGGACCCACTACTTATTTATAAAACGAGTGCGTGCTGGCAAGGCTGACTGCAGCCCAGCTGACATGCTTTAGGGTATGTAGCCTGCTAGGGGAGCTGGGGGGGGGGCGGGGTTGGTCCTTTGCATACCACCTTAACATGACTACAATGCACGTTCCTTTCAGGGAGAGGAAGAGAGACTGTGCCAGGGGCGAAGGAAGGAAGGAAGCAATGGAGGGTTAAAAGCCTGCCCTCCGGTCCCCGCCCGTCCTCTCGGGAAATCATCCAGGGGATTTCCTCCGGCCGCAGGATGCTCGGTGGCCGTTCCCACGTCCCTCCTCGGGCCATCTAGGGATTCGGCTAGCCCGGGAGGTGACTTTCTCGACGCCTTCCGCTGCTCTCCCGGGGATGCCCGACGTCACCCGAGCCCTCGGAGGAGACCGAGGACCTGGGCCAGGGGCGCAGCGGTCACGGAAATGTTTCCTGAGTGAGGGCGGTGGCCGGGCGCGTTTCCGGAAGGCTGATTGCATCAGGTGTGCAGGGGGGCGGGGGGGGGAGTCGGGCACCGCCTCCGCACGACCTGCCGGCCAGCGCGCATGCGCGCCCCGCCCCTCCCCCCACCCGGGACTCCAGCGCGGGTTTTCCCCGGGGTCCGGAGGTTGGTGGTGTGGGTGCGGCTCGGAGCCCCGGGATCTCCCGGGAGAAGCGGGCGGTTGGGCGGGATGGGGTCCCAGGGGATGGATGAGGACTGGGAGGTGGTGGGCAGGCACGGTGCACTGGGCCTGCAGGATGTCAGATTAGTGCCCCCAGGCTGTAGGGGCACCGAGGTGTGCCTTCCACTGTTCTGGACTCACCGGCTCGTTAAGCCATTCTTGAGCTGCAGGCTTGGACCCAGGAGTGAGCACTTGATTTTTTTTTTTTTTTTTTTCCAGTGACAGTCCTGGTTTTCTGTGGTACAAGGAGTAATTGTTGCCCTCCAGCTGGGTCCGAGGGAAAATAGCCCATGAGAGGTTATAGAATGCAAAAGTCAACACCTTCCGCACGCGTGTCTCTCTTATTCCTAACAACCACTCTAAACTTGTATCCATGTCCCCTTTCACATATTAATTAGCATGTCAGGCATATCCCGGCTAGCGCGCTGCATGGAGATGGCATTTCAAAGGGACTATGTCTGTCACCCTGCTGGACAGTAACCACCATGAAGGCAAAGGCTGACGCGTTTTTGTTTTTTTTTTATTTTTGTTTTCCAAGGTAGAGTCTCTTTCTGGCTTGGGCCTCGAACTCATGGTGATCCTCCTCCTACTTCTGCCTCCTGAGTGCTGGGATTATAGGTGTGCGCCACCACACCCGGCTGAAGATTTTCGTTTAAATATATACATATATATTTAAATTATATATATATAAATTTTTGTTTGCAAGCAGAAAGACAAAAAAGAGACAAAGAGAATGGGCACGCCAGGGCCTCCAGCTGCAAACGAACTCCAGGTGCATGAGCCACTTTGTGCCTCTGGATTTACGTGGCTACTGGGGAACTGAACCCAGGTCATTAGGCATTGCAGGCAAGCGCCTTAGCCACTAAGCAATCCTCCCCTTTGTTTTTATTTTTCGAGGTAGGGTCTTGCTCTAACGCAGGCTGACCTGGAATTTATGTAATCTCAGGGGGTGGCCTTGAACTCACAGTGTTCCTTCTGCCTCTGCCTCCCCTCCCAAGTGCTGGGATGAAAGGTGTGTGCCACCACACCTGGCTTCTGACCCCTTTTTCTTTAAAATTATTATTATTATTTTGGGTTTTTCGAGGTAGGGTCTCACTCTAGCTCAGGCTGACCTGGAATTCGCTCTGTATTCTCAGGGTGGCCTTGAACTCACAGTGATCTTTCTACCACTGCCTCCCGAGTGCTGGGATTAAAGGCGTGTGCCACCACGCCCGGCTAAAATTTTTTTTTTTTTTTTTATGAGAGAAAGAGAGACAGACAGAAGGAGACACAGAGAGAACGAGGCAGATAGAATGCTTATGGGTGCTTGTCAAGACCTCCTGACACTGTGAAGGAACTTCAGATGCATGCTCCACTTTGTGCACCTGGCTTTATGTGGGTACTGAACAGGGCCGTCAGACTTTGCAAGCAAGCACTTTTAACTACTGAGCCATCTCTCCAGCCCTGAAGTTTTTAATTCACTTCTTCCTCCAGGCCCAATACAAGACCTGTGGAACCTTAATAAATTCATGATGCATGAGGGAATTAAATAATGTCCAATTCCCCTGTATATAGTCTGCACATGATTAAGGAAGAATGGGGCCTGAGTTTATTAAGGAAAGGATTCTGAAGGTTTGGCAAAGAGGATGGGTGAGAAAAAGCCATTAGAATTCATTTGCTTTTAGAATTACATCCTTCAAGGCTAGTGTTCGGCTGCAGCCCTGCTGCACAGGCTCCCCCATTCAGGCTGTCTGGGAGTGGGGCCTAGAAAACAATTACAGCAAACCTTCCCGAAGAGTCTGACTCAGGCTCCAGTCGGACAACGTTTGCCTTGGTGAACCTTCCGGCGCTTGAGGGATGTCATCTGCAGTGCCTGCGGCAGAGCCTTATTCGTCATTTACTGAATATGTACTCTTATCTTGTCGGCTTACAAATCGACTTATAGACAATAAACTGCGGGTTGAAGGGAGATAATATAATGCCTTCCCTTTCACTCACTGTTTCTGCCCTGGCATCCTCTTGCTGTGATTTTCCGGTGCAGGAAGTGTGTATGTGTCATATGTCTGGGGGTGGGGATAAGGAAACAGAAGGTGTCACCTACTAAGTTGGAGCTAGCCTGGATGGCAGTGGGCAGCTCTCTCATCTGGGCACATTTTCCCATTCTAACGGAATGGAGACGTGTGGTAGAAAAGTTCCCAATTACCTTTTGGTATAGACAGACACCAGGCCACCTGGAAGGGATTCCCGGGTCTCATGTATTACCCTGCAATTTTCGGGGTTCACCCTAGCACCCACCGCCACCTTCTTTCTGGTTTATCTTGGGCGACCCAGAAAGCTTGCATGGGACCTCCTCCACCTGCAGGGGTCGCCCTGAGAGCGCAGCCCGCCCCCTTCCGCCTGGGCCTCCGCCTCCGGCCCCGCCTTTCTCGGTTCGTTCCCCCCCACCCCCAGCTCCGCTTCCCCGCCTCGGGCTCCGCCAAGGCCCCCCTCCAAACCTCTCTTCTCGCAGCCGCCGCCAAAGCCTGGAGAAGTGGAATCTCCCCGGCTTCGCTGCCTGCGCGGGCCTCGCGGAGCGGCACTGGGCATGCTCAGTCGCCGGAGGAGAGCCCGTGCTGCTCTCAAGTAGGAAGCTCGTGTGTGCTGCACCGGCAGCTGATCAGGGCGCTCCGGGGACGAGGGCGAGCCGGGACCCCGAGGCGAGCTAGCGAGCGAGCGAGCGCCGTGCGCACGGCCGGTGAGCCCCGCTGTCTTCTGCGCTTCCGCCCGGGTGTGGGTGTGGATGGGGTGTGTGTGTGTGTGGGGGGGGGAGATTGGATGGTCGGTCAGCCCGGGAATGCTGGGCGAGAGCCGGGGTTTTGCGCGTGTCTTCTCCTCCCCACTCCGCCGGCTGCTCCTCTCGGCTTCTGGCCCCCCACGCGGCTCCGCGGTCGGTCCGTGCCGCCGCCCGCCCAGCCGCAGCCCCAGCTGCTGCAGCTGCATCTGCAGATGCGGAGTCCCGCGCGCCCCGCGCCCCGCGCCCTGCGCCCTGCGCTGCAAGGCCGGTGGCACGGCGGCGGCTTGCGGGGTTCACTCCTGCACTTCCATCGCTCCAGCTTGATCGCCGTCGGGCTTTGCGAGGCCCGGGGCTCAGGGGGTGCACCCCGGGTGTGTATATGTGCGTGTGTGTGTTGGGGTGGGGGGACTGCGGACTGCGAGAAGCGCACACCCCTTTGCCCTGGCACCGGCCTCGGCTGGCTTGTGCGCCAGGGGCTCTTAGTCTGTCCGGCCCCGTGGCGGCGCGCTCCTGCCTGGGAGTTGGGAGACCCGGCTAGCGTGTTTGGGTGGGGGGTAGGGGTGGGAGGGAGAGGTTTGCAGAGATGAGCTGCTCTGAGATGAAAAGGAGGAAAGTTCATTTCTCCCCTGAAAGGCACAGAGAGCGTTTTAATCAGAAAAAGATGGCTGTGTGCCGGGGAGTGTGTGTGTGTGTGGGGAACGGAATCTGGAAAGCCGGTTCACCGGCTCCTGAAAGCCCCTGTGCCGCCCGCCGCCGGGAGGAATGGAGGCTTGGATTCCAGAAATGACATTTGTGCGACGAAAACTAACTGGGCGGAGGGAGGGATGCGGAGTTCCCTAGAAACAATGAAAGGTGGACTCCTCGATGGTAAAGAAGGTCTTAGAACCAAGAGGTCAGGGGCAAAGGGCCGAGGGAGCATGGGACTTACATTTAAACAAAACAAAACAAAACTGGGGAGATGAGAATCAGAGCTTAGGACCGTTTTGTAGTCAAGTTCTGCGCAGTTTTAGAGCCATGACTGTCATATCTTTTTTTTTTTTTTTGGATGGAAATTGAGAGAGGTCACTGTGGGATGTCCAATAGGCCCTTGGAGGGGACAGTTTTAAGAAGTCCTTTCTATTGTGCCTGATGACTTAAGTGAAAGATGCCTAAAGGATCATCGTAAAGTGATATCAGAAACGGCATTTCAGTGTAGAAACTTTGTGAGGCTGGCATAGTCTTGTCATTTGTTTTCCTATTTCACCGATTTAAGAACAAACGGAGACCTCTGAGCTGTTGTTTGGGGATTTGTTCTCTCAGATCTTTGGCCTTTCCCCTTTTGTTACGATGTGTTTATATCACAGATCTGTCCTTCAAATGGCCATAATTAGAGCATCTGTTAGAGTGTGTGAAATTGTGTGACTGACCTTTCAGAAATAGAGCCCTTGAGGACTTTTTTAAAAAAATAAATGAATTTAGGAACAGGCTTTGTCCAGTTTTTAGTTTGTACGTAGCTTGAAAGCACAATTTGCTCAACAGTTGTTTCTTAGAACTCGCAGATTCTTAGAAATGGCATCAATTTGAAAAGATGGCATTTGGCAAACCCTGAGGATGAGGATCCTCTAGGCAGGGGGATATGTTTAGGAGAACACAGGTGGCAGCGGTGAACAGTGGTCCCATCTTGGGGAGGGGGCACCCCAGATGCGAGGTTTTTGGTTTTTGGGAGGTACAGTATCGCTCTAGCCCAAAGTGGCTTGGAATTCACTCTGTAGTCTCAGGTTGGCCTCGAACTCACAGTGATCCTCCTACCTCTGCTTACTGAATGCTGGGGTTAAAGGTGTGTACCACCATGAAGGTTTCTATGGATGAACTTTTAAAAATATATATATATTTTATCTATTTATTTATTTGAGAGAAAGAGGGAGAAAGAGGCAGAAAGAGTGAGATAGAGAGAATGGGCACGCCAGGGCCTCCAGCCACTGCAAACGAACTCCAGATGCACGTGCCTCCATCTGGCTTCCATGGGTCCTGGGGCATCCAACCGGGGTCCTTTGGCTTTGCAGGCAAACGCCTTAACCACTAAGCCACCTTCTCCATCCCTATGGATGAACTTTTGTTCTTGACATTCTACATTATTAGACTCCAAAAAGTCCTTGGAAATTGGCAGTGTTGTGTGTAATGTTTGCTCAGACCTTTGAGAAAGGACTGGGGTTTGGACCCTTTTCTGGGGAAGGTGCTTGTTTGTTATACTGTCATTCTGCCTTCAAATGGATACTTTAAATAATTTGCCTTTAAAAAGAGCCAGCAGGATCCTGTTTTCTGAAACTTTTACTGAGTGGTACTTGGAAAGCTTCAAGAACCAAAGGGAGCCAAGTAGTATTCCACACTTGACTGGAGTGGCATGAATGCTGACTGCAGCATTATTTGGGAAAAGATGATTCAATAGCTCAGGAACACACATACACACACACACTTGGTTATGCAAGGTAGGGTCTTGCTCTAGCCCAAGCTGACCTGGAATTCACTATGTAGTCTCAGAGTGGCCTCAAACTCATGGCGATCCTCCTACCTCTGCCTCCTGAGTGCTGGGATTAAAGGTGTGTGCCACCATTAAAGGTGTGCGCCACCATGCCCACTTTAATAGTTTAAAAGTTACTTTTTTTTTTTTTTAAGTTTATTTATTTATTTATCTGAGAGAAAGAAAGGCAGACAGAGAAAGAGAGAATGGGTGCACCAGAGCCTCCAGCCACTGCAAATAAATTCCAGATGCATGCACCACTTTGTGCATCTGGCTTACATGGATACTGGGGGATTGAACCTGGGTCCTTGGGCTTTGCAGGCAAGCGCCTTAACTACTAAGCCATCTCTTCAGCCCTAAAAGTTACTTTTTTTTTTTTTGGTTTTTCGTGGTAGGGTCTCACTCTGGCCCAGGTTGACCTGGAGTTCACTATGTAGTCTCAGGGTGGCCTCGAACTCACATCAATCCTCCTACCTCTGCCTCCTGAGTGCTGGGATTAAAGGCATGTGCCACCACGCCTGGCTAAAAGTTATTTTTTATGTCATATTTCTGATGCCTTCCTGCCACCAGAGGAACAACAGTAAACAACAACGAATTCTTTTTCTGTCACAGCAGGAATTAGTACTTAAAAACCTTGCTGGTGATTATTAGAAGAGCAAAACATTTTTTACTCTGATTACTGGGTATCTAAGTGTATCTTTTCAGACAAATGAACTCTTATGTCTATGTGTGTGTGTGTGTGTGTGTGTGTGTGTGTATGTATGTATGTATATATATATATTTTAGTTACACTTTTAAAATAGGTAATACCTTTGTGATCTATCACCTTAATCTTTCCAGGGGTATATGACAGACTTCTAAGGAGAGTATTGTATTAAGCTATTACTAATTATGTGGGTGATATTTTTCTACCCTGATTTAAGGAGGTTAGCATTTGTTCAGTGGCTCTTTTAGTATTAAGACTAACATTAAGCTCTTTACATACAATCTCTTTTGTGGTTAGTGTCTTCTCATGTCACCTGCCCAAGAAAAAAACCCGTCCAAAGGTTGGACACTTTTGATTCCACAGCAGTTACCTGTGGTTGGGGAAATGGCTCTTTGGTAAAGTGCTTTCTGTGTAAGCATGAGGACCTGAGTGTGAATCCCCGGCACCTATGTAAAAGTCAGGTGTGGTGGTGAGCTTCTGTGATCCCAGTGCTGGGGTGGCAGGAGCACGAGAAACCCTAGGGCTTTCTGGCTAGCTAATGTAGCTCAGTGGGTGAGCTCTAAGTTCAGTGAGATATCCTGTCTCAAAGAACACAGTGGATGTTAGATGTTGGCCTCCATACATGTGCACCACCCCCTCACACACTCATGCTCACAGCAACATCATGTGCATTCAAACAAAGCAAAACAAAACAAAACAAAACAAAACAAAACAAAAAAACCAAGGGCTGGAGAGAGAGAGATGGCTTAGCGGTTAAGGTACCTGCAAAGCCAAAGGACCCAGGTTCGATTCTGTAGGACCCATGTAAGCCAGACGCACAAGGTGGCATACATCTGAGTTCGTTTGTGGTAGCTGAAGGCCCAGGTGCATCCATTCTCTCTCTGTCTGCCTCTCTCTCTCTCTCATAAATAAATAATAAAATTTAATAAAACCAAAAAGTTTTATCTCATAGGAGGACATTGTTGATGGGTTCTGTTATTATACACTAACCATTCTTTTGCAGAGCATCTTTGACTTTGTTACTTAGAATTAGGTTTGATTGAAACAGTATGTCTTCAAAATGATTTGAGTGTTTAAAAAGCTCCCGCCCACATTTTAAAACTGTTGTGTCCATTTATTTTCAGCATTGTTGTAGTACTAGCAAATAAAATTAAATGTAAGGAAGATAAACCCAAATTACCTGTTTTCATTTTACAAGTATTGTTAGTGCATATTTATGATGTTGGTGTTTCCTGAGGTCATGTCTTTAAGTTGAAATGGCTGGTCAGAGTGACAGACTCTCCATAATTAAGGATCTGGTAAGATTTAGTGGAAAGACCACCAGCCAGGGGCCCCTGGGTCCCACTTACTTGTTTGTCACTTTAATTCGCTCTGTGACTTGGAAAAGTCAGTTTACTTCTGGGCCTCAGTTTCCCTTCTGTAAAATGAGAGTGACAGTAGAATGCACCCTCTGGGTGTTTGCGGGGTGCTTCTTGACCTGGTCCAGAGGTCTGCAGTCCAGACATTCTAGGAGAGAGCTGTTCATTTAGAGCTTAGGGGAAGTTGATTTAGCTTCTCTGAGCCTGACCCATTGCTGCTTTGTCTAGTACCCTTCCTTCTTTTTCTTTTTCTGACCAGTGTCTACCTCTGTCTGAATTTTCACTTCCATAAGATGAACTCCAGGGCTGGAGAGATGGCTTAGCACTTAAGGCGTTTGCCTGCAAAGCCAAAGGATCCAGGTTCGATTCCCCAGGACCCATGTAAGCCAGCTGCACAATGTGTCTGGAGTTTGTCTGCAGTGGCTGGAGGCCCTAGTGTGCCCATTCTCTCCCTCTCTCTCTCACTGCCTCTTTCTCTCTCAAATCAGTCATTCAATAAATAATATTTTTAAAAAAATGGACTGCAGTCCTGTCATTTTAGGTAGGAGACAAGTTAATGGTTAGAATTCAGGTGAAATGTATTCGGCACATGAAACTTTTGTAGCATCTTCTGAAGGGAGCCTTCCTGCTTTTGAGCTCCTAGATAACTTAATACAATCCTTCCTATGGACCGCAGAGGGGTGCGTTCCCATTTCTTAGTTGCTGGGCTCTTGATTTGATGGGCAGCCCTCCATCATAGGAACATGTCATTTAACGTTAGCACCATCACTAGCTTGGGCAGGTGCTTGTGACTCACTGCTGCGGTAGCCTGAGTACTGGCTGGGAATGTGTATCCCTGGTGTCCTTGTTAACAAGCTCATGAGAGTCATTGCCCTCCCCGCCCACCTCCGCAAGCTATGATAACAAGGCAGAGTGCTCAAGAAACCAGTCCTAGGTGGTATCTTGCACAAAATGACAAACTCAGTACTGTCAGCCTTTAATGGAGGCAGGAGAGGAGCAGCCAGGGTTACGCCAACACTTAAATCCACAAACAAGTGCACAATGACTCTAGTGCTTTTGTTCAAGGTTCCTGGACCCCTGTTAGGAGTGTGGCAGTAAGTGCCACACTGGATGAGAGCTGTTGGCACAGAAGGGGTAGGGAAGAGGAAGTGATCACCATGGTGAGAAGTAGGGGACCTGGATGAGTTTGAAGGTCTTAGAAGTCTTTGGGTGCAGACTTAAAGGAGGCATCCTTTTGTGCACACTACCTGTTGGCATGCTCAGGTCTTCCCAGGTCTTTTGTAATGCACATATATTACTGTTATAATCAATGGCAGAAGTCTTGCCTAGCATGTTCAAGGGCTGGAGTTCAGTCCCAAACACTGCAAGACCCCCAAATCTAAGCAAAACAAACCCAAACCAAAAACAAACAAACAAAAAACTAAAGGGAAAAAAAAAATCTCAATATGTAGTTTACTGGCATATAAAATGGATAGATTCATGGAGACACAGGCAAGGGAACCTGGAAAAATGAGTGGGATGGAAATAGGCACTAAAGTTTTTTTTTTTTTCATTATTATTTGTTAATAGCTTGAATGTGGTTATAAAGTTAACCATTCTTTCCTTTTCCTCTTGTGGAAATGCTGCAAAGTTTCTTTGCTGGGCAATACCTGAAGTTGAGCTCTCCTGACAAGCATGCCTCAGGAATGTTGGGAGTGGGAGGATGTGTGGCTTTGTTATTTTTAGTTGACTAAAAGAAAAAAGATGCAGTTTTGAAACTAAGCTTGAAGAAGTGTGCGTTCGGGAGGGTGAGATTGGAGGGGTTTGCACAGCTCTGCAGAGGACAGGACGGTTCCTCTGCTGAGGAAGGAAGGTTTGGCATTGCCAGTGGTGTGGTATGTGGACTTTCCAAACTCACTGTCCTGCCAAACATCTTCATTTCTGTGCATTTTAAAAGCAGGTGTTGAGGATATGCAAAGCACACTGTAAGTCTGACAGCCATTGTCTCTTGGCGACATTTTCACTGTCCCTGTTCATATTGATGACAATGTCGTGACTATTTCCTTGGCGTTCAAATGAGATGTGTGTCTTTTTCTGAGGTTATACCCTTCCAATTTTTGGGTAAGACTTTTTTCTTTTCTTTTCTTTTGGACATGGTGGGAATATTTTCATTTGGCAGCTTAATGGTCCTTGAAATTGGTAAGTTGGCCTGAGACACAGAATTCTGCCTTGAGGATTGAGTTGGTAGTGAGGCCAGGCCAGTGAGTCGAGCTTGTGGGTGGGCTGCTGGGGCCCTTGGACCTTCTAAGAATGTAGAGTCACCCCAAAGTCCCAGGAGCTGCAAAGGTGCTCATTTTGAGAGTGCCCAGGGAACCAGTGAGTGTTTTTTTTTGAATTATAGGCCAAGAATGATGAGGAAAGTGCCAAGATGAAAGATGAGGCCTGAGAGAGAGAGAGAGAGAGAGAGAGAGCGAGCGAGCAGAAGAGGCCAATGACTGAAATGTGGATTTCAGCAGGCAGGCCTGGAGAGGTAGCTTGGCATTTAATTCTTTGCATGCAAGCCTTTCAGCCAAAACAACATGCTCTTAGCAATTTGGAGTTGGTGATTCTAGGAATCGCTGTTGGAGTCAAGGCCTTAAAAGGAAGGATTGGGTTCTATGTCCTTTGGTCTGGGCCTCTGCAACCTCCTGCCCTCAAGGGTGAGCCTTTGAATGACTAGAGGGAGCCAAAGAGTAATCGATTCATGGAATTGGTGTTATCACCTTTAGTTATTTTTTTAATATTTTATTTTTATTTATTTGAGAGAGAGAGACACACACAGAAATAGGCAGAGAGAGAGAGAGAGAGAGAGAGAGAATGAGAATGGGCATGCCAGGGCCTCCAGCCACTGCAGACAAACTCCAAATGAGTGCACCCCCTTGTGCATCTGGCTTATGTGAGTCCTGGAGAGTTGAACCTGGAATCCTTTGGCTTTGCAGGCAAGCGCCTTAACTGCTAAGCCATCTCTCCAGCCCTCACCTTTAGTTTTGATAGCTACTGGGAAATAGGAAGAGAGGGAAAGCAAAAACCTAGAAAATTATTTCTAATTTTTTAAATTTAATTTTTGAAAATTTATTTGAGAGAGAGAGAGAGACAAAGAGGTAGACAGAAAGAGAGGGAGTATGGGTGCTCCAGGGCCTCGTGCCACTGCAGACACACTCCAGACACATGCATCACTTTGTGCATCTGGCTTTACATGGCTACTGGGGAATCGAACCCAGGCTGTCAGGCTTTCACACTTTGTAAGCAAGTGTTTTTAACTATTGAGCCATCTCTCCAGTACCTATTTCTTTCTTTCTTTTGTTTTTTTACTTATTTATTTTATTTGAGACAGAAAGGGGGATCGAGGGAGATAGAGAGAGGATGGGCATGCCAGGTCCTCTATCCACTGCAAATGAACTCCAGACACATGTGCCACCTTGTATATCTGGCTTACGTGGGACCTGGAGAATCAAACCTGCGTCCTTAGGCTTTACAGGCAAGTGTCTTAATTGTTAAGCCATCTCTCCAGCCCTCTAGCCCCTATTTCTTATTTTTAAATGGTAGCCTACGAAAGTCAATATTGTATTTTCAGATAATACTTAAAATCTGTGCTTGGTTATGTTTTGCTCATCATAATAATATTAACATTACTGTGGAGTTCTTTGTGCTAAAGGCTTTATAGCCATTACACTGTCTTGTGTGGTTTGAATCAAATGCCCTCCACAAACTGTGTGTTCTGAATTCATGGTCCCTGGCTGGTGGCAGTATGGGAGGTTGAGACTTGCTGGAGGAGGTCTGTTGGGGGCGGGCTTATGGGTGTTAGAGCCAGTTCTCCATTTCCAGAGATCAGCCTTTTCTCCTGATGCTATTTTCTTTTTTTTTAAGTATTTAAAATTTTTATTTATTTATTTGACAGAGAAATGGGGGGGGGGAGAGAGAGAAAGAGAGAGAGAGAGAATGGGTGCTCCAGGGCCTCTAGCCACTGCAAACAAGCTCCAGATGCATGTGCCCCTTGTGCATCTGGCTAACGTGGGTCTTGGGGAATCGAACCTAGGTCCTTTGGCTTTGCAGGCAAATGCCTTAACCACTAAGCCATTCCTCCAGCCCCTGATGCTATTTTCCACCTGCTGTAGCAGAGGTGATGTCCAGCCTCTGTTCTACCATCTTTCCCCTGCCATCATGAAGCTGCCCCTCGAGACTGTGAGCCGGAATAAATCCTTGTCTCCCATCAGCTGCTTTCAGTAGGGTGTTTTGTCCCAGCAATGCGAGGGTAACTACAATACCATCCAGTTCTACAAAGCTCCTGTTCTTACTTTCGAGATAAGAAAATAGGTCTTTTCTGCTAAAGGGGGCACAGTGACCAACCTCGCTGTCCCGAATCTACAGTCTATACAGTGGCCAAGCAACTGACAGAATGAAGAGCTAACGTGTGTGCCTGGTGCTATAAAGGAAACTGTTTTCTTTTTAAAGTCCTTTGGCATACCCACCTCTTTATTTCCCATTCTACAGGTGAGGAAATTAACTGTGGTTCAGAAAAGTTGAAGGATTTGCCTGGACCTTAAACAAAGCTTGTTTTATGGTTCTTACCGTGCTATAAATCTTCTCAATTTATGGAGGGGGGGGGGGAGAGTGAAAATTTCACCTTTCTTTCATTTTCAAAGCAAACCCGAATCTGTCTGTGGTGGCAAGAGCTATTTCTCAGCTTCTGGCCCCAAAGTGAATTTTCCTTTTAAATCTGCATACAGATCGAATAGTCGGCTCCAAATGTGAATTTCAACTACTTCTGAAGCTCAGGGGTGCTCAGGGGTGCTCAGGGGTGCTCTGTTGAGCCTCTCTGGCAAACTCCAGGCTCAGACGTGTCTGTTGTAGAGTCTTCAGGTGCCAGTCAGGAGGCCATGCTGGGAGGCTGAGGCTACTCACTTATTTATTTGTATATGAGAGAGAAAGAGTCAGAGAGAGAGAGAATTGGGTGTGCCAGGCCCTCCAGCCACTGCAAATGAACTCCAGATGCATGTGCCCCCTTATGCATCTGGCTTACATGGGTCCTGGAGAATTGAGTCAGGATCCTTTGGCTTTGCAGGCAAACACCTTAACCACTAAGCCATCTCTCCAGCCCCTAGGCTGAGGTTTTTGATGAGGGCTTCTGAGCCTGTCCAGGAGCCCTGTGGCTGGCCCTGAAACTTGGGCATGAGAGCTGCCCTTTGTAGCTGCCTTTGCTCTTACCTTCTAATCTGTTTTTTTTTTCTTTTTGAGGAGGGGGTGGTGTTTCTCCAGTAGATTTTTGTCCTGGGCAAGAGTTAGTTGACTTCCCACACCGAGCATCCTGAATTGCCGGGTGGTACTTAGTGCAGGGGGAAGTGAGTGAACCAGAATTTCCTTAACGTGAGTTAGGTTTCCTGAGTTAATCATTCCTGGATGAAGTCAATGCAATTCAGTTTGAAGGCCTGCCTAAGGCATGAGCGGAACTCTCAGTGACTCACTTGGAACATTGGTTCCCTGGGAAGTCCTGATTCAGCCTCAGAGTCTTCCCGTCATCAGAACCACATCTCTTATCCTCATTAAGAACAAGTTCAACACATGTCTTTCCAAGTCATTAGTGAAGAGAGACTTTGATTTGGTGGTATCCGGAACCCTCAGCTTTATGCAACTCATACCTTTGTGCAGCAAGTGTCTATTGAATACATAGTTTGTGCCAGCACCATGCCAAAGACAGGAATGTGCCAGAGCATTGGTGACAGGGTGGTGCAGTGAGGCATGTGTGAGATTTTAGGAGAGAGAAGCAAGCTGTCCCCCCTCTGAAGGACTGGGGCACCGCACGGAAGATCTGTGGTAATTGACTTCTAGTGTAAAGTCCCCGCTACAGAACCCTCCTCCCTCCCTCCCTCCCTCCCTCCCTCCCTCCCTCCCTCCCTCCTCCCTCCCTTCTCAATTCATTTCTCTTTCTTTCTTTCTCTCTCTCTCTCTCTCTCTCTCTCTCTCTCTCTTTCCTTCCCCTCCCTTTCCGTTCCCTCCCTTTCCCTCCCTTCCCTTCCCTTCCCCTTCCCTCCCCTCCCCTCCTTTCAGTAGGGTCTTGCTCTGGCCCAGGCTGACCTGCAATTGCTGGCCTCAAACTCATATTGATTGATCTTCCTACCTCTCAGCCTCTCCACTGCTGGAATGAAAGGTGTGCACGTTGGCTCAGAGGAAGTCTTGTAACCTACTTCTTCTACCCAACATCCAGGCCTTGCTGCTCATAGGAAATGAGAGATTTGACCTTTCTAATCTCTACAGCATCTCTTCTGAATGGGGGCAGTTTTGACCTCCAGGTCACATTTGTAAGTGACTAGAGACATTTTTGTCATGGCTAGAGGGAAATCTGCTGATCTCTGCAGGTAGAGGTCAAGGAGGCCTCTGGCCATTGCACAGTGTACTCATAGAATAGCCTTGCCCTACAGGGAGGGGGTTTAGTGTGAGGACCTATACTCTGGGGTCCCAGCATTGCTCTACAATTTAGTAAGCACATGTCCAGGGACCATAACATTTTACTTATGTGACAGAATGTTCACATCTTCAAATAGCACACGCCTTTAATCCCAGCACTGAGGAGGCAGAAGTAGGAGGATCACTGTGAGTTCGAGGCCACCCTAAGACTACATAGTGAATTCCAGGTCAGCCTGGGCTAGAGTGAGACCCTACCTCGAACCCCTCCTCCCTCCCCCCCAAAAGAAATACTACAGGTACTTACCTATATAATATGGTGGCTCTGAGGATTTCAGAGTTAATAGATAAGGGCTTAGAACAATACTTGGCATGGAGCACAAACTTAACCATTATTATTATTTTTGGTTTTAAAGAACAGCTGTATCTTTGATCTAAAGCACTTGCATTTGGCTTAGGGTGCTTTGCCATTGTGTACCTCTGATTGCTTTTTCTCATTGTTTTCAACTGTTCCCACCTCTTGGGGCTTTTAGTAGCTTTGTCTTTCTTGCCTTTTTCCCAGGGACTCAGATTTATGCCCTTGTCAAGCCTTCCCCCCCCAGAGAATTATATCTATGATTTTCCTTGGCTCTGTCTATTTTGGGAATGGTGAGAAAATGGGAAGCAGGTCAGGGGAAATGTCACATTACTTCCTGATTGTCACACGCAGCCTCCTCCTCCAGAAAATTCAGAGCTGGGAGGCAGGTGGTAGTGCGCGCTTGTAACTCTTCCTCTGCCCACCAGCTCTGCTCCCAAGCTAGGTGGTGCCTACTACTTCCAAAATACTCTGTAATTGGGTCACAATATAAACTGCCTGCCAGAAATCATTTCTAAAAATCAGAGTGAAAAAAATGCAGACTTCTGTCAGTGGGATTTGAAATGTCTCCATTCTCTACTTGGAGCTTCTGTGGCATTCCAAAAAACGAAAGAAAGCTAATTTGTCATTTCAGCTAAGCTCACCAAGTCTTTGTGGCTTCAAATTATGTTTATTTTCACCCGTAAAAGTGCTCAGAGCGTGGTCCTTTTGGCTGCTCACTGGGAGATGAGACTTTGTGGACTTTAAAAAATTAAATTTACTGTTAAATTTTCAAACATAATTGGCTTGTAAGGAGCTGCCTTCAGGGTTTTGGATACTATCAATAGACTAGCATCTTTTTTTTTTTTTTTTTCTGTTTTTGAGATAGGGTCTTATGTATCCCATGCTGGCCTGAACTCAAAATGTAGCTGAGGGTGACCCACTTTCACCTCCTGGTTAAATATGACCACATCCTGTTTATTCTGGGACTCGAACCAAGGGTCCCAAGCATGCTAGGCAAGCATTCTTATCAATTGAGCCACATTCCCAGCTCCCTGTCCTAGTTCCAATTCCTTCCTTACAACATTACAACATGGTCTTTTTTCCCCCCCTCCCCCCCCCAATGAGAGCAGTGATATCCTCCCTTGGCCAGCTCTGTTCATTCAGTTTGGCTTCCCAACTGCTGGGCTCTGTTCCAAATGCCATGCGTGGAAACTGACCAAGATGGCCACTGTTCCTGCCCAGAGCTCTCCGTTGTTAGAGAAAAGCTGGAGAGTGGCTTATGATACCATATGCTGATGTGACCAAGAGAGAAACACTTGGAGCTTCCCAGACCAACACCTAGCCCTACCACCTGGTTGGGTGTGGGGTGTGTTGGGCAAGATTGGTGGGGTGGTTGCTCTGTCTGTGCCATAGCTGTGCCTACTACCTGGATCTTCTTTTCTTTTTCCTTTTTTTTTTTTTAAGCTCAGGCTGACCTGGAATTCACTATGTAGTCTCAGGGTGGCCTTGAATTTACAGCGATCCTCCTACCTCTGCCTCCTGAGTGCTGGGATTAAAGGCTTGCTTCTTTTCTTTTCTTTTTTTTAAAGAATATTTTATTATTTATTTATTTATTTATTTGAGAGAGAGAGAGAGATACAGAAATAGGCAGGTACAGAGAGAGAGAGAGAGAGAGAGAGAGAGAGAGAGAGAGAGAGAGAGAGAGAATGGGTGCACCAGGGCCTCCAGCCACTGCAAACAAAATCCAGATGTGTGTACCCCCTTGTGCATCTGGCTTACGTGGGTCCTGGAGAATTGAGCCTCGAACCAGGGTCCTTAGGCTCCACCAACAAGCGTTTAACCACTAAGCCATCTCTCCAGCCCTCTTTTCTTTTCTTTTCTTTTCTTTTCTTTTCTTTTCTTTTCTTTTTCTTTTCTTTTCTTTTTCCCTTTCTCCTTCCCTCCCTCCCCCTCCTTCCTTCCTTTTAGTTTTTTTGAGGTAAGGTCTCACTTTAGCCCAGGCTAACCTGGCATTCACTGTGTAATCTCAGGGTGGCCTTGAACTCACAGCATTCCTCCTACCTCTGCCTCCTGAGTGCTGGGATTAAAGGCCTGCACTACCACACCCAGCTTCTTAAAGCACCAGCCCTCTCCAGCTCTTGTCTGGAGCCCCATGGTTTCTCGCACAGCATCCCCTTTCTTCCCACGGCTGCTCTCACTTGGGGTCTGTCGCCATTCCCCCAGTGCTCTATTTCATCACATCCAAGTTGATCTTCTGAAACCCTCTACAGGTGTCCATTCTACCTGTCCAGGGACACCTTGCTGCCATTGGGGTGAAGGGGTAGCTCCATGGCATAACACCCAACACCTTTGGTGATCTGCTTTCCATCTTGGGCCCTGGAATTGTACCCCACTCTTCCTCTAGGCTTTCTCTGGCTTTGGGCTTTTATATTCTGCTATTGCCTGCACCCATCCTTAATGGGTGCCTGATTTCAGTCCTCCTACAGGAAGTAGTTATTATAATCCTTGCTCACCCTAGTGTGCATCAGAAGTACCTTACTGGGCCCCACGCCAGCCCCATGGGTTGATTCCGTTCTGTGGCGTGGTCTGATCAGAGTCTGCATTTGTAATAGTTTCCCACGTGTTAATGCTGCTAGATGGAGGACCACACTTGGAAATCCACTGGTGGACCTGGTCACTCAGGACAGGGCGCCTGGTCCTCCTCCCACTATGCGTTCTGCACGCTCTGAGGACAACACCCTTTGTCCTCAAAAGCACGTCCTCTCCTTCTGTTCTAGTCTGTGGGTCCACAAAGGGTAACTCTGAGAATGATCTGTCTTCCACTTCCCAATGTTCCCAGATCCTTGGTGCTCGATTTGAATGAATATAGGAATGAAAACAATAGTTCTTTTGGAATTAAAAAAATATTTATTTATTTATTTACTTATTTATTTATCTAAGAGAGAGAGAGAGAGAAAAGAAGCAGAAAGAAAGAGAGATAGATAGGGAGAGAATGGGCACGCCAGGGCCTCCAGCCACTGCAAACAAACTCCAGACACATGCACTACCTTGTGTATCTGGCTTACTTGGGTCTTGGAGAATCGAACCTAGGTCCTTTAGCTTTGCAGGCAAGTGCCTTAACCACTATGCCATTTCTCCAGTCCGGAATTTTTTTAAACTTAAATATTTTATTAATTTATTTATTTGAGAGAGAAGGGAGGGAGAGAGAGAAAGAGGCAGAGAGAATGGCACACCAGGGTTTCCAGCCATGGCAAATGAACTTCAGATGCATCTGGCTTAGGCCACCCCTCAGTGCATCTGGCCACTATTCCATCTCTGAAGTACTAGGGAATTGAACTTGGGTTTCCTCTGGTCCAGGCTGACCTGGAATTAACAGGCAAGTGCCTTAACCACCTCCTATTCTATCTTAAAGGTGTGCGAAGCCCTTTTTGGAGATTTTTAATAAACACATCCAAAAAGATCTTCTGCATCTGTTTTGTTTTTCTGAAAATTTATGATAATAAAGCCTTGTAGTGTGATGTTGTTGAGGTCAGCATAACACTGAAGTCCAGATTCTAGAACAGTTTGGGGAGAACTTACTTTAAACCTATGACTGTTTCTGGAATGGCTCAAAATATGTAGTTTGCATGTGGGCTCGGTGTGACCAGAGTAGAAAGAAAATGTGTCTAAAGGAACTACAGATGACATTTAATTTTGCCACCACTGTACAAATATGACCTCCTTATTTGAAAACAAAGGCACCAAATCACATTGAATTGAAATTGAGTCTTATTAAACTAGCACTACTTCAGTAGATGTTTAAATCATTTCTCCAGGCCAGAGGGAGGGCTACTGAAATATTTTATTTGCTTATTCTGTTTACAGGAGGTGCTGTCTTTGAGGGAGATGCTAAGAAATAAAGGGGTGATGTTATCACAAGGCCTAGACAATCAAGCTGTCTGCGTGGGTGGTAAGCTGTAGACGTAAGGACGAGTGACCTCTTGGTCACACGAGGGGTGAGCTTATTTATTTATTTCTTATTTTATTTTTGAGACAGGGTTTCATAGACAAGGCTGGTTTGGAACTCACTTATGTTGTCTTACTTAAACTTGTGATCCTCCTGCCTCAGCGTGAGTGTTGGCGTTGAAGGCACTGGACTACCGCTGCCAGCTGAGAGAAGTGAATTTGTAGGGGAAATTGGTTAATATTAGACTGGGATTTTGCTAATTCCACCTCTCCCTCAACCCTGTGATGTGCTTAGGATTGAATCCAGGGCCTTGTTTGTACATGCTAGGCAAGTTCTCTGCCATGAGCTGCACCCTCCATGGAATCTTAGTCATAACTTTGAAACAGAGGCTTTCGGATTGACTTTCAGTTGAGATATGTTCAGTTTTCGTCTTTCCTGAAGTTTGGAACAGGTGAACGAGGTTTCTCTTTTTTTTTTTTTTTTTTAGAAGAGATTGATTCTCTAATATCTTTATGGTTCCTTTCTGGCATAGTAGTGTAGGAAAGGTATCCTGAGAGGTAAGTTCCAAAAATAAATGTTCTTTGTGAGAGAGGCCAGAATGGTCTATGTACTATATCATATTTTGATTTTGTCAACACCTTTCGGATGAAAAGTACTTTTATAATAATCTGTGATTTAAGATTTAGGGTTTTCATTGAGACTATCAGATTGTGAAAGTGTTTATTATATTGTTTTCCTGAAATATAAATATCTTGAATATGACCCAGGCTGACCTAGAATTCACTATGTAGTGTCAGGCTGGCCTCGAACTCACGGCAGTCCTCCCACCTCTGCCTCACAAGTGCTAGGATTAAAGGTGTGTGCCACCACACCCAGCCCAGAATGTCTTTTTAAAGAATGTTTGTTAAGATACAATAGTAAAGAAGAGTCTGGAGCCTGTGCTATGTGGTATAGCCCCTCAGAAAAGAGAGTTAAAGAGTATTTGGAGGTGAGTAAGCAGAATCCCACCCTGTACTGGTGATTTCCTATGCTTAGGGAAGTTTCCAGAAAGGTGCAGTGGATTTGACTGAGAAGAGGATGCAAGGAGCTGGAGACAGAGAGGACAACTCAAAACAGCCCATGAAGTGTGGGAACCAGGCTCAAAGGCCAGGGAGGAGCAGGGAGGTGGTCTCTGTAGTTCTCTGATCTCAGACTGTGAAAATGAAGTGGTTGGCTGTCTTGTTGAGATGTTGTGTGTTGTGGTTAGCTTCATGTTGCTGGTAGAAAACATCCGGTTAAGAGCACTTTGTGGAAGGAAAGGGTTTATTTATTTTTTTAAAATATATTTAATTATTTGAGAGAGAGAGAGAGAGAGAGAAGGAATGCCAGGGCCTCCAGCCACTGCAAAGGAACTCCGGATGTGTGCGCCCCCTTGTGCATCTGGCTTTCGTGGGACATGGAGAGTCGAACGGGGATCTTTTGGCTTTGCAGGCAAATGCCTTAACCGCTAAGCCATCTCTCCAGCCCCAGGAAAGGGTTTGTTTTTGCTTACAGACTCAAGGGGAAGCTCCATGATGGCAGGGGAAAATGATGGCATGAGCAGAGGGTAGACATCACCCCTTGGCCAACATCAGTTGGACAGTAGGAACAGGAGAGTGTGCCAAGCACTGGCAAGGGAAAGCTGGCTATATTACCTATAAGCCCGCCCCCAACAATACATCACCTCCAGGTGGCTCCTTTTTCCAAATTGCCACTAGCTGGGGACCTAGCATTCAGAACACCTAAGTTTATGGAGGACAACTGAATCAAACCACCACCTTGTGTTTTCATACTGTTTTTGCTCCTAGACAGGGAAGCTGTCAAAGGATAGTGGATCTGTTGGAGAATGTTACTGTAGACAGGGTCCGCTTGTCCTGAAATTCCAAGGAAAAGCCTCCCTCCACTGATTGGGCAGAAAAATAAGAGTGATAGTGCTCCTGGTGAAAACGAGTGCTCGCTGCTGTTACGCATGAGACTCGGCAATTGGGTCAGTGGCATTTTCTAAAAATGCCTCCCTCCTCCAGGACCTGAGGTTATTTCTATGAAGGTAAATAAAGGAAGTCCTGCATTCCATCAGCCTGTGTATCCTTGTCTCATGAGCAGAGTCATCTCCTGCTGAGTTTAGTTTTATTTCAGTCTAAATCATCTTCCTTTCCTACCACTGGGTCCTGCTGTTATTTTACAAGCTGTGGAGTTTCATTGAATTTTCATCTTTTTTTCCCCCCTCTTGGTTCCGAGGACACGTGGTTTACAAGAAAAAACCAATTAAAAGCAAAACACGACAAAAAGTAGGAGCACGTTGATTTGTGGTGTTATTATCTTTATTCCTGTAAGAAAAGAGGATTTTCATTAGATGGCGTTGTGCTCTTTACCTTGGAGAGAGATAATAGTGGAATGGATGGCTGCATTTATAAATTTCTGCTTAACGTTTGTTCTTGCATGAGCATTTCAAAGGTGCTGCCTTTTTTTCTGAAGCACCAGTTATTAAACAATATCACGCTGTCTTGCAAGAACAGTTTCTTGCTATCAGAGTGAAACTTAAGGCAGCCTTAACTAACTTATTTGTGTAACAGGAGAGCTTGGTGGGTACAGGGTTTCATTAATGGCACCTTTGTTTTTCCTTAATGTTGACCTTGGAAGTTAATTTTGAAATGCTTGGCCATATGCCATTTTAGATCAGCGCTTAAGTTGAAGAATGTGATGTGATATCACCGTGCGATATTATAAGATGATGTAATTGTCAACAGCTTGTTTGCCTGTAGCTCAAGATGAGATGAGATGGACAGAGAAATAGTATAGTCCCTGTGTGATCTGGTTGGCTTTCTCTTTCTTCTTCCTCCCCAAGTTTCTTTCCTTAGTATTTTTATATTCTTTTAGCATCGAATAAAGGTGGTGGTGGTGGGGGGGGGTCGGGACAGTCATTCCCATGTGTTCGTTCTTGTTTCGTCTGAAGCAGGCACACCCACTATAGTGTTTCTTCAAGGAGATGAATTGGGAATAAAAGAGAACAGGCATTATGCTAAGTGAAATAAGCCGGTTCCCAAAGGACACATCCTCTGATTGCACTTATATGTAGTTCACAGAATAGTTGAATGCATACAGACAGGAGGTTGAATGATGGTTGGCAGGGCCAGGGCCAGGGGCGACGAGAGTTAGTGTAAAATGGGTTTTCGCTGGGAAGACGAGTCTAGAGGATGGATGGGGGTGACAGTTGCACAGTAATGTGCAGCTACTTAACTCCACACAATATTCTGCACTTTAAAAAAAAGGGGGGTGAAAGCATTAGAATTCCAAGGAGGAATTAGCTTGCTGTGGACTGAATTTCCTGGGAGCATGCTGTGAGCTCACGGTGATCTGCACTTGGACCTGCAGCTCTGAGATCTGGGGAGGGCACAGAGTCCCTGAACCTGAACCTGACACAAGTTGCCATTCACCTGAACCTGACACCAAGGTTCCTGTTTTTTTTTTTTTTTTTTTTTTTTTTTGGCGTGTGAAACTCACTCATCTAGACTGCTTTGGAACTGTGAATTGTGAAGGACCTCAGTGGGACACCGTTGCAGTCAGGTTCGCATTGCTGGAAGAAAACACCCGACCAAGAGCAGCTTGTGGGGAAAAAAGGATTTATTTTGGTTTACAGACTTGAGGGGAGCTTCCATGATGGCAGGGGGAAACAATGGCATGAGCAAAGGGTGGACATCACCCCCTGGCCAACATCAGGTGGACAACATCAGCAGGAGAGTGTGCCAAACACTGGCAAGGGGAAGCTGGTGATAACACCCTTAAGCCCGCCCCCAACAATACTCTGCCTCCAGGACGTGTTAATTCTCACATCTCCATCAGCTGGGGATCTAGCATTCAGAACACCTAAGTTTATGGGGGACACCCAAATCACACCACCACAGACACATTTTTGGCTGTGCCTATTACTGATTCCTACGTTAGAGAATTAATGTGATAAAAACTGAACCTCGGACTGGAGGGATGGTTTAGCAGTTAAGGCACTTGCCTGCAAAGCCAAAGGACCTAGGTTAGATTCCCCAGGACCCACGTAAGACAGATGCACTGGGTGACACATGTGTCTGGAGTTCATTTGAAGTGGCTGGATGTCCTGGAGTGCCCATTCTCCCCCCCCAATAAATAAATAAAAATTAAAAATATTTAAAAAAATAAACCTTCATGGGATACACACTCAGAAACTGTGACACCTTTCCTATTCATTCTGTGGAGTGCCCAGCGGCTTGGTGGTCTAACCTTTTGTCCATGTTGTTCTAAAGCAATAGTCCTTAAAAATTTTTTTAAGTATGTATATAAATAAATACACACGCAAACACACACATACACACACATATATATATATATTTTTGGTTTTTCAAGGTAGGGTCTCACTCTAGCTCAGGCTGACCTGGAATTTACTATGTAGTCTCAGGGTGGCCTGGAACACACGGCAATCCTCCTACCTCTGCCTCCCGAGTGATGGTATTAAAGGCATGCGCCACCACGCCCAGCTTAAATATATTTTATTTATTTATTAATTTGAGAGAGAGAAAGAGGCAGAGAAAGAGAGAGAGAGAATGGGCGCACCAAGGCCTCCAGCCACTGCTAACGAACTCCAGATGCATGTGCCCCCTTGTGTGTGCATCTGGCCTATGTAGGTCCTGGAGAATCGAACCAGGATCCTTTGGCTTTGCAGGCAAAGGCCTTAACTGCTAAGCCATCTCTCCAGTCCCCAAACTAATAGTCTTCAGATGCAGATAGAGCTGGGGTTGAAGTGGCCTTTGTTGGGGTAGGTGGGTGTCGATGGATGTCCTGTAGTAAGTGGCTTTTCTTTCTAGGTCACAGTTTCTGTCTCCAGCATATTGGCAGGAATCACCAGGGGGTCATGCTGTTTGGAGGGTTTACTGAGAGGGCTGCTATAAGGTAGTTCTTTTTAATCTTTAAAAATTTTAATTTTATTTGAGAGAGAGAAAGAGCAAGATAGAAAAATAGAGAGTGGGCGCGCCAGGGCCTTCAGCAACTGTAAACAATCTCCAGACACATATACCACCTTGTGCATCTGGCTTATGAGGGTTCTGGGGAATGGAACCTGGGTCCTTTGGCTTTGCAGGCAAATGCCTTAACTGCTAAGCTATCTCTGCAGCCCAAGATAGTTATGTTTTTAAAAATTTTATTTAAATGCAAGCAGAGAGAGAGAGAGAGAGAGAGAGAGAGAGAAAGAAAAGAAACAAACAAACAAAGAAAGATGCTTGGAAGATATGGATTGCAGTTTGACCCTGGGTCATATTTGACAAGCCTGGTAACCCTATAGAAGTCCTTTTTTTAAATTTTTAATTTTTTTTTTCTTTTTTGGTTTTTCAAGGTAGGGTCTCGCTCTAGCCCAGGCTGATCTGGAATTCACTATGTAGTCTCAGGGTGTCCTTGAACTCACAGTGATCCTCCTACCTCTGCCTCCCGAGCGCTGGGATGAGAGTCGTGTGCCACTGTGCCCGGCTAGAAGTCCTTTTAATATTTACCCGTTGGAGGCTCTTGCTGTTATAAGGGCTGATGTGGTTGAGCCCTTACTGTGAGAAAGCTGTCACCGTGAGGAATGCCTTCCATAGATGACCTGAGTTGGCCTAGCACCTCTATGAGGGAGATACAGTTGAACCCTCAAATACAGCCAACGGAGCTGAGACTCACCACGACTGTCCAAGGGCGTGTGGTCTGAGCAGGTGGCAGTATTATACCAGGGAAAGATTATGGATACTGAACTGACATTGGAGAAAGGTGGTCAGATAATGTCCATGTACAAACATACCCAGTAATATTTTTCCTAAAAGTCCTAAACCACTAGATTATACATTCAGAAATTACCCAGAAGGGTAGAAAATGCTGAAGGAACAGTCCCTCTGAGAAAGATCAGGTCAGAACCACTAGTTGAATTTGGTAAGCAATATAACTGCTTTGTATTTTTCTCTGTCTGTTAAAAAATATATATTTTAAAATTTTTTATTTTTTCGGAGAGAGACACAGAGAGAGACAGAGAGAGAGAGAGGAAGACAGAGATGGGTACGACAGCAGTGTCTCAGCTGCTGCCAACGAAATCCAGATGTGTGCGCCCCCTTGTGGTCAAGTGCGGCATTGCACCCTCTTTGCATCTGGCTGCATCTGGCCTGGAGATTGGGACCTGGAGATTGGAACCAGTGTTCTTAGGCTTAGGAGGCAGGCGCCTTAACCCCTAAGCTATCTCTCCAGCCCTAAAAAAATATTTTTATTTATTTGAGAGAGAGAGAAAGAGAAGAGAGGGGAGAGAGAGAGAGAATGGGTGCCCCAGAGCCTCCAGCCACGACATTTGTGATCTAGATGCATGTGTCACCTTGTGCATCCGGCTCTATGTGGGTACTGGGGAATCAAACTCAGATTATTAGGCTTTTCAGGTAAGCACTCTTAACAGCTGAGCCATGTCGCCAATCCCCTGCCTTTTATTCTTGAGATGGGGTCCCACACGGTAGTCCAGGCTGGCTTAGAACTCACTATGTAACCCAGATTGGCCCTTAACTTGCGTCTATCCTTCTGGCTTAGCCTCCCAAGTGCTAGGATCATAGGCATGTGCCACCACACCTGGCCCTACTTGGTTTTTTAAACAAAGAAAATTTCTACATTTGTTGTAAGGTGATATAAGCAGTGGGGATTGTGATACTTCTCTAGGAACAAATCAGCTGTTTTTGCAATCACCAAGCATTCTGTTCTGAAAACGTGCTCAGAGTGATTATATAGGATGGGTTCCGGCCACCAGGCGGGAGTTGCTAGCAGACTCAGAATGTGCTGTAAATATAATAAAGTCTGACAATTGCGTTTTCTTATGGAGTGCTAGTAAAATTGTTACTTGCTGAACTCTTCCATGTTCATTGTAGTGTTTCTTTAGAGGAAAGCTGTAACTTTAGTTTTAAATAACCATGTTAATCATTTTGTTTCCTCCAAAAATGATTGGGTTGTCCTTTGTAATAACCTATTAGTACTTCCGCTAATCAGTGTACAAGAATGCAGATTGACTTTAGGGTTGAACATTTGATTCTAGGAACTGTTAGGACCCTGGTGATGTTTGCTTTGCCCACTGGTGCCCTTGCTTCTGCACTTCAACATGAACTTGGTGGTGCTTTCCATCCAGACGGTGCTGGCCTCATGGGTTTTTTTCCCTTTAGTTATATATGATGTCAGCTCACAGGGCCATTTCAAAGGTAATTCCTTTTCTTTCCCTCTCGTCCTCCTTCCTTTCCTCCCTCCTTCTTTCCTTCTCTCTTCTTTTCTTTTTTGGTGTGTGTATGTGTTCATGTAGATGGTACGTGGGTGTGCCATGACATACATAGGAAATCAGAAGAAATCTTCTGGTATTGGTTCTTGCCTTCTACTTTGTTTGCAGGGGCCTGGGGCTCTCAGTGTTTTCCACTGCAACCCTCACCCCCCGCCCCGCTACCTTCTAGAGGCTTCTCCTGTCTCCACCTCTCATCTTGTCATAGGTACTCTGCAATTATAGACACTGCTTGCTACTATGTCTGATTTTACATGGGTTCCAAGGATCTGAACTCAGATACTCACACTTATGCAGCAGGCACTTTATCACTGAGCTATCTCCCTTGTCCTAAAGGTAATTATTCGTTTTTTAAAAAATTTATTTTATTTAATTATTTACTAGAGAGAGAGAAAGAGATAATGGGTGCACCAGCCACTGTGAACCAACTCCAGATGCATGCGCCCCCTTGTGCATCTGGCTTGCATGGGTCCTGGAGAATCAAACTGGGATCTTTTGGCTTTGCAGGCAAACGCCTTAACCGCTAAGCCATCTCTCCAGCCCTCCCCCCGAGTTAGCCCTTTGTAGAAATTTCTGGTTGCTTCCCTGGCTTGTGGCGCTCCAGACTGCCCGTGCATGGTGAATATGTTTCTCATGAGTCATAAGGGTTGTAGTACAGCTGATGTCGAGCTACTGCACAAGTCCGGCAGGGAAGCTCTTATCAGAAGAACTTCAAAATTTCTTTGAATAATTGGGCACTTCACTTCCATCTTTCCTTGAAGGCTAACGAAAATCGTTGCTTTCAGTTGTACTGGAATGGTGCACGTGACCTTCCTAGCTGATGCATTTGAACCGTCAAGGATGCTAGTTGTCATTCTGGCCTCCCCGTGTGGTGAAGTATGAGTAAAACCACTGATGACCACAGGGCTGGGGACATTTTGTGACTCTCCTAGGCAAGGTGGTTTAAGTGAGGAGTGATCAGCCTTATAGTCGGCACCTCAGAATTCTAGACGGAGGCAGAATAATCAGCTCCTGTCTCATCATTTGGATTCCGTACTGACAGCCTTGGCGGGCATCAGGGAGCCTGAGGAACGTAGATGCAAACACTCAGGTGGGGAAAAACTTGGGTCTCTTTAGGATGTTGTATGTGCACATAACACAAAATGCCCCAATAGACAAAACAGAGCCAAACATTTAAAGGTTGGAGCCGTGCGTATTGGTGCATGCTCATTACCATAGCACTCTGGAAGCTGAGGCAAGAAAGTTGGGAAATCAAGGCCAGCTGGGACAACATGGTAAGACCCTGTCTCAAAGAAAGCAACAACCAAAAGAGCCGAAACAAAATGAGAAAATTAGTCAACAACAATAACGAAAAGACTGCACATAACTTAGCTAGATACAAACAAAGGATTAGCTTCCAAAAAGAAATAGATGTTGTATTGAGTTTTAAAAATTAAATAGCAGTGATTATATGTTGCTGTTACAGAATATTGTTTTGTTTCTATGCATTGGCTGCAACTCAGAGGTGTTGCTATAAGGGAAAAAGCAATGGTGCGGGATCAATTAGCACTGTGAGAAGGAAAGCAGTTTGTAAGTACTTTGTTTTGAATTTTTTCCCCACCCTCAGAATACCAACTGGCTTCCATTGTACAGAAATGCTTGCTTTCTCATGGTAAAGTTTCTCATTTCCTTAAAGTCTGTTTATATTTTGGTTGTGTTCTGGTTGATGGCCTTGTTTATGAAGAGACCTTGGAACACAAGCGCTCCTTTTGTCAGAGGGGTGATTTGAGAACTGGCAGGTCTTGCCTCCTTCAAGAGGTTAACTGATCAGGGGTAGAATCGCTTCTCTGCACCCCTGCTGGACCCATTTCTGTATGAGGTGTTTGCTGTGATTTGAACTGAATTCCTGCAAAGAAGATACCTGGAAGTCCTAATCCCTGAGAGCTGTGAATATGATTTCATTTAGCAAAGATATTTTGTGGATGTAATTGGAGTTCTACTGGTCTTGCTTTTTTTTTTTTTTTAAATGAGAGTGAGGGTGGGGGGAAGAAGCAGAGAGAATGGGTGCACCAGGGCTTCTCGGCTGCTGTGAACCAACTCCAGATGCACGTGCCCCCTTGTGCCCATGCTTGTGTCACTTTTGCATCTGGCTAAATGTGGGACCTGGATATTTGAACGGGCATTCTTAGGCTTTGCAGGCAGGCACCTTAACTGCTAAGCCATCTCTCTAGCCCCACAAATATATTTTTAAAGGAGAGGGGAGGAGAGGAGAGGAGAGGAGAGAGAATGAATATGGGTGAGGCAGGGCCTTCTGGAATTCCAGACACATGTGCCACCATTACACATGTGAATCAGGCTTTATGTTAGTACTGGGGAATTGAACCCAGGCTGTTGGGCTTTGCAAGCAAGCACCTTTAACCACTGAGCCATCTCTCTAGCCCATAACTGCTTTCTTTATAAGAAGAGGAAATTTGGGCACAGACATACATACAGAATGCCATATAAAGACAGAGACCTACATTCAGGTAGTTGGCCATGTGGAGGTGGAAGCAGAGGGTGGGGTAATGCTTTTACCAAACCCACCCATGCGTGCCTACCAGGAAGAAGTGAGGAAGAAACCTCCGGTATTTAGATTTGAGAAGCAGCCACTAGAGATTTGGGAGGGAACCTTTCTGTTGTCTGAAGTCACCTGAGTGTTTGCAACAGTAGCCACGGCACCTGAGTGGACAGGACTCCACCCTCACACATCCTTCACTCTCCTATAACATGAAGAATTTAGGGCGTGCCGTGCAACATCTTGATGGGCTAGAATTTAGTCTGGCCTTTCTTTTGGATGTCAGAGATGAATGTGTCGGGATAGACATTAAACATGTTTTTTTTTTTTTAAACGAACACTGACTTTGATTGATGGTGGAAATTTTCGCTTGTTCTCTGCCTGTACATCTACAAAATGATGACAATATTGAAGCCTTCCTCTGTGGGGTGATTGTAAGAATCAACAGTAAAAATACTTAAAGGGTCTAGGATGCAGAGCACTTACTGGGTGTCATTTTATTAGCAAATGAACTCGGAAGGTTTCGGATGTTTTAAATCCATTCTTGTGATATTTATTAAGCGTGGAGAATCCAGGCATGGATCAGATGTAGCTCCTTCCCACACAGAGCGCCTAGTCAAATCAGCTGAGATGTGTTTATTTACATGTTAGTAAAATAGCATATGAGCCAAAAATAGGGAGGTAGAAAGTCAGGAAAGGGTTCTTAAAGATGGGTTTTGAAGCTTGAGTGGGAGTTTGTCAGGCAGCAAAGGAGGTCTAGGGGAAGTGGGAGCAGCTTCTCGCAATAAAACATCCAGCAGTCACTTCGTAGGCAGTGACTGAGGGGGTGTAAGAGAATAAGTCACTTCATAGACAGTGACTGAAGGGGTGTAAGTGAGTAGGTCCTGGAGCGAGGATTCAAATCCTGCTACGTGCAAATCTGTGACCTTCCATTACTTTGTGATTTCGTGGCCTCTGTATTTTCGTCTCTTAAATAGGGATAATAGGCTTTGGGGGTATTAGGTGAACTGTGTCCAGATTAACTTGAAGGACTTGGATCAGTGTGTGGCTACTGTAAGTGCTCAAACATACTGGCTTTAGTTATTATGTATTTACTACTAGAGCGGGCTCAGGAAGCCCCAGTTAGCATTCTTAGCCCAGTCTAGAAGTTCCTGCGGGCTTGCGTGAATGCTGGGCCCTTGGCCCAGATACTTTGTCTTGAACCATTTGAATGTTGGTATTAGGAGGTAAAAAAAAAAAAAAAAAAATACACTGCACACTGGTTAAGTAGAGGAAATAAGAGTATTAAAACAGGCCAGACATTGGCACAAAGCTATATACAGATTGCTGATTAGGCAAAATAAAAAAAATAAACCAACATGTTGCGCCAACATGATTCTGTTTCGAAGTCTGGTGAACCACCTGTATATTTAAACGATCAATTTAAAGATGGTTTTGGCTTATTGTTAATTGTCTCCAAATTATCCAGTGACGTCAGTCTGTGTTCTGAACTGCTGTGATTAAAAATTTAAAGTCACTACAGAAACACAGGTTCCTGTGGTGGGGGTATGGAAGCCCGCACATGTCCAGAGATGAAAGGAGGTCCTTGGGAGTTCTCAGGCCATGCATTTTAGGGCCATGATGGCAATTGCATGAATTCAATCATGGTCCCTTCTAATGTGATTTGTATGTTTGAAGGGAGGTGTTTGTTTCCAGGTCTCTGTATGTATGTGTGTGTGTGGGGGTGGAATAGGGAGAGGGATTTTTCTTTTTTTTCATTATGAAAGGCAAATGTGTTCTTATGATGAAACTCAGGCAACAAGAAGATCAGAAGTAGACATCTCTAGAAATTTCAACATCGGGAGGATGGAGCAAATAATTTTTAGCTCTTGGAACAGAATCTTCTAGGCCTCTTTGAACTTTCAAGTAAAAAAAAAAGACTGAGACTTTTTTCAACTGCCAGGGCTGCTAAGACAGCATTGGACGCGGGCAGGCTGAAGAGTGATGGTTTTAGGGAGGTGCTTAATTAGAATTGCCGGAACAATGTAGGACAGGAACAGCATGATGGCGATAGGGGATGAGTGAATCGTCTTGCTTCTTAGTTTTGATTTCGAGACAGGGTCTCATGTAGCTCACTTTGGGGCTAGTCTAGCTAGTCAATTTGCACCAGGGATTTACTGCTTCTGCCTCCCTCTTGCTGGAACCATAGGCAGGCCTCCGTGCCCACCTGGGATTTATGTGGGTGCTGGGGATTTGAATAATCTCTCCAGCCCCCAGGATATGATTTTAAGGCTTCCCCCTTTTTTTTTTTTTTTAAAATTTCAGTTATTTGAGAGAGAGAGAGAGGGAGAGAATGAATGAATGAATGAATGAATGGGCGTGCCAGGGCCTTTAGCCACTACAAACAAACTCCAGATGCATGCGCCACCTTGTGCATCTGGCTTACGTGGGTCCTGGGGAATTGAACCTGGGTCCTTTAAGCTTCACAGGCGAGCGTTGTAACTGCAAAACCATCTCTCCAGCCCCACGAGTTGATTTTCAATGGGGAGAAAGGTCAAGGAAGTCTTCACCGAGAAGGTAGTGTTTGAGCAGACTTGCAGGAAGTCACGGAGGATGCCCTATGCTGGGTGTACTGGGGCAGCGTGGTTTAGGTAGGGGGTTGGGGAGTCAAGAGTGTCAGCCTGGCTGGACTGGGTGATGAGGGGAGGCATAGATGGGAGTCAAGAGGTAGGAGTGAAGCTGATGAATCGGCCTGTAGGCCTGTGAAGCCATTGAGAGTCTTGACTTTGACACCAGTGAAGGTGTGCAGCCATTGGAGGGCTCTAGCAAGGGTAACAATCCGACGTGCACTTTACACAAGGCAGCTGTGGGATGCAGAGGCTTTATGGGTACTGGGGCAGCAGAGAGACCAGTGGTTATCTGGTTGGCAAGATGATGGTGACATGGACAAGGATAGTGAGGTGTGGTGAGAAATGGCTTGGATACTGGAAAAAAAAATGTCTATTTATAATGGAGCCCAAAGGATGGGTTGGGGGAGGTGTGATAGTGGTAGTATGGTAGAGAAGAGTGAAGGTCTGATGATGTCACTCCAGCAGCTGCAAGTGGGAGGCTATGCTGACTGGAGACTGGCATAGCAGGTGTGGGAAGAGAGTTCAGCGTGGACCTCAACATGGTAGGAGATGTTGAAGTGACGTCCTGATGGAGATGCGGACGAGACAGCTGGACCTGGGAATCTGGGGCTTGTGGGAGAGGACAGCACTGGGGCTCTGGGCTTGGGAGTGTGAAAATCCCCCAGGTGACAAGAACGCGACCAGGTCCAAGAGCCCTGCCAGTCTGCGGGGGAGATGGGGAAGAGCGAGCGCCACGGAGATAGGCTTGTGAAGTCTGGGAAGCCGAGCAGAGATGAGTTAGCAATAGACATGTGAGCCGCTGGAACATGATCTGAAGGCAAATCTCATCTCTACATTCAACTTTAGTAATCACCATTGGAAACGTATGAGCAGTCCTTAGGTTTTATCCTGTTTATTTTTATTTATTCAATTAATTAATTAATTAATTAATTAATTTTTTGAGAGTGGCACAGAGAGAGAGAGAGAGAGAGAGAGAGAGAGAGAATGGGTGCACCAGGGCCTCTGGCCACTGCAAACGAACTCCAGATGCATGCGCCACCTTGGGCATCTGGCTTTTTAGCCTTGAACCAGGGTCCTTAGGCTTCACAGGCAAGGGCTTACCATCTCTCCAGCCCTATCCTGTTTATTTTTCAATATGTAGAATTGTTCTAAGTAATAAGGCACTCCGTCCTCCCTTCCCACTCCCTTGAGATTTCATTGTTAACAGTATCCCAAACAGCCTTTCAAATACACACCTATTTATGTTTCTTTTGACATCGGTCTATATTTGTACATTTCTCTCTCACACTAGCTCAGATATACATTTATTCTAAAAAGTTGTGGCTCCACCACTTGATAACTGATGAAAATAAATGTCACCGCTGCCCTGGATGCTTGAAAATATCTTTGCTTCTCCACTGTTACAGCTAGCAGCTGCCTCTGTTTTCCTTCCTGTCATGAATCACCTCACACACCCTCACCTTCTCAGGTGTGCACGCATGGGTGTGCCCTCCCTCTCCTTTTCCCTGATCAGCCTCCTCCACCCGGCCTACAATCTGTGCTATCTTTTTCAGGCAGTTGCTGTCATGACAGCAGTGCTAGTCCTGTACCCAGCTGGGCCCGAGGAGACCTGCCGAAGCAGTGACGCAGAAAACGGAGGAGCTTGTTAAGCTCGTTGATGAAAGTAGCCCTTGGGGAGAGCAGGTTTCATGTGGTGGGCTCAAAAATGCCAGGGGTGGACTGGGCCGTAGGAGAAGGAATAAAGCTTTGTTATTCTGAAGTCCTGGTGTCCAGTCCAATCTCTGTCACTCACGGTGACTTTGAACTTGCCACCTAACTGTCTCACACCTCGGATTGCTTCATTCACGCCCCCCCCACCATGGTTGTCAGGAGGTGAGTGCCTGAGGGCCTGTCTTAGATTAAGGTTTGATTCCACTTGTTCTTTCCCCCAGTTCTTTAACATCTTTCTTGTTTATGGTTAGCTCCGTTGTTGGACAAAAATGATTTGGAGAAAGATTATTTAAGTAAATCCTCTGGTTAGCTAGAAATCTTTGGGGTGAAAAGTTTTAATTTATAAGTCGTTAGACATCAACTCGTGTGTTGGGACAAAATCCCTGACAGAAACAACTTAAGGAGGGGAGGTTGGTTTTGGCTCAGGGTTTCCGTCCCTCATTGGATGGTGGTAGTGAGGGGATGCTGGTGGTTGGAGCTTGGGATGTGGCTTGTTCACACTTTGCTGGAGTGTGACAAGATGGCCAAGTGGTTCAGGTGATGGATTTCTAATCCATTGTGTTATATATGTGTGTGTTTGAATTCCACCCTTGCTGGGTGTAGTATTTCTTTGGTATATTTATTTGTTTCCATAGTGTAGTGGTTATCACATTCGTCCTACACACTTTACTTGACCAGGAAGCAAACTGGGGCCAGAATTGGGACTGGGCTACATAACCCTTAATGTCTCGCCTCTAACAATCTGTGTATGCAAGCTGGGCCCCATGTTGGAAAGGTTTCACAACGTCACAAAACAGTACCATTAGTTAGGGACCAGATGTTCTAACATGAGCCTGTAAGGGGACATTTTATTATTATTTTTTAATTGATAAATTAAAATTTTAAAAGTTTTTTATTTATTTGCAGCAGAGAGAGAGAGAGAGAGAGAGAGAGAGAGGAGGAGGAAGAGAGAGAATGGGCATGCCAGGGTCCTTGCCATTGCAAATAAATACCAGATGCATACACCACTTTGTACATCTGTTTTATTGAACCCCATATGTCATGTTTTGCAAACAAGTGCCATGATCTCTGCAGCCCGGCATTTCATGTTTTGACCATAACAATTAGTTTATATATTAAAAAAAAATTGGGGCTGGAGAGATAGCTTAGCAGTTCAGGTGTTTGCCTGAGAAGCCTAAGGACCCAGGTTTGATTTCCCCAGGACCCACGTAAGCCAGAAGCACAAGGTGGCGCGTGTGTCTGGAGTTTGTTTGCAGTGGCTGGATGCTCTGGTGTCCCCATTCTCTCTTTCTCTGTTCTTCCCTCCCTCTCTCCTTCTCTCTGAAATAAATAAATAAATTAAGTCTAGTTTCTCACTAGTAAGCTTAGGGCTCACTGACAGTGGGTTCATGCTGAAGCCAACTGCCAGAGATGGTTGGTCTTTTGGTAAAGAATGGCTAATCTTCTCCCATCTTTGGTAACTTCTGCACTTTCCCTGCCTATTTCTTATGTCTTAGGAGAAAGTAGCACCTCAAAAGATCCACTCTTCCATCACTTGGTGTGGCCTCAGGTGTTAAACCATGGCTTTAAAATTTTTCTTCTTCTTTATTTTAGAGAGAAAGAGAAAGAGGAATTTAGAGAGAATGTGGACATACCAGCGTCTTTGCTGCTGCAGATGAACATGAGACACATGCTCCGCTTTTTCCATCTGGCTTTACATGAGTGCTGGGTAATTGAACCTGAGCCAGCAAGCTTTGTAATCAACTGCCTTTTTAACCACTGAGCAATCTCCCAGCCCGTTTATTTCTCTAAAAACTATTTTTATTTATTTATTTGAAAGCAGATGAGAGGAGGAATGGGTGGGCCAGGACCTCCTGCCACTACAAATGAACTCCAGATGCATGTACCAGTTTGTGCATCGGGCTTTACGTAGGTACTGAGGAACTGAACGCATGCCATCACACTTTGCAAGCAAGTGCCTTTAACCACCGACTCACCTCTTCAGCGCCCAACCCATTATTATTATTATTAATTTTTTTTGGTTTTTCAAGGTAGGGTCTCACTGTAGCCCAGGCTGACCTGGAATTCACTATGTCATCTCAGGCTGGCCACGAACTCTTGGTGATCCTTCTACATCTGCCTCCCAAGTGCTGGGATTAAAGGCATGCTGACCCATACCCGGCTTCTGTTCATTTTAAAATGAGATTTGAACTTTATGATTGATATTAATGGCAGGGATCTCCAGGCTTATGTAGCATCTTGTTTTCTTAGAGTGGTGCAGTTGTTGCACAGTAGTTCAGGGTTGACATACTTTGCAGTGTCTTTGATTCTGCTGGATGGTAAACAGGCAGCATGCGGGTGCAGAGTGAGCCTGCACACACAGCTCTGCAAAGCTCCTGCATACCAGACAAGTGAATCGCAGGCTAATTGTTATCCTGCCTTGGAGAAAGTCTGGTAGAATTGTAGCTTCAGGCACTGTGTAAGACTGAGTTTTTTTTTTTTTTTTTTTTTAAGCTGCCCACATAGTGATTGCTATTTTTAGCTCAATTTCTACCTTTAGGAAAAAAAATGTAGTGTATGCTTTGCAACTCTTGGATAGTTTTATGTATGTTAATTAATGTTATTTTATGGCATTTGTGCCCCTGAGGCTGATTTCTTGAAAGATATAATTTCAAAAGGCTGATGAAATCAGATAGGTCTGCCTGGGAAGACTCTGTTACTTATATTTATAGTTATAAAATATTTTGGGCACATCTATATAAGACATCACTGTGCTGTAAACACACAGCCCATGTTCCGAATCCATTTGTCTTGAAAGTGTTGCCGAGTGGTAACAGACCCGTAAAGCAATAGTAACTCTAGTTTGGAGGTGATTTTGTTGTTTTTGGTGTTGATGTGACCTGACTTTTTCCACTTGGAATCTCATCATACAAAGGTGCATAAAAAAGCTGGAGAAATGGCTTAGAGGTTAAGGCGTTTGCCTGCAAAGCCAAAGGATCCTAGTTCGATTCTCCAGGACCCACGTTAGCCGGATGCACAAGAGGGCACATTCATCTGGAGTTCATTTGCAGTGGCTGGAGGCCCTGGCGCCCATTCTCTGTCTCAGCTTATAAATACATAAATAAAAATAAATAATATTTTTTTAAAAAAGGATGAAACTGCTATATAAAATAAACACCCTTCAGCTTTAGGTTCTTCTTCTTTTTTTTTTTGGCTTGTTTGTGCGTGGGCATGCATGTGTGTATGTAAAGTAGTGTGTGGGTTTATGTGTGTATGTGCCCTAGTGGTTTACCTCACATGCTTGCTTAAGGTGGTTGGTTGTAGAGTGGACTAGCCAATGTCTTGATCTTGTTTTTTTTTTTCCCAATATATATATATATATATATTTATTTATTTATTTATTTATTTATTTATTTATTCATTTGCAAGGGGAGGGAGAGACATACAGAGAGACACAAACACTACCGGGTAAGCCCATGCAGGTGTGAAACCCTAACATGGATCTTTTCTTAGAACAACTGTTCTCAAACCATAGTAGCAGTGTTTTGGGAGAAGCTAGTTTGGGGGCCAGCCCTGGGACTTAACATTAAAAACGTTAAAAAATGTTAATTTATTTGAGGGAGAGGGAGTGAATGTTTGGCCGTGCTAGGGCCTCTTGCCACTGGAAATGAATTCCAGACACATGTGCCATTCTGTGCATCTGGTTTTTGGTAAGTACTGGGGAATTGAACCCCAAGCTGGCAGGCTTTCCAAGCAAGCACCTTTAAATCGCTGAGCCATCTGTTAGGCATTCTTGTATAAACAGTGAGTGGGCAGCTTGGATATTTGTGAGATTCTGGACTGTGGAGTTCAAAGAAGTTTCAGCTCGAGCTGTAGTTTGTGACTCAAGAGTATGTAGAAGGTATTCAAAGCTTGGTTGATGTCATCAGTGCAGGTAGATAAGAGATCTGTGAATCAGGGGCAGTATCACTTCTGACTCTAGAGGTGAGAGATGAGAGGGACTTGAGAAAGAGGCTTCAGTGAAGTAGAAAGAAACTGTAAGGAAAGACATGCAACGGAAGTGTTTTTAGGGGCTGGAGAGATGGCTCAGTGGTTAAGTCTTAACCACCCAGGTTCCATTCCCCAGTACCCACCACGTAAAGCCATCTGCACAAAAGTGTGTTTGTTTGTAGTGGCTAGAGGCCCTGGCATGCCCACATCTTCTCTCTCTGTTTAAAAATAAATAAACATTTTTTAAAAAGTAAGTCTTTCCTGCATGATAGCAGTGGAAACTGATTGGAGTAAACTCAGTGAGAAAACAAGAGGCTGTAAATTTAGACTGGTCTTGATTTTTCACTTTTTTTTTTTTTTTTTTTTTTGGATAGAGACACACAGAGAGAGAGAGAGAGAGAGAGAGAGAGAAAGAGAGAGAGAAAGACAGAGAAAGAGAGGGAGAGGGAGAGGAAGACAGAGATACAGAGATGGGCGTGCCAGCAGCGTCTCCGCTGCTGCAAATGAAATCCAGATGCTTGCGCCCCCTTGTGGTCAAGCGAGGCATTGCGCCCTTGCGTCACTTTGCATCCGGATAAACGTGGGACCTGGAGATTGGAACCTGCGTTCTTAGGCTTAGGAGGCAGGCTCCTTAACCGCTAAACCATCTCTCCAGCCCTTGATTTTTCACTTTTTAACTCTGCTCCCCAGAGGCAGGGTCCCCTATGGTCCCCAGAGATACCCAACTGAGGATGCTTGAGGTGGGGAAACCTTTGGGAAGCCTCTTTGTTGCAAAGGAGCAACATATACTTTGTAGCCTCCTCTCTTCTGATTGGGCATTTTTTGGACTTTCACTCTGTCCAGGAACAGTAATTTTCTGCCCAAGTATGATACGCCAGCTGCTCTCAAGCAAGTTTCAGCACCTTTCCTCCCAACGGGATGTGATAATAATACTGAGTTCTTGAGGGGTGAGCAAGGGACTTTTAATGCCGCATTAGGTGTAGTCCAAAGGGAAGAAATACGTAACCTAAAAGGAAATTTATGTGCTGTTTACCTTTACAATAAAGAAAATGAATAAATTATACATAATTAGCTCTTAGGATAACTGACTTCCTGAAACAATTTTATTTTTAATTTATTCATTTGTAAGAGGGAGGGAGGGAGGGAGAGAAAAAGAGAGAGGGAAAGAGGAAGGTAGAGAGAGAATGGGTTTATGCCAGGGCCTCCAGCCGCTGGAAATGAACTCCAGACACATCCACTACCTTGTGCATCTGGCTTATGTGGGTCCTGGGGAATCGAACTGAGTCTTTTGGCTTTTCAGGCAAGTTACTTAACTGCTAAGCTATCCCTCCAGCCCTGAAACAATTTTAGCAACATCTCAGTTTTCTCCTTTATGTATCTTTTAAAAAAATATTTTATGGGCTGGAGATATGGCTTAAGTGGTTAAGGCATTTGCCTGCAAAGCCAGAGGACTCAGGTTTGATTCCCTAGGACCCACATTAGCCAGATGAACAAGGTAACACATGCATCTGGAGTTCGTTTGCAGTGGCTGGAGTCCCTGGTGTGCCCATTTTCTCTCTCTCTCTGTTTCTCTCTCTCTCTCTCTCTCAGATAAATAACATATTTTTTATTATTTTATTTTATTTTTATTTATTTGACATAGAGGAAAGAGAGAGAGAGAGAGAGACAGAGAGAGAGAGAGAGAGAGAGGAGATGCAGATAGAGAGAGAATGGGCACACCAGGGACTTTACTCACTGCAAATGAACTCCAGACACACGTGCCACCTTGTGCATCTGGCATGCATGAGTACTGGGGAATGGAACCTGGGTCCTTAGACTTTGCAGGCAAGCACTTTAACTAAGCCGTCTCTCCAGACGCTTCATGTATCTTTAAAAAAGTATTTTACTTATTTATTTTAGAAAGAGAGAAAGGCAAATAGAAAGAGAATGAGAATGGGCATGCAAGAGCCTCTAGCCACTGCAAATGAACTCCAGATGCATGGGCCACTTTGTTCATCTGGTTTTACGTGGGTCCTGGGGAATCGAACCTGTATCCTCTGACTTTGTTATCAAGTGCCTTAACCGTTAAGCCTTCTCTCCAGCCCTCTGTTGTGTATCTTAAAACCAAAAGTTTTGTTCCAATTGTAATCAAGTTGACTTCCGTCGCTTCTTATTTTTGCAGTCTACAAATGTAAGGTGGTAGAAGACCCCAAAAAGTGAGTGAAAGACCGTCATACAGCTGAAGGGCCCCTGAGTTGTAGCCACCCTATTGCCTCTCAATGACTTGAGGAAATTTTGGGAAAACTCTTTCCGCTTGCTAGGGTAAATGACTTTCCGGGGAGATCTGTATGGTTTCACCATGGTCAAGGAGATCTAGATACGTTGTTTCTACACAGCTGGTATTAGTTTTGAGAAAGAAAAAAAAGAAGAGTTAATGTGTTGGAGAGAATGAAATCAGGGATGGTGTTTGGTGAGGGCAGCTCCTTCAGAGCACACCTGCTCTGTTGATGCCTCATTATTTCTTCTTCTTCTTTTTGAAAACATTTTATTTATCTAATCGAGACAGAGAGGGAGAGAAAGATAAGAGTGAGAATGGGTACACCAGGACCTCCAGCCACTGCAAACGGAACTCCAGACACATGTGCCACTGTGTTCATCTGGCTTATGTGGGACCTGGAGAATGGAACCTGGGTCCTTAGGCTTTGCAGGCATGCGACTTAACTGCTGAGCCATCTCTCCAGCCCTACTTCTTGTGAGATGAAAGAGACTTTCTCTGTCAAGGGTTCATTCCCCTCCTCTGAGTTGGAAGTGGGGAGAACAGGAAGTAGAAGCAGAGGTCACAGTGAGAACTCAGAACTTTGGGTCAGTGCAAGGCAAGCCTTCCCTCATGGGGTTCCCTGTGTGGGGGTTGGGAGTTACGGGTGGGTGTTGGGGGCTCCTCCACAGGACTTAACCAGTCGTCCTTGCAAGGATGCTCAGGGGAAGTGACTAGGCCTGGGGCACTTCTGCCTGGTTCCCTGGAAGACAGGAGAAAACAGTTGGGGAAATTTAACTTTCTTCTTAAAGATGTGCACCACCATGCCTGACTTAACTATTTATTTATTTTTGAGACAAGTTTCGCTATGTAGCCCAGGCTTTCCTCAATTATGGCAATCCTCCTGCCTCAGCCTTCATAGTGCCGATATTATAGGCGATGAGGTACCATGCCTGGCTTGGAAATTTTAAATAAAGCCAGCTGTGTAAAATATTCATAGAATCGATTTTTCACTTGTTTAAAGTCTTTGGTGATTTATCTTTGGGGAATGCTCATATGGCAGTTATTTTGCATTACGTCTCTTGCACCAACATGTAATTGGTACTATATTTCATGAAGATTATTGTAGGTTTATTGCCATTGTATTCGGAGTTGTGGTTCTATGCCAGTAATGCAGAGGCACAAAATCCCCCCAGTCTGTTATTTTCGTTTTAATTGTGTGAGCTTTGAGCTGACAAGTGTGAGAAGGACTGTTAACTATTTAATGGACCTGATGGCTAGAGCACTATTTTGGTGGAGTGGGCTTGGGGATATGTTGTCTGTGGATATTGTTGTGTGAATTTTTTATTTTCTTTCCAGGTAAGATTGCATTCTAGTCCAGGCATTCATTATGTAGTCTCAGGGTGGCCTTGAACTCATGACAAACCTCTTACCTCTGTCTCCCAAGTGCTGGGATTAAAGGCATGCACCACCATTCTTGGTTGAATTTATTTTTTTATTTTTTATATTTTAATTTTCTTTATTTCAGAGAGAGAGAGAGAGTTACAGAGAGAGAGAGAGAGAAAGAGAGAGAGAATGGGCATACAAGGGCCTTCAGCCACTGCAAATGAACTCCAGATGCATGTAACACTTGTACATATGACTTATGTGGGTCCTGGAGAATTGAACTTGGGTCCTATGGCATTGAAGGCAAGTGCCCTAACCACTAAGCCATCTTTCCAGCCCCTGAATTACTTACTTACTTACTTAATTTTTTGTAGAGAGAGAATGGGTGCGCCATTGGCCTCTCAGCTGCTATGAACGAACTCCAGATGTGTGCACCCCCTTGTGGGCAAGTGTGGCATTGCACTCTTGTCACTTTTTTTGTCTGGCTAAACGTGGGACCTGGTGAATCGAATGGGCGTTCTTAGGCTTAGCAGGCAGGCGCCTTAACTGCTAAACCATCTCTCCAGCCCCTGAATTAATTTTTTTAATGATGGCACATAAATTAAACCTGGATTCTTTTACAATTCATACACATATGCGTGCGAGCTCATGCACTCAGATAGACACAAACAAATTGGTATAATGTATGATTTTTTTTTTTTTTGGTGGGTATAAATGCTTGCTTCACTTCCCACTCGAGGTACCTGAGACATCTCAGGCTGTGTGACAGGCAGCCTTGCTTTTAAATCAAGATTAATTGACATTGTTATCCTCTGCCAGAAACATGAATAGTTTTTCAGATCACTGGAGCATCAGTTTCTTGATTGTACAGTTTTATTGGAACTTATACAGCATGGAGGTTCATGGTGCTGTCATTGGTTTTGGTCTGTTGAGGACTGTTTTGTGAGTCGTGATGGCAGGATTATGCACGGGCGGGGGAGATCCCATAGTGACATAGAAAGCCAAGAGTCAGATTGGAGGTTTCTATTTATTGTTCTCCCCACCAGAAGGCAGGGTCTTGTTCTAGCCCAGGCTGACCTGGACTCACTCTGTAATCCCATTTCAGCCTGAACTCCTCGGAATCATCTTACCTCAGCCTCCTGAGTGCTGGGTCTAGGCGTGCACCATGCCTGGTTTAGAATCATCACTATTATAACAATTTGTTCTTGTGAGAGCTAATTAGTGAACTATTTTAAAATTATTTATTTACTTTAGAGACAGAGAAAGGGAGAGAGAGAATGGGTGCGCCAGGGCCTCCTGCCACTGCAAACAAACTCCAGATGCATACGCTACCATGTGCATCTGGCCTACGTGGGTACTGGGGAATGGAGCCTTGAACCAGAGTCCTTAGGCTTCACAGGCAAGCGCTTAACCGCTAAGCCATCTCTCCAGCCCCCCTTTTTTTAAAATTCCCTCTGAGGGCAGCACCCCTAAGTGGCCTGAGAATTTCCCAGTAGGCACCACCTCTTAAAAGGTTCACACCAGTTCCCAATACCATCATTCAGAGAAACAAGTTTCCAACACATGGACCCTTGGGGACCAACTATGTTTGGAGCAAAGCAGGCACTTGTAGGTCTTCAGTTGTGTTGCAGTAACAAGTAAACGTCCATGCAGCAGAAGTTTCTGTTGAGTGAATAAAAGGATGTCCGTGCAATAGCAGTGGCTCATACATGACATGGTGATGGGCCCTGGGGGACCCTTAATGATGAATGAAAAGTGGGAATATATGTAGGAAGGGGAGGCAGTGGTAATTGGGTAGAATGGAGTCATTAAAACCCACAGAGACCAGATGACACAAGGCTGAGGCCTGGTTTTTATTGGATTTAACTTGAGCATCAGAATGTTCTGGAAGGAACTCCAGATTAGGCGTGAACACGCTTGGTTCTTTGCCACTTCCTGAGAATGTGACTTTGGGTGATTCAGGGCATCTTCAGGGTGTGGGTCTTCTCATCTGTGCTGTCTACCTCCGGGCTTATGTGAGACTCAGACAAGAAGCTTTACATGGAGAGTGAAGGGTCAGCCCTGTCAGGTGGAAGGAGCTATGTTTGTCCCCCCGCTGCGTGTGCTGAGTGCCTGCCGTGGAGCACATACTGATGGGTAATGACAGTGCAGTGGTGGACAAAACACGACCATAGCTCCTGGTCTTCACTGTAGTGAGCAAGAAGGATGCTTCCCAAGCAGTCACTCAAATCTATTTTTAAAAAAGTTTTAACTTATTTTATTTATTTATTAGAAACAGAGAAAGGGAGGGAGAGGGAGAATGGGCACACCCAGGCCGTTAGCTACTGCAAATGAACTGCAGACGCATGTGCCACCATGTGCATCTGGCTTACATGGGTATTGGGGAATCGAGCATTGAACCAGGATCCTTAGGCTTCACAGGCAAGTGCTTAACTGCTAAGTCATCTCTCCAGCCCCTTTTATCTATTTTTTAAATTTTTTTTTGGGTTTTCAAGGTAGCGTCTCACTCTAGCCCAGGCTGACCTGGAATTCACTATGTAGTCTCAGGGTGGCCTCGAACTCACGGCGATCCTCCTACCTCTGCCTCCCGAGTGCTGGGATTAAAGGCATGCGCCACCATACCCGGCTCCTTTTATCTATTTAAAAAAAAATTTTTTTTTAAATTATTTTATTTATTTTTGGAGAGAGACAGAGAGAGACAGACAGAGAGGGAGAAGGAGACACAGAATGGGCACGCCAGCAGTCTCAGCTGCTGTGAACGAAATCCAGATGTGTGCGCCCCCTTGTGGGCAAGTGCGGCATTGCGCCCTTGCGTCACTTTGCATCTGGCTAAACGTGGGACCTGGAGATTGGAACCGCTGGAGATTGGAACCAGCGTTCTTAGGCTTAGCAGGCAGGCGCCTTAACCGCTAAGCCATCTCTCCAGCCCTCCTTTTATCTATTTTTAAGAGAGAGAGGGAGGGAGAGAGAATTTGTGTGCCAGGGCCTTTAGCCACTGCAACTGAACTCCAGACGTGTGTACCACCTAGTGCACATGTGTGACCTTGCACTTGTGTCACTTTGTGCGTCTGGCTTATTTGGGATCTGGAGAGTCGAACATGGGTCCTCAGGTTTCACAGGCAAGCAACTGAAACCCTAAGCCATCTCTCCAGCCCAGTCACTTGCAAATTTAGAACGACAAAGCTGTCCTTGGTACCTTGTGAGGCACCAGGTGGGGAGATTCATTCTAGTCTCGGTGGGGCGGAGCTCAGCTGTGGTCTCTGAAGATTATCCTATAAACCATAATGTCTTTAAAGGCTGTTAGTGGACAATGACTTACACCCACCCATCACTGCTTTAGGAAGATGAACCTCTCTGGACAGATTGATGGAAGGTTAGAGTATCCCTTACCTGAAATGGTAGGGAATAGAAGTTTTCCAGATTTTTTTTTTTTCTTTTTGAGGTAGGGTCTCACTGTAGCCCAAGCTGATCTGGAATTCACTATGTAATCTGAGGTTGGCCTTGAACTAACAGCCATCCTCCTTCCTTAGCCTCTTGAGTGCTGGGATTAAAGCTGTGTGTCACCACACCTGGCTGTTTTAGTCTTTTTTTTTTTTTTTAAGATTTATTTATTAGAGACAGAGAGAGGGAGAGAGAGAGGGAGAATGGGCACATCAGGGCCTCTAGCCACTGCAAGTCAACTCCAGATGCATGCGACACCATGTGCATATGGCTTATGTGGGACCTGGAGAATCAAACCTGGGTCCTTAGTCTTCCCAGGCATGGCCTTAACCGCTAAGCCAACTCTCGATCCCTGTTTCAGGTTTTTTGAGTGTTTTAGATTTTGGAATATTCACATAGATTTTACTGATTGAGCATGCCTCACCTAAAATCCAAAATCCAGTACTCTATTTTTATTATTAGAGAGAGAGAGAGAGAGAGAGAGAGAGAGAGAGAGAGAGAGAGAATGGGTGTACCAGGGCCTCTAGCCACTGTAAATGAACTCCAGATGCATGTGCCACATTGTTCATCTGGCTTACATGGGTCTTGCGGAATTGAACCTGAGTCTTTTAGCTTTGCAGGCAAGTGCCTTTACCACTAAGCCATCTCTCCAGCCTCTAATACTCTTGAGTATCATGACGCAACTTGTACTTTTTGGTTTAGGGAGGGCTGTTCACCTTGTAGTTGTTTAATTGTCATGTATGTATGTATGTATGTATGTATGTATGTATGTATGTATGTGTATATGTATATATATATGTGTGTGTGTGTGTATATATATGTGGTAGTTTGAATATATGTCCCCCAATATATTCAGTGTTTTACTAGTTATAGTTTGTATCTTCAATCACCTTGCTAGAGGCAAGGTCACTGGGGGCCCGGTCTTAAGGTGTGGTGATGGGTTTGAGATTCCATTGTAAAGATATGCAAATGTGTCTAGCAGGAGTTCCTGAAGTATGCTGTGTGACCTTTTGGCTGTAGTTTTTGCTCTGTGTGCTGTGGTGGCTGGTTGGCTTTGCTCTCTCTGTTTGGTCCTGTGAAGAGCAGGCTGCTTCTCCTGCCTTTATGGAACTTCCCCTGGATCTGTAAGCTTCAATAAATAATATCCCTTCCTCCATAACTGTGCCTGGTCTGGAAGTTCATCTCAGCGATCCTGAAGCTGTCTGCAACAATATATATATATATATATATATATATATATATATATATATATATGAAATGAATGTGTGTGTGTGGTGTATACACATGTGTGTGCTCCCCGTGTGCAGGCCTGTGGACATCAGAGAAGACTTAACGTAGCCCCCCTCTACTTCTCAGTCACGTGTTTCCTTGAGACAGTCTTGTACTGAACCCAGAGCTGCAGTTTTCAGCCAGACTGGCTGACCAGGGAGCCCCACCGATTCTCTAGTCTCCATTTCCTATTGCACTTGGGTTTCAGGCATGCATGGCCATGCCAAGTTTTTTATGTGTATGCTGTAGAATCTAACTAAGGATGAATCAGACCCTCTCAGGTTCTCATGCTTGTGTGGCAAGCATTCTTCCTTGCTGAGCCATCTTGATATTTTCATGTGAAAAAAATTTTTTTTTAACTTTTATCTGTTGGGGGTGGGGAGGGGGAAGAGGCAGGTAAAGAGAAAGGGAGAGAATGGGCACACCAGGGCCTCCAATCATTGCAAACAAACTCCAGATACATGGGCTACCTTGTGCATATGGCCTACGTGGGTCCTGGGGAATTGAACCTGGGTCCTTTGGCATTGCAGGCAAGTGCCTTAATCACTAAGCCATCTCTCCAGCCTGAAAAAATTTTTTTTTTGGGGGGTCTTGATACTTACATGGTATAGTTGACAGCTCCACGTTGCTGGGATGAACATCCATATTGGACTGGGTTTATGGGAGGAACGAGATTTATTTTAGGCTTATAGATCCAGAAGTTCTTTCAATAGCAGAAGAAGCTGGCTCCTATTCATAAATCCAAGCACAGAGAGAGAGAGAGAGAGAGAGAGAGAGAGAGAGAAGCCATGACCAGCTAGTAAACACCAAAAAGCAGCTAGCAGGGACCCCGCCAGAGCTCAGACCTATCTGCAGACCTCTGGACTAGAATTCTGATCTGCTCCAGGGGGAAGGGGGACATGCCCCCTGTAGCAGGAGTCTGCCAGCCAGGGGCTACAGCTTGCAATCTCAATTTTAAAAGAACACTCGAGTTCATGAGGTTTGACTTTCAAACTGCTACAGATGTTTATTTTATTTTTCAGTTTTTAATTTTTCGAGATAGGATTTCATTCTAGCTCATGCTGACCTGGAATTCTCTATGTAGTCTCAGGGTGGCCTCGAACTCACGGTGATCCTCCTACCTCGGCCTCCCGAGTGCTGGGATTAAAGATGTGCTGCCACCACGCCTGGCTTATTATTATTATTTTTTAATTTGGTAAATTAGCAAACATCCATTTTAGGTTAAAGTTAACATAAAATATTAGCAAATGTTCATGCAGATTCTTTTGTGTGCCAGAGACTTTACACTTAGTGTGCTGTTCACAGCTGTCAAAATCGTCATGTGGGGCAGAGACCCCATAATCATTCTTTTATAGATGAAGAAACTGAAACTGTCCTGTATGTAGCTTGGGAGTAGGAGTCGGACACAGACCATGCAGCCCCCATGTGTGTTCTTCATTGTGTTGCCAGCTTTCCCTTCAAGCACATAGGATTTCTCATTGTATAAGCAGGGATAAATAAAGATGCTAGGAAAGCAATGCTTTAATAGTTGTGGTGAATCCTTTTTTTCTCAATATATGTTCTTTCTCTTTTTTGTTTTGTTTATTTTTATTTATTTATTTGAGAGAGGGAGAGAGAGAGAAGGAGAGGGAGAGAGAGAGAGAGAGAGAGAGAGAGAGAGAGAGAGAGAGAGAGAATGAATGGTGCACCAGGGCCTCCAGCCACTGCAAACAAACTCCAGATGCATGCGCCACCTTGTGCATCTAGCTTACTTGGGTACTGGGGAGCTGAGCCTCAAACTGGGGTCCTTAGGCTTCACAGGCAAGTGCTTAACCAGTAAGTCAACCTCTTTCTCTTATTTTAAAAAAATACATTTAAAATTAGGGGCAAACCTGTTGAAGGCAAAAATAGTTGTGTTTTTTTTTTTTTTTTTTTTTGCACACCTGTGTATGGTGTTTGCATATGTGTTTGTATGTGGGTGCAGGTACGTGTGTGAACGTGTGTATGTGGAGGCCAGAGGTCAACTGGTACTGTCTGCAATTTTTTGAGACAGGGGCTATCACTGAACCCAGGACTCATGGATTCAGCTAGACAAGCAAACCAGCAAGTCCTGGTGAGCCTCCTGTCTCCACCTCTCTAGCACTGGGATCACAGGCATCATCAAGCCTGGTTTTTCTTGTGGGTGCTGGGGATCTGAACTCAGGCTGTTATGCTTGCATGATAAGCAGTTTACTACCTGAGCCATCTTCTAGGTTCCCTAAATATTTATTTATTCATTATTATTTTAATTTTGAGAGAAAAAGTGAGAAAGAGGCAGAGAGAGAGAAAGAAAGAATAGGCTCACCAGGGCCTTTCTGCTGCTGCGAACAAGCTCCAGACATCTGCGCCCCCTTGTGTGCATGTGCGACATTGCATGCTTGCGTCACTGTGTGTCTGGCTATATGGGACCTGGAGATTTGATCATGTGTTCTTAGGCTTCACAGCCAGGTGCTTTAACCAAGCCATTTCTCCAGGCCCCAAATAGTTTTTTTTTTTTTTAATTTAATTTATTTATTTCCAAGTATAGAAAGATAGAGAGGAGAGAAATGGAGGGAATGATTGTGCTAGGGCCTCCGGCTTCTACAAATTCCAGGTGCATGCGCCACATTGTGCATCTGGCTTTTTGTGGATACTGCGGACTTGAACCAGGGTAATTAGGCTTTCCAGACAAATGTCTTAACCACTGAGCAATCTCTCCAGCCCCAAATAGTTTTCATAGGTGAATTGCATTTGGCATTTTGCAATGAAGGCCTTTGACATTGCTTTTCAGGCTCAATGGCTCCCCATCTTTTCCACTGTTTGGTAACCAGAGTAATTTTGTCAGCTGAACACAGTGAGTGTTTACATCTGGCCATGGGGCACATTTCAAGCTGCATCCAGCTGCCCCCAGAAAACTTCTCTTCCACATCAGTGGTGAGTTTATTCTCTTGTAGGGGTGTCTTCCAGTGCACCTGTGGTGTGGACCTTCTCTAACCCCTTAGTTTCATAGGTGGGGACTTCAGAAGAAGGCAAGCCCCTTCCATGAGGCCTTAGTATTACGATTGGCAGAGCCTGAACAGAATGGATTACAGGTCCCATCGTATCCACCTAGTGGCCACATCATCTATTTTATTTTATTTTATTTTATTTTATTTTATTTTATTTTATTTTATTTATTTCATTTCATTTTATTTTATTTCATTTTATTTTATTTTTACTTTATTTTATTTTTATTTATCTGAAAGAAAGAGGGGGTAGAGGGAGGACACACATGCCAGGGCCTTTAGCCATTGCAAACGAACTCCAGATGTATGTGCCACCTTGTGCATTTGGCTTTATGTGGGTATTGGGGAATTGAACCTGGGTCCTTTGGCTTTGCAGCCCCATCTTATAATGCTTTACACAGTTACTTCAGTTACTTGCTGTGTGTGTGTGTAATGCTATGTATTGTTTCCATTCTATTGCACTTGTGCAGTGTGATTAACAGTGAAGCTTTGTATCAGTTGGGCCAAATTCCAGCACCATGAAGTGGGGGGTAGTCATGCTCTAGTTGTTAATTCTAAAAGAAGTTTGTGTTCAGGTTATTTCAGTTTAAATATTAATAAGATTGGGGCTAAAGAAATAACTCAATGATTAAAAGGTGCTTGGTTGCACAGCCTGACAGCCCGGGTTTTATTGCCCAGTACCCATGTAAAGCCATATGCACAAAGTGATGCTTGGGTTTGGAGTTTGTCTGCAGCTGGTGGCAGGAGGCCCTGGCATGTCCATTCTCTCTCTCTCTCAAATAAAATATTAATAATATTAATAAAATAAAATTAATTAATACTAATAATAATGATTATTAATTAAAATTAAATTAATTAATAATAATTAATAGGATGTTAAGCATTTTTCTCCCTACAGTTTTAGTTTTTGTCAACCCAAAATGATTTTTCTTTTTAAAAGAGCCCTTGTGAGTTAATTTTTTTCATCCCACTATTACTATTTCTATTTCTTTGGCTTATTATTTTTAACACTAAATCAAGGTTTTCCTCTAAAACTATGGGCCAATGTCGATAATCTACCAAAAAACATCTACATTCAGATTTAAGCTAAACCTTTGGTTTGGTTTGGTGTATGGCATTCTTTTTTTTTTTTCTTTTTTCTTTTTTTTTTTGTAGTGATAGAAGAAAATAATTCTGTAGTCTCATAAGGGACTTTTTATATATTACTTTTAGATTGTGCATTTGTCTTTTGACCTTTGGGCTCTGCTAGGAAAAATGATGCTTTCTATCTGCTGTAACTGCATTTATCCCCTGAGGGCTCTGCTTTAATTTGTTTAATACTATTAACTGCTAAAAAGGACATTGTCTGCAGGAATCGGCTATGGATATAATGTCACTAAGAAAGAGGCATCACAAAGAAATTTCACAAAGAAAAGAATTTTCTTTATTTGGTTAGAATCCCTTTTTGGATTCCGTATGCTTTCTTGATTGGTGTGACTCTTTCCATACATTGTATTCTGTCTCTGTTTTTATCTCCTACCATTTATGTCTCAGCACAAGAGCCAGGGTACCAGAATCTGTTGAATATTCTATACAGAATTTTGTCTTTGCAGTACAAGTTTTTGTATCTGGGATTGCTATGACCACCAGCTGGTCAGTTATTGAAGGTGGAGAAATATAAAAACAAGTTACATTCTTATTTGAAACATTTTAAACTCAAACATATGTTTTTTAATTCCTGAGATAGGGCCAAGGCCTGAGAAATGGTTTCCATGTTGTTTTTGCATAGAATCTGCACCCATGATGTGTGGCCTGCTGGTGTAAGTTTGGGGTATTTCATAATCCATGCTACTTGTGAGCTTGAGGCAGAGGATTGCAAAGTCTAGGATAGCCTGGGCCATATAAAGAGTTGGGGGCTAGCCTGTTCAACATAGGGACACCATGTCTCACATGCACACACACAGAAAAAGATCTGGGGATGGATGTAGCTAAGTGGTAGAGCACTTGCCGAGCATGTACAGGGCCCTGGGTTTAAATCCCTGGTACCACAAAACAAAACAAAACAAAATGACTTTTAAGATACTCGTGAACTGTCTTGATTGCAGGACACCAGTTTTTTGTCATTTGCCTTACAGTTCTTGGTCATTTCTGCCTTATGCTAAATATAATGGCTGGTATTTCCATGATTCACTTTTTATTTATTTAATTAATTAATTAATGAATTTATTTATTTGACAGAGAGATAGGCAGAGAGAGAATGGGCGTGCCAGGGCCTCCAGGCACTGCAGATGAACTCCAGATGCATGCGTCCCCTTGTGCATCTTGCTAACATGGGTCCTGGGGAATTGAACCTGGGTCCTTTGGCTTTGCAGGCAAACGCCTTAACCACTAAGCCATCCCTCCATCCCTCCATGGTTCACTTTTATTGAATTATTCCAAATCATTCAAGTATTCAACTTCATTTTCCTGGAAACATTTATTTTTCTGAACATGTTTTCATAAACCATACTGTTGATAGACAATTAAATGATAAGACCAGCAGACATAAATACATTAGGAATGACCACATCTGATCCTGGGAAAGGATACAGCTTGACTGGTAGGAACACTTTTCATCTGGTATGTAATGAAGGTCCGTCTTTCTAATTTCTAGTCTGTCATGGGCTTGCACTTTTGTAAAAGAAAATAAAAGACATACAAAGTACGACCCTAGCTTTAAAAATATTTATTTTTATTTGTTCCTTTATTTTTCTTTGTGTGTGTATATGGGTATGTCAGGGCCTCTTGCCACTGCAAATAGTTTGTACCACATTTAAGGTGGTCTGGCATTAAGTGGGTGGCTCGGGAATCAAACCCCCTGCTGACAGGCTTTGCAAGCAAATACATTTAATTGCTGAGTCATCTCCCTAGCTCTGCAACCCTTAACTTTAATATTTAATTTCAGAAATAACAAAATTATGTTTCAGTAAACACAGGCCTGGTACATTGAAAGTATGCATGTATAGACAATCACATAAAATTGCTACTAATCTTGTGAATTTTTTATTTCAGTGATAACAGAACATAAAGCTGGCTCAAAGTGGTGACTGCCCATTTTAAATACCTCTCTGTGAGACCTGGTGGTTAAAGGCACTTGCTTGCAAAACGTGATGGCATTGGTTTGATTCCCAAGTACCCACGTAAAGCCAGACGCACAAAGTGGTACATGCATCCGGAGTTTGTTTGCAGTGGCAAGAGGCCCTGGTGCACTCACTTGCAGTCTCAATCTTTCTCTCTCTGCTTGCAGTTAATAATAAATAAAAAATAAGAACCTTAAAAAAATACCTCTCTGTGTAATGTGAATGAACCCATACTATCAGTACATGCGGTTGTGATGTCACAAATGAGTTTACTTCATGCTTGTTACACCTGTCTGCCATAGGTTGGGATGGTGCCCGCTCATCTCGGGGCTAAAACCTATCTAAACTGTTTCTGGTAGAGGATCTAATCTTGCAAAAGGAACATTGCAGACACGGAAAAGAAAACATTCTGAAGCGGCGTTACCAAGCTCAAGATATTAATTTCAATCTCCCCCCCCCCAAAAAAAAAATGAAGCAAGTGATGCTATAGCATCAGATTTCACCTTTAAACTTTCTCAGTTGACAGTTCTGGTAATTTACCCTGTATGGTCAGGATCATTTAGATGAGCTTTCAGTGTAACAAGTGGATTCACAGTTTTAGTGCTTTTTTATGCATGTGCATTTGTGTATATGTGGGTCCTTTGGCCTTGCAAGAAAGCACCTTAATTGCTAAGCCATCTCTATAGTCCCCGCCCCCCCACTTGCTATTTCTATCCTTAGTTAAGCTGCTCACAGACTGTCCCACTCATCATGGCTCACACTTGGGAAAGTCCTGTGATCAGGTAAAGTCTGTTCTCACTTTATAGTCTCAGGCTGGCCTCGAACTCATGGCAACCCTCCTACCTCTGCCTCCCAAGTGCTGGGATTAAAGGCATGCACACCATGCGCAACTTTTTTTTTTTTTTTTTGAGACAAGGATCTTATGTATTCCAGGCAGGTCTCAAACTGGATATGTGGCTAAGGATGATTTTGAACTCCTGATCCTCTTGCCTACATCTCCTGAGTACTGGGATCCCAGGTGTGCACTGCCATGCCTGGTTTATGCGTTGCTGGGGATTGAACTCAGGGCTTTGTGCATGCTAGGCAAGCACCCTGCCAGATGAGCTATATCTCTGGCTCCTTAACTTAATCTTTTACCTAACGATTTAAAAATAATCCTGGGCCGGGCGTGGTGGCGCACGTCTTTAATCCCAGCACTCGGGAGGCAGAGGTAGGAGGATTGCCGAGAGTTCGAGGCCACCCTGAGACTACATAGTTAATTCCAGGTCAGCCTGGACCAGAGTGAGACCCTACCTCGCAAAACCAAAAAATAAATAAATAAATAAATAAATAAATAAATAAATAAATAATAATACTGGGAAGAAGGGCTACTTGGGATAGCAGTGATTTATAGAGACATGTTTTCATGTAAGCAAATGAGATCTTAGTTATAATTGAAGTTGAGAATCATGCAAGTTATTAGGAGAGCATTTTGGTGTTTGGAAAAAAGAGACTAAATATCCTTGGAGTGGTAATATTCAGGATTTTGAAAGAGAGACCATGAAATCCACTGGGGATGAGTATAGATTTATCTCAGCGAAAAAGTGTAGTGTGCTAATTTTAGAAGCATTTCTTGATGTTGTATCTTGCAATTTGAAGTTTTTCAGTATGTATCCTAAAATGAGCTCACTTGACAGTTCAAAAGCACCATTGAGAAAATGACAAGCCCGGATCTTTTTGTCAGGTTTTTCTCTGCCATCAGGTGAAAGAAAAAGCTGTGGTAAATTTCAAGCACAGCTGGAGGGGGTTGGGGGTGGTGGTGGTAAAGTTTGAAATGAATGTAGCAGCTCTCCCTTCCTGAGGGCTTATGGCATCTGGAAGCCTGCAGACTTCTAGCCAAGAATGTGGACGCGGTATCCATTCCCGCTGGATCTAGTCTAGAGTACTGCAACAGGCATTGGGATGTGACACCTGCCAAGCAGACTCAGCGCGTGCTCCTGGCATGTTCTCTGTTGAATGGAAGAGACCAAAAGCCATACAAATTTGTAATTAGAAATGATGATAGGGTGGACAGGGCATGGTGGCACACACCTTTAATCCCAGCACCCGGGTAAGCACAAGGTAAGAGGATCGCCGTGAGTTCGAGGCTAATCTGAGACTACGTAGGTCAGATTGGGTTAGAATGAAACCCTACATCGAAAAAACAAAAAAAAAAAAAAAAAGAAAAGAAAAGAAAGAAAAGAAAAGAAAAGAAAAGAAAAGATAAGGGCCAGGTTCAATTCCCCAGGACCCATGTAAGCTGTATGCACAAGGTGGTACATGCATCTGGAGTTCATTTGCAGAGGCTGAAGGCCGTGGTTTGCCCATTCTCCCTCTCAAATAAACAAATAAATAAATAGAAATGATAAAAGGATCCATGAAGATTATCATCACAGAATGCTTATGTAATATTCCCCTTCTAGATGGAGTAATATTTAAGGTGAAACGTGAATAAACAATGAAGAGTGGAGTAAACTAGCTTGAAGTACATGTGCTTGCAGAGGGCGCGGGTGATGGTGGGAAGACACTCTGGGTCGGGGCACAGTTTGCAGTGCTGACAATCCGGGTAGTTAGATGCATGAGTCAGGGATGCTGGAGGACCTGTTGGAGTGCAGGCAGCAGCCAGGGCGTCAAGTCACAACCAGGAAGCTGGCCTAGATTTGAAATGTGATGGAAACTATTAAAGGCTTTGAGGAAGAAAGACATGGCTAGATTGATAAGGCTTACTCTGGCCCATTGTGGGTTGAAGTCCTCATGGAGTCTTCCAAATTGGTGCTTGCTTCAAACTGCTGAACCTTTCGTTGGGTTGTGTGTTAAGCTGGTCTCCCCTCGTTTTGTCTTCCTCCGTCATTATATATATTCAGCAAGCCTCGAAGTCTGTCACTGCACCTTCCCTTGCCTTCCAAGGAGGATCACATCTTATTACAGGGCTCTTGTTTTGTTGGAGCTGCTTGTTATCTTTACAGGAAGCTGTGGAATAAAGCAGTGTCATAGCATTCCAGGCTTCCAGAACAGTCTTCAGTAGGGTTTGCTGGGCTAGCAGCACTTAATCAGTACAGACTAGTATCTGACTTTCAGCTTGGATAACGTGGAAAAAAAAAATCAGTGCTTCTTTCAGCACGTTTATCCAAGGATTGGACTTGGGGGGGGGGAGCAAGTAATCTTGTTAACTGGGGTCCCCAGAGACTCTTGTCGACCTAAAGGCCAGATGGTTCATGGTGGAGTGATGACTGGAGCTGACAAGGGCCATAGACACAGGCAGATCTGCACAGAGAGCCCAGGAGACTGTGTCATGATGCTTCGGTGCCGGCTCCCCCTGCAGAAGTGCCATGTGGATGGGAATGCCGTTGACTGTACGTTATACAACAGTGTGCAGATTAATACGTCTTAGCTGCTTGTGTCTCCTGCTTTTCATCATCCCATCACATCTTCCTTGTCTATTTAAAAAGAATTACGGACTTTTCATTTTGAAATAATTTCAGGCTCTCAAAGAAGTGGCAAAAATAGTATGAAGACAAAAAGAAACCACACACACACACACACACACACACACACACACACACACACACACACACACTGGGGCATGGTGGTGCATGCCTTTAATCCTAGCACTCAGGAGGCCAGCCTGAGATTGCATAGTGAATTTCAGGCCAGCCTGGGCTAGAATGAGACCCTACCTTGAAGAAACAAACAAACAAATAAACAAACAAAATAGTATGAAGAATTCTCCTATGTTTCACTTAGATTTTTTACTTACTATTATAAATGGAATTTTGACTCAGAGTAAACTCACCCTGTGTTATGTTTTAAGATGGTCTTAAATTAAGACAACAAAACCAAGTAATCTTTTTTTTCCTGGGTCATAATTTTTCTTGAGAAAGCTTGTTTGTTCTTCATTCTTCCCATATACTCTTTCCCCATTTCTAGTTCTTAACTTTGCTGTTTTGTAAACCTCCAGTAATTTTTTTTTTTTTCCCCTCATTCTTACTTGGACTACACCCTGGTGTAAAATGGTATAAAAATCAGCCAGGCAAATTTTAGCATAAATCCAGCGGAAGCCAGAGGTGCTTCACTTTGCAGTGCTTCCACTTTGGGAAACGTCGGGGTGTGTGTGTGGGGGGGCTTGTTTGGAGAAAGCTCTCTCCCAGTCCTAAGCTGCTGCTCAGAAATGACTCATGTTTCTTTCCCACCTCAAAACTGTCATTTCCCCAGTTCTCCTTATTTTGAGGCTTTAGTATGCAAAGCTTTGACAACAATTTAGGAAAACGAAATCGCTCCCCACCGTGTGACATTTGCTTGTAGGTAATTCACTTGGTTCGAAATTGGCAGCTTCTGGGAGGGGCGGAACAACGTAGTGTGCGCCTGGGTTCACCGGGCAGAGGAAGGAAACCCTTCAAGGTGGCCATTAATTGCAGGGCTGCGGAAAAACCTTTATCTGATAACGTGGCTTTGAATGCTCCCCCTTCAGTTTCCCGTGGAGTTTTATGTTGTACTTAGAATTCTCTGGGTCTTTGCCCCTGCAGTACACGAACTCCATGTCTGTACTGCTGTGCACTTGACGTTGGGCTGGTACTGATACAGGGATTTTAGGGTTCCTTGCATGCCAGGTGCACCGATAATTTGGGGTGTTTCTGGATCCTTGTCTTCTGAATTTGAAGAATGAAATCCATAAACCAGAGGATAAGGCTCAAAGAGATTTTATTATAGCTTAAAACTTTAGGGAGAAAAGAAGGAATGGGGCTTAAGCCCGGAACTGTAAGAGAAGGAAGCAAGGAGCTCTTGCCCAGGGAGGCAAGAGGGGTTTGAGAAGTCCACCTTGAGGACCAGGTTTTGGAATTTTAATTTTTTTTTTTTTTTATTTACAAGGAGGGTGGGGGAGAGGAGAGGAGAGAATAGAGACAGAGAGAATGGGTGTGCCTGGGCCTTCAGCCACTGCAAATGAACTCCAGATGCATGTGCCACTTTGTGCATCTGGCTTTACGTGGGTTCTGGGGAATCAAACTCAGGTTGTTAGGCTTTGCAGGCAAGTGCCTTAACTGCTAAGCCATCTCTCCAGCCCAGGTTTTGGGTTTTAAAAAATTATTTATTTATTTGAGAGTAACAGAGAGAAAAGGAGAGAGAGAGAGAGAGAGAGGAAGGATATGAGTGCACTAGAGCCTCCAGCCACTGCAAATGAACTCGAGATGCATGTGCCACCTTGTGCATCTGGCTTACATGGATACTGGGGAATTGAGCCTCAAACCAGGGTCCTTAGGCTTCACAGGCAAGCTCTTAACCGCTAAGCCATCTCTCCAGCCCAGGTTTTGGAATTCTTTTGAGCCTGTGGATGGGTAGCAGGTTTAGTCAGTCCAGACCTGGTGCCAGGCAATCTCTTCCCAGGAATCTTAATTCTCTAAGAAGGGAGTAGAGGGATTCCCTAAGGGGGCAGAGATAAGGAAAGGCTAGATCCTTTTGACCCAGTAATGACCTGCATTTTCCTCTCCAGGCCCAAGGACAATTTCTACACTTAGCCGAGAGAAAGCTCTTCACGTTATGATCCTGTCCCTAACTGCCTAGCCAATTTCTGTCGCCTGTCAGTACTGAGTTCATATCCTGTTCAGTAGAATAGTCTGGGATGTAACTGGTAGAAATTCAACTCAACCAGGTTTAGGTAGCACAGGGTACTCGTTCCCAATCACCTACCTACAGAGGAGAGGTGAAGGCTTGGGCCATGCCTCTATCGCTCCAGTGTTTTAGGACAGTGCTACTCAAGCCAGGGGCAAGGCTTTGTTCCTTCCCTAAGCCCGCCGGGTGTGGTGGCACAGGCCAAGAAGTAGGTGGAGACAGGAAGATGGAGTTTGAGAACAGCCTGGGCTATCTAGTAAGACCCTGTTGCCAAAAAGAAAAGTAAATAAATAAAATAAGCTCAGGTCAATTTGTACAATAAAAACTAAATCCTAGCAAAACAAAATTTAAAAAGAAAAAAAGAAAGACAAATATATCAGCCCCTCCCCTTCCCTGTGGTTTCACTTTATGCATGGTCAACCGTAGCCTGAACTATTACATGGAATTTTCTAGAAATATTAAAAAAGAAAGCAAGCTTTAAATTGTGTTCTGTTTTGAGGAGCAAGGTGAAATCTTGGGCAGCCCCATTTGGTCCTGCTGGGCTGTGAGTCATCGCTCTGGCCAGCCTGTCCGCATTGGACACATGACCTGCTTGTTGGTGACTAAGCAGTCTCCTTGTTGTCACACTGACTGTTGCTTGTGGCAGTGCTCAGGGTCAGGCAATTCTTGTTTTACTGACCAGTAGACCCAAAGTGTCAGAGAAGCGATGCTAGCTGGCCCTTGTGATATGTCAAAGGGAATCCATACATCGCTTCCCTGCACTCCCTTGGGTGTTGACTGCCTTCTTCACGTTAATGTGGTGACTCCCATGGAAGGAGCAGGTTGCTAAGCAGCTTCAGGTTGAGGGTGGCTAAAATGAGCAATCCATGATGAGAGGTTGGAACTCTCAAGCCCCATTCGGGGCCTCTCGGGAGAGAAAGAGGTTGAATGAATTAAGTCAATCATGCCTTCATAATGGAACTTAAAAGAATATTATTTGCTGGGCATGGTGGCTCACGCCTTTAATCCCAGCACTTGGGGAGGCCGAGGTAGGAGGATCATCATGTGTTCGAGGCTACCCTATGACTATATTGTGAATTCCAGGTCAGTCTGGGCTAGAGTGAAACCCTTCTTCAATAAACAAAAACAAAACAAAATTATTTATTTACTTTATTTAAGTGGGTGGGGGAAGGGAGAGAGAAAGAGGCAAAGACTGGTACACCAGGGCCTCTGGCTTCTGCAAATGCACTCCAGACAAATGTGTCACCTTGTGCATCTGGCTTATATGGGTGCTGGGGAACTGAACCTGGGTCCTTAGGCTTCACAGTCCAGCGCCTTACCCACTAAGCCATCTCTCTAATCCCATAATGGAACGTTTTTTTGTGTGTGTTTTGTTTTGATTTTTCAAGGGAGAGTTTCGCTGTAGCCCAGGCTGACCTGGAATTCACTATGTAGACTCAGGGTGGCCTTGAGCTCACAGCAATCTTCCTACTTGTGCCTCCCAGGTGCTGGAATTAAAGGCGTGCGCCACCACACCTGGCTCCCATAGCGAAACTTTTATAAAAGACCCCTAAGCTGGGGGGTTGGAGAACTTCTGGCTTCTGGGCTGGGAAGGGCATGGAGAGTCTGCACCCCACACCCCATGCACATCTCCCACTTGGCTGTTCCTGACCTTTAGAACAAAGTGATAAACCTTGTTTTCTAGACTTCTGTGAGTGGTTCTGGTGAGTTACTCCATTTGGGGGAGTGTTCCATGGGAACCCCAAATTTGTAGCAGAGTCAGACAGAAACTTGGGTGACCAGGGACTGGCATATGAATGAGGGCAGCCACGTTGGCCCAAACCTTGAGCCTGTGGCCTCTGATTCTCACTCTAGGAAGTTGGTGTCAGAATGGGATTGGCTATAAGATGCTCATATGTTGCAGAATTGGAAAATCAAGATAGTTTCTAGAACACCCCAAAAGATGGTGTTCTCAGGACTCTAGTGTCCAGTGAGGAAAATTTAAAAAAATCACACACACACACACACACAGAATTATTCTTAGAATGTGATAATTCTGTTCACTTTTATGTATATAGGCACCTGAATTTAATCTCACCTTCTCAGAGAGCATGCTGTAAAAGATCATTTAGGGATTAGTTTTTAAGTTTTAGAAGTTTATTTATTTATTTTTAATTAATTTAATAGCGAGAGGGAGTGTTGTGTGTATGTGGGCATGCCATGGCCTCCCAGCCACTGCAGGTAATCTCCAGATGCATGGGTCACTTTGTGCATCTGTCTTTACGTGGGTACTGGGGAATTGAGCCCAGCTGTCAGGCTTTGCTGAGCCATCACTTTAATTGCTGAGCCATCACTCCAGCCCTAGGTCTGTTCTTAAGTTGGGAGAATTAGCTTCTAGGTTGTTACTCTCTTCTGGTATTAAGAACATGGGCAGTTTACTCGTTGGATACATGTTAAAGCTTGTGTGCTGTTGGATTTGAAATTTAGAGATTAAAGTAGCTGTTTTAGGTGTTTTAAAGTTAATATTTAAGGAGGACTACTACTGTTTCCCTTCCTCAAGCAGTCCAAACCCTGTAGGGTTTCTTTTGAGTTTTTCAGGGATTTCTCACAGAAAGTATCTATTGGGCACTAAAATTGGGTTTGTGCTGTCTGGTCGAAAGAGAACCGGTTGTGGACTCCTAATTAGATGAAAGGGAATTTACATGGCGTAGGATCTTGTCGTGGCTCAAAGAGGCTTCCTCGTGTCCTGTGTGCACCTCTTGGAAATTGGGCATCCTGATCATAACATGTGTGTACTCCAGATGGCTTATGATTGCGTAGATGGAGATTGTAGTACATACTGCTTGCATGATATTTGCATGTGAACATGTGTGTGGGGTGTGGATGTGCATGCGTGCGTGTTTGTATATATGTATGTGGGTGTGCATGAATGTGTATGCATGCATGTTTGTATGTGGATGGGTGCATGCCTATGGGTGTGCATTTGTACGTATGCGTGTTTGTATGTGTGTGGGTGTGCGTGAATGTGTATGCATGCATGTTTGTATGTGGATGGGTGCATGTCTATGGGTGTGCATTTGTACGTATGCGTGTTTGTATGTGTGTGGGTGTGCGTGAATGTGTATGCATGCATGTTTGTATGTGGATGGGTGCATGTCTATGGGTGTGCATTTGTACGTATGCGTTTTTGTGTGTGTGTGGAATGTGTGCGTGAATGTTTGTATGCATGCATGTTTGTATGTGGATGGGTGCATGTCTATGGGTGTGCATTTGTACGTATGCGTGTTTGTATGTGTGTGGGTGTGCATGAATGTGTATGCATGCATGTTTGTATGTGGATGGGTGCATGCCTATGGGTGTGCATTTGTACGTATGCGTGTTTGTATGTGTGTGGGTGTGCGTGAATGTGTATGCATGCATGTTTGTATGTGGATGGGTGCATGTCTATGGGTGTGCATTTTTACGTATGTGTGTTTGTATGTGTGTGGGTGTGCATGAATGTGTATGCATGCATGTTGAGGGTGACAGGTTGAGGTCATGTGTCTTCCTCAATCACTTTCCACCTTATTTTTTAAATTTTTCTTTGATTTTTGTATGTTACTCATTTATTTGAGAAAGAGAGGGAGGGAGGGGAGAAGATGGGCATGCCATGGCCTGTAGCCACTGCACATGAACTCTAGCTGCATGTGCCTCCTACTGTGTCTCACGTGGGTCCTACGGAATCAAACCTGGGGCCTTGGGCTTTGCAGGCAAGCTCCTTAAACACTGAGCCATCTCTCCAGCCCAGTCCACCTTATTTTTGAAGTAGGGTCTCTCACTGAACCTGGAGCTTACCTATTGAGCTAGGCTGGCTGGCCAGCATCCTCTAGAGTTCCTCCCGTCTCCGCCTCCCCAGCGCTGGGATTGCAGGCATGTGCCATTATGTCTGGTGTTTTTGTGGATGTTAGGGATCTGAACTCAGCTCCTCACACTTGTGCTGCAAGCCCTTTACCCACTGAGCCCTCTTTCCAGCCCCTACAGCCTGCTCACATTTTATCCTAAAATTAGATTAAAGACTAACCTTTCTTTACAACTCATTTCCTTCCTCCCACATTCCTGGTGCTCGAAGCAGTAGACAGAGGATGTTTATGTATGTCTGCTGCAGAGGTAGCGTGTGGTATTTGAAGCTTGGGAGGGTTGTGCTGGCCTCAAATTTCTGAGGTGTAAAAACTTTCCATTAAAGTAGAAAATGACCCCCTGTTTTTTTAAACTCCCATGTTTGTGGTATGGAAGGCTCAGGAAAATCAAAATAAGATTAATACGCTATTTAAGAAAGTAGACTGAGGCTAGGGAGACGGCTTAGTGGTTAAAGGCACTTGCTAGCAAGCCTGCTGGTCCAGGTTCAGTACTTAAAGCCAGATCCACACAAACAAAACAAAATAAAGAAAGTAGGCGGGCCTCATATAGGACCCCTTGTTTGTAACATAAAGTGAAGATGTCTCTGAGATCCATAACCAAGTAGTGGTAAGAATTTTGGACTGAATTTGCTAATCATTGAAAAGTGTATATATTTTCTTGTGGTAATGTCTTCATGTATTTTGTGCTGCCATAATTAAATACCTAAAAGTGGCTAATTTATAATGAACAGTAGTTGATTTAACTCATGGTTGTGAAGGCCGGGAAGCCCAAGGGTATAGCTCTGGACCCTGAGAGGGCCCTTGTGTGTTGTCATACCATTGCAGAAGGAAGAAAGGCAAGAATGCAGAAAGTAAGAGGGGGTGAACTCACTTTTGGCAAAAGCTCACCTTCATCACAGTAAATCCTCTCCTGAGATAATGTCATTGATTCATTGGAAAGTGACAAGAGTCCTCATGACCGGATCAACCTCCTGTTAGACTCCACCTCCCAACACTGTTGCATTGGGTTGAATTTGTGGGACATATTCAAACCATAGCACCCTGCTGTAGTTACTTTCGCATTGCTGGGACAAAGCACCTGACCAAAAGCAGCCTCTGCAGTGCTGGAGAGATTGCCTAATGGTTAATGCACTTGCCTGTGAAACCTCAGGACCCAGGTTCAATTCCCTAGTACCCACGTAAGCCAGATGCACAAGGTGATGCATGTGTCTGAAGTTTATTCCCTGGCATGCCCATTTTCTCTCTCGACCATCTCTCATTCTATCTTTTTCTCTAATAAATAAATAAATAAATAAATAAATAACTGTATATACAGAGGAAAGGGTTTCAGCTTGCAGTCTCAGAGGGATGCTTCATCAGGGCAGGGGATAGTATGGTAAGAGCAGAGGCTAGACTTCATGTCTTGCCACAGCAGGAAGCGGCAAGAGTGAGCTAGCCCTGGCAAGGGAGAGCTTTTGGGCTATCATACCCCAGAGATTGTCTCCAGGAACATACCTCCAGCAAGGCTTCATCTCCCAAATTAGCACCAGTTGGGGACCAGACATTGAAAACACATGAAGCTCTGAAAGGGACATCTCATTTAAACGCATTTAAATGACACCCACAGGTAGGGATTATGGATCTTTTACTGGTGCATTTATGACCCCACAGTGGTTAGGTTACAGGACACCCACAAAACCCTCACTGTTCTGTGCCCATCACCATTTTGATGAAGAGGACAAAACGAATGAGAAGACAAGGGCTGGAGAGATGGCTTAGTAGGTAAGGTATTTGCCTGTGAAGCCTAAGGACCCAGGTTTGACTCCCCAGAACCCACATAAGCCAGATGTACGTGCACAAGGTCATGTGTCTCGAGTTTATTTGCAGTGTCTAGAGGCTCTGGTGTGCCAATTCTCTCTTTCCCTTTCTCATAAAAAATATAAAAGAGGGCTGGGGAAATGGCTTAGCAGTTAAGGTGTTTGCCTGCGAAGCCTAAAGACCCCAGTTTGATTCCCCAGTACCCACATAAGCCAGATGTACATGCGCCTGGAGTTCATTTGCAGTGTCTGGAGCCCTGGTGTGCCCATTCTCTCTTTCTCTCTGTCTCTCCCCCCCACTCTCTCTCTCAAATAAATGAATGAACAAATAAATAAATAAATAAATAAATAAATAAATAAATAAATAAAATAGTTTTAAAAAACAAAAGAATGAGAAAACAGGAAGGACTACCTAGAAAGTGGAGAATCTTAGTGGATTCGGTGTGGAGGAGAGGGGACAAAAGAGGAAAACAGGATGTGAACACGAACAAATTGCAATATGTTTATATATTAAAATTCTCAATAAGAAAATTTGGCTGGGCTGGGGAAATGGCTTGGTGATTAAGGTATTTGCCTGTGAAGCCTAAGAACCCCGGTTTGATTCCCCAGGACCCATGTAAGGATATTTCATTAAGGTTAAAGCTTCTTGTTGCAGGAGCATGTCCCTGGGAGTGGATCTGAACTGCAGCCCAAAGGTGTGAGGGAGCAGTCTTGAGATCTGGTGGGTTTGTGCTTGCTTGCTGCAGGTTTCTTTTTTCCTCTCTCCACTTGGATGTAGGGAGGTTTGCTGCTTCTTCTGCCATTTGATTGAGCTTCCTGTGGATCTGTAAGCTTAAAATAAATCTCTTTCTCCCACAAACTGTATTTGGTTGGATGTTTGGCTCAGCAACATAGAGATGACCACAGCAACTAGGAATCTTAGACTGGCCTTGAACTCCTGCTCTTCCTGCCTCTTCCTCTTAAGTACTGGGAATTAATTACAGATGAAAGAAAGTGATATCTAGGACTTACTTGGAAATAAAAACAAACAAACAACAATTGGGAATGAGTAGAAAGAGAGGGTTGTTGTTGGGGGCTAGAAAATAGATTTTGCCATGAATTGATAATTGTTGAAGCTGGGTGATAGGTGTATGGGGAAAATTTTTTCCCCACCCTTCTTTGCCTGGGTTTGAAAGTTTCTGTTATAAAAGGTTAACAAAAAAGGGGAGGGGGCTGGGAGATGGCTTAGCAGTTAAGGCGCTTGTCTGCAAAGTCAAAGGACCCTGGTTCGATTCCCCAGGACCCACGTAAGCCAGATGCACAAGGTGACACACATGTCTAGAGTTTATTTGCAGTGGCTGGAGGCCCTGGCATACCCATTCTCTCTCTGTCTCTCTTTATCAAATAAATAAAAATAAAAATAATTTTCAAAAGGAATAGGGTATGGGTCTCGTTTTTATAGAATTGCGAGCACTCACACCTGGGATTGAGGGGGTTCTGATGGCGGCCCTGCCACAACCCCTGTGCTCCCTGCTTATTCAGCACATCTGGGCTTCACCAGGTCTCTTGAGTTACAGAGAGACTGACTGCATTCCCTGCCAGGGCTCACCTGGAGTGTTGCACTTTTGAGAGAGGAGAGAGTGGGCCCAGGCTCGTGATCAAGGAATGATGCCCGTGAAGGTCATGGTTACACTCAGGCTGTGCTGATCACATGGTCATTCCAAGCTTGTTGCCTAGTTTCCTCCAGGGAAATGGACAGCATTCTGTAACAGGTATTGTCCGGTTTGAGTTGATAAAATTCCAGTCAAAGCAAAGAAGCATCCCATCACAGCCGGCTCATCCGAACCCCGTAGTGGATGCCCCACATGTAGTGATAGAACTCGGGATCGAGAGGCCAAGTTCACGTCCCAGTTCAGCCACAGCTGTGCCACTCACTGGACAAGCTTCTTAACCTGTGAGGACTGAGTGAACTAATACATGCAGAGTGCGTCCAATGGCACCTGGCATCTAGTAACCACTCAGGAAATGGTAGACATGTCTTCATGAGCTCAGTTTTATTTACAACTTGGGCTTCCAGTTTTTTTTTTTTAAATGTTTTATTTACTAGCGGGAGGGAGAGAGAGAGAGGGAGGGAGGGAGGGAGGGAGAAAGAAAATGGCATGCCTCTAGCCACTGCGAACTAAACCCAGGTATATGTGCTACTTTGTGTACCTGCTTTATGTGAGTAATGGGGAATTGAACCCAGGTCCTTAGGCTTTGCAGGCAAGCGCCTTAACCACTGAGCAATCTCTAGCCCAGGCTTCCAGTTCTTGTAAGGCTTGTTGAGGGTTTCTCATCTTTAGTCCTCTCCCTCTCTCCTGACCCTTCCCTGCCACAGCAGAGTTCACAAGAAGTCCTATGAGAAGCGGACCAGTGTCACTGAGAGTGGAATTAGCCACTACAGTGTAGTCTTTTGAAGCCATCCACCCACCCCACCCTTCTCTTGGGCACTCAAGGTATGTCTGAGTAGCTGAGGGGCCTGCCTGGCATTAGGGATGGAGCCCCATCTCGAACCCAGGTCTCGTGACTATGGGTGCTTTGTGCTGTCACATCTAGTACCTTCGTGGAGTCTTGGGCATTCAGTGTTTGCTGGTGGTGGAGTGCATTCTGTGGAGAGAAATTCCCTTCTTCTGGTTTAATACTGAGTCTGCCCTTCCATTACGGAGTGTCTGGCAATGTTCTTACATTCGCAATGAGGGGAAATGGGAGTGTGCATGGTGTTGCTCAGCGCCCTGAGTTCATTTCCTCTCCAAGTCCTGCTGATTTCCTTGTCCTGACTGGCAGCACCTGTGAAGCCCTCCCTACTGTTGCTCAGGGCAGCTTGCCTGACACAAGTCATTGTGTTCCTGTGTCTGAGCGGATCCCTCTAGGCTGAGTCACCTGCCGGCTTTGACTTTCACCCTTGACTGACTTTTAGTATTGTTCCTCCAGCACCCTCAAAGCCACATCCTGCGATTTCCTATTCTTCCCTTGAACTTAAGGCGATTGCGCCCCCTCTAATGTTATTCCTTGATGGCCTTCATTTTCTTTGGATGCTTCTGTCTATTTTCTATTCATTAGGCTGAAAATAAGTTTGCAGGCTTCTCTTACCTATTCCAGGGCTATGCTCCTGTTTACAGATTGATTATCCACATCCCTTTGTTGTTTCTGTGCTCGAGTGTGTTTTACACCCTTGGAAAATTCCTGATAAAGGGCGAGGCCTCTCCTTGTGAGGCAGGTTAAAGTCGTGATTGTTGGACCAGAGTGAGAACTGAAAAGCGTAGGTGAATCCTGGGTTTTTATTTTCAGTCATAAACTGAATCTTTAGAAGGTTATTTATTTATTTTGTTTATTTGATGTAGGGTCTTGTTCTAGCCCAGGCTGACCTAGAATTAGTGTAAGGCTGGCCTCAAACTCACAGTGATCCTCCTGCCTCAGCCTCCCAAGTGCTGGGATTAAAGACATCTACTGGGCTGGAGGGATGGCTTATCAGTTAAGGCATTTGCCTGCAAAGCCTAAGGACCCAGGTGTGATTCCCCAGGAACCCACTTTAGCCAGATGCACAAGGGGGCGCATGCGTCTGGAGTTCGTTTGCAGTGGCCGGAGGCCCTGGCGTGCCCATTCTCTCCCTCTCTCTCTGTCTCCCCTTCTCTCTGTCAAATAAATAAGTAAATAAAAATAAATTACTTAAAGACATCCACCACCACACCTGGCTGAAAAGTTATTTTTACCTTTTTCCACTTCAGTTTTTTATCTGAAAACTGGAGATCCTAACCCCCCCCGGGGTTGTGAAATGATGTGCTTTTGTTACCAGTGCAGTGAGTTTTAGCTGCTGCCGTTATTGCTATGCAGACTCTTATCCTACTTGAGCTTCATAGAAAAGTAGTTTAAAATTTTTTTTTTATGAGAGAATAAGCTCAGAGAATGGGCTCTCCAGGACCTCTAGCCACTGCAATTGAACTCCAGTCACGTGCAGCCACCTTGTGCACCTTGTGCATCTGGCTTATGTGGGTTCTGGGGAAGCTCAACCTGGGTCATTAGGCTTTGCAGGCAAGTGCCTTAACCACTAACCCATCTTTCCAGCCTGAAAAGTAATTTTTTTTTAAAAAAACTTTTTGTTTTTTTTTTTTTTTCTGTATAGTGTTTCACTTTGCCCAGGCTGACCTGGTATTCCTTCTGTAGTCCCAGGCAGGCCTGGAACCCAAAGCAATCTGCCCACCTACCTCTGCCTCCTGAGTGCTGGGACTAAAGATGTGCATCATCATGCCCAGTTTAATAAAATAACACTTATAAATAATAATAACAAAATAATTAATAAATAATAATAATGTAAATTCATAATAAATAATAAAAATAATTAAAAACATTTTTTATTGACAACATACATATGTATGTATAATACACACACACACACACACACACACACACACACACAATATACCATGATCATAATCCCCTCCTACCACCTCCTTTGTCCCACCTTCCCTATGTCCCCCCACTGAACCTTTCTTCTTTCCACCTTGCCCCTGTTCTATTTTGATGGCATCGTTTTCTTCCCTCCTGTTACGCATCAGTCACTGTAGGCTCATGAATGCCTTGGCTGTTTGGTGTCTGGAAGAAAGTACTGCTGTGCACTCCTCCCCTTCCTATGGCTCTTTCATTCTTTCCCTCAACTCTTTTGCAGTGAACTCTGAGCCTCGGAGGGTTGATAGAGATGTCTCATGAAAAGTAGCTTCTGCAAGGTGGATTCTTTTCATCTGAAAATTTCTCTGAATCCACGGATCCCCCCCTTTTTTTCTTTTCATTTTCTGAGAGTGTGAGGGAGGCTGGGGTTGATGTAAGACCACACCTCTCTCTCTAGTGCAAGTGCAGAATTCAGGCTTGGGGAGTTTGAGATTTGTCCTAAGATTCTCTCTTGGAAGAAGCAAGGAAGGGAGCGGGGGTCTCCTTGCTTGCATCTTTAGACTCATTGTTTCCCTGGTTCAGCACAGCCTGAGACCTGGGCTGGGGTGTGTATAGAGTGGCATGCAGTAGCTCCCTCATTGGCCTCGTTTAGGATTTGTGTCCAGAGTTCCCGAGCTCATGTCATGACCAGGCAGAGTGGCCCAGTGGGCAGATGTGCCTGGGACTGAATCTCTGCTTTCTTTGGGAATGTCTGTGTCCTCAGATTCCCACTGTGCGACTGTGGGGAACAAGGCAGATGCCTGGCGCTAGGTAGATGTTCAGTCCATGTTCTTTCTGGTTTGGCATGCGCTTCTAGGTTGTGCCCCAGACAGAGCCCAGTGAAGGAATTGAAGACAGCAGCAGGCAGGTTATAGAGGCATTTGTGGGCAGTGGTTACCCATCCAGGGCCCTTGGGAAGTCTTAAAAGAATTAGGATTTGTTTTCAGCTAATTTTCCTTAACCTCCAGGTGGGCATTAGAGTGACATGGCTTGGTCAAAATGCACATGCTCCAAGTCAGCCTGCTGCCCAGACACGCACCTTTGGGTGAAACTTCCCACATATTGACACAGAGTCACTGTGTTCAACAAAACACAGTGTCGTCTTAGTGTGAATCACACTGCAGTATGATTGGAAAGGTAGAACTTCAGCTTGGGTGTCACCTCTGTATTGGTTACTTTACTCATCACTGTGACAGAATACCCGAGAGGGTAACTTATAAGAGGAAGGTTTCTTTTAGCTCACAGTTTCAGAGGGTTCAGTCTGTGGTTGCTTGGCCCCATGCCCTTAGGCATAGCATCATGATGTTGTGTGGGGGGACTTAGGTAGCCAGTCAGGAGGGAGGGTCCAAAGAGGGGCCACCATGCCTGTCTGCTTCAGCAGAGCCAGAGTTCAGAGTTTGATCCAGCCATCCAGTCAGCTCTCTTGCTCCCTCCTCCAGAGCCAGCCCCTAATGCAGACCAATCAGCTCTATCTCTCAGACTCACCCCGGGTCTGGGGGTTAAGCCCTCCACAATAAGATTATAAATAGATCCTTGCCAAGCGGGCAGGCTCTCTTTTCTGGCTTTTCATGTCTCCTGAACTAGCAGGTTCCTGTCCTGGTAAGCCTTCCTTACTCCCCCATGGGCTCTCTACCCCTTCCTGCCTTCTGTATGGCAGGAGCTCTCTGCACTTTCTTCTCTTTGCTCTGTAAGTTCCTTGTCACATTTCTTCCAGGCCCATGCTCACTTCCCATATGAGCTCCCAGACCATGTGGGTGTATTCATTTCCCTTCCCTTCATCCCATACTTCCCTGAATAAACATAATAAATTTTTATTATACTTTATTTATTTATATATTTATTTGAGAGAGAGAGACTTGTCACACCAGCCACTGCAGACAACCTCCAGATGCATGTGCCCCCCTTGTGCATTTGGCTCATGTGGGTCCTGGAGAGTTGAACTGGGATCCTTTGGTTTTGCAGGCACACACCTTAATCACAAAGCCATCTCTCCAGCCCCAAATATAATTTTTTTAAAATATATTTTATTTATTTATTTGAGAGAGAGAAAGAGGCAGAGAGAGAGAGAGAGAGAGAATGGGCATGCCAGGACCAACAGCCATTTCAGATGAACTCCAGACACATGAGCCCCCTTGTGCATCTGGCTTACATGGGTCCTAGAGAGTCGAACCCCAGGGTCTTTTGGCTTTGCAGGCAAATGCCTTAATCATGAAGTCATCTCTCCAGCCCCAAATGTAATAGTTTAATAATTATCCTTCTCATTCTTGTTTTATCCCAGTTCTTTAAGAAAAAACATAGAAACTCAGAAATTGGATTTTTTTTTTTTTTGGAGAGACACAGAGAGAGAGGGAGAGGAAGACAGATAGAGATGGGTGTGCCAGCAGCCTCTCAGCTGCTGCGAATGAAATCTAGATGCGTGTGCCCTCTTGTGGTCAAGTGCGACATTGCGCCTCTTTACATCTGGCTAAACGTGGGACCTGGAGATTGGAACCAGTGTTCTTAGGCTTAGGAGGCAGGCGCCTTAACTGCTAAGCAATCTCTCCAGCCCTGGATTTTTTTAAAATTAGAGAGAGATAATGAGAAAGAGAGAGGGGAGAGAGAGAGGAAGAGGCAGAGAGAGAATGGGCATGCCAGGGCTTCTCAGCCACTGTGAATGAACTCCAGACACGTGTGCCCCCTTGTGCACATGTGTGACATTGCATGCTTCCATCATTTGCATCTGGCTAAATGTGAGACCTGGAGATTCTAATGGGCATTCTTAGGCTTCGCAGGCAGGTGCCTTAACCACTAAGCCATCTCTCTAGCCCCAGAGTTTGGATTTTAAGGACTCCCTGAACTCCAAAAACCCCATTAGAATGGGACTATTTAGTGGAACAGATTCTTCACCTCATGGCGGACAGGAAACAGAGAGCAAGGAAGGGACTAGAACCAGGTAGAACTTTAAGGCATACCCTTATTTGTTTGAGCCAGGCTTACCTCCTAAACTTACTGGAACCTCACGAAATCGTGTCATCAGCTGAGGGTCAGAAGCCTGGGCAGGGAGTGGGAAGGGTATGGAGACAATGTTTTGTTGTCACACTGGAACAGCGTGTGGGGAGAACTGGAGCCCTTTTGATGGTACTCTCATCAGCCTGCGTTAGTAAGAAGATGTAATGCTTTCATAGTAATAGTAACTACATCACATGCTTTTACATACACAGACTAATTTAGTTCTAGTAGTGGCTCTACAAATTCGGTGGCATCATTATATTCCTTCTGTAAGGACATAGTCACACACTTAGGTTAGAATGGAGCTAGCTTTTGACCCAGGCAGGCTGGCTCCACACTCAATGCCTTTGTGCCCATTAATATCCCACCTCTCATATTTCAGCCTGTTGGAAATGGGTCTGTTGATTTTTTTTTTTTTTTTATTTATTTATTTATTTATTTATTTATTTTTTTGTTTTTTGAAGTATGGTCTCACTTTAGTCCAGGCTGACTTGGAATTCACTATGTTGTCTCAGGGTGGCCTCGAACTCACAGTGATCCACCTACCTCTGCCTCCAGGGCACTGGGATTAAAGTCATGTGCCACCATGCCTGGCAAGGGTCTGTTGATTTTAACTAAAGGCCTTGGAAACTTGGTAAGAGTTCCTGCCACATAAATCCTGCATTGTTTTGGGCATATCCTGGCCCGGTTCATCTTTCAGGAGGATGCACTCATACACCAGGGCAGTTGTGAGTATTGGTGCATCTGTTGGTTGGGGGATTGGGTTGGAGATTGGGATAGAGCAGACTGCAGCACTCCCTCCTGTATTGTCCATTCTCCTTTGTGTTGATAAAGTGTTTAGGGTTAGCTTGATTTGTGTGTTGGGAGGGGGGTCAAATTTCAGGAGCGATTTCTTTGGCTTCTTTTGTAGTATCCCAAGTAGATCAAGCCCCTTTCCCTTTTGGAATGCCTGAGGAGAGAATGGCTCTCGTTTAATCTTGGGCTAGAACAAAACCTGGCAGCCAAGCCTGGAAGCTTGGTGTTAGATGTTAAAGGAGGACTTTCACATGGAGCATCGGAGACATTTTTTAGCTCTACTGGTCTAAACCAGAAAATTGTGGCGCTCACAGCAAATGCATGTGAAAACCAGTAAAAATGGTCCCTTTTGCTATGTGCTGGGTGCTTATGACATTTCTTATGACAAGTCTTATGCTGCTGTGGACGAGTGTGGTGGCTCCTGTTTAATACAGGAGGAAACTGACTCAGAGAGTTAGTGATGAATTTCAAGAGCACGCAGAGAATAAGTCATGTACAGGGGATTTGAACCCATTTCCCTCAGACTCTGTAGCCTACACACGTTCCATAGTTGTTTGCCCCTCTTCTGTGAAGTAGAAACATGTATTCAGCCTCCCAGCAGACATTAGATGTCTTGAAATGACAGAAAAGTGAATGGATGAGTGAATGAGTGAACGAACAAATGAATGAATGAAGTGAGTGAGTGGTAAGTGAAGCTAGGCTAGGATTTGTAAGTAGGACACAAGACTAACTCTTTCCCTTTCTACTCAGCACCTCTGAGAACTTCCTTCCAAAGAATTTTTCTGTTGAGACATTTTGTTAAAGTCATCTAGTGTCTGGATTATCAAGTCATGATTTATAGATTTTAGCTATGATTAATTCCTGACTTTACTTCCCTCTCCATTGTACCTGCTGTTCTTTTTATTATTTTTTTTTCTGTCAATGTCCTTTCTAGTAGAAAGTTTTCCTTGCAAATATTGGCTTAAAGTGGATAATGGATGTAATTTTCCCAAGTTTAGGTTTCTTTTAAAAAGTCTGAGAAGAATCAACAAATCCAAAATCTGCTGGGCCTGGTGGCTCACACCTTTAATCCCAGCAGTGGGGAGGCAGAGGTAGGAGGATCACCGCTGGAGTTCGAGGCCACCCTGAGACTACATAGTGAATTCCAGGTCAGCCTAGGCTAGAGCAACACCGTACCTTAAAAAACCACAACCAAAACCCAAACACCAGTTTATGAGCTACTAAAATATAAGATGAACCTTCCAACAAATGATGTTGTTATAAAACTTATGGTCTCAGGCTGGAGAGATGGCTTAGTGGTTAAGGTGTTTGCCTGCAAAGCCAAAGCATCTCGGTTCAATTCCCCAGGACCCAGTTAGCCAGATGCACAAGGGGGCGCATGTGTCTGGGGTTTGTTTGCAATGGCTGGAGGCCCTGGCACGTCCATTCTCGCTCTCTCTCTCCCCCTCTTTGTCAAATAAATAAATAAATAAATAAAAAAGAAAACTTATGGTTTCATTTCCAATTTTGTCATAACAGATACCCTGAGGACACAAACATGGTGGGGGGGGGTGGTGGTGGTGAAAAACGATCATATTAATTATGATTTCACGTCAGTGGTTAAATGGATTCCAGCCAGGCCAGAAGTTGCTTCTTAATTATATAATCTTTTCTTGAGGGCCCAACATCTGCCAATTCAAGTGCTAGCCTGTGATTTGAATTTACCTGTTTGGGGAGTGATATCTTCATTTCTACTTTAAGTGGCTTTTAAGAATTCTTAGCATCAACTCTTAGCATAATTTATTAGACTAGAGTTTAGGAATGTTCCTCCATGAAAACCACACCTCTTGCATACTTCAGGGCTAACGCTATGTCTGTCTGATATCTAGTGGGTTTGAGCAGTATGTGTTTTGGATATTTCTTCTGCCTATCTTCCTTTCCTTTCCTCCCCTTTCCCCTTCCCTCCCTCCCTTTCTTCTTTCTTTTTTTTTAAAAGCTTTTTTTTCATATTTTTATTTACTTATTTGCAAGCAGAGAGAGATAGAAGAAAGACAGACAGAATGGGTGTGGCAGGGCCTCCAGCCACTGCAAACAAACTCCAGATGCATGGCTTTATGTGGGTACCAGGGAACCAAACTTTGGTCATTAGGCTTTACAGGCAAGTGCCTTAGCCACTGAGCTATCTCTTCAACCACTTCTACTTTTTTTTTTGTTTTGGTTTTTTGAATGTAGGGTTTCACTCTAGTCCAGGCTGACCTGGAATTCACTACTCTCAGGGTGGCCTTGAACTCATGGTGATCCTCCTACCTCTGCCTCCTGAGGGCTGGGATTAAAGATATGTGCCACCACACCCAGCTACTTTCTTAACTAGACAGAAATAGAACAAAACTTCATTTCATTTCATTTGCTTTTTTTATGACAGAGTGAGAGAATTGGTGTGCCAGGGCCTCTAGTCAGTGCAGTCGAACCCCAGACACATATACCACCTGTGTGCATGTTTGATATTGCATGCTTGTGTCACCTTGTGTGTCTAGGCTTATGTGGGATCTGGAGAGTTGACCACAGGTCCCGCTAAGCCATCTTTCCAGCCCTTTGTTTCATTTTTGAAAACATTGACTAGATGTGTTAGTGTTGTGCATATAGCAGCCTCTTGACTACCACCATTATTGCCACTTGCTCCATCCTGAACCAGATTTGAGAGTTGCTGACCCTCAGTTATCTGAGGCCACCATCTTCCATGGTCTCTCACTGAACATAACACTCCATAATTTGGCTAGACTAGCTGGCCTGCAAGCCTCCAGGATCTGGGATACAGGTGCACGCCATCACGCCAGGCATTTTCATATGAATGCTGTGGATCTAAACTCAGATCTCATGCTTAGTTCGCAAGCATTTTACTTGAGCCATCTTCCCACCTGCATTGATTGGTTTTCAAAAAAATAAATTCTGTGTGTGTGTGGACATGCACACACTGCATATGCATTTGTGTGCGTGTGTGTGGACACGCACACACTGTATATGCATTCGTGTGCGTGTGTGTGTGGACACGCACACACTGTATATGCATTCGTGTGTGTGTGTGACACTGTATATGCATTTGTGTGTATGTGTGTGGACACGCACACACTGTATATGCATTCGTGTGTGTGTGTGTGGACACGCACACACTGTATATGCATTCGTGTGTGTGTGTGTGGACACGCACACACTGTATATGCATTCGTGTGTGTGTGTGTGGACATGCACACACTGTATATGCATTCGTGTGTTTGTGTGTGTGTGGACACACACACACTGTATGCATTTGTGTGTGTGTGAGCAGGCCTGTGTGCCGTAGTACAGGCAGAAGTCAGAGAGTAACTTTTGCCCACCACATCCACATAATTTGAGGCAAGGTTTTTCTCAATCTCACCCTATTGTTCTTGTTGCTCTTGCCAAGAGCTTCCTGGACATCCTCCTGTCTCTGGTTTTCACCTTGCCACTAGAGTGCAAGATTAGGAGTTTCTCGTAGTCATTCAGAAAAACAATGCTATTTTCTTCCAAATTTCCAGTTATTGAATCTGGCCAGGAAATGGGCTTCTGTAAGCAAAGACTATCCTTCCTTTGACACATTCTTTTTTTTTTAAAGTCTTAACCTCCATTTTAATTTTTTAAAACTACTTATTTGAGAATGACAGACAGACAGAAAGAGAAAGAGGCAGATAGATAGAGAATGGGCATGCCAGGGCCTCCAGCCACTGCAAGCGAACTCCAGATGCATGTGCATCTGGCTTACGTGGGTCTTGGGGAATCGAGCCTCGAACTGGGGACTTTAGGCTTCACAGGTAAGCACTTAATCTCTAAGCCATCTCTCCAGGCACGTTCTTATTTGTGGTGCTCTTGCGCTGGGTACATTTGTGCTTCTAAGGGAAATGGGAGGTGGTAGGAGCAAGGCTGAGCAGTGAGTGTTTCCAGGCACCTTACTTCTAGAAACCACCTGTGTTGGAGGAAAGAAAGAGCAGGCTGCTCCAGAGACCAGTCAGTAATGACATAATTCAAGTAGCTAGAGAAATGGGGAGAACATGGAGCGTAGGAAATGATCTCTCTCCTTCCTTCCTCCCTTCCTCTCTTTCTTTCTCTCTTTCTTTCTCTCTTTCTTTCTTTCTTTCTTTCTTTCTTTCTTTCTTTCTTTCTTTCTTTCTTTCTTTCTTTCTTTCTTTCTTTCTTTCTTTCTTTCTTTCCCCTCCCTCCTTCTCTCCCTTCCTTCCTTCCTTCCTTCCTTCCTTCCTTCCTTCCTTCCTTCCTTCCTTCCTTCCTTCCTCCCTCCTCCCCCCCTCCCCCCTCCCCCTCCCCTCCCCCTCCCCTCCCCTCCCCCCCCCCCTCCCCCCCTCCCCTCCCCCCCCCCCTCCCCTCCCCCCCCTCCCCCTCCCCTCCCCTCCCCCCTCCTCCCCCTCCCCTCCCCTCCCCCCCCCCCTCCTCCTTCCTTCCTTCCTTCCTTCCTTTCCTTCCTTCCTTCCTTCCTTCCTTCCTTCCTTTTGAGGTGGGGTCTCACTCTAGCTCAGGCTGACCTAGAATTCACTATGTAGTCTCAGGATGGCCTCGAACTCATGGTGATCCTCCTGCCTCTGCCTCCTGAGTACTGGGATTAAAGGTGAGCACCACCACGCCCAGCTAGAAAAAGATTTCTTGCTTGTGCTATTGTGTTCCATTTTTCTCTATTCATTTATGGAGAGAATGATGACTGTGTCCAAGATGGCAAGTATATAAAGACCAGTGTTCCTTACACCTCAGTAATTTATGGACCTCTTTATTTAAAGGGAGAAAAAAAAAGTCTCACAAATCCTGAGCAATAAATATTTTATTATAAAGTAGCTTCAGTATACCTGAGCATAAAACTAGGTATATAAACTCTTCATGCTTGAAGCTCTTAAATAACTATAAAACATTGAAAAATTTATAGAGTAAATTCAAACAAAACTACAAAACCAATAGAGTTCAAATTAACATTAATTTATCATGACAGACAATTTTGTATGGCTAAAATTAAACCTCTCCTTGAAATGTGATTACGTTTCTGACAGCTAAAGTGCCAGTTCTTCTGAGAGCTCTGGAAGCTCAGCTCTCCTTCCTCTTCTCTGTTGTAAGCTTCCCTTGTACAGAGTACCTTCATTTGGCAGAATACACCATCCAAACTTGACTTCTGCCTCATCTCTTTTTATTGAGCCTTGATTACTAAAATTAGCCCTGCAGTGCCAAGATCAGAAACATGAACATAAACCTACTTCTTTAATTTGACTTTATTTTTTAAAAATGTTTTTATTTAGTTATTTGTTTCTTTATTTATATGAGGGGGGAGGGAGAGAGAGAGAAATGAATGGGTGTGTCAGGGCCTCTAGCTACTGCAAATAAACTCCAGATGCATATGCCACCATGTGCATCTGGCTTATGCGGGTTCTGGGGAATTGAACCTGGGTCCTTAAGCTTTGCAGCCAAGTGCCTTAAACACTAAGCCATTTCTCCAACCTATATTTTTCATTTTATTTATTTGTATGCATGTTGGCAAGGTGTTCATTTTCTACCTTCTGTGAGATAGGGTCTTAAAAAATTGTTTTTTGTTTGTGTTCAAGGTAAGGTTTTACTCTAGCACAGGCTGACCTGGAACTCCCTCTGCAGACCCAGGCTGGCCTCAAACACTGGGTGATCCTCCTATCTTTATCTCCAATGTGCTGGGATTAAAGGCATGTGCTACTACACTTGGCTCTTTTTTTAATTTTTAATTTTTTTTAAAAAATATTTTATTTATTTATGTATGTATTTGAGAGAGAGAGAGAGAGAGGGAGAGAGGGAGAGAGAGAGAGATACAGAAATAGGCAGGCAGGTAGAGCGAGAGAGGGAGAGAGAGAGAATGGGCATGCCAGGGCCTCCAGCCACTGCAAATGAACTCCAGATGCATGTGCCCCTTATGCATCTGGCTTACATGGGTACTGGGGAATCGAGGCTCGAACCGGGGTCCTTAGGCTTCACAGGCAAGCGCTTAATCGTCAAGCCATCTCTCCAGCCCATTAATTTTTAATTTTTTTAAAGAACGATAATAGGAGAAAGAATGGGTGTGCCAGGGCCTCTTGCTGCTGCAAATGAACTCCAGATGCATGCATTACTTTGCACATCTGGATTTATGTGAGTACTAAGGAACTGAACAAGGATTGGCAGGCTTTGCAAGTAAGTACCTTTAACTGCTGAGTCATTTCACAAGCTGAGACTGTCTTTCTTGCTATTTGTTTGCTGTGTGCTCCAGACTGGCTGACTTGTAAGCTTTGGAATTCTCCTGGCTCCCATTGCCGTAGAAGTGTTGGGATTACAGTTGTGAGCGTCACTTTATGGTTTTATGTGTGTGCTGAGCAGGCTTGTAAAGAAATATCTTTAACTGCCGAGTCATCTCCCCAACCCACCAAACTTAATCAAAACCTAGACTTGGTACCTACTTATATATGGGATCTGAAGGCTTAGAGACAGGCCCTGTACCTGTAATTTGAGTTAAAAATGTCGGTGAGAGTGAATGGTGCTAGCAAACTTGTGGAACAGAGGTAGGAAAGTAGGTTGTTGAAAAGATGATCAGTGCAAGAGTAATATTATTTGGGCTTTGAGTCATATGGTGGATTGGATAAGGTAAACCCACTTCCCTGTTCTGGGTTAAACATTTTTTTTTTTGTAATTTTTTTTTATGAGAGAGAGAGAGAGATTGAGAACGAGAACTAGCGTGCTGGGGCCTCCAGCCACTGTAATAGAATTTCAGATGTGTTCACCACCTTGTGTGCATGTGTGACCTTGTGTGCTTGTGTCACTTTGTCTGTCTGGCATACGTGGGACCTGGAGAGTCAAACATAGGTCCTTAGGTTTCACAAGCAAGTGCCTCAACTGCTAAGTCAAGTCTCCAGCTCATGGGTCAGAAATTTTTAATGCCTTCTGGGGGTCCTAAGAACTGAGACATTATTTTAAAATAACTTTTTTTTTTTTTTTGGAGGGAGACACACAGAGAGATAGTGAGAGGGAGAGGAAGACAGGTTGAGAATGGGCATGCCAGCAGCTTCTCAGCCGTTGTGAACGAGCTCCAGATGTGTGCGCCCCCTTGTGGGCAAGTGTGGCATTGCACCCTTGCGTCACTTTGCATCTGGCTAAACGTGGGACCTGGAAATTGGAACCGGTGTTCTTAGGCTTAGCAGGCAGGTGCCTTAACCTCTAAGCCATCCCTCCAGCCCTAAGATAACTTTTAAAATTTATTTATTTGCAAGGGGGGAGAGAGAGAGAATGACTGTACCAGGGTCTCTAGCCGCTGGAAACCAGTTCCAGACTCATGGGCCACTTTGTGCGTCTGGCTTTACATGGGTCCTGGAGAATTGAACCTGGATCCTTGAGGCAAGCATCTTAGCTGTTAAGCCATCTCTTCAGCCCAGAATTAAGACATTTTTAAATGTCTACTTCAGTTAGCTCAGCTGTCACGAAGACAAGGTGACGCCTAAACTGGGAAGCAATTTAAGGAAGGAAACGGGATTATTCTGGTTTATGGTTTCAAGTGATACATTCTGTCATGGCAAGAAAGGCCTTGCAGAAGGAATGGAAGCGAGCTAGTCACCTTGTGGTCACAGCCTGGAAGCAGAAGACAAACAGGAAGTGGGACTAAGCTGTAAAACTTCAAGGCCTACCTCCTAAACACCTTCCCAAACCGTTGCCACCAGCTGGGCACAAACTGTTTAAACACATGAGCCTGTGTGTGCGTATGTGGGGGACATTTAACATTCAACCTTCCCTCTCTCTGTCTCTCCCTCGCTGGCCCAGGGCTCCATGTATGTTAGGTTGTTCCTCTTTCCACTTGGCCACATCTCCAGTCCTGTAGTTGGGAGGTAATGAAAAGAACTGCATACCTGATCAAATGCGTCCCAATATTCCCAGTAGACCTGATTTACTATCACCCAGAATCCTACCTAAAACAGGATTTTAACAACCTAATCTTAAATTGATGTTACAAATTACTAAGATGAGCAGGTCACGTGACATCATTAGACTACATCAGAAAAGAGATGGTTTCCTTGTGAAAGCTTACCAGATCAGAGTGCTGGAAAATAGGGGACAGATCAGCCTGAGACTAAAATCCCAGGACCTTGATTTGAAAGTTACATAACACTGATCTATTTTTTAATATATATTTTATTTTTATTTATTTATTTGAGAGCGAGAGATAGAGAAATAGGCAGGAAGAGAGAGAGAGAGAGAGAGAGAGAGAGAGAGAATGGGAGAGAATGGGCATGCCAGAGCCTCCATCCACTGCAAATGAACTCCAGATACGTGCACCACCTTGTGCATCTGGCTTATGTGGGTCCTGGGGAGTCGAACCTGGGTCCTTTGGCTTGGCAGGCAAGCGCCTTAATGGCTAAGCCATCTCTCCAGCCCAACGCTGGCTCTCTTATCTCACCTTCCCATGGTTAATAATAATAATAGTTCCTAACCTCAGGGTGACTATGAAGATCACTGGAAAGCACTTGGAAAGACAGGTGCCTGTCACTAAAGTGAAAATATTTCAGTACATCTTCTTTTTAGAAAAGTTTTTAGGGGCTGGAGATATGGCTTAGCAGTTAAGGTGTTTGCCTGGGAAGCCAAAGGACCCAGGTTCGAGTCTCCAGGACCCACGTAAGCCAGAGGCACAAGGGGCATATGTGTCTGGAGTTCGTTTGCAGTGGCTAGAGGCCCTGGCATGCCCATTCTCACTCTGTCTCCTCCCTATCTCTCTCTGCTTGCAAATAAATAAAATTTAAAAAAAAGTTTTTATTTATTTATTTGGGAGAAAGGAGAGAGAGAGGGGGAGGGAGGGAGGGAGAGAGAGAGAATATGAATGAGTCCACCAGGGCCTCCAGCCGCTGCAAACAAACTCCAAATACATGTACCATCTTGTGCATCTAGCTTACATGGGTCCTGGGGAATCAAACCTGGGTCCTTTGGCTTTACAGGTAAGCATCTTAACCCCTAAGCCATTTCTCCAGCCCCAGATTTTCTATTAAGTAGCCACAGTGACCCAGGGATTACCATGGGTGTGCACCAGTATCATTTGGAGACAGTTGAGGAAATGCAGATTCTCATCCCATACATTACCCTAGGCCTCCTGTGTCAGACTGGCTTTATGGTATTCATTGGAAACGAGGTTTGGAAATACTTGTTCTGGGTTGAATGGTATTCTGGTCATTTTTTTTTCCTTTGTAGTGACGGGAACCAAACCCAGGGCCTTGTGCATGCTTGGCAAGTGCTCTACTGAGCTGCATTCCTAATCCACATTTTGAACACTTGCATCTGAACTTTCACTTTCTTCCTTGCTGGCTTTGAGTAGATATTGAGTGTGTGGGATTTTTGATTATTAGTTCCCAGACATTGAAATTTCCTCACCTGTCCTTTTCCTTTCTATCCATTTTAGACAGGAGGGTTGACTATGTCTTGGGCAACCTATTTCTCCAGCCTTACCAATATATATATATATGAACCTTTTTTTTTTTAAATAGAAACTTTGCTAAGGCAAACATTTGGCATGTTAAAAATTGAACTTGAGTTTAGTTTCTAAAATAAATAATTCAACTTTTTTTTTACCCTTTAAAAAATGTCTGCAGGAAATGCTTCTAAAATAACTGATATTCCCCCCTGTTAAAACTGGGGTTGTTATTGGATGGATTCCAGCATGTGTTCTTTTTCCTTGGTGGTGGGGGTGGGGTGGGGAAAGGGAATGTGAGGGAGTGTTGTACTCTATGCCAAAACACACATAAACTGTACTCCCTCCAGCTTAAGGGAGCCTTTCATATAGTGGTAACCCTTCTGTACTGTAAAATGTGCCTTGGAGCTTAAAATAAGGAATAAAATGTTTACAGCGTTCAGACCAATTAGAACATTCCTGTTAACTTTTTTGGAGGGTGGGTGGGAGGGAGACGTAGGTTATAAATCCATTGTATTACAACAGAGACTGCAAGGTTGGTTACATGTGTTTAGTACACACATTTCTCAGTTCATGCGGATGAGGAATGCCTGCAGTATCAGCTGCATTAGGTGAACACTTTGATTAGTGCCAAATCTTTGTCACCTACCTTGATGCTTGGCATGTCATGATTGCTCCATGAAAGTACACTAAATGGGGCTAGGAGATGGCTTAGTGGTTAAGGCACCTGCCTGCCAAGCCTGAGAATGCTTGTTCGATTCTTCCGGTCCCACATTTAGCCATACGCAAAGTGACACAAGGGCGCAATGCCGCACTTGCCCACAAGGGGGCATATGTCTGGCGTTTGTTCATAGCTGCTGAGAGGCCAGTAGTGTGCCCATTCTCTCTCTCTCCCTCTCTCAAAAAAAAACACTAAGTGAATGAGTGTCCCACAAATAACCAGAAGTAGCAGTCACATCTATCTCTTTTCAATGGCAATCCTAGTGACACCACCTGATATTTGTCTGGCATCTGGTTAGGTGCTGCCTGTAGTCCCCCCAGCCCCTAAAGCTCCTCACAGATAAAGCATCTCTCTCTCTCTCTCTCTCTTTTTTGAGGTAGGATCTCACTCTGGCCCAGGCTGACCTGGAATTCACTATGTAGTCTCAGGGTGGCCTCAAACTCACGGTGATCCTCCTACCTCTGTCTCCCGACTGCTGGGATTAAAGGTGTGCACCACCACGCCAGGCTCACAGCATCTCTTAATGGGCCTCCCTGGGCTCATGGTTGTCTCCACAGGGCCACTTCTTAGCAATTTCTTTAGAATGGATACATAGTATTTTATAATTTCTGTGATGTTTCTTTAATTGGTTCCCACCATGGACACTTCCATGAATCTGGTTGACAGCACTTTGTGGGTTTTACAAATGAGAGAAGAAAGATTACTGAAGGTAAGTTTGGGAGCTGGGACGATGGCTCCACAGTTAAAGGCTCTTGCTTGCAAAGCCTGTCAGCCCGAGTTCAGTTCCCAAGCCACCAGTATAAGCTGGACACAGAAAGTGGTGCAAGCACCTGGTGTTTGTTTGCAGTGACAAGAGGCCCCTTGGTGTACGTGTGCACACACAAAATACATGTGAATAAATAAAATAAAAACTTTTTATTAACAAAAAAGAGGCTTAAGTTCATTCTTTCAGAAAGCATTGAGTCATCAGTAGCAGAGCTGGGACCTCAGCCTTTAAATCTTCCCCACAGTGCCTTTGAAGCACTCGTGAGCATTAAGTTCCCTCTACTGCCCCCACTGAGACCCTCTTTATTTAAAAGTCTGACAGAGAAATTTACTGTATGAACCGTTTGCCAAAATCCACAGCCACAAACTTTGCTGGGTGCCAGTTTTGAATAAGTCCTTTTTGGTTACCTGTGATGGAAAACTATGATAATTCTTTTTTTTTTTTTTTTTTTTTTTTTTTTTGAGAGAGACACAGAGAGAGATATAGAGGGAGGGAGAGGAAGACAGATAGAGATGGGCGCACCAGCAGCCTCTCAGCTGCTGTGAAAGAAATCCAGATGCGTGCGCCCCCTTGTGGGCAAGTGCAGCATTGTGCCCTTGTGTCACTTTGCATCTGGCTAAACGTGGGACCTGGAGATTAGAACTGCTGGAGATTGGAACCACTGGAGATTGGAACCACTGGAGATTGGAACTGGCATTCTTAGGTTTAGGAGGCAGGCACCTTAACTGCTAAGCCATCTCTCCAGCTCGATAATTCTTTTTTATCTTCTTAAAATTTATTTTTATTTGAGGCACACAGAGAGAGAGAGAGAGAGAGAGAGACAGACAGACAGACAGACAGACAGACAGAGAGGGAGAGAATGGGCACACCAGGGCCTTCAGCTACTGCAGACAAACTCCAGAGGCATGTGCCACCTTGTGCATCTGGCTTACATGAACCTAGGTCCTTAGTCTTTGTAAGCAAGTGCCTTAACCACTGAGCCCTCTCTCCAGCCCCATTCTTTTTTTTTTGTTTGTTTGTTTTGAAAAATTTTATTTATTTATTTGAGAAATAGGCAGAGAGAAAGAGAGAAAGAGGATATAAATGGATGTACTAGTCATTGCAAATGAATTCCAGATGCATGTGCCACCATTTGCATCTGGCTTACCTAGGTACTGGGGGATCAAATCTGGGTCCTTAGGTTTCTCAGGCAAGCTCCTTAACCACTAAGCAGTCTTTCTAGCTCCTATCTTAATTCTTTATTGGGGAAAAACATTAAACTCTCATTCATTCTTTTTTAAAAAATATTTTTATTTATTTACTTATTTATTTGACAGAGAGAGAGAGAGAGAGAGAGAGAGAGAGAGAGAGAGAGACTGAGGAAGAGAATGGTCATGCCAGGGCCTCCAGCCACTGCAAACTCCAGATGTGTGCGCCCCCTTTGTGCATCTGGCTGGAATTGAACCTGGGTCCTTTGGCTTTGCAGGCAAACGCCTTAACCTCTAAGCCATCCCTCCAGCCCCTTGTTCATTCTTTTAAACAATTTTATTATCTCCTGAACATTTTAAGATGCAAATTTCCCAGTACCGATAAGCGTAGTGCTTCAAATCACATTTTCATGCCTGTGAGAGGTACGTTAGTGCTTCAAATCACATTTTCATGCCTCAGTGAAACCTTCCCTGCAATGTCAGACTAGGAAAAAAAAAAAAAAAAAAAAAACAAGTCCGGGTCTACGAAAGCCAAAGATGGAAGTCACGAAGGGGTTCCAAGTCTGTAACTTTTGTTTCCTTCTTTATTTTGTCTTCCATCAAGGAAGACTATACCAAGATTCTGTCTAGTTCATGGTTGGTAGGCAGGTCAGTGTGAATTCTACCAGATGGGTCAATTTTAGCTTACTTCCATTCTTTTCCAAAGGACTCCCAAGAGATCAGAGAACCCTGTACCTCACGAAACTCTGGCTTCCGTTGTGAAACACATACACAAATCGAATTCCTTTTGCTTGTTATGGACACAAAGCTGAGGCACAGAAGGGAACAAATCACTGCTGGTGTTGTGTTCTCCCTCAGCCCCAGCCGTGGAAATGGATGGTGAGGATGTTAGGTGCTGTTTTGGGTGGATTGACAGCATTTTTCATGTGGTGCCTGGCTTCTCAGTCAAGGCAGGAGGGAGCCATTGTGCTTGTTCAGCTGGTGAAAAGCTGGGTACGTCATCCCTGGTGTGTCTCTTTTTAGGATCAGCTTCACAGTTGAGACCTTTGTTGTCCTGTGACACAGTAGGGAAAGGATGCTGCCAAAGGAGCACTTGCAGGGAGCTGTTCTGAGCGGGGTCATGGCCATCAGCCCTCTTTGTTCCCCTTGCTCCTCCCGCTTGTCACATTATGTGTTGATCTGTGTGGCATGGACCTTGTAGGTAGACCCTCACCAGTAGTCAAAGTGGCTCTGTTTCAAATAAATAATCCCAAGGCTGGAGAGATGGCTCAGTGGTTAAGGTATTTGCCTGCACAGCCTAACTACCCAGACTCGATTTGCCAGTACCCACGTAAAGCAGATGCACGGTGGCACATGAATCTGGAGTTCATTTGCAGCAGCTTGAGGCCCATTCTCTCTCTCTTCTTCCCTCTATCTCTTTTTGATTGCAAACAAGTAAGGTAAACATATTTAAAAAATTGAAAACAAATGAGTCAATAAATAATTATGGATAAAAGGAAAATCAAAAATTACCCATTCTTTTTTTTTTTTTTTTTTTTTTTTGCGAGGTAGGGTCTCACTCTGATCCAGGCTGACCTGGAATTAACTGTGTAGTCTCAGGGTGGCCTCGAACTCTCGGCGATCCTCCTACCTCTGCCTCCCGAGTGCTGGGATTAAAGGCATGTGCCACCACGCCCGGCAAAACTACCCATTCTTTTTTTTTTTTTTTTTTTTTTTTTTTGCGAGGTAGGGTCTCACTCTGGTCCAGGCTGACCTGGAATTAACTATGTGGGTGGCTCGAACTCACAGCGATCCTCCTACCTCTGCCTCCCGAGAAAACTACCCATTCTTGACGGTTGTAGAGAGTCTACAGTGTGAAGCACTTAGGAGCATTTTGTTTTGTTTTCATTCTTTCTGACTTGTTCTCTTTGTTTCCAAACTGCTCATGTCTTTCCTGTGCGACCTAGGTCATTTGGGAAGTACAAGGCCAGGACCTGATCCCATAAATCTCTTTTCCCTAAAACAGGTGAGCATGTGTCTGTTGTGTCTCTTGCAGGTGGCTTGGCACAAGAATGGCTTATTTTATGGAAAGCCGTTTGTCTTGTTTGGAACTGGAGGATTGTTCTGTTATCCAGAGACTAGTACCAGGACTAGAAAGCTTTGGGCTTGACAGGCAGTTTCTGTTGAGAACACCTGCTAGGGCTCACAGTGTAGCCATTGTTAGTTCTGCAGAGCACATTCTGGCCACAACCTGTCTTTTTTAGCCTGGGGTTGATTGAATCTTCTTTTCTTTCTGCGTTTCATTTTCAGTGAAACAAATTTTTGTCTGTTTCTCTGGTTTTCATGTGTGTGATTCACATGAATGTTATTTCTAAGAGTACATGCTGTGAGATATGCTAGTGGTGGAAAGGGCAGTTGGTCAAAGTGGAGGCAGGGAATTAGACTCACTTTGCTTTGTGGCTGTGTGGCAGAGGGAATGGTGTTTGACCTTTCTGGGCCTGGGCTTTTTGGAATGATGGATCTTCAGCCATTACAATTGCACTGTTATGCTCTGTGTTTGTTGAGATGCTGAGAGCCATTGGATGGCTAAGGAACCTGGTCCTGTGAAACTGTTAAGTATTCCTGGGACGTGGTCTTACTTAAGGGACAGGCTAGTGATAGGGAGATTTGTATGGGAGCATCTCTCTGTGGAATAAAGAAGAAAGCTTTCACGTTTCGAGGAAGGTGCTATAGGTCAGCCCTGAGCCCTTAGGTATTGAACTTCTGAGTGAAGCACTATACATTGAGCACCCTGAAATAGAATACTTGGGAATGCTTCAGATTTCTAATGTTTTTTCCCCCTAATTTTGGAACATTTGCATATATAATGAGATAGACTGGAGATAGGGCCCAAGTCTAATAAGTACAAAGCTCTTCTGTATTTCATATATCCCTTATATGCACATAGCCTGGATGTAATTTTAAGCAATATTTTAAATAAATTTCTGCATGAAACTGAGTTCCATGGTAGGAATTTTCCACTTGTGGTGCCATCGTGATGTCCAGTGCCTCAGGTTTTGGTGTATTTAGATTTTGGATCAGGGATAATCAATATGTACAGAGATCAGATAAATGAATCCCCAGGTAAGGCTAATATCCTATAGCATAGGGAATCCCATTTTCCTTTGGCATTCTCTCATGCTGTGAAGAAGAACCCTTACTGAAAACTTCTAATTGTGTAAACAGTAGATGTTAGCTGTTGAGCATCTGGAATATCCCACAGAGGAAATACAAATGGCTTCCAGAAATGCCCTCACTCATACTTCATTTTCTCTAGCTCATGCGTTTAGCCGGCAAGGCAAAAATTGGGAGTATTGCATACGTATATAATTTGATGCCTTGCTTTTTTCTCACTGTATTCCTTTTGAAGTGATTTTTTTGAGGGGGGACTGAGGTTTCAAGTGAAGGTAGAAATCAATGTGATATTATGCTTGGCATACTTGCATCGGGGACAGTTTTGACTTACAGAAAAGAAAATTATTAGACAAGTATTTCAGAGTAACATTTGTCCTTTTTTCTTGCTTGAATATGCTTTCAATATCTAGCCTGTATAGATGGTATTATAACTATTAGCATAACTAGAAGTGAAAACTTCTCAATCTATTAGTTCTTATTGCTAATTTAAAAAAATAAGATTCTCTCATTTGCTTTTATGGGGGCGTAATCATTAGCCCGATATCAATGAGCATCAGCTATTTTAACACTGTTTCCTTGGGTGCCCTGGTTCCTCAAGCCAAAATATGGTGATAGGTGTGGATCAGGGTACAGGTTTGATGGCTAAGGAGGTACTTTTACCTAGAGTTATTACACATTTGACATTTTATTTTATTTTATTTTATTTATTTTATTTTATTTTTGAGGTAGGGTCTCACTCTAGCTAAGGCTGACCTGGAATTAACTATGTAGTCTCAGGGTGGCCTCAAACTTATGGTGATCCTTCTACCTCTGCCTCCTGAGTGCTGGGATTAAAGGAATGTGCCACCACGCCCAGCCACATTTGATACTTATGATTGACTTGTTGAACATTGGTTTTGTATATTGTTTCTCCCATTAGGATATGAAATATTATTAGTTTTCTGTCTATTATTTATTAAATAAAATTTAACATTGTACCACTCGTGTAAATGCATTACGCGTGCTGAGCCACATGTAGCTTTTTTCATAGTTCCTACTTTGGGTTTTTTTTTTTTTTTTTTGGTGGTGCCCTTTGAAGTTCTAAAATGTTTTCATGTTTGATTGAGATTAAATCTGGGTCTCATTTTACTTTTTGAAACACATTGAGCAAGTTAATTTTCTGTTTGAGTTCCTAAGGGGAATGACTCTAGGCCTCTGTGTCCCAAGAATTCAGACCAAGCCCTGCCAGAACATTCCTGTGGTTTTCCATGGGCAGATCAGTGTGTTCATGAAATTTTAGTTGTAGCTTGTGCTTTCCATGGTTAATTAAAACATCTGGCTTTTAAATTTTCCACAACAGGGCATCATCATTCAGGCAAACCTTTTCAATAATGATTAAATACTTCAGTTTCCCCCTGTGACGAGGCCAGTCTTATCTCTAGGATACCTTAACACCTGTTTATTAAAAGATTTTCAAGGTTTGGAAGGTTTTGGGGTTATCCTGCCAAGAGAGAGTGAGGCCATTGGGAGCTAGCAAGAGAGTGACTTAGAGATGGGTTGTGAATACAAATCCTTATAATGGCTTCTGGGCTCTGCCCCTCCAGGTCCGAGCTCCTGCTGCGGGTGACTGCTGCGATCTCTAGCCAAGCATGCTGTGGTCGGATCTGCCTAGCCGTGGATCAGAAACCTTCGCTGGATGGAAAATCCATAAAAGAAAGCTCCTGTGAGACGCCGAGGCTGACGGTGACTTAAGCAAACTGAGGTCGGTGTTAGGGAAGGGGATCAGACAAAGTGTATTGGATCCAGTTGGGAAAAGCTGGTTTTGTTTTTGTTTTTAAAGATTTATTTTTATGTATTTATTAGAGACACAGAGGTGGGAGACAGAAAGAGAGAGTGAGAATGGGTGCACCAGGGCCTCCAGACACTGCAAATGAATCCAGCCGCATGCGCCACTAAGTGCATCTGTCTTACATGGGACCTGGAGAATCGAACCAGGGTCCTTAGGCTTCTCAGGCATGAGCCTTAATCACTAAACCATCTCTCCAGCCCCCCCCCCTTTTTGATAAACACCAAATAATTATCCTCTGTTCTTTGAGAGATTCCCTACTCTGTGTCAATAGCATATTGTGACAGCTTTCTCAGTGCACAGCGTTGTTATTTTCCTTCTATCTCCTCTTAGGTTCCTCTCCTCGGAGAAGGAAGGAAGGTCTTCTGTAGTAAATGGAAAAAGCCATGGCCAGAGGTCGTAAGAGACTCATAACAGTCTCTGTATTCTCGGCTTTACCCTGGAGGAGGGAAAGCCGGGTGTGTTCTTGAGGTGTTGTACCCACTCCTTCAAAGATTTGCACTCATCTCACTTTACACTCAGAAGGGTAGATCATTTCTATGGGGGTCCTTCCAGCTTTGCACACTTGGACAAGATTTTTAACCCTTGTTTTTCTGCCAGAACAAAGCTATTATTAGTCTATTCTTTTTTTGGTGGGGGGAGAGAATGGGCATGCTAGCAGCCTCTCAGCTGCTGTAAACAAACTCCAGATGTGTACGCCCCCTTGTGCGCATGTGCGACATTGAATGCTTGTGTCACTTTTGCATCTGGCTAAATGTGGGACCTGGAGTTTCGAACGGGCATTCTTAGGGTTGGCAGGCAGGCACCTTCACTGCTAAGCCCTAGACCTATTCATTTTTACCAGTGTGTACATTGGACATTAAGATGCTCATGTAGGAGAAGGGAAATAACCCGAAAGCAATAGTCGGTTAAATAAATACAGAGCAATAGTACTGTGGCTCAGGAGGATGAAACCACATACATAACCCCGCATATAACAGCGATGTCATGAGGATTTATTGAGGAAGCGTGTGTATAGGGACGTACATGCAGACAGTTGCTCAAGGCTTCAGCAGGCAACACATGCTCATCAGCTGTTAACGGTACTCGCTAGGAAGCAACAGCCATCAGGCTGAGAGCCGAGGAAGTAGAGAATGACTTGACCTCACCTCCCAGCATCCTTTCCCCGTCTCTTCCCAAGTCACCCAGCTTTTCCCTGGCCAGTTACCCTGGCCTCATGTCCAGCCTGTGGTGAAAGAGACCCAGTGACTCAGCCCTGGGCATGGAACATAAGTCTGGCCAGTTATAGTCACAATGGTTACTTTCTGGAAGGGTCCCAGTACTGTCAAACTACTAAAAAGGGATTTTTCCTTTTTTTTTTTTTTTTTTTTTTTTTTGGTTTTCTGAGGTAGGGTCTCACTCCAGCCCAGGCTGACCTGGAATTCACAATGTAGTCTCAGGATGATCTTGAAATCATGGGGATCCTCCTACCTCTGCCTCCCTAGTGCTGGGATTAAAGGCGTGCATCACCCGCGCCCAGCAAGTCTTCCTTTTTTTTTTTTTTTTGTTTAGTTTTTTTGAGGTAAGGTTTCATTCTAGTCCAGGCTGACCTGGAATTCACTAACTCGAACTCACTGTGATCTTCCTACCTCTGCCTCTCAAGTGCTAGGATTAAAGGTGTGTGTTATCATTTTTAGTGAGTTTGGTAAGTTGAAGCTGCTGGTGGCAACTTTTGTTGTTATGTGGGGATTGACTTGATGAGAGTCAGCGTAGAAGAGATCAGAGCCAGAAGATGTGGGAAGGGAGTTAAGGAGTGAGGGATGTGATGTACATATATACACAGTACACCCATATACTCACACACACATATGTATAACTGTACATATATGCACACATATGTCTAATACACATATATAAACTGAAGCTGCTGGTGGCAACTTTTATTATGTAGAGATAAACTTGACGAGAGACAGCATAGAAGAAATCAGAGCAAGAAGATGCGGGGGAAGGGAGTTAAGGAATGTGGGATGTAAATATATACACAGACACGCCTATAGCCAGTCAAACATATATCCATATTGTGGTAGTTTGAATGGATGTCCCCCAATAGATTGAGGAGTTTTATTCAAGCTTGTAACTTGGTGTCCTTGTGGGTGGATCCTAGGGGGTCCATCCCTAAGGTGTGGGGGCAGATCTGAATTCCGACCTAAAGATATGCAGAATGCTAGAGCTCTGCGGGGGTTCCTGGGGTGGGCTTGCTTATGGTGCTGGGCTTATTTTTTTTTTACTGTGCAGATCTGTGAAAGGGGCCCAGCTTCTTCTGCCATTACAAAACTTCCCCTGGATCTGTAACCTTCAGTAAATCCACACCTCCCATAACTTGTGCCTGGTTAGGAAGTTCATCCCAGCAATGTGAAGTTGACCATGACACATACATACATATATGCACACATACATCTAAATACACATGCGTATACACATATGCACAGATACATGTACGTGGATATAGATATACAGACACAAATACACATACACATAGACATACAAATTCACAGTAACACACTTATTCACATAAATATGCACATAAATGCGTGTCTGCATGCATGCGTACCTGCACACACGTGCACACATAACTTTGGCCCCAATTTAGACCCAGAGCAGGACCTCCCATTGTAAGGAGTGGGGTGACTGTCATATCCAAAACATTGTGATGGCAATGGCTTTTGGGTGTAGGGTCTCAGTGAAAATGACTGGCGTAACTCCTGTCTTCAGAGACATGACAATAGAGGGTAGGCCTGGTATACGTTCAAGTAGCTGACTGGCTGTGTGGAAGTATCCCATGAGTTGAAATAAGTTCTACGGGAGCAAAGATAAAATTTTGCGTTCTGCTAGGTGGCAGAGAGGTGGACAGAAGGGGCTGTTAACAAAGAAGGAATGAGGGCTGGGGAGATGGCTGAGCAGTTAAAGGCGCTTGCTTCTAACACCTGCTGGTTTGGGTTCAGTTTCTTGGGTCCCACATAAAGCCAGATGCACAAAGTGGTGCATGTATCAAGTTTGCAATAGCAGGAGGCCCTGGCTCACCCATTCATCCTTTTGCTTTTTTCTCTCTCTCTGCTTGCAAATAAATAAATAAATAAATAAATAAATAAATAAATAAAAATTATTAACAAAAAGGAGAAATGAGATTGAGACCTAAGGAACATTTCTAAAATCCACCTAATTCAATTACTTGCTTTTGAAAGGAAGGCTTTTCAGGGCCTATGGTTAAAGCAAATTTCAGATATGGAAGATAATTGCAGAGCATTGCGTCTTATTTACTGTAAATACAATCTTCTGGAGCAGCCAGATGAGAGAGGGTATCAACAAGCTGCTCACAGTTCTAACAGCACAGGCAAGCCGCTGCACTGCTCACCAAAATGTCAGTTGCTTTTCTGTCCTGAGAAAATTCCAAGTGCATCAATGAATTTTAAAATGTCCCTCCCTTGTGAATTTTAGACTTCATTTTCAACATAAATTGTTGAAATTTTTTTAAATAAAAAATAATTAGTGTTATTTACTTATTTTAAAATCTATAGAATTCCTTAGTGGGAAAGTTCAGATTATGAAAGAACTGAGCAGAAATAAAAGTTTCCATGTACCCCCATCCCCAGTTCCCCTGTAGTGAATGTCTTGTATTAGTGTGGCACATTTGTTCATGCCAACACAGATGTAGTTCACTAAAGCCTATAACTTGTATCAGGTTCACTCTTTGTGGTATATTGTCTGTGGTCTTTGACAGACACATCCTAACCTGTATCTACCATTATGACTGTGCGGTGGTTTGATTCAGGTGTCCCTCATAAACTTAGGTGATCTGAATGCTAGGTTCCCAGCTGATGGAGATTTGGGAAGTAACATCTCCTGGAGGTGGTGTATTGTTGAGGGCAGGCTTATGGGTGTTACAGCCAGTGTCCCCATGCCAGGGTTTGGCACACTCTCCTGTTGCTATTGTCCACCTGATGTTGTCCAAGGGGTGATGTCCATCCTCTGCTCATGCCATCGTTTCCCCCTGTCACCATGGAGCTCCCCCTCCAGTCTGTAAGCCAAAATAAACCCTTCCCCCCTCCCCAAAAGCTGCTCTTGGTCAGGTGTTTTCTTCCAGCAATGCAAACCTGACTGCGACAGACAGCATACAAGATTGTTCTCTGCTCTAGGATTCTCTGGTATTCAGCTTGTTCGGCCCTCCCCTTCCAGAGTCCCTGCTTGTTTTGTCCTCTTTGCCTTGTTCCTTTTATCTGCCTGCCACGCGGATGGCATCGTGGACTAGGCAGCCTTTTCAGATAGCTTTTGCTGCCTCAGCAGCGCTCATTCAAGCTCCTCGATGTCTCCCTGGCTCTATAGCTGCTTGCGTTGCAGCACTTAGTACACTCCATCGTACGGCTGGTCTGTGGTTTGTTTACCTCATGCCCTTGGCTGCTTTCAAGTTCTGGCAGTTATTTAAAACAAACAAAAGAAAGAAAGAAAGAAAGAAAGAAAGAAAGAAAAAGAAAGAAAGAAAGAAAGAAAGAAAGAAAGAAAGAAAGAAAGAAAGAGAAAGAAAGAAAGAAAAAGAAAAGCTGCTGCAAACATTTGTTTGCAGGTTCTGGGAAAAGGAAGTTTTAAAATTCATTCGGTTTTCTTGTCATTCAGTATCAAGGTAGCTATAAAGATGCTTTTAAAAAAAATTTATGTATTTATTTGAGAGGGAAAGGGAGAGAGAGACAGAGACAGAAAGAGGCAAATACAGAGAATTGGCACACCAGGCCCTCCAACCACTGCAAACGAACTCTAGATGCATGCGTCACCCTGTGCATCTGGCTTACATGGGTATTGGGGAATAGAACCTGGGTCCTTAGGCTTCACAGGCAAGCGCCTTAACCGCTAAGCCATCTCTTCAGCTGCGACCTAGATTTTTAATTGATTGCATTGAATGACTTTATCAATGAGTTTTTTTTTCTGTGTATTACCATGCCTGGCTCCCTCCTTTTTCTTTGTTTATTTGAGAGAGAGAGAGAGAGAGAGAGAGAGAGAGAGAGAGAGAGAATGGGCATGCCAGGGCATCCAGCCACTACAAATGAACTCCAGATGCATGCGCTCCTTTGTGCATCTGGCTTGCATGGGTCTTGGAGAATCAAACCAGGATCCTTTGGCTCTGTAGGCAAACGTCTTAACTGCTAAGCCACCTCTCGAGCCCTCAGTAAGAGTTTTGATCCATGAACATGGGATATATTTCTACTCTTTTTGGGTCTTTAAAGTCTTTCAACAGTGTTGTGTTTTCAAGGTTTGAAGTCTTGTGCTTTTGTGTTAAATTTATTCCTAAGGAGTTTTTCTTTTTGATGTCTTCACAAGTGGAATTGTTCTATAATTTCCTTTTCAGATAATTTGTTGTTAATATTTGGAAATACAGTTGTTTTTTGTATAATGACCTTGTTTCTAGCAACTATGTTGAATTTGTTTGTAAGTAGTGATAGTTTTTTTTATTGTATTTATTTATTGTCTTTCTTAGTACTTTCTAGTAGATTAGATCATCTACAAATAGAGATAGTTTCATTTCTTGTCTAATCTGGATATGCCTATTATTTTTCTACAGTGATTTGAACATTTGACTGTAATATGAGAAATAAAATGCTAAGGACTTTGGAATTGCTAATGAAATCATTCTATTGCATAGAATTTTGATGAAGACCAAATGATTATTATGAAACTTATTTCCTCATCTTATTTTTCTCAATCAGAGCTCTTCGTAGTTATCACTCCATCTTTTGTGGGGAGAGAGAGATGGATCTACAAATTTTTTGTCCCTTTTTATATTTTGTTTCTTTCTCTTTTTTTTTTTTTTTTTTTTTTTGGAGCGAGACAGAGAGAGAGGGAGAGGAAGACAGCTAGAGATGGGCACGCCAGCAGCCTCTCAGCTGCTGCGAATGAAATCCAGGTGCGTGTGCCCCTTTGTGGTCAAGCGTGGCATTGCGCCCTTGCATCACTTTGCATCTGGCTAAACATGGGACCTGGAGATTGGAACCAGCATTCTTAGACTTAGGAGGCTGGCAGCTTAACTGCTAAGCCATCTCTTCAGCCCTCTTTCTCTGATTTTTTATGTCATCTGGATATAAGATTTACTCTTATTCTTATCTTCCCCCATTCCCTGAAAATCTGATTGGTCTTGATACTTTCTTAATGGTGTCTCTTACTCTCTAAAATGAAATAATCTAAATTTTATTACATCGGTATAAAAAACTTGATCTGTGCATAAAGTTTTCTTAGTGATGATTTTTTAATTTTTTTTTTTGGAGGTAGGGTCTCACTCTAGCCCAAGCTACCTGGAACACACTCTGTAGTCTCAGGGTGGTCTTGAACTCATGGTGATCCTCCTACCTCTGCCTCCCAAGTGCTGGGACTAAAGGTGTGCGCCACCATGCCCAGCCTTAGTGAAGATTTTTTTTTTGATGCTTAGAATTATCCTAATTATAATGAAGTTCAACTTTTCTTCTTTTGAAGCTTAGGATTTCTTTGTTTCTTCCCTCCTTTCCTCTCTCCATTAATTTCTGTCTTTTTTTTTTTTTTTTTTTGAGATAGAATCTTGCTGTGCAAACCGGTATTTGGGGGTTCCTCTGCCAGTGCACCAATATAAGATGACAGTACTCCAATAATTTTGGGGTGTCTCTGGGTTCTTATAAATTTGACAAATGAACTCCATAGACCAGAGTATAAGTTTCAGAAATATTTTATTATAGCTTTAGGAAGAAGAGCTAATTTAAGAGAATGGGAGCTTAAGGGAAAGAAGGAAGGAAGACATAGCTCTTGCCCAAGAAGGTAAGAGGAGGTTTGAGAATCCCAGAACACAAGAGAAGGAAGCAAGGAAGGGCTTGCCCAGGCAGAGGGGTTTGAGAAGCCCACCTTGACTTAGGTTTGTTTTTTTTTTTTGCACGAGAATGAGGTGGGGGGCCTCCAGCCACTGTAATCGAACTCCAGACATGTGTGACCTTGCACACTTGGATCTGGCTTACGTGGGCTCTGGAACATGAGTCCTTAGGCTTTGCAGGCAAGCGCCTTAACCACTGAGTCATCTCAGTAGCCTTCAGGTTGGGTTGGTTTTCTTTTGTAATATGAGCCCTGTGAATGGGCAGCTGGTTTAGCCAATTAGTCCAGAAGTCAGGTGTCTGGGGCAGAGTTTTTGGGAAAGGACAATCTTCTCAGAAATCTTAATTCTTTAGGCAGGACCTTCTGGAAATGGAGTGTAAGGACTCCCTAAGGGGATAGAGATAAGGAAAGGCCCTTGTGAGTTTCTGATCTGTAGCACAGTGTATGATCTAGATTTCCCCCTACAGATCCAAAGACAATTCCTTCGTTTTGTCACAAGATAGCTATTCACTTTGGGGCACGGTCACCCATAAACTGCCTCACTATGTGGCATAGGCTGGTACGAAACTTATCCAAGCCGGCCTCAAATTTAGGATACAGGCATTAACCAGTCTCCATATGCAGCTCAAAAAATTTCATGACTTTGATGTTTATAAAACTTTTTTTTTTTTGGTTTTTCAAGGTAGGGTTTCACTCTAGTCCAGGCTGATCCGGAATTCACTCTGTAGTCTCAGGGTGGCCTCGAACTCATGGTGATCCTCCTACCCCTGCCTCCCGAGTACTGGGATTAAAGGTGTGTGCCACCACGCGTGGCAGGTTTTTTTGTTTTTTTGTTTTTTTTTTTTTTGAGATAGGGTCTCCTTCTAGGCAAGGCTGATCTAGAATTCACTATGTAGCCTCAAGGTGGCCTCAAACTCACAGTGATCCTTTTTTGCCTCCCTAGTCCTGGGATTAAAGGCATGTACTACTATGCCTGGCTTTAAAAACTTTTTATGTCCTGTGGGAAATTCCCATCTATATTCAGTTTATTATATTACTGAATTTCTGGTATGTAGTAGCATTTTGTCACGGTACCTTTGTAGAAAGTCGGCTGTAGATGTTGAGTCCATTTCTGCATTCTGAGCTCTGTTTCTTTGGGTTACATGCCTGTCCTTAGGCTAGTGCCACACTGCACTCAGCTTCTTATTTATTTATTTTAAAAAATTATTTATTTATTTATGAGAGAGAGAGAGAGATAGAGAAGCAGACAGAGAGAATGGTCGTGCTAGGGCCTCTAGCCACTGCAAAGAAACTCCAGACACATGTACTACCTTGTGCATCTGCCTTACATGAGTACTGGGGAATCAAACTCAGTTCCTTAGGCTTTGCAGGTACGTGCCTTAACTGCTGAGCTATATCTACAGCCTGAAAAAGTTTTTTTCCCCCTTTAAGATATAGACTTATAATTTCCCAGACCCAGAACTGGGTTATACCCTACAGTGAGCTGTTGGTTGTGGAGACTCATGAGGTCCCCAAAACAGTGCAGGCTATTGCCAAAGCACCAGAAATAGATGTAATTTGCAAGACAGCTCAATTTTTTTTTGTTACCACTGTTATTTTTAATACTTATCTCTGCATTTCTTTTTTGCTCCCCTTGTTAAAAAAGTCCTAGTCTTTGTAGATTTATCTAGAATAATTATGAGAATCAGAAGTGGTAGAAGTCAGTCAGTGTAGGGTCAATCCGGATGTGTTACTCAAATCTTGTTCATTTATTTTTTTGTTCTTTTCACTGATGTTTTAATAAAATGTTTGTACTCTTTTTTTTTGGTGGGTGGAGAGAGTCAGAGAGAGAGACAGATAGAGAATGGGCATGCCAGCAGCTTCTCAGCAGCTGTGAACAAACTCCAGACTCATGCACTCCCTTGTGGACAAGTGCGCCATTGCGCCCTTGCATCACTTTGCATCTGGCTAAATGTGGGACCTGGAGAATCGAGCTGGGGCGTTCTTAGGGTTAGTGGGCAGGCCCCTTAACTGCTAAGCCATCTCTCCAGCCCAAAAAAGTTTGTACTCTTCGACTACCTCACCCCACCCCAGTTCTGCTGAGGGTCTTCTTCAGTAAGGTTGTTGGTTTTATTGGGGGGGACCAAGAGGCCTCAGTCTCTGGGGGGATAGGAGAGTTGTGCTCAGGCTGTTACCACCCACCCTCCATCCACAGGCTCTTATAATATTTTGTCCTCTCTTCCTCAATATATCCTGAGCCTTAGCAGGCAAGCTAGAGATCTGATTTAGTGTTGCATTCTCTGTATCCTCTGGATCTCTGTTTTGATGAGGTGTGAGTGATCACAGTGTCTGTCACCATTTCCCTGGAATTGGCTTTTAGGCTCACTGTGAGAATAACAGTCATGTCATCACTTCTGCTGTCATGATGTTTGCGCTCAGGCAGATGAGGTGGAGGCGACCCCTCTCACGGCAGACATTCGGCTCTCTGTTCTTTTTTTTTTACCTCTATTTTTTAAATTAAATATTTTACTTTTATTTATTTATTTGAGAGAGAGAAAGAAAGAGAATGGGTGTGCCAGGGCAGTCCAGCTCCAGATGCGTGGGCCACCTTGTGCGTCTGGCTTACATGGGTCCTGGGGAATCAAACCTGGGTACTTTGGCTTTGCAGGCAAGTGCCTTAACCACTAAGCCATCTCTCCAGCCCCAGCTGTCTGTTCTGCATGTATTGATGTATCCTGCTTCTCACAGTGTTCTCCACTATCTGCCCCACACGAGAACAGCTGGAGCTTGTGCATACCCGCCATGTTCATTTATTTTGGCAGTAGGTATTGATCCTAGGGCTTTCCCCACAATAAGTATACATTCTACCACCGAGCTACAGCCCCAGCTCTGTTACTTTGCATTCAATTAGTTGTTTCTTTTTGGGGGCATGAAGGCAGTAAACATTTTAATGTTAATTTTATGTTAATTTAAATTCTCTGATTGAATAAAACAGGTAAATGTTTTTATTACCTCTGTCTTGATTGTAATTTTTTTTTGGTTTTTCGAGGTAGGGTCTCACTCTGGCCCAGGCTGACCTGGAATTAACTATGTAGTCTCAGGGTGGCCTTGAACTCATGGCAATCCTCCTACTCTGCCTCCCGAGTGCTGGGATTAAAGGCGTGCGCCACCACGCCCGGCCTTGATTGTAATTTTTTTAAAGTTTTTAAAATTTATTCATTTGCAAGCAGAGAGAGAGAGAGAGAGAGAGAGAGAGAGAGAGAAGAGAGGCAGACAGAGAGAGAATGGGCATTCCAGGGCCTCCAGTCACTGCAAACGAACTCCAGATGCATGCACCCCCTTGTGTATCTGGCTTACGTGGGTCCTGGAGAATCAAACTGGGATCCTTTGGCTTCACAGGCAAACGCCTTAACCACTAAGCCATCTCTCCAGCCCCATCTTGATCACATATAGGTGGTGAGGATAACCCCTTTACACCCTTTACTTTGAATATGGCCTTTTGTCGAGTCAAGTTACAGGTTCAGAAAGATTCGGCCTCTGAGATGGCAGTCACTTTTGTGAAGCTTCCAGACTATAGTTACTTGACCATAAACAGTCGAAACAGATCCATTTATTTACATCCACTGAGCCAAGGCACCAGTAAAGGGCATCTGGAATGGGGGGCTGGAAGGTGGTTCACTAGCTAACCCTCTTGCTATGCAAGCATGAATACCTTAGTTTGAGTCCCAGAACCCACATCAAGCTGGGCACTGTAGTGCCAGTAACTATGATCCCAGCCCACGTAGGACGAGAAGGGAAGTGGAGACAGACAAGAGACTCTCCCTGAAGCTTGTGGGCCAGCTAGCCTGATAAAGGAAGCCATGAACAAGGAGAGATCCTGCCTCCGAACAAGGTGGAAGATGAGAACTGACGTCAGACGTTGTCTTCTGCCTTCTACATGTATCCTCCATCTCAGGTGCTGTGGCACATGTGTACCCACACATACATACACAGTGTCTTGAACTTTCATTAGTAGAAACCACATTTATTTTATTTGTTTAATTTTATTTAATTTTTTATTTATTGGAGACAGAGAAGGAGAGAGAGAGAGTGAGTGAGAATGGGCACACCAGGGCCTCTAGGCACTGCAAACGAACTCCAGACGCATGCGCCACCATGTGCATCTGGCTTATGTGGGACCTGGAGAATCGAACTGGGATCCGTAGGCTTCGCAGGCATACTCCTTGACTGCTAAGCCATCTCTCCAGCCCAGAAACCACATTTTTTTGTGTTAATCTGTAGTAAAGATATTTATGTTAAGTACTTCAATAGAGTTTGTGATAATATATCCTTGGCTATTTTATTCATCTTTATATTTTTCATGTTAAATAAGCTGAAATATTGGTTTCCTTTAAAAGCTTTCAAAGATACCATATGTGCATGACATATAGTCAATTGTTCTGTATTTTAATGTAATTACTGATATAAGAACAAACAGTACTTTCTCAATCCCATACTGATTTGTGATGAATAAAACATTTAGTTTGATTATACTGTCAAAGGAAAATCTATATTCATGATACAATAACTATTCAAAACTGTAATTTCCAAATTAATTATTATCTCCTCAAACAAATATTGATCCCCAGTTTCATTCATAAACAAAAATAGCCGATTGAATGTTTTTACATAGACAGTATCTAAACCAATAATTTATTTTTTATTTTTTTTAAAGTACCAACACCGGGCTAGCTTGCATTAGAAAATTGTTTTGTGCAATTTGTCTGTTATACCTTTTTTGAGAATGAAAGAAAATAATTTTTAGTGTAATCATGGTGCATACAGCCGAGACCCTTTGAGGACAAAATTAAGAGACTCTGTAATTACTCTGCATTGATTTCATAAGCAAAATTTCCTTGAGGCTGTGTAGGGTTGTAGGAAGTTTGTTACTGCTTTAGCCTCTTCCTGGGGTCTGGTTCTTGTGTCTTGAGTGTCTGAGAAAGTTGGATGGTAATTAGTGTCTTAACCAAGATTTAGCTCAGAAGTGAAACGCCTGGAATTCCATCCACAGTATGTGGCTCTTGATCTGTGATCCTCAGAGAGGACTGGAGACAAGCACTGTCCTGAACAGGCATTGAATCAGGATGGATGACAGACAGACAGACAGACAGACAGACAGACAGACAGACAGACAGACGCTGAAACAGCTCTGGAAACTAAAGTGCATTTCCGTTTAAATTCCATGTGAGTGTGATAACGAATGCCCTGCCCCTGCGGAGTGGAGTTGCCGGAGCTGCTAGAGGGACTCGAATGAAATATCCTTCCCTGGGGAGACCGGCAGAGCCCCAGCCCTTTAGGGGAGTGACGTTTTATTGAAGGAGTCCAGTATGCTAAGTCTAGCATTGGAGAGACCCAATGATTCTGCACAAATCTTACCTCTGCCCATTTGCATTACCATCTAGAGCATTTCCTTCTCAGACTCCATGATGTGCCTATGTAAAAGCACTTCCTAAGAGGGGGCGGAAAGATCATAAGAGCCACAGGTCGGGGCGCCACGCCCAGAGACATTGCCTTCCCCCAACAACTGTCTGCAGCTCCCACAATGCATAACCCAAAACCCCACAGGGAATTTCTGCATCCCCACTAGGAGGGCCCCCAGCGGAAGGGGGGGCAGGGTCGAGGGTAAGGATGATACCAACTCATGATGTATCCATACCAAGTACGTCCATAATTAATAAATAAAGAACAAATGGAAGAAGAAGAAGAAAAAAAAAACGAGCCCTTCCCACAAAGTGGTTGATGGATAGTAAGCTCTCCATGTCGCTCTCTTTATATCTCTTTTATTTTCTTTGTCATAAACAGTGAGGTATATTCCTGATGTGGATGACTGGTGCATTCCTGACCCTACAGTGCTCCCCAATAGCCCCACAAGTTCCTCATGGTTCTGCGCCCATCAGCATTTTGACATGGAGGGCAGAGGAAGGCAAAAGGAAGGAGGGAACAAAACAGAGGAAGGGGTACCTTGAAAGAGGAGGGTTGATAGGGGATGGAGAGCCAGGGAGGATGGACAAAAAAAACAATAAAGGCATGGGAACACAACCAAATTTCTATGTGTTTATATATTAAAGTTCTTAATAATGATAGTGAGGTGTAAAGGCCCCATGGAATGCTTTGGAGTTTCTAAAGAGGGCTGAGGAGATAGCTCAACTGGTAAAGTGCTTAACTTGCAAGCATGAGGACCTGAGTTCAACCCCCAGTTTCCACATTAAAAAAATAATAATAAACATATAAAAAGAATTACCATACGAGAGGGGGAAAGGAAGGTGGTGGGAGGGGATTAGGACCAGGTATATACTTATGGTTGTCTATAAAATTAAAAAAAAATAAGAGGAGTTACATTAAAATGGAATTTATTTCTTTATTTTATTTGAGATAGGGAATGAGAGAGAATGAGCATGCCAGGACCTTCAGCCACTGCAAACTAACTCCAGATACATTTGCCACCTTGTGCATCTGGCTTCTGTAGGTCCTGGGGAGTCAACCCTGGGTCCTTTGGCTTTGCATGGAAGCACCTGATCTGCAAAGCTGTCTCTCTAGTCCATAAAATGGAATTTCTAAAGAAAGAATGCTAATCCTGAGGCAGGCTAAATCTGGAGACGTGGCATTGTTGTCTTTGACAAATTGGTAGAAGGTAGAGGGTGTCTGAGGAAAATGTCTCCTCTGACTCTCAGAGGCAGCAATAGGAATGCAGGCCAGTGTTCTGGAAGTCACCCCACATTTCCTGGCAAGGTCTGTGGCCCAGGTCCTGAGCGCCATCAACCTGCTGGGAGTTTCTCAGACTGGTTGTCTGGGGAATCAGATACCCCCAAGCAGCCTGCTTAGAGAAGGAAGGCACACTCGGCTCCCCAACATCCCCACCCTGCACACCTTGTGTGGGAGCTTCTGGCTTCTTTGTGTTGACTGCTATGGACACGGCATAGAATTTGACAGTGGCAGGGCCACGATGCTTCAGTCTGATAGCCTGAGGTTGTGATGGCCTGAGGTTGTGATGGCCTGAGGTTGTGATGGCCTGAGGTTGTGATGGTCTGAGGTTGTGATTGCCTGGTTCTTTCAGCTCGTTGTATTGTCAGAGAATTATGTAGTAGATGTTGCTCTCTCCTCCTTGCTGTTGTCCACCAGTTCTGGGAGACAGCTGGAGATGGAGCAGGGCAGTCGTGAAGTGGACAAACAGGACAGGAGTTGGTGTTTGAGATTCAGTTATCTTCTAAGATACACATTGCATGAGAGCGCTTTGATTATGTATGTCAGACTTCTGAATTACTAGCAGTTTCATAAGTGTTTTTGCTAAATATGGCGCCAAGTTAGGTGTTAAGTTATATTGTAACATGTTGGGAAGGAATGAAATAGTGCAGTTTGGTGACAGGTTACAAAGATCTGTGAGACAGATATGCACATGCAATGAAAAAATACACTGTCGAATCATGTGGTCAGTACCAGTTCCTTTTGCACATTTTTAAAGGTGTATATGCTGGTGTGTACATGTTTTTTTTTCTCCTAAAAAAGATGTGGTATACCTTGATATACTGGAATATGTTTCCCCCTCACTTTTTATATTGTTTGGATTTTTAAATCATGTCCACCTTCTACTATGTATGTATGTATATATGTATGTATGTATGTATGTATGTATGTATGTATGTATGTATGTATGTTGTGGTAGTTTGAATACATGGCCCCCAATATATTCAGTGTTTTATTAGTTTATAGTTTTGCATCTGCATTCACCTTGCTGGAGGCAATGCCACTGGGTGGTTCTTAAGGAGTGGTAGTGGGTTTGAGATTCCATTGTAAAGATATGCAAAGTGCGCCTAGTAGGAGTTCCTGAAGTGTGTTGTGCTGTGTAGCTGGTTGTTTTTCTCTCATTGCTTGGCCTGTGAAGGCCAAGCAGCTTCTTCTGCCATTATGGAACTTCCCCTGGATCTGTAAGCTTCAATAAATAATATCCCTTCCTCCATAATTGTGCCTGGTGTGGAAGTTCATCTCAGTGAACTTGAAGCTGTCTGCTACATATGTATCATGTATCATGTATATGTAAATGTTTGGATACTTCAGGGCCTCTTTCCACTGCAAATGAACACCAGATGCTTGCACCACTTTTTGCATCTGTTTTTATATGAAGCCATGTTGGGAGGTTTTAAAAGCAAGTGCCTTTAACCACTGAGCTATCTTCCCAGGACCCCCCAATTATGTTTTTAAGCCATATATTGTTTATTTCTGAATTGCTGACAGTAAGCTCTAAATAGTCTCAAAAAATTCTGACAGGCATTTGAGGCAATGAGTAACGCTAACTAATTTGATTTAATCATTCCACATCATGTACAGATCACAACATTATATTGTGTCCTGTACATGTATATACCATAAAATGTTAGAAACTAACAAAAAGACAAATACCATGAAAACACACAGTCATACATAACAAACCAACTAACAGACTGATAACAAAAAATTAAAATATTAAAACTTAGAAGAAAAGATGTATTAAAAATATTTATTTGAGAGAGAGAGAGGATGGACATGCCAGGACCTCTAGCCTTTGCAAATGCACTCCAAATGCATGTGTCACTTTGTGCATCTGGCTGACATTGGTCCTGGGGAGTCGAACCTGGTTCCTTTGGCCTTGCAAGCAAGTGCCTTAATCGCTAAGCCACTTCTCCACTAGTATACGGAGAGATTGTCTGAGCCTCACCTGGGTGAAGTTCAGCTATAAAGGGGTCTCCATGTCTGGTATGGGCCCAGCAGTACAGGCCAAACTTACTTGTTAATGACAGCTGTGGGCCTGGAAGAGCATGAGGCTGGACTGCCGGTTCCTACCATGCTTTGGTCTCTGTGGGCCTAGTGCTGGCTGGGGTTCTTGCTCCAGGCATGATGGTGGTCCAGGGATCTGTGTGTGATCTCTCTGCTCCCCCTGCCTTGGGCCTCAGTGCCCAGTGTGGGCAGAGGTTTGCAGGCCTGATTGACTGCCCTGGTCCTTCCTTACTGGGGTCTAGGTGAACTCTGTGGGCTGAGCTGCCTCGCTTCTGAGATAGTCCTTTGCCAGTGGCTGTAGTTGATGCTGGGGTGGAACAGTGCCTGATGCCCTTCGTGAGAACTCTAAAGCCTGAGTCTTCCTCCTTAGCAGCCTTGGTTTAATTTCTCCCACCAGTGTCTGGTCAGGTCCCTGGCTGTTTTCTCCAGGATAGCTTTTTCCTAAAGGATCAGAGATGTGGTTCCCTGCCCTTGGTAGTTCTCTTAGCTTCCATCTTCTTTTTCCCTGATGGGTGCAGTTCTTCCATCTGTCCCTTCTCTGCACTTTATATGGGAAACGCTCCCTGCTCTGGCTGCTTGAATTAGGGCTGGATCCTGTTGCCCCTTAAGACATGTCCCTTGGGCTAGAGAGATGGCTTAATGGTTAAGCGCTTGCCTGTGAAGCCTAAGGACCTAGGTTCGAGGCTCCATTCCCCAGGACGCAAGTAAGCTAGACGCACAAGGTGGCGCATGCATCTGGAGCTCGTTTGCAGTGGCTGGAGGCCCTGGTGCGCCCATTCTCTATATATTTCTCTCTGTCTGTCCCTCTCAAGTAAGTAAATAAGAACAAACAAATAATCAAAGACATGTCCCTTGAGGTCAACAATTGTTTGATGTCTCTGGAACCTCTTTGTGGCCAGCTTTTTTCTTCTGTGTCCCCACTTCCTCGCAAACGGTCCCTCCACATTCCTCACAGTTCTTAGGCTAGTGACATTTTTGCTCAGGTTTATCGGAAACCATTTAGTTTTGGCTTTAGCAGCCACCTGTTGCTCCTGTGTCTGCAGGGTCACTTGTGGGGTCTGAGCTTTCTCTTGTCTGCTTGCTTACCTTGCTCAGCAAATCTATTGGCCTTTGTCTTTGCTGGGTCTCCAGCTGTGGTATTACCCCAGGATGGATGTAAACTTTATTTATTTATTTATTCATTTATTTATGAGAGAGATATAGAAATAGGCAGGTAGCGAGAGAGAAAAAGTGTGCCAGGGCCTCCAGCCAGTGCAAATGAACTCCAGATGCGTGCACCTCCTTGTGCATCTGGCTTACATGGGTTCTGGGGAATTGAGCCTCAAACCAGGGCCCTTAGGTTTCATAGGCAGACACTTAACCTCTAAGCCATCGCTCCAGCTCCAGATGTAAACTTTTGGATAGCAAGTCCCAAAGGGGAATACCGAGGAGGGGACCTTCTGTCTAGCCCTCCACACACCCTCCCTTACTCTTTGATGTTTTACTAGAGCCACCTTCAGTAACTTTATGGAGAGTGCAGGGTCAAGGGCCAGCATGATCCTGCAGAGCCTGTTAAGTTGTGAGAGATGTCTGGGTTTCCTCATCGTACGGCTCATGAGTCAGCTCCGCCTGGCTGTCCTGCAGATCACCCAGGTCCCTTCAGTTGACCAGAGCAGCCCTGAGGGGTTTAACCACCCAGGTCTCCTCATAAGTTCTACTGGCTGACCCAGAGGCTTGGCTGCCCAGTCTTTGAGGTCTCTTGCATAGCACAGCGGAGTGTCTTGGTTTTCTTAGTGTGTGAGTCCCACCCTTGAGAACAGACGTTCCTGCTCTCGTCTTCCTGGGGACCAGGGATTCACCTTTCCTGGTGTGATGGTCAGAGGGCTCTTGGCCAACAACAGTTCTCCTCTTTCTAGCACACCTTACAACTCAGTTGCTTGTCAGTATTTTCCCCCAATCTCTGGCATATACATTGCACCTTTGCCCTAGGTTTGGGGACTAATGGATTCTCTGGACAGCCACGGTGCAGGATTTTGGGCCAAGTCCCTCTAGCTGCCCTGCGTGTCTCTAATACGGTGGGTGGGGCCAGAGGAAAGATGGCTCCGACGTGGGCTGAGCCCCATGTATGTGTTGGATGGTCTTTGGCCCCTGTGGCTGTGGGAGTTAGGAATGGCTGCATCTGGGGAAACCACGTGTATATGGAAGGGCACGTGCATTGCATGGGTGGGCAGGAGCTTACCCGTGGCAGGTAGATGGTCAGGGACAAGGGAGGAGAGTCTGAGGGAATTGGGAGCTCCATGCTGGCTTTCCTGGTACCACCATCAACTCCAATTCCTTGTTCTGCATAGCCCCAGACCCTGTACTGGGTCAGTGAAGTCTATATTGTACAGAGCCTCAACCATGCTTGGTACAAACTGGCCATATTGTACATTCTCTTGCTGATGAAATTGTCAGCTTATTAAAAGCCAAGGATTAGGAGTCACCGTAGAATTTAATACAGTGGGAGCACACAAGCATGTGCAGAAGAATTGCTTCTTGTGCACTGACCATATTCAAAGACACCGGGGATGGGGCCGAGAAAAATAGTTGATAAACTGTAGTTTTCAAGGATTTACTGTATTAGGGAAGGAGCTGGGGGAAGGACCGAGACACACATTGGTAAACTGAGGAAAGAAGGGTTTTGAGAAGGTGGGACTCTCTATTTGATGGGTGATCTTAGTATTTTTTAAAATTTATTTGAAAGAGAGAGAGGAGAAACACACACACACACACACACACCCACGCAAACACACACGTGTGTGGGCAAATGAGTTAGTGAGTGAGTTTGAGCATGCCAGGGCCTCTGGTCGCTGCACGTGAATTCCAGATACACATGCCACTTTGCATTTCTAGTGTTACATGGATCCTGGAGAATTGAGCCCAGGCTGTTGGGCTTTGCAAACAAGCACCTTTAACCTCTGAGCCATCACTCCAGCCCCCCAATATTTTTTTAATAGGTAGCATAATGCCCCTCTTACTGGAGAAAAATGATCCATAATGTGCTCAAAACTGCCATGGTACATTGGTGAAAGGTTCCAGCTGCTTTATGTACTGACTGAAATCCCTCTGGTGGAACAAAATACCCTTTGCCCCTGGGTGCCCCTGGGATGGCCAGATGAACCGCGTTTCTCATGTTCCATATCTTGCTCTCCCTTCAAAGCAGAGTCCTGGTGTTTGTGCCCACTGGACTCCAAGGAACAGGGTCCAGAGTAGAGCTGCGCCAGCCTCACTCAGCTCCAAAGCCTGTAGCAAGAGCCCATTATGTTTGAAGCATTTTTAAAACATTGCAACTTTTTTCTTCCTTCAGTGTGTAGAGAGGCAAAATATGTGTTAAGCCAGTAAGCATTTGCCTGAAAGCTTACTGGGTAGAACATCAAGGGCTGGGGGTGTGTGTAGCAAGGGTACTTGCCTGACATGTATGAGGCCTTGACATTGATCCTTAAGTCCAAACCCACCAACCAATCAATCAACTAGGCAACCATCTGTCCACCTGCCCGCTCAAGCACTTGCTGGGTTGAGCAATATCAAGGAAAAAGATGCTTAGCAAATACAACTTGAAGGCCAGCTCTGAAGTGTGCCTGAAGGTACCTCTTCTCCCGGGTTTGTTTGCTGTAAGGAGCTTTGGCCCAGGTTGTGTTTGCTTTCCAGGTCTCAAGGTTGGGCTGCCCTGGGGGCTCCCGAGTCTGATTGCCAAGCTGGAGAGCTGCTTGCTGAGAAAGGCCTGCCTGTTTGGGCTTGAAGTTATGACTGATGGAACAGATAAAACCATTGTAACTGCTAACTAGCTCTTGATTTCTGTGTCTAAATTTTGCTTTTCTTTTAATTAAAACTCCTAGACAAAGGGCACAGGTCAGAAGTGGTGACTCCCTTAGACTCTTCCAGCCGCAATACCTGTCTGATGACTTTGCATAGGCCTCTCTAAAAACTGATGAATTTGGTTCGCTTTGGTGTGATTTTTGGTCTTCATTGGACATTGGAATTTAATAACAGATGTGAAAATGACAGTTTCTCTTTAAAGTGTAGACAGGGGTGGTTTACAGAATAAATCCGTGTGATGTCCCTTACCTTTCTGTATTTCAGTAGTTGATTCTTGATATTTGATATTTGATTTTTTTTTTTTTTTTTTTTGGTTTTTGAGGTAGGATCTCACCACTCTGGCCCAGGCTGACCTGGAATTCACTATGTAGTCTCAGGGTGGCCTCGAACTCATAGCGATCCTCCTCCCTCTGCCTCCCGAGTGCTGGGATTAAAGGTGTGCGCCACCACGCCCAGCTCTTTTATTTTGGTTTTTTGAGATAGGGTTTCACTCTAGCCCAGGCTGACTTGGAATTCACTATATAATCTCAAGGTGGCCTCGAACTCTGCCTCCTGAGTGCTGGGATTAAAGGCATGTGCTACCACACCTGGCTGATTTTTTTTTTTTCTTAATCAGTGTGATAAGAGATTTTTCTAATGTCAAAAGTACCTTACAAAAAAATTTTTTTCCCCTGAAATGGTTTGATAAATAGCTCACTTGACTGCATCGTATTTTGCTTGTCATTCTTGAGGTTTCTGTATTGATCCCTGTTTGTCCTCACCTTGCTTAAGCTGAGAATCATTGTCCCCATATTTTCAGTACTTGAACCAGTTTGTAGGGATTTAATGCCTAGGGAGATTAAGGAGATAGATTGCCGACTCTCATGTACCTACATAGGTATTTGTAAATGTGTGTCTTCTGTCAGTTACTTGTGTTTATATTTCGAGAAGACCTCAGAGTTATACCACTGCCACCTGAGATCACAAAGGAGAAAAACTGGTAATGTCTTCAGGACTCAGGTCCCCTCCAAGTCTGGTCATGTAGAAATCCAAGGCAACCAATATCCCAATTGAAAGGTGAACAAGTCAGTTGGGGTGTGGGGGAAAGGGCTCAAGCCCCCACGGCCTCTTCTGTTGGGGAGTGAGGGTCCAGCATAGTGTGATCTTCCCAGCGTTCAAGAGAAGACAGAAGTTAAGATTTTTTTTTTCTTCAGTTTTTTTGAGGTAGGGTCACAAGGTAGTCCAAACTGACCTAGAATTCACTATGTAGTCTCATAGTGGCCTTGAACTCACAGTGAGCCTCCTACCTCTGCCTCCCGAGTGCTGGGATTAAAGGCGTGTGCCACTACGCCCAGCTAAGATTTTTATGTGGCCAGCACCAGCTTTTATGTGTTGGAAACATTAAGGAAAATTAAGCACTGTGCTCTTTTATGCACACTGCTTGGGAGAGGACGTGATGTAGATTAGCCCTTAGAATCAGGAAGTTGTGGATGGCAGGGAGCCACTGAAGATAAGGCCAGGAATGGAGAGTAGAGCCAGGTCGAGGGGTTGTGCATGGGCTTGGGTTCCCACATTGCCCCCTGTGTGCCGGGTTCTGCGATGGATGCTGCACTTGCAGAGGTGAGTTGGTCCCTCACCCTGCTCTGTGAGTTTCATCTACAGAGGATGTGGTGCTACTTGAGAGATAGGAATCAGAGTCTAGAAGAGATCAGGGAGGGAATGGAGGAGAAGGACCAGCAGGGTTGGATGAATGACAGGCAGGGAACATGGGTGGAATAGACTCTCTAATTCATAGTGGGGGATTGTGGGTAGATGGGAGGTGATTGTGTTCTTTCAGGAAAGGAGCAGAGGAGGCAGCACTGAGAATGCCCATCATAGATCCCTGGAAGAAGGTGAAGGAGAGGGAGAAATATGGACTACGAGCTCACAGTTTTTTGGGGGCTGGAGATATAGCTTTGCAGTTAAGGCACTTGCCTGTGAAGCCAAAGGACCCAGGTTCGATTCCCCAGGACCCACATAAGCCATATGCACAAGGGAGTGCATGCGTCTGGAGTTTGTTTGCAGCAGCTGTAGACCCTGGCGTGGCTAGTTTCCCTTTCTCTCAAATAAACAAATTTTAAAAAGAAAGAAAATTTAAAAAAAATAAAAAAGAGCTCACAGGTTTTTGACTTTGGGAAGCCTGGAGTTGCAAGCACCCCAGAAGGGGAAGTGGAGAGTGTGTTTACAGGACAGTGGAGAAGGGCTGTGAGATCCTTTCAGGACACCACTTCTGGTGGGGCAGCAGTTTTGTCTGTTGAGTGCTGTATCTCTTGAACCTACCTACCTTACCACCTACAACCTAGGACATTCTCAACAAATGTTCATTGAACTGAAGTCATAAATCATTAGAAGCCTGTGCATGGATATTAATGTCACTAAAGTGATACTATTTTTGGCTTTTAAATATGAGCTTGGCAAACATTTGGAACATCTAGATTATTTGCATTTGATGGTAGCACACCTTACAGATGACATTTCTGCGTGCATATCTATCTTGATCTCTCATAGTGTTGTTTGTTGAACCCAGTGTGATGTTGGGAACAGGCAGTTCATGTTCACAACACAATAAAGGAAAACATAATGCAAAGAAGCCAATGACTACCTGAAAAGGCCCACATGAAATGAGTGAGAATGTGTTTTTACACTTGTCTTCCATTATGACAAATGCCAAGTGAGTTCCCTGATAAATCTGATGTGTTAGATTTTTGATTCAGTGCAAAGTGCTTATAAAATATGGTCTGCCCACTCGTGCTTAGAAACTTTTTTTTTTTGGAGAGAGTTGGGGGCGGGGGGGGGGGAGACACAGAAAGAGAATGGGTGTGCCAGCAGCCTCTCAGCTGCTGTAACGAACTCCAGATACGTTTGCCCCCTTGTGGGCAAATGCGGCATTGCTCCCTTGCATCACTTTACGTCTGGCTAAACGTGGGACCTGGAGAATCGAACGGGTGTTCTTAGGCTTAGCAGGCAGTTGCCTTAACCCCTAAGCCATCTCTCCAGCCTAGAAACTTTTCGGTTATCTCTCCCCACCCCTAAAGATGTCATCATGGTGTGGCTACGGCATGAAGTATTTCAGAAAAGTAATGAGAAAGACATTTGTTTTTGGTAGTTAATAAAAATCACAGTGGTATTGGGACATTTGTAGCATGTAATATCCTTTTATCATAAAAGAAAAGTAGTTGATTTTCAAAGACTTTAGAAATGACTTATTGGTGTATCGATAAGCATGAATAGAAATAGAGCCTTATTTCTGCAGTAATGATTCCTACAGCGTTCTGGGCTAATTTATGCCCTCTTGAAATTCTTCTGTTGAAGTCCTATCTTTTCAGTACCTCAGAATGGGAATGTATTTGATGACAGGGGCTTTGATGAGGCAATCCAGCTAAAATGAAGGGTCATGGACGTGGGATCTGTTCCAGTATGCGTGGTGCTGTTACAGGAAGAGAAAATTGGATACAGACATTCATAATGGGGAGATGAGGTACGACATAGGGGAAAACAGCCATCCTTCATAGAAACCAACCCCAGGTCCATGAGGAAATAAATTTTTGTTGTTTCAAACACTCCACCAGCTGCCATTTGTGAGGGCAGCCCTGCAGACTAATGCAAGCCAGAAGCCATAGCTGCTCCACCATCACAGCCCATGGAGGCCAGCAGAGGTACCTGGGGCTCCTAAGACGGTTCCATGTGGTAAATGCTCACAGGACTGCCATGCAGCTATGGTCAGGACTCCTTATTCCTTCATTTCTGATCTTTTTTTAAAAAATAATTCATTATTTTGTTTATATTATTCTAATTTTACATTCATATTGGTGACTCCATTATCCTCCTCCCTGTCCTTTCCCCCTTTCTTAAGAGAGCGAGCGCGCGAGAGAGACAGAATTGATGTGCCAGGGCCTCAGCTACTGCAATTGAGCTCCAGATGCTTGTGCCACCTAGTAGGCACGTGCAGCATTGCACTTGTCTCACCTTTGTGCCTCTGGCTTATGTGGGATCTGGAGAGTCAAACATGGGTCCTTAGGCTTCACAGGCAAGCGCCTTAACCACTAAGCCATCTCTCCAGCCCCCTGGAGTAAAATTTTAAACCTTCTCCATCAAGTCACGAAAGAGCTGCTTTGGGTGTGTCTTTACTGATCTAGCCTTTTTGGCTAATGTTAAAACTCATGGGGAGCTGGGCGTGGTGGCGCACACCTTTAATCCCAGCACTCGGGAGGCAGAGGTAGGAGGATTGCCGTGAGTTCAAGGCTACCCTGAGACTATATAGTGAATTCCAGGTCAGCCTGGACCAGAGTGAGACCCTACCTCAAAAACCAAAAAAAAAAAAAAAAAAAACAAAACAAAAAAAAAAACAACCCATGGGGATAGATGATCTTGAATTCCAGCAGCACCTGCAATCAAATAGTTCTCATTTCCACAGAGTGTGTTTAGAAGAACGGGAAAGTCACATGTAAGCAGCGCATCAAAGTCTTGGTCATAAAACATTACCCACTGCACCCTGCCTTGCTCCCAGACCTGGCAAGTACCCTCTGCCCTCTGTCCTTAAGCTTTTGTTAGTTCCTACTTCTGATAGAGAAGGGTGGCCTGGCGTTTTGAACTGATTCACTAAGATGGAAAATGACTATTCTTAGAGGAAGAAAAAGATGTGAAATGTCCCGTAGGCTCATGTGTTTGAACACTTGGTCCCCAGCTCTTGTGAAGGTTATGAAACATGTAGGAGGTAGGGATTTGCTACAGGAAGCCCACTGGGGATGAGCCCTGAGGTTTACATCTGCCCCTATTTCCCCACCGCCCTCCCCTACTCCCGCCATCTACTACCTGCTACGATGGTGCTGCAGTCAGGTTCGCATTGCTGACAGAAAACACCCGACCAAGAGCAGCTTGTGGGGAAAAATAAAGGTTTATTTTGGCTTACAGACTCAAAGGGAAGCTCCATGATGGCAGGGGAAAGCAATGACATGAAAGCCAACATCAGATTGACAACAGCAATAGAAGAGTGTGCCAAACACTGGCCAGACGAAACTGGCAATAACACCCATAAGCCCGCCCCCCAACAATACACTGCCTCCAGGAAGATTCAGTTCCTAAATTGCCATCAGCTGGGAACCTAAGCATGCAGAATACAAGTTTATGGGGGGCACCTGAATCAAACCACCACAGGTGGGATGTTAACCCTTTGAAAACTGTAAACTGAATTTAAACCTTTGCCTTCCATATTTCTGATCAGGTCTTGGTTCATAGTAACAAGAAGATAACTGATACAGCATGTCCTTCTGAAAACTCACCTTCAGTTTAACAGAATCCCTTCTGTAGCATCTCTAAAAGATGCCCACTGAACAGGACCTTGGCCACTAGGATTTAGGTACAGTCATTAAGCAAACAGACCAGGGCTGGGGACATGGCTCAGTTGGTAAAGTGTTTGCTGAACAAACATGAGATATCTGAGTTTGGATCTCCAGTATGTTGGCACTTAAAAAAAAAAAAACAAACAGGCATAGTGGCACGCATGGTGTACACCTAATAATTCCAGCGCTGGGAAGGCTAAGATGGAGGATCCCTGGGGCTTCCTGACTATCTAGTCTAGCTGCATCGGTGAGCTCCTGGTTTAGTGAGAAATCCTGTCTCAAAAAAAAAAAAAAATATGGGGGCTAAGATGGTGTAAAGATGAAGGTGTTTGCCTGTGAAGCCTAAGAACCCAGGTTTGATTCTCCAGGACGCACGTAAACCAGATGCACAAGGTGGCACATGTGTCTGGAGTTTGTTTGCAGTGGCTGGAGGCCCTTGTATGCCTATTCTCTCTCTGTCTTTCTCTCTCACAAATAAGTAAATAAATAAAGCGTATGTAGAGTAATAGAGGAAGATACTTGATGTCACCTGCTCGCCTCCAAATGCACGTGCATGCACACCCGAGTCCACACACATATGGACACTCACCTACGCACGTGCATACCACACACAAATCTACACGTGAAACAGGAAACAAACCAGCAGTTCTTTTTATTTTTCCCTAATCAAATCACCCATTTCTCTAGTAATCATCACGTGAGTGCCGCTCTCTGCCATTTGCTCTTCTAGGCAGTGGGCATGGAGCCTGAGAGACAGGGTGCCTCTCGCAGACCATACATTATCATGAAGGCTCACAGGTCATAAACGAGGAAGATGCAATGTGGTGGGGTTGGAAGAATAGTGAAGGAAACCAAGGAGAGCCGAGGCTATGAGAAGCTGCTTATGATGCATTATGCACAGGCCTCCTGCAGCCTGTTGCTGGTGAGCAGGAGTAAGTGTCAAGAGCCTAAGACTGTGGTATTTCAGGTAAGGGAACTCCTGCGGGCAAGGTCTGCTGGTGGAGCCAGCGTGTGGTTTGTTTTGAGAGACACAAAAGCTGCCCTTGGGTCAAGAGAACATTGAGCTAAGATAGGGAACATGATGCAGAGATGAAATCAAAATACAAACGAAACCAACAATCAGCACTGAGTACAAGATGGGTTCCACAGGCTGCGGGGAGTTGAAGGATTCAACAGTTGTCTTATTTTATTTGTTTTATTTTATGACTGGGCCTTGCTATATAGCCCTGGCTGCCCAGGTCCATGAGGTAATCCGGTGTCAGCCTCCTGAGTGAACATTTTTTTTTTCCAATTCTGAGATAGATGAGAGGGTTTTAATCAGAGAGCTGACTTGATCTGACAAGTGTCACTTCAGCTACAAAACACCTTCTGCACTGTGTGGTTTATTACAGATGACAGTTTAGTATGAACACCTCCCGCCTCCCCCAAATATCAGTTCCGCAGCACAAACAGTGAGCTTTCAAATGTCTTGAAATGTCTTAGACATTTAGAAATGTTTGACGTATTGATGTAAGGCTGTCATCAAAGTGGGATCAAACACTAATAATTACAAGGTAGGATCTTGTCAGGTAGGTGTGCTCAAAGGTTTTAGGTCTCCCTGTCAGTCCAGGCATCCTCAGGAAACAGATGTTATTGTTCACCATGGAAACCAGATGGGGAGGGACCTGTGAGGAAGGTATTGTGTCCTGGGGCTGGTGGCAGACAAATTCCTTCTATTTCTAGGCCTGATAGATGAGGTAGGAACAGTCACTGGGAGACAGAGCCCCCTGGCAAAATCCAGGGCACCTGTAGGGAGGATCCGTTCTTCCTGCTGGTTGTTCCAAGAGAGAGAAATCTAATAGGTAGCTAATGTCAGGAAACCCATGAAGGGGTTCAGCTGCCCAGAGTATAGAACAGGGTGGAAGAGGGGCAGGTCAAGTGGATTAGCCCGTCTTGAGGGATACCTCAAGATAGTTATCTGTGTGCCAGTTCTGTTGCTTTCCCTCTCCCCCTCACCCCTCAAAACATACACTGTGCACACATGATGATGTACACACAAACATACCTAAGTCCTTTTTGTCTACTTTTCTAATCTCTGGGTAAATAATCTGTAAATCCTAAAAATAAATAAATAAATAAATAAAATATTTAAGTTTGAGGGATGATGTTCTAAGTCCTTTTTGTCCACTTTTCTAACTTGACTGTTCCTGCAGTTAGAGGGTGTTTCTGACTTGTTGCATACAGAAGAAAGGTCTAGATAGCCCTCCGCATCTCATCTATTCATGACTGATAAATTCAGAGCATATCTACTACTGATGGTAGAGTTATGCGTCTCCCCCCTCTTTTAAACAGAGTATCTTTTACTGTGGGTATAAAATGAAAAATACTGGTAGTGAGGGGGAAACCCAAACCCTTGCTGAACTGTTCTCTCTTGGTTTTTCTGGTTACAAACCGACAGAGCAAGCATGGAATCTTTGCCACTTCAATCCAAATTGCTTTGGTTTCTTACCATTGGACATATTAAAACAGAACTGAAACAGAGAATGGTACGTTCAGTGTGTGGCTTCTTTCAACGTCTGCTTTGATGTGCCCAAGCAGTTAGCACTTTGAATTTGTCACTTTCTGTCAAAATTTAAGAGTTTTTTTTTTTTTTTTTTTTTTTTTTTGTACCAGAGACAGAATTGAATGAAAAGAAATGATTTGATCTTTTAAACACACTGGTCTATTCACCTGATGATTCGAGATAGAAAGGTTTGAGTAACAAAGTGATGAACTTAGTCAAAAGAGCCTGTGGAAAAAAAAAAAAGAAATATGCAAGAGCCATCATTAGTCCTAATTTGTAGAGGATGTGGCCTTTGAGAGGATCCCAAGCTATGTGGATTGTAAGCTCATTTTCCATCTTCTCTGGATTCTGTCTGAAAACCAACAACCACTGTGGCACCTTTTCAAAGTGGTTTTGGCCCCAATTTGGAGGCCAGGCTGGAAGACCTGTGGTAGTAAAAGCTCTTTCTGTATCTCCTTTTATTTATTTATTTTTTTGTTTGTGATTTGGAAGACCTGTGGTAGTAAAAGCTCTTTCTGTATCTCCTTTCATTTTTTTTTTTTGTTTGTGATTAGTCATACATGATTTATTTTCAGAGTCAAGAGAAAAACTCCCCTTGAAATTCCTACAACTGTTTAAAAAATATTTTTATTTCTTTATTTATTTGAGTGGGAGAGGGAGAGAAGAGGGTGCACCTGGGCTTTTTGCCATTGCAAATGAATTGCAGATACACGCACTACTTTGTGCATCTGGCTTGAGGTGGGTACTTTGGAATCAAACTCAGACCAGGTAGCTTTGTAAGCAAGTGCCTTTAACTGCTGAGCCATCTTCCCAGCCAAATTTCCTTGCTGTAAATTTTGAAGAACAGAGCAGGGTACATTTTCCTTTCATGTTTTTTCCTTTGGGTCAGCCTCATAGGATGGGATCGTCCACATGGTTGTGGGGAGAGAGAGCTCCCACCAGGTGTGTGGGACTGGTTTAACATAGAGGGGTCGGTTTCCACAGTTCTGCTCAGGAGGCTTGTTGCACAAACAGTATGTGGTCTGCACAAAGGGAGAATGTCTAAGGATACTACACATGGTCCCCAATTTTCAGTGTTAAAGCCCAGATGTTTGAAGTCTGGGCTTTTGTTGTTGCTGTTGTTCATTTTATTGGACTCAATTTCTCACATTTGACTTGGAGGTGAAGGAGGTGTAGTAATGCGTGTCGATTACCATAAAGTGAACTTGCAAACGTAAAGGGGATACCTTGGATCCCACAGCATCTTCAGGTTGTGTTTGAAGATTATAAAGGTATGAGAGTAAGTTTGAAAAATGCATGCTACACATTCTGTGGGAGATCCTCATTTCGACAAATTCCTCATGTGGTCCCTATTCTTGGATTCTGGTGCCACTATAACCGGTCACTCTTGAATTAGTTCATGAGGTAATTTATAGCAAAAAATCAAGAAAACTGATCTCCCTGGGAATGCTGGCACTGTATATAGCCTGTAATCCACCACTTGGGTAAAGCGGAAGGGCGCTAGGGCCACAACTAGGAGACTCAGGAGTTAAAAATCTATGTCAGTTACATAATGATTTCAGTGCCAGTCTGAGCTACATCAGACCTGTCTCAAAAAGTCTAAATCCACCAACCAACCAAACAAAAATCCCAACCTCATACATATGTGTGATAGTTTGAATAGATGACCCACAATATATTCAGTGTTTTATTAGTTTATAGTTTGCATCTGCAGCCACCTTGCTGGAGGCAGTGTCACTGGGCGGATCTTAAGGTGTGGTGGTGGGTTTGAGATTTCAATCTAAAGATATGCAAAGTGTGCCTAGCTGGAGTTCCTGAGGTGTGCTGTGAGGCTTTTGGCTGTGTTTTTTTTGCTGTGTTTGGTCCTGTGAAAGCAGGTCAGTTTCTTCTGCCATTATGGAACTTCCCTTGGATCTGTAAGCTTCAATAAATCCCTTCCTCCATAACTGTGCCTGGTCTGGAAGTTCATCTCAGTGAACCTGAAGCTGTCTGCTGCAATATGTATTTTTCTTTTCCTAAGGCAGGGTCTCACTATAACCCTGGCTGACCTAGAACTCACTCTCTAGCTCCAGGCTGGCCTTGAACTCATGGTAGTTCTCCTACTTCTGCCTCCTGAGTGCCGGGATTAAAGACCACCACACCCAATTAGAAATTTAGTTTTAGATTTCCAGAAAAATAGAAAGAAGACTATCGAGTTCTGTAACCACTTCATCATGATTCCCCTGTGATTCACAAGTTTCATTGTTATGTGACATTTATTATAAATAATGGACCAACATCAATGTACTATTATGAGCTAAAATCCATGGTTTGCTCACATTTCCTTAATTGTGACTTGGGTCAGAAACTCCTTTTGCACTTAGCATTCTCTCCCATCAAGCAGAACAGCTGTTGTCTGACACACAATTGCACCCCCCAAATAATATTCCAAATACTCCAGTCTAATTTTAATAATCATTGCCATTCTTTTTACTTGTTTTATCTAAGTATTCACTATACAAGTCACTGTTTTTGCCAAATCATTTTAAAACCTTTTAGAAATATCACGACATTTTATCCCTAAATAAATGACCATGTATCTCCCAAAATGACCTTATTTAGATACAAAACTATTACCATACCCAACAAAATTAACTGTAGTCTCCCAGATATTGTTGAATATCTATTCATAGTGGTTGTGGTCAGCTCCACATTGTTGGGATGAACATCCAAGCTGTAGCAGACAGCTTTAGGTTCACTGAGATGAACTTCCAGACCAGGCACAGTTAGGCAGGAAGGGATTTATTATAGCTTACAGATTCAGGGGAAGTTCCATAATGGCAGAAGAAGCTGGCCTGCTTTCACAGGACCAAACACACAGAGAGAAGCCAAAAACCACAAGCCAAAAAGCACACAACACAGCACACCTCAGGAATTCCAGCTAGGCCCACTTTGCATATCTTTAGATTGAAATCCTAAATCCACCACCACACCTTAAGATCCATCCAGAGACACTGCCTCCAGCAAGGTGGCTGCAGATGCAAACTATAAACTAATAAAACGCTGAATATATTGTGGGCCATCTATTCAAACTACCACACAAGCAGACACAGTTTATGGGAGGAAGGGGTTTACAGATCCAGGGGGATGTTCCATCCATGGCGGAAGAAGCTAGCTCCTACATACAGAGCGAAGCAGAGAGAAACCACTAATAGCCGGCACCAGGAATATGAACAGCCAGAACTCAGACTGCCCTCTCCACACCTGTGGGCAGTGGTAACGCCTCCTCCAGCAAACTGCCCTTGACTTAAGCAGGAAGCTTAACCTTAATCTAAAATATCTGAGGGCCTGGGCCACATCCTTTCACATTCAAGCCACCACAGTAATCAAAGTCAACCACATTTTGCCTCCTGCTCTTTAATGTCTTTTTTTAAAAATTATTTATTTATTTGTTTATTTAAGAGCAACAGAGAGAGAAAGAGGCAGATAGATAAGAGAGAGGATGGGTGTGCGGGGCCTCCAGCCACTGCAAACGAACTCCAGGTGCATGCGCTACCTTGTGCATCTGGTTTATGTGGGTACTGGGGAATCGAGCCTCGAACCGGGGTCCTTAGGCTTCACAGGCAAGCGTTTAACCACTAAGTCATCTCTCTAGTCCCCTCTTTTTTATTTTAATTTTTTTGGTTTATTTTTTGCTCTTTAATGTCTTTAAACAATTTTAAGTCAGAATCTGGGCCAAAGCCCACATGTTGTAATCACTTGCTTGTCTTGACTCTTGGGTCCTTTACTTTGTCATCGAACATGATGACCTAGAGGCTGAGGATCCCTGGGAAGAATGTGCCCCTTTCCCAGTCCCACTCCTCTCTAATGCCAATGTGACCGGGACTAAAAACAACGTGAATTTCAGTCCATGAAGCGCAAAAAGTCCAATTAAATCGTGACCTTTCCCCTACCACGATGGCAATGACTTTGATACTGGTTTTGAAATTTCAATGATCACATTTTTTTTCATAAGTCAGCAAATGTTTCCTTGCCCGAAGCCAGCAATCGAGCAATCCAGTGCTAGACTCAGAATGCCAGAGAGACACAATGACACATTGTTTTCTCTTGAGCTCCTGTCTCCTGTCTCAGCTTCATGGAGCTGAAGCCCCTCCCCGAGTGGCACTGAGCAAACACCGCCAAAGCGAACCGTGGCTTCATTGCATCTGTAAGCCTTCTGGCTTTGCTTAGAGCCCTTGGGCGCAATGTCACAGTGAGTTTCACAATTTTTCTTTAAGGCCAAAAAAAAAAAAACCAAAAACAGTGAGTAGAATCATTGTCTGAATACCTAACGCCTGAGTGAGAACCTGGGAGTGCCGAGAGCGCTCAGAGCAGACTGCAGGACCCCGCTTCATTCAACCTGGCCTTGCCTACTCCGCCAGATACGAGGACCCTCACATAGCCCTCCCGGGACTACAGGCATCATCGGCAAACAAGTGCTTGGCATTGCCACCAGCATTGAAGTGGCCATACCCACCAGCTCGGACTGCACTTTCTACAACTCAGGGAGTGTGTGTCCTACCTCATACTTGAACTCCACAAAACATTACTTTTTTTTTTTTTTTGCTTTAGAGATGCTTCCTTTGCAGATGTGAAACTTAATAATCTCTCACGGTCATGGCTTCGAAGAGGGGCTCCTGTGAGGAGCATGCCTCTCCACCCCACATGCAGTACCATGAGCTCTGCCTTACCTTGTCCCAGGTCGCCTTGTAGAGCTCAGCCCATCAGGCCTGTGCTGTGCCAAGAGCCTTTCCACCCCCGTTTCTGCTGTCACGTGGTTCTGTTGACCCACTTGGAAGAGGTTCAGCCCAGCGCCTGGCTTGCTTTCTCTTCTGTCCTTAATTTGGTTTGCCTTTTACCGCGTCCCAACTCAGTGGATTCTCTCTCTGTCTCTTTTACGGAAAAGGAACCTGAGAGAAATTCTTGTACTAGTGTCTGTATATTAAGGGTAATTGCTAGTTTATGTTAATTTGTGTGTCAAACCGAGAAAAGGAGGGAATTGCTAAATTCACCAACATGTTGTCCCCCTAGTCTAGTTCTTTTAAGTATGTTTGTTCCTTAAATAAAGTTGTTGTCTTGTGAATGGAAATGTTCAAATATGGAGTTTTTTTTTTTTTTTTGGCATGGGTATGGTTTTATTTTAAATATTTTTATTTATTTATTTGCAAGCAGAGGGAGATAGAAGAGAGAGTGGGTGTGCACCACCTTGTACATATAGCTTTATGTGGGCACTGGGGAATCAAACTTGGGTCGTTAGCCTTTGCAGCTAAGTGCTTTAACTGCTGAGCCATCTCTCCAGCCCATGGGTATGTTTTATTTCCATTAGCCATGTCATTATAGAACACTTGAAGATTGGGCTTGGAGAGATGGCTTAGTGGTTAAGGCACTTGCCTGTGAAGGACCCAAATTCACTTTCCCAGTATCCACATAAAGCCAGATGCACAAGGTGGTGCATGTGTCTGGAAATCGTTTGTGGTGGGTAGGGGCCCTGGCACTCCCATTCTGTCTCTATCTTCCTGTTTCTTTCTTTCTCTCTCAAAATAAGTAAATAAAATATTTTTTAAAAAAATACTTGAAGATTAGAACCAAAAAACAGGAACCCAGGACAACTAATATAAACCTTTTATGATTTTTTTTTGAGGTAGGGTTTCACTCTAGCCCAGGCTAACCTTGGCACTCACTCTGTAGTCCTTGAACTCACAGTGATTCTCCTACCCCTATGTCCTGAGTGCTGGAATTAAAGGTGTGTGCCACCATGCTTGGCTTTTTTTGTGAGTTTATGTGACATCATTTTAGTCTATAGTTTATATCCTTTGCAATGGGAATTGTTGAGCTATAGCTGTTTCGAGAGTGTATTGCTAGTCAAAAGCGTGGTCCATGCATATCTCTTGGGAGCTGGTTAGAAATACGGAATCTCAAAGCCCACCACAGACACACCCTGACTCATAACTCTAGTGGAGCACACTGCCACACAGTACCACATCTCGAGCTCAACTCTAGAATACATTGCATAGGAGAGCAGGTGAAGAGAAAAATCCCAGTGGCCAAGTGTGTTCTTCTTCATCCGCTTGCACTCTTTCCTGAAATAACTTTCTCAGTATGTGATCAAGATAGAAATGAGGTCATTTTTTTTTTAACACATAGCTGTCTTGAGAGAAACTTGTCTGTCTCATACATAATCATTTCATTCAGTTCAGTGTTGGTTAAGTGCCTACTGTGTGCTAGCTACATGAGTGGCACCTAGGAGGCTGCTGTTCAGGCTTGTAGATTCTGTAGTAGAACCATAAACAAGCCAAGGAGGAGGAGGAAGTGGTTGCTTCTGCAGGGGTGAGTGAGAAAGAAAAAGGGTCTCTGGGTAGAATCTCAAACTAGAAGACAGCAAGTGTGAGTTATGAGTATTGCATGAGCTTTGAATATTCTATGAAAGCCCAAATATGGATAAGGTGAATCTCTTCCTTTGAGGACCTTAGGGTGAGTTGAAGGACAGGAACTGGTGATTACAACTATGACTACTACAAAACATCTTTGGTATTAGGGTAGAACCGAAAGACCATGGTCAGAATATGACCTTCATATATTCTGGAAAAATTGATATAAAATGATAGCAATTATTTTATAGAGTATAGTGTTTTTAAAAATACTTCATTTGTTATTAAGCAAGCACAGAGAGTGAGAGACAAAGATACACACACACACACACACACACACACAGAATGAATGTGAATATGGGTGTGCCAGGGCATCTAGCCACTGCAAATGAACTCTAGATGCATGTGCCACTTTATGCATTTGGCTTTACATGAGTACTGTATAATTGAACCTGGGTCATTAGGCTTTGTAGGCAAAATGCTTTAACTGCTGAGCCATCACTTCATCACCGATTATAGTGTTTTTTTTTTTTTTATTTGAGGGAGAGAGAGAGAGAGAGAATGGGCGCACCAGCAGCCTCTCAGCAAACTGTAGACAAACTAGACACATGCGCCCCCTTGTGGGCAAGTGTGGCATTGCGCCCTTGCATCACTTTTTGTGTCTAGCTAAGTGTGGGACCTGGAGATTGGAACCGGCATTCTTAGGCTTGGCAGGCAGGCACCTTAACCGCCAAGCCATCTCTCCAGCCCCGATTATAGTGTTTTTTAAACTGACGTAGCATGGCAGAGCATATAGGTTTTGGAGAGTGTACATACAGTCGTTGCTGTGTGGCAGAGATATTCCCAAAGTGCCAGAGACAGTAGATATTGAGGAAGAATGTAGAAATATTACTTTGATTTGGAATGTATAAGCAATATGTGGCCTTGAGGGTGCCCATGAGTAGTCAGACAAGGCATGAAAACTGGGCCATTGGGAAGAAAACTGAGAGATGAGGTTGTAGGTTTTTACTTTTATTATTATTATTATTTTTTTTTGAGGCAGTGTCTCACTCTAGTTCAGACTGGCTTACAACTCACAGCCATCCTCCTATCTCACCCTCTGGAATGCTGGGATTAAAGGCATGTACTGCCATGTCCAGCTAACTTGCAGGGTTTGTTTGTTTGTTTGTTTGTTTGTTTTGTTTTGTTTTGGGAGGTTAAGTCTCTCTAGTCCAGGGTGACCTGGATTTCACTCTGTAGTCTCAGGGTGGTTTCAAACTCACCGTGATCCTCCTACCTCTGCCTCTTGCGTGCTGGATTAAAGGTATGCGCCACCACATCCGGCTTAAATTGCAACTTTGACCTTGACTAGGCTAAGAAAAAAGGTAGTGAGAGACAAGAGGTGGTGATGGGGGATGAATTCTGTTGAGGCATGTCAAGTTGGAAATTACTAATAGCTCTAGGTCTGGCATGTGTGTTTGCTTACACAGGATGTAAGGGTGAGCATAGAATGAAGTCATTTCCTTCTCTGGGTCAAGTGGTCTCGCTGTAGCCCAGGCTGACCTGGAATTCACTCTGTAGTCTCAGGGTGGCCTTGAACTCATGGCAATCCTCCTACCTCTGCCTCCTGAGTGCTGGGGTTAAAGGTGTGTGCCACCAGGCCAGGCTTGGGTTAAGTGTTTGATCAGTGTAACTATTGAGGAAATGACTCTTGGAAGGCTTGTTGGAAGTACACGTACACAAGCACGCATGCACGCATGCACGCACGCACGCATACACGCCTTCTCAACAAAAGGGGAAGTGAAGGTGGAGGATTTTTTGTTGTTGTTGCTGAGTTTTTCCCACTGACATCTTGTCCTTTTCCTTGGATTTCTTTTCGTTCACAAGGTTTTTCCCCCAACTACTAATTGCTTCAGGAGAGAGTTGAAACTTTTGTTTTAATTGGACCGAAGACTCTAAGAAGAAATTACATGACTATTTATGTCAGTTTCCTTTCAACCATGACCTTCATTATAATCTCACTTGACACAGGGTGGGTATAGCCTACCAGAACCATGGTTACTGGCTTTTCTAGGTTGCAGCTAGCTTGCCACATAAAATGTTAACAATGTGCCAATGTTTCTTTCTTTTTTTTTTTTGTTCGAGGTAGGGTCTTACTGTAGCCCAGGCTGGTCAAGAATTCACTATGTAGTCTCAGGGTGGCCTCGAATTCACAGCAGTTCTCTTACTTCTGCCCCCTGAATGCTGGGATTAAAGGCATGTGCCACCACACCTGGCTGCTAATGTTTCTGTATTTCTGTTTTGTTAGTTCTTTTAAAAAATATTTCATTTTTCTTTATTTATTTTCAAGAGAGAGAGAGGGAGAGAGAGGGAGAATGGGTGCGCCAGGCCCTCCAACCTCCAGATGCGTGCACCCCCTTGTGCATCTGGCTTACGTGGGTTCTGGGGAATCAAACCTGGGTCCTTTGGCTTTGCAGGCAAGTGCCTTAAACATGAAGCCGTTTCTACAGGCCCCGTTTTCTTAGTTTTTTTTTTTTTTTCAGTGTCTGTATTTGTATCTCCTCTACCCCCCTTTGCTCACACACATTCTCATATGAATGTAGTTTTTGCAGCACTGATAGTTTCAGAGATCATAAACCTTTAGCTTTAATATGTGTGGACTGTATATCGCCCAAACATAAGACTATTTCCCCACATGACTCGGAATAGTATTATCCCTGCTAATTCAGAGATATTTAAATATTACCAATTATCCCAGTGATCTCACATGGCATCTCTCAACTCAAGATTCACCAACAATTATCCGTTGCATTTTGACTGTTTAGTTTTCTTTAGCGTAGAGCAGTTGCCTTGATTTTTGTTGTTGATCATATTTGTCTGGTAAATTATATCTCAACTTGAATGTCTGCTTGTTACTTTATGATTTCATTCGTGCGGAGTAAGTATGCTCGACACACTATGCTCATAGGGACCGTGGGGGTCAGTGATGTGTGTCCTGGGATTGATTGCACAAGTCTGCAGCATAGGAAAGTGGTGGGCAGTCTGAGGCAATACTCTGAGAGTGTGTGAATATCCTGTTCTATAGTAGTCTGCCCTTCTTTCTTTTTAAATATTTTTATGTTTTATTTATTTATTTAAGGCAGAGAGAGAGAGAGAGGGGGGGAGAATGGGAGTGCCAGGGCCTCCAGCCACGGCAAACAAACTCTAGATGCACGCGCCATCTTGTGCATCTGGCTTATGTGGGTCCTAGAGAATTGAACCGGGATCCTTTGGCTTTGCAGGCAATTGCCTTAACCGCTAAGCCATCTCTCCAGCCTTATAGTAGTCTTTCTTTAGTGGCTTCTACGCCCATCAATAGCCCTTGGCTGAATCCGTGAAACCCTGGGGGTTGCAAGATGGGGTTTTCTTCTGTGATTCCTTTGCTGTTTATTGGCTGGCATCCTTGATAAAGAAGAGTGCGCCTCTGTCCCTGTTCTCATGAACACCTATGGCTTTATGGTGCCTTTTGTTATTTGATGTGTTATAATTCATTTAAATCTATTTTTCCTATTGTTTAAACTGTCTAACATTTGACTAGTGGAAGCCCATTTGAATTAATAATATTTGAACATTCCTTTGCTTTCTAGAAAGCATGGTAAGATGTTCTTTGTTTTTCTGTGTGTTACTTATTTCAGATGTGAAACCAACTGTTTTTTTAAAAAACATTTATTTATTTACTTACTTATGAGAGAAAGGGAGAGACAGAGGCAGACAGACACACACAGAAAGAGAGAGAGAGAGAGAAAGAGAAGAAAAGAGAATGTGGGCACACCAGGACTTCAGTCTGGCTCAGGCTGACCTGGAATTCACTATGTAGTCTCAGGGTAGCCTTGAGCTATTGGGGATCCTCCTGTCTCTGCCTTCCGAGTGCTGGGATTAAAGGCGTGCTCCACCACTCCCCGTGGTGCATCTGGCTTTATATGGGAACTGGGGAATCGAACCCAAGTGCTTTTAACTGCTGAGCCATCTCTCCAGCCCCCTGTTTTTCTACTGAGATAAGTATTTCAATATTTAAATCAAGATCTAAGTAGCTGTGATGTCTTTATAAGTACTTGGAATTGAGAAAAAGTTAAAGGTCATCAACCACTTGTTTTGGTCCTGCCCCTCTGCCCTCGGTTAAGATCGTTCCCATTGTGGCAGTGGGAATTTCCATGCTAGAAGAAAAAGAGAAATTGAAGGAAGGAGAAGATGACCCAAAGTGGAGGTCTGGGGCTTTGGACCCGAGGTAGCAGAAGAATGCAAGACGGGAAATGAGCTATGACCAAGGGCTATTTAGAATGCATTGAAATTCTGCGCAGGAAGTGACTAGGGAGCCTGAGAAAATACTCTGTGCTTGTTTTCCAGACAGATTCTGAAAATTGGTTGCCCTTTTTAATACCCAGTAATGGTAAGAAAATGTCTTCCCCTGAGTTGTACATATGCTAATTAGTTCTTAAAGCAGTGTAAAAATGTAGCTTCCCTACCAAGAGTTTGTGTTTTCAGCATCTGTCTAATGCAGGCATAGATGGATATATATTTCAGCATCGCTTCTTTTGAAAATTAAAATTCATAGATTTTATTTTGACAACTCATAATTGGAGGTAATATGTGGGTTTGCCCACTGGTGATAGTATCCAGCTGTTAAATATTAAAGGTGCAGATGTGCAATATTTGGGACAGCAACCTATGAGACACAAACCAGGAACTTCAAAGCTATTTGCCAAAGTAATCAGTGTGCATATGATTGATAGAGTCTCTGAGGAGAATCTTGACTTTGGACTGACTGATATTTCTGAAACCCAAAGTCTCTTAACATGTCTCTTTATATGTAGTAGCACTGTCATTGTTTTCTACGCCCTTTCCGTGCTTCAAGAGAACAAAACCTGCCTGTGATTTGAGAACAGAACCTGTGAAATGCTTTAGAAAATGAAAGTCAGTTTAAAATACACCTTTTTTTGTTTGTTTGCTTTTCGAGTTAGGGTCTCACTCTAGTTCAGGCTGACCTGGAATTCATCATGTAGTCTCAGGCCTCAAACTCATGGTGATCCTCCTACCTCTGCCTCCCAAGTGCTGGGATTAAAGCCGTGCACCACCATGGCTGGCTCAAAATATAATTGTTTTGGTTTTTTTGCACACGTACCACTTTCTTTCCCAGTGGTGAATGCTGCTTGAGAACATTTTCCCAGTCTATTAAACATTTTACACATTTGGACAAAAAAAAAAAAAAAAGACCTGACCCATGTTTGGATATTTGCAGTTTTAAGTTGTGTGGAATGTTATTTAAAACATCTTCAAGCTGGGCGTGGTGGCGCACGCCTTTAAATCCCAGCCCTTGGGAGGCAGAGGTAGGAGGATTGCCGTGAGTTTGAGGTCATCCTGAGACTACATAGTGAATTCCAGGTCAGCCTGGGCTAGAGTGAGACCCTACCTCGAAAAACAAAAACAAAATCAAACACCTTCGTATGCATATGTTAAACATTTAAAAAGAAAATTAATTGCCTGGGGAAATAGTTCAGTGGTTATAAATAGGCACTTGTTTGTAAAGCTTGACCACCCAGGTGTGATTCTCCAGTACCCAGATGCACAAAGTAGGACATGTATCTGTAGTTTATTTGTAGTGGCAGGAAGCCCTGGCCTGCACATTTATGCACACATACACACACATGCACTCTCTTTCTCTCTGTTTCTCTCATAAATAATTAAATTAAAAAAATACTTTTTGGGGGCTGGAGAGATGGCTTCATAGTCAAGGCGCTTGCCTGCAAAGCCAAAAGGACCCCAGTTCAACTCCCCAGCACCCATGTAAGCCAGATGCACAAGGGGGCGCATGCATCCGGAGTTTGTTTGCAGGGGCTGGAGGCCCTGGCGTGCCCATTCTCTCTCTCTCTCTCTCTACCTGCCTATTTCTGTATCTCTCTCTCTCTAATAAATAAATAAAAATAAAATAAAAATACTTTTTGGGCTAGAGAGATGGCTTAGTAGTTAAGGCACTTGCCTTTAAAGCCCAATGACTCATGTTTGACTCTCCAGGTCCCATGTAAGCCAGCTGCACAGTGACACAAGCATGTAAGGTTGCACATGGGCACAAAGGGGCACATGCATCTGTAGTGCGATTGCAGAGGCTGGAGGCTCCCATCCTATCTCCTTTTTAAAAAATGCCAAAAAATGTTTTGTAACCATAAAAGTCATTCTTTAAAGAATGTATTATGGGTCTGGGGCATTGACTCAGTGGTTAAAGGTGCTTGCTTGCAAACCCTACAGGCCCAGTTTCAATTCCCCCAGCATCCACATAAAGCCTGATGCGCAAAGGATTGCCTGTGCCTGGAATACATTTGCTGCAGCAAAGAGGCCCTGTTGTGTCTGTTCTTTCTTCCTCTCACCTCATAAATAAATAAAAACATTTAAAAAAAAATAAGTATCGATCTTGAGGAATGAAAGTAATTCCAGTTGGTTTTTCCTTTCCAGCACTTACTGCTGAGCTCTCTCATCTGCAAGAGTCTATCTAGTCTATTACAATGTCACATTGCTCTGTTCAGAAGAATGCAGTGCCACCTCATTTGTCTAACGTTATTAGGGAACGTCTCATGAATACATTTATTACATAGCTGAACCTTAAGTGTTCATTCTTGTTATCCATAAACATTGTGGTTTGGAATCTTTTTTGTTGTTGTTGTTGTTTTGGTTTTTCGGAGTAGGGTCTCACTCTGGCCTAGGCTGACCTGGAATTCACTATGTAGTCTCAGGGTAGCCTCGAACTCATGGTGATCCTCCTGCCTTTGCCTCTCGAGTGCTGGGATTAAAGGTGTGCGCCACCACGCCCGGCTGTGGGTTAGAATCTCTTAGCTTTGTAGTACACTGTGTTGCTGTTCTCTTAAAGAAAGATAAAATATATAAATCACATTTTAACCCCATCACGAGCATTCATATAAACACTTGTTAGTGTGTGATTGGCTCTAAAAACCCGTCACACTGCAAAGTTGTGTAGTAAGCCTCACGGTGCTTATGGAGTTAGGATCCAGCCCCAGAAAATGATCAGTTGCACATTTTAAGAAAAGGTGAGAATGTAAATGAAAATTGCAGTGTGATTTTAAGCAAATGGGCAAGAAAATACATAAATAATGCAATACATATGATACCTTACCTGCCATTTGCTGTGGTGAACCGGTACCTTGAAAAGTTGCTGCTTGTGAATTATTGTGAACTGGGAGACTATACGTTATCTGACACTGGTTGGAGAGTTGAGATACCAGGTATGGATGAGTGTGACTCAAAGCATATATGGGATACTGTATGCGATCTGAACATCCCTTTACTGTTGAGATCTGCCTTTGTCCAGTCTGCTGTAGTGTCTAAAATTTCTTGCAGTGAAATCATTGAAGTCAATGAAAACAGTAATGCTTAAATATTTCTTTTTTTAATTTTTAAATTTTTATTTATTTGAGACAAAGGGAGAGAGAGAGAGAGAGAATGGGCGTGTTAGGGCCTCTAGCCACTGCAAATGAACCCCAGATGCATTCGCCTCCATGTGAATCTGTCTTACGTGGGACCTGGAGAATAGAACCAGGGTCCTTAAGCTTTGTAGGCATGCGCCTTAACCGCTAAGCCATCTCTCCAGCTCCAGTTATGCTTAAATAGCTCTCTTGGAGCACATCAGTGTTATGGCAGAGCCCAGTGTACTATAGGAAACAGCGATGCCAGGGGCCTAGTTGACAGATGCCATTCAGCTGCACAGTTAATACAGTAGAGCACAAATAACAATTTGGCACAAGAATAAGCAGCATATAAATGTTGCAACTAATAACGACAATAATAAAAAATGCTGGAGAGATGGCTTAGCAGTTAAGGCGCTTGCCTGTGAAGCCTAAGGACCCAGGTTTGATTCCCCAGATCCCACATAAAGCCAGATGCACATGGTGGCACATGCGTCTTGGAGTTTGTAGTGGTTAGAGGTCCTGGTGTGTACATTCATATCCTCTCTCTCTAATATGTAAATAAAAATAAAATATAAAAATGTAATGCTTATTGGTGTTTATGGGGCTGAGTTTCCTGTAACAGCGGTTCCCATTTCTTCCTTACTGACTGACTTCTGAACATCTTGTGGCTTATAAATGAGTTTACGACATTTCTTAAATCCATGTAATGCAAGGCTTCAGATGGGAGAGCCTGAGAGGGTGTCCAGATTTTTAGGTGATAGGTTACCTGTGGAATCTGCTTAATCTGTGCAAAGTATACCATCTTACAGAAGAGTCACTCCCTTTGTGTCCATCTGCATCACTGAGAAAGAGGGTGACTTACGCGCTAAGTGAGGTTATTCATCAGGCAATGTTCTTAGGTTTTCAGTTTCCTTGGGAGGGAAAATCGAAACTATCATTTTCCATCTCTATCTGCCCAAAATGAAGTCCGCTACCTCCATGCACCTGGACAATGTTTAGAAGAGGCTGGTCACTTTCTTTACGTGGTTACTGTCTTTTTCCAAGTACCCGTATTCACCAGTTGAGCTCATATTTGAAGGGGGTGGGGCGCTGGCACCCGTGATTTCAGAAGACCTTCCCTCCTGCTCCAGTCCCAATATAATTAGAAGCGCTGCTCCTCCATCGCTTCCTTATCAGCACTCCTTGAGAGAAAGAAGACTTTTTCTATTTTGTTAAACATGGTTGCCAAGAAGCCTCGCGAGTTCCTGCCTTAGGAACTTTAATAAGACGACAGATCAAAATGCCACCTCAATTTAAGGCCTTGTTAGTATACTGTGAGCAAAAACTAGCCTGCACTTCAAGTTAGGAGCTCCAGTGAGATCTTTGTTTTAATTATGTACCGGTACTCTGACTAGCAATGGGATAGTCTGCGTTTCAATTTCTGATCTGACTTTGCATTTTATATTTTTGTCTTTCTGCACTTTCTAGGTATACTTGGCTGCCTGACCTTCTTGTGTTGATTAATTAACAGACTGTGGGGAAAAGAGAGCTTGCCTTCTGACCTTCGTACCAAAGATCTGGGAAAAGTAAGTAACTTTTAACTTACATTTTTAAATTCTATAATACTTCTATAATACTGTTAATGGTCTGTGGCTTCTCTGCTTTTGTTCCTGGCTTAATGAATTGTATATGATAAGATGCTATGTCGTAGCATATCAATTACTTTCTTGTCTAGTTGGACAGAATACCCAACCAGAAGCAGCTTATGGATGGGAAAGGGTCTAATTTGCCTCACAATTGTTTGTTTTTTCCCCCTGAGGTAGGGCCTCATTCTAGCTCAGGCTGACCTAGAATTCACTATGTAGTCTCAGGGTGGCCTTGAACTCACGGCAATCCTCCTAACTCTGCTTCCTGAGTGCTGGGATTAAAAGCGTGCACCACCACGTCCAGCTGGCTCAGATTTTTTTTTTTTTTTAATTTGAGAAAGAGAGAGATACAGAGAGGAAGAGGCATAGAGAGAATGGGCATGCCAGGGCTTCTCAGCCACTGTGAACAAACTCCAGATGCGTGCTCCCCCTTGTGGGCAAGTGCAACATCGCGCACTTGCGTCACTTTACGTCTGGCTAAATGTGGGACCTGGAGATTCGAACAGGCGTTTTAAGGCTTTGCAGGCAGGCACCCTAACCACTAAGCCATCTCTCCAGCCCTGGCTCCCAGTTTTGATGGCAAGTTTCATCATGGCAGAGAAGTCAGGGCAGAACAGTGAGAGAAGCATACCTCTGCATACTAGAGTCAGGAAGCAGAAGCAGGGAGAGATTACAGCGTGAGTGGCTGGCTTCCCACCTCAAGGTCTGCTCCCAGTGAAATGCATCTTCCAGCAAGGTTCTTCTTCCCCAACAGTGCCACTAACAGCTGGAGAGGGAGTAAGTATTTAAACAGGAGTCTACGGGGGTATTTTAAATATATATATTTTTTTATTTGAGAGAGAGAGAGAGAGAGAGAGAGAGAGAAAATGGGTGCACCAGGGCCTCCAGCCACTGCAAATGAACTCCAGATGCATATGCCTCCTTGTGCATCTGGCTTATCTGAGTGCTGGGGAATCAAACCGGGGTCCTTTGGCTTTGCAGACAAATGCCTTAACCACTAAGCCATCTTCTCCAGCCCTATTCACACTACCACACATGGTGTGACAGAAAAGTGAGCCTAGTTGCTTGATTCCTTCGACTTATAGGTCATTTGGTTCTGGGCTTTGAGAGCAAGAATGAAATCTGCTTGGCTTCTTTCTTGCCTGGACAGGAAAGCAAGACATGGCCCACTTGTTAATAAATTCTTCATGTAACTCAGTCTTGGAAGAATTGATAAATCTTTTCATTTTACTGTTTCGCAACTTTTTTTAAAAGGTATCCTGACATATTAAAATTGATATATCTATATGAATGTTTTGCTCTCTTTTTGAAAGAACTGGTTGAGACCAAAAAGTTCCATTTCATTCGTTAATCTTTTTGAAAAGGCAAAATGGGCCTTAAAATCAGGCCAGTCTGCTTTTTGTGGTACTGTTTGGAAGTGGGATCAAATGCCTGTGTAAGGAGGGATACAAAACACTCGGGTACATACATGAATGTCTGTACACACACACACACACACACACACACACACACACACACACACACACACACACGAACAAACACATGTACATATCGTCTCTGGCATGTTCCAGAAATAACATTAATAATAGCAACTGCTTCCCCATTAAGTGACTAGATAATTTTGTAAACTCTATGTAATCTTGTGTGATACAGCTTCTCTCTACTTCTTACAGTACACAGGAGCTAGTTAAAATATTTCCAGCCGGGCATGGTGGCGCACGCCTTTAATCCCAGCACTCAGTAGGCAGAGGTGGGAGGATTGCCCGTGAGTTCAAGGACATTCTGACAATACAGAGTGAATTCCAGGTCAGCCTGGGCTAGAGTGAGATCTTACCTTAAAAACAAAAAAAGAAAAAAAAAGAACCATCTTGGGCAAAAACAGCAGAAAAGAACTTTAGAAATCCTATAGGCACATAAATAATGAGATCAAATTGCATAGATTATTATGTTTACTAAAATTTAATTATAATTGAATTGCTTATATTTAATGATGATAAGAGTCTTCAATTAGGAAACTGATTTAAATATTTATATTCAAAAATGTATACATATTTTTCTATACACACACAGATATAATTTCTGGTGAAGGGTTCTAAAATACAAATTCATTGGAAAGCAAGGACTTTGAAAATTTTCAGCAAAAACAATTTTTTGGTTACAGTGAAGTATTTTCAGTACTTAAATAATGTTGGTGGAATTTAAAAAATATAGAATTCATTTGTTTGCTTTTTTTTTTTTTTTTTTTTTTTTTTTTTTGGTTTTTCAAGGTAGGGTCTCACTCTCAGGCTGACCTGGAATTCACTATGTAGTCTCAGGCTGTCCTCGAACTCATGGCTATCCTCCTAACTCTGCCTCCCAAGTGCTGTGATTAAAGGCGTGCACCACCACGCCTGGCTTCTTGTTTGCATTTTGTTGTCTGGTAAGTACATTCTAATCTTAAAACAAAGGAAATTCTTGTCATCTTTATTCCTTCTTGGAAGAATATTTGAAAGAGGATTATGTTGAGGACACCAGTCTTCACAGAAGGTACATGAAAAAGGCAAAAGATGAATGTTCTGGGTGTCTGGATCCAGATATTTGCCATGGTGTTTAGGTTAGAAACACCACAGTCGCAGCAAGAAGCTACTTACACTGGCTTTTAAGTAACTGAGCATTTCTTTAAAATCCAAAATCTCTTATGAAATAATTTTCCCTCCATTATTCTAGAATACTCCCTTTTGGGATACATTGTGATATTTCTGTGAAAATTAAATTACATTATATTTCCATGGCATCTGTAGGAGTTTTGTTTACAGGAGCAGCTCCCTGTGTTACCAGAGGAGGCGAGTCCAAAGGATTCCTGCTTACCTAAGTTGATGTTATAAAGGGTATTTGTATGTATGAAAGGAGGTTCATAGTTCAAAAAGAAAAGCAAGGGCTGGAGAGATAGCTTAGTGGTTAAGGTGCTTGCCTGCAAAGCCAAAGGACCCAGCTTTGTTTCTCCAGGACCCATGTAAGCCAGATGCACAAGGGGTGCATGCGTCTGGACTTCGAGGCCACCCTGAGAATAGAGTGAATTTCAGGTCAGCCTAGGCTAGAGTGGGACCTTACCTTGAAGAACAAAGCAAAACAAAAAGAATCAGTTAAGTAAAACAAACCTACTTTATTATCCTATTTAATACAAAGATACTTGTGTTTACGTTAATGCTAAAAGAGTATTGTGTTCTATACATTGTTTTGGAACCCATATTTTCTGCTAAGCCATAAGTAATGAGTATCCATACTAATGAATGCTTATAGGATCATTTAAAAAATATTTTTAAGCCGGGCGTGGTGGCGCAAATCCCAGCACTTAGGTAGAGGATCGCCGAGAGTTCGAGGCCACCCTGAGACTACATAGTGAATTCCAGGTCAGCCTGAGCCCGAGTGAGACCCTACTTCGAAAAACAAAAAAACAACAAAAAAAAATTTTTTTTAAATTTTATTTTAGACAGCGTGCACGAGAGAGAATTGGCATGCCAGGGCCTCAACGACTGTAATTGAACTCCAGATGCTTGTACCACCTAGTGGGCACATGTGACTTTGTGCTTGCCTCACCTTTGTCCATCTGGCTAATGTAGGATATGGAGGTAGAACATGGGTCCTTAGGCTTCACAGGCAAGTGCCTTAACCACTAAACCATCTCTTCAGCCCCATTTAAAAAATATTTAATTTATTTATTTGAGAGAGTGATAGACATGGAGAGAGAGAGAGAGGGAGGGAGGGAGGGAGAGAGAGAAGGAGATAGAGAGAATGGGCATGCTAAGGTCTCTAGCCACTGCAAACGAACTCCAGGCGCATCTCCACCTTGTGTATCTGGCTTACGTGAGTACTGGGGAATTGAACTTGGGTCCTTAGGCTTTGCAGGCAAGTGCCTTAACTACTAAGTCATCTCTCCAGCCCTACAGCATCATTTTAATGAAAGAAAACAACTGGATCTTAGCGTTTGTTTGCTCTAAGGCTGTCTTGGCTTTCTGAGAGGAGTATAATTATGTGAATTATATAGGTTTTTTATCTAAACAGAGAATAACATTTGTCTTCTGTATCTCTCCAGAGTTTACATCAGACAGACTGACTAGGGGCTTATGGGGCTGAGTGTGTTCAGAATTGTTTCACTGGATGACAGCTACTATGTTCAACGCTGCATGCTCTGTGCTCTCGTCTTTGTATTATGAGTGGGGGTTACATACTTCTGCCCACCTGACTTAGTAGTTCTGTGTCTAAGTTAGGGTTCTACCAGTGCAGAAATTTGGAACTTTTGAGGCTTTGGAATATAATTTATTTTGCTTTAACTTTTTTTTTTTTTATTTGCAAGTAGAGAGAGACAGGGAGAATGTGCATACCAGGGCCTCCAGCCATTGTAAATGAACTCCATATTCCTATGTCTCTTTGTGGTTATTATTTTATTTTATTTTAGAGAGGGGGGTATAATGAATTGGCATGCCAGGGCTTCAGTCACAACAGTCACTTGTGCTACCTAGAGGGCATATTCAACCTTGCTCTTGCCTCACCTTTTTGTGTCTGGCTTACATGGGATCTGGAGAATTGAACATGCATCCTTATGCTTTGCAGACTTAACTTCTAAGCCATCTCTCCAGCCCTTAAAAATATTTTATTTGTTTGCAAGCAGAAAGAGATGAGAGTGAGAGAATAAGAATGAGTGCACTAGCCTCTAGCTGCTGCAAACAAAGTCCAGATGTGTGCACCACTTTTGCATCTGGCTTCATGTGGGTACTGGGGAATCGAACCCAGGCCGTCAAGTTTTGCAAGCAAGCACCTTTAACCACTGAACAGTCTCTTCCGCCCTTATACATTTTCTCAAGCTTTTTTTCTGTTTTTTTCTGCTTTGTTAAATTAGCAAACGGGGTAAAAGTTAACTGGACATTAAATTGCTAAACACAGAGCGATCATTTTGAAAGCTGCTTGCGTACAGGTGGCTGGTGCTTCTTCCGAAGTGTTGTGAGTTCACCTGATCCCGCGGCGATAGGTCCATAGACCCGGGTCACAGGCTTTAGGGGATGAAAATCTTTATCTACATGGGAGCTATGTAGGGAGGACAGGGGTGACAGCTATTGGGATAGCACCTATCACTGTGTTATCATGCCATGTTTATCCCTGGATAACCACTTGCTATCTGTAAACCAGAGTCCCTGATGTTGTAAGTGGCGCCCCTCCTCCTCCAGGCTCTGCTCCGAATGCTGCAGATGAGCAGGACGTGACGGGCTTGAAGAAGATGGGAAAAGTGATGGAGATAAATGACACTTTTGGGCTTTGGGAACAGGGGAGGGGGTTGGTTTCTTCATCTCCCAGGCGAGCAGCAATGAGCTTTGAAAGGAAACCAGCCTCTAGGGAGAGTCCCTGTCTGGGCTTCTGTTACTGGAGAGAGAGGAGGAGGGGAAAGAGACTCTAAATAGCTCTGCGGGCTCAGAAGACCGTGTTCAGGTGTTCTGGAAATAGAACCCATGGAGCTTAATATTCCCACTGGCCACCTCTGGGCCCAAAGGAGGAGAGAGACTGAGAGAAAGCGTGGCTCAGAGAACATTGCCACACAGAAAACAGTCTGTTTTCTTCCTTGAGTTTAAATTTGCACAGAAACTCACGCTGATTTTCCCTTTTGAGACTTTTCCATCTTCGATGGTTGGAAGAGCAAGCATCAGCGCCTGGAATCACTTTGTACATGAAATCTTACTCTCATAGTCGGTGGCAGCTTAGCTTGGCACTTTAAAGGCAATCTTGGCAATGCATTCTTGACCGTGGAAAGCTGAAGCTGCCAAAAATGTGGAGTATAAAAAGCACCTTCATGCTGGGCATGGTGGCACACACTTTTAATCCCAGCACTTGGGAGGCAGAGGTAGGAGGAGTGCTGTGAGTTCGAGGCCAGTCTGAGACTACATAGTGGATTCTAGGTCAGCCTGGACTAGAGTGAAACCCTATCTTGAAAAAAAAAAATAAATAAATAAATAAATAAATAAATAAATAATAAATAAATAATAAAAGCACCTCCAGAGCCTTCCACTAGTGTGTGATTCTTGGAAACAAGCTCCCTGTAGGCATTAAGCAGGTAATTGTTTAATACCTTGGTAAGGGAAATAAGACTGGCTTATATACATATCTCCTTCACTTGTGAACTAATTGTTGTTTTCAGGTATTTAAAGGCAGGTGTTTAAGTCTTCCTTTGATGTTGATGGGGAGGCTGCCCCGGATGTATATTGTGGCCCTTGATGTGGAATGAGGGTGGGTTTTCGCAAATTAGATCTTTTGTTTTGTTTTGTTTATTTTATTTATTTTATTTGAGAGTGACAGAGAAAGAGGCAGAGAGAGAGATAAAACAGGTGCTCCAGGGCCTCCAGCCACTGCAAACGAACTCCAGGTGCATGTGCCCCCTTGTGCATCTGGCTTATGTGGGTCCTGGGGAATCAAGCCTCGAACCGGGGGTACTTAGGCTTCACAGACAAGTGCTTAACTACTAAGCCATCTCTCCAGGCCCCAAATTAAATCTTGATGGTTACAATTTGATGAAGCTACGAATAGAGTGGTGGATGATTTCACTCAGCAAGGTTTCCCGTGGCTCTTGCGTGATGTGTTTTCAAGTCTCACAAACATCCCCAAACCTTGCAAACTGTATTCAGTTTATTACTAAGAAACGTAAGGCAGTGAATGTGATTAGAACAGGTGCTGTTTAAGGGGCTGGGGATAGCATCTAGGTTTTTGCTTGGCTTTGAGGTTGGTCCTATAATGGGGCTGCCTTTTAGGAGGGGAATAATCAATATAGGGCAGAGCTCTTGAGGGACTGGGGTCAAGAACAAAACTCCAGTTAACCACGGTATCCATGTTCTCAACAGGTATTTATTGAGTGGCTGTTCGGTGCTAGACGCTGTGTAAGGTGATGGTAATTCAGTGATAGGCAGGGCACAATTGGTCTCTTAGTAACACTAAAGGGGAAAGAGGGTTGGTTGCAGAATATGGCCTATGACATATCATGCCCCCACAAAGGCCTTATTAACATTGAAAAAAATATTTATATACTCGGGTGTGGTGGCACACGCTTTTAATCCCAGCGCTTGAGAGGCAGAGGTAGGAGGATGGCTGTTGAGTTCAAGGCCACCCTGAGACTACATAGTGAATTCCAGGTCAGACTGGGCTAGAGCGAGACTCTACCTCAGAAAGCAAAAACAAAACCCTCTCCATCCCTTATATATGTATATATATTTATTCATATACATATTCATATATTTATTTATTCATTTTTTTTTTGCAGAGTCTGGTGAAACTCAATCTGTAGCCCAAGATGATCTTGAATTCTTGGGCTTCATAATCCTCCTACTTCAGCCTCCCAAGGGCTGAGATTATAGGGAAGAGTTACCACTCCCCATATAAAACAGTTTTTACTATGTTTAAACTTGGACATCTTAATGGTTTACATTTTTTAAAATATTTATTTATTTATTTATTTATTTATTTATTTATTTATTTATTTGACAGCGAGAAAGAGGGAGAGAGGGGGGAGAGAGAATGGGTACACCAGGGCCTCCAGCCACTGCAAACGAACTCCAGATGCATGTGCCCCCTTGTGCATCTGGCTTACGTGGGTCCTAGGGAATCAAACCTGGGTCCTTTCGCTTTGCAGGCAAATGCCTTAATTGCTAAGCCATCTCTCCAGACTGGTTTTCATTTTATTTTTCACGTCACTTTATACAAGTAAACAAGAGGCGTCACTAGAATTCTTGCTTGAACTACTTGGGGCAGGCGGAACTGGAGGCTGGCTGAGGCTGTATTTAGGTTTATATTATATTTATTTATTTGAGAGAGGCAGAGAGAAAGAGAGAGAGAGAGAGAGAGAATAGGCACACCAGAGCTTCCAGCCACTGCACAGGAACTCCAGATGTGTGTGCCACATTGTGCATCTGGCTTATGTGGGTCCTGGGGAACTGAACATTAGTCCTTTAGCTTTGTAGGCTAGCGCCTTAACCGCTAAGCCATTTCTCCAGCCCTGTATTTAGGTTTTAAAGTCTTGTAAGCAAAAGTTCTTAGACAATTACCTGGTAAGGACCACGCCCCATCCAGCTGTTGGATTCCCCATTTCATGTGTAGGTAAGGGCCTTAGTGCCTGGTGTTTAGCAAATACGTACCAACTCTTGTTTTTGTAGCTCAGAGATGAGAAGTGAAATCAGAAACCAAGGGAAAACGAAGGCTGTTCTGGTTGTACCTAGGAGGAGTGTGAGGGTGGCAGTAAGAAAAACCAGTGAATAAGCCTGTGAATAACATGTCTCACATGACAGACCTCACTGACATTTACAAACGGTATCAAGAACCAGGGCAGGAGGAGAATGGGCAGGTAACTTGGAAGTCCTATTAGGTTTCGGGGCTGCAGAGAGACTGCAGCTTTTCCCGACCTTCCAGTGTGCTCCTTTCAATTTTCTGTCCACTCATAAACCTTTCTGCCTCCTTCTTCTCCATGTTGTTTAGTTCAGGCTTTGAAACTTTCTGATTTGAAGAGCAGTATTTGTTTTTTTTGTTTGTTTGTTTGTTTTGTTTTTCGAGGTAGGGTATCACTCTAGTCCAGGTTGACCTGGAAGTCACTCTGTATTCTCTGGGTTGCCTCGAACTCATGGCGATCCTCCTACCTGTGCCTCCCAAGTGCTGGGATTAAAGGCATGCGCCACTACGCCCGGCTGCTTTCTTTTCTTTGATATAGAATTTTTTATTATTTTATTTTAGAGGGGGAGAGAGAAAATCGGCACTCCAGGGCCTCAGCCAATTGAACTCCAGACACTTGTGTCACTTAGTGGGCATATGCGACCTTGCGCTTGCCTCACCTTTGTGCATCTGGCTTCCATGGGATCTGGAGAGTAGAACATGAGTCCTTAGGCTTCGCAGGCAAGCGCCTTAACCACCAAGCCATCTCTCCAGCCCAGTATTTGCTTTCTTAATATGTGTCGTGACCATACAGACCAGTTGTCACGTACAATCCTCTAGCTGTGTTTGTTCTTCTTCTTCTTTTTTTTTTTTTTTTTTTTTTTTTTAAATGAGAGAGGGAGATAAAAAGGGAGGGAGAGAATTGGCACACCAGGGCCCCTAGCCACTGCAATTGAATTCCAGACACTTTGTGCACATGCATGACCTTATGAGCATGCATTACCTTGTGCCTCTGGCTTATGTGGGATCTGAGTGAGTGGAACCTGGGTCCTAAGGTCACTAAAACTCTTTGATAATGCCCTCCTTTAGAACTTTAGTAACAGAAGCATCCTGCTTTAGATGATATGTAGCTAGCAAAGGAATTTTGTCACATTCTGTTTCTTTTAAAAACAAATCTTTATAGCATTCAGACTTTGGTAGTGAATTACTTTAGTGTGAATGTGTTATCAGTGCAGTGACATTACACTTGGGTCTGATATTATAATGGAGAAAAAGGAGAAAGTACATAGTAGTAGTTTAAGAAGAGTTGGTTGTAGAGAGAAATTATTATTTTTTAAAACAACTTTAATCACCTTTGGTTACTGGCATACACACACAAGAAAAGGGCATCTAGTATGATAGGTCGTTTTTAGGGCCTCACATCGCTTTCCAGAAAAATCTTACTACTGGGGTTAATTTACTTGCAGTGTTTCCATAGCAACAATTACTTAATTCAGATGCATGTTTATTTCATTTCTAAGTAGAAAGTATAATAATTTCTTAGAACAAAGGTTTGTCAGGCTTAAAGTTAAGCCTGGTGGGAAAAAATTTAAGTTTAAACTTTCCTCCCGAATTTTAATGTTAATATCATCTTTTGCTGTAAATCGTGGCAATGTTTTAGTCAAGTGAAATACTCAGGCAGTGACTCCAAGGGCATTAATAGCATGTGTGTTGCAGTTTTTCTCTTTAGCAAATGGGGCTAAATTGACTTTATATTTTATATACATGGATTTGAAAAAGCGAAATAGTGTTTTATCTTATATAACAGCTTTTTAAAAATTCAGGTAATGCTTGACAGTAATTGTAGTATGAGACTCGAGTGTTGAGGTAAAATTGTGTTTCTAATCAGTATTTTCCATCTTCATGTCACACAGGAGAGTGATGCATTTACCTTGAGCTCACATAACTTACTTGTTCCCTGCAGTATTATCTTTCAAAGGAAAGCAGACTTTCTGAATAGTGGAGTGTTGTCTAAATAATTGTAAACTGTTGTTCATTTTGAGATTAAATCCTGGAGTGGCTACCGGGCAGTGAGTCCTTTGTCTGAGCCTCAGTTTTCTAGCCTATAAAATTAAATCACTAATATCTACTGCTTGTTTATTAATAGGATGTTAAAAATGTTCCTGAATCTGGGACAAATGCTACAGGTATGTAACGGAAAGGCCAGTGATCTCCCAGGCCCAGAAATCTATAAGCAGTGTCCAGTGCTCCACTGCCAGTGATTGCTGCCAGTGTTTCCCCTCCCCCTCCCCTCCCTCTCCTCCTCCTCCTCCTCCTCCAAACAAACAAACAAACAAACAAACAAACAAAACTAGAAACAAAGTTTCTACTTAATAAAAAAGAATAGGAGCTTCCTATGTCAGTCTTTCCTAGGACAGAAGTAAATTGATTTAGCCAAACTGGACATAATACTAATGTGCTAATGAGTCTTCAGGAAATCATGGTGTGAGGACTTATATGCATAGGAAAAGCAGAATTTCTGAACTCCAGCTCATTGTCTTGTTGGGGAAGGTGGGGAAAATGGAAAATTGGAGCATAAAGCTCTGGTTTTGGCAACTTCTTACGTGACTTATGACATCAGGCACTTACTTCTGAGGTCCTTGTTTCCTTTTCCAGCAAAAGTTTCACTTTAACATGAAATTTAGGGTCCTTATAATCCAGACTTTTGTGAATTAATTATATATTAACTTCTTAAAGTATTTAATGTCATTTGGGCATGGATTCGCCTGTGCATCTGGTGATGGTGACTCTCATTTTTATTTTTTTTATTCTTTTTTTAAAATTTGTTCTGGTTTTTTGAGGTAGGGTCTCACCCTAGCTAAGGCTGATCTGGAATTCACTATGTCGTCTCAGGGTGGCCTTGAGCTCACAGCAATCCTCCTACCTCTGCCTCCCAAGTGCTAGGATTAAAGGTGTGCGCCACCACACCTGGCCTTTTACTTCAAGTTAAATTTATTCCTAAATATTTTATTCTTTTTCATGTAAATGGGTTTACTATATTCTTTCCCTCTTCTGATTATTATTTTATATAAGTATAACGGACAGTTTTGTGCATCTGGCTTACGTGGGTACTGGAGAATCAAACTGGGATCCTTTGGCTTTTCAGGCAAACACCTTAACCACTAAGCCATCTCTCCAGCCTTGTCATACATTCTTCTGTGCAGTCAGTTCTCTCAAACTATCTAATGGTCACTACCACAAGAGAGTTACATTCCTTAGCTATCCACGTAAGTCATGCTGTGCTCCCACACTGCTATTTTATTAATTCGATGATTCATTAAATTAGTGTTCAAAGTAATAGATTTCATTATGGCACTTTCATACACAATTTTTATTTTTAGAGTTAAAGCTGGGATCAGGTGGTCTACAGGCTCTGCTGGAGACACCATAGCACCCCTAACCAGTGCTGACCTAGAATTCACTATGTAGTCTCAGGGTGGCCTCGAACTCATGGCGATCCTCCTACCTTTGCCTCCCGAATGCTGGGATTAAAGGCGTGTGCCACCACACCCAGCTTCTCTTGCTGTTTCTTGTCTTCCATAAGAAGAACACCCTCTTGCTCCACATGCTCCCACCACCATGATGTTCTTCACATTTACAAAGGGCCAAGTGACCACATTCTGAGCCCTCTGGTACCACAAGCTAAAATAAAGCTTGGCTCCTTTAAATTGTTCTGTGTGGCATTTTGCTCCTGTGTATATAGTGTACCCATACTATCCCTCTGTTTCTGCCCTAAATAAATAAATAAATAAATAAATAATTTTAAAAATGAGAAATAATGATCGTATTTATTCAAAGTTGATAATACGATGACTTGATGTGTGCATATATGCATTGTGTGCTCGTGTGGAAATTGCTGTGAGTTTCGTGTCACTCTTGAGCAGGGATTCTGTTCACCTCTGTTTCCTTCTGCTTTTAGTGTGTGCTGCCACGTCAGCACTTGAACTTTTTTCTTGATAATCCATTTATTTAGTTCTTTTGGATTAGATGCATTTTATTCTCAGATGCGTGATTAAAAATCTGCTTTCCATCATGTAGAGTCCTTGTGTCTTTCATTATCCTAGTCTTTACCTAGAACTTCATTTGTGAGTCAATCATTTAAGTGATTTTTATGAAATTTCTCATAGATTTATTAGTTTGCTATCTAGGAATTATTAGTGATGATTAAAATATTTTATATGACTGTCTTAATATCTATTTTATTTCTGCTGAGACATACATATGTATATTGTCATATTTTAATTTTGAAATTAGACATTTCTTATAATTGCTGATATTTTATATATAGTGTTTATAGTGCTTTTGATTTTACTCTTTTTTTCCTGGGGGGTATGGAGTTGAGACACCAGCTCCCTCTGTAGCCTAGGCTGACCCCAAATTTGTGGCCTTTAATTCCAGCACTAGGGAGGCACAGGTAGGAGGATCGCTGTGAGTTTTGAGGCCACCCTGAGACTTCAGAGTGAATTTCAGGTCAGCCTGGGCTACAGTGAGACCCTACCTTGAAAAACAAACAAAAAACAAACAAACAAACAAACAAACAAAAAAGTTGGGTGTGGCAGTCCAGAAAGGCAGAAACAGGGAATTCCTGAATCTTGAATTGGTGAGCTTCAGTTTTTATTTATTTTATTTTTTTGAGGTAGGGTTTCACTGTAGCCCAGAATGACCTGGAATTCACTATGTAGTCTCAGCGTGGCCTCGAACTCATGGTGATTCTCCTACCTCTGCCTCCCGAGTGCTGGGATTAAAGGCGTGCACCACGACATGTGGCCTGAGCTCTAGGTTTAATGAGAGCTCTTTTCTCAAAATGTTGAAAGAAGTGTTTAAGGAAGATAGTCCACATGGATCTCTCTAGCCCCCCACCCCACATATGTCCACATGCACACACTATATATCTATTATTTCATTTATTTTTGGAGAGAGACACAGAGACAGATAGAGAGGGAGAGGAATACAGATAGAGATGGGCGCACCAGCAGTCTCTCAGCTGCTGTGAACGAAATCCAGATATGTGCGCCCCCTTGTGGGCAAGTGCGTCATTGCATCCTTGCGTCACTTTGCATCTGGCTAAACATGGGACCTGGAGATTGGAACCGCTGGAGATTGGAACCAGCGTTCTTAGGCTTAGCAGGCAGGCGCCTTAACTGCTAAGCCATCTCTCCAGCCCACACACATATATCTAATTCTATATACACCACATGAATGTTCAAAAACTTAATTTTTCAGCCAGGCGTGGTGGCACGTGTCTTTCATCCCAGTAAGAGGTGCACAAAGAGGGCCACCCTTAGACTACAAAGTGAATTCCAGGTGACCCTGGGCTAGGGCAAGACCCTTACCTCGAAGCTCCTCCCTCATGCCCCCCTGCCAAAAAAAAAAACTTAATTTTTTTTCCCTCAGAGTGACTTATAGCCTGACTTCTGGGAGTGAAGGATTGATCTATTGGCAAGTCTTTCTGAAATAACACCACAGGAAGGGAACTTGTGTGCATGCACCAAGTTTCCCATTTATTTGTAAACCTCCTTTTTGGAGTGTGTGTAGTCTCATTGTGCAATGAACAAGGGCTATTCTTTGCCCTGAAAGACTTTCTCACTTTCCAGAGACAACAGACGCCTTTATGCATCGCTTGTTTTCCCTGCGTCCTCATTCCCGTTAGTGTCATTACTGTATTTGACTCTTCTGTACATCCCTTTTGGTCACACCAACAGTTTATTCTGAGCTGTCCATCCTCACGTCTAGCTGGGTCTGCAGAATGTGTGTGGTTCGTCTGAGGCATGCGCAGATAGATACCTGGGCTGGGTTCAGCATCCTTAGACTTAAAAGTGGATGAGCTACCGTGGCTGACCTGACAGATGGACGGACACAGCTTCTCAGCTGAATCGGTGTTTCACAGCCGAACATCCATCTTCACATGCCTTGCATTGCATTTCCTTGGCGTGTGTAATTCCTGACCACTGGTTTCAGACTGCTTCGTCTCATGGAAAGCTGGTTCCAAACGTCAAGACAAAGAGAGCTGTTGTTCCTCAGACGCTTCTGTCCTCGGCCCACCCACAACATCAGGAGTCAGGAGTGTGAGTCCCAGGCCAGAAGTAAACAGTGGCAGCCCCCCATCCATAGACAGATGCCACTCACCCCTTCATGTTGTACAGGCAGGGTTGGAACTTGGGATGTGTTTATTCATAGAGGAAATGAAACCCACTACAGACAGGCAAGCCTGTCAAAACTTCTTTAATCCACAACATTCCAGAAACATAGTTTGTTAATAATAAACATTTATTTATTTATTTATTTATTTATTTATTTATTTATTTATTTATTTGAGACTGAAAGAGACAGAGAGGTTGTGGGGGTAGAGAAGGGGTGCACCAGTGCCTTAAGCTGCTGTGAATGAACTGCAGATGCATGTGCCACCCTGTGTATTGGGCTTACCTGGGTCCCCGGGAATCAAACCTAGGTCCTTTGGCTTTTTGGACAAGCACCTTAACTGCTAAGCCATCTCTCCAGCCCCAGAAACATAGTTTTATTTATATCTTAAAAACATGACCTTGGGACTGGAGAGATGGGGCAGTGGTTAAAGGCACTTGCTTGCAAAGCCTGCCAGCTCTGGTTTGCTTCCCCAGTACCCACATAAAGCTAGAGACACAGTGGTGCATGCATCTGGAGTGTGTTTGCAGCCCTGTTATCTTTTTGTCTGTGTTTGTCTTTCTAATCTCACACACACACACACACACACACACACACACACACACACACACACATATTTAAATTAATTTATTTTTGCTAAAAAAACATTACAAGGAGAAATTGTCTCTGGTTCTGCTCTGGGGTTTACAGAACAACAAATATTTCATTCTTCACTTTAGAAGGCAGCCATGTGTGTGTGTGTGTGTGTGTACGCGCATGTGTATCTTGGACAACACATCAGCCAGGTATCTTGTGTAGAAGCCACAAAGACTGGCTGAGGCATCGAATCACAGAGGAAATTTACTGAAAAGCCACTGTGTAGGCTCTGGAATTGATACAAGTTGAGGAAAGGGCCAGAACAAATAGAGACCACACAGCCAGCTTCATAGCCACAGTCATACTAGAGGGTGGACCTGCTGCTACTGAACACCACCCACATGGACCAGATGCCAAGTGGCAACTCTTGTCACTTCCACCCTTGTTTCCTTTGGGCAGTGGGTTTTGTTACCATTGATCTCATCATGATTAATCCCTGCTTCTGCTGTCACCTCTCTGTGTCGTCAGCTCTAGATTCTCATTCATGCTGTGGCTTGCAAGGGATTCTGGGAAGACGAGTGTCTGGGTAGTTTTGCTCTGATGTGAAAAATAAGCCCCTTACAAAACTCCTATGATGAGGAATCCCTCAGATATGGGAAGGGGCTTCAAATGCTGTGCTTTTTCTGCCCTTTCATTTTGGAGATAGGGACCTTCCCCCCCCCCATGAGAAGCTACAGGAGGGCTTGGTAGAATGGGAGGTGATGGCCGCACTGCCATCTTTATCCATCTCTAACTACAGTCAGGGAACTGTGCCAACAAAGCTGGTCCATCAGCCCTTGGTTACACACTGGCATCCAGGGACTCCTTTCACTAGGTGCTCACTAAAAAGCTACAGGTGTGAGGATATGGGCATATCTGACCTCTCAGTGTGTTCCTCCAAGTCATAAAATGCACTAAATTGAATTTTAACCATTAAGATTTACCTATTCCTGCCGGGCGTGGTGGCTCATGCCTTTAATCCCAGCACTTGGGAGGCAGAGATAGGAGGATGGCTGTGCGTTCGAGGCCACTGTGAGACGACATAGTGAAGTTCAAGTCAGCCTGAGCTAGAGTGAAACACTATCTTGAAAAACCAGAAAACAAAAAATTTACGTTTTTTTCTAGATAAATAGTATAAGTCAGGTCTGGTTTACTCTTTTATAAAAAAGTACTTTTAAAAAGCCTTTTGTTAAAAGTCTTATGGTAAGGACAATGACAGTTTTTGTTGGCTTGATTATATTCCTTGTTTATGTAACATATTTTTTTCCCTTTGTGGGGTAGAGTCTCTTGGTTTTTCAAGGTAGGGTCTCACTCTAGCTCATGCTGACCTGGAATTCACTACATCCTCTCAGGGTGGCCTTGAACTCACAGCAATCCTCCTACCTCTGCTTCCGGAGTGCTGGCATTAAAGGCGTGCACCACCACGCCCGGCTAGAGTCTCTTTTCTTCTCCCCTCTCCCCTTTGTCCCCTCTTGTATTCTCCTTTCTTTTCCTCTTCCCTCTCTTCCTTTGCTTCCTTCCTTTCATTCTCTCTTATCTTTACTCCAATTTATAGGATGTTAGGACTTTTTGATTTTTCCTCCAATTTCTTTGTCACTAACTTACTTTTGGGGGGAATATTTTCACTTTTCTAACCCCTCTGCTGTTTTCTTCTCTTCCCCTGTGGTCGTAATATTAATTTTTAAGAGCTTTTCCACCTCTCACAATATTTCTATTTTATGGCCTCCTGTTTTTTTCTTGTTTTATAGATGCAATATTCTTTACCCTCTAGGGGTTATCATTAATCACGTGTATTTGAAGTTTTCTCCTGATATTGATTCTGTTTTCTTCTGAAGTCACTTTAGACCCTCTTATATGTCGCTGGTTATGTTCTGTCATGTTGATGTATATGGAGGTCTTCAGCAGGACAGGTCTGCTGGTGTTGACCTCTTTTCAGAAGTCCCCTTGCTTCCACTTACAGCACCTGTGGGTCTTTTTCCTTGGACTATTTTCTCCAAAGAAATTGTCCAATCTCCTACCTGGCCAGTGCCCGGCAGGTGAAGTGCTGTCTGGTTTTGGAGTCTGTCTTCTCTCTTCATGTGGCATTCCCCTGCTGCCGTTTCTGTTGTCCCCGAGTCCAGATCCCATCAGGCTTCACCTTTGCCAAGAGCAAACCTTCCTTCTGCTGCTGAGGGCAGAGGAGGGACCGTTGGCTGGCTTCATGGTTAGGGAAGCGTGCTTGTTCACCTGTTTCATTGTTAGGACAAAGTATCCGACCAGAGCAAGTGAAGTTGGAAGGGTCTGTCTGAAGGGGACTGCAGTCATCGTGGTGGGAAGGGCACGGAGGCAGGGGAAGAAGGCTGCTCGTCACAGATTGTCTGCCATCGTGGAGCAGAGAGTGATGAATGTGGGTGCTCAGCTTGCTTTTCTTTTTTTCTTCTTTTCACTCAGGGACCCCAGTCACGGAATTATGCTGCATTCATTTAGTATAATCTAGAAAGTCCCTCACAGATCTGCCCAGATCTGTTCCCTTGCTGATTCTAAATCCTGTCAAGTTGACAACAGAGAACAACCATCGCAGGGAAGTGGGGAGATTTGCTCCTTAACACAAGGTGCAGACTGCGCTCCAGTTTTCAACACCACCTCCACTTTCCCCTTCCTTACAACGCCCGGACTGACAGATTACTTCGGACAACTGGGATTGTACGCATGCAAAGTTTCTTTGAGCTTGTGTTGCAAATTCATGCATCAAAGGCTCATTGGCTTTCCATTTCCCCAAAATTATTTTTGTTACTCTTAAAAAAATATTTATTTATTTATTTAACAGAGAAACAGTGAGAGAGGGAGAGAGAGAGAGAACAGGCGCACCAGGGCCTCCAGCCACTGCAAACAAACTCCAGATGCATGTATTGCCTTGTGCATCTGGCTTACATGGGTCCTGGAGAATCGAACCAGGGTCCTTTGGCTTTGCAGGCAAATGCCTTAACCACAAAGCCATCTCTCCAGCCCTATTTTCGTTACTTTTATCCTTTTCTATTCTTTGGCCTTTTATTTATTTAATTAACTTTACTTAGTTTACTTCTCTCCCTTACTTATGCCATTTAGTAGTGTTTTAGGAAGGAATAGAGTTAGTCCTATGATTGTAATGGGCCTCATGGAACTGAAAATCCCTGTTCATCAACTTTTTGAGATTTGGTGACCTTTAGATACATAGCTCTCCAGCCCATTGAAGTGGGTTCATTTTGCTATTGTATTCTTTTTTGGTTTTATTCAGAGATAATTACTCTTACGTTAAAAATGAACTAAGTGGTGTTACCTCTTCTAGGTCATAGTACATAATGGGAACAAGGGTCAGTTAACTCTATGACTTCCAAATCTGACCTCAAATCAAGTCACAAGATAGCATGCAGTTACTATCACATGCCTAGTGTTTCCAGTATTACAGAAATGTCACGTCCATGCCTTGGGGTTTTACACAGCCACAGTCCCAGCTGGGTTTCTTAAATTTCTTAATAGCTTGACATGGGTTTTGTCATGACTGGAAAAAAAAATACTGTCTTCTAAAAGCATCTCTCTCCAGTGTTGTGTTCTACAAGGACTGGTGATCCCATGAGGTGTCTATGTAGATTCAATGGAAAACTTTGAACAAGTCATCTCCATTACAAAGGTAAAATCATTCAGAAGGCTTCATAATCTACCAAAGGTTTATATCACTGAGTATTCCAATAGAATCAGGGCCAAATGCCATCTCTGATCCAACTTTTCTTTGTATATTTCTTTATAATTCAATTTTAAGAATATCAAGTGATTTTAGGGATGGAGAGATGGCTTAGTGGTTAAGGCACCTGCCTGCTAAGCCTAAGAACCCGGTTCCAATCTCCAGGTCCCACGTTTAGCCAGATCCAAAGTGACGCAAGGGCACAATGCAGCACTTGCTCACAAGGGGGCGCACACATCTGGATTTCGTTCACAGCAGCTAAGATACTGCTGGCACGCCCATTCTCTATCTGTCTCCTTCTCCCTCTCTCTCTCTGTCTGTCTCTCTGACTCTCTCCAAAAAATAAAAATAAGAAATATACTTAAAAAGAAAGAATATCAAGTGATTTTCAAACAATGTTTACTATATTACTAACATGTATCAAGGGTTATTTGGCATTATTCATCCATTATAAAGCAAAAGAGCAGCCAATTCTAACTTTGAAAGTTTTGAATTCTACAGGGTTTGAATGACAAGTGTCCTAATGGAGAGTTTATCGAATTAAAAAAACAACATAGTGTCACATGGTAGAATTAATGGTTTTCTGCTTTTGACATTGTATAATCGTTTTTTTTTTTTTTTTTTTGCAAGCAGAGAGAGAAGAGAGACAGAGAGAGAGAATGGACACACTAGGGTCTCCAGCCACTGCAATTGAACTGTAGACGCATGTGCCACCTTGTGCATCTGGCTTCCATGGGTCCTGGGAAATTGAATCTAGGTCCTTTGGCTTTGCAGGCAAATGCCATAACCACTAAGCCATCTCTCCAGCCCCGTGTAATCTTTGTTAATCAGTTTTGAGAGTTTGTAGAAGTTCTGGAAGACACATTTCTATGTGAGAGTCCCTGTTGTCATCATGACAGACAGACTCACAGGGCCTCTGTTTTGTGTGAAAGCTTACTAGAAGTGTCTGCACCAAGCAACAGGCAGGAAGTACTTTAGTCTTTCAAGCCAAAAATAGATGCTCTTCCTCATTATCTTAGCTCAAATGATCATCTGTTTTAATGAGAGGGCACAGCCTTGTGGTTTTTATGGATTTAATGATCATATTATTTAATGCAGAGCTGGGGGAAAAGTAGCTTTTGTAAAATAGATGATGGAAATTTTACTGGAATCTAAAACAACAACTTTATTATTTTTCTTATTATCTGTGATTTTTTTTCAACAAATTCCTTTTAGTTTTCAATTATTTTTGATGATTCTTAAGAGAGAACTTGTATTTTAATACATTTTGGGGATGTACCAATTTTTTGTTTGTATGTATGTATGTATGTATGTATGTATTTTTCAAGGTATTGTCTCACTCTAGCCCAGGCTGACCTAGAATTTACTGCGTAGTCTCAGTCTGGCCTTAAACTCACAGAGATCCTCCTACCTCTGCCTCCCAAGTGCTGGGATTAAAAGTGTGCGCTACCATACCTGGCTCCAGTTTTATTTTAATATATTTCGGTATTTTTATACATTTGTCAGTGTATTTGAAAACAAAGAGACTATTATTAGGGGAATAATAGTTACTTGCAAGAAGAGTTAGATGCTCTAGAATTCAGGTTCACTGAAAACAGTCTAGCTTGTATCAGAAAAACCTGTGAAGTATTGTTTATTGTGTTTCATGCTGTTCTGCTGATTCCAGAAGTTCTGCCTGTGTTTGTATAAGTGAGGCAAGAGCCTAAGGAAGAAAGCAAATCTTTTAGGGGGAATAAGGTAAATGAGGGTGTCTCACAAATTGTTGGGTATTGTACAGATAGGTTTGGCACAATTATTGAAAGGATTATACTTATACAGAAAAAATCCACAAAGATACTACAAAGAAAAGAAAGATCTTTTCATAAAACAGTAAAAAAGAACCAAAATGGAGGCTGGGGGGCTGGAGAGATGGCTTAGCGGTTAAGGCACCTGCCTCCTAAGCCTAAGAACGCTGGTTCTAATCTACAATGGTTCCAATCTCCAGGTCCCACATTTAGCCAGATGCAAAGTGATGCAAGGGCACAATGCTGCACTTGACCACAAGGGGGCGCACACATCTGGATTTCGTTCACAGCAGCTGAGAGACTGCTGGTGCTCCCATCTCTGTCTTTCTTCCTCTCTGCCGCCCCCCCCCATCTTTCTCTGTGCCTCTCTGTTTCTCTCCAAAAAAAAAAATGGAGGCTGGGAAGATGGATGGTTCAGTTGTGAAAGGCGTTTGCTTGCAAAGCCTACCTGTCTGGGTTCAGTTTCCCCAGTACCCACATAAAGACAGATGCAAAAAGTGACACATGTGGGCTGGGGAGATGGCTTAGTGGTTAAGACATTTGCCTGCAAAGCCAAAGGACCTTGGTTCGATTCCCCATGACTCACGTAAGCCAGATGCACAATGTGGCTCATGTATCTGGAGTTCGTTTGCAATGGCTGGAGGTCCTGGCATAGCCATTCTCTCTCTCTTTCTCTGGCTCTTTCTCAAATAAATAAATAGCCGGGTGTGGTGGCACATGCCTTTAATCCCAGCACTTGGGAGGAGGAGTTAGGGGGATTGCAGTGAGTCCGAGGCCACCCTGAGACTACACAGTGAATTCCAGGTCAGCCTGGGCTAGAGTGAGATCCTATCTCGAAAAACCAATAAATGAATAAATAAATAAATAAAATTTTTAAAAAGTGACACATGCATCTAGAGTTCATTTGCAGTGGTAAGTGGCCCTGGCATGTCTCCTCCCCCCGCAATGTATCTATGCACAAATAAATAAAAATATTTTTTTTTATTTTTTATTTTTTTAAATATTTTATTTTAGTTATTTATTTGAGAGAGATACAGAAATAGGCAGGTAGAGAGAGAGAGAGACAGAGAGAGAGAATGGGTGCGCCAGGGCCTCCAGCCACTGCAAACGAACTCCAGATGCATGCACCCCCTCGTGCATCTAGCTTACGTGGGTCCTGGAGAATAGAGCCTCGAACCGGGGTCCATAGGCTTCATAGGCAAGCGTTTAACCGCTAAGCCATCTCTCCAGCCCATAAATAAATAAAAATATTTTTTAAAAGGAAACAAAATGGGAATGTCAAAATGGGGAATTTCATATTCTAGTTTTTAAAAAATTAAAACTGTAAATGCAGTAATACTTGCGCTTTTTTTTTTTGGAGCGAGACACAGATAGAGACAGAGAGAGAGAGAGGGGAGAGGAAGTCAGATAGAGATGGGTGGGCTAGCAGCCTCTCAGCTGCTGTGAACGAAATCCAGATGTGTGTGCCCCCTTGTGGTCAAGTGCGGCATTGTGACCTTGCGTCACTTTGTATCTGGCTGAATGTGGGACCAGGAGATTGGAACCGCTGGCTAAGGCTTAGCAGGCAGGCACCCTAACCGCTAAGCCATCTCTCCAGCCCAATACTTATGCTTTTTGAACAATTAAGGGCATTTTGTTTCATAGACAAAGGTAATGTTTTATCTAAAATAATTTTAGGCAAGCGTTTAACCGCTAAGCCATCTCTCCAGCCCATAAATAAATAAAAATACTTTTTAAAAGGAAACAAAATGGGAATGTCAAAATGGGGAATTTCATATTCTAGTTTTTAAAAAATTAAAACTGTAAACGCAGTAATACTTACTTTTTTTTGGAGAGAGACACAGATAGAGACAGAGAGAGAGGGGAGAGGAAGACAGATAGAGATGGGTGTGCTAGCAGCCTCTCAGCTGCTGTGAACGAAATCCAGATGTGTGCGCCCCCTTTTGGTCAAGTGCGGCATTGCGACCTTGTGTCACTTTGCATCTGGCTAAACGTGGAACCAGGAGATTGGAACCGCTGGCTTAGGCTTAGCAGGCAGGCACCTTAACCGCTAAGCCATCTCTCCAGCCCAATACTTATGCTTTTTGAACAATTAAGGGCATTTTGTTTCATAGACAAAGGTAATGTTTTATCTAAAATAATTTTGACATTGGCCAGCCTGGGCTACATGAGACTTATATTAAAAATGGTATGATGAACTGGGCGTGGTGGCACACACCTTTAATCCCAGCACTCGGGAGGCAGAGGTAGGAGGATCGCTGTGGGTTCGAGGCCACCCTGAGACTACATAGTGAATTCCAGGTCAGCCTGGGCCAGAGTGAGATCCTACCTCGAAAAAACAATTTTAAAAAATGATGGGGCTGGAGAGATGGGTCAGCAGTTAAAGGCACTTGCTTGCAAAGCCTGAAGGCCCAGGTTTGATTCCCCAATATCCACATCAATCCAAATGCACAAAGTGGTGCACGTGTCTAGAGTTCATTTGCAACAACAGGAGACCTGGGCACACCCATTCTCTTTCTCCTCTTATTCTTTTCTTTTAAATAAATAAATACTTGAAAAGCATCAGAAATGGTACCAGGATGACTTTCACAAAGAATCTTATAGAGTTGTGAAAATGGTATAGACCCAGTAGATTCTGGGTCAGCCTGGGCTAGAGTGGCACCCTATCTCAAACCCACCCCCCTCCCCAAAAAAGTTCACATTTTGAGTTGGACATGGTGGCACATGCCTTTGATCCCAAGCACTTAGGAAGTAGGTGTAGGAGGATCGCCTTGAGTTTGAGGCCAGCCTGAGAATACATAGTGAATTCCAGGCTAGCTTGGGCTAGAGTGAGACCCTACCTCAAAGAAACAGTAGACCTATCATGTTCCCAGCTGTAATAAAGGTGCATGTGTTATAAAAAGGTCATGTACCATGATTAAGGTATAATTCATATTTGCCTTTCACTTCTGAGCCTCTAATTCTGTTGATTGGTATCTTTGCCTGGGGAATGACATAAGCTTTTTTTTTTTTAATTGACAACTTTCATATTTACAGACAATAAACCATGATAATTTTGTCCCCCTCACTTTCCCCTTCACAAATCCACTCTCCATCATATCCCTTCCCTCTCTCAATCCGTCTCTTTTACTTTGTGTCATTATCTTTTCCTCCTATTATATTGGTCTTGTGTAGGTAGTGTCAGGCATTGTGAGGTCATGGATATCCAGGCCATTTTGTGTCTGGAAGAGTTCATTGTAAGGAGTCTTACCCTTCCTTTGGCTCTTACATTCTTTCTGCCACCTCTTCCACAATGGACCCTGAGCCTTGGAAGGTGTGATGGAGATGTTTCATTGTTGAGCTCTCCTGTCACTTCTCAACACTATGGTGCCTTCTGAGTCATGCCATAGGTCACCGCCGTCTGAAAAGAGAAGCTTCTCTAACCAAAAGTGAGAGTGGCATTAATATATGGGTATGAACATTAACAAAAATACTTACTGGGTAGTTTGATGAGCATAATACACGTATTTAGCCAGACACCAGCAGACGTTACACCCCCAGGGCTCATGAGACTGTTTTACAGATATGGCCTCTAAGGCAATTGAGTTGGCCCCTTCTTCCCCAGCACCTCCAGGCTTTGGTCTTTCCCTACATTTCCAGAGATAGTTTCCATCAGAACCACTGATTCTATTATTTGTGCGGGATTCTGCTTGATCCATTTCTCTAAGAATAGTCCTGGTGGCTGATTGATAAGGGGAGGGGATATGATGGAGAGTGGAGTTTCAAAGGGGAAAGTGGGGGGGGGGAGGGAGGGAAGTACCATGGGATATGGTCTACAATTTAAGTTGTCAATAAAAAGTTAAAAAAAGAATAGTCTTGGTGGAATAATATTTAACTTACAAGTAATATTCTATGGCATGTGTTAGGCTTGGCTTTGTTTTTACTAAGTAATTTCAAGTGAGATCTGTTTAAGGAATAATACTTAAATTCCTTAAGAAGGAAGAAATAAACAAAAATGACACCTCATCAGCCTTGGTGTGGGTTCAGTCTGCCTAATGTCCTTGTGTGTTGCCTGGTGTGTGTTTAGTTCTCTTATACTTCATTATTCATTTTTTTGTTTTGTTTTGGCTTTTCAAATCATAGCTGACTTTAATAAGGGGAAGGTTGGTACTCCAACAGAGATGCAGCTCTTTGTGGGGAAAGGTGAGCTAGCTAAACTAGGAAACGTGACAGAACATCCCCCCAAGCCTCTCGCAGTTGTGGGCCTTGGACTTGGAGGAGCAAAAAGCTTTTGTGTGCCCAGAATATAGTGAGAATGTTCTTGCCACTGGTCTTTCTAAGGCAGGTTGAGCCCAGTTCCCAGTGCGCATGCATACACACATAATCCCCTTTCCCCCTGTTCTTCTCCCTTCCTTCATTTCCCTCCCCTCTGTCCCCTTTTCCCTCCCTCTTTCTCGTTCCTCTCTCTGATTGTGTAACTGGCATTGCCTCGATAGTGTTTGGATTTCATTTTGACTCTCACTGCGTCTTGTGGCTCTGGAAGGCATTCCCCCCCAAGTCCACCTTACAGTGGTGGGAAACTTCTTATACCCCGTTGGACCACCTTCCTGTCCTTGAAAGGTGTGCTGATGTTCCAACAGAGCAAAATAATCGATGACCTCAATGATGATCGTGTGTCACCGAACAGAGATTAATCAGATTAATTCTGATTCTCCTTGGAGAAAAAAATAATAATCCTTTTTTGGGTGAAATGAAATCCATGTAATACTTAGATGATAATCCTCAACTATTATGAAAATCTTGACTGTTCTCAATGCCATTCTTTTCTTGAGATTTCTAAAAAGCAAAACCTCTTAATGTTTTTGCAGCGGAATGACACGGTGTTGTAGTTTAATGAGTCACCGAGAATATGTTATTTTTGAAAAGTACAAGCCGCCTTCTTCATAGCCCACACCAGTTTTCATATGACAAACAAAGCTAGTTTTGCAGATTCCGTTTTCAAAGCCATCTTTTAGACCCACAGCACCAAAGCCGTAAGCAGTCTCTTAAAATAGTTAAGTGAAGATAGTAAACTCATGACTGTTGACAGGAAATGTTTATTTTGAAGAGAATTCTTGGCATTTTTACCCCACATCAGCATAATAGGAATTTGCAAGAGCGGAGGGGAGCATTAAGGTGCTTGCTGGGGATTAACGACCTGGTGGCACTTTGGTGGTGGGGAATATATTATGGATAGTACCATAAATATAGTCATTAAAAAGCTGCACACTAAACACTTGAGGACTGGCATATTTATTCCCTTCTTCCCCTCGGAGGCTTGCATTCCAGTGAATAGTCTTTTGTTTGGTGTGTGCATTCTTAAGTGTGGGAGGAGGAATGGCAATCTCCAAGATTTTTATTTTTATTTTATTTTATTTATTTATTAGAGACAGAGAGGAGGGAGAGAGAGACCGACAGAGAATGGGCGTGTCAGGGCCTCTAGCCACTGCAGACAACCTCCAGATGCATGTGCCACCATGTGCATCTGGCTTACGTGGGATCTGGAGAATCAAACCAGGGTCCGTAGGTCTTCGCGGGCATGCACTTTAACTGCTAAGCCATCTCTCCAGCCCCAATCTCCAAGATTTGTTTCAGTGCTGGGAGTGTAACTCGGTGGTCAAGGGCTTGCTTAGCCCTGTTTCCACTCCAACCCTTGAAGTTAGGGGAGATTAGTTTTGTTCTCTACATAGTCTTGATCACATGGGCAGAATCAGACTTGAAGGATCAAATTACTTTTTCACATTTGAGAAAAAAAAAAAGAAAGTCACGTGATGCATAATCATAAGTTATCCCCTCACTTTTAGGAACTGTTAGAATGTTATTTCCAGGCAGACACTACTGCAGTGTGCTGCTGTGTCATATATGAAATGAGTGTGGTATGATTTGTGATACCTCAGAGATTATGTGTTAGAGGAAGTGAAATAGTGAGTAATAGCATGCATATATATTAGGACAGCAGCATAGTCTACCTGGGATGAATTTTCCAAAATTTTCAGGGAAGCAAGGTTTGTGATATAGTCACCATTTATCATGTTGCCCCATGAGTTAAAACTAAGCAGGTTGCTATGAGAATGAGCATCTGGGAGGAAGGCACCATGCCTCCAGAGTGATGACATATCCCGTCCCTCACAGAAGGATAATAAGGGCAGACGGATGTTGCCTTCCGTTTCTGTTCCTTTGTTTGGTCACAATCTTTGCACCTATCCATTTTCCCATTTAAGGAACATACTTTTGTAATTTCCTAATTGCCAAAACAAGCTCAACCCTGTTTATTGATGAATTCATAAAGATATTCTTCTTTTACATTTTTTGTTTATTTATTTATTTGAGAGTGATAGAGAGAGAAAGAGGTGGAGAGAGAGAGAGAGAGAGAAAGTGGGTGCGCCAGAGCCTCCAGCCACTGCAAACTATCTCCAGACTCATGTGCCCCCTTGTGCATCTCTCTTACATAGGTCCTGGGGAATTGAGCCTCGAACCGGGGTTTTTAGGCTTCACAGGCAAGCACTTACCCATTAAGCCATCTCTCCAGGCCCAAGATATTCTATGTGAAGTAAATCTAGATGTGAGTGGCAGCTTTGCTTCGAGTCAGAATCTAAGGGGAAGACCGTTTCTCTTCTTGCCATTTGATTGGCCCCCTCACCTCTTAGTTTTGAAAGCTTTTCACTTGTATACTGGTTTATTGATTTATTATTCTACATGTATTGGCAGCAGACCATGTCTCAGGCTCCAGGGATACAAAGATAAACGTCCCAGTTAGTGGGCTTCTGCCATCGTGGCTGACCTAAGTAATGAAAACATGATTCTGAAAGACTTTAATTGCTGCGGTATCCAAGAACCCATTCCCATATAGAATACACACCCATTCCCATATAGAATACACAGGTTTTTTGAAGTCACAGCGGCTACCTGGAGATACCTTTCAAGGTCTTTTCCATTGTGCTAGATTTCTAATGAACTCTGCTACTTTTATTTTTATTTTATTTTTTAAAATTCTTTGTTTGTTTATTTATTTATTTATTTATTTATTTATTTATTTATTTATTTATTTATGACAGAGAGAGGGAGACAGAGAGTGAGAATGGGCATGCCACAGGGCCTCTAGCCACTGTAAACGAACTTGCATCTGGCTCACGTGGGACCTGGAGAATCGAACCTGGGTCCTTAGGCTTTGCAGTCATGCACCTTCACCGCTAAGCCATCTCTCCAGCCTGAACTTATCTACTTTTATCACTCCCCTCCATTTCAGGATTTGCCAAAACCTGAGGGAGAAAAGTGCAGGAACCTGAGGCTGGCCGGCATATGTGCAGTTGTAGGGGCACCAGGAGAGGAAGCCTCAAACAGGTGCCACCACCAGCTCCGTCTGCCCTTTCTTTCTGCCATCACTTGCTGGTGTGTCCCTCTTTAGGTTGTTCGTGCTGGGAGGGCTGCTGGAATTGGAATGAACGTCAACAAGCGGAGGGCGGGGGCTGACGGTTTCAGCTTATGAAACTGTCCGTAAACCTTTAGTAAAGTCGCTGACCCGAGTCCACAGTCACGAAGCAGAGCCTTCTAAATCTTTTGCTTGTACGCTTTTTGTTCTGTGGGTGTGCTGACCCCACAGATCCCGCTTCCACTGTCCCACCATGTGTGTCTGCTAACCCTTGCACAGGGTTTGAACTGTGTTCATTCAGTGGGCCACATGCCAGAGACCAAGAATTTCAAGATCTGCCTCCTCAAATGTTGACTTGTCACCATGTTCCTTTGCAAAGAGCCCTGCCAAGCACTTTCAGGAAGGCTGTCATTTGGTCTGTCTGCTCCAGCATCTTGGTGCTGCTAACTATGAACTTGGTATGACCAGACTTTTCCTTCTGCTTCTGCTGCTGGAAAGTATGCATTCTCGTCCTTTAAGGTCAGCCCCTTCATCTAAACTGTGGCTCCATTTTCCTGACTCTGGGGGGGGTCTAAATCATCCTTATTCCTCTCTGGTTTTCTCAGCCTCGCCCCTCTACTGATTTCCTCAGCCTCTATCTGTGTCCACCTAATAGTGCCTCAGGCCCTTGTGGAGTCCTCCATTCTGCTCCCCCACCCCTTCGCTTTTGCTCGGCCCAGGTTAATCTCTGTCTCCCCACTCCACATGGAAGCAGTTCTTGGTCAAGGTGGCCAGCAGCTTCTCAAATGTCCAGTCAAAGCAATCCTCCCTGTTGTATCTTTAGTCACGTCTCTATGTCCCCTGGGACCTCTCTATCTAGGTAGCTTGGTTTTCTCCACGGTTTCTTCTTCTTTGGCCCATTCTCTTACTATTTGGGTCCCTCAGGCTCTGCTCTTAGCACCAACCCTTCAGTCTTCTCTCTGCCTACATCATTTTCAGTGATGCCCCCTGTGATGTGTTCTCTGCCACTCTCTACGTAATAATCCCTGGTTGTCTCTTTCCTTCTACTCTAGGCTTCACCCTCTAGAATGCCTGCACTTCCCTCCCTCCCTCCATTTTTCATGCCTCAGTTTCTCATACTGCAGACTGACCTTTCTGTCTTCCTTATTCCTTCTGCAGCTTGTTCCACCTTAGTGTCCCTCCCATCTTCCCACATGTGTTTGATCAAGTTGTTTTGCTTCTTAGAGTATAATAAGTAGATAATTTATTTGTATTACAGTTTGAAAATTTGTATAGAGTTAATAGGAAAGGATTTCTTTTTTTTTTCCTCTTTTTTAAAAAATATTTAATTATTTGAGAGAGGGAGAAAGAGAGAGAGAATGGGTATTCCAAGTCTTCTAGCCACTTCAAACAAACTCCAGACACATGCGCCACCACGTGCATCTGGCTTATGTGGGTCCTGGGGAATTGAACCTGGGTCCTTAGGTTTCACAAATAAGCACCTTAATCACTAAGCCATCTCTCCAGTCCTTTTCTCCATTTGGAGGGGATGGGGATGTTTTGAGTAAGGTGTCACTGTAGCCCAAGCTGACTCAGAACTCACTCTGTAGCCCAGGCTGGCCTTGAACTCACAGGAATTTTCCAACCTTAGCCTAACAAATGTTGGGATCAAAGGTGTGCGCTACCATACCTGGCTTTTGCTTTTAGACTCTGGAATGTTTCCAAGTCCTAATTCTTCCCTTTATTTCTCCACTTACTTCTGCTTGTCTGTCTGCACCCTACCTGTCCTGTCTGGATGAATGTATGAAGTAAACTGTTATTTATATCCCTCCAGAGAGAGCAGTGCATTGGAGACCCAGATCTGGATCCAGCTGTGGCTGCCTGACTCTAGACCTCTGTCTATTCAGATCTCAATCTCTCCCTCCCTCCCTCTCTCTCTCTTTCTCTCATTTTTAAGGTAGGGTCTTGCTCTAGCCCAGGCTGACCTGGAATTCACTCTGTAGTCCCAAACTGGCCTTGAACTCATGGCAGTCCTCTTACTTCTGTCTCCCAAATGCTGGGATTAAAGGTGTGTGCCACTACCATGTCCGGATTATTCAGAGATCTCTGATACAAACACAAGGTTGCCACCTTGCTCCTGCTTCTTTCCTGGCCTTGCACCACAGGCTTCACTTTGCAGTGGGGCCAAGAACAGGGATGTTTCTCTGCCTTTTCCATTGTCTCTTCTCCCACCCAGCCTGGCTAACTCTGGCCCACCCTGAGGATGTATCCGACATCGCTTGTTCCTGGAAGCTTCCCTGTCCTCTTTATATCTGGGCTAGAGGTCCTTGCTGGACATGAGCTCAAATCATTCCAATAACCCCACTGCCCTCCAGGGCCATTCTGTGCATATCCCTCAACCCTCTTGATCATTTTCCTTAGAAACCAAGACAGTGTCATACCCGTCTTTGTAACTCAGGTGCTTACCAGCACATTGCTGGACACAGTGATATAATCTAATGGCATTGAATCTATTTATTGTTCAGAAAACTGTGTAAAATTGATCTGTGCATGGTGTTTCCTTTGGAAGAGAGCATGAAGGTGCCTTCTGCTGTACAGATTGGAATCAATATGTTCAATTTAGGAAAATTCATAAAGTCTTTGAGCTATTCACTATGCTGTGTGTACTTCTTTTTATCATTTTATTTTATTTTTTAATTTGAGAGAGAGGAAGAGGCAGAGAGAGAATGGGCATGCCAGGGCTTCTCAGCCATTGTGAATGAACTCTAGATGCTTGCGCCCCCTTGTGCACATGTCTGACATTGCGTGCTTGTGTCACTTTTTGTGTCTGGCTAAACGTGGAACCTGGAGATCTGAATGGGCATTCTTAGGCTTCACAGGCAGGCACTTTAACCACTACACCATCCCTCCAGCCCATGATTTTATTTTTTTAATTTATTTTTTATTTATCAGAGATAGAGGGATAGAGAATGATTTGGTACTCCAGGGCCTCTAGCCACTGCAAATGAATTCCATATGTATGCACCACTATGTGCATCTGGCTTACGTGGGACCTAGAAAATTGAACCTGGGACTTTAGGCTTCGCAGGCAAACATCTTAACCACTAAGCAATCTCTCCAGCCATGATGATTCTATTTTATTTTATTTTTTGGTTTTTCGAGGTAGAGTCTCACCACTCTGGCCCAGGCTGAACTGGAATTAACTTTGTAGTTTCAGGGTGGCCTCGAACTCACTGCGATCCTTCTACCTCTGCCTCCCAAGTGCTGGGTTTAAAGGTGTGTGCCACCACGCCTGGCTAAGTCATGATTATATTTTTAATTAATTAATTTATTTATTTGAGAGAAGGGTAGGGAGGGAGAGAAAGAGGGGAAGTGTGGGCACATCAAGGCCTCTTGCTGCTGCAAATGAGCTCCAGATGCATGTGTCTCTTTGTGCATCTGGCCTTATGTGGGTCCTGGGAATGAAACCTGTGTCTTCGGGCTTCTCAAGCAAGCACCTTTAACTGCTAAGACATCTTCCCAGCCCATGTGTGTATTTTTAAATGTATGCTATACTTCAATAAAAAGTTTTCTTTATTTTGTCAATTTGACAGATAGCCACTACAATATAGTAACTTTTCTCTTTCCCTTTGTGTGTTTATAGAGTGTGCACAGGATTTTAGTTTAGGCGTCTCAACAAAGAACCTTGCTAATGCCATCCGTAACATTGAAGAAGGAGATAAGGATGCATCCGGCCAGCATGGGTGGGGTTGCTGGCCGTCTAAAGAGGACCAGCCAAGGCGAGCCCTGACCCAGGAGCCTGCCTGGGCTTATTCTTTTGTTCACACTTAGTCCAGGGGCCACACGTTAATCCCCAGCAAATGCCTCGCTTGCCTGCAGGGACAAAGAGATTTCATCTTGCATGTGACTATGAATAATTCATAAACATGGTTATCTGAAACTTATGGTCATCATTAGCATTTTAATGAAAAAAAAAGTAATCATTATCCTAAGACTCTGTTTTGTTTCTACCCTTTTTTTTTCTTGTTCCCTCCCTCACCAGGGAACCATCTCACTATTTCCTGAGCACTTGGGAGCTGCTGAGGCCCCTGCTAATGTGCTGACCGTGGCTATGGGCAGATGGTACCTGGAGGCTCACTGGTGTCCTCATTCATGTACGTATGACATCACGAGTACGTGTGCGAGTGTGCATGCACGCATGTTTTTCTTTCTCTTGCTTTTCCTCCCCTCTTCCTTCCCTTCTTTTTAGAATAACATTTGATACTGAACTGGTGAAGGTTTATAAGATATAAATAAGAATATTTAGAAATGCATGCAAGCAATTGACTCTTGGGTAAGGTTTTAATGTTGAATGGTGAGAAATGTCATCTAAATGAGTATTTTTTTATAATCAGCTAGCTGTATAAGGCCAGATGACCCTTCTGTGTTTCAGTGCAAACATTTTTGTATGGACTCTGAGGAAAGATTCTTTTCCTTCCTTTCATAGCACATTATATAAAATATTTCCAACCAGAGTAATGCCATAAATGTATTTCCCAGTGATATTCTTGGTGTGTGTGCGCGTGCGTGCATGTGTGTGTGTGTGTGTGTGTGTGTGTGTGTGTGCGTGCGCATATGTGCGCATGTGTACATGTGTGCAGGTTTGTGTGCACTTGTATATGGGTGCATGTGCTTGTGTACCTGTTTGTATGCTAGAGAACAACTTTGGGAGTCATTCCAGAGGAACATTGCCTGGTTCTTCTTCTTTTATTTTTATTTTTTATTTTTTTTGGTTTTTCGAGGTAGGGTTTCACTCTAGCCCACGCTGCCCTGGAATTAACTATGTAGTCTCAGGGTGGCCTCGAAATCATGGCAATCCTCCTACCTCTGCCTCCTGAGTACTGGGATTAAAGGCGTGCACCACCACACCCGGCCCACCTGCTTCTTTTGAGACAGGCTCTCTCATTTGCCTGGAGCTTGCCTGGAATCTACCCTCCTTTGCCTCTATTTCCCCAGAGCTAGGATTACAAGGACCATACTGGGCTCTTTTTAACAATTTATTTATTTATTTATTTATTTATTTATTTATTTATTTGAGAGCGACAGACCAAGAGAGAAAGAGAGAGAGGGAATAGGCATACCAGGGCCTCCAGCCACTGCAAACAGACTCCAGATGCATGTGCCACCTTGTGCATCTGGCTTACGTGGGTACTGGGGAATTGAGCTTCGAACCAGGGTCCTTAGGCTTCACAGGCAAGTGCTTAACCGCTAAGCTATCTCTTGGGCTCTTTAAAAAAAAAATCAATTCTGGCATTGAACTCAGGTCGTCACGTTTACATCTCAAACACTTGACTGACCCCACTCCCCCAGGGATTGTTCTAATTCCTTTGAAATAAATACACTCGGCAGTCCTGAAGAGAGGTTGTCTGGGCTGTCTCCATTCGGCGTACACTGGGCACAGTGGCCTAGTTTTGATAGCTGTAGCTTCTGCTCAAGGAGGGCATACTCTCATTCCTTTGGGGGCGGCCTTAGTGTCTTTCAGCACTTAAGCTTGCCTAACAGGCTTTTGTAGACTGCTGCGATTGCACTCTCATGTTTGCCTTCATCCTTTTAGTAACACAGAGAAAGAAGTGACCCCGCCCCAGTCCCCTTTTTAGTGGAATCCTTTTTATTAATGTAAAGGGCACTTTGACTCAAACTTACTTAAAAAAATTATTTATTTACTAATTTATTTGCATGTGTGCATCACTCACCAGTGTGTCACTCACCAGTGTCACCAGTGCGTCACTCACCAGATGCACACACCACTTTCTGCAGTTGGCTTTACGTGGTCCTGGGGAATTGAACCCAGGCTGGCAGGCTTTGTCTCATGCATCTTGAACTGCTGAGCCATCTACCCAGACCTCAGGCTTTTTGCTCCCTTGAGTCTTCTACGTTGGGACCAGCTATATATATATATTCATTAATTTTTATTACTTCCCTTTGCACCCCCTAGGATTTTGGCCTCTAATCAGGGGTGTATTGGGGTGATATCCCTGAGCACCTTTGTTCCAGCAGTCTTGTTTATTTTCATTTATCTTTCACTGCCGATTCCATGTAAAGCTCGGTTTTTGTTTTCTTCCTAGAAAAGTAAGAACCGCCCCCAAGCCCTCAGGCAGACGCTTGCTTGTGAAGTGAGCCTGATCATTAAAAGCTGTGGCATTTTAGTAGCTATGGGAATGGACTGCTGACCACAGAGTAGGGATGCTCACCAACCGCTAGCATAAAGCCAGCAAGCAGTGTCGGGTAAACAGCTTGTCCCCAAGCACGCGGAGATCTCTGCGAGTGTTGCTTTTTCACTTCGAAATGAGCAATTTTCACAGCGAACACCATCAGGATAAAATGTGAGCCTGTGGACCGCAGAGCAGAGATGGGCACACTGTGGCCAGTGCCTATTTTTGTGGGAGCCGAGGGTGGATTTTATATTTTTAAATGGTTATGTAAGTATCAACAGAATCTGTTTTGTCTCTTGGCCCTCAAAGCTTAAATTATCTGTGCTCTGGCTAGGAAAAAAAAAATTGCCTGTCCCTTCCTACAGAAGGAAAGCTAAAGACATGTACTGTCGTTGAGCCACATGCCTTGTTAGACTGTAAGTTCTTTTTTTCAATTTTAGAGAGAGAGTGAAAGACAGTGAGAATTGACACACCAGGGCCTTAGCTACTGTAATCGAACTCCAGACATTTGCGCCACCTAGTGGGCATGTGTTATCTTGTGCTTGTGTCACCTGTGAGCATCTAGCCTATGTGGGATCTGGAGAAAGATTGACCATGGGTCTTTAGGCTTCATAGGCAAGCACCTTAACCTCTAAGCCATCTCTCCAGCCAGTATCTAACTTAAAAAAATTATTTATTTATTTATTTATTTGAGAGATAGAGAAAGAGAGCGAGAGAGAGAGACAATTGACATGTCAGGGCCTCCAGCCATTACAAACAAACTCCAGATGCATGAATCACCTTGCACATGTGGCTTTATATGGGTACTGAGGAATCAAACCTGGGTCTTAAGCAAGTGACTTAACTGCTGAGTCATCTCTTCAGCCCTGTATCTGACTTTTTTTTTGACATAAGTAAAGGTTAATTTCACATGGTTCACTCAAAAATACGTTCAGGAAATTCTTCTTTCAAAGTGGTTAGAATTTTATTGTTTCAAAAAGAAGTATTTATCTGGGAAACTCACCTGTGTGAAATTGCTCATGATCCACCATCTTTGGGACTGACATACCGCCTGTCACCCCGGTGACTTTTCCAGAACCACCTAGGAGTTGTGAAGAAGCTCATCTTTCCCTTTGGGTGCATTTCCTATCTGGAGCCGTCTAAGCGAAACCTAGCCTTCCTTCACTGGGGTCTGGTGTGTGTTAGTAGTCCTCAGCATGGAGGGGGCTTCCATCAACGTCCCGAGGCCTCTACTGAGTTGGTCACTTGCATGTATTTTGGATGAAAAGAGGCAGAGTGGCGCATGTTACCTGGAACCAGAAGGTGGCTCTCACTGGCGTGCGGTTTCCATCTCTGACTTCTTCTAATGCTATTGGCCTTTAGTCCACTGGCACATCACCAACCTTTGTGTCGTCTCTTTCCTGTCATCCTTTCTCTCCCTCCTCTGTGCCTGACTATCCTGATAGCTGCATAAGGTTTGCTTGTCAAGATCTGTAGCCGAGCTTCTGTGGGGCCGCATTTAGCTGTAGGCCCTGTCTGCACTCACATAAGCCACAGAAGCTGACATGACTCAGAGCGTCTGTGCCAGACCTGTGTCTCAACAGGGTCACACTGTTCCCTGGAGAGGGGAGAGTATTCTAGAACACAACAAAAAGAAACAAAGCCCTCTTCAGTTTATACTTTTATCATTCAATGTGGTCAGAACCAGCAGCCGGGTTGGTAGTATACACTGCTGAACTCTGGGTTGGTTTTTGAGGCTCGTGTGTCACTGGAGTTAAATTTTCTTTCTTTCTGGGCATCATTGTTTGGCCTTTCAGAGCTCTCTTCTTACAGGACAGGGAGCTGCTCTTTGATGGAATGTGGAATGGTGTCTACTGAGCCCTGGAATAAGAAACCAAGTAATCTTAGCTGACTTGTCTGGGCATAGAGAGTAGGGTTTTGAAAACATTCCAGGAATTGCTGTTAAAATTGCATCACAGTTTATTGTTGCTTGGATCTGTTCATCGTTTGCATGACTGCGGCCACCAGTCATGGACATCAGGATGTGGACAGTTGTGATAGTTACCCAACCTCAGATTGGCAATCCCCCTGCCTACATATTGGATCATGCATAGTAGCCAAGTTAAGCCCCTTTAGTCCTTTGATTCGGGTGTCCTCCATAAACTCGTGTGGTCTGAATGCATGATCCCCAGCTGATGGCAGTTTGGTAAATTGGAACCTTGTTGGCGGTGTGTTGTTGGGGACAGGCTTATGGGTGGAATAGCCAGCTTCCCCTTGCTAGCGTTTGGCCCACTCTCTTGCTCTTGTTTTTTACCTGATGTTATTCAGAAGGTGATGTCCTGCTCACGCTGCAGTTTCCCCTTGCCATCAGGGAGTTTCCCCTTGAGTCTGTAAACCAAAATTAACCCTTTCCTCTAATAAACTGCTTTTTGCTGGCCACGAGAAGTTAACAGTAAATTGGTACTGAGAAGTGGGATCATCGACTACTAGAATCCTAAATCTGCAGCTTTGGCCTTTTGGAACTGATTTAAAGGAGGAATGTGGAAGGATATGAAACGTTGGCCCAAGAGGTGCTTTGCCGTGCTTGTAAATACAGCTTGATGGACCATTCTGGTCAGAGTTGAAAGACCTAAATGCAGTAGAAACTATGAATTGAGAAGTATGGCTTATGAGGGTGAGAAAGAGCTTTGTTGGGGTGGGTCTAGAAGCAATTTGTGTAAGAGGCTTGCTACGTCCTGCCTGCCCATACCCTGAGAACTTGTGCAGGGTTGCATTGCATAGAAAGGAACTGGTGTGAGCAGAAGGATATGGAACAAAAAAGAAATGACATCTTTGGGCTGAAACTTCCACCCATTCAGCTATGATTGTTTGAGAGATTACAACTATTGAGATTGGGCCAGATGATCTGCACTGAGACAGCAGGAAGAATGTGGACTCTTTTGAAAGAAAGGGGCCTAGATGCCTAAGGAGTGTCCTGTTCTTCAAAGTCGGTTTTATTCCCCTGGATTAGCAAATGCGGTAGCCCGCCTGGTGCTGTGGAGTACAACAAATGCAGAGGCGTGAGGGTCATTGGATTTTGTTTTATGGAAATGGCCATGGGCAATGTGAAGCAGGCTTGTTGAATTTCCTGCATGGAGGCTCAAAGGAGCCATGAGGATGGACCATGGGTTGCAGTAGAGACCCAATAGAGATGCCAGGACTATGGGATGTCACTGGATAAGTTTTCCAGAACTGCGAGTAGCCTAGCTGGAGGAATGGAGTTGAAACTCCAGAGACATCATGGCTGGTTAGAATCATGGAACTTGGAGACGTGTCACTGGTTAGAGTTGTCAGATTTGGAACTACAGAGTTTGATGTTTTCCCTGTTTGTTTTAGATTTTGTATTGGTTCAATATTTCTTTGATTTGGACTATAGAGTTTGATGTTTTCCCCATTTGTTTTAGATTTTATATTGGTTCAGTATTTCTTTGATATGCCCATTGCCATCTTTTGCAGTGTGAATGATTATTCTGTGCCATTATTATTATTGGTATTACGACCTTGAATATGGCGATATTCAAACAGCATTGAGACGTATAAAAAAACTATGGGGACTTTTAAAGTTGGACTGAATGCAGTGTATTTTACATCGGGAATGGTTATCAGTTTATGGGAAACAGGGGCAGAATGTGGAGGTTTGATTCAGGTGTTCGCCATAAATTTACATGTTCTGAATGCTAGGCCCTCAGCTGGTGGCTGTTTGGGAATTGGAGCCTCCTGGAGGTGATGTATTGTTGGGGGCGGGCTTATGGGTATTATAGCCAGCTTCCCCTTGCCCGCGTTGGGTGCACTCTCCTGCTGCTGTTCTCCACCTGATGTTGGACAGGAGGTGATGTCCACCGTCTGCTCATGCCGTCATTTCTCCTGCCATCATGGAGTTTTTTCCCTTGAGTCCATAAGCCAAAGTAAACAACTTTCCTCGCATGAGCTGCTTTTGTTCGGCTTCTTTGTGCAAGCAACCAGAAGCTAACTGCAACATCTCCCAGGGGAACAACTCTCATCAAGCCACATCTCTGCCAAAAAGGTTCAGGGCTTTCTTCTCAAATCAGTTGAGGTCACCCTGCATTCGAGGCTCCCGTATTTTCTTTCGCTGTTCATTATTTGCAGTACCTGTTTCTCATGCCAGACTTTGGGCTGTTCCTGCTCCTTCCCCTTTGACATCGGGTCACTGTGCTGCCACTCGTGTTGTCTCTTTCCTGGGCTGTATGTCCACCCTTTGATGGCTGCCCTATTTGAGGGGACAGACTAACCTCTGCAACTTTCCCACCCAGAAGTGGGCATACTGCTTCTAGGAGCGGAACCTGAGAAAAAGAACTAAGTCGTAGGTGGGAGTGAGCTAGCCACCTCTAGCAGCAGTCCGAGGAAAAGGAAACTGAAGGGAAGTTTAGTTTCAGCCATTTGTAAACCCACTGCATCTGCTGTCACCGCTGATGTTACTGCGGCCGTGGCTTTTCTGCATATAGCTGTTCTTTGGCATTGGTGCTTTCGTTGAAGAGTCAAACACCAATGATGCTTGAACAAGCAGTTCATTGTATGAGCAGAGTGTAAGGAACTTTTGACCTTGGATGATCTTGAAACATTCATTCAAGGAAGGGATTTTGGGATGTGTGACCTGCTGGACTCTGCTGCTCCAGAACACACACACACACACACACACACACACACACACACACACACTGTGCTCACAAGAGGAATCACATTAAGCCCACTTGTTGTCTTCAACCGATCAGTGGGTCTGTAGTTACTAAACTGTGTTGTCTTCAGTGTTATGCTCAACACTCCTTATACATGTATATTTGTTCTGAGTCGAGACTCCACCCAGGCCCCAAGGAAAGGAGTGTAGAGCGTATCTTAAGATCATTCCATGTCTTTGAACATTGCCTGTCAATATTGGTCATCTGTACTGTTCAGGCTGAAGGTCCACTCCTTAAGCAGGTGCATTATACAGTTGTAAGATCAACGTTAGGGTAAGTTTACCACTGAGGAATTTAGCATCTCATAGCAATAATATCATGACAGTTCTCTGTAAGGTCCATAAGAGATAGTTCCACAGTTCTTTCCCATAGTTTATTCCCGTATTTCATTGTCATATGTCATTTCCATGGTTTGTTATTAGCGTTTATCCCCACAGCTAATCTGCTCCCACTCTGTTCTGCTCTTGCTTTAGGGTCCAGTGGAGGTGCCACTTTTTTCAGAAAGCATCCCAGGTTCCCTGCAGGAGGCACAGGTTCTTACAGCTTGACTGAAGAGGTTTTGTTTTGTTTTGAGGTTGGGTCTCACTCTAGCCCACCTGGAATTTACTATGTAGTCTCAGAGTTACCTTGAACTCACGGCGATCCTCCTACCTCTGCCTCCTGAGTGCTGAGATTAAAGACTTGCGCCACCACGCCCGGTTTGAAGAGATTTAATTCCTCAGAGAGCTTGTCCCAACTTCTTGGGTTTTGGCATATGTGTATACTGTGTCTGTACTTTGTGTTTTATTTATAGTAGGAGCTCAGTATTTTTTTTTGTGTGTGTATGTAACGTACCCTTAGGCTTAGGGGTCCATAGCAGGCCCCTATGAAGCATTTGTAGAATGTGCTCTATGGAGCCTGTACAAGCCAAGGCCAAGGGCAGTAGTCAGGGCTCCAACCAAGTGCTACCCAAAGAACTGCTCCTTCCACCTCCTCAGTTCGAGCATTCTTTTAGCCCGCCTTTAATTCTGGCACAGGTAGGAGGATTGCTGCCATGATTTGAGCCCACTGTGAGACTACATAGTGAATTTCAGGTCAGCCTGGGCTAGAGTGACACTCTATCTCCACAGCGCCCCCCCCCCAAAAAAAAAACAACAAGAAAGGAAGGAAGGAAGGGAAAGAGAGAAACAGACACTTTCAGGGCATGCTGCTGTGTGTGATCCCACTGCTGGGAGGCAGAGACAGATGGATCCATGGGATTCATTGGCCAGCCAGTCTAGTCTAATTAGCACGCTCCAGTCCAATGAGAGCTCCTAGTCAAAAGTGGTCGTCTGTGCCTGAGAGGAACAACACCTGAGGCTGTTTACTGGTGTGCATGTGCATACACATCCACCTGCATGCGCACGCACACACACAAACACACAACGTGCCTATACACTCATGAACATACACATACACCTATGCATTAAAAAAAGAAATAGCCACTTGAACACCTTAAAAGTAATGCAGTTATTGTTGTGGCTTTTCCTCAGTTTTTCTGCTGTCACTAGTCAAAGGCGCTGGTGTTGTTGGAGGTCTTCTCCGTGCCACACACTGTCTTGCATCCGCTGGGAGCGTTGTGCTTTAAAGTAGGGAAACCGTGAAAAGTTCCTTTTCCAGTTTCACCAACTAGGAAGAGCTGTGGCTTGGGACGGTAAAGTCACATGTAGGGCAGAGTTGCAGTTTGAGCCAATTTTTTTCTGACTGCTTCCACTCTCAGTGTTCCTCTCCCCCCTCAGGCTGTCTAATGATGTGGCATTCACTTAGTTAGGAGACATGTTCCCAACCTGTTTCCCTCCATGTAGTCTTTATGTGAATCTTACAGGCCTAGAAAGGTCCAGTGGGAAAGGAGGTTGCCATTTGTCTTGTGTTTCTTCTCTCATCCAACTAAACTCAGTAACGACAGGTAACTTGCAGGCCCTTTATAACATGTTGTATCATAAAGCAAAAGGACTGGGCTGGAGAGATGGCTTAGTGGTTAAGGCACTTGCCTCCAAAGCCTAAGGACCCAGGTTCGATTTCCCAGTACCCACATAAGCCAGATGCAGAGAGTGGTGCATGTGTCTGGAGTTCACTTGCTAGAGGCACTGGTGCACCCATATATTCATATTCTCACACATGCACACACACACACTCTCTCTCTCTTTCTTGCTTTCTCAGATAAATAAAATATTTTTAGAAAGAAAGAAAAATGACCACTGGGCTGGAGAAATGGCTTAGCGGTTAAGGCGTTTGCCTGTGAAGCTGAAGGACCCAGGTTCTAGTCTCCAGGACCCTTCGTAAGCCAGATGCACAGAGGGCACATGCGTCTGGAGTTTGTTTGCACTGGCTAGAGGCTCTGGCATGCCCATTCTCTGTCGGTCTCTCTGTCTGTCTTCTAGCTCTCTTTCTCTGCTTGCAAATAAATAAATAAAATTTTAACATGTTCCATGTAGAGAATGAAGAACCTGAAGAGAAGAAACTCTCAAAACCCCACATACACATCAAAAGATAACTACTTTCCTTTTTATTCTTTTTAAAATATATATTCTATTTATTTATTTATTTGAGAGAGAGAAGAAGAGGCAAAGAGAAAGAGCAAATGGGCGTACCACTGCAAACAAACCCCAGATGTATTCACCCTTTGTGTATCTGGCTCATGTGGATCCTGGGGAATTGAACCTGGGTCCTTAGGCTTTTCAGGCAAACGCCTTAAACTGCAAAGCCATTTCCCCAACCCAAGATAAGTACTTTTTAACACTTTATTGAATCCTTTTCTATTTTTCTCATACCCTCTCTTAGTATATTCATTTCTTCTCTGTGATGACTATGGTAGAATAATGTAAACACTGTTTACACTACAAAGTGTTGCAAGTTTTCAAATAGTTTCATGCTGAGTACACACACATTGTACCTTTGAGCTGCATCTTTCACCCCCTAAATCTCTTCCTAACCAGTCTGTTCATTTTCATAGTGAATCAGAGCAGTTGGGGGCCTAAGTGGGCTGATTAATGTGGTGTTCCAGGGGGACGTAGTATCTTCCCCCCTCTTCCCACCCCTAGGAATACTTTCTTTTGGTTAAGAACTGCTGGTCATGGTCATGGGCTGGAGAGATGGCTCAGCAGTCAAAAGGCATTTGCTTGCAAAGCCTGATGGCCCTAGTTTGATTTACCAATACTCACGTAAAGCCAGATGCACAAAGGGGTGCATACATCTAGAATTGATTTGCAGTGGCAGGAGGCCCTGACACTTCCCTACTCTTTCTCTCTCTTTTTCTCTACAATCAATCAATCAATCAATCAATCAATGAAATATTTAATCAGGCCTGTAACTTGACTTTCATCCTTAACACTTTGATCTCTGCTGTCCATTTGAAAGACTATGAACTTGAATAGAACCGGGGTTCTTAGGCAAGGGGAGTTTGTTCTGTGCTCAGTCAGGATTTGAGGAAACACTTAGATTTTTAAGTCAAAACCACAAAACAAAACAAAACAAAACAAAACAAAACAAAACAAAACAAAACAAAACAAAAAGACTAAGCATCATGTTTGTTGTTGCTCACTGCCTAGAACAGCCAGCCAGAGGAGCTTCGGCCTGGTCTCTCCCTCGGAGGAGGCGGCCATTCAGGGGGATGCAGATGCAAAGAAGCCCCGAGCCCTCCCAAAGCTCTTGTTTTTAATAAGATCCCACAAATGCAGAGTGTATGTGAGAGTGGGAAAGGTTAAAGCAACAGATATTAAAATTTGCATATATGTGTGCATAAAAATCAGAATTCTGTCTTTTTATTTTAGAGTGTGTACATAGCTAAAAGCACAAAGAAATACTTGGTCATGGATCTTTCTGGTCTTTGTTGTGTACATATCTCAGGCTCTATGATACACCTGATTGCATGACCCGTTTTTTGGTCATTGTAATTGTAGGTCTTGCTGATAGCATTAAATCATCTTGCAATGTTTGATTATGTACTTTGTTACCTGGTATATATGCATTAATAACTAGCAATCACCTTTAGCTTAACATTTAGGAAATTTCTAGACTTTTGCTGGCTTTTTAGATTCATCACTGGCTGAAAATCTGCTTTGTTTTCTTTATTTTTTTTCTTTAAAAAATTGCCTTGAAGCCCAGCATGGTGGTGCACGCCTTTAATCGCAGCACTTGGGAGGCAGAGGTAGGAGGATCACCATGAGTTTGAGGCCACCCTGAGATTACATAGTGAATTCCAGGTCAGCCTGGACTAGAGTGAAACCCTACCTCGAAAAACCACCAAAAAAAAAAAAAAAAAAAAAAATTCCCTGAAGTAAATTTTCTCAGAGTATATCCATCCCTTCTACTTCCAACATCCTTTTGTGAGGAGGGCCAGTCCCTTCTTTTTATGGAAACAAGGAGAGACAGACACACTTTCCAGCACAGTGTTTGAAGCATGTTCTTTCTTCTTTGTTTGCATAGATTACACTTCCTTGCTTTTTTTTTTTCCTAAAATTGAGGCATCACTTAAAAAAATTATTTGTTTATTTGAGAGAGTGACACAGAGACAACAGACAGAATGGGCATGCCAGAGCCTCTAACCACTACAAACAAACTCCAGATGCATGTGCTACCTTGTTCATCTGGCTTTGCGTGGGTGCTGGGGATATCTCACCTGGGTCCTTAGGTTTTACAGAAGCCCTTTAACCACTGAGTCATCTCTCCAGCCCAAGGCATCATTTTTTTTTAAAAAAAATTTAAATTGTTTTATTTATTTTTGGAGAGAGACAGACAGAGAGGGAGAAGGAGACAGAGAATGGGCGTGCCAGCAGTCTCAGCTGCTGCGAACAAAATCCAGATGCATGCGCCCCCTGGTGGGCAAGTGCGGCATTGCGCCCTTGCATCACTTTGCATCTGGCTAAATGTGGGACCTGGAGATTGGAACCGTGTTCTTAGGCTTAGCAGGCCGGCGCCTTAACTGCTAAGCCATCTCTCCAGCCTGGCATCATATTTTAAAAAATTTGTTCAGTGGCCTAGAATCAGCCACATTAAATGTGTGTAAAAATGCCAGTATTGCATTGCTAGTATGGGCTGTTTTTGTTGTGTCTGCTCTTAAGGTAAAAATCCGTTTTTTTTTTTTTGTTTGTTTGTTTGTTTGTTTTGGACATATGGTCTGACTTTTCCCATGGCATCAGTTTTGGGGATGTTAAATGCAAAACAGACTGCTCAGGTGGGGGGTTTAAGAGCAGTGGCCTGTGACTGTGGGTGACTGTGGGCTCTGGACTGGGAGATGGGGCCTGAGTGTCAAATTTCTGAGCCAAATCATCAAATGTGTCTCAGTCTCACTTCTGACATCTGTAAACTGAGGAGTTGGACTGCCTGATAGGAACCGTTTGGTTTCAAAATTCTATTCTATTTGCTTTTGAGAGAGAGAATGCCAGTGAAGTTTGGCTCTAGGGAAAACCGAGGCAGAGGCAGTAAATGGATTTAAGAGGCAGAGCTCAGGAAATTAACGGCTAGTGAGTAGTGTTTAACCTTGGGATTTTAACTGCTTAAAATAGCTGCTAATAGGGCAAGACAAGGAGCATTTAAATGGGAGTCTCATGTACTTGGCTGTGGGACTCTCATAGCATAGGCAAAAATGCTTTAACACTCTAAAACGTATTGGCCCATCTGCTTTGTTAGACAGGTGGATTAGCATTCATTTCCTGGTGTGATTTTTGTCAGTGCTTCTGATCGCAAAAGTTCTGATAGTTATTCTGCATGCAATTAAAGTACAGGACCTGACCCATGATAAATACTGAATGAATGAGTGAACGAATAAGTGAATGAATAGTTGCTGGAATATTTAACTCAGCAACGGGAAGCAGAAATCCCTTACACACTGCAAGTTTCTGCAGATCGTTCAATACACTCGGCTGTATTGCTCCTCTTGTGTTCACTGCGGCTTCTCTGTGATGGTGATAGCCCCTGTGGTTTGCAACTCACCTGAGTTCATCTCCCTCATGATTACTCCTTCCTGTCCTTCTCTACAAACTGGCAGGCGATTCTGATGGCCCAGTATATATATATTTAGTTCTTTATTTCTATTTATTTCTTAGAGAGATTGAGATTGAGAGACAGAGAGAATGGGTGCACCAGGGCCTCCAGGCACTGCAAACAAACTCTAGATGCACGTACCCTGTGTGCAGCTGGTTTACGTGAGCCCTGGGGAAATCGAACCTGGGTCCTTTGGCTGTATAGGCAGGTGTCTTAACCACTAAGCCATCTCTCCAGCCCAGCTTGGTATATTTTGATGTCAGTTTTCTTTATCACTGTCAAGGTAGAATTGCAACCCTCACTTCTCCTTATCATGACTTAACACAAATTATTCTCTAATAATGTTCGAGGGACTGGGGAGATGGGTCAGCTTTTTAAAGGCTCTTGCTTGTAAAGCGTGCTGGTCAGGGTTCAATTGGCACATGTGTAGAGTTTATGTGGACCTGGCTATCTCTTTGTATTTCTTTCTACATACATTATTATTTTTTAAAAATAAATTTTTTTTTTTGTGATGTGTTTTCAGCTTTTTTTTTTTTTTTTTTTTTTTTTTTTTAGTGAGAGAATCAGTTAGTGTGCCAGGGCCTCCAGCTACTGTAATCGAACTCCAGACACGTGTGCTACTTTGTGCGCATGTGTGACCTTGAGTGCTTGCATCACCTTGTATGTCTGGCTTACATGGGATCTGGAGAGTCGAACATGAGTCCTTAGGCTTCTGAGGCAAGCAGCTTAACTGCTAAGCCATCTCTTCAGCTCAAATTAAAATATGTGTATATGTGTGTGTGTGTGTGTGTGTGTGTGTGTGTGTAAAATACTGGATGTAAGCAGCTTAGTAGTCCTACTAGGTTAAGGCTAAGGTCTGAGCAGGGCTGGTTCTTCGGGGAGAGTTGAGAGGAGAGTCCGTAGCCGTGACTGTCTCAGCTGCGGACGGCCGCCTCCGCTCCTTTGTCGGGAGCTCCTTTGTTTATCCCCTGAGAGGATCTGGCCAACCTGGGCCCACACCTCCCTTTCCTTGGCAGTCAATCTCCCCTTGATGCTTTCCTATAAAGTCCATTGTGACTGCAGTCAAGGCCCACCCAGGCAACCCAGGATACTCGTTCTTCTCAACTTAATCACATTCGCACAGACCACTGTGCTCAGTTAAGATAACCATCCCCAGGTTCCAAGGATTAGGATGTAGATAGCTTGCTTTATTCCCTCTTTCTTCCCAACCTGAACCCTTTCCTTTGCTTTTTTTTTTTTTTTTTTAAGATTTTTTTTACCCAATTTTTTAAAAATTTATTTTTTATTGACAACTTCTATACTTACGGACAATAAACCATGATATTTCCCTCCCCCCATTTCCCTTCAGAACTCCACTTTCCATCATATCCCCCCCCTCTCCATTAGTCTCTCTTTAATTTGATGTCATTGTCTTTTTCTCCTATTATGAGGGTCTTGTGAAAGTATTGCTAGGCACTGCGAGGTCTTGGATATTGAGGCCAATTTCTGTCTGGACAGTTGCTTTTTTATTTATTGAGAGACAGAAAGGCAGAGAGAAAGAGACAGAGAAAGAGAATGGGAGTGTTGGGACCTCCAGCCACTGCAAACAAACTCCAGACACATGCCCCACCTTGTGCATCTGGCTTACGCGGCGTCGTGGGGAATTGAAACTGGGTTCTTTGGCTTTGCAGGCAAGTGCCTTAACCACTAAGTCGTTTCTTCAGTTGCTGCACTCAGGTTCGCATTGCTGACAGAAATCACTCCCTGGCCAACATAAGGTGGACAATAGTACAGAAGAGTGTGCCAAACACTGGCTGTAATACCCATAAGCCCGCCCCCAACAATACACTGCCTCCACGAAGCTTTAATTCCCAAATCTCCATCAGCTGGGAACCTATCATTCAAAACATCTAAGTTCATGGGGGACACCTGAATCAAACCTCCACACCAGCCCTCCTTGGCTTTTTGTTATTCTTAGAGGAATTTCCACACACAAACTCACATGCATGCACACATTCACGTGCAGAGTTATTGCATGTATTAGAGAAGTGTTAGACCAATATCAGAATCACTACGGCAGGTCTTCTAGCAACAAGGGATTTCTTATTACTTGATAGGACTAAGAAGCAAGGTAGGCTGACAGGAAGAGAAAGGAAAGCTCCAAGACAGTGTTGCGGTGACAGATCTGTTTTCTAGTTGAGTGATTAATCTCTCCACACTATCTTCCAGTTCATAAACTCACTGTTTCTTGAGTGTTACTGAAGTTGCCCATTGAAGATGTGTCCCCATAAGACATAATCCATTCACCAGCTATAAAATCTACCCTTTAAAAATTCAGCCATGTTCATCATACAAGTTGTGTTGTTACCACAATGTAATTCCAGGACATTTTCATTATTCTGAAACAAAATCTTAGACCCATCATTTCACATTTCCCCTCTTCTTGCCAGACAATCTAAATCTCTTTTGTCTCAGTAGATTTGCCCGTTGTGAGCATTTTATAAACATAAATCATATAATCTAGAACTTTCTGTCCTGTAGCTGATTTTCAAGATTCCTCCATGTTGTAGGACATTTTCATCATTTCATTCTTTTGGGTATATGTGTATGCTGTGTGCAGTATAGAGTGTATGTGTGTGGTGTATACCCACGTGTGCAGATATGTGCACCCTGTGCCCACATTCTGAGGCCAGAGGAGAAAAGTGGGTGTCTGTCTCTCCTGCTCATCCACCTGCTTTCCTGATCTTTCTCTCAGAACCTGGAGCTGCCATCTTATAAGCCCCGGAAATTCCTTTGGCCTCTGTTCTCCATCAGACTGGGATCATGTACATGTGTGCATGCAACACCTGTTTAATTGGGTGTTGAAGAGAGTTTGTCTCAGAGCAGATGAGGCCCTTTTAGGCCCCCATGCTTGCCTGGCAAAAGCCCATACCATCTCCTCAGCCCACATGTCATTCTTTTTGTACTACTAAGTAACATTCCTCGTTACAGCCCTTCCACACTTGTCTTAGTCCACTGGTTAGTTTGTGGATGTTTGAATTGTTTCTACTTTTAGCCATTTGGAATAATGTAACCATGTACAAATGTTTGTGTGGACAAAAGTTGTCTGACCTCTGCAGCTTCATCTGAGAGTTTTTCTTGCCCCCCTGAGCTACGGTCTCGCTCTAGCCCAGGTGACCTGGAATTCATTGTATAGTCTCAGGGTGGCTGTGAACTCATGGTGATCCTCCTACCTCTGCCTCCTGAGTGCTGGGATTAAAGGCACGTGCCACCATACCTGACTCTGTTTAAGCTTTTGAGGAACTGCTAAAGTGTTTTACGAAGTAATGGATCACACCAGTAATGTGTCATGCATCCAATTTCTTTTTTAAAAAATTAATCTATTTATTTATTTATTTATTTATTTATTTTCTTTTTTTTTTTTTGGTTTTTCAAGGTCGGGTCTCACTCTCCCAGGCCCAGGCTAACCTGGTGATCCTTACCTCTGCCTCCCGAGTGCTGGGATTAAAGTCCTATTTTTTTTTTTTTGAGGTAGGGTCTCGCTCTGGCCCAGGCTAACCTGGTATTTACTCTGTAGTCCTAGGGTGGCCTCGAACTCATAGGTACCCTCCTACCTCTGAGGCCTCCCAAGTGCTGGAATTAAAGGCATGTGCCACTATGCCCAGCTTCAGTTTCTTCACATTCAGACCAACCTTGTTCTTGTCCGTTTTGGGTTATAGCTACCATAGTAGAGGTGAAATGGTTTCTCATTGTAGATTTTGTGTTTATAATAAGTAATGATACTGAATATTTTTCTGGTATTTACTGGCTATTTGTTCAGCTTTTTTTTAAAAATGAGCGAGAGAATTGGTATGCCAGGGCTCCAGCCATTGCAACTGAACTCCAGATGTATGTACCATCTTGTGCACATATGTGATCTTGTGCACTTGCATCACCTTGTGTGTCTGGTTTATGAGAGCTCTGGAGAGTCTAACATGGGTCCTTAGGCTTTGCAGGCAAGCACCTTAACTACGAAACCATCTCTCCAGTCCTTGTTCAGCTTTTTAGAATATTTGTTAATGTGTGTGTGGTGTATATGCACATGTGTATGCACGTTTCACTGATCTTTTATGGTTTCTGTACAAATCTTACACTTATACTAATAAAATTTATTCCTCAATATTTTCAGTGCTATTGTAAATGATGGGATTGTTTTAAGTATTTATTACATTTAGAAATCAAATTGATTTTTGTGTATAGATTTTGAAAATCCATTGAAATTTTTTTAATTTTTTAATTTTATTTATCTTCTTTTCTGTATTCCATCACTTTCAGTGGACTTTTTTTGTATTTTTTTTAATTTACCAGTCGTCCCTTTTATACTGTTCCATTTTTCTGTTTTTTTCTAATATATTTCTAATTTTTTAATAGAGTGCCGTACTATTACCAGCTTGATTTTTGTCACTTGAATCAGCTGTGTCTCTTGATAGATTTTTATTTGTTTGGTGTTAACACTGTGGCTCTGAGGGTCTCTCCAGTTGAGCTACTTGACATACGTCATGGGTGAGCAGGACAGTGCACACAGGGCACTTTCTTTGTCCTAGGTGGTGTGTGTCTGGTACCATGGGGTCATGGTGTCCACGCTTTGGCCTGGGGACGTAATGTTACCTGGGTGTTTTGTATTTGGACACTGTGGTGGTTTGATTCAGGTGTCCCCCATCAACTTAGGTGTTCTGAACGCTAGGTTCCCAGCTGATGGAGATTTGGAAATTAATGCCTCCTGGAGGCAGTGTATTGTTGGGGGCGGGCTTATGGGTGTTATAGACAGTTTCCCATTGGCCAGTGTTTGGCATACTCTACTGTTGGTGTTGTCTACCTGATGTTGGCCAGGGGGTGATGTCCACCCTCTGTTCGTGTCATTGTTTTCTTCTGCCATCATGGAACTTCCCCTCAAGTCTGTAAGCCAAAATAAACCTTTTTTTCCCCACAAGCTACTCTTGGTTGGGTGATTTCTGCCAGCAATGCCAACCTGACTGCAACAGACACCATACCTCCAGGGCTGTGGGAGTGATCTTGGGAGCTGGGTTTCCTGTTGGTGAGGTATGCCTTTCTTCTCGGTGGATCCTCAGAATCTTAGTCCAGAGACAACTAGACTATATTTTGACCGAACAGCTTTGTAAGTCTTCATAGTCTTTCATTTGTCTTTGAATTCCAGTGGCAGTTCTAGCCCGGGAGTTTATTTATTGTGATATGAAATGTTTCTTTCTTTCCAAACCAATTGTTGGTTATCTCCTGTTCAGTTTGTCCATGTCTTTGAAGCAGTCGGTCCTTGTCTGCCGTCTCTGCTCACCATATTGACTAGAAACTCTATCCCCACTCTCTGCTGAAAGAATTTAAGACCTTCGAGGCACCAGATTGCAGTGCCTGAATTCCACAGAACTTTAAACATAGTGAGTGTTCAGTAAATATTAACTCAGTGAATGGGTGTTTGCAAGTCTGTCTACTGAGATGCTGTGTATGGACGTGACCACACTCCCGAGGCAGAGTGTGGCTCTGGCTCCAGGGCGGCCACCCCGTCCTTCAAACGCGCCTCTGGCCACCCCTCAGAATCTGTCTGTGAGAGGCTAGATTGTTATTTGAAGTTGGAAATCTAAGACAATCTAAGGACTGTCTGCTGCCTTTAATTTTAGGGAGTCACTAGTAGAGTACCTTATTTTTACATGTCTAGTAAAATAACAGTTATTTCTTAATATTGGCAGTAGGAAAGGATATTTCTATATACTTACTTTTCTCTGAGGAGAGCAATTAAATTTCATCCGTGAGGACATTAAAATTATCTGAGTCATAGGTTTGCTTCTTTTTATTTTTTTTTAATTCTTAACAATATTTTTACTCATTTATTTGTAAGTAGAGGGAGAGAGAATGGGGGGGGGAGAGAATGGGTGTGCCAGGATCTCTTAAACTGCAAACAGACTCCAGATTCATGCACTACTTTGTGCATCTGGATTTATGTGAGTACTGGGGAATCAAACCCAGGCCCCTAGGTTTGCAAGCAAATGCCTTTAACCGCTGAACAATCTTGTCAGCCCTATTTTTTATTAATTTTTATTTTTTTATTTTTTAATTTTTTAAAATTTATTTTTATGTGAGATAGAGGTGAGAGGAAATGGGCACACCAGGGCCTCTAGCCACTGCAAATGAACTATAGACACATGGACCACTTTGAGCATCTGGCTTACATGGATCCTTACATGGGTCATTAGGCTTTGCAGGCACGTGCATTAACTGCTAAGTCATCTCTGCAGCTCTATCTTTTTTTTTAATTCAAAATTTTTTGTATGGTTATCAGTGGACATGATGTGTGTATTATGTGTGCATCCATGTGTGCACGTATGGGCACACACATGCTATGGCACATGAGTGGAGGTCAGAAGACACCTTTACTCTTTAGCTTGTTTGAGCCAGACTCTCTGGTTCTCTGCTACATTCTCTAAGTTTAACTGTCCCACAACCTTCAGGAAAAATTTCCTGTCTCCACCTTCCATCTTGCTGTGGGCATGCCATATGACAAACGTGCATGTTGCAGTGTCCAGCTTTAAGTGGGTTTTGGGAATCTAAACTCAGGTACTCATGGTCCTGCAGCCAGTGCCTTATGCACCGAGCTGTCTCCCCAGCCTCCTCCCTTTTTAATACTTGTGTTCTGTTTTTGTTGTTGTTGTTGTTTGTTTTCTCATATGACCTCTGTCCTATTTTTTTTTTTTTTTAATTTGAGAGAGACACACAGAGAAAGAATGGACACGCCAGGGCCTCTCAGCTGCTGTGAACAAACTCCAGACTCTTGCACCCCCTTGTGTACATGTGCTACATTGCATGCTTGCATCACGTTTGTGTCTGGCTAAATGTGGGACCTGGAGATTCCAACAGGCGTTTTTAGGCTTTGCAGGCAGACGCCTTAACCGCTAAGCCATCTCTCCAGCCCTCTCTGTCCTATTTCTGGTGGAAGCATGTATTTTTGAATTCATGTATTTCTGTTGGCCTGCCTGTATTGTTATTTATATGTTGATTTTTTTTAAGGCTAAATAAACCTATTTATTTATTTAAGAGAGTGAGAAAAGATGATGATACCAGGGCCTCCTGCTGCCAAAAACGAACTCCAGACACATAGTCCACTCTGTGCATCTGGCTTTAAATAGTTAGTGGGGAAATCAAACCTCCACCGGACTTTTCAAGTAAATGTCTTAAGCTGCCGAGCCATCTCTCCAGCCCTGTTTAGTTTTAAACAAAGTCTTGTTATGTAGCCCAGGTTTGCTTCAAACTCACCATCCTCCTGCTTCAGCATCCTCAGTACTGCGTGTGCAGCATGTGCCACCACACCAAGCTTGGACAGTTATTTTTCTGTAATATTTTATTTATTTATTGGAGGGGGGCAGATAGAGAATAGGTGTGCCAGGGCTTCTAACCTCTGTATCACCTTATGCATCTGACTTTACGTGGCTACTAGGGAATCAAACCTGGGTTTTCAGGCTTCACAGACAAGTCCCTTAACCACCAAGCCATCTCTCCAGCTTTTGGCATAAGATTTTGATGTGATGGACAGGTGTCCTTCTCACTTGGATGCCGTGGGATGAGAACAAATACCACCACCCTTCAGTAGCAGAGAGCAGAGCTAAGAAGCCTGTAGCAAGAGTTCAGCAGCAGGCATTGGTTGGCCTGGCACAAAGCTTGCTTCTCGTTTGCTTCTGTGGCAGAAGGCTCCAGAAAGCCGTGGTTTGTGGAGGAAATTATTTATGCCTTCCTTTCCTTCCCCTGGCTGGCTTCCTCCTTCTAAGTCTGTGTAGCGTGCTGAGTACTGGGCAGTGGCCCTATGCCCAGCGAACATCCGACTATGGGGCTCTTGAGCCCACTCTATGTGGGGATTTCAGTGGTGGGGGTCAGCTAGACTCTGTCCTTTCTGTCCCTCAGGATAGGCTTTGACTCTGAAAGAGAAGGCCATGTTGCCCTCAGGGAAGTGGCAGAGCCTCTCAGGCTGACAAGGGCACAGGTAGGAAATCCTCCAGCCTTACATTGGGAACTTAAGGCCCGATGTTGCGGCTTACCCCTGTAGTCCCAGCATTTGGGAGTCTGAGGCAGTAGGATTGCCAAGACTTTGAGGCCAACCTAGGTTACAGTGTGAGCCCCTATCCCAAAATAATAGCGGTTAAGATGCACAAGGTATTTCTCTTTCAAATAAATAAATGAAAATACAAACCCCCATCTTGTTTTCTTTTTGTTTGTTTGTTTGTTTTTTTTTTTTTTTTTTTTTTTTTTGAGGTAGGGTCTTACTCTAGCACAGACTGACTTGGAATTCACTATGTAGTCTCAAGGTGGCCTCACACTCACCACAGTTTTCCTACCTCTGCCTCTTGAGTGCTGTGATTTAAAGGTGTGCACCACCACGCCCGGCTGAAAGCCCCATCTTCTGAGTGCAGCCTCTGGAAGGAAAAACAGAAAAGCATGCGATTTCATGGGGCAGCTTTATTTCATTTATTCATTTATTCATTTATTTATTTATTTGAGAGGGGGGAAAGGGAGAGGGAGTGGGAGAGAAGGGCAGACAGAGAGAATGGGTGCACCAGGGCCTCCATCCATTGCAAATGAACTCCAGACACATGCGCCTTCTGTGCATCAGGCTTATGTGGGTCCTGAGGAATCAAACCTGGGTCCTCAGGCTTCACAGGCAAGCACCTTAACCACTAAGCCATCTCTCCAGCCCCAGTGGGGCAGTTTTGAAACCAACGCAAGTAGACCTACTTGTCCAGATTTCCTGGTCCCTCGTCTGTGTATGGAAACATGAAATTGTTCTCAGGAGAGTGGACTCTGATGGCGTGAATGAAGGCTATAAAAACCTTCACAAAATGCAATTGCCAGCAGTCAGAAAGGAATGACCTAACTTTACTCCCTAGGTATATCAGCATACTGTTAGTCTGTGTGCTTCTACGCCTTTCTGTTATTTATTTATAACAAATATATCTATTACATATGGATATAATATATGTGGATAAAATATATGTATAAATATTAAGGGAGGTAAGCACATGCTATTGAATGGTCCGTGGAGAATGCTTTGCTGAAGGAAAACCTATGCTTTCTTTTAGTTTCATGAAAAACACTTAAATCCATGGGATTCCACTGCTTGAGTCCGTGGAATTCTGTTTTTTATTTTCCTCTGAATTCTTCTTCAGGAGTATCTGATTCTAGGAAAAGTTGATCCCTGTCTCCCAGGGCACAGGGAATTCCCTGGAGGGCTTAAGTTTCAGGCTTCTTGTTTGGAACTTGACACCAATGCATCCACCATGACTTGGCTAACGCTGAAATCACGATTTCCTACTGCCCTCCCATCCTGTGACTGGAGTTTGGCTGAGGCAAAGCGCATTTCCTGTTGTTTGGTACCTCCGAAGCTAGAAGCTTTCTGCTTTTGACATCAGGTTTCCCTACGTTGTGGGGTCCAGCTCAGAAGAGACCACCCCCTTTTCTCTGTTTGAGGAAAAGGCGAGAAGGAGACTGGAGGGTGGTGAGAACCAGTCGGTGGGTCGACAGATGATGGTGCTCTCAGTGTCACCCTCTCAGTGTCGTGCTGGCATCTGTGGGGGATGAAGAAGAGGTCCATGGTTGCCCACGCACGGTTTTTGTTTTCAGCTGTACTTGGGATGGTAGCACTTCCAATCAGATGATGTCTTCTAGCAATGTAGAGGAAGAGAAGGTCAGTCAAAGAGACCAGCCGATGAGGCTCAAAGAGACAGAATAAAAGCATTTTCAGAGTGTCCCCCCTCCAGTAGAACCCAGTGGTCTGGGAACGAGTGTAAGTCATGTCATGCAGTTAACAGATCTTGAGTAGTCTCTTAAATAAAATTATTTATTTATTTGAGAGCAACAGACAGAGAGAGAAAGAGGCAGAGAGAGAGAGAGAGAAAGAGGCAGAGAGAGAGAGAAAGAGGCAGAGAGAATGGTCGCACTAGGGCCTCCAGCCCCTGCATATGAACTCTAGATGCATGTGCCACCTTGTGCATCTGGCTTATGTGGGTACTGGGGAATGGAGCCTCAAACCGCAGTCCTTAGGTTGCACAAACAAATGCTTAACCGCTAAGCCATCTCTCCAGCCCGAGTGGTCACTTTTTTTTTTAATGTTCACTTTATTTATCTGTATATCTGGCTTTATGTGGGTACTGGGGAATCAAACCTGGGTCCTTAGGCATTGCAGGCAAGCACCTTAACCACTGAGCCATTTCTCCAGCCCTGAGTGGTCACTTTAAAAAAATATATATATATTTATTTATTTATTTACTTATGAGACAAGCAGACAGTATGGATGCACCAGGGGCCCCTGCTGCTGTAAACAAATTTCATATGCATGCATCACTTTGTGCTTCTGGCTTTATATGGTTACTGGGGAATTGAACCCAGACAGTTGGGCTTTAACCACTGATAAACCTCTCCAGCTCCTGATGGATGGTTTTTGAAGGGCATATGAAGTGGGATGTCATGGAGGGATCTTACACACACTGGATCAAACGAGAAAGGGCCAAGAGGGTGTATGCCCCAGTAAGAAGCAAAAAAATGTGTTCGTGATAATATTATTAACTACTAATATGTAGGGATGGCTCAAGTTGCTCAATGTTATGACTTCCCTGCCACCTAGTAACCTTGTGACACAGATCTTTTAATCACTCAGTTCCACAGGTGGTGACTGAGGCACGGGGACACTAAGCTCCATATTTAAGGTCATATAGAAAGTAGTGGTGTGGCCACTGGAGCCCAGGCCACCTGACTCTACAGGATCTGTGTGTGAACCACTTTGGGTGGCATGCAGAAGTTGTAAAGGGGAGAGAACATTCTAAGGTCAGGACTGGGGTGCGACCATGTTATCCAAATGGATGTAAACCATCCCTCCGGGCTCAAGTGTTTGTGACACTTGATTCCTGGTCGGCGGTGCTATGTTGGGGAGATGGTGAAACCTTTGAGAGGTGAGGCCTAGGAAGTGAGTCTCTAGGAGCTGACCTTGAGGTTTCTAAGTGGCCCTGTTCCTGCTCCATCCCTGTTCCATTGCGGTATCAGGGGCCGAGGAGTCCTAGCCCCACACCGCGCCGCTGCAGAGCCACCTGCCCCCATACTTTTCCTGCCACGAAACTGGTGAACCAAAGTAAAGCCTTCCTCCCTTAAGTGGCTTTGTCAGGTATTTGGTTACAGTGAAAAAAAAAAAACAAATTAATATAGCCAGGCCTTGGATTAACCATCCATTTGGTGGCCATTGGAGCAACTAGTGATACAAGCCAATTGCATCGGGCAAGTCTTGGGACCGGGATGGCAAGAGTGGTAGTCTGGAGCCTTTTGTGGGTGCTGGGCATGGAGCAGTGGGCAGACAAGCTCCCTGGTCCTCTTCAGTCTAGTGATGGAGACAGACAGACAGACAGACAGACAGACAGGAAGGAAGGAGCCTTCCAGCAGAGAAGAATTCTGGATCGTGCTGTATGCTGAGGGGGGTTAGTGTTGTAGAGGGTCACCAGGTAGGTGACACTGGGTGACCATGGAAGATCTCTGAAGAAATAATTGAGTTTTGAGATGGGGAGTATGCGAAAAGAATCCAGCCTTGGAAGAACTATAGGAAGCATCTTCCCAGCCCCAGCTGAGGGAGTTGAGTGCTTTCCGGGCATGGCAAGGACAAGGTAGCCATAGCAGCGTGAGCAAGGTCTGCTGAAACTGGAAAAGATGGATGGCTGAGCCACAATGGGGATTGCCTTGCTAAGGAGTGTAGCTTGTTTCTCAGGAGCAGTGGGGTGCCAGTGAAGGGGGAGTAGAGGGATGGTTTGATCTGATGAGGGATGTAGGGATGCAGAATGATCTTGCCCGTTTGATCGAGAAGGGCCAGGGAGAAGGACAAGAATAGAGCATGATGGGGGGCAGGCAGTACACTGAGGAGGTGTCTCCCCTTCTACCCCCTAAACATTTGTCTTGCTACTAACATCACCTCATCATAAGGGGAGCAGGAGCCTTGCCCCAAGCAAGCAGCAGGTCTTCACACTATTAGCTTTTAAAAAAAAATCACCTATTTTTATTTATTTTATTTGAGAGAGAGAGAGAGAGAATGGGTGCATCAGGGCCTCCAGCCACTGTAAACGAACTCCACTCACATGCACCGCCTTGTGCATCTGCCTTATGTGGGTCCTGGGGAATTGAACCTGGGTCCTTTGGCTTTGCAGGCAAGTGCCTTAACTGCTAATCCATCTCTCCAGCCCACCCTTTAGCCTTTTGATCGCCAATTTACACCCGTCTGTATATACGGAAAGGAACAATGGCGTGTGAACTCGCAGAATTCACTGCTTTTTTATTATAGGCATTGAAATTTATAAAATGTTACTTCACAGATAGTAGGTCTTTTGATAGGATACTTTTGCAATGCTGTAGTTATGTATGTGGTTATTGGAGGAGTTTTCCTCCCCAGGATGTATACACAAACAATTGCTCACTTTAGGGTCCATGGTCTGTTCAGTTTTCTAACATAATGCTGATTTCATTCAGAGTGGCGTGGTTACCATCCATGGACTGCTAAGGGGTGATCGTCTGAATCAGCATGCCGGCTCTGAGACCTGAATTCCCAGCATTCTGTGTCCCGACTGCAGCCATGTGACTTTGTTTCTGGCTATTAAAACAAGAAAAAAAAATCAGCTAAGATGAGTGAGGGTGGAGTTTCAAGTCAAAGCATTTATCATCCTGATAAAAAATGACAAATTAGCCAGTCAGTGCCATTCATTGCTTTTCCCTGCCTTGAATCCTGATGGGCTCTCTGCCTAAAGTGAAGCAGCCCATCTATTTATTTATTTGAGAGAGAGAGAAAGAGTCACATAGAGCAAAAGAGAATAGGAGTGCCAGGGCCTCTAGCTGCTGCAGACAACTTCCAGGAGCATACGCTACCTTGTGCATCTGCCCTTGTGTGGGTCATGGGGAATCAAACCTGGGTCTTTTGGTTTTGTAGGCAAGCGCCTTAACTACTGAGCCATCTCTCCAGCCCGAAGTAGCCATCTTGTCACCACAGGGACACAGAATGAAGACAGAGAGCCATGCAGAAGTGCCTTCCTTGGCATTGTTGTTATTTAGCAGCCTGAGCGTTCAACTCCTTATTTGTTGAATGTATATTCTTAGATAGGTTTTCTGATACTTAAAACGAAATACAGTTCTAGATGAAGGCAGTAAAAAGATGGTACAAGCCTTTTCCTGTCTGTCATGATTGTCACATAAAGGTCAATGTCATCTTGAGTCTGGTTGAAGTGATGAGTTGTGGACTTAGAAATGTAATTTTCAGAATAGATGAACTTGTCGGTGCAAACTTGCTGCAGTAAGTACCTCGGAGCCACACTTCATTGGTGGTATCTTCTCACAGTCTTTTTTTTTTTTTTTTTTTATGATAGTCTTAGTCAGTTTTTCTGCTGAAGTACATTCTGTATATTTATGGCTATATGGGAAACAGTAGCAGCACTCGGGGTAATAGCGTAAATAGTTTGATTTCCTGAAAATGTGAAGCTCCAACAGGCTTTATTGGATTTCAGAGTAATGGTGTTATTAAATTTTCTGCCTCTTTTCAAAATGTGTCGCGGCCAAGTTCCAACCTGGTGACTTTAAGAAATCAGAAATATTCTTAGGGGCTGAGGAGATGGCTCAGCAGTTAAAGGTGCTTGCGTGCAGGGCTGGAGAGATAGCTTAGCAGTTAAGGCACCTTCCTGTGAAGCCTAAGAATGCTGGTTTGGATCTCCAGGTCCCATGTATAGCCAGATGCAAAAGTTGACGCAAGCGCACAAAGTCGCACATGCACACAAGGGGGCACACGCGTCTGGAGTTTGTTCACAGTGGCTGAAAGGCCCTGGTGCACCCATTCTCTCTCTCTCTCTCTCTGTCTCTTTCTGTGTGTGTGTGTGTGTGTGTGTATGTGTGAGTGTGTCTCTCTCAGATAAAAAATAAGGTGCTTTTGTACAAGTTTGCCAGCTTGAGTTTGACTCCCCAGCACCCACGTAAAGCCAAATGCAAAGTGGCTCATGTGTCTGTGATCCCAGAAAGCTTACACAATGGGAGGCCGAGGCCAGAGCCGTGAGAATCCTGAAGCTCAGGGGCCAGCTAGAGGAAGAGAGGTCACAAAAACAGTAACAGCAAAGGAGACCCTGTCCTAAGTGGGGCATAGGGATGTATCTGGAGTTTGTTTGTAGCAGCAAGAGACCCCAGTACACCCATTCTCTTTCTGTCTTTGCTTGCAAATAAGTAAAAATATTTTTTAAAAAATTTAGGGTTCGGGCTGGAGAGATGGCTTAGCGGTTAAGGCACCTGCCTGTGAAGCCTAAGAACGTTTGTTCAAGTCTCCAGGTCCCACATTTAGCCAGACCAAAGTGTCGCAAGGACATGATGTCGCACATGTGCACAAGGGGGCACACATGTCTGGAGTTCTTGCGCAGAGGCTGAGAGGCCCTGGCGTGCCTGTTATCTGCCTCTTACCCCCTTACCATCTTTCTCAAATAAAAAAAAAACGCTTAGGGTTCTGTGCTTTTAATGGATATGTGTATATGTATGTATACATGTTGGTGTATGTACGCAAAGAAGTGACTGGACAACCTCGGTGCCATCTGCAGGAGCACCATCCATCTTCTTTGAGGCTGGGTGTCACATTTGCCTGCAGTTCCCTAGTTAGACTAGACTGGCTGGCCTGCAAGCCACATGGGGGCCAGCAGCATCTGTCTGCTTGGCACTGAGATCATAAGCATTCACTACCCCACCTAATTTTTATATGCGTACTGGTGATCGAATTCAGGCCCTCATGATTGCAAGGCAAGCACTTCATTGACGGATCTATTTCCCCAGCCCTGGGTTCTCTACATTTCTGAAGAAAAACAAAGATTATCCCTAGGGTTCTCAGCTGCTCAAACGGAAGGATAGGAGGAAGTCATTTGGTTTTCTTTACTATGGAAGACTTTGGATAGATCACTCAGGCAGTTGTGGAAATAAGAATGGCTCTGTGGCTTTCATCATTGTTGATAGGGTGTGAGATATGAAATGAAGAGTGTCTATCTATCAGGCCATTATGGAAAAAAGTCACAGAGCTATCAAATTGTAAAGAGGAAGGGACTTTAGACATCTACTAAGACAGAAAGGGATGATGTCCCCCTGCTTATTATCCCAGCATGTGGGAGTCAACTCCCACGCTCCTTGCTTCCCACTTTGTGCTTTTTCAACAATGCCCTGCAGCCCTCAGCCTTCCTCCCACAGCTGCTAATGGCCTCCGGGCTGCTCCAGGTTCTCCGAGGGGCGCTTGCCCTTGGACTAGCTTCCCTAGTGAGTGGGGAGGGAGGCCCGCGAGAGTCATGAAGGGTGAACGTGATCAGAGCAAATTATCTACATGGAGGAAAAGCTCAGAACGAAACCCGTTGTTCTGTGTAATTAATATAAATATACTCTAATGAGAAAGACAAAACAAAAATCAAAACAAAACCTCTCATGCTTTCTGCTCAGAGAAAATTATTTTCCTTGGCTAATTTAGTAAGATTCTTTCTCTTTAGTTGCTTTTAATTTTTTTTTCTCTTTTTTTTTCAAAGAAAAAAGAACACTAGACCATCTGCTTTCTCTAATAGATACATGATGGCCCAGTTAAGCTCATTAAGATCCATGGAATTCATATCTGGGAGTGCTCGGTGAGGGGCCTTTGAGTCACTCCACCACCGCTCTCAGTGACACGCACGGAGTGTCTTGCAGGGTTGGTTTTGTGAAGAGACACGTTGTCTTTGTTCTGTGATTGTTGTGGACATCATGGGCCACTTTCTGTGTAACACCACACTGTTCCGACAGGGTTCTCTTTCACAAGAAGGCCTGGTAACATGTTTTCTGAGCAGCACAGCCAAATCTGTCAAGTGCGGCACCAAAAGAAGGTGTGGGTGGCCGCTGCCTTCCTTTCCACACACCGTGTACCTAGTCTTCGTCACAAAGGTTCAGCTTTAGCCTGTCTGTTGACTCCGTTCTGGAATAGAATGCAGGCATGAGGGGCGGGGTGGGGGGATAAGGTGCATCTTCATGCTTTCGAACATAAGAGTGTATGTACACATCTGACTTCATATATAAGGTGTATTTTTAAATTTATTATTACTATTATTTATTTATTTGCGAGGAGAGAGAAAGAGAAAAAGAATTGGGCATGCCAGGGCTTTTAGCGCCCCCCCCCCCACGTGAACTCCAGATGCAAAGTGATGTTGTGTATCTGGCTTTACGCGGGTATTGGGGAATCAGACCTGGGTTATTAGACCTTGCAGGTAAGTGGCTTAACCACTGAACCGTCTCTCCAGCCCAAGCTATATATTTTAAAAATTACAAATACTGGGCTGGAGAGATGGCTTAGCAGTTAAGGTACCTGCCTCCTAAGCCTAAGAACCTGGTTCCAATCTCCAGCTGTTCCAATCTCCAGGTCCCACGTTTAGCCAGATGCAAAGTGACGCAAGGGCGCAATGCCACACTTGACCACAAGGGGGCACACACATCTGGATTTCATTCTCAGCAGCTGAGAGGCTGCTGGCACACCCATCTCTGTCTTCCTCTCCCTCTGTCTCTCTCCAGAAAAAAAAAAATTACAAATTTACTGCAGCTCATTATGGTAACACACATTTGTAAGCACTTCACATGGGAAGCTGATGTAGGAGAATTACCCTAAGTTTGAGGTCATCCTGTATTACACAGTGAGGCCTAATGGCAAAAAAAGTGGTTGAGGTGTTTGTTTGTTTATTTATTTATTCATTCATTCATTCATTCATTCATTCATTCATTCATTCATGGTCTCACTGTAGTCTAGGCTGGAACTCACTCTGTAGCCTAGGTTGACCTCAATCTTCCCTTAGCCTCCTTGAGTGCTGGGATTAAAAACCCCATTTTGTTCTGAATGTAAAAATGTGTTCCTACTCGTGGAAGAGGGGGCGGAAAGATTGTTAGAGTCACAAGTTGGGGCATTATGCACAGAGACTGGGGCCTACACCCCAGAACTCTGGACTAACCTCACAATGCACAACCCACATTCCCCATTGATGAGGGTCCCTTTGAAAGTGGGAGGACAGGGAGGAGGACAATGGAACCAATACTATGAATGTAAAATCAGAATAATATAAATTAAAAAAAATGTGTTCCTGCTCAGTGTAAAAATTCGGTAAATCAGCACCATTTGAGCTCCACAAGACATGTTTAAGAAGTTCTGTCACCAGTGATCTCCACCATTAACATTTCCATGAACGTTTCCAGCCATTCCTTTAATAGTTCTTGGTTGAATATCTGCCTGGTGTCTGGTACCCAGAACATATTGATGAACCACACATGGTGAGAGAAGAGACATTAATTTGTACAATTCAAATACATATGTTCTAAGGTTAAATTTTATACGTCCATTCGTACAACGAGGTGTGGTAGCAAACACCAGAAAGCCCAGCACTCAGAAGGCTGAGGCAGGAAGATTGCAAGTTCAAGGCCAGCCTGTGCTACATAAGAAAACACTGTCTTTAAAGATAAATGCACATGGGGTTGGAGAGATGGCTTAGCAGTTAAGCACTTGCCTGTGAAGCCTAAGGACCCCAGTTTAAGGCTTGATTCCCCAGGACCCACATAAGCCAGATGTACAAGGTGGTGCATGCATCTGGAGTTCGTTTGCAGTGGCTGGAGGCCCTGGTGTGCCCATTCTCTCCCTCTCTCCCTCTCCCTCTCCCTCCCTCTCCCTCTCCCTCTCTCTCTCTGTGTGTGTGTGTCTCTCTGCCTCTTCCTCTCTGTCTCTCATAAATAAATAAATAAATAAATAAATAAATAAATAAATAAATAAACAAATTTAAAAACTAAGTGCATATAGCATTACTATGAAGAAAAGAAATAGAGACACTAGAAAGATGGCTTAGCAGTTAAGATGCTTACTGGCAAAGCCTAAGGACCCAGGTTTGATTCTCCAGTACCCATGTTAAACCTGGATGCACAAGGTGGCACATGTTTCTGGAGTCTCTTTCTCATAAATAAATAAATAAATAAATAAATAAATAAATAAATAAATAAAATATTTAATGAAAAAGAAAGGAAATAGAATACAAGCCTTGCAAACAATGAAAACATGCCAAAAAGCTTGCTGCAAACCAAAAACAAATTCTAAAATATAATACCCCATTTAAAAGAAGGTAAATTTTACTATAAAATTACACAATAGACCCAAGAATAATAAATCTTAATTAGGGAAACTTGGAGACAAGACAGCACAACTCAAGAAAGAAAAATGTAAAGTTCATTTTAGAAATAAATTCTAAGAGCACAAAATTATCTGCCACAAATATTGCCTTGACAGAAATAGTGGATGAAGAAAATAAAATAAGATTACAAATTAAAAGAGTCAAAGGAGAATAACATGATGGGAATACAACCAAATTACAGTCTGTTTGCATATTAAAATTTTCAATAAAAAAGTTAAAACTTGAAAGGAAATGAAGAAAGAAATAAAATTTGGAAAAACATGACAAAGTGTGAACATGAACGGAGCAGATAAGGCTAATAGTAGAAAACCAACTGCAATGAACAGTATAAAGGGCTGTATTCAGGGGCTGAGGAAAGCAGAGTTTTAGATCACTTGCCCTCAAGCGTGAGGACATGATTCTCACCCAGGTAAACGTTGGGGGGGAGGGTATGGCCACACATGCCTGTAACCACTGTCTTAGGGGCTCAGAGACTGGAGGCTCCCTTGGGATGGGGGGTTGGAACAAACAGCGCTCCAGGTTCAACAATGAACTCCATCTCAGGAAGCATGGGATGAGTGTGAGTGCATTTACATACACATGTTGTATTCACCATACCACAGAAAATATCATATCACACACACACACACACACACACACACACACACACACACCAAAAAGACTACATTTAAAGAAAAATTTCTGGAAAAAATTACTTGAAAACTACATTTTTTTTTTTTTTTTTTTGGAGAGAGAGAGGGAGAGGGAGACAGAGATGGGCGCACCAGCAGCCTCTCAGCTGCTGCGAACGAAATCCAGATGTGTGTGCCCCCTTGTGGTCAAGTGCGGCATTGCGCCCTTGCATCACTTTGCATCTGGCTAAACATGGGACCTGGAGATTGGAACCAACGTTCTTAGGCTTAGGAGGCAGGCGCCTTAACCGCTAAGCCATCTCTCCAGCCCTCCATTTTTTAATGTAAGTAAACACTTGTAACTTTTATGTAATACTTTATTTTTTTTATGTGCGTGTTCAAGTAAGCTCCTTCAACTGCTAAGCTCTCCCCCTGGTCCTTGAAACTACATTTTAAACAAACACTCATGGATTTTGGAAACTATGTTTTAGACAGAAAATTAGAGATTTTATAATGTCAAGTTGGAACTGCCTATCCCAAAATATTTTAGTAAAACTAATAGATTACATAAAGACAGAAAAGAAGACAGTCCAAGGAGTTCAAGGAGTAAAATGTTGCCAGGAGTTTTAACAAAAACTCTATAAAATTAACTAATTTTTAACATTAACATGCTAAGTAATGAGGTTCATTATGGCATCTTCATACGTATGTGTCATAGTATTATACTTCTTAAAATCATCTCCCTGTTCCTTCCCCTGTCCCACCGACCCCTTCTTGATCTCAGTACCCCTTCACATAATCCCTGCTTCCAAGTCAAACTGTTTCAATACCTTCTCTTTCTCTGAAATCTCACGTTCCTTACAAAAATTCTTTTTGCCTAAACAAAACGTAAAATAAAATATTATAGTTCTCAAAGGAAAGAAAATACACACCCTTGTTTCTGATACATAGCTGTTAGAAGTTACCTTTTTGTTGCTAGGATAAATACCTGACTGTGACCAGAAGCAGCTTGTGGGAGGGAAGGGTTTATTTCAGGTTTACAGATTCCAGGGGAAGTTTCCTGATGGGGGAAGATGCCTGCTTATATCACCAAACATCCACAGCAAAGAGACAGCATCTTACACTGGCAAGCATGAGCTTTCTCAGAACTCATATACCTCAGGGCTGGACTCAAGATCTGCTGCCAGTGAGTCACTGCCTCCAGCAGGGCTCCTAGGCTTAATCAAAAGATTAAGAAAGGGGTCTGGAGAGATGGCTTAACGGTTAAGGCGCCTGCCTGTGAAGTTCTGTTCTCCAGGTCCCACATTTAGCCAGAAGCAAAAGTGACACAAGTGTGCAATGTTGCACATGTGCACAAGAGGGCACACGCTTCTGGAGTTTGTTCACAGGGACTGAGAAGCCTTTGGAGCGCCCATTCTCTCTCTCTCTGTCTGTCTCTGTCTCTCTGAAATTAAAAAAAAAAAAAGATTAAGAAAGCTTAATCAAAACCCCTGAGGCTTTGGGGGCCATGTATATTCAAACCACTACACTAGCTAAGGGACATTTGGGTATAAAGAATATAAACTGAGGAGTAGGAAGAGGTCAGGTGAGGAATCACTGTCCCTATGAACATTTGTTCAGACAGACTACATGATTTCCAAGACTTCAGATGAGCCTGGGCCAGCTTCATAGAGCAGATAACAAAAAATCTCTCAAAGGTTACCAGAATATGTCAAAAGGACCCAAAGTCTAACTCAAAGAGGCTGCTACTGATGAAAACTTAGTACTATTTCAATCTCTGAAGTTTTGTTGATATGAAAAAAAGGGGGGTCGGGGAAATGGCTTAGTGGTTAAGGCATTTGCCTGCGAAGCCTAAGGACCCTGGTTCAGTTCCTCAGGACTCATGTAAGCCAGATGCACAGTGGGGCATATGCGTCTGGAGTCCGTTTGCAGTGGCTAGAGGCCCTGGCATGCCCATTCTCTTTCTATTTGTCTCCTCCCCCCGTTTGTCTCTCTCTCTCTCTCTCTCAAATAAATAAACAAATAAATTTTAAAAAATGGGAGCTGGGAGATGGCTCAGTGGTTAAAGCACTTGCTTGAAAAGCCAGACATCCTGGGTTCAATTCCCCAGCACCCACGTAAAGTCAGATGCACAAAGTAGCACACACATCTGATTTCATTTGCAATGTTAGGAAGGCCTGGCGTGCTCATCCTCTCTGCCTCTCTTTTCCTCCTCCTTTCTCTGCTCTCAAGTAAATAATATTTTAAAACTAAAAATAAAAGCATTACCTTATTGGGCAAATGTTTACTTTCTGAGACTAATGGGATACATTGTTTTGAAAAACGGGGAAAAAAAATCAAGCATTTGTCCTGCTTTCTGGATAACCTGTTAGTGGATAAGCAGGTAACAGACGAGGGGAACCATCTCCTGAATCGGTTCCATGGAGCAAGTGCAGGTGGGATGAGAGGACCAGAATAGCGCCCTGATGCGGTTCCTGGGTCTGGGCATCAGTAACAATGGCTGTTAACATTAGAAACAAGCAAAACCCAATGTTTCCCGATGGAGCGTCATGCCTCCAAATGGACTGGGTCTTGGTCTGTGCAAGCCTATGAGTCCATCTGTCAATGTGCAAGAGTTCAGGGGTGGAGGAATGTGTTAAAATTGCACCAGCAAAAGCCACACTGCAGAGGACACTTAGCTCACAAGGCTCAATGAGTAAATGGTCACAGAAGGAAAAGGACAGAGGGGATGTGAATGACATGCAACTTAACAGATAAAAGAAACTAAAAATTAGACAGTATTTAACTCTATACACACCATAGTTGTCTGCTTTAATAAGAAAATCAGGAATACAAAGACATAAGTACCATAAATTCAGGAGTTTATTTTGGGGAAAGAGAGGCAGAACAGAAACTTTCTGAGGAAGTCAGCAGAGTCTGTTTTCAGATATGGGTGGTAATTATAAATATTCTTTATAATGATGGACTGTCATGTCATTTTCTTAACCCATGTTTTGTTTTATCATTACAAATGAAAAAAGTTAGGGCTGGAGAGATGACTTAGTGGTTAAGGCATTTGCCTGTGAAGCCTAAGGACCCAGGTTCCATTTCCCAGTTACCCATGTAAGCCAGATGTACACAGTGGCATGTGCATCTGGAGTTTGTTTGCAGTGGCCAGAGGCCCTGGTGCATCCATTCTCTCTCTCTCTCTCTCTTCCTCTTTCTCTCTTAAATAAATAAATAATAGAATTTTAAAGCATTAAAAAATAAAAATTTAAATATTCATATACTACTTGTAACTTTTTATTACAGTAATTTTTCAGCAGAAAGAAAAAGTGAAGGCATCAAGTAGGGAATGCCTATGTTCTTATCCTACTGTCCTTTAGATAGTGTTTTCAATCCAGTAACATTGAGCAGAGCTCTTTCCAGCGTAATTGCCTGTAGAAGCGTCCTCAGTTTTGAGGGATATAGTCCATTGTCTAGCTTAAGACTATTTAAATCAGCTTGTAATTGATGGACATTTAACATCTGATTGTTTTCCTAATGGACAGTGCTACTTATATCTCCTTTTCATGGCTACCCCAAATTTGCTCCACCAGAGTCTTGTAATGTGCCAAATGTAAATGGTTGTATACTGTGAATCAGCCTTTAGCAGAGGCAACAGATGCAGCCAGCGCTGAGCAAGAGAGCCTGTGGAACCTGGGGAGGGCGTGGATCTCAGGGGGAAAAAAAAAAAATGTTTTCCACAGTAAGAGCTTCACATAGGGTCATTTCTGCCCTGGATCAGCTCAGGATTCATACTGCAGCTCTTTCCCCTTCCCTTTCGCTGCTGTGGGTATAGTCACTGTGCCATCTGTCTCCACCGTAATGCTGCATCTTGGGGGCGTCTTTGGGAGGTCCAGCAATCCTGAGGAAGCTGCTGTGCTCCCTGTATCATCTCTGTGGCATGCTATCCCATGTCTTCTGGTCGGTCTGCCTAGGTGGTGCATTATGGCCTTGGCTGAGAGAACTTACATATCCCACCTAAGTCATGAACATCCTTCTAACAGGCCTGTCCTGGCATAACCTCATGAGTGTAGCACAGATCCTGGCTTTTGCAGGGGCTTGGGGAATAGAAGATACCTTTGTTTTTTTGTTTTTGTTTTTGGTTTTGTTTTGTTTTGTTTTTGTTTGCTTGTTTTTAGAATGAGAGTGAGAGAAAGAGAATTGGTGTGCCAGGACCTCGGCCACTGAAGTTGAACTCCCAGACGATTCTGCCACCTAGTGGGCATGTGCGACCTTGGCACGTCTGGCTTATGTGGGATCTGGAGATTCAAACATGGGTCCTTAGGCTTCTGAGGCAAGTGCCTTAACTACTAAGCCATCTCTCCAGCTCCCGAGACTATACCTTTTGAGTTTCTGTGCCACTCACCCCACCTAGTAACATGCAGTGACCAAAGTTAAGTCACATATTGAGCCTAGAGACAGTAGGGAGGCACTGAGTGCAGCTAAAGGGGAGGTAGAGGAGGCTGTTGATTGATGCTATCAATGTAGTCAGTCCTCCACAGCTCCTCTGCAGCATATTTTAAATTGGCACTTTTTAGAATCATTAAACATCGCTATTATTTGTAACCTGCAGATGTGATGCCTTTGAAATATGAAAAGTGAGGAGCACATACATTTATGGGGGGGCACGTAAATCTTTCACTTCCTTTTAAAATTTTCTGGTCCACAGTTACAAAAGTAAGCCTTAAATGGAAAAAAAAAATCTACACTTAATGATCTGCCTTGAAAAATATTTCTTTTCCAGTTGTTGATGTTCCCCCCAGGATACATAGCAGAAAACAGCCTTTTCCCACTCCGTGCATAATGCTCTTTGTTCGGTAGTGTTCTTAGAATGAGTTTTGAAGTGTCACGTGGAGAACATTGGGGGGTGGAAGATAAAGAGCTAGAATCAGGAATCCACACCCTAAAATGTCTTGTGTAACATATGGAAATTTAGCTTGCGTTTAGCCCCGTACCTTCATTATGAAAGCTTTGTTCTCTGTTGTCATTATGTAAGAGGTCAATTTAGAATCTCCCAAATAGTGATTCTTAGCAAGGATTAGTACCCAGCTATGTGGAGGGCAAGAAATTTATTACTAATTTATTGATTAATGTCTCCTAAGTTTAAAAAGAATCAAGTTGATTCCCATGGGATGCAATATTACAATTAAATGAAATCAAATTCAATGCATACAACTCTACCTCCTTCCCTAGAGAAAATGCTGGGTTGTAATTTTCCATACATACTATTAAATACTTGTCACTATTTGTACATTACAAAATTAAATACATACATTAGTCGCTTAAACTGAAACTGTGTGTGTTACACTAACTATGCTTCAGTCTGAACCTGCCCTCCAGAGTGAGGTAGGATTTCACACACTTCCTTTCAGCTGTATTCATTTTTATTTTCTTGAACTGTGAGGAAGAGAGGACTCGGGGTTTTGCTTACCTGCAGTTTTTAATTTGCCTGTATATCTCAGAACATGGGACATAAACTCCAAAAGAACCTGAACGATGTGATAAGTGTTATCTTGAAGTATTAATTAATTCAGGCTGTGCCAACTTCACACAAGGAAATCCGCTGAATATGACATTGTGGGTGTGATCCTGGTCTTCAGAGATAAACGGACATGGCTTCTGATAACAGCTCTGTCACCTGTCTTTGGTGTGACCTTTGCCAGTTGATCTAATGTTTATGTCTCTGTTTCTCAGTCTGTAAAACTGACATCATAACAGTGCTTCTTTGTAGGGTTGTTGGAAGTGATAAGACCATCATAAAATATCTCTTTGGTACAAGGCTTGACATATAATAAGCATATCCATATATAGTGTATTCCATAACTAGTATATCATGCTGGTGCCCTTGTCATCTCATTTTATAGATCTGGAAATAGACATGAAGTTATTAGGGGGAAATGTTGAAGACGTTAGAAAAAGGTAGAATCCGTTTGTGTCTTACTAGGGATATTTAATCCTGACATGCGATATCAACTCTAAAAGTATTTCTCAATCCGTGTAACCCAGCAGAGACTGATGGGTTTTTCACAGCTCTCCCCTAATTGGCAGGTGCTAAGTATGATTTTAATAATGACAGAAGGGACGTTTCTGTTATAACTGGGCTGTCTACTATTTGTGAATGTTTCCACAGTAAGTTAGGGCAGGACAGGGAAAGATGATGTGGCCCACCAAGGTTTATAGGGTGCTTATGTTGGGTATAAGGAAATCTCTAAAACACTTCATTTTTCTTCAGAAAGCTTCTGGGCTAAATGAGAAAACGGGTCATATGTGTGAGATGATACTAATAACAATAATAGCAGTTATCACTTATGAATGTGCCCGCTACGAAGGCAAGCAGCCTATGATTTCCCATTTGAGAAATAAGTGATCCATAAGTGGTATATAGTGCTCATAGCCCAGGTGTCGCGTGTAACTGCTCCGTTTTATAGATCTGAAATTAGATTTTATTTCCTGTTTGATCCTCAGAGTCACTATGAGATCAATGGTAACCACAAGACATTTGAGCAGGCTGACAAAATACGAAGCATTTGGAGATCTTTGTACCCCCAGCACAAGCACCAATAAAGCTCAGTGGTCTGTGTCTGTCTTCTTTCCCTGCCCTGTCCTCACTTCTGGTGAAAATTGTTCACAATTTACAGTTGAACAAGAACCATCTCACCAACAGGAAATATTGGTTCAAGATCATATAGGACCGAAGTGTCAAGTGAGAACTTGGGGCTGAAATCCTAGTTTTCAAAACAGAGAATCTAGTGGTACTGTGAACTCCTTAAGGGATACAGAAGGGGACTCATTACTTGTATTCTTGGGTATCAGGAATGATAAACGTGTCACACTACTTAGGATACCCTATACAACAAAAACTGTGGAGTCTGCAAAGCTTCCCAATACCCTGCCAGGTATTTTTGTCCTAGATGTTTTAAACATAAATTGTTTACCACTTTGGGCTGGAGAGATGGCTTAGCATTTAAGACTGTGATGCCAAAGGATCCCAGTTTGATTCTCCAGGACCCATGTAAGCCAGATGCACAAGGGGCACATGCGTCTGGAGTTTGTTTTCAGTGGCTAGAGGCCCTAGCATGCCCATTCACTCTGTCTGCCTCTCTCTTCTCTCTCTCTCTCTCTCTCTCTCTCTCTCTCTGCTTACAAATAAATAAATTAATTAAAAAATCTTTTAAATTGTTTACCACTTTAACATACATTGTGTATTCCAGAAGGGACAACTTCTAATTGAAAGATAATTGTGTTTAATATATTTTGGAGTTTTCTAGGAGCTAATTAACATTTTGAAGACAATGCTAATGAACAATGTGGGTCCTTGATGATCCTGAGGGTTGTTAGCCACTCATGTCCCGGGCGCAGGAGGAGTTGGGGGTAATCAGGGTCCTGGAGCGGGTGAGTGCCACGGGCAATGAGCCACCCTGGAGGCCATCTATTCAAAAGGGGAGTGGGTTTATAAACACTTGAGAAAGGGTGAGAAGGCACATACTTTCCATAAGGTGATTGACTACATAGGTTTATGGGTTGCTATCTAATTGACTGGTGTTGGAAGGCAGAAGTCATGAGGGATAAGCTGCAAAGAAGGTAACAGAAGTGGCAGGAAAAGCTACATGACTTCAGCCACATATTGGATGGCTACAGCTGCAGGGACACTGTTTATAAGGGTCTCTTGGGCAGCTAGCCACACAGTCAGGAACTGTGGGATGGGGGGCGGCAAAGCCTGACTATGGAGTGGTCTGGTGCTTTTGGGATGGAGGAAGGGCCTGCCGGTTCTGCCTACTTTGGGCGAAGATAGGGCATATTACAACCTTGAGGAGGGAGGGCCAGCTCCGTGGCCAGAGTGGGTTCCCAACGATAAGGCCAGCTGCAACCCTCACAGCCCAGGGTCCCCAGCCACGTCCAGCAACCTCACAGTCCCAGCCGGTATTTAGTGGTGTACATCATCGCATCTGAGTTGTCACTGCAGCACACACCCCCGTGGGTCTGCATGCATAGCAGTGGCACTAATTGTGATTCCCGGCACGCGTCTGTTGACTATTCCTCATGACTCAGAGTGTTCTTGTGCCTGAGAAGTTGTTCTTTGAAATGCACTCCCCCTTTTCTGTAACTTATATGTGTGGGTAAGATATCTCTGCTTTTCTCTTCAACAGAGGAAAGGGGTCATCACAAGCCCTATATTGTAGAGCTTCTGGGTCTGATAGGATTGTACTCAGAGTTTTCAAGAAAGTGGATACTTTGGCTGGGGGAATGGCTTAGTGGTTAAGGCATTTGCCTGCGAAGCCTAAGGACCCCGGTTCGATTCCCCAGGACCCATGTAAGCTAGATGCACAAGGGGGCGACATGTATTTGAAGTTTGTTTGCAGCAGCTAGAGGCCCTGATGTGCCCATTCTCTCTTTTTCTCTGCCTCTTCCTCTCTTTCTCTCCCCTAAATAAATAAATAAATAAATAAATAACTTTTAAAAAAAGAAAGAAAGTGGATACTTGAAGTAATGAAGGATTTGAGATCCTCGGTGGTACAGAGAACCTAATTCTAGAGGTGTTGGGGTAAGGGTGTGGTTGTATACAGAGCAGCTGTTTAAAGCATTGTGGCTCTGAGAGGAATCTTTGAGGCGGTGAAGGTAAGGATTAAATGGGGGCCAGGAGAGGAGTCATGGAACTATGGGCAGAGTAAGACTCAGCTTGTGTTACTATGATGAAGTACATAAGATGGCCAATTCAGAAAGACAAAAGACTTCTGGCACTCACGGTTTTGGAGGCCAAGTCCACGAGGTCTGCATAAGGCTCAGTTCTGCAGCTTAGAGCTGTGTCACTGTTAATAGTTTAGATGCAGATTGGTCCACGCAAAGGCCCATGTGTTGAAGACTTGGTGTCCAGCCTGTGTGGGGAGATGGTGGGAACTTTAAGAGATGGAACTTGGTGGAAGAGTTTAGATCAAACTGGACATTCCCTCAAAGGATTGTGAAACCTGTGTCTCTTCCTTTCTTTCCCTATCATGTCCATGAAGTGAGCAGTTTTGTATCACTTCGTGCATTGACTTATATGTGTACTGGGGAATTGAACCTAGGTTGGTTGAAAAGGTTTACAAGCAAGTGTGTTTAAGTGCCGAGCTATCTCTCCAACCTCTAATCTCAGGTACGACCTTACAGTAACAGAAAACTAACACAGTCCCATCATGCTGGATAGCACTGAAGAGGGCGTAGGTAGGAGCAAGCAGGTTATTACACAGAGAAAGAACTCGGTAGAGTCAGACTTGGGCTGGTGTAAGAACCCTCTTACTAGATCTGCCAAGTGGTTTCAGGAGAAATACTGCTTGCCCTCTGTTGTAGTCAGCTTCACGTTGCTGGGATGAACATCCACAGTTTAAGGGAGGAAGGGGTTTATTTCAAGCTTACAGATCCAGCAGTGGCAGAAGAAACTGCTTCCATACATGTAAGCAGAGAGCAGCAACCAAATGGCTCCTGAAAACCAAAAGCAATAAGCATGAATGGCCAGCAAGCAGCAGGGACCCCACCAGAGCTCAGACCTCTCCACATACCTTTGGGCTGGAAATCAGATCTGCCCCCAAACACACCTTAGGGTTGGACCCCAGGATCTGCCTCTTCCCCTCCCCCCATGACACCTCCTCCAAGACAAGCTTAAATAAAACACCTGAGGCTACATGGGACATAACATTCAAACTACCACACCCTCAGTGACCTCAGCACCTCTCACTAGGCTCATTTTCCCCAAGGTCCACCACTTCTCAACTATTCCAACCCAGAGATCACTCCTTTTAATAGACCTTTGGGGTTACAAACCATATTCAAACCGTAGCCAAGTCAACAGAGGTGGGGTAGGACAGAGAGTGGGGCAAACTGAAAAGGAAGAGCTTATCAGATGTGTTTGCCTGTATTAATGGAAGACAGGTACAGCAGAATTCTTTATTCGATTTAAATTTTCATTTCTCTTTGGAGTCGTATAATAATACACAGCCTTTTGTACTGAACCAAACGAGAATTAGGTATTTCACTTATTCATTCACTTTCTTATAATATATTTTATTAATTTATTTGAGAGAGAGAGGAGAGAAAAGAATGAGAATGGGTGTGCCAGAGCCTCCAGCCGCTGCAAACGAACTCCAGCCGCATGCTTCCCTTGTGCATCTGGCTTATGTGGGTCCTGGAGAGTTGAACTGGGATCCTTTGGCTTTGCAGGCAAACGCCTTAACCACTAAGCCATCTCTCCAGCCTATTCATTCACTTTTTAAATAGGGCTTTTATGATTTCTCTGATGGGCTCTCTTCTTGGTCCTATTGGACTCTTTCTGAGCCCTTATTAATACCATCTATCATCACCGCATACCAGCATAATAGATTTTCATTAATAAGAGAAGGAAACACTGTTAGAGGGAAAATGTTGTTGCTATATTGTTTCACTCAGTTCTGTGCTTCACTTTAGAGCACAACTATATTCCTTTTAACAATATTTTTTATTTACTTGAGAGAGAGAGAGAGAGAAAGTATGGGTGTGCCAGGATCTCCTGCTACTACAAACAAACTCCAGATGCAAGGGCCACTTTGTGCATCTGGCTTTATGTGGGTGCTGGGGAATTGAACCCAGGCCATCAGGCTTTGCAAGCAAGTGCCTTTAACCACTGAACCACCTCTCCAGCCCAAGCCACAACTATATTCTTAATGCAAAACTTTGAACACATGACACTAGTCTGTGGCATCTTTGCCCTCAGTGTGAGTTTTATGGGAAGCACTGCTCTTATGGGGCATGCATTACAGATGAGGGTCCACTTCTTCCAGTGTTCACTTCGAATATTCTGGTTGAAGTTTTGGACTCTGTCTACCCTCCCTTGATCAGTGCTTCTTCAAAAGAAACACAAGGCAACACATATATGTGATTTGAAACTTCCAGTATCACTTTAAAAAACAGGGGAAATGAAACACTGTTTCGTTTCATCCTTTCCAAAATACTTGCATTTCAACACATACCCAGTGTTTATAAATAATGAATGAGGTGTTTTCCATTTTCCTTTCATGTCTTCAAAATCAATATACATTTTACATGCACAGCATTGAACTTAGGTGCAAAATATTCATTGGAACTACTTGATTTGTGTTTACATTTCATAAAATTTAGTTGAAGCAGTAGACTCATTCACCTGACAAGCTTCAAACGTACTTGAGTATGTCCTATTGACAGTCAAATATTAGTTTATAAATTTCCATTTATATTAGATATTTGATAATATGTAAGTACTAGCACAGGGCAAGTATGTAACAGAATAATCCAGGGCAAGTATACAACAAATAATAGATATCGTATAGGTAACAGCCCAGGACAAATATGGAACATATTATGGATAAGAAGACGTAGGCATGGGCTGAAAAGATGGCTTAATGGTTAAAGGCACCTACTTGCAAGGCCTGTTGGCCCAGGTTTAATTCCACAGTACTTATGTAAAGCCAGATGCACAAAGTGGCACATGCATCTGGAGGAGTCCGTTTGCAGTGGCTGGAGGCCCTGGTGTGCCCATTTTCATTTATTCTCTCTCGCGCTGCTTGCAAATAAATGATAAATAATTTTTTAAAACAGAATATAGGTAACAACACAGGGTAAGTATGGAATATATAATAGTAGTATGTAGAAAACAGTGCAGGGCAGGCACACAATGTCTATGAGATAAGAAGATTTCAGTCACAGCACAGGGTGAATATGGAATGTATAACAGATAATAGTTCAGGGAAAGTATGAAATACATAATTATGTATGTACATAACAGCATAGGTTGGGCACACACTATATAATAGATAATATAGAGGGTAGAGGTAACAGAACAGGGTGAGTATAGAATGTGTAATAGATATTATAGGACAGGGCAGGTTGGTGTTTTCTTTCTGGTCAGGGAATAGGCATATGTTATGTAAGGGATTATATAGACTATGTGTGTGCAGATTCTTGTCCTTTTGAAAGCGTTCACATTCATAGACCTTTCTGTCTGCTTTATTGGCGCTCATTTTCTTGACTCCCCATCGCCCCTTCTGTCTCAGCCTATGAGTTAAGGTGTGCTGCAGATGGGAGAAGTCCAGCTGAGCTGTGAAGTACTTTTAAGGAGCTGAGGCAGGCACAGAAGAGGCATCTCTTGGTGTTTGTGGACGGTGTACAATGAACCCACCTCTTTAATTATACCAGCGTAATGAGCCTGCTCCGCCGAATGGGGAAATATAATTAGAAATGTATTGTGGGCCAGCGGACCAGGTGTCAGGTCATTATCTGAATCATAAAGTGGGAAGCAGTGCCCATTAAAGGTTACTAGTTGGGAAAGGTTAGATTAGAACTTAAGTGTTTGAAAAAGTGCAGTTTTCCTATTTGAATTTTGCTTTAGAAAACCTCTAGCATTAGGCTTTTTCTTGTCACTTGTCATGGGAGTGTAAAGCACATGTGGAAATGTAATGCTCTGTGAGAGTATAGCTCGATGCATTTTCACATGCAGTCTAGAAACACTTCGTGTCCACAGCCTACCTCACTGAGGCCATTTGCTTGTTTCCTCTTCCTCCCCCAGCCCCAACATAGAGAAGTTTGCAGTTTTTGTACTTCGTATAAATGCAAGCATGTGGTACTGCACTTAACCTAGTGTGCCAGGTTATCATTAACATGACATTCCTGAAAGCAGGCTTATTGAAAACATGGCTGTATTTAGATTTCCTTATGATGTATCTGATTTGGTAAAATGGCTGTTCCCCATTGTTTTTAGATCTTCATTTTTTTTTCTTTAAGAAGCATTCTATGTAAATACATGCATGTGAGTGTACTTCTGAGTACATGTGTGTATAAGTATATGCTTATAAGTTTTATGCAAATTAGATCCTGCTTTGCTTGCTATGCACATTAGTCACTTCTCAGTGACTAATAATATTTAAAGTGTTTTTCCCATTAACGTATGCAGATCCATTATATTTTCTCAGATGGTGGCAGGGTACTCCATGGAGTAGATACATCTTTTAAAAAAATATTTTATTTGGGCTGGAGGGATGGCTTAATGGTTAAGGCGTTTGCTTGCAAAAACCAAAGGATCCAGGTTCAATTTCCAGGACCCATGTTAGCCAGATGCACAGGGGGGCGCATGCAGCTGGAGTTCGTTTGCAGTGGCTGGAGGCTTTGGCGTGCCCATTCTCTCTCTGTCCCTCTCCCTCTTTCTCTGTCAAATACATAAATAAATAAATAAAATAAAATATCAAGAATAAAATAATATTTATTTCAGAGAGGGATGGAGAGAGAGGCAGATAGAGAGATAGAAGTAGAATGGGTGTGCCATGGTCACTGCAGATGTACTCCAGATGCATGTGCCACCTTGTGTATCTGATGCCTTACGTGGGTACTTGGGAATTGAACCTGGGTCCTTAGACTTCTCAGGCAGTCGCCTTAACCACTAAGCCATCTCTCCACTATATCATAATTTAACAAGCCAGCTATCCACCAAAGAACAGTTAGGTCATCATTGGTGTTTTGGTTTTAGGACGGTAGACTCCATATGAGTTTATTTATAAAATAAATTTGTAGAAGTGGAATGGCTAAACAGTGGAGTCCAAGCATTTTAAGTTTCCTTGGATATTTATAAGTGGCCCTCCAAAAAGTTTTGTCACGTTTTAAAAACTATGATGAGTATTTTAATATTTGTTTATTTGCATGGGTATTTGTGGGTGGGTGTATGGGTGTGCCAGGGTTTCTTGCCATTGCATATGAACTACAGATACAGGCACTAATTTTTGGTGCCTGGCTTACATAGGTGACTAGGGAATTGAATCTGGGCTAGCAAGCTTTACAAGTAAGTGTCTTAGACCACGGAGCCACCTCCCCAGTTCCCTGGTTTTGTCATACTGAATACTGCCAGTTTGCTTGTTTCAGTGTCCTGGATTTAGATTATGTAGCATCAAGCTTGTTAATCTTTGCAGTTTCTTAGAGCCAAAACAATCACTTTCTAAAAATTGCTTTCTAAAAAAACATACTTTATTTGCAAGCTGAGAGAGAGAGAGAAAGGGGGGCGGGGGAGAATGTGTGCACCAGGGCCTCTAGCCATTGCAGATGAAGTCTAGATACATGCACCATTTTATGCATCTGGCTTTACATGAGTACTGGGGAATTGAACCTGGGTTGGTAGGCTTTGCAGGCAAGTGCCTTACCCACTGAGCCATCTCTCCAGCCCCCAAGTTGCCTTATTAACTGTGAATGAGGTTAGTTATTTATGTTGGGCATTCTTGATTCTCTCAGGACGTGTCCCTGTCCTTTGTTCATGTTTACCTTAATGATCTCAAGAAGTTCTTTCTATATGAACACTTTCCCTAGTAGTTCTTTATGGCATCTTTGGTGGTAATTTTTTTCAGCTTAAAAGATTATTATCATGTTTATAGCCACTTATTCACACCTACACACAATCAGAAGGTTTTAATTTTTCCGTGGCAAAGTGTATTAGTTGTTTTCCTTAGTGGATTCTGAATTGGGGGAGGCGTGTGTGTGTGTGTGTGTGTGTGTGTGTGTGTGTGTGATGAGAGAAAGCACTGGAAACTTGAGACAGAAAGATAGGCTTGGCATGTAGATCTTAATGTGGTTAAGTAGGAATACAACTTAGATTCAAAAGTAGTGTGAGCAATTATAAATAAACAAAAATGTGTACATAATCTGCCAGATTTAGCATTTTTTTTTTTTTTTATCAGTGGGAGGATTTTTAGTGTTGTGCTTTTCTTTTCCTTCTTTTTATGCTTTGTTATTTGGGGTTTTAACTTCTCAAATGGTCCTTTTGTTGTTGTTTTTTTTTTTAGATTGCAGATTATAAACCTAGTTCCTGCACCACTGCCGACACCCAGTGACCCATGTCAGAAGTACTTCCAGGTCAGATGTGTTCTTACATATTTCAATGCAAAGAAGCAATCGGATGTTTACACTGTACCCTAGATGGTAGTCAATAGTTTAACACATGCGATTGGCTAAAATAGCATGATTTCGGTTTTCATTATTCTTTACTACTACAATAGAAAAAAATAAATAGTTAAGGCACAAGAATCATTGGAACTTAACCATATTTGTGTAATTGGTGAATGACTGGTCATACATCAACATGTTAAAAGAATATTTTAGTTGACTGTGGCAGGGAATTAAAACTGTCAAAGTTTGTCACCTTGTATTGCACATGGTAGCTTGGGAACGGTTGAGGCAGGAACAAAGGAGTGGATGTTACTACTGAGTCTGTGAAAACAGCCTGTTGGACTGTGGGATTTGTCTAGAATGGAGTTTCCCAAGTCCAAATTCTCCTCGGAGCTAATGCTGATGAATTCCAGGCCTCAAGAAGACTTGCCTTCATTTTATTGTATGTCCCTTTCTTTGACTCATGATCGATGCTAGGTCGGCACACGATGTGGTGTGGGATTTAATTCTTAGCCGCACGGTAATGTAATAAGAACAAAACAATCACGGGAACTCCTCAAATTAAACACAATATAGGACTGCTAAGTGGCAGACCGAGCTGGCTGGATTCTGTATTTCTTCAAGTACATACCACTGAGCAAGTTCTGAGATTTTTAAATAAACGCTCTTAGCCATGGATAAATTACTGACGTCCTTAAATTCTAACATGAACATTATTAAATAGGCTCAAGCCTTTTTCCTTTATGCCGCACTACACATACTATGTTTTAACCATAAAGTAAAATAGAAACAATAAACACTAAATAGTATGAATATACCAGTGGTTAAAAAACCTTTTTATTAAAATACAAGTTAATATGACTAAAAAAAATACAAAACAAGTAGAAACTTCAAGCTCTCTAAATAGTCTGTGGTGGTTCCAGGAAGAGTACATTGTTTTGTAAATCCATATTTAAATATGTATAGTAACTTGTAGAAACTCCACACAAATGAATAGCTGTCCTTTGACAAAGTGTATTTTAGGTAACTGGATTGTTACCATTTCCCAGTACAAGGAGGGAGGGGCTCACCAGCTCTTAGCTGGGATTCTAGCTACCAAGACCTTCTGCCCTCTAGGTGCTTGGAGTCTTGGCAAGTGTTAGAGCAGATGCGTAGTGGTTAACCGAGGGCAGGATTCCATGAAGCATCTTCTTGGAGATGGATGGGGATGGCACAGTTCAGTGACACAGCTGTTTTTGAGTTACCCATGCTCCTATAGGTAGCTCCTCTCCCAAGCTCTTGTAAGCCTAGTAAACTCATTGATTCACACACACACACACACACACACACACACACACACACACACACACACACACACACACACACACATGCTGGGCGTGGTGGCACACACCTTTAATCTCAGCACTTGGGAGGCAGAGGTAGGAGGATCACTGAGAATTCGAGGCCACCCTGAGACTACATAGTGAGTTCCAGGTCAGCCTGAGCTAGAGAGAGACCCTACCTCCAAAAAAACAAAACAAAACAAAAAACCCAAAAGTGAAGAAGGAAGGAAGGAAACATTCATCTGCAGACGACACTGGGACTGTAGTAGAGCATAAACACAGCTTAGAACTGAGCAGAGCAGTCATCCTTGGAACAAGGCTTGCGTCTAGATCGTTTCCTAAGGTGAGTGCTTTCAGAGGTCTTAATTCTGACCAAGACACACAAGTTCTGCCTTGTGTTTCCTAAGTAACTGTTCACCACATTTGCCAGGTACAAAATTGAAATACCAGACTGCCCCATTGGGTAAGCCTTTGTCTTCCTCCCCATCCCTCAAGGTGACCTCCTCCCTGGCTCTAGAGACTCAGATCATCTGCTGCTTCTGTGAGAAGCTTTCCCTGAACCCCTGTCTGTGTCCCGTATCCTCTGTCCACTGTAGGCATCATGAGATTGTGTGATATCTTATTCTTTCTTGCGACTCAAGTCTGATTGAGGTCTGCTTTGGGCGTGTGTATGCACGCATGTTGTGTTCATATGTGTGCAGTCACACATGTGTGGGAGGTGCTTCTGCACATGTGTATACAAGGTGTGTCCTTCTCAGTTGCGCTCCGTCTGATTTCCCCCCCGCTGGAAGAAACTTTATTACCCTTACTGGGTCCAGTTCTTCTGGGAGTGTCTCAGAGGGTGGGAATGGTTCTATATAACATCCAGACTTATACCTCTCACCCTGTGACCTTTTTCTTTCCTCGGCTCTTCTCTCTCTCTCCTTCCTTTCCCGCTCAATCCTTGCTGGCTCCAGGCCTGATCCAGAGGTCTTCCTCTTCCTTGCTGAGGTAGTGTCTAAATGTGCCCGCTAGGCCACACCCAGGTTTCTTCCTCCAGGAATAGTCTTGATCAGCATAGAGAAAATGAGACTATTATTTTGGCTTTTCTTCAGTCTGTGTCACTGAAAAGGAAGGCTCTGATGTCTGCCTCATCCCATTAGTTCTCTGATGACCGTGGACGTATTAACTGTCTGGTTTACTTAGGATCTTTAATGCCAGAGTTATCTTCTTCCTGGATATTTAATTTTATTTATTTCATTTCATTTTATTTTATTTTTAGAGAGAGTGAGATAGATGGGTGTATGGGTGTGCCAGGGTTTCTTGCCATTGCATATGAACTACAGATACAGGCACTAATTTTTGGTGCCTGGCTTACATAGGTGACTAGGGAATTGAATCTGGGCTAGCAAGCTTTACAAGTAAGTGTCTTAGACCACGGAGCCACCTCCCAGTTCCCTAGTTTTGTCATACTGAATACTGCCAGTTTGCTTGTTTCAGTGTCCTTGATTTAGATTATGTAGCATCAAGCTTGTTAATCTTTGCAGTTTCTTAGAGCCAAAACAATCACTTTCTAAAAATTGCTTTCTAAAAAAACATACTTTATTTGCAAGCTGAGAGAGAGAGAGAAAGGGGGGCGGGGGAGAATGTGTGCACCAGGGCCTCTAGCCATTGCAGATGAAGTCTAGATACATGCACCATTTTATGCATCTGGCTTTACATGAGTACTGGGGAATTGAACCTGGGTTGGTAGGCTTTGCAGGCAAGTGCCTTACCCACTGAGCCATCTCTCCAGCCCCCAAGTTGCCTTATTAACTGTGAATGAGGTTAGTTATTTATGTTGGGCATTCTTGATTCTCTCAGGACGTGTCCCTGTCCTTTGTTCATGTTTACCTTAATGATCTCAAGAAGTTCTTTCTATATGAACACTTTCCCTAGTAGTTCTTTATGGCATCTTTGGTGGTAATTTTTTTCAGCTTAAAAGATTATTATCATGTTTATAGCCACTTATTCACACCTACACACAATCAGAAGGTTTTAATTTTTCCGTGGCAAAGTGTATTAGTTGTTTTCCTTAGTGGATTCTGAATTGGGGGAGGCGTGTGCGTGTGTGTGTGTGTGTGTGTGTGTGTGTGTGTGATGAGAGAAAGCACTGGAAACTTGAGACAGAAAGATAGGCTTGGCATGTAGATCTTAATGTGGTTAAGTAGGAATACAACTTAGATTCAAAAGTAGTGTGAGCAATTATAAATAAACAAAAATGTGTACATAGTCTGCCAGATTTAGCATTTTTTTTTTTTTATCAGTGGGAGGATTTTTAGTGTTGTGCTTTTCTTTTCCTTCTTTTTATGCTTTGTTATTTGGGGTTTTAACTTCTCAAATGGTCCTTTTGTTGTTGTTTTTTTTTTTAGATTGCAGATTATAAACCTAGTTCCTGCACCACTGCCGACACCCAGTGACCCATGTCAGAAGTACTTCCAGGTCAGATGTGTTCTTACATATTTCAATGCAAAGAAGCAATCGGATGTTTACACTGTACCCTAGATGGTAGTCAATAGTTTAACACATGCGATTGGCTAAAATAGCATGATTTCGGTTTTCATTATTCTTTACTACTACAATAGAAAAAATAAATAGTTAAGGCACAAGAATCATTGGAACTTAACCATATTTGTGTAATTGGTGAATGACTGGTCATACATCAACATGTTAAAAGAATATTTTAGTTGACTGTGGCAGGGAATTAAAACTGTCAAAGTTTGTCACCTTGTATTGCACATGGTAGCTTGGGAACGGTTGAGGCAGGAACAAAGGAGTGGATGTTACTACTGAGTCTGTGAAAACAGCCTGTTGGACTGTGGGATTTGTCTAGAATGGAGTTTCCCAAGTCCAAATTCTCCTCGGAGCTAATGCTGATGAATTCCAGGCCTCAAGAAGACTTGCCTTCATTTTATTGTATGTCCCTTTCTTTGACTCATGATCGATGCTAGGTCGGCACATGATGTGGTGTGGGATTTAATTCTTAGCCGCACGGTAATGTAATAAGAACAAAACAATCACTGGAACTCCTCAAATTAAACACAATATAGGACTGCTAAGTGGCAGACGGAGCTGGCTGGATTCTGTATTTCTTCAAGTACATACCACTGAGCAAGTTCTGAGATTTTTAAATAAACGCTCTTAGCCATGGATAAATTACTGACGTCCTTAAATTCTAACATGAACATTATTAAATAGGCTCAAGCCTTTTTCCTTTATGCCGCACTACACATACTATGTTTTAACCATAAAGTAAAATAGAAACAATAAACACTAAATAGTATGAATATACCAGTGGTTAAAAAACCTTTTTATTAAAATACAAGTTAATATGACTAAAAAAAATACAAAACAAGTAGAAACTTCAAGCTCTCTAAATAGTCTGTGGTGGTTCCAGGAAGAGTACATTGTTTTGTAAATCCATATTTAAATATGTATAGTAACTTGTAGAAACTCCACACAAATGAATAGCTGTCCTTTGACAAAGTGTATTTTAGGTAACTGGATTGTTACCATTTCCCAGTACAAGGAGGGAGGGGCTCACCAGCTCTTAGCTGGGATTCTAGCTACCAAGACCTTCTGCCCTCTAGGTGCTTGGAGTCTTGGCAAGTGTTAGAGCAGATGCGTGGTGGTTAACCGAGGGCAGGATTCCATGAAGCATCTTCTTGGAGATGGATGGGGATGGCACAGTTCAGTGACACAGCTGTTTTTGAGTTACCCATGCTCCTATAGGTAGCTCCTCTCCCAAGCTCTTGTAAGCCTAGTAAACTCATTGATTCACACACACACACACACACACACACACACACACACACACACACACACACACACACACACACACACATGCTGGGCGTGGTGGCACACACCTTTAATCTCAGCACTTGGGAGGCAGAGGTAGGAGGATCACTGAGAATTCGAGGCCACCCTGAGACTACATAGTGAGTTCCAGGTCAGCCTGAGCTAGAGAGAGACCCTACCTCCAAAAAAACAAAACAAAACAAAAAAACCCAAAAAGTGAAGAAGGAAGGAAGGAAACATTCATCTGCAGACGACACTGGGACTGTAGTAGAGCATAAACACAGCTTAGAACTGAGCAGAGCAGTCATCCTTGGAACAAGGCTTGCGTCTAGATCGTTTCCTAAGGTGAGTGCTTTCAGAGGTCTTAATTCTGACCAAGACACACAAGTTCTGCCTTGTGTTTCCTAAGTAACTGTTCACCACATTTGCCAGGTACAAAATTGAAATACCAGACTGCCCCATTGGGTAAGCCTTTGTCTTCCTCCCCATCCCTCAAGGTGACCTCCTCCCTGGCTCTCGAGACTCAGATCATCTGCTGCTTCTGTGAGAAGCTTTCCCTGAACCCCTGTCTGTGTCCCGTATCCTCTGTCCACTGTAGGCATCATGAGATTGTGTGATATCTTATTCTTTCTTGCGACTCAAGTCTGATTGAGGTCTGCTTTGGGCGTGTGTATGCACGCATGTTGTGTTCATATGTGTGCAGTCACACGTGTGGGGAGGTGCTTCTGCACATGTGTATACAAGGTGTGTGTCCTTCTCAGTTGCGCTCCGTCTGATTCCCCCCCGCTGGAAGAAACTTTATTACCCTTACTGGGTCCAGTTCTTCTGGGAATGGTTCTATATAACATCCAGACTTATACCTCTCACCCTGTGACCTTTTTCTTTCCTCGGCTCTTCTCTCTCTCTCCTTCCTTTCCCGCTCAATCCTTGCTGGCTCCAGGCCTGATCCAGAGGTCTTCCTCTTCCTTGCTGAGGTAGTGTCTAAATGTGTCCGCTAGGCCACACCCAGGTTTCTTTCTCCAGGAATAGTCTTGATCAGCATAGAGAAAATGAGACTATTATTTTGGCTTTTCTTCAGTCTGTGTCACTGAAAAGGAAGGCTCTGATGTCTGCCTCATCCCATTGGTTCTCTGATGACCGTGGACGTATTAACTGTCTGGTTTACTTAGGATCTTTAATGCCAGAGTTATCTTCTTCCTGGATATTTAATTTTATTTATTTCATTTCATTTTATTTTATTTTTAGAGAGAGTGAGATAGATGAGAGAGACAGAGAGAGAGGGAGAGACAGAATGGGCATGCCAGGGCCTGAGCCACTGCAGTTGAACTCCAGACACTTGCGCCACCTAGTGGGCATGTGCGACCTTGCGTGTGTCTCACTTTTGTACGTCTGGATAACTTGGGATCTGGAGAGTAGAACATGGGTCCTTAGGCTTCACAGGCAAGGGCCTTAACCACTAAGCCATCTCTCTAGCTCCTGGATCTGTTTAAAAAAATATATTTTATTTATTTATTTATTTGAGAGAGAGAGAGAAGCAGACAGAGAAGAAAATGGGCAAACAGGGTCTCTAGCCACCACAAATGAACTCCAGATGTGTGGACCACCTTGTGCATCTGGGAATCTAACCTGGATCTTTTGGCTTTGTAGACAAGCCCCTTAACTGCTAAGCCATCCCTTACTTTTCCTTGAACATTCCTTACCCTTCTTTCTGGCTTCCCATTTGGCTGTTTGTCTCGGAAGGTTACATAGCATCCCTAACCATGGGCTATCTCACCCATGATCCAAGGTTATTTTCCAGTTCTCTGGTAACACATGATACCATTATTTAACATCCAAGACTTACCCAGTTGTGTTCATCTTTTTTTTTTTTAAGATTTCATTTTTATTTATTTATTGGAGACAGAAAAGGGGCGGGGGGGAGAGTGAGAACGAGCGTGCCAGGGCCTCTAGCCACTGAAAACAAACTCCAGATGCATGCGCTACCATGTGTATCTGGCTTACATGGTGCCAGGAGAAGCGAACCAGGGTCCTTAGGCTTTGTAGGCATGTGCCTCAACCGCTGAGCCATCTCTCCAGCCCCTATCTTTTGATATATACAAACACTTTGGATATCCAGTTTGTGTTGAATGGTCCTGTTCTAATGTGACCTCTCCCTACCCCACCCCATCATGATTTCTAGCAAGCTGACAAAGTATGAGGCCACTGAGAGGTTAATGGGGTTCAAAGGTTTGTGAAAATGTGGCTAAAATTCTTATATGTCACACGCAGTTTATAAAAGCTACTTTGGGATTGAGGATTAGATCCAGGGAGTGCCAGCCAAGTGCTCTACCACTGAGCTACCTCACCAGCTCCCAGGGTACTTTATTAAAGTACTCAGAAGTTCTGGAAACCTATTCGGAAGCTATCTGATATCTCCCAGTAACAGTTAGAATGCAGTCTCTGATATTACACAGCGGCCTACTAGAAGGCATTGCTATGCCTTTGGGGAAACTGGCAGGTTTCCACTTTGCCATAAATCACTCCCGATGCCCAAGTGTATAAAAGTGTCTTTCTCTTGTGTATCTGTGCTCTGGATCTGTCTCAGACAGAGCTGCATGTGGGATCAAGGTAGAGTTTGCTCCTATCAAATGTTACTCTTGACTGAAGTTCAGTTGTACATTGGAACATATGTGTTCCATAAGATTGTCGTAGTAGGGCTAAAGGCCTTGCTTGTAAAGTCTGCTGGGTTTAATTCCACAGTACCCACGTAAAGCCAGAAACACAAAGTGGCACATGTATCTGGAGTTTTTTCACATTGGCAAGTAGCCCATACACACACATACGTATCTCTGTCTTTTTCTTTCTCAAATGAAAAAATATTTTAAGAAAGATTTTAGTAATAGCCAAACGTCAAAAAAATTTTTTTTTTTACTTTCTTATACTTACTTAAAAGAAGTATATTGAATTCTTTATTCCTTTAAAATGAGGCAGAAGAGCTGCTGGGTAAGTGGGAATCTTTGAAAACTACCTTGAAGTTCACTGTAGGTTATAGCCCTGACGTGTCATGTAGGTCTCCTGGGCATCTGTTAGTGAAGTGGACATTGCCTGCAGCGAAGGAATCTTGCCTAGCTTGCCAAAGTACGAGGTTTCTAGAACCAGTGTGGTTCTCTTCTAAAACTGCCCTGCCTGCATAATTGAGAGCAAGTGGGGGCGGGATTTTTGCCCTCTTCTGTGGAGACTCCCCTTTGCCTGGAAGAGGAAGACGGGGTTGTGAGAATTCACTTCCATCCATGTGAGGAGCTTTGGTCCCTCTGCTGCTGTGGAGATCACTGGTCTGCGGAGGGCCAAGGATCGGCCACAAAGAAGTCATTTCTCATTTCCCGAGAAAGAGGAACCTTAGGAGTTGTTGCCCATGAAATTCCCTTCCCTCCCAGCCTGAGCGGCCTTTCTTATGGAATAAGTCACTGATGGTGCCAACAGCGCTTGTTGGGTCACATAGTTTCTTGGGTGTCTTCTGCAGTGGTCCGTGATGACTGCACACAGCCAAGTTCAGTCTGTGTTTTAATTCAGTGCAATGTCTTCCGACTCCTCTGGGGCTCTAGTATGTTTCTGTCGCCCAGGGCTCAGGCCTGTGTTAGTCATACTTTTGCTGTGTGTGTTGAGAAATTAAGGCATTTCTTCACAATCTCTGTTAGAGTACCAATGCTAAGTCCAGGTCAAAAATGTTCACAAAGGTATTAGAAAATGCTAATAGAGGTTTGATTTTTCTAGGCATTCAGAACATAATTTCTTTTTTTTTTAAAGAAATTATTTATTTATTTGAGAGAGAGAGAGAGAGAGAGAAAGGCAGATAGAAAGAGAATGGATACGCCAGGGGCTGTAGTCACTGCAAACAAACTCCAGACACATGGGCCACCTTCTGCATCTGGCTTATGTGGGTACTAGGGAATTGAACATGGGTCCTTAGGCTTTGAGGTAAGTGTCTTAACCGCTAAGCCATTCCTCCAGCCCCAGAACATTAATTTCTAAACATGGTTCAGAAAAATTACCTTGGACTTATGGATCACCATTGAACAACGACTTTTCAAAATTAAGAAAGATGAAAGTCTAGAGGAATTTTGAACAGTTTTTTTTCATTGTTAATGATGTTGCTGAAAGGACATACAGAATACAAGTGTGCTGTCAGTATTTGGAAAGGGGACAGTTTTTGAAGTTGGGAAGAACAAGACAAGTTACCAAAAGAGAATGCTTTTGTATGATTTCCAAAAGATTTTTTTCTATGCTAAGTGAAATGTAGCCCCCCTCATACTTAACTATCCACATTGAAGCTTTGTTCAGTTAGTTAGTTAGTTAGTTAGTTAGTTAGTTAGTTAGTTAGTTAGTTAGTTTTTCGAGGTGGGGTCTCACTCTAGCCTAGTCTGACCTGGAATTCACTACATAGTCTCATGATGACCTAGAACTCGCAGCAATCCTCCTACTCTGCCTCCCAAGCATTGGGATTAAAGGCGTGTGCCACCACGCCCGGCTCTCATTAAAGCTTTTATGTGCTGCTGTTTATTGTATGCATCAATTAAGAAACAAAGAGGAAAGTGTGTCAGTTCTATAAGATTGTATCATGCAATGATAGGGTACAGCTCACACTGTATCCTAAATTGTAGGACTATGACAGTCATCTCACAGCCAGTTTTCTTCTTTTTCTCCCCCCCCCCCCAGCTGACCCGGGTGTTGACACCTTGGCCGTGTTTATGGCCAGCAGCGGAACCACAGACGTCGCAAATCGGAACAGCCCAGCCACACCACCAAACACCCTCAACCTCCGTTCCTCCCACAATGAACTGTTGAACGCTGAAATAAAGCACTCAGACACCAAGAACAGCACGCCGCCCAAATGCAGGAAAAAATATGCCCTAACTAACATACAGGCAGCCATGGGCCTCTCCGATCCCGCCGCCCAGCCCCTGCTAGGAAATGGCTCTGCCAACATCAAACTGGTGAAAAATGGGGAGAACCAGCTCCGGAAGGCCGCAGAGCAGGGTCAGCAGGACCCCAACAAAAACATCAGCCCCGCCGCCGTCATCCACCTAACTTCTGAGAAGTTGGAGGGTAAAGAGGCCCACCCACAGGAGTCCTCGGGCTGTGAGATTTTGCCCTCCCAGCCCCGGAGAACTAAGAGCTTCCTCAATTACTATGCAGACCTGGAAATCTCAGCCAGAGGACTAGAGCAGAACCTGGGCAGCTGCCCGGGGGTCGGGGAGGAGAAAGCCCAAGCGGGCCAGGGCCAAGCCCCTGCCGTCATTGGAAACGGTGACTTGCTGCTGCAGAAACCAAACAAACCCCAGTCCAGCCCGGAAGATGGCCAAGGAGCCACAGTGTCATCCAGCCCAGAGACCAAGAAAGATCATCCCAAAACGGGGGCCAAAACCGACTGTGCGCTCCACCGGATCCAGAACCTTGCACCCAGCGACGAGGAGTCAAGCTGGACGACACTGTCCCAAGACAGTGCCTCCCCCAGCTCCCCGGATGAAACAGGTATTCCTGGGAAAGGTTTAGCTTCAAGTGATACTGCTTGGCTTTTGGTGTTCTTATCTGGAAGTGGGGGGATAAAATCTCTCAAGTGACCAAAACTGTGCATTTTCGGTCAGAGAGGACCACAAAGGTAAAACTGGGTAATGTATGGAAAGTAACATGGTAGGTTTCTTTCGTTCTGGATCATGCCTAAGTTGCTTGTTCTGTCTGGTACACGTTTTCATCAAAGAGATAGTCCTTGGTCTTAAATATAGTAAAGTGCCATCAATAAAGAAAATTAATACTACTCATGCTTAGGTTAGGGAACTATTTCTGAATACTACCTAGAAACATCAGGTTTAAACATTTTTTAAAAATAATTTTAAAAAATACATTTATTTGAGAGACAAAATGAAAAAGTATGGGTATGCCAAGGTCTCCTGCTGCTGCAAACAGACTCCACACCCATGTGTCACTTTGTGTGTCTGCCTTTGCTGGGAAATCGAACCTAGGATGTTAGGCTTGACAAGCAAGCGCCTTTAACCACTGAGCAAACTCCCCAGCCAAAACATCAGGCTTTATTAAATCAAATAATAAGAAAAACAATTATCAGGTATAGGACATAACCTAATTAAGAGAACCAACTATTACAAAATTCTCAGAATTTATGTATGCTTAAACTTTTGAAATCTTAAAAAGTTCCATACGTTAGAAGTCAGATCCTTAAAAACATTTTCCTCTTGGCTTTGACTAGGGAATATTTCATTAATCTGTTCAAGTAATATTTGAAAGCGAGAGAACAATTTTTTCTTTTAAAACGAAGTTTATGGTTTTTTAAAAATATATATATATATTATTTATTTATTTATTTGAAAGAGGGGGAGAGAGAGAGAATGGGTGCGCCAGGGCCTCTAGCCACTGCAAACGAACTCCAGATGCACGCACCTTGGGCATCTGGCTTACTTGGATCCTGGAGAATCGAACTGGGATCCTTTGGCTTTGCAGGCAAACACCTTAACAGCTAAGCCATCTCTCCAGCCCGAAGTTTAAGGTTTTAATTACAGTAGTTGAAATCAGTTTTTGAATACTTTCATCTCTATTAGTAGCTATTTTTTCAGTAGTAGTATATATTGACAGAAATGTGAAAGATGCAGGACATGGTGGTGCACACCTTTAATCCCAGTACTTGGGAGGCAGAGGTAGGAGGATCACCATGAGTTTGAGGCCACCTTGAGACTACATAGTGAATTCCAGGTCAGCCAGGGCTAGAGTAAAACCCTACCTTGAAAAAACAACAACAACAAAAAAAAAAAACCCAAAGAAATGTAAAAGGTGCTAAAAGCCAATTACTTTTCATCTCACTTCACTTTATCAGAATTCCCACTCTGCCAATCTGAAAAGAGAAAAATCTAGATAACTTTGTTGCGAATGCATTCATTGTAATTAACACTGAACTGGGGAGTCCCAGGGTTGTGTTGATGGGAGACAGATTTAATAGAAAGAGCAGATACAGCACCAGGGATGGAAGGAGATAACATTTTTTTCCAATCTTTAAGCAGATAAATTACCAGGAGTAAAGATAAGAAAAGGAGGAGAAAGTTATGACATTAACTGTTTTGTTTTGAATGAAGAGTATTTTTTGAGGTACCCTTTAAGTCCCATACTTTCCATGATAGATTTTATCAATGTACTGCAGCTGGATGTGGCCTGTGGGAGTGCCTTTCAACTCACCCTAATTGTTTGGTAATGTCATTGAGTCCACAACTCTATTACTGTTTACCCATTTAGAGAACTCATCATTCTTCACCTGCTAGTGTTAGAATGTACATAAACAGCTCCTTTGTTGGGGTCCCCCCTAGGGCCAGCCCAGGAGGGATGGCAGGGTCTCCCCCGAGTAGGGGTGAGAGAGTCACAGACTCTGGGAGTTAGGTGGAAGCAGGCGAAGGGCGAGCTGCTGCAAACTCGTTTATTCAAGGAAGTATAGGGGTTTTTAAGGGTTTGGCTGGCCAGTCGTTGTATGGGATGGCCCCCTTCTTCTGACCAATGACAGCCTGTCTCCAGGCAGATCATCTAGCAGCAGGTTGCTCGTGAGCATGGGACTGTAGCTGTTGTCACTCCAGGCCTGTGCAGCATGCCACGTCTACAGAAGCCACTTCCTGGTTTCTTTGGGATCCTGGCACTTACTTCATTTGGCATACTACAGTGTCCCAAATTGTAATATTAATAATTTGGGGCAACTTCTTATGGACTTGCCTCAGAGCCTGTTGTCAACTCTTGGAATGATGCCTCTTCCTTTCATAATCGTACTTCATTATTTCAAGTGTGAACACAACACAGATTAGTGAGTGAAATAGTGTGTTTTTAAACATTAGTCTGTCTTTTGATGTTATCTTTCTAGTAAAAGGTACTGTTAGTGTTTCAAATGATCACAGTTGGTTCAAATTAAAAGCTGTATGTTTCAGGCCAGGCGTGGTGGCGCATGCCTTTAATCTCAGCACTCGGGAGGCAGAGGTAGGAGGATCGCCATGAGTTCAAGGCCACCCTGAGACCGTGAAGTGAATTCCAGGTCAGCCTGGACTACAGTGAAACCCTACTGCAAAAAAAAAATAAATAAATAAATAAAAATAAAAATAAAAAAACAACAAAAAAAGTTGTATGTTTCTCTTGTAATGACAAAATGAGGGTAAACTGTCTGCTTTGCATGGTTTATTTACATATAGTATATTAGCCACTTCTTATTGCTGGGACAAAATACCTGACAAAACTCAGTTTAAGGGAAGAGGGATTTATTTTAGTCTACAGTCCAGATTGCAGCCTTTCACGGTGGGGAAGACATGGCAGCAGGAAGAAGTCTTCCCATCTTCATTAACCTAAGCTAGGTAATCCTTCACAGATGAGCACAGGAGCCAGCCTAATGTACATAATCGCTCAGTAGTTCTAGGTTCTGTCAAATGGGTCACTGTAAACAAACAGTCACTCTAAGATATGCATGAGAAACAGGAACACTGGAAAGAAAACAGGAGAGTGACCTTTTTTTTGTTGTTTGTTTTGTTTTTTGTTTTTTCGAGGAAGGGTCTCACTCTGGCCCAGGCTGACCTGGAATTCACTCTGTATTCTCAGGGTGGCCTTGAACTCATGGCGATCCTCCTACCTCTGCCTCCCGAGTGCTGGGATTAAAGGCGTGCACCACCAAGTCCGTCTGAGAGTGACTATTTTGAAGATACCAGTGTGCAGTGCTGTAGTGCTCACGTGAAAAGCAAGCATTTGTCTTTTCATTGTCTGTGTTAAGTAAATGGGTATCACAGCCGGATGTGCTTTATGGCTAAGTCCTGACATAATTGTCTTTGGAGTGTAGCCTGTGCTTTGGGGAGCCTAGCAAAATAGAACTGGCTCATGCATACCTTAAGGCATCCTTTCTGATTTAGAGTGCCATTTATAAAATAAAATGTCTTGCCTCACCCAGAGATTGACTACTTTCTATTTCCCTTTCTTCTTGAATTGTCCCCTCCAGACTTTCAATGGCATTTTGACCCATCAGTCATGTGTATGATGCAGTGCAGCTGTTTTCCTCCTGTGTCATCTGTCCTTTGAGAAAACAAGGAGCCATTAGCAAAGAGGAAAGCATCTATGACATCACTGGGTTTTTATGGGGTTTGGTGAAGTTGGTGTGCCTTAACCCCAGTTCTAAAGCAAAGGGTTGCATTGTTTTGAAAGGAAGGACTTTGGATCTAGCTGGGGTTTAGGGTCACCTTCCTCCCTCGCTCTGGGTAAACACGGTGACATCATGCTGAGACTCAGTGCAGCCTCTCTGTTAACTGCTTGGTGCTTTATGTTTGCTTCATGAAAACTTTCCAAAGATGCATCATTTTGAAGCTTCAAAGGTACCAGCAGGTAGCTCTGAGTCTCACGTAGTTGATGGCGCAGAGTAATATGCCACATGGATTCCCACCCTCTCAGGGGTCAAACCCAGGGCTTTACACATTGCTAGGCAAGTGCTCTACTGCTGAGGTAGACCCCAGTTGGACATGGATCTTATATCATAGTCATTTTGAAGTTAGGTTCGTTGCTAAGGTCAAGAAAGGCAGGATTATACATGGAGAAAACTGAGTCCATATGGTGTGGGTACAGGTGTAATACTTCATTATGTTATAAATAGCCTGGGCTCTGGAGTTGGCTTCCTGAATTCACCTCCCAGTTCTATCACATACAGACAGTTCACTTGGCCCCTCAGCTAGAATTGACAGTGGTCAGAGTATTTTGCATAGTGGTCATTTCATTGTCAGTACAGCACTAGGTTATAGAAGATTACTTTGAATTGTTGGATTTTTGTTTGTTTGTTTTTGCTTTTCTAGGTAGGGTCTTACTCTAGCCCAGGCTGACCTGGAATTCACTATGTATAGTCAGGGTGGCCTTGAATTCACAGCAATCCTCCTACCGCTGCCTCTCAAGTGCTGGGATTAAAGGCATGTGCCACCATGTGCAGCTTAATTGTTGTATTTTGAACTCTGATTTTAGTTAAGATTGTCTTAGACCTAGGCTGGCTAAATAGTTCAGTGGTTAAGGCAATTGCTTGCAAAGCCTAACAGCCTGGGTTCTGTTCCCCAGTACTCACATCAAGCCAGATACACAGGTGGCACATGCATCTAGAGTTTGTTTGCAGCAGCAAGAGGCCCTGGTGTGCCTATTTTCTCTCTCCTTATAAAAAAATTAAAAATTTTAAAAAAAGGTTGTCTAGCACTGAAGGGCAAGTATTCATGCATATTCAATTTTGTATTGTTGGTGCCTGGAATATAGCAGGTGAGCTTGGTAAGTAAATGACAAGCCATAGAATAAAAATGGAAGTCATCTATCTACTTATCTATGTATCGCCTAATGGCCCTCATAGTTGATGCTATTTTCTTTTCTTTTCTTTTCTTTTCTTTTCTTTTCTTTTCTTTTCTTTTCTTTTTTTTCTGTTCCTTTCTTTTGTGGTAAGCCCAACAGACTGGCCTTTGGTGTGTGTGTGTGTGTGTGTGTGTGTGTGTGTGTGTGTGAGAGAGAGAGAGAGAGAGAGAGAGAGAGAACTGGCACACCAGGGCCTCCTGCCACTATAATCTTAACTCCAGACGTGTGCACCACCTTGTGCACATGTGCAACCTTGCTCCATGTGTCACGTTGTGCATCTGGCTTATGTGGGATCTGGGAGTTGAACATGGGTCTTTAGCCTTCACAGGCAAGTGGCTTAACCACTAAGCCAATCTTTTCAGCTCTGATGCTATATATATTTATTTTATTTTATTTTATTTTATTTTGTTTTGTTTTATTTTATTTTATTTTATTTTATTTTATTTTATTTTATTTTATTTTATTTTATTTATTTGAGACAGAAAGAGGGAGAGAAAGAAAGTGCGAATGGGTGCACCAGGGCCTCTAGCCACTGCAAACAAACTCCAGACATATGCACCACCATGTGCATCTGGCTTACGTGGGACCAGAGAATCAAACTGGGGTCCTTAGGCTTTGCAGGCATGTGCCTTAACCGCTAAGCCATCTTTCCAGCCCGCCTGATGCTGTATTTTAATCACTGTCTGATTTTTATATCAGTCATATGTTACAACTAATTGATAGCATTGCTTCATAATGAATGAGACTGAATAACCAGAGTTATTGGAAAAGCACATTTGAATTCCAGGGCCTACTGTGTATCAGGGCCTGTTCTCGGTACTTTGTCATACTTAAGTAGCTGTGCTGGCCCTTGAACCCAGGTCTTTGGCCACAGTGCCTACAGCTTCCATTGTGTCAGTCTTGAGATTTTGGGTTGTGACTTCAGGGCCACATGTGTCCAGTTGCATTCTGTTCAAGTGGATGTGTGTTGCAATTGTCCTAAGAATCCAGCACATCTCAGAGGATCTTCCCATGTCTGTAAGTAGTTACGGTTTAGCGCAAATGTCATCACCTATGTGAAACTCAGAAGTTTCCACCTAGATTCCGAGCTCAACGGGAGCCAGTGGTAGGTCTTGTCAATGCGTGGGTGTTAATCACTCAACGTGTTTCCTGGAACATTTTAAAAGGCCTCATAAATGTTAACTGTTTCCTGGTTGGATGGATGGAGCTGACGCACGTTCACTGCATGCTTTCTGATGTTTGCTACATCTGCGCATCTAGAGAGCTAGAAGAGAATAAGCACAGCTTGTATAACTGTCTAGAGCAATGGGACAAGGTGATTCTATTCATAATGTATATGGTATTTTTAAGTTTTTTAATGCATATTTATTTATTTGACAGAGAAAAAAGGAGAGAGAGAATGGGCGTGCCAGGGCCTCTAGCCATTGCAAACAAACTCCAGACGCGTGTGCCCCCTTTGTGCATCTGGCTAGTGTGGGTCCTGGGGAATCAAACCTGGGTCCTTTGCCTTTGCAGGCAAACGCCTTAACTGCTAAGCCATCCCTCCAGCCCGTGTATATAGTATTGTTGAATGGGAAAGTCCCCCATAGCCTCAAGTGTTTGTGATTAACTTTCTACTTAGTTCCCAGCAAGTGGAGCCTTTGGGAGGTACAGCCTTGCTGGAGGAAGTGCCTCATTGGGGGGTGGCCCTTGGGGGTCAGTTAGTCCAGCCCTACTGGGTGTTGGAAGCTGGCTCACTCAGGATTTCTTTCCAGGCCTGCTCTGCCTTGTTTTCTCCACCATGATGAAACTTCCCCTTGGAACAGTAAGCTTGAAACAAACCCTTTCCTCCCAAAAGCTGTTTTTGGTCAGATATTTTGTGTCAGCAATGACAAGGTAATTGCTACACATAGCTAGCAGGGAGGGGTGAGGAACTGGGTGAGTACCTGGTTCCCCCACAGCATCCTTTGTTTCGAAGCCTGTTGGTCTATCAGAAGAGCTGGTGTCACAGAAGAGAGCTGCTTTGCCCTCACCTGTTGCCTGCACTTGCAGGCCAATCCGTGTTGCTGTAGCATTCGAGCCCTTTGATGTCCTAAGTTGATTAGTTTCCAGTCTTGAGGCAAAGGAGAACCCGTTTGCCTGGATGGTTTTGTTGATGGGAGGTAAAGGACATGGTGCCAACCTCCCCCATCAGTGTGCCCAGAAGCAGCATTGTATATGTCTGCCTCAGCTCACTGGAGAGGGCCAGAGCTCTGAATAAATTTGGAGTTTTCATCCTTTTAGAAATGTCTCCTAAATCCTTATTTTATCTCAAATGGCTTTTAGTAATTCAGTCATAATTTTTCTTCTTTTTCCCTACAATTCTACATTATCAGAAAGGTGCACTTTTAATTCATCTGCCTTACTCTGCTGTGTTTTTTTCTTTTTTTTTTTTTTTTTTTGGCTCTTTCAGCCACTTTTTACTGATAATCTGGTTTTCTGGTTGTGTCTTCTCAGCTGAGAGTTCCATGATGGGATGGAGTAATTCAAGATAGTAATGTGGAACGTTTCCAAAACAGTTAGGGCATTCTGTGTTCTGAGGTACATCAGGTGGTTTCTAAATTACATTTCATTGCCTTGAGAATAAAATACATAAAATTATTTCTTACCCTGTGAACTGAAGGAAGAATTTAATTTTGTCCCATTTAATCTTTTTTTGAATGTTCTAGGCAAAAAAAAAGAAAGAAAAGAAAAGAAAAAGAAAAGAAAAGAAACATATTCCAGTGAATGCTTAAGACAGTTTGGGTTACCTTCCATTACAAAGTTTGCTATTGTTGTGTGAACTCCTTTCTGATGAGAAGCCAGTGACTGCTTGCTCCCCTCAGGCAAGGCACCCCAACAAACTAAAGGCTGATTCCACCAAAAATTGCTGTTGAGTCGACTGCGTTTTATGATAGAGCATGGGCGGTGGATTTCTTATAGGAGCATGGAGACCCCAGAGTCACACATCGAAAGGTGTCATACTTGCGCTGGAGAAATGGCTTAGCTGTTAAGGCACTTGTCTGCAAAGCCTAAGGACCCAAGTTCATTTCCCCAGAACCCACATACACCAGATGCACAAGGTGGCACCTATGTTTGGAGTTCATTTGTAGTGGCTAGAGGTCCTGGCATGCCCATGTTCTCTCTCCCCCCCCCACCACTTTCCTCCCTTCTCTCTACTAAATAAATGAAACATTGTTTTAACAAAAAGAAAGGTGTCCTGCCAACATGGATAACACCCCCCCCCATGGCTGGATAGATGGAGTTCATTGTATCTTCTCCCCTCTATCTCTCCTGAGGCCATAAGACCCCATGGATCATTGCATACACCTGGCACAGGGTTTTTCTTAGATGAGGTGAGGTGAGGGTCACTTTTCCCCTCCCCTCCTTCTATGGGAGAACATCAGCAGGCCCAATCTGGAGAGTCCTTGTATGTGTTCCATCTGCTTCTGATAAAGATGGCAACAGTTATTTTTCCTCAGAGGACCACCTCACACACAACTGTCTATCTCAGGGAGCAGAGAGAATAACCCTGCCACTCTTCCCCTGCCCCTTGGGTACCCAGTATTCTCAATAAAAGGAGGCAGCCCCAAACTATGTTTTGTTCTATAGATGGTAATGTAGAAAATGGTAAAGTAGGGAGCTGGGAAGATGGCTGTTCAGCAGTTAAAGGTACTTGCTTGCAAGGCCTGCTGGCTCGGATTAAATTCCCCAGTACCCACATAAAGCTGGATGTACAAAGTGGTGCATGCTTCTGGAGTTCATTTGCTGCAACAGGAGGTCCTTGGCATACCCATACTCTCTCTTTCTCTCAAATATATAAATTAAATATTTTTTAAATGTTCAATTGGGAGCTAGGAAGATGGCTCAGCAGTTAAGGCGATTTCCTGCAAAGCTTGAGGATCCAGGTTCAGTTCCCAATATCCATGTAAAGCCAGATACACAGGGTGTCACATGCATCTGGAGTTTGTTTACAGTGGCTGGAGGTCCTGACATACCTTTTCTCTCCGTGTGTGTGTGTGTGTGTGTGTGTGTGTGTGTGTGTGTGTGTACTTGCAAATAATTAAAACTTTTTAAAAAAAAAAATGTTGAAGTAGGGCTCGAGAGCTGGCATTGCGGTTGAAGAGCTTGCCTGTGAAGACTAAGGACTCACGTTCAATTCTCTGGGTCCCAGGTAGGCCAGATGCACAGTGATGCAAGTGTGCAAGGTCACACATGCACACAAGGGGGTGCATATGTTTGGTTGCAGAGACTGAAGGTCCTGATGTGCCAATTCTCCCTCTCCCTCTTTCTCTCTTTCTCTCTCTCATTAAAAAAGGGCAATATGTTGGGCTTACCTCAAACAAAAAAAGTTGAAGTAAATTCTAATGCTTACAGATTAGAAAATCTTATACAAACGCGTGGACCTCCTGCTTCTCTAATAAATTGATAATCTTGGGCTAGAGAGGTGGCTTAGTGGTTAAGGCACATGCCTGCAAAACCTAAGGACCCAGGTTCTATTCTCCAGGTCCCACATAAATCAGATGCACATGTGGTGCATACGTCTGGAGTTTGTTTGCAGTGGCTAGAGGCCCTGGCGCATCTATTCTCCCTCCCTCCCTTATTCCCTTCCTCCCTCTCTCTCTCTCTCTGTGTGTCTCAAATAAATAAATAAAAATAAATCTTAAAAAAATAAATTCATAATCTCATGCCCTGGAGTCTCTTTTCCATAAATTTAGTTAAGACATCCATCTTAGGGTCCCCTGGATTCAGATACCGTACACGCATGGAGTTATTAGAGTAGAAAGAACCAGGCCAATGTTATCTCTGCTCTTACAGCTGCAAACAAATGTAATGCCATCGTAGCAACATCCTTGGTTCCAGAAGCTTCTTTTAATCATAGTCATCCTAGTCCCAGCCCCATGCCTTCTGGTAAAATCGTAAAGTGTGACATGAACTGTTAAGTAAAACATGCATGAAATTTCCAGAGACATCTTTGGATGACTTCTTGGAGTTCTCCATCTGTTAATCTGGTTAGAGGAGGGTAAACATTAGCTTTTCAAAAGCTAGCATGTAGGTGGTTCATAAATTTTGTGCCTTAAGGCTGACTCAGTTAACACACCCCGTCTGTCTTCATAGATGTTAAGAGTAACTACCACTTATCTCTGGCCCCTCTTCCTTTTCAGTGCTGGGGGCTGAACACTGGGCTTTATGCATGCTGAACAGAAGCTCTATAATTGAGTAACACCCCAGGACCCAACCTTACAATCGATACAGTGTGGATGCCGACAGAACCCTTGAATGAACGCAGTGAAAGCTTCATAGTCACACAGAGTTGATTGAAACCAAACCAAACCATTTGACTGTTAGAAAATCTAATGTCAGGCAGGAGAGATGGCTCTGTGGTTAAAGGCACTTGCTTACAAAGACTGATGGCCCAAGTTCATTTTCCCCCAGTACCCACGTAAAGCCAAATGTACAAAGTGGTGTGTGCATCTAGAGTTTGTTTGTAGTGGCAAGAGACCCCAGAGTGCCCATTTTCTTCCTCTCTCTCTTGAAAATAGAAAAAATTTCAAGGGCTGGACAAATGGCTTAGCAGTTAAGGTACTTGCCTGTGAAGCCTAAGGACCCATGTTCAACTCCCCAGTACCCATGTAAGCCAGATGCACAAGGTGGCACATGTATCTGGAGTTTGTTTGCAATGGCTAGAGACCCTGGCACACCCATTCTCATTCATATTTTCTCTTTCTCTCAGTCTCTCTCATCTTACGTGGTTAGCATTCCGTATAGAACAAGTAGAAAATGATAGGGATGAGATAACCCAGCTGTTCGTGTTACTGCCTAAAAAGAGAGTTGAATTTCACTGTATATGAGCTTTTGCTGTTTCCTTTTTATTCAGATTTCCATCAACTTACAACAGATCATTTATTTGTTTATTATTTATTTATGAGAGAGAGAGAGAATGGGCACTCCTTGGCCTTCAGCCACTGCGAACGAATTCCAGATGCATGCTCCACCTTGTGCATCTGGCTTACGTGGGTCCTGGAGAATCAAACATGGGTCCTTTGGCTTTTGCAGGTAAGTGCCTTCACCGCTAAGCCATCTGTCTCTCTAGCCCATAACAAGTGGATTTAATACTTACCACGACTCTAAGTGACATTAAGGGGCTCTGTTAGTGGGTGTTTTCTTCCTTGGTGTCATTAGTATGTCTCAGGTATTGAGATCTCTATCCTGTCTGTGGCTCGTTTGGGAAACTGATTTTGGTCTGTTGAGGTAACAGTAGCACTGCATCTCATACAGTTAAGGTAGATAAAATGTCTGATCCATGAAAACCTGTTCAGTCCTTGGTAGATACATAGAATGTTATTCATGGAAACTTTTCCAGAATGTTCTAGAAAATGTGGCCAGATTTTACGTGGACATTTTCAAAAAGAGATCCAAGATGACCCCCTACTTCAAACCATTGAGGATGGACTTACGGGAAGTAGAGGGGAGGAAGTTCAAGGGCCAAGGGTGGTCAGATTAATGTGTCGTCTGTTACTGGGGGCGGGGGTGAGAAGGCTACGTGACTTTAGCCCCATGAGGGTCTCTTGGGCAGCTAGCCACAAGGTCAGGAACTGTGGGGGCAGAGTCTGACTTATGGAATGGTCAGAGCCATTTGGGGTCTGGGGGGAGGGCCTCACCAGTTCTGCCCACTCTGGGCGATGACAGCTCACTACAACCTACAACATAGGGAAGGCCATTACTGTTGCCAAGGGCTTCCTGACAGAGGGCCAGCTGCAAACCCACAGCCCAGGGTCCCTGGCCATGTCCAGTAGTTCAGGTCAGCCTCCTCATGGGTCCAGCCTGTTACTAGCAAGGCCCAACACCACTCTAGAAGTGAATCCTTCCTGAAATGCCCCGACAGACCCACCCAAGAGGCATGCCACTTGATTCCTGATCTGTTCAAAGTGACAATAGGAAGTAATCATTATATGCAGGAAATAACATTGAGCATTATGAAATTAGAGACCCCTGAAATCCCCTTTGAGAATTTCTGCTCTAGGTATGTGAGTCAAGGCTCTCAGAAACCTGGTTGGAGAGGAGAGTCTGTGAAGGACACTGATTGTGAGAGGGATGGTTAATTGGTAGGCGGAAGCCAGAAGTTTATTTTTCTGTTGTGTTGTGTTTTGATTTTAATATCTCAGGAATCATGCTGGTCCGAGTGACCAGCAGAAGTCCGCCATTAGCTGCTAGCGCCTGGCGCGGCCTGATCTGGGACTGCAGGGAACCCTGCCGGTCCCTTAGCCGCTCAGACCCCTCCCTCACTGGCCACATCCCCATCACTGGCCAGGTGCCCCCCTACCCTTCCTGAGCCCTATCAGCAGTCACGTACCATCACTCCCCCCTCCCAGGGCAGAGCAGGGATCCAGGGAGGTAGGCCAGTGCTCCCGCCCTACCCTGCCTCAGCCCAACTAGGGTGATTGTGGTCCCCCATCCCTCCCACCTACATAAAGAACACAGACCAGCAGGCCAGCATCCCTCACCCCAGCCTACCTTAACTCCAGGGACCACTGCCCTGACAATCACCACTGCACCCCACCCCACCCCAGGACAGCAGGCTAACATTCCATACACAAGGTACCTGAATCATTGCGATGGGCAAACTACAGCGAAAAAGGAATAGCATGAAAAACCAGACACAAGATCTCAGGAATCAGACCGAGGCAAGGACTCTACAACTGAGTTGTATTCCCAGCTCTGTGGGTACCATTTGCGATGTATTTGGTGATGGTGTATCTGATATTCATGGCTAGAATATTTGGGGGAAGGAGGGCAAGCAAGGCAGGCCGTTTTGATGAGAATCTTACAGTAACCCATTGAGATGGTGAGGAGTGGGTCATTGCCAGTTCTGTCGGGGGGAAGGTGAGGAAAGGACAAGTTGGAAGGACTTCAGGATTGGATAGAGTAGACCCAGAGAGAAAGCCAGCATGTTGGATTTTCATTTTGAAATAAAAGAATGCTCGTTCTCAGAAATAGTGATGTCGGGAGGAGGAACTAGTTAGGGGGGAAGAATGAAAGTTTGGTTTCAGATATCCAGGTGAGCTGATGTTGGACTAGCCAAGGGTGTGAAATCCCAAGGTTAGGTTTGTGGCTCTTGCAGAAAAGCCAGGGCGGTCTGGGGCTTTGTCACCCAGAGCTCAGATTTTTCCACCATGTGTAAGACTTCCCTCTTTTTTGGTGGTTGTTTTAACCATACTTAGAAGACTGAATAAGAATGTGGTGGAGATAAAATAGTGTGGTGGGGATAATATGGGTGCCTTAATGTGGTTGGGTATATTTGAGGGCTGCCTTAACAATGACGTCACTGAATGGTTTCACCAGTTTGTCCTTTCATCCATTTCCATTTAAAATATTATCTCTATGTAAATGTAACTCTGCTTCCAGAAAACAAAAAGACTGACTACATTCACCAGTGACTAAGCCGTGGACTACAGTGGTGACAACATTGTATTTATTTTGACCTCTCGGTAGTGGGGCACAGGGGCCATATGTAGAAAGGCAAGCCCGCTTGGGCATTCCTGTGTTGATGTTAAAGGTCTCTGCCAGATATGGCACCCAGCAGACTTTGCCATGTGGAAGGCTTAATCTTGGTGAAATTGCTGTGGCTCTAAAACAGGCGGACGCATTTCTGTGGATGGTATTAAATCTGAGTCAGGCTCATTGGCACTGAAATGCTGGGGCCGAGGAGATGGCTCAGTAGGTAGTGTGCTCGCTGTGTAAGCGTGAGGACCTGAGTTCAAGTAACTAGCACCTACACAAAAGGCCAGGCATTGGGCTGGAGAGATGGCTTGGCGGTTAAGGCGCCTGCCTGCGAAGCCTAAGGACCCCAGTTTGATTCTCCAGGTCCCACCTAAGCCAGATGCACAAGGGGGCGCACGTGTCTGGAGTTGGTTTGCAGTGGCTAGAAGCCCTGGTGCACCCATTCTCACTTCCACTTTCTCTCTGTCTCCCTCTCTAATAAATAAACAAAAATAAATATTTTTTTTAAAAAAGGCCAGGCATTGTGGTTCCAACTATAATCTGAGAGCGCCGAAGAGGTGGAGTTGGGGAACCCCTGGGGCTCACTGGCTGGATAGTCTGGCTGAGTCATGTCTTAAAGATAAGGAAGAGGTGGAGTAGGGGAACCCCTGGGCCCACTGGCTGTCTAGCCTAGCTGAGTCATGTCTTAAAGATAAGGTGGAGAGCAATTGAGAAAGACCCTAGTGTTGACCTCGGGCCTCTGTGTACTCATTCACTGTGTACATATTCAAACATGGCATATACACATGCATGTGTACCAACAGACACATCCACAAGCAAAAGACCAAAATGCTTTAAAGACAAAATATCTGTTAATTAATTGTGATAGGAATGAGCATTTTGCCAAGTTCTAATTTCTCGACACTATATGCACACTCTCCATGCCAGGGTGTGACTTCCCAATTCAAACACAGAGCTGCATGTGGGAAAGCCAGGCTATGCAGGAGGTTGTGCTGAGAACATGGTCACAGCCAAGTGTTTGGATGCCAGTAGGCTGGCATAGTTGAGTGTATCCTGCCCTTCTTCCCCTTGGTGTGTCCCTACCAGGGACATAGAATCCTTGGACTTGATGGACTATGTTTCTTTTCTTTAGGAGGGAGTACCTTGGTTTTTAGAAAGATAACTATAGGGCTGGAGAGATGGCTTAGCAGTTAAGGTGCCTGTCTGCAAAGCCAAAGGACACAGGTTCTATTCCTCAGGACCCACATAAGCCAGATGCACATGGTGGCACATGCATCTGGAGTTAGTTTGTAGTGGCTAGAGGCCCTCATGCCCATTCTCTCTCTCTCTCTCTCTCTCTCTCTCTTTCTTTTTCACTCTCTCTAAATTAAATAAATATAATATATATTAAAAGCAATTTTAAAAAGAAAGATAATTATTGCTGACCAACAGTCCTCCCTTTTTACTATTTTTTTTAATCTTTGCTCTTCAAATATTTGTTTTTTTGAATGTTGATGTGTGTGTGCGCACACATATATGTGCTGGGGTCTTCTGCTGCTGTGGATGAATCGCAGATGTTGGTACACTTTTTTTAAAAATATATTTTAGTTTTATTTATTTATTTGAGAGAGAGGAAAAGAGGGCATATCAGGACCTCCAGTCACTGCAAACAACCTCCAGATGCATGCTCCACCTTGTGCATCTGGCTTACGTGGGTCCTGGGGAATTGATCCTGGGTCCTTTGGCTTTGCAGGCAAGCACCTTAACTTCTAAGCCATCTCTCCAGCCCCTGGTCCACTTTTTATTCATGTGGGTGCTGGTGGATTGAACCTGAGTCTCTAATAAGCAAGTGCCTTTTACCACCGAGCCATCTCCCCAGCTCCTAATTTTATTTTCAATTAACACAATCATTGAACAAGACTTTTGGGTGCAATTTGATGTTTTGAATATATGCATAACTTGTACAGTGATCAAATCAGGGTCAGTAGAATGTCCATCAACTCCAGTGCTTACCAGTTCCTTGCCACACGGTCCTTTTTAAGGTATAGTAATGTCTTCTGTTGAGTGGAAGACATATCGTGCTGTGGGTGAGAGCCACCATGTCTTGTGCCTGCCCCTGCGCTGGCTTTCAGTCATCAACTGGTTCTACTTTGTGACTCCAAGAATGAGCTTATTTCCTTCATTTCCAAGTTGTGCAGGAACGCTCCTTACAGCTTCAGTCACTGCTTCCCCCAGGCTTGGCCTGAGCTCTACTCACACCAGGATCTGGACATTGCAACACGATGTTGTGATCGGCAAAGCTCGCACTTGAGAATCATGAAGTCGAGTTAAGTTTCAATGTTGTTTTATATAAGTTCAAGTTTTGTGTGGGGCCACATTCATAGGTGTCCTGGGGTTCATGTGGCCTGGAGGCCTTGGGTTAGACACACCTATAATATACTTCTTAAATTATGGAAAGTTGGGCCTTTATAGACTTGGATCCAGGATGGGAGGGTCCCAGGTACCTGCAGTTTAACTATCTTCATAGGAGTTACTACAAGCCCTGAGTTTGAGAAGCACAGCTATAATTCTGCCACATGGTCTTTTCTGGTCAAGGTATTCTGGTATGTTCTTAGAATGGATTCTCATCTGATTAAAACTGAGTAAGAATCAGAATCATAATCCTAATGAAGAATATGTGGAAACTCACTTTCTGGTAACAATATAATGTATTGTTTTTGTTTTGGTAGGATCAAGGAGAATTCTTTGTTTTTTTTTTGAGAGAGAGAGAAGGAGCAAATGGGCACGCCAGCCGCCTCTCAGCCACTGTGAACGAATTCTAGGCACATGCGCCCCCTTGTGGGCAAGTGCAACATTGCGCCCTTGTGTCACTTTGCGTCTGGCTAAATGTGGGACCTGGAGAATAAACAGGTGTTCTTAGGCTTCACAGGCAGGTGCCTTAACCACCAAGCCCATCTCTCCAGCCCAGAAAATTCTTTTTTAAAAAATAATTAATTAATTAATTTTATTTATTTGAGAGAAAGAGGCAGAAAGAGAGAGAGAGAGAATGGGCGTGCTAGGGCCTCCAGCCACTGCAAACAAACTCCAGATGCATGCACCCCCCTTGTGCATCTGGCTTACATGGGTACTGGAGAATTGAACCAGGGTCCTTTGGCTTTTCAGGCAAACAGTGTAACTGCTAAGCCATCTCTCCAGCCAAAGGAAAATTCTTAATTGCTTAGTTGCCATAGTTAGGGTTCCAGTTATTTATAGTTATTTATGTATTATTCTGGTTCACTAAAGTATCATATAAAGTAGTGTTCTGGAAGCTACATTTGTAATCTTTTTTTAAGGGGGGGGGAGATATAGAGAATTTGTGTGCCAGGTCCTCAACCACTGCAACTGAACTCCAGATGCTTGTGTCACCTAGTGGGCATGTGCGACCTTGCACTTGCCTCACCTTTGTGCGTCTGGCTTCCATGGGATCTGGAGAATAGAACATACATGGGTCCTTAGGCTTTGCAGGCAAGTGCCTTGACCTCTAAGCCATCTCTCCGGCCCTATATTCGTAATCTTAACGATAGTCAAGATTAATGGAAAGAGGTATTTGAGAGGTATAAAAATGTATAACATTTTCCAGGGGACTTCTCTTCCCCCTCAATACCAAAAAGAAAATTGAGAATTTAAAAATCGAAACTCAATCCTAAATGTCCAGAAGTCTAGGTAGTCAACAGACAATAAATACCCTGCCCTTCCTTCATCTTTCAGATGTTCTTTCCTTCCTTTTTCCTCAAATATTTGGTTCCATAGCCCCATCTTATGCCTTCATGGACTGTGTCTTAGAGTATTTGCTTGGAAGAGATTCAGGTTGGAATCTGCCAGTGAGAAACAGTTTCTAAAGTGAGTCATGCCTTTGCCATGAAATGTCACAGTTTAATCTGTGTTGCTTTGTCCATATGGGCACAATTTACACCCACTACCCATTTCCTGCACTGTGACATATTTGGTCTGCAATTCCATGAGGATAAATACATTTCCCCATGAGTTTGTTGCAGCTCTCAAGAACCTTCTGGAAGTCTAAAAGGTTTAGAATGGTAGACTATGGACATACTGAGCCATTTACTAAATCCCTCTCCCTCCCTTGCTCCTTCCATCCATCTCCCCTTCCCTCTCTCCATCTGCCCTCCCTCCTGCCCTTCAAGTGGTTTTGTCACTGACACACACACACACACACACACACACACACACACACACACACACACATACACAGATGCATGCACCACTTTTTTTCAGACTAGACATATGATGTAAGTGAAAGCAACTTGTGCACTTTCATGTAGAGGCTAAGTGTTTTAGGAAACTTTTTTATTTTACACTTGGATAAATGCACATGTCTTTTGTGGATCATAAGTTTAAAAAGTGCTTTTTCCTTTGACTGCCTTCCAACTGTATGATGGCAGGGAGAGTGGTATTTAGAGTCAAACATACCTACCTCCCAAATTGTAGACCTCTGCTTAGATGTTCCATGTCCTTTGGAAAATTATTAAACACACCTCAGCTTCAGTTTCTTCACTTTTAAAACAGGTCCATATTACCATCTTTAAAAGATTCCTGTAATGAGTGAATGAGCTAATAATATGAAAACATATGAAGTAAAATGTTTAAGTGCATATATGTATATGCATATGAAATATATTTCTAGCATACAGCAGGAGCCAGTAGTCTTTCCTTCCCTTCTTTCATTTTATATTTCCTTAAAAAGTTAGTGATGTTTCTTGGTGTTCTTTTGCTTTGGTAAGTGACATTGAACTGAAATATTATTTTATAACCAGCAGAATGGACTCTGCACTAACGTAGATGTTACGGATCTGTTGCAGGTGCCTCCTGACCACTGGTGGAGCAGGCCAGGCACCCACTCATAGCAGGGAGACAGATGATGGGTCCTTGGGGTTTTTTTTTTTTTTTTTTGGTTCTCACCTTGAGTGTGTATCATAATGTCACAGAGAGTTGTCAAAAAACATATGTGCTCAAATATTTCTGCCACGGCTTCTGATTCGACTGGTCTGTAGTAGAACACTATTTTTTTTTTTAAATGACGTTGCCGGGCGTGGTAGCACACGCCTTTAATCCCAGTACTCGGGAGGCAGAGGTAGGAGGATCACCGTGAGTTCAAGGCCACCCAGAGATTGTCTGGGCCAGAGTGAGACCCTACCTCAAAAAAACCAAAAAAAAAAAAAAGACGTTGTCAGTGTTTTTTAAAGCTAGTGGGGTTCATTCGGGTTGAGAACCTTTCAAATTCACTTTCTTCATTTGTAAGCTGCTGCGGGGCAGTACCAGCTTTATGAGAGCAATAATTGCCTGGGTAGTAAATGCCTACTACGTGTTAGGCGACATCCAAGTGTGATGGCATTTGATCCTCACCACAATCCTACCAGGGAAAGAAGCCTTTTTAAAAAATAATTTCTTTCAAAAGATAAGGTGGTGAGATTTTAAAACCATAAGTCCCATGACTAAAATTGCATAGCTGAGGGCCTGGAGGGATCAGGGCTCCTGCAGATCTTGTCTTATTCCCGAGGGCATGTCCCACGTGCCATTTCTACATGTGCCTGCGAATGTGAAGGGCCGTGAGACCCTGAGGATAGGGCACTAGCGGGAAGAAGGTCTGACGTTTCTAGAACACCAAGCCTAAGGTTTGCAAGGGATAGCATAGTTTTAGTATTTTGCATGTGTTCATGGCTGTTGTTCCCTCCCTCTTTCTTCTTTCTTCTCTTTCATAATTGGACAACATATTGAACATTCCTTTAAGGCCCAGATTTGCTTTTCCGAATCCCCAATGATTGGTATTTTTGCTGCCATCAGATTCCTGACAGTCTGCAGTATGGTGGCCATGGCATCATTCCCTGAAGCTCTAAGGACACTGGCCCCAGTGAGGCTCAGCGTAGCAGGGACCACTATTCAGCGGGTTTTAGGGGAGTCTGTACACTGCATGTATTTGTGAGTCACTCCCTTGAAATTGTTTAGTGAAGCACAGTAGAGAACAAGCAAATGAACCAACAGAGTAAATATGTAGATAGTTTGAAAAACCGACAATTTCGGATGGCCCTGGGGACCAGTGTACTTTCCATTGTAACTCAAGGGAAATTAAAATGTCCTGCGTGTTATGGATTTCCACTAAGCTCATCTATACGTTGTTTTTATAAAAGCTACGTGGTGAGAGAGAGACCATAACTTTTGGAAGCATGGATTTTTCGATGCAGATGTTGGAGTTTTGCTTCCAGGAAGTGACTCCTTTCTGCCCAGGAGACATCTTCTTCTGTAACACATTTTGTGCTCCACTCTAGTGTGTATCAGGAGTGGAGGGAAGAACGTTTCCTCTCTGAGCTCAGCTTTCCTTCTGCCCAAGGCCCCTGAACAGTACAGGAGGCAGCAAGGCATTGTGGAATGGTAAGTAAAAGTGATCATCTCCCTGTCAGTGCTGTGAGTCAGTAAATAGGTAGAAAAGTAGAGTTCCCTGTCCACTTCCTCTTCTCTGCCCCTCTTAAAAAACAAACAAGCAAGCAATTCTTTCTCACCCACTACATGAATAGTTAAAGACTGGGAGAGATGGCTTAGTGGTTAAGGTGTTTGCCTAAGGACCTGGGTTTGATTCCCCAGGAACCATGTAAGCCAGGTGCACAAGGTGGTGAATGTGTCTAGAGTTTGTTTGCAGTGACTAGAGGCCCTGGCATACCCATTCATTCTTCCTCTCATAAATAAACAGACAAACAAACAAACAAACACATTTTTTTAAAAGACTGGAGAGAGAAGAAAACTCCTTATTGATTTTACTTTCATTACAGCAATATTACTTGTAAAAAGAGTGTTACTAGCCCTTGACATTTCAGAATCAAAGGATGGGTTGTTGAGGGAAGAATTAAGCTTTGATTCGTTTGAATTCAAGTACAGTATGTATCCAAATAAGAGCCTCTTAGCACAAATGCAGTAGGAAAACATCTTGGGTGGAGTCTGGTTCTGCAGCTGTTAGGTTTTGTGTGTGTGTGTGTGTGTGTGTGTGTGTGTGTGTGTGTGTGTCCCTGTGTGTCCCTGTCCGTGTCCATGTCCCTGATATGGATGTGGAAATTCTTGTGTCAGAATTAGTTTTGAAAATTACCATAAGGGGCACAGTGACATGCTCACGGTGACCATCTGTTTCTTGCCCACCACATGAATGGACTGTTCCCACCTATTGTCTCATTCAGGTCTCAAAATAATCCTGCATATAATTGTTCAAACTTTTCAGAGGTGGAAACTGAGGCTTGGAGAGATTGAGTTTATCTGGTAGCCACCAGTGTTCAGATATAGCATTTCACTGCCTTCCACTGTACGGCAGTAGAAGACACCAGAATGTTAGCATCTGAAGAGATTTTAGCTTCTTACCTAGTCTGTTCTCCCTTCTGATTCAGCTCCTCTGTCATGGAGCGATGATCACTCTGCACATGTATAGAATGAATACACTGGGTTAACGCTTGGCTGAACGATTCATAATTGAATCATTCTAGAAGCAGGGTAGTCACGGGCATGGTAGTATGTCTCTACTTCCCACAGCTCTTCTATGTTTTCCATTTTGTGGTCTTCAACCAGAGCATCATGGGAAGACTCTGTTCTCATTAAGGGGATTAAGCACAAAGAGACTGTGTTCTGCCTCTCCTTTTGCAGCAAAGATGACTACCTACTTGTCATATATTTCAAAGAGTTAGTCATTGGGTTGAAATGTCAGATCTTAAAAAAATTAGTCTTCTGAAATATTAAATAGAACTTTTCATCCTTTAGGGCACAAATCAATACCTACAGAGAACAAGGCACATTAAAATAAAGAACTGGCTCATTGTAATGTGTAGTCAGACCATCATAGTTTCCTGCTGATGATTTTGTAACTTTAGATTAGAAATGTGCTGAGCCGAGAAATAAAATGACTGTGTACAGTCATATTGCCAACTTCTAAGATGTGTTTCATGTCTGTCCAGCTCCAAGTCAGTCTAAACTTTGACATTAAACCAAATATCTTAATAATAAACATACAAATTATTTTGATATGCTGCCCATCAATAAATCGGTAGAAAAGGAGGGTTCATATCAGCTTCTTGTCCCTTCTCTACCCTTCTAAAGTCTCCACTTTTTTCTCACCCAGTACATTTGATATGTATTTAATATCATCCAACTTTAAGCTTTTCTTTTCAAGTGAGTAAAATAGCAACTTGCAGAAAAATAGTTCAAATTTTTGCCCAGTCACTTGCATAAGAGTAGTAAGTTTTTGGAGATGCTAATTTAATTTTAAACTTACACTGTATAAAACGAAAAAGTTTTCTTGACCATTTTTGGCTGATGTGATTTTGGGCTTTTAAATTATTGAATACAAATGAAAAGGGGAGGGCTTTTCTGATGAGAGCAGCACTCTCTTTAGTAGCTTTGCACAAAATCCATTTCTACCATTCCTTCCATACCCCTTCAGGGCATTTGATGGTTATGAACCATGGAAATAATTTTTGCCTCTTAAATTTAATCTTAATAATTTTCATTATTTACACCACCCCCATGTTTGTTTGAACAATTTAAAATAAAGGTCTCAGCCAGGTGTGGTGCACACCTTTAATCCCAACATTTGGGAGGTAGGATCACTGTGAGTTTGAGACCACCCTGAGATGATATAGTGAATTTCAGGTCAGCCTGAACTAGAGCAAAACCCACCCTCAAAAAAAAAATACTAATACTAATAATGTTTCAAAATGATTTACTTAAAATGAGAGAGAAGGCTAGCGAGATGGCTTAGCAGTTTAAGGCACTTGGCCTACAAAGCCAAAAGACCCAGGGTTGATTCCCCAGGACCCATGTAAGCTAGATGCACAAGGTGGCGCACACATCTGGAGTTTGTAGTGGCTGAAAGCCTTGGTGTGCCCAGTCTCTCTCTCTCTCTCTAGGGCGGGAGAATGCATCCACCTTTCCCATACACATTTGTGAGCTCACAGAACATTGTATTCCTGCAACTCCACCTGCAAACCGTCTCAACGCTTCCTTGCCTGGAACAAGGCAGCCATGAAGATGCATGCACCACAGAACTGTCTCAAGGGTGAAAGACACTGTTGCATGAGCTGCCTCATTTTGTGCAAGGAACGAGATATAGAAATGGGGCTGTGGAGCAGGAATCTAATGAATTAACCCATCACCCACCAATGTCTCTTAAGTCGCAAAAAACCCTTACACATCGCTTTCTTTTTCTTTCTAGCTCAGGCTGACCTGGAATTCACTATGTAGTCTCAGGGTGGCCTCGAATTCATGCCAATCCTCCTACCTCTGCCTCCCGAGTGCTGGGATTAAAGGCATGCACCACCACGCCTGGCAGAACTTTTATTATTTTGTTATTATTTATTTATTTGCAAGGACGGGGGGGGAGAGATTGAGAATGGGCATGCCAGGGCCTCTAGCCACTGCAAACAAACTCCAGATGCATTCAGCACTTTGTGCATCTGGCTTTATGTGGATACCAGGGAATCAAACCCAGGTCATTAAGTTTTGCAGGCAAGTGCCTTATCTGCTGATCTATCTCTCCAGCCCTGTTATTTTTTTAAAAAATACTTGACTATTGTTAGAGGAAACAAGCAATTTTGAGTTGATGTAGTAGTTTGAAATTTTGCTTCCAATCCAAGTTTCTTGGCTCTAGTGTGGTCCAAGAGTTAAAGTCTGGAAATTGTAAGCTGCCAAGCTTGAAGGATTTCTAACCAGAATCTTTTATAAAATTTCTGTTTTCTCCTTCATGTCTCTCTAACTTCTTCTCTGGGATATCTATTAAATTACTTAAATAGAAAAAGTCTATACTTTTAAAGATAATATGAGTCAGCAGGTTTATTCCAGCCAAATGTTTTGTTCTGGGCAAAATTCCTTTTTACCATAATGAAATATAAACTGTACTTAAACTCTTGAAATGATGACCAGAGATGTTTTTCTCACACAATTTGACTTATATCTACTTTGCTCAACTTGCCAGAAATTACTGATAGTCATCTTGGCTTTAATTTGAATTAATTGTGCTACATTATCTTTCTATTATTTCCATACTTAGAGATATAGCATGGTGAAACAAACAGTGGGAAAAAAATGTTACTTTAATATCAGGTCATATGGTAAGAAACCCACTTTTTTTTTTTTTTTTTTTTTTTTTGACTTTTCGAGGCAGTGTCTCACTCTAGCCCAGGCTGACCTGGAATTCACTATGTAGTCTCAGGGTGGCCTTGAACTCACAGTGATCCTCTCACCTCTGCCTCCTGAGTGCTGGTATTAAAGACGTGCGCCACCAAGCCCAGCTGCTAAATCCATATTTAATAGTGACCACAATTGCAACAACTTTCACCTTCATTTTTCTGTGTATGGATTAGTCAGTCGATATATTGAACATGAAATTCAATACAGCTAAGGTGGTTTTACAAGATAATGAAATCAGCGCTAACCTGGGGAGACCTGTCTTGGTCACAGGCACCTGCCACACAGTCAGCGCATGACAATTGGCACATTGACAGTTGGCGCATGACAGTCAGCGCATGCTCACTGTTAGTGCACACTTGGGTCTTGTAATCTGTTTGTTACCTCCTGGGAAGGGCTGCTTTTTGTCCAAGAGTTGCTGAGTTAGGCCCCAGTTCACTCAGCGCAGCATAACTTAACCCACCTATAATGTATTTCATTAATTTTTAAAATACTTAACCTACCAAGTTTGAAATTTTGTTAACTTATTAACAGCATGAGACAGGCATGCTCATCGAAGACAGGGTTAGGCAACTCACATAAATAGAAACATGCAGTCTAAAGCTATCTGGACTTCTGCTAGCCAAAGGTAGGGATTTAATGAAGATCCTTTCAGACTTTGGTCTATGGAACTATCCCATTGATTTCTGTACTGCATTATTTGATAATGTGCCCTTTTCATTAATTATTACACAACATATTATCTCATATTATCCGATGTATCTATATTGATAAGTTTACCTATCAATAGATACATATAGATACAAGTAGATACATATAGGGTCTCATGTATCCCAAACTGGCCTTCAATCTCACTAGTAGCTGAGGATGACCTTGAACTTCTGATTTTCCAGCCTCCACCTTATAAGTGCTGGGGTTACTGGAATTGGTGCCACCATACCCTGTTGTATTTGCTATGGGGATCAAATCCAGGGTGTTCTGCCTGCAGTCTCTCAACTGAGCTGCTTCTCTGCTCCCTACATATATGTTTATTATGCAATTTTTAGTGGCTGTTCAGTAACTCGGGCTTACAAAACCCTGTTTGATTATTCGGCTTTATTTGGTTCCTTTATTGACTACCAACCGATTTCTTTGCATCTCCAATGGTGAAATCGATCTAAGCTCACTTATGGTCCAATAACAGAATTGATTTCCACTCACTTGTGGTCCTGTCTCATGGTGCTGACACATCAACAAAAGAACATTCTGGTAGCACTGAAGGTAAAGAGTTGAGACAAGAGATCTTGCCCGGATTTGCCAGAAAGTCTTTCTGAAGAAGTAATGTTTATAAGGAGGTCCGTAAGCTAGAATCGGGCCAGCTTTGTCCACAGGTAGAATAAGGGTTGGGTGGGAAGCACATTCCAGGCAGAAAGGGCAGATAGGAGAAAAGGCTCTGGGACGGCCGGAGGCTGACAAGCCTGAGTTGCTACAAGGCAACTAGTGTTGCTAACTTGGAAACCAAAGGCTAATGGTACCAAGTAAAGCTGGAAGCTGGTCTGATTATTGAACACTTTGTCTTAATAAAGGCCGAAGCAGGACAGGGAGAAGCCAGATGAGGACAACATCAGATTTGTGTTTGGAGGGGGGGAAGTGACTTGCTGCAGTTACCTTGTTGCTGGGACAAAACACAATCCCAGAAGCAGCTTCCAGGAGAAAAGGGTTTATTTCAGCCTCTAGGTTCAAGGGTGAGTTTCCTCATGGCAGGCTGAGCATGCCAGGAGCGTATCGGCAGCCGAGCGAAAGTGGCAGGGGTGAGCCGGCTGGCACTGGTAAATACGGTTGATTATAAAATCCCAGCGTCCACTCCCAGTGACACACCGCCTGTCACAAAGGTGCCACCGTTTCAAGATTAATCGTAGACCCATGTGGCTATGGGGCCGTGTTACATTCAAATCACCACGACTGTAGACTGAAGAATGAGCTAGCAGGGCTTCTTGAGCTGTAGTGTGCCATGGGCTTCTTTGACCTTCTATACACACAGACAGACAGACAGACAGACAGACACACACACACACACACACACACAAAACACACACACCCAGACATGAAGGCCAGAGGATAATTTCTGGTGGTGGTCTTCAGGAGCTATCCACCATTTTTTTTTTTTTTTTTTTTTGAGACAGGATCTCTTACTGACCTGGAAATTGCCAAGTAGGCTATGCAGGCTTTCCAGAGAGTTCCATGGATCTTCCTCTGTTTACTTTCTTGGTACTGGGATTACAGGCATGTCACCACAGCTGGCTTTTTTTTTACTTGTGTTCTGGGGATTGAACTCAGGTCGTCATGCTTACAGAATAAGCACTTTATCAACTAAACTATATGCCCAGCCCCTTCTGTGACGTTTTGATGGAGCTTGGGGTCAGTTTCCTAAGAATGTCGCAGTTTTAAATCTACTAAACAAAACACGTAAGATTGTAAAGGAAATAACGTTGTCAGGATAGCAAATAAACACATGTGATATAGAAGTATTAGCTCATTTAATAATAAAATAGTGTGGACAGTCTAATAGCTACTGTACTTCCACAATAGTGAGGAGCTGTCATGTGACTGCAGAGTGCCTGGTTTTATTGGTGGCAAAATCAGTCTCTGTAATAGTAATGTGGTGTGTTGCTGACATTCATAATTGGGTGACATGCTTTTCCTCATCCAATTTTATGGACATCCCTTCTCCTGTTTCTTATGCACAGACTCTTCAGAGTCCATGGACTGTGGGCTCAGAACCTCTAAGAAGGCGAGAGTGATAGCTGGGAGCCAGTGACAAGGCCATTGCAGGAACCTGGGAAGAGATTGTGGCAGCCAAAGATGAGGGAAGGGGTTACAGGAGTGACATGCAGGAGCCAACTCTTTTAGGGTTGGCTTTAAGGATGAGGATTAGGCATCTGTCAGAATGAGCCCTAAGAACACGCTTTCCAAGCGGATCAGTGAGCTAGGAGGTGATGGAGTAGGAGAACCAGGTACAGGACAAGGTAACAGGAATGTTTCCAGTTGGTGACATCAGATAGGCACTTGACATCATAAGGGATCTCAGGGGATGGATCAGGGTTAGGAATGTACATATGAAGGAATATTCCTAGAGATGGTCACTGGGGCAAAGTTGAGGTATCCTAGAGTCATCTGCCACCAACACTAACAACCTAGCCATCTGCCATCCACACCGAAAAGCCCCTGGGCAGGGGCTGAGAAGGTAGAGGGTGGATGCAGGCCACCAGGAGGGTGTAGTTGTGTGGTTTCCTGGAGGTCAGTTTTTATAGGTATTTTAAAAATAAAGTGTTGTTGGGCTGGAGAGATAACTTAGCGGTTAAGCCTAAGGACCCATGCTTGACTCTCCAGATCCCACGTAAGCCAGATGCACAGAGGTGAGGCAAGCGCGAAGTGGCGCAAGCATCTGGAGTTTGATTGCAGTGGCAGTGGCTGAAGTGCCAACTCTCTCTCTCACACACCCCCCCCCAGTGTGTGTGTGTCTCTCCTAAAAAAAAAAAAAAAACTAAAATAAAGTGTTGTTAATAATGTCGAAAGATGTTAAGAAGTGAAGTAAAATGAGAACTGAAAAAATAGTGTCTAGAAATTACCATCAAGAAAGATTAATAAAGCCGGGCGTGGTAGCATACACCTTTAATCCCAGCACTTGGGAGGCAGAGGTAGGAGGATCGCTGAGAGTTCGAGGCCACCCTGAGACTACATAGTTAATTCCAGGTCAGCCTGGACCAAAGTGAAACCCTGCCTTGCAAAACCAAAAAAAAAAAAAGAAAGATTAATAGCCAGATGAGATGGCACATGCCTTTATCCCAGCACTCGGGAGGCAGAGGTGGGAGGATCACAGTGAGTGTGAGGCCACCCTGAGACTGCATAGTGAATTTCAGGTCAGCCTGAGCTAGAGTGAGACCCAGCTCAATAAAACAAAAAGGTATTAATAATAGCTGGGTGTGGTAGTGCACACCTGTAAACTCAGCGCTCAGGAGGCTGATGCAGGAGGGTCATGAGTTTGAGGCCAACATGGGCTACGTAGTGAGACTGTGTCTCAGTCAAGGGGACAAAAAATGCTGAGGATGTAGCTCAGTGGTAGAGTGCTCGCCTGACATGTATGTGTCATGTATGTGTACGGCCCTGTATTCCATCCCCAGTATTGAAAGACTCATGAAAATAAAACTTAACAGTGGCTGGAGGAGATCCATTCTGGAGTTGCACTGTGGGAGGAATACAGTATCATGTAGTTTAGCCAGGCTTGAGTACGAGCCCAGGACTCAGAGAAAGCCAGACAGAGTACGGGACTTGGGTTGGAAAAGATTCACTAGTTCGGATAGGTAGGTTTGCAATTTAGACAAGTTTTCTCCCATACCCATTTCATCTTCTTTTCCCAGAGATAGATAAACTGTGACTGGCGGGGGCGGGGGAGAAACTCGTGGGTGTGGCTTATTGCTTTTGTGTATATGCATTGAATAATGGTGTATGTGTTCTCCTTCCTCACCCAGCTGTTTATGTGGAGCCTGTTAGGAGACTTTTATTATCTCTGTTTTATAGCACAAGGATCTGAGTCCAAGAAAGGTTACTCAAGGTGGTATAAGCAGACTCTTAAACAAGAAAACAGCTATTCGAGAACTTCTGCTGGTCATAGCCATCCTCACAGTAGCCAGCTAGCTTGTTAGAGGAGTTTGTCTGATGTGGTCCAGGAGGTGTAGAGACCCTACCTTGAAAAACCAAAAAAAAAAAAAAAAAAAAAGTTCCACATTCTGTACAAAGACCATCATTATTCCACCAAATGCTGAGCTAAATTAGAATATCGGCAAGAGTGCATTTATTAGATTGCTCTCTCTTAGTGGGCCTTCAGAATGCATCTAGTTTTCCTCAGAGCACCCTAGGATTCTGTTAACATTCTTTTAAAAAGAAGTTATTTAGAGCCGGGAATGGTGGCGCACGCCTTTAATCCCAGCACTCGGGAGGCAGAGTTAGGAGGATTGTCATGAGTTCAAGGCCACCCTGAGACTACATTATGAATTCCAGGTCAGCCTGGGCTAGAGTGAGACCCTACCTCGAAAAACCAAAAGAAAAAAAAAATAGGGCTGGAGAGATGGCTTCATGGTTAAGGCACTTGCCTGCAAAGCCAAAGGACCCAGGTTCAATTCCCTAGGGCCCACGTAACCCAGATGCACAAGGTGTCACATGCTCCTGGAGTTCGTTTGCTGTGTCTGAAGGCCCTGGCATAATCATTCTCTCTCTCTTTCCTCCTTTTTTCCCCTTTCTTTCTTTCTCTCTTAATCAATAAATAGATTTTAAAACATTACTAATTTGGAAAAAAATCATTTATTTGCACATGTGTCACCACAAATGGATTCTAGGCACCTGTGCCATTTTGTGTGTCCAGTCTATGAGTGTGGTTTGGAATTGAACCCAGACCATCAGGCCTTGTAAGCAAGCGCCTTTAACCACTGAGCCATCTTCCATGCCTTGTGTCAATGTTCTGTGTGTCTCAAGAATACATACAAGCATGGGTTTCTTTAAGTACTTAGATACCCTCTGACTGATATTTCTTCCAAGAAAATTTATTGTTTCCTAGGCGTGGTGGCACACACCAGTAGTCCCAGCACTCAAGAACCTGAGGTAGGAGAATCTCCTTGGGTTCGCTGAGTTTGAGACCAGCCTGAGCTAGTGTGAGACCCTTCCTGAAAACAAACAAACAAACAAACAAACAAACAAACAAACAAACAAAGATTTACTGTTCTAAACAAGGCTATGCCAAATAGCAGTTCATGAGTCTGTTTTTCTCAGCAATACTATTACAGTTACTTTCTCGTTGCTGGGACAAGCATCCCCTCAGAAGCAGCTTATGGAGGAAAGGGTTTATTTCAGGCTTACTTGTTTGGGGGAAGTTTGGAAGTTTGGAAGTTTGGAAGAAGCTGGTTCACTGCCATAGATCTGTAGCAGACAGACCACAAAACAGCCAGCAAACAGGAACAGGCAGAGCTCAAACCCAGTAGAGCTGGACCCCCAGTGACACCTCCACCCCAACAGGGAGACTCAAAAATACCTGAGGCTGTGGGGGGAGGGGACATACTTTCATATTCAAAGCAACACAGCTATGTATGGTATTTGCCTAGAGTTTGTAGTTTTTAAAGCACCCAGTATAAAGTATGTTTTTAATATTACTAATCATTATTAATTTTTATATGTCCCATAGCATGAATACTGGATGTGTCAGACTTGTTTTTTTCATTTTTATTTATTTGTTTGAGAGAGACAGAGAGCCAGGAGAAAGAGAGAGAGTGAATGGGCATTCTAGGGCCTCTAGCCACTGCAAATGAACTCCAGAGGCATGTGCCACCTTGTACATCTGGCTCACATGGGTATTGAGGAATTGAGCCTGGGTCCTTAGGCTTTGCAGGCAAATACTTTAACCATTAAGCCATCTCTCCAGCCTGTATCAATTTTTTGTCACAAATTATCATTCCCTACCAAAAAGGAAGAGAAGCCGGGCATGGTAGCGCACACCTTTAGTCCCAGCACTCGGGAGGCAGAGGTAGGTGGATCACTGTGAGTTCAAGGCCACCCTGAGACTACATAGTGAATTCAAGGTCAGCCTGGGCTACAGTGAGACCCTACCTCAACCCCAAAAAAAAAATCCAAAAAGGAAGAGAAAAAACAAAAGTTTTCAGCTTTCTGTGGTTAGACTGCTGTTCCTTTTAGGTCTGCCTTCCCTCATGGACCCCAGGAATATTGATGGCACCAAAAAACAAAACAAAACAAAACAAAACAAAACAAAACAAAACAAAAAACCTTCCAATGTGAACTGACCTGTGCTTTTTTTACAGAGCAAAATGCCCAGGGGGTGGGATGTCAGGCACTCTGTCCTTCTGCCTCCACCCCCTGATCCGCTGCTGCTCAGCCCTCTGTTTCTTTGGTGGAGGGACTTTTTTTTTTTTTAGGGGTCACTAACCCTCTTTTAAAATCCCAGTTAATCTGATTTTCATTGTCTCGATATTAAGTCCTTTAATTCCTTGAAAAAAAGGCAAAAATAAGGCTCAGAACTCACAGAAAGATCACCTTTCTAGGCTCAGGTACGTGAACTTGTAGGTTGATCTCAATAATGAGGACTGCGGCATAATCCCGTCTCTGGAAGTCAGCCCTAGGACTCGCGAGAAAGGCACCCTGCACCTGTGATTTCTGAGCACTTAGATAAGCACCCTCATTTCTAACCCTCCTTCACGATCCCCTGCACAGGTGCCTGTGCACTGCTGCCTCTGAGAGTGAGAGTCAAGTGCCACTTTAGGTTAGCCCACAGCACCCAAGTCTCTTTACTAAAGTGTTTGCTCATCTTGCAATTACAAAGTTTTTTTTTTTTTCTAAAAGACCTAATTATGTAGAGAGCAAAAAAAAAAAAAAAAAAATCATAGTAGGAGCTGGGGAGATAGCTCTGTGGGTACAGAGCCTGCCGGGCAAGCATGAGGCTGTGACTTTGATCCCAAGAACACATCTTTGAAAAGCTGGGTGTGACCTCATAAATAGCTTAGGAGTTAAAGCGCTTGCCCACAAAGCCAAAGGACCCAGGTTTGATTCCCCAGGACCCATGTAAGCCAGATGCACAAGGTAGCACATGTGTCTGGAGTTCATTTGCATTTTCTGGGGGCCCTGGCATGCCCATCCTCTCTGTCTCTCTCTCTCTCTCTCTCTCTCTCTCTTTCTCTCACCCTCAGAAATAAATAAATGAATGAATATTTGGGGGCTGGAGAGATGGCTTAGTGTTTAAGGCATTTGTCTGCAAAGCCAAAGGATCCCGGTTCAATTCCCCAGGACCCACATAAACCAGATGCACAAGGAGTTGCACGCGTCTGGAGTTCATTTGCAGTGGCTTGAGGCCCTAGTGTGCCCATTGTCTAGCTGTCTCGGTCTCTCTATCTCAAAATAAATAAATAAAGTATATTAAAAAAAAAAAGAGCTGGGTGTGGTGATGTTTGCTTTTAACCTCAGTGTTAAGAGGCAGAGACTGGAGGATTCTTGAGCCTTGCTGGCCATTCTTTCTAGCTTGTTTGTTAGAATTCCAGGCCAATGAGAGACCCTGTCTCATAAAAATGAATGAACCCCAAGTTTCCCTTCTGGCCTCCACACACACTCAGATTCATATACATAGACGAATACACACACATATACAAAATCACATCAAACAGTACTCCAGATTTAGAGACGGACTCAGTGTGACATTGTACTAAGTCACCTTAAGCTGTTGTGGTAGTTTGAATGTATGTTCCCGTAGACTCGGGTGTTTTTGATTAAGAATTGAGCTTGTGACTTGGGTCTTCGACAGCCTAGCTGGAGGAGGTGTCACTGGGGACAGATCTTGAAGTCCAGCCATGAGCTGTGTTTGGGGGTGGATCTGGAGTCCAGCCCTGCTAGATGTACATGTGGAGAGCGGTTGGAGCCGTGGAGATTGTGTGCTGCTGGCTGTTGGTGGTGTCTCTCTTCCTGGATCTATGGAAATGAGCCAGCGTCTTCCACCATCGATGCTATTCCCCTGGAGTTTGTAAGCTTGAAATGAACCCCTGCCCTCCCATAAGCTGTTTATGGTTGGATGTTTGTCCCAGCAACAAAGAGCCGACTGCAGCAGCTGTGAAGACAAATAGCACTTGTCTTCTAAGTAGAATGGTAGGAAGGCAAGTTCCTTCGAAATACCAGCTAGTTCTAGTGTTTTGCACATAAATTATGCAGATATCCTTTTCCTTCTTTTTACCCCCAGACACATTACTCTCGAGCACATGCCGGGAAGGTAGGTGGACTACTGGAATCTGAGTTACTTGTAAATCACCTTTGCTGTGGAGTCCATTCTTCACAGAAAGCAAAGGACGTTTTGGTTAAGGGATCAGACCAATGTGAATGGAATTCCCGCACCGCCACTGACTACCAGTCAAGCTAAATGACCACTCCTATCCTGGCCTGTGGAGTGGAAGGAATTAAGTGAACAATATAACCAGAGTGCCTAGAACTGTGTGTGACTCCTGATAAACGTCAGCGATCATTTGTTATCGTTACTATTATTATTACAATCACATCCTAGAATCTAGGCTAGTATGCCATATCTCCCTTGTGCCCCATCCTCCTTTAGCCCACAAGGTGGGAATCGGCCAGAAGGGCCTGACAAAGGGCAGGACCACCCCTACAGAGGACAAAGTATGGGGGAGGAGAGGGGAACAGGGATCTGTCACCCTTTGGTTCCAGTATGTGATTTGTTTGTTCCTTTTCTGTCCGCTGCATTTGAACAAGCAGGAAGACTTTCAGAACTTTGATCTTTTATCTCTGGGGAAAAGAATTCCACTCAAGGGAAGGGACCATGCTGGTGGTCTACATCCTGGAGGGAGGACAGCCTCATACTTGCCCCATTCCTTCTGTTTGTTGGCATGGGTCACTGGAACTCTGTTTGGGGCAGCAAGAGCCAGGCATACATACTAAATACTAAATTGTATGTGTTTACATTCCCCTGTTAAAAATTAAGATTGATTTTCGTCGACTCCATGACTTCATGGCCAATGAAATACCCAAATCTGAACACTTAGGAGAAAATTCATTGAATAAATGGGCTTTCTCACCGTCTTGATGAAGACGTTGCTGTAACCAGAAAACCAATCCGCCCTGTGTGAAGAGGAGAGTGGCTAGAAGGCAGTTTCAGACACATCATTTCTCAGCCTAGCTGTCAAGCAAGGACGACACTTCCTATGTTGTGAGGGTTATTACTATAGGTGAGTGTGTTCATTTGCTTATGCTGCCGTAAGGAATCCTCTACACACAATGACTTAAACAGCAGACATGTATTTTCCCACAGTTGGAGCTCCAAGGTCCGGATGTCTGCAGGGTTGGTTTCGGAGACCTCTGCCTGAGTGACCACTGTGTTGTCTTCCCCTCCCTCCCTCCCTCCCTCCCTCCCTCCCTCCCTCCCTCCCTCCCCCTCCCCTTCCCCCTCCTCCTCCTCCTTCCTTCCCTCCTTCCCTCCTTTCCCATCCCTCTCCCCTCCTCTCTCCCTCCCTCCCATTTTCTTTTTCTTCCTCCTTCCTTCCCCTTCCTTCCTTCCCTCCCTTCCTTCCTTCCTTCCCTCCCTTCCTTCCTTCCTTCCTTCCTTCCTTCCTTCCTTCCTTCTTTCCTTCCTTCCTTCCTTCTTATTTTTCTTTCTGTCCCTGATGTCTCTTCCCCTTTCTTTAAGACACTGAGCATGGGCTGGGGAGATGGCTTAGCAGCTAAAAGGCACTTTCAACTCTCTACTATGTATTTGTTCTGCTCCTCTCTCTCTCTCTCTCTCTCTCTCTCTCTCTCTCTCTCTCTGTGTGTGTGTGTGTCTCGCACTCACACACAGATGACTGAAATCCATGGGCACTGTAAGCTTGAATGCTTGCTGTGTAGCTGGGGAAGGCTAGCCCGAAAGCAGTGGTACTGCAGTGGAGGAAGTGGAGTGGGGCAGCCTACGCTTCGACCTGTTAGTCTCACTGTTTGTGGGCAGTGGAGGCCCACGAACTGCTCACAGACCTTTGTGAAGTAGAATTTCTTTTCCTAATGTGTTTTCATATTGCCATCAATACAAATTCATTTTGTCTTCGAGGCTTAATTATGTGTAGTAAGGGAGGGGAATATTCATGTGGAAAATGGAAAGATACAGATTCGCCTTCAGTTTCCTGGTCAATGTCAGTAAGCTTTGCCTTCTAGATGCCTTGCTATGTATGGCACTATAAGTAAGTGGCTTAGCCCCACAGACCTCATCTACAAAGGATTGAGCAAGGGAGGCTGTTGGTGTGTAAACTAAGTGTGCAGACAGAATCAGTGTGTTGAAAGTCTCATATTTGCAGCTTCTCTTCCCATAGAGATTCTGGTTGTAACGTCTCCAGGTGGGTTTCAGGAATCCCTTTTGCCAACAGATATCCCTGAGTGATCCCTGATCTGATGCAGCCAGTGCCCCTAGCCTCTTCAAGAAATTAATCAGAGATCTCTCCTCATCCTGAAAAAAGCCTGGGATGGACTGCAGAGATGGCTCTGCCTACAAAGCCTAAGGACCAGAGTTTGATTCCCCTCATAAAGCCAGATGCACAAGGTGGTGCATACATCTGGAGTTCGTTTGCAGTGGCTAGAGGCCCTGGCATGCCCATTCTCGCTGTGTCTTTCTCTCAAATAGATAAAAATAAATAAAAGAAAAAAGAAAGAAAATGAAAAAAAGAAAAAAAGCCTGGGAACTGTAATGCCTTTGAGAAAAAGCCCTCATTTGGGAAGTGAGTACACTTGGACATTTCCTACTGCCTTTTTTTGCTTCTTTCCCCAAAGCTGCCCAGTTTGAATTCCAATTGTAGCAATTAGCCTTTGAGAAGAGATTACCTAGGACTCCAATGGCTGTTTTTGACTCTGTCCCCAACCTTCTCCTGGGCGTCACCCATTTTCAAGGCAAATGGTCAGCCCTCAGTTGTGTACTCACTGGCCCTGCTCGGTCCCCTCATGGATCCTATGTGGTGTGTTCTTTCTTAGCTCCCAGGCCCACAGCGGGCTGGTTACAGCTCTCAGGCTAGGCCTGTGTAGGATAAACTGAGTCCAGACTGGCTGAAGAAGTAATAACAAGATAAGGACTGTGTCCTAGGGGCCGGAGAATACCTGAGACAGGACCAGCCCACGGGGAAATCTAAGCAGCTCTTACTATTTTCCTATTTCTGCATAAACAATGACCACAAGTATAGTGAGAAAAGCATGTCCACCGTGTCAGTGGGTCAGGATTCTGAGTGGGGACAGCTGGGCATTCACATAGGCTCATGGAGTCAGCCAGGACATCATCTGAGGTGTATGATCCTCTTTCAAGTTACTGGCCATTGACTTCATTTCCTTCAGGTTGTGTGGCTGAGGACCCCCTGTTCTTGTGTTATGCCCAGTCCACGGCGCCCCCAGTGACCATCAAGGATGACTGGAAATGTATGCAAAAGCAAAGAGCTTTATTTGGGCTTAAGCTCAGTCTCTTGCCTTCACCAACACAGTGGATCCATACAAGAGCCCCAAGAAGCAGAAAAGCGGGCTTTTTATTGAGTTTTGAGTAAGGGGGAGAGGGCTATCACCTGCGCAACTACATTATTGGCTAATTTGAACAGTAACTGTACTTAGGGGTTCCTGATTGGTCTTAGGGTTTTGGTGGGCTAGGTCTAGGGGAATTTCTAACTTAACTGGCTCAGCAAGAAGCGGTTACATTTACTTGATTGGTTGACATTTACAAAACTCTGAGACGGTGGATCTTATTGGGCCATGCGGCCCATGACCGCACGAATGTTGAGTCATGCTCACATAGCAAGTTTATAGTTTTTCCTGGTACTGTTTGTTCTTCCCTAGATTCTGGGAACTCGCCCCTGTGGCCTATAGAGTGACTGAGGCCTGTCATGGTGCTACTCTGGCCTGGGTCTTTTCATTTGCCAACCATAGGCCAGGATAGACGCATGGGAGCATAGGATTCCCTTTTGTTCTTACCATGTGGTCTTCTCCACTTAAACACGACAGCTTGCATCTTTTTTTATTAAAGTTTTTATTTATTTACTTATTAGAGACGGGGGGAGAGAATGTGTGCACCAGGGCCCCTAGCCACTGCAAACAAACTCTGGATGCATGCGCCAGCATGTGCATCTGGCTTACGTGGGTCCTGGGGAATTGAGCTTCGAACCGGGGTCCTTAGACTTCACGGGCAAGCACTTAACTGCTAAGCCATCTCTCCAACCCTGACAGCTTACATCTTTAAGGCCAGCTGGGGAGTGCTTACTACTGCTTTCCCCCTTTGGGGCTTGCCTGATTAGACCAGACTCACCAGGATAATCTTACTTTCCAGGAACTGGAAGGCTATGGATCATTAATTAAATAAGTAGAGTCCCATCACTAAAATAACAATTGTATTCGCTGGTCTTGCCTACATTCCAGAGAAAGCTGTTCTGATGTCAGGGTTCTCTAGAACAGAATGATTCAATGAATATGTATTATAAAGGGAGCTTATTTGATAAGCTTACATCATATAGGCTGAGCCGTCCAACAATAGCTGTCGACAGGCTAGACAGCCAGAGAACCCAGTAGCTGCTCAGTCCACAAGGCTTGGATGTTCCAGTCCTCACCATCTGCCACTAAAGGCCTGGAGGATTCCCAGAGGACCACTGGTCTAAAGTCCATGTTGGAAGACTAATGAAGCCGGCCTCCGATGTCCAAGAATGATAGCAGTAGCAAGTAGCATAGACTGCCAAGCCAAGCTTCTTTATGGAAGAAAGCCACTGGGAGAGCCGCCTACTGGGGGAATGTCTGTCTCAGTCTACCAGTCCTTTGGGGAAAGGCCCCCCTCAAAGACCCACCCAAGAGGCATGTCTCTCACTTGATTCCTGATCTAATCAAGTTGACATCATATCCCAGCATGTGCCTGAGGAGGCAGGGACCTTAGGTTTGTCACAGAATTATATCTACTACATTTACAAAGTCATGTATTTGAGCCGGGCGTGGTGGCGCTCGCCTTTAATTCCGGCATCCCGGAGGCAGAGATAGGAGGGTTACCAAGAGTTCAAGGCCACCCTGAGACTACATAGTGAATTCCAGCTCAGCCTGAGCCAGAGTGAGACCCTACCTCTAAGAAAAAAAAAAGTCACGTATTGTTATGTTGAACATCAAATCTTGATTTTTTTAAATAAAAATATTTATTTGCAAGTAGAGAGAGAGTGTGAGGTGTGTGTGTGTGTGTGTGTGTGTGTGTGTGTGTGAATATGAAATGAATACCCAGGCCTCCAGCTACTGCAAACAAACTCCAGATACATGTGCCACCTTATGTATCTGGCTTATGTGAGTCCTGAGGAAATGAACCCTGGGTCCATTGGCTTTGCAGGCAAGCATCTTTACTGCCATGCCATCTCTCCAGCCCATTTTTTTAAATTGGTTAAAAACTATCATAGACTGATTGAGAGGGGGAGGGGATATGATGGAAAGTGGAGTTTCAAAGGGGAAAGTGGGGGAGGAAGGGAAGTACCATGGGATATTGTCTACAATTAAAGAAGCTGTCAATTAAAAATAAAAATAAAAAAACTATCAAATATTAACTTCTTGGATTGGAGAGATGGCTTAGCAGTTAAGGTACTTGCCTGCAAGGCCCAAGGACCCGGGTTCAATTCCCCAGGACCCACAAAAGGCAGATGCACAAGGTGGCACATGCATCTGGAGTTTGTTTGCAGTGACTGGAGACCCTGACATACCCATTCTCTGTCTATATATATCTGCCTCCCTCCCTCCCTCTCTCTCTCCCTCTCTCCCTCTCTCTCAAATAAATAAAAAGAAAAACTTTTTAAATTAACTTGTGGAGAATCTCTAATTGTATAGATTCTAACATGAAACTTTTTTGAGAAATGTTGTTAGCCAAATAATATATCTAGCCTTTGCTTTGAGAATTTCAAACCACAGAGTGCTAGAAAACCCTTGAGCTTATCCAGTCTCTCCACTCACTGTGCAGGTGACAGACGGTCTGAGCAGAAAGTGCCTCAAGGTCACACAGAGCTGAGAAAGCCTGGGAGTCTGCAGGCTCCTAAGCCAGGCATTTCCTGTCATTTCTTTTCCTGTGTGGTTCCTAATTTTTTTTTAAAGATGTGCTCCAAGTACTCATATTAATAAATCTGGAACTCATTGAATTAATGAATAATTTTCTTTGTTTCCCATTATCCTCTTGAATTAGAACATTTTTTCTTCTAATGTGTGTATGAATTAGTTACTAAGTGAAATGGAATCTTGGATAAAATGAGCTTTTGTTGTTTACTTGTAAGCATAGAGCTTAATCATTTTCAGGATGGCAAACGCAGTCAAAGGCTGAGGGTGGCGCAGGAACCAGAGAAGGCTGCCTTGCAGAAAACTCTTTGTCCAGTTGACAGTTGGATTGATACCCATTAGGTAATTTTCCATGCCTTTTCCCTAAGGAAGGTACTCATTGATGCTTAATAGGTGGTTTTTGTTTGTTTGAGTGAGTGAGAGAGAGAGAGAGAGAGAGAGAGAGAGAATGGGTGCGCCAGCGGCCTCTCAGATGTTGTGAACGAGCTCCAGACGCTTGTGCCCCCTTGTGGGCAAGTGTGGCATTGTGTCCTTGCGTCACTTTTTGCGTCTGGCTAAATGTGGGACATGGAGATTGGAACCAGCATTCTTAGGCTTGGCAGTCAGGTGCCATAACCACCAAGCCATCTCTCCAGCCCGGTGTTTTTTTTAAAAACACAAACTAAGTGTAAATATGATGTGATATTTTTCTATATCTTCTGGAGTAATATAACAGTGACTTTGACATTAACAGCGCTTTTTATAGTGCTGTGTCTGCAAGCTTCCTCTGCACTCTACTAAGTGATCTTACAGTCAGAGAGAATTTCATTTATCTTAAAATATTTTATTTATACATTTATTTATTTATTTGCAAGAAAGAAAGACACAAGTTGAGAGAGAGAGAGAGAGAGAGAGAGAGAGAGAGAGAGAGAGAGAGGAATGCTCCAGGGCCTCCAGCCACTGCAAACTAACTCCAGATGCATGCGCCACCTTGTGCATCTGGCTTTACGTGGGTCCTGGGGAATTGAACCGAGGTCCTTTGACTTTGCAGGCAAGCACCTTAGCCGTAAGCCATCTCTCCAGCCCCACGTCTCATTTATCTTGAGAGGCGACTTACAAAGTTATATCCCAACATGGAGTCCATGGATGTGGTCCTCATCAGCTTGTGCGGCCGGAATAAGGTAGAATTGACTGGTCCAGCCTCCGAGCAACCTTAACTTGAAGCAAAGCATGGGTTTGATGACCTGGGCACATGATCTTAGCACCTGTCAAGTGCTAAAGCTTCAAGGTTAAGGACACAATGTAGGCATAGGCTGTTTATACCTAACTTTTGTTTCATCATCTTAAGCAACAAAGAGACATCTGTGTTGTATGGCACTCATGCATGGTTGGGTTTTTTGCGTCTGAACAAAGACTCCTTGTACGTGGTCAGGGACAGTGTGGCCAGCGTCTCAGTCTCAATCTCTCTCTATGAGAAGGTCTTGGGTATCCCAGGCCTGCCTCAAACTCACTATGTAGCCAAGGATGACCTCGAACCTCTGATCTTCCTGCCTCCACCTCTCCAGTTCTGGGATTACAGGAAGTGTTGCTATATCTAGTTTTATATAGTGCTGGGGATTGAACCCAGGACCCCATACTACAAGATGAAACACCCTAACCAACTGAGATACATGTACCCCAGCTTCTGGAGGTCTTGTTTTATGTCTTTTCCTTTCTCTTCTCTTCTCTCTTCTCTTCTCTTCTCTTCTCTTCTCTTCTCTTCTCTTCTCTTCTCTTCTCTTCTCTTCTCTTCTCTTCTCTTCTCTTCTCTTCTCTCCTCTCCTCTCTCTCTCTTCTCCCCTCCCCCTCCTCTCCTCTCCTCTCCTCTCCTCTCCTCCTCCCCCCCCCCTCCCCCCCCCCCCCCCTCCCCTCCCCCCTCCCCTCCCCTCCCCTCCCCCCCCTCCCCTCCCCTCCCTCCCCCCCCTCCCCTCCCTCTCCTTCCTTCCTCCCTCCCTCCCCTCCCCTCCCCCTCTTTCCTTCCTTCCTCCCTCCTCCCCCCTCTCCTTCTCTCCTTCCTTCCTTCCTTCCTTCCTTCCTTCCTTCCTTCCTTCCTTCCTTCCTTCCTCCCTCCCTCCCTCCCTCCCTCCCTCTTTTTGTTCATAGGAGTCTGACTCTAGCCTAGGCTGACCTGGAATTCATCTTCCTCTGCCTCCTGAGTGTTGGGATTAAAGAGGTCTGAGCCACCACACCCAGCTGCAGATCGTTTTTGAGAGAGTGTATGTGTGCAAGTAATTATATTGGCACACCAGGGCATCGTGCTGCTATAAATGAACTCCAGGTGCACGAGCCACTTTGTGCATCTGGCTTCATCTGGGTATTGGGGAATCAAACACAAGTTACCAGGCTTTGCAAGCAAACACCTTTAACCACAGCCATCTCTCCAGCCCTCTGGAGGTCTAGTTTATGTCTGTCACACGCTGTGGTTAAGCCTGTGGGACTCGACTTTAGGAATGAGAAGATATTTCACTCTTTATCGTATTCTGTGTGTTTTATATATCTGTGACTTCAGATCTGTTTGGATGTTCTCAACACTAATAGGACATAATATACTTTAAAAGTAAACTGAAGGCTGGAGAGATGGCTTAGCGGTTAAGGTGCTTGCCTGCAAACCCTAAGGACCAGGGTTCGATTCTCCAGGTCTCATGTAAGCCAGATGCACAAAGTGGCACATGTGTCTGGAGTTCATTTGCAATGGTAGAGGCCCTGGCATGCCCATTCTCTCTCTGTCTCTAATAAATAAAAATAAATAAATTTTTAAAAATCAACTGAATTCAGTGTACTCCGGGTGTTTCCTCTATCAGTACCTAACAAGAGTGCAGTAAATGACACTTCTGTGTGGGGTATTGAAAGCCACTATGCTTCATGCTGTAGTGAGGAGCTTTTCATTTTGTGATCTGGGAATTCGTTCCCTGCCTCAGGCCTGCTGGCCTTGTGTTTTCTCTGTGAGGTATGCGAAGAGGACAGACGGGGTGCATCTCCCTCGTTGCACTCGGAAACCATTTCATCCCTTTCATTATATAAGGATCTGCGGGAGTTCGTCTCCCTAACTAGACAGGATGCTCCTGAGCCCCAGAAATGTGACTGTCCTTGGCCCATTGCCAGACAAAGTGACCACACTCACATAGCAGGTTGAGGGCCTGCCAGTGTGCAAAGACTCTGATCACAGCTGCTAAATGTTTGTGGCCACTTTGTCACTGGGGGGGGGCTGTTTTATTCATTTAAAACAAAATGGGGAGTTGGAATTGGGTGATGTAGTGTTTGCAGACCTAGGTTTGACACCCCCCCGGCCCCCAGCACTATATAAACCATGCAAAGTGGCGTAAATCCCAGCACTCAGAAAGTGGAGGCAGGAGGATTAGGAGTTTAAAGTCCTTTTTGACTACCGAGTGATCTCTACCCTACCCTAGACCACAAGAGATACTGTCTCAAAAAAAAAAAAAAAAACTTAAAAATGGAAATTTCTAGTCATGTAATTCCCAAAGGCATCCAGTCCACAAACCAATGGCTATGGACTAACTTAGCTAATTTTGTGTTGAAGCAGAAGCCTGCCCCCTGGTGTCAGGTCAGGTGCTGGAATCTTGGCTCATTTGCCTGTTCTGTCCTATTACTTACCTGATTTAAGTTTTATATTATACATCTCACACATAAAATTAAAGTAAGTACTGCCTAAAAATTGCTGCTGAATTGCTACTGTGAAACTGGACTTCTTTTTGTATTCAGCATTGTTTTCTCCATGTCTAACTAACATTTTGGAATTAACGGCTGTTTTAGTAAATGTTCTATATACTGCTAACTGTAGTGCTGAACTTTGTCGAGGAGAGAAACAATAATGGTGGCTATTATAGAAACAAAAGTAGCCTTAAAATTCATATTATTTTGTGAGTTTATATAAATCTTACTATTGCTGGGAATTTTCATAATAATTTTGTCCAGAAAGGATGATTTAAAAAATTTCATTTTTGAGAAGTCTTTGAGCTGGGCATGGTGCCACACTTCTGTAATTTCAGCACTTGGAAGATGGTGAGTTCAAGGCCAGCCTGGGCCACATGACTCCCTTGTCTCAAAATACTAAAACTAAACAAATTTTACTGCCTTAGATTAGATGAGAGAGCAGATACTGAAGAAAGTGTCTAGAATTGGGGTCATTCAAATCCAGGGTTAACAAGTAAGAAATAGTGGGAGGAGTTATGTACATAATATGTTGTTTATATTTATACAAGTTGTCAATGAAAAAGTTTAACAAAAAGTAAGAAATGGGGCTTGAGGGGCTGGAGAGATGACTCAGTAGTTAAGACAATTGCTTGCAAAGCCTAAGGATCCAAGTTCACATCCCCAGTACCCTTCTAAAGCCAGATGCACAAGGTGGCGCATGTGTCTGGACTTTGTTTGCAGTGCCCCCTCCCGATAAATAAGTAAACAACTAAGTAAAATCTTTTAAGAAAGAAATAGGGCTGGAGAGATTGCTCGGTGGTTAAAGGTACTTGCTTGGAAAGCCTGACTGCCTGGGTTTGGTTTCCCCAGTGTCCACATAAAGCCAAATGCACAAAGTGACCCATACATCTGGAGTCTGTTTACAGTGGCAGGAGGCCCTGGTGCACCCACTCATTCCCTCTTTCTCTCTCTCTCTCTCTCTCTCTCTGTGTGTGCGTGTGTGTGTGTGCGCGCACGCGCGTGTGCATTTGCTTACAAATAAATATTTTGAAATAACACATTCATAGGAAGGCCTAAATATGAGCATATAACTTTCAGCTAAGGGATTTGAATGAAATAATGTACAATATATGTATACATTATATTGTGTTTAATCAGGGCAAACATAGCTGTTGCCTCAAATGTAACCTTTATTTATAATGGAAACATTCAAAATTCTGCTTTCTAGCTAAAATCTACAGTTGATGCTCATCACCTGTAGTCACTCTTTTGCGCAGTAGCACACCACTACTTCTCATCCCTACCTAATTATAATTTAAAACCATCGCTCCATCTCGCCCCATCCCACCCCTGAGGAGGAGATTCATCTATGGCATGTAGCATATCCCAGGTATTGTGCTGAAGATACTTCTGTGAGGTTTCTACCAAGGAGCTGAAATTCTATTGTGGGGATCAGACAATAATTAAACACAATTAATGGTGATTATTGTTTGACACAAAAACCACTGTGGTATAGAGGGTGAGGAAGAACGAGATCAATGGTTAGCAGCTGAAGCAATTGCAAAATGTCTTGGACTGTAAACTAGAGTAGATGCCTCCGTGGCTCTGTACACATCAGTGATGGAAGACCCTCGACCCTGTTCTGTGAACTTTTCCTGGGATATATGAACAGACATCTACTCACCCAGGGGGGACCTGACAATAGACCAAAAAGAAAAACTATTCCCATCACCGGGCGTGGTGGCGCACACCTTTTAATCCCAGCACTCGGGAGGCAGAGATAGGACGATCGCCGTGAGTTCAAGGCCACCCTGAGACTACATAGTTAATTCCAGGTCAGCCTGGGCCAAAGTGAGACCCTACCTCAAAAAAAAACAAACAAACAAACAAACAAACAAACAAACAAACAAAACTATTCCCCGCAAGGCTAGCTTAGGGAACCAGTGAGGTTGTTATTGGGGTTACTTAAAGGAGTATGGGTGAGCGGTTATTTACAGGGGCATAGATGACTCGAAGGCAACTATGTCACCAAAACCCTGGCCCGGCATAGGTGACGACTCCTAAAAGCTGCATCCCTGGAGCTTCCAGACAGCCCTGCCGGTCAGAGTTATTTCCAGTTCTTTCCAGCAGCAGGTGCCACTTACATAGCCTTGGCATGGAGCCTGACGAATCTTTGTTTATACCCGAAATCTCAAGGAACCCATGTTTGGACCTTCCTGATGAGCTTCCCTCCAGGATGGAATCATTTGGAAGAAATTGCTATGTAATACCTCCTCATGTTCCTCAGCATTGTCTATATAGGTGGCTACATGTTGTGGCTGCCCCCACCTCCTCAAGGCCAGCATCATCAACAAACAAACAAAAAAAACCATAAAAACAAAAAACAACCCTGGGCTGGAGAGATGGCTTAGCAGTTAAGGCGTTTGCCTGCGAAGCCAAAGGATCCTGGTTTGATTCTCCAGGACCCATGGAAGCCAGATGCATGAGGGGCACATGCATCTGGAGTCCATTTGCGTTGGCTAGAGGCCCTGATGTGCCCATTCTTTCTGTGTCTGCCTCTCTTCTCTTTCTCTCTCTCTCCCCCCGCCTCTGTCTGCTTGAAAATAAATAAATAAAAATTTTTTAAAGCCCTCATCCAGCACCAATCAGATTGAGATGTCAGAACTGGGCATAAGTGGTGAAGACCCAAAGGAACTGACAATAGGATGCAGAGAAGATTCAAGAGCCAGATCTTGATGGCCATGTATATATATATATATATGAAGAAAACAAAGCTTCTAAAGAGTTCCTGGTCCACAGCATCACAGGACCGGAAGCCCCGTTGATGCACACCGAACGTCAGTGGCCTAAGCCTGCCCACAGTGTTTTCTCCCAGAACCTCCAGGGCTGTAGCAGTAGTCACCAGCTGGCAGTCAGGAGTTGTCACTGCAGGTTCCAAGCCGTGCAGGGAAGAAGATGAACAGATGATTGAAGCTCCTTCAGCCTCTTACTCCTTACTGACATTTCTGACATGATTTCAGAGTTGCCAGTGTTAGCATGGAGCAGGGTGGTAGGAGAGAAAAAAAAAAAAACACTGGAGGGGAAAAAAAAAGCTCATGAGTGATCAGCAAGGTGGAACAAGTGAGAAGAGAAGGTTCCAGAACTATTCTTGAGAGCTTCTAAGAATATGCTAGTTAGTATCCTTTGTGGTAGCAGCCGGTTTAGTGACCTTGTAGGGATGACTGAAATGACATGTGTAGGCAAGCTGTACATATGTCTCATTCCTTTTTACCGTGCCCTCCTAGTCACTTCTACCACAGAGAGGAAACAGGCATTTTCTGGCCCATCATCATTATTTTTAAAAAGTATTTTCATTTTTATTTATTTATTTGACAGAGAAAGAGGGAGAGAAAGAGAGAATGGGCAATCCAGGGCCTCCAGCCACTGCAAATGAACTCCAGACACATGCGCCACCATGTGCATCTGGCTAACGTGGGTCCTGGGGAATCGCACCTGGGTCCTTTGGCTTTGCAGGCAAATGTCTTGACCGCTAAGCCATTCCTCCAGCCCACATCATCATCATGTGGAGGTTAAGAAGACAATTTCAGGTACTTGTCCCTCTCCTTCCACTTTATTTGAGGCAGGCCCTCTTGTTTTCTTTTTCTCCCCCCTCCCATTCCAAACAATGAAGGCCATACTTGCTGGCACACAAACTTTGGTTCCCCTGACTCTGCCTCCCACTGCTTTAGGTACATTGGGATTACAGATGCATGTGTACCATGCACCTGGCTTGATATATGGGTGCTCCAGTCATCAGACTTACATAGCAAGCAAGCGCTTAGCTATCTCCCCAGCATCATCTTCTGGCTTTTTTTTTTTTTTTAAATACAGTGTCTCTGAATGTGTAGTTTGAATTTTAGGAATAAAAATTTACTTTTGCCCTCCCAGACTTCAGTCTCATGGGGGAGAGCTGTATTATATTGTTAGGTTTTGCTGGAATTTATCAGTTAGTAGACATATACCGAGCAGTAAGGCATTTTATTGCTTGGAATGGATAGAGGAATTATGCTCACAGAAGCTAGGATGAGGGTTCACCCAAGCCAGGAAGTTCTGAAGTGATGAATGTGTGTGAGGAAATTACTTTCCCCCTGAGATATAAACCGTATATAAAAGGCACAGTCGGAAGGGACTGGTGAGTTATGAACCACAGAGAATTCTTCGATGGGGCCTGTGTGTATTTATTGTCTGTGAGAGGCCACTTTTCAGTGTTTGGCAAGGGGGTAGTCCTTCATTTGTGCTGACCTCACAGTGACAGTGGGACTAAAGGTTGTCCCCAAAACGAAGCTTTGCGTGCTAAACACGCGTAAGTCCCAAGATCCAGGCTTCCCCTAGCTTCATCTCTGCTCCTTGTGGGTCACTTAGCCTGCCTTCTATCCCCCAGTGGTGCCTCTTTTAAAACATTGTGGGAATCCCAGATGTTCCTGTTCATGTCATAGGAAGCAAAGTACTCTGCATCTAGGTGTTGGGGTACCAGGATCCCATTAACAGGACTGTTGCTGAAATGGGGTGGAGTCATGAAGTTACCTGAAGTCTTTGTTAAAACGTAACCCCCGCCCCTCTCCACCGCATGTGCATGTGATCCTTGTGTGTTTGTGTGTGTGCACGTGGGGGCGTATGTGGAGGCCAGAGGTTGACATCAGATGTCTTCCTCAATTGTTCTTCATTTTATTGACTGTGGCCCAGTCTCTCACTTTGAGCCCAGAGCCCTAGCTAGCCAGCTTGCCCCCCTGGAATCCCCATCTCTGCTGCCATGTGCTGGGATGACCAGTGGCCCGAATTCTAGTCCTTGTGCTTATAAGACAAGTTCATTACCCACTGGACCATCTCCCCAGCTCCATCTTCAGTCTTAAACGTTTCGATTTGCTTTGTTTAAAGACTCTGGCTCAGATGTACAAGGTGGCACATGCATCCGGACTTTGCTTGCAGTGGTTGGAGGCCTTGGCACACCCATTGTCTCTCCGTCCCTACCTCTGCCTTTCTCTTTCTCAAATAAATAAATAAAGTTTAATAGACAATCCAGTGCAAGGGGGGGAATAAGGAAATTGATTCAATTGGTAAAATTTTATTCACATCCTCATCCAATTATGGCTCTTATTTGTGAGTCATTACTGGTTATTACAGTCTTCAAATTAACTCATAAAGTCATTATGGTGATGCTCAACATGCAGATAATTTTGGAGGGTCAGAGAGAGAATGGACTCACTTTAGGACGATGGCCCAATAACCCTATTCCCTCTCTTCACCGCCTTCAAGTTGGGGAATGTGTTCCTAATGAGAACACATCCCGTAGAGGTAGTCAGCAGAAAAGACATGGGTGACCTAGGAGAGAGGTGGGGTTAGGAAGATATCAGTAAGTGTAAGAGCAGGAAATGCTTTGGAAAACCCCTCACCAGTTTTACAACTAATATGTGGAATCTGTGGTGTGATTAAATGTAAAGAATGGAGATATTAAGTACAATTTTATTGAACTTTTTTTTAAGTCCATCCAGTTCTGTTATTTACAGTGGTTTTAATTTTTTTAATTTTATTTTTATTTATTCATTTATTAGAGACAGAGAGTGTGAGAATGGGAACACCAGGGCCTCTAGCCACTGCAAGCGAACTCCAGACGCATGTATCACCATATGTATCTGGCTTACATGGGACCTGAGAAATTGAACCTGGGTCCTTAGGCTTCGCAGGCATGCGCCTTAACTGCTAAGCCAGAGCCCTACAGTGATTTTAAAGACATTATATTGAGTTACCTTGGGTTGAAACGTCTTCCCATTCCATTTCAAAATTGAACAATATATTTTTTATTTAACCTGATTGAGCCTCATTTTTTCTCTGTCAGCATGTGCTTGTTCACAGAGAGCTGGGAGTCATGGTGTCATGACAACCATTACATTCTGGAAAGAAGGACTGTTTCAAATAGCCAATGACTGGGATTTTAATCCCTGGCACATACATATAGACATAGGAACGTAGAACTTATAACTATATCTCACTCTGGCTCCACATTTTCACTCCTTTTATTGATATACAATATAGAACTTATAACTATATCTTACTCTGGCTCCATATTTTTACTCCTTTTTTTGATACGCAATGTAGAACTTATAACCATACCTTACTCTGGCTCCACATTTTCACTCCTTTTACTGACACGCAACTTTGGAATATGTGTTATGATATACAGTTAGTATTTGCAAACACTCCAACTCATCTTTTCTCTACATTGTTGATAATAACATCAAAAATATGGATTCCCCTGCTCAGAACTTTTTTTGTGTGGATTTTTTGAGGTAAGGATTTTTTAAGGCTGGCCTGAAATTCACTACTTAGTTTCAGGGTGGCCTCAAACTCACAGTGATCCTCCTACCTCTGCCTCCCCAGTGCTGGGATTAAAGGCATGCACCACCACACCTGGCATCAGAACTTTTTTTGTTTGTTTGTTTGTTTGTTTTGTTTTGTTTTATTCATTTTTCGGTTTTTTTCAAGGTAGGGTCTCACTCTAGCTCAGGCTGACCTGGAATTCACTATGTATCTCAGGGTGGCCTTGAACTCATGGCGATCCTCCTACCTTTGCCTTTGCTGGGATTAAAGCCTGCACCACCAGTGCTGGGAACTTAACATTGTGTATGTAGCCTGTATATTAAATTCTAAAAGCTTGAACATAGTCTATAGAGTCCATTTCCCATTAGACTTTGTTATTGGTATCCAGGGTGGATGCACATGGAGTCCCTTTTGATGGATATCACGTAAATTAAGGTAGTCTCAGGGTTTCTTTTCCTAGGGGGGATTAAAGCTTACCAATTTAATTCTTTTCTCAAATAGATCCAGCCCCCATAAAAAAACAGGGCTGGAGAGACAAGCTTTCCTAGAAATTCAAAGGAGGTTTGATCAGACAAAGTCTGGGCTGGAGTGTTTGCAGTGGCTAGAGGCCCTTACATGTTGGTTGGGAAATTTTGTAGTCTTTATTTCAAAGCAAGAACCAAGAGACAGGAGTTTGTCAGTCATTGAAGAATGGGAAGATGCCACAGAGAGGGAAACTCTGTAGAATGGAATGCCAGGCTCAGGCCTGAAAAAAAAAAAGACATTGTTGTTAGAGGAGAGAAAAAAGAAAAAGACAGAAAATCTACACTACAAATGAACCCTTGCTTTTAAAAGCAGTTCATATTGTTTGTTTCTTCAAAGGGAAGTAACCAAAAAAAAGTATTTTTTCACAGTCGTATATATTCTCTAAAGGGAAGGATACAAAGTGCTCTCCGTCCATCAAAGTCCACCCAGGCTGACCTGGAACTTACTATGTAGTCTCAGGGTGGCCTGGAACAAGACACACAGTTTGTTTCTCCAAACAAGCACAAATGACTCCCCATCCCCATAAAAGAGAGGACAAAGTCCTCCATGTAAGTCTTTATTCACAGGACACTGGGTCTCCATTGTTGTTAGAGGAGAGAAAAAAAGAAAAAGACAGAAAATCTGCCTGCTTTTGTTTGTTTGTTCAAAGGGAAGTAACAAAAAAAAATGTATTTTCTCACAGTCTTAGATACAGCCTCTGCTTCATTTGTTTTCAAAGAATGCTCCTTCATCCCCACCTCCGAACACCTCAGGAGCATCTGTGTGTGATGAGCAGTCTTCTTTAATTTATAGTGATTTCTCTCCTAGAGAAAGGAATGGAGAGTAGTAAGGACGAAGGTGCTTAACCAGTGCAGGATTCAAAGACAGACAAGCTATCGTTTATAAATGGACACTAACCACAATAGATCTAGAAAAAGAGATAAAGCTGAGATTTAGAGATGAGGAGAAAATAAATGCAAACATTTCTATGGTGTAGTAAATCTGGAATCCCTCTCAAAGACTATATAGAGACGAAATCTCTAGCATCTCAAGACCTTCCCTCCCTCCCTCCCTCCCTCCCTCCCTCCCTCCCTTCTTTCTCCCTCCTAATCTTTTCTGTGCTGTGCTGTGCTGTGCTGTGCTGTGTGTGTGTGTGTGTGTGTGTGTGTGTGTGTGTGTGTGTGTGTGTGTGTGTTTAGGGGCATGTGCTGATGTGGCAGTCCATGCATTCACCTGCTGAAGGGTACGCTACCTGTGGTGGCCAAAAGCACAATGCCTGGGCACTTTGCTCCACTGCTCTTCTACCCATTCTTACTTGAGCTGGAGTCTCTTGCTGATCCTGGAGCTTGCTGTTTTTTTTTTTGTTGTTTTTTTTTGTTTTTTTTCCCATGAGCTCCAGTGATTGCCAGGTCTCTGCTCCCCTACCAGACTGAGGTTCCAAGTGTGTTGAGTCTATACTCAGCTGTTTATGTGGGTCCTGGGCATTGAACTTGAGCAGTCTCTCAGGCCTCCTCAAGCCCTCATGCTTGCACAGGAAGTGCTTTGAACTGCTGAACACTCTGTCCAGCCCGCATTTTCTTACAGGAAGATAATTTTCATAGATTGGCTGGAATTTAGGCTCAGAGGGTTGACCAGTGCGTTTGTGAGTGGTTAGAAAACAGCAATTATTCTGATTCCTGTTTGGATCTCACAGCCAAGGAGGACTTGGATTCAGCAGGCACTGCTTGGTGGTGTATGCCCCTTCCTGGCCCATTCTTCATTTTCCCTTGTCCTTCCTTTTCTTCCTTCCCCTTTTTGTTTTTTTCAAGGTAGTTTGTCATTATAGCCCAGGCTGAGCTAGAGTTGGTCTCAGGGTGGCCCCGAACTCACAGCAACCCTCCTACCTTTGCCTCGCAAGTACTGGGGTTAAAGGAGTGCTCCACCACACCCAGCATTTTAAAAAAAGGTGTGTGTGTGTGTGTGTGTGTGTGTGTGTGTGTATCAGAAAGGGAAAGAATGGGCAAGCCAGAGCCTGTAGTCACTGCAGAGGAACTCCAGACACATGTGCCACTTAGTGCATCTGGCTTTACATTGGTACTGGGAAATTGGACTTGGGACCTTAGACTTTTCAGGCAAACACCTTAACCTCCGAGCATCTCTCTAGCACCTCCTTTTCCTTCTTGAACCTCTTTCACAAAGCTCTCATTCATATAGATGTTAGTTAGTCTCTGTAATTTCTGCGGACAAACTACACTAAAAAGGGGTTGTTGTCAACTGCATTCACTTACATTCAGAAAACTTACCTTGTACCCTGCAGTGTGTGGGGCAGGCTTGTGGTTGCTGACAAAGGTGAAAGAAACAAACCTGGTTTTTGCTTTAAGCAACTTATATCTGTTTAATTTCTGAGTAATAACATCTATATGAGATCTTATTTTTTTAATTTATCTTACGAGAAAGAGGCAGAGAGAGAGAAAGAGAGAGAGGCACGTGAGGGCCTCCAGCCACTGCAAATAAACTCTTTCTTCTTCTTCTTCTCTCTCTCTCTCTCTCTCTCTTTCTTTCAGAATTCACTATGTAGTCTCAGGGTGGCCTTGAACTCATGGTGATCCTCCTACCTCTGCCTCCCGAGTGCTGGGATTAAAGGCATGTGCCACCACGCCCTGCTTCCCATAGGCATTTCTTAAGGGCTGTGAAAAATTCATCCCAACACCTGTGATTGCTATGTATTTTTTTGTTTGTTTGTTTTAGGTAGTGTCTCGCTTTAACCCAGGCTGACCTGGAATTCACTATGTGGTCTCAGGCTAGCCTTGAACTCATGGTGCTCCTCCTACCTCTGCCTCCTATGTACTGGGACTAAAGGTGTATGCCACCATGCCCGGCATTATGTTTGATAGTGTTTGAAAATGGGGTTATGATGCTTGGATGACAGGTCACAGAAAATGAATGAGTCATAACTTAGGATGTTATATTCTATATACATGTAAATAGTATATATATTCTACATACATATAAGCAATATATATTCTGTATATAAACAATAGGATGTTTTAGAATAGGTAGGTGATACTTTGGGCATCTTAACTTCATAATGTAGGTGACTGTACATTTGAGTTTGAGTACAAAATTGCAAAGCAAATCCATTAGAAGCGGTTTCTTTCTTAGGTGCTCGGACTGAAGTTCAGTTTCCTGCTGTTAGCTGAATGAGTTAGGCTCCACTGCTCGTAATACAGAGCTCTGAAATTACTCGGACTTGCTGCAATAGAAATGCTTCCCTTTCACAAAGCAGCCTGGAAGTAGCAGTCCACTCATAGAAAGCCTTTGCTTCACAAAGACCCCAGGAACCAGATTTCTTCTGCCTTCCTAGCCCACCATTCTTAGGTGTAGTCTGTGATTCTGTGCTTCAAAGCAGGTTTTCTGTTCCAGGATGTAAGAAAGGTACGCCTGCCAGCTGCTTTTTAAGGCAGACGTTTGAAAATTGCTTGATAATCCTTGAGTTTAACAACTAAGGAGTGGTCTCTGGATGGCAACACACACACAGCTGCAAGGGAGGCTGGGAAATGTAGTTTTTATTCTAGGTGGCCATGTGTGTCAGATCAAAGTTACGTTGTTGTCGAGGAAGAGCTTAGGTTTTGATGAGTGCCTTGCACTGCCTGCTATGGGTTTCCTGATTCCTGAGGCCCCAAATACCATAGAATACTGTACAATATCATAGACAAAAGAAAAAATAAAACAAAATGGTTTACACACACACACACAATGATGAGCCGGGCCTGGTGGCACACGCCTTTAATCTCAGCACCCGGGAGGCAGAGGAAGGAGGATTGCTGTGAGTATCCCATGTTGATTTCAAGGCTAAGTCCCTCCTCATACCCATTCTGTATTCGTTATTATGCCTAGATTTGGATTCTGGAGGTTTGATTTCAATGCAGTTTCCCCCAACATGTTTCAGAATTAAATATGACTCTGCTCGTATTCCAAGTTTATATTTAAAAGTTTGTTTTGTTGTTTATCTTTTGAGGGATGAGGGCACAAGAACTCTTAAAGCCCGAAACATCCAGTAGTGGTTAGATTATTCTACAATGTATTTTTAGCTCAAATGTGTCACTATGACCAAAAATACCTGCCAGAAATAACTTAGGCTTCCTGATTTTGGAGGGATTTCAGTTCACATGGAGGGGAAGGCAGGGCAACGGGTGTAAGGTATAGGAACATGGGACTATGGATTTAACAGTTTAACAGACCTGGAAGCAGAGAAGACCACTAAGACCAGGGGCAGTTATCACCTTCAAAGATCACACTAAGCAACCTACTTTGACCAACCACCTCCTGGCGGCTCCAGAGTGTTCAAAGTAGCGCCACAATCTGGGGACCACATGCTTAAAGCATAAGTTAGTGGAAGAGTAACATTCTAGACTAGAACCACAGCAATATTGTCTCCGGATTTATCATTTTCCTGCGCTAATTTTAGTTTAGTTTAGTTTATTTTTTTTAGTTTAGTTTAGTTCAGTTTAGTTTAGTTTAGTTGTGTTGTTTAGTTTAGTTTAGTTTATTTTTTTAGTTTAGTTTAGTTTAGTTTAGTTTAGTTTAGTTTAGTTTAGTTTGAGATAGGGTCTCACTCTAGCCCAGGCTGTCTTTGAATTCATTATATAGTCTCAGGCTGGCCTCCTACCTCTGCATCCAGAGTGCTGGGATTAAAGGCATGCACCACCCTTGCTAAATTGTTATTGGGGTTTTTTTGGGGTGTGTGTGTTGTGTGTGTGTGTAAGGTATAGAAGGTGGTGTGGTGTGCATGTATAGTGTATGCACATGTATGTCTGCGCGTGTGAGGAGGCCAGAGGACAGTGTTGGTGTCCTCCTCTATTGCTCTTCCCTCTTGTTGCCTTGAGAGGAGTCTGTCTCTAAACCTGGAGCCACCATTATTTTCTTCCAATCAAGTTCTTCCTCTCTTCTCATAAGACTGGGATTATAGGTGTTCATGGCATGGCCACATCTAGCTTTTTTTTTTTTCTTGGAGAGAGACAGAGGTAGAGAGAGAGACAGGGGAAAGAGAGAGAGAGATTGGTGTGCCAGGGCCTCAGCCACTGCAATCGAACTCCAGGCATTTTTGCCCCTAGTGGGCATGTGTGACCTTACGTTTGCCTCACCTTTGTGCATCTGGCTTGCGTGGGATCTAGAGAGTCAAACCTGGGTCCTTAGGCTTCACAGGCAAGCGCCTTAACCGCTAAGCCATCTCTCCAGCCCTGCACACCTAGCTTTTTATGTGGGTGCTGGGGATCAAACTCAGACCCTCATGTTTATGTGTAGCAACACTCTCATCTACCGAACCATCTCCCCAGTACCATGCCTCCATTTGTAACCAATAAGAAAATACATGTGTGTCATATTGTGTATTTTAGTATTTAGAATCAGACCTTTGGATGATGGTAAAAATATCTGATTTCTCAGTCTTGAGGTTTACTGCAGTTTAATATATCCATATGTAAATATATATTTGTTTGCACCGATAATTATAAGTATAGCTCTTATATTTCAGGCCTCTTGGATTTTAAGCTTGTCTATAGTTCTGCTTAGCTTCAGTTTTGGTTAATGGTCTGAGAATAGAGATGATTATTTCTTTTCTATCTTCCACCAATGTCAGATCATTTCCTGTTCTCATACTGTAGTAAGTAGTTCCACATTGCTGGGATGAACATCCAAACCAGACACAGTTTTATGGGAGGAAGGGATTTATTTCAAGCTTACAGATCCAGGGCAAGTTCCATCAATGGTGGAAGTTAGCTGTCATTCATAAATTCAAACAGAGGGGAAAACCACCACCAGCCAGCAAACACACACACACAAAAATGCAAGCGGGACCCCCAGAGCTCACACCTCACACCTCTCTGTACACCTTTGGGCTGGAATTCAGATCCACCCCAGTGATGCCTCCTCCAGCCAGGTGGCTAGAAATCCAAATTAAAAGTTTAATTTTGCTGGATGTGGTGGCACCTAATCCCAGAACTCTGGAGGCAGAGGTAGGAGGATCACTGTGAGTTCGAGGCTACCCTGAGACTACACAGTGAGTTTAAGATCAGCCTGGGCTACAGCGAGACCCTATCTCAAAAAGAAATGTTTAATTTTTAACACCTGAGTCATTGGGAGACATACACACAAACTCTCACACACACTTTCCCTAGAAAGGAGGTAAACCCAAAGTATACTCAAAAGTAGAATGTCGTAAGCATACAGCGCACTGTAACTATTTCATCCAGACTTCATTTCTGCTTCCCTAAGGACTCAACTACAGGACATAAAACAGCCATGTCCTAACTGAAGAGGTACAATAAGGATGTGAATGTCGTTCAGTGGTAGGGGGCTTGCCTAGCATATATGAGGCCCCAGGTTCAATCCCCAACACCTCCAAAAGGGGGGGAATGTTACATCCTCAAGTTAGTGTGTTGTCAAATGATTTACTGCTTCTAAATTGACATGTGACGATAGCGTGATTGATTGATTGATTGATTGATTGATTGATTGATTTGGTTTTTCAAGGTAGGGTTTCACTCTACTTGAGGCTGACCTGGAATTCACTATGTAGTCTAAGGGTGGCCTCAAACTCACAGTGATCCTCCTACCTCAGCTTCCCGAGTGGTGGGATTAAAGCCATGTGCCGCCATGTCCAGCTATCTAGGTTTTTGATCTAAAGAAAAATTACTTTTAAATTGGAAAAAGAAAGTTTGGTGGTTGCAGACTTTCAGGAGACTTGTTTTAATGAAGAAGTGCCTTGTGATGGATGTCATTTCAAAACATGTTTGCAGGGGTTAGGAATAGAGTTTAGTGGTAGGGTGTGTGCATAGTTGGCACACTTAAGTCCCCAGTCTGTTTCCTAGCACGAAAGGGAGGGAGGGAAGACAAGTTTTGTATTTCCAAATGCTTTCCCCAAAGATACATTTGAGCGAAGCAGTTTATAACGAAGAGTATTTACTGAGCAATCATGATGTGCACAGCTGGGCTCTTCCTTCTACCTCAGACCCCTGAGCTGGTCATGGCCATCAGCTGTGTCCCTTGAGTAGACAGGGCCTTAGTATTTAAGCCATGTGTCCAAGTCTGCACCAGCTAGCAAGCATAAGAGGCAGATGTGAACACAGGCGGTATATCTTATGCCAGCGCTCCTATTTTGGTAGCAATAGGGCCCTGTGAAAAATAGAGTAAGCTGAGCAAAGACTGCATCTCCAGTTTACTTAAATTTAGGGTTTTATGGTGCTATTACACCATGATGCTTGATAAAAATCCCAATTTAAAGCCAGGTTCAGTGGTGCACATCTTTAATCCCAGCACTTGGGAGGCAGATGTAGGAGGATTGCCCAGAGTTCAAGGCCACACTGAGACTGCCTAGCAAATTCCAGGTTAGCCTGGGCTAGAGTAATATGCTGCCTCAGGAAAAAAAAAAATTATACAAATTTAAGGACCATCTGAATTTTATATTTTTGGAATATTCACTCAATTTGATAGAAAAATCCTCAGCTCTAAGTAGCTCCCTGTTTCAGAGATGCTAGAGAAAAATCTTCATGTTCAATGTGGAAAGGAAAATGTGTAGAAAAGTGTTAGGATAGTAACAGTCCTCAGGCTGCTCAGAGCCCATTGGAACTGCTAAAGTAACGCTACCATTACAAGAAACTCAATTGAGTACAAAATATAATTTTTCCAAGGCTGTGATAGTTCTAAATTGTATCTTGCAAATTGATATCAAGAAATGCAAGAGTCTGGACTGAAGAGGTAAGTCAGCAGTTAAAGATGCCTGGTTGTAAAACCCGATGGCTTGAGTTCGATTCCCCAGTACCCACGTAAAGCCATAGGTACAAAGTGGTGCATGTGTCTGGAGTCCAAGGCAGGAGGCCTTGGCATGCCCACACTTATTCTCTCTTTGCTTGCCTCTTTCTCTGAGTCTCAAATAAATAAATAAAAATATTTTTTTAAAATAGAAATGCAAATCAGACATGGTGGTGTGCATGCCTTTAATCCCAGCACTCGGGAGGCAGATGTAGGAGGATAGCCGTGAGTTCGGGACCAGCGTGAGACTACATAGTGAATTCCAGGTCAGCCTGGGCTAGAGAAAGACCTTACCTCAAAAATAAAAATAAAAATAAAAATAAATAAATAAAAGAAATGCAAGAGTCTTCAAACTATTGAGAGTCTTTCTTCTCCTCTGGCGGGCTGTAGAGTGAGGATTCTGGGAACTCACACGCTCGGGACTTTAGGACCCATGCCCTTGTTGCCATGGCCAGTATTTCTGTCAGTTCCTTTGGCTAATCTACTTTCAGCAAGTCTATAATTAACCAGCTAGACTTGGAGTCCCGGCTTCCTGCTATTGTTTTCAAAAGCTAGAGAAACTAAACCTTATTTGCTCTATTCTGGCAATGGCAATCTGAATCCAGAAAATAGGAGGGGGAAAAAAGGGGTGGGGGAAGAGAGCCTGATTGTACAGGTCAGAGAAAATTTTAAGGCTAAATTCAAATTTCACAGATTTCATACTTTGGATTGGATTATCTGGCTCTGTCAGGAATAACTTTGCCAAAAAGAGAGGCTGACAGTTAGCTGCAAATAAAATATTAGCGAAGAGTTTTTCTAAGAGTGAGAGCGTTGTACACATTACTCCTCTGACCTTTCAAAACACAAATCCTGAACAACCTTCAGATCTCCTCTGCATAAAGTGTAAATGCTCAGCCAGCAAGGCTCCATACCTCATCGCAATCTGCTCACCTCCACAAGAGTGACTTGGTTTTTTCTTCTTGGTTTTCTGAGGTAGAGTTTTACTCTAGTCCAGGCTGACCTGGAATTCACTATGTAGTCTCAGGGTGGCCTTGAACTCATGGTGATCCTTCTACCTCTGCCTCCCCAGTGCTGGGATTAAAGGCGTGTGCCACCACGCCGACTAAGAGGGAAAGAGGGAGAGAATGGGCACACCAGGGCCTCCAGCCACTGCAAACAAACTCCAGATGCATGTGCTGGCCACTTCGTGCATTTGGCTTTACTTGGGTACTGGGGAATCGAACCTGGGTCATTTGGTTTTGCAGGCAAGTGCCTTAACCACTTAGCCATCTGACCAGTTCCAAGAGTGACTTTTCATTGGAATGGCATAGCAGACCTTTTCTTGTCCTCTGACCTTTGTACTCACTGTTCATTCTTACCAGGAAGGCTGGCCCCTTCCAGCTTAGGGAGAACTTGCTTCCTTCAGAGATCTTCCAGAACATTCTGTGTAGCGATCCCACCCAGTTCCCGTGGGTGATTGATCACATCACTCAGTTTGCCTCTTACACACTGCTGTGCCCTTTCTTCTACATAGTGCTCGGTATTGGCAGGAGGCCGTCTGTAATGAAGAATGAGTAAGCGGATGACAGCAGAGTGAGAAATGACTGCCTTTCCTACTTTCCTAGCCCAGTAGATCACAAATCATAGGAGTCTGAAGTAGTGAGACCTTAGAAATTCGGATTGCAGAAGAGAGCACAGAGAGATTGTAAGAGCCACAGGACAGGAAGGAGTATCCCCTGGCATTGTGCCCCCACCTCCTCCAGACTGACTGATGCATTCATGACCAATCCCCCTACCAAGGAGGGCCCTCAGTGGGTTGGGCATGGGGGAAGAGTATAATCTGATGGGAATATGGCCAGTTAGGATCACACAATAAAGTTTGTAATCAAATATAAAAAATAGTCAAGGGATGGAGAGATGGTTTAGCAGTTAAGGTGCTTGCCAGATGCACAAAATGGCACATTCATCTGGAGTTCATTTGCAGCAGCTAGAGGCCTTGGTGCACCCATTCTCTCTCTTTCTCTTTCTTTCTTTCTCCCCCTCTCTCTCTCTCTCTCCTTGCAAATAAATAAATAAAAATAAAAAACAGGGGCTGGAGAGATGGCTTAGTGGTTAAGGCGTTTGCCCATAAACCCAAAGAATCCCTGTTCAATTCTCCAGGTCCCACATAAGCCAGATGCACAAGGGGGTGCATGCATCTGGAGTTTGTTTGCAGTGGCGGGAGGCGCTGGCACACCATTCTCTCCCTCTCTTTCTGTAGAAAGAAAGAAAGAAAGAAAGAAAGAAAGAAAGAAAGAAAGAAAGAAAGAAAGAAAGAAAGAAAGAGAGGGAAAGAGAGAGAGAGAGAAAGAAAATATTTTTAAAAATAAAATAAAAAACAAAAAAGTAGAAGGAAAGAAGGGATTCAGGGGCATTATAAGAGGAGAGAAAAGGGAGGGTGGTGATGGGAACTAGGATCATGGTATATTGCATATATTTATGGATATTATCAATAAAAACTTTCATTAAAAATGGAAAAAATATTGGGCATTTGTAATCTGTGGAGGGTGGTGTCTGGCTAAAGTGTGTAGTCACTGGTAGCACGTCTTCAAATGACATTTCCTGGCTTTAGCCCCATCTATTACTGTCCTTTTCTTCCTAGCTGCCTTGACATGAATGGATTTCCTCAATGTAGCCTTCCTTCATGATGTTTCTGCCCTGCGGCAGATGTGCCATCCAACTTTAGACTGAAACCTCTGAAACTGACTGGGAATAAACACTCTTTAAAAAAAAAAAAAAGAAGAAAGAAGAAGAACCAGGTGTACTGGCACACGCTTTTAATCCTAGCACTAGGGAGGCCGAGGTAGGAGGAGCCCTGTGAGTTCAAGTCCACCCTGAGACCACATAGTGAATTCCAGATTAGCCTGGGCTAGGGTGAGACTGTTACAAGAAAGAAAGAAAGAAGGAAGGAAGGAAGGGAGGGAGGGAGGGAGGGAGGGAGGAAGGAAGGGAGGAAGGGAGGAAGGGAGGAAGGGAGGAAGGAGGCAAGCAAGCCGGGCGTGGTGGCGCACGCCTTCAATCCTAGTACTCGGGAGGCAGAGGTAGGAGGATCACTGAGAGTTCGAGGCCAGCCTGGGACTACAGAGTGAATTCCCAGTCAGCCTGGGCTAGAGTGAGACCCTACCTCGGAAAACCAAAAAAAAAAAAAAAAAAAAAAAAAGAAAAGAAAAGAAAAGAAAAGGTGACTCAAATACTTAAGAACCTCTACCTTCTGTCACATGGGTTGAGCCACACCTATCACAATCATGTGTGCATCTGAGACTCAGAAACAAAGTCTGGCCAAGGCTAGATAGGAAATGCTGATAGAATGCATTCATCTGTCTGTCTTCTCCACCCTGCGCCCGGTTCACCAGAAGCCCTGGGCACGCAGTGAGAGTGAATGCTGTTCTGAGACCTCAGAGCAATCTGTTGTGCTCTGCAGTGAAGACCTTGCTAAATATAGACTCTAGGCTCACCCGTCTCTCCTTCCTGTGCCCTCTGCCTCAGGAGAGGGTGTTTCCGCCTGCTACTCCCAGCTCATTTGTGTCTGACCCTGAAAAAGAGCCAGGGAGAGGGTGATTTGATTAGTGTGTGTCTCACACTGCAGGTCCCTCAGTTTGGCCTGGACCTGGAAGAAGCCAGGGTGGTGCCTGGGGTGACTGGAATGGGTGGGGACCTTGCTGCTCACAGCTGGACCCCTTATTCCCACACCAACTGTTACTTTTGGCTCAAGAAAACCTCCCAGCACAAGAGAGATTTTGTGGGCTCTCAGGCTTGCTATTTTTTAATATATATTTTATTTATTTACTTATTTGAGAGAGAGAAAGAGGCAGAGAGAGTGGGGAGAGAATGGACATGCCAGGGCCTCCATCCACTGCAAATGTACTCCAGACGCATGTGCCCCCTTGTGCATCTGGCTTACGTGGGTCCTTTGGCTTTGCAGACAGACTCCTTAACCGCTAAGCCATCTCTCCAGCCACAGACTTGCTGTTTTTACTCTCTTTCAGGCCTCGCTTCCTGTTTCATCAAAAATAATAAAAGGGCTGGAGGGATGGCTTAGCGGTTAAGGCATTTGCCTGCAAAGCCAAAGGACCCAGGTTTGATTCCCCAGGACCCACATTAGCCAGATGCACAAGGGGGCACATGCATATGGAGTTTGTTTGCAGTGGCTGGAGGCCCTGGCGTGCCCATTCTCTCTCTCTTCCCCCTCTTTCTCTGTCAAATAAATAAAATAAAAATAAAACATTAAAATAAATAATAATAATAAGCCAGGTGTGGTGGCGCATGCCTTTAATCCCAGCACTCAGAAGGTGGAAGAAGGAAGATCACCATAAGTTTGAGGTAGCTCTGAGACTACATAGTGAATTCCAAGTCAGCCTGGGCTAGAGTGAGACCCTATCTCGAAAAACAAAATAATAAACTACAAAGAGAGAGCTGGGCGTGGTGGCGCATGCTTTTAATCTCAGCACTCGGGAAGCAGAGCTAGGAGGATCACTGTGAGTTTGAGGCCACCCTCAGACTACATAGTGAATTCCAGGTCAGCCTGGGCTAGAGTGAAACCCTACCTTGAAAAACCAAAAACCAGGGCTGGAGAGATGGCTTGGTGGTTAAGGTGCTTGCCTGTGAAGCCTAAGGACCCCAGTTCAATTCTGCAGGTCCCATGTAAGCCAGACGCACATGGTGGCTCATGTGTCTGGAGTTCATTTGCAGTGGCTAGAGGCCCTGGCATGCCCCTTCACTCTCCTTCTCTCTCTCCCCCCTCTCTAATAAATAAAATATTAAAAAAATAATAAAATAAACAACACCTGTGGGGTTCAGTTCCTACTGGGCATATCTCTGTGTCAGCTGGCGACAGTGTCTTGAGTGAGGGGCAGTGATGACAAGAGGATGGGGACTGGGGGGCGGGGGAAGCATCGTAGGTGGATTGCGCCTCAGCTTCTGACGGGATAGTGTGGCTGACTTAGGGAGTCAGACATGTGAAGGAGGACCTGCATGGAGCTGTACTTGGGCCTGTGGACTCTGGGCCCTGGGTCGCTGAAACTCCAGGCCAGGCCTCTGTGGAAAATCTTGGTCTCATCCCTTAATGTTTGACCCTGGTCAGGTCAGCTGCTGGTCTCATAATCTCAGCCCTAAGCATCATTTGCATTTTCATCCTTTGTTGTTTTATTATTTCCTCCAAAGCTGTCTCTACTGATTTGTTTTTCAGTATCTATAAAAGTTGATAACTGGGCTGGAGAGATGGCTCAGTGATTAAGGTGCTTGCCTGTAAATCTAACCTCCTGAGTTCAGTTCCTTAGTACCCACAGAATGCCAGATGCACAGAAGGGACACATGTATCTGGAGTTCATTTGCAGTGGCTAGAGGCCCTGGTGCTCTTGTTTTCTCCCCCTCCCCCCCTTGTTTGCAAATAAATTAATAAAGAATATTTTTATTTGAGAGAGAAAAAAAAAGGCAGAGAGAGAGAGTATGTGCATGCCAGGGCCTCCTGCCACTGCATATGAACTCTGGATGCATGCACCACTTGTGCATCTAGGCCTACATGAGTACGGTGGAATCGAACCTGGGACATCAGGCTTTGCAAGCAAGTGTCTTTAACCCTGAGCCATCTTTCCAGCCCTAATATGATTTTTGTATCAGGACATCCTCTACTTCCTTCTGTTGAAAGGCACATCTTTTGTCCTCTGTAAGCCTTTGAAGTGGGCTTAACAATAGTGTCTCCCCAGGCAGCTGTGGACACATCCTGAACCTCCTGGATTAAAGAGCATGTGGTACACATGCAGCCAGCTTCAGTGTCCTTGTTAGTGTTAAAAGTATCAATAGTGTCATAGCAGTATAATGGCACTTGGGTTTGAGTCCTGACAGGCCTGGATCCAGCCTTATAGTTAGCGGGATTGATATGAGCATTGAAGTCAGTAATGTGTGTGAAGATATGGTTTACATTAACGGGAGGTGGACTTTTCCTCTAACAAAGGCCTCAGCTCCACAGAAGAGAGAAACTCAAAAATCTTACACCGAGCAGCCCTTGCATTTCCAGCCCGGTGGAGCTGAAGGTGGAGGTTCGCGGCTACAACGGGGCTTTCTACAAGGGATTTCCCAAAGATGTTCATGAAGACTTCCGAACAGTTGTTTTCAAAAATAATTGGTAGCGCTGGGTGTGGTGGCACACGCCTTTAATCCCAGCACTTGGGAGGCAGAGGTAGGAGGATCGCCGAGAGTTCGAGGCCACCCTGAGACTACATAGTTAATTCCAGGTCAGCCTGGACCAGAGTGAGACCCTACTTTGAAAAACCAAAAAAAAATAATAATAATAATTGGTAGCTAGAACGCCATGTTCCATTTAATGAAGTTCAATTACCACCAGCACCTGATATCGAAAAAGAAATTAGTTGGGGGCTGGGGAAATGGTTTAGTAGTTAAGGCGTTTGCTTGTGAAGCCTAAGGACTCCAGTTTGATTCCCCAGGACCCACGTAAGCCAGATGCACAAGGGGGGGGGGGCTCATGCGTCTGGAGTTTGTTTGCAGTGGCTAGAGGCCCTGGTGTGCCCATTCTCTCTCTCTGCCTCTTCCTCACCCCCCATAAGTAATAAAATATTTTTTTAAAAAATTAGTTGGGATGAAGGAGAGGTATATTCATGAACCATGTGGATGGTGGTCAGCCGAAGTTCGGATAATGAAAGAATTTTATGTCATTGAATGTGCTGCTTGTGACACCACTTACCATGAAAAATAGTCACATTGGAACGACTTTGGCCTGTCAATCAAAATCAAACTGTCAAAAAAAAAATCATACACCGATACAAAGCAGCTTGATTGGTTTGGGGTTGCTCTGTGATTGAGAGAAACCTGGAAAAAGTATAGCAAATCTGCATTTAAGGTGCATTAAACAGAGGGCATGTTTATTTTAGAAATCATGAAATGTTTTCTCACATTGACATTGAGAGAATAGGCATTTGGAGGAAGAGAGGGTGTCTTGTGATGGCCAAGACACATCTGGCCGGAGGTGTGCATCGTGAAGGAGAAAGGCTAGGTGGGAGAGTATGGAATTGCTTCCCAGGCTGGCCCTACTGAGGGAGCCCAAGTGACCTTCTCCAATAAAAAGTCACCAGAAGATTATCTCCTTCTATGCTTATTCCTGGAACCATGATCCTTGCTTAACCTCAAAATTTCTATGCTGAGCACATTTTCCTTTGTGCCAAAGGAACATCGGATGACAGAAGAATGTTTCTTAGTATTTCGAGAACTTCATTCCACAATACTCTTGTGATAGCTATGGTTTCAAGCATGCTTTTTAAGCAAGAGTTTCAAAGAAATAATTTCTGTTTTCAAAGAAAAGCATATGTACAAGGAAACTATGTCAGGAAAAAAAAAATGGTGCTACTGTGAGTGATGAGTTCTGGACGGGCCTGGAATTTCATGTGCCTGCAGCACCAGCTCCCTGTCCTACTTGATGACAATTGAGAACCAGGGTCCATAAAGTCCAAGGTTCTTTTTTTTTAATGTAGGGCAAGAAAAGCACATTGAAACTATACAAATTAAACAGAACAAATGTGATGGGACTGAGAGGCCTCCAAAGGCATATGCCCTACTTGTGGAACCCTTCTGTACAACAAGATAAAAAGCAGGCTGGAGAGATGGCTTAGCAGTTAAGGTGCTTGCCTGCAAAGCCAAAGAACCCAGGTTTGATTCCCCAGGTCCCTTGTAAACCAGATGCACAGAGGGCGCATGCATCTGGAGTTTGTTTGCAGTGGCTGGAGGCCCTGGTGTGCTTATTCTCTCCCTCCTGTCCTCTCTCTCTCTCTCAAATAAATAAATAAAAATTGAAAACATGCAATAAAATACTATTTTTTTAAAAAGTGGGTTGGAGAGATGGCTGAGCAGTTAAGGAACTAGGTTAAGCCTAGGGACCCATGTTCACTCTCTCTTCAGATCCCACGTAAGCCAGACTCGCAAAGGTGAGGCAAGCACAAGGTCACACATGCCCACTAGGTGGCACAAGCGTCTGGAGTTCAGTTGCAGTTGAATTCCAGTCAGCAGGCTTGTACAGCAAATGCCTTTAACTACTGAGAAATCTCCCCAGACCTCTCTTTTAAAAAGTTTTTTGTTTGCCCAGCGTGGTGGCACACGCCTTTAATCCCAGCACTCGGGAAGCAGAGGTAGGAAGATTGCCGTGAGTTTGAGTCCACCCTGAAACTAACATAGTGAGTTCAGGTCAGCCTGAGTTAGAGTGAGACCCTACCTCGAAAAACCAAAAAAAAAAAAAAAAAAAAAAACCAAAAACAAAACAACAAAAAAAAAACTTTTTTGTTTCATTGTTTTTGAGATAGGGTCTCGCTCCTAGCTCAACCTGACCTGGATTTCACTCTGTAGTCTCAGGCTGGCCTCGAACTCACTGCGATCCTCCTGCCTCTGCCTCCCAAGTGCTGGGATTAAAGGTGTACCCCACCACACCTAGCTTTTTTAAAGTTTTATTCTAACAAAACTTAGAATACAAACCCGATAAAAAAAGGGGCTCAGGGGTGGAGAAATGGCTTAGCCATTAAGGCACTTGCCTGAGAAGTCTAGGAGCCATGTTCGGCTCTCCAGGTTCCACGTAAGCCAGATGCACAGTGACGCAAATGTGCAATGTTGCACATGTGCACAAGGGGGTGCATGCATCTGGAGTTTGATTGCAGTGCCTGGAGGCCCTGGTGTGCCAATTCACTCCCTTTTTCTCTTGCATAAGAAAAAAGAAAAAAAACCGAAAAATGAAAAACCAGTCTGTTGGGCTTGCCTCAAAAAAAAAAAAAAAAAAAAAAAAAAAAAAGAGAGGGCTCACTTTTATTTAAGACAGCTGCTTGCTTCCTGCTGTCCATCATGTACCCTCATGTTTGTTACCCCTCAAGCAGCCTGATCTGGAAGTCACTGACCTTAGCTAGTGCCTTGGATCTGGTATAACGAACTTCATATTCTTTTTTATTATTATTATTTATTTATTTGGAAGAAAGAGAGAGTATGGGCATGCCAGGGCCTTCTACCACTGTAAATGTACTCCAGACACATGTACCACGTTGTGTGTGTGTGTGTGTGTGTGTGTGTGTGTGTGTGTGCACCTGGTTTTATGTGGCTATTAGGGAATCGAAGCTGACCTTTACAAGGAAGCATCTTTAACCACCGAGCAATCTCTTCAGCCCTGTGACTCGGTCTTCTGATGGTGTATAGCTGTTCCTCAGACACGAGTATTAGGGAACAGATTCCGGCCCTCCAACCTCAATAAACCACCAGATGGATTTCGTTCCCACTTCTGCCCCAGAGTTCCTTGTGTATGAGCCACTAGAATGCAATCCCATAAAGGTACCCATGTATTAGAGATTTCTGTAACTTAACCCCTGTGTATTTTTGCCTTTTTACCCCATTTGAAACACCAGAAATAAAAGAACAGCAAGAACAACCCTTCTGCCTCCTTTAAAAAAAAAAAATGGGTGACAGGAAAAAGAAATGTAAACACATTTGATTAGAGCTGTTTGTGCAAATTTTGGTTAACTCGAATTACATAATCATGCTTAATTTTTTTCTCTTGGGGCAGGGGAAAGCTTCCATCACAATTTGAGACTGGTAGCAGTTTTGTCTCTGGCAAATTGAAATGAGGAAAGTGGATGCTGAGAACCTAGACCACTGCAGAGATGTGCATCCGGGCCTGGCCTTAATCAGCCTCTTTGTGTGGCTTCTCTTTTCTTCGGTGCTGTCACCGCCCGGTGATGCTGGACCACATGATGCAGTGATGTCTCTGGCGCACAGGGCTCACACATGTTCTCATTTGAAATGCTGTAAAGTGCTCGTGCAGTCTTTTGTACAGCCATCTAGAAACCCAGTCTGGCTCTTAGAATAAAGGGATGCTCAGGTTTGAAGCTCAAGTTGAAGTTTTTTCTACCTACCTGCATTGGGATAGCTGCTTGTGACTTCTCCACAATACCTCCATGTCTGATCTCTCCACAATGCCTACGTCTCTATGAATTTTGCACTCCACTTCCTTTCTTTTTCCTCACTTTCACTCATTTCAGTTCAACTCAAAACTATGAATGAGATTTTTTTTTTCAAAAGCAAATGTTTTGTCGGTGAACTGATACAATATTGATTTGGTTCAAGGGTGTGTAAAATTGTCCGGTAGAGCATCTGGCTCAGTGCTTAAAGGCACTTGCTTGCAAAGCCTGATGACCCAGGTTTGATTCCCCCAGTACCCACATAAAGCCAAATACATAAAGTGGCACATGCAACTGGAGTTAATTTATTTGGTACCCACAGTGCTCAAAACTTGCTTACTGAATTTGAATGTGTTTGAACTTTGCAAAGGCTGGCCCATTTACCATAGTCTCTGCCACTTTCTATAGCACCTTCATGTGTTTACATTACCGGCCTGTGTGTAGATTCAGTCTGTTTCCTTGTTGAATTCCAACGCTACTTTCCCTGAAAGTGTTCAGTGAGCAATTCAGTGTTCAGTGTACTAAAACAGGCACTGTTTCTTTGCAGGTGTTTACATCCTAATGAGAGGGGATCTTAAAAATGCATAAAAGTGGGCTGGAGAGATGGCTTAGGACCCCAGTTCAATTCTCCAGGTCCCACGTAAGACAGATGCACAAGGGGGCGCACGCATTTGGAGTTCGTTTGCAGTGGCTAGAGGCCCTCGCGTGCCCATTCTCCCTCTCCCCTCTCTGTCTTTAATAAATGAATGAATGAATGAAAGTCATTAATATAGTACTTATTTATTGAAAATGATTACAGAAATTTAGAGTTACAACTGCAAATGATGTATGATCCCAACAGGAAAATCTCCGATTTATTAAAGGATCCTGTAGATTCTGTGTGCAAGTGTGTGGATTTTGCTTGGGTAATTGATTCTGGATTATGGAACTTTACCTTGTTTACAGGATTTTTGGTGGTGTGGGGGGACTTGAAGATGAAGTCTTCGCGTCCATATTGTCAACACCCCTGTCCAGTTCTTTCTTTGTTTCTCTCCCTATCACCCATTTCCCCGTACTTGCTAGCAGTACGATGGCAGTGGGTCTTCTTCTCCTTTGTACTACGTACACATCTGCCTGTGGGGTCCACCCGGCTCTTGGTATTGTACCTGGAAGACTCCTCTGCCCTTTAATGAAATCCAGTCTTTTCTTTTACTTCCCAGCAGATATCTGGAGTGATCAGTCATTTCAGACAGATCCGGATTTGCCTCCTGGCTGGAAAAGAATCAATGACATTGCTGGGACCTACTATTGGCACATTCCAACAGGAACGACTCAATGGGAACGGCCCGTCTCCATCCCAGTGGATCTTCCGGGTTCTAGGAAAGGGTCACTTAGTTCTGTTACGTCATCTCCCACCCCAGAGAATGAGGTAAAATGGAAGGTCTTCTTACTTTCTTAATAGATGTAACTCAGAATGTCTCCTTAGACTAGTTGCCTCCGTTCCCCTCCCCCCCAGGTAAGCTTCTTGATTCTTGTGCATGTTGCATTCAAAATCTGGAACATGAGAGTGAAACCCTACCTTGAAAAAAAAAATCTGGAACATGCTCCCTCTTAGGAAATGGTGTTAATATCCATCTTGCAGGGGTGTTTCCACTTTTAATGGGTTTGGGTCTCTTGAAACACCATTCCAGGTGAAAAAGCAAGAGGACTGATTAATGGGGAGTGGTTTAGAACCCCTAGGGCTCCTGGAGGCTGTAATTTACTCTATAGGTGCCATTGCATGGTGGTGGCTCAATAAAATATTTACACTCAAAAGAGTGCTTCTTGGCCAGGCGTTTTACAGTGATCACATATCTTATTAGCCTCAAGTTTGTTTGCTAGCTTGCAGAGGATGTCTTCAAGAATAACCCTTGAGAGCCCTTAAATGCTAATTTCTATAAAAAAAAAAAAGATCTGTTTATTGAGCAGAAGTGACATTATTTTAGCAATAATTAGCAGCATAAATTTCTGCCGTCCCTGCGGAAAAAATCTGGATGTTTAAACAAAGAATTGAGGCCTTAAAAAATTCCTTTGTGGTATTGATTAATACAGAGATTGGTGCCATGAACTACTGTGAAACCAAATCACAGCTCATATTTAAGAGAATTATTACTGGGAAAGGTCACAACTAAGTGATAACTTTTGAATTATTTCTTTATTTTTTGTCAACAGTGGTTTCTCTGACATGCAGACATTTCTGCTCATTTTCAGATGATCATCTTTTGTTTGAGAGCATGAATACATTTGAACTAAAATGCTGATGTGCAGAGCCTCTCTGTGTGCAAGTGTTAGCACCCATCCTTTGTTTTTTTAGTTTGAGAGAGACAGAGAGAGAAAGAGAGAGAATGGGCACACCAGCAGCCTCTCAGCTGCTGTGAGTGAACTCCAGATGCGTGCGCCCCTTGTGGGCAAGTGCAGAATTGCACCCTTGCATCACTTTTGCATCTGGTTAAACGTGGGACCTGGAGATTCAAACAGGCCTTCCTAGGCTTTGCAGGCAGGCGCCTTAACCACTCAGCCATCTCTCCAGCCCCATCCTGTCTTTTTTTTTGTATGTGGTTTTATTTTGAGGTAGGGTCTCGCTTGGGGTGGCCTCGAACTCACAGTGGATCACTCACAGTGATCCTCGTACCTCTGCCTCCCAAGAGCTGGGATTAAAGGCATGCGCGCCACCACACCCCACTCATCCTGTCTTTAACATTAGCCAAGTTTGCCAGGCATAGTGGCTCATGCCTTTAGTTTTTTCTTTTTCTTTTTCTTTTCTTTCTTTTTTTTTTTTTTTTTTTTAGTTTTTCAAGGTAGGGTCTCACTCTAGCCCAGACTGACCTGGAATTCACTAGGTAGTCTCAGGGTGGCCTTGTACTCACAGCAATCCTCCTACCTCTGCCTCCTGAGTTCTGGGATTAAAGGTGTGACACCAGTGAATTCTAGGTCAGCCTGAGCTAGAGTGAGACCCTACCTGGGGAGTGGGGGGAAGCCTTTGTCCTGACTGTGACTAGTCGTTTAATGTGGGAAGCTTTATAGAGATTCAGCACTTCATTTTCCCAGCCTCAGACTCAGTTCTCCATCTTTAAGAGGGCTGGGTTGGAGCTAGCCATACCTTTTTTGTAGATGAGGGCTTTGGGTGGTTAGGACTTTGTCTTGGTCATTGGGTACATGATGCAGTGCCATAGAACCACATAGATTTTGTTGTTTATTACTAGACAATCATAGTCATTTTTAATTGAAGCCTAGTATTCCCATGTCCTGAGCCATTTCCATTCCATTTACTTCTTCATCTTGTGTTAGCTGGGGAATAAAAATGAACTGACAGAACCCTCAAGGAACTTGGGGTAAATGGAGTCTTCTCCCTGTACCATCTCAGATGTACTCTTGGCTTTTTCCCTGTGCCACAGGTACCCCCTGTGCCCACAGAAGAAGCCAGCATTAGCCTCTGCTGTCACTGCTATTTTCCTCATCTGTGCAGTGTTTCCTCCTGGCATCTGCATTAGGCTCTTTCCCTACCCTTACTTACCAACAGAATCCCTACAACCAGACAATGCCAAGGTGGGAGGGTACAGTACAGACAGGGAAACTGAGATACAGAGGTCAGTGAACCACAGTAGCAACTGGAACTGGAAAAGAGTTCCTGGGCTAGAAAGATGGCATAGTGGTTAAGGCACTTGCCTATGAAGCCTAAGGACCCTGATTTGACTCTCCAGAGCCCATGTGAGCTAGATGCACATGGTGGTGCATATACCTGGAGTTTGTTTACAATGGCTAAAGGCCTAGGCGTGCCCATTCTCTCTCTCCTTGTAAAAATAAATTAGATTACAGTCCTGGGAATCAAACTAAGGGATTCAGATGTACAAGCCAAGCACTCTACCACTAAGCTACATCCCCACACCACCCACCCCTCTTTTTTCCCCCCAAGGTAGGGTCTCACTCTAGTCTAGGCTGACCTGGAATTCACTATGTAGTCTCAGGGTGGCCTCAAACTCACAGCAATCCTCCTACCTCTGCCTCCCGAGTGCTGAGATTAAAGGCGTGCACCACCACGCCCAGCTATTTTTTTTTTTATTAATTAAATCTTTGTGTGTTTGTGCTTCTAGGGATGAAACCCAGAGCCCCAAACATTCTAGGCAAGGGTTCTGCTACTCAGCTACATCACTAGTCCCTTGATATTTTGGTGAGATGGATTTTCTTCAGATTGGGCTAGAGAGATGATTCAGTGGTTAAAAACACTTGCTTGCATAACCTGACAGCCTGAGTTCAATTCCCCAGTACCCATATAAAACCAGACTCACAAAGTGACGCATGAGAACGGGCATACCAGGGCCTTCGGCCACTGCAAACAAATTCCAGTGGTTGTGCCACCTTGTGCATCTGGCTTACGTGGGTCTTGGGGAATCAAACCTAGGTTCTTTGGCTTTGCGGGCAAGCGCCTTAACCGCTAAGCCATCTCTCCAGCCCCAGAATATTTTTAGTAAAAGATTTTCTTCGGATCAATCTTTCATGTGTTTACTTCATATGTGATTTTTTTCCCTCACGCATAGACCACCCGTTAAGTCAAACACCCCAGCAGGTTTCAGAGGCAGTACATTTTAATCATAGCGCAGGGATGAGCAGGTAAAGAGAGGAGGAGTGGAAGAGATGGTTAAAGAGCCCACCTGCCACATCCCAAGGATGTGGAGGCCCCAACAATGGTAGTGAGCCATGAATACCACGAGTCACGAGCAGTTTATTTCCAGGCTGCCGCCTCATCTCACGACTGTCCTGGAAACACGCATTGGGCACTGAAGATAGCTGCGTTCCCGTACATTTGCCAGGAGACACACAGCAGTTAGGGGCTTTTGTAAGATCATGGAGCCAGTACGCGATAGAGTCAACCTTGAACTTGAGTTCAGTCTTTTCCCCATTCATCAGGAACTGTGGAGAACGTCACATCTCTTCATCTCATCCCAAGGTAGAGCTGTGTCACAGGCAAAGCCACCTAGAAAATGACTTCTAGGGCTGGAGAGATGGCTTAGTGGTTAAGGCGTTTGCCTGCTAAGCCACTGGACCCCAGTTCGATTCCCCAGGACCCACCTTAGCCAGATGCACAAGGTGGTGCACGCATCTGGAGTTCATTTGCAGTGGCTGGAGGTCTCCTCTCTCTCTCTCTCAAAAAAAAAATAAATAAGTAAAATATTTTTTAAAAAGAAACATCTCGGGTGCTAATGACAATGGAAGTTAAATGATTTTTCTCTGCCACCATTTCTTCGGTACTAAAATAGGACCTATTTCAACTAATTTTGAAAACATGAAAGAAAGCAAAACATTTAAGGAGAGAAGAAACTTGTAATGCGTCATGCGAGAAATACACATTTTAATTCAGCATTTTTGTGCACTGGCTTGACAAGGAAAATCCAATAAATAAGTGCCAAATCTGTTGACTTCGCAAAAATTTAGGACGGAAGACTTCCTTACAGTTTGAAAATTTTACATTTCACATTCCAAAGTTCACCCAGGAAGTGTTAAGCACAGCCGATAATGTTTCCACCGCATGTGCCAGCAGTATTTTTGAAAAGTTTATCAACTGGCCAAGAAATATTTGCCTCCAAAACTTGGCACATGGTGCTGTTCCCCCTCTCACTCCCCTCCCCAAAGAACAATTTATTTGATTCAAATTACCTCCCAGATTACTTGGATATCAAATTTTAAAAAATTGAGCCATACAGATTTTTAAAAATATATTTCATTTTTTTATTCATTTCTTTGAGAGAGAGAGAAAATATGCAGAGAGAAAGAGAATAGGCATGCTAGGGCCTCCAGCCACTGTATACAAACTCCAGATGCATGCACCCCTTGTGCATCTGGTTTATGTGGGTCCTGGGGAATCAAACCTGGGTCCTTTGGCTTCACAGGCAAGCTCTGTAACCACTAACCCATCCCTTCAGCCCCATAAAGAATATTTTTATGAATAACTCTTGGCCCGTGTTCAAGACTTGCTTTAAATCTTTTCACGTGAAGGTGGTTCAGTTCCCACGGGGGAGTGGAGAGACGGCTCTGTGGCTCGTGCAGGCAAGTTGACCCTCAGAGCTGGGATCACCTTTGGCCAGAAGATGTTACGTTCTTGCCCCAAGAGGAGCAAAGTGTACAACTGAAAACTTGAGTCCTTCTGTGTAGTAAGATGACCACAGCAAAGGGCCCTTCTATCATCATTTTACCAGACTGCACAGCCCAGTCAAGTTATCATGACATTCTAGAGTCTTGGAGCAGGGTCTAGTGTATGGTAGGGATAGTGTTTCCCAGCATGTGAGCTGAGGAAACACCGAAGAAGGATTTCCAGGGCTTGGCTTGTAAAACACGCTGCTTTCTGGGGGTGGGGGGAGCATCTAAGGCCATGAGACAAATGCTGTGGGGGCGAGGCCTGGACATCTGCTATTGCGTAGGCCTTCCAGGGGAATTTATAACAACCATTCCTCGGGAACCAAGAGCCCCTAGTTTTGTTTATCACTTCCTCTGAAATCCTTTGACCTCACCTGAGCATCGTCCAGGAACTGTTCCCCTCTCCCCTCTTCTCTGGAAGCCCTTTATTACACTGCGTCCCTTCATTCTGTTAGGGTCTATCCGTCTTTTCTAGGAATCTCCTTGGACCTCAGAGTCTGGTGTTTGCATCTTGCGCCCCCATACCTGGCATACTTCCAGACACGTGGTAAAGTTATTCAATGGTTGCTGGATAGAGGAATCCAGACTAAATGATTGTCAGAGATACAAGTTGATTTCCTGGAGCAGCCAAGCCAGTACCACAGCCCCAGGACCCCGGCCATCTCTAGAGTATCAGCTTTACACTGTGCTGTTGATCCCAGGGGCGCACCCAATTGCACAAGTTTCATCACTTTGTTTATTGGTTTGTAACTCCTCTGAATTTTGTTTGTATGATGTCATAATGTCATACAATAGTTCACCTTTGTTTCCTGGGGGTACATTCTATGATCCTATAATGGCTGCCTAAAACCATGGGGCGTACCAGACCTGTCTACATGGCAGTACTGCACAGGGAGTCACTCCAGTAATCAGGATGGCTACATAGTTCCTGATGGGAAGGGCATGGATATGCTAGGCAAAGGGATAATTGATTTTTCTGATAGGGTGGAACAAGATTCCATGGTGACACTCAAAAGGACACAAAACTTAAACCTTTTGAATTGTTTATTCCCGTAATTTTCCATTTTATATTTTGTGGCCACAGTTGTACAGGTAACAAACCAAAGAAGGCCAAACCATGAATCAGAGAAGACTGTGCTCTGCATATGGTGTCGCATGCACTGAAAATGCGGAGTGTTTTCAAAAGAACACACACACACGCACACACGTGTAGGTGAATAGATGTATAGGATGCCAGTCAATCCTGCCCAGCCTGTTCCTTGGAATTTCAGAATGCTAGTATTCCACGTTTTCCATCACTTCTACCTAAACTACACTTGGTCCTGATAACAGGATTGAAACGTGTCATTTGAGCTTTTTTCCCCCTGCAATGGAAAGAGTACTGGGAAAAGGACACTGCCATTCCCGAGGCATCACAGAAAAGTCCGGTCCTCCACTTGAACGCTCTGTTTGGAGTTTTGTTTTTAGTTTGTTTAGGTTTTTCGAGGTAGGGTCTCGCTCCAGCCCAGGCTGACCTGGAAGTCACTCTGTAGTGCCAGGATGGCCTCAAACTCACAGCGATCCTCTTACCTCTACCTCCTGAGTGCTGGGATTAAAGACGTGCACCACCACGCCGGGCTTAGTTTGATTTTAATACCTCTTCCTGGCAACATTCTGGGCACCCTGGCTTCATTTTGGCTCCAGTAACAGAACATCACAGGCACACAGACACGCGGCGACTTGCAATGAACAGAAGTTTCTGGGCCCAAGGTTGGGGAGCAGCACATGATGGAGCCCTCTGGTTGCCTTGGCCTGTGAACCATAAGGGGAAAGAGGACAAGAGAGAGAGCTTGAAGGCCTATGCCCTTTGACGTGCATCCGTCCATGAGGGTACATCCCTGATGGCCTAGCCGCTTCCCCTCGGTCCCCATCTTGCCCTCAGCACCGCTCAGTGAACATTTGTTCCCAGCACATGGTTCTTTGGAGGACATTTTCAACCACAGCACACCCTAAAGCCACTTCCCTTCTAGTCATGGTCCCAATCTCTGAGACTCTCGTCCTCAAGAACACTCTGTTGGCATTGTTAAAGGAATGTCTTTTTTTCCAACAGAAAGACAGAGTCTGATTTGTACAATTGCCTTCTACGACTCCAGAAGAGAAATTTGGGGAGAATGCAGAATACACACTTGGCTCCCCCTAGCGGGCACACCCTCGCATAGCTTCCGCATGGTGCGGAGGGCCATGGAAAGTGTACCCTGTTCCAGGCGCCCATGGGTCATTTGCTCAGTACATACTGTCTATGAGGAGTTGAGGTTCTGGAGCTTTCCCACAACTGAGCTTGACCTCCTATTCACAGAAAGGAATGCTGCACCTTAGGCAAGGTCAAGATAAGGTCCAGGGAAGTGTGTCCCCAGCACAGCTCTGGCCCCAGCACATTGTGTGGCCATGGCAGGTTTTTAGCTGCATTGCCTGGAAGGTTCAAAGGCAGGTTGCTGCTCATGGAAGATGAGCATCCTGTGTGTGCATCGTTTCTTACCGGGAGAGTTTGGCTCTGCCTGCTTGGTGCTCTTTTACTGTTTTCTCTATCTGTAGCTCTCCCGCCTCTTCCATCCACACTACTCTCCAAGGTGGCTATAGGCGTTCAGTAGAACCAGAGAATCTCTTTCTTTTGAAATGTTGTTAGCTAATATTATTTGCCAGGGTTGGGATGCGGCTTAGGGGTAGAGGTTGGCCCTGGGTAAGAAAGTTAGCTAATTAGATAACAAGCTCAGTGTAGGAAATGCCCTCTCTTTAATTGAAAGTAATTAGATGACTAGAACATGGAGTCCTTCAGGTTTAAGAAAACTATTCCGGGGCTGGAGAGATGGCTTAGTGGTTAAGGCACCTGCCTCCTAAGCCTAAGAACCTGGTTCCAATCTCCAGGTCCCACGTTTAGCCAGATGCAAAGTGACGCAAGGGCGCAATGCCGCACTTGACCACAAGGGGGTGCACACATCTGGATTTCGTTCACAGCAGCTGAGACACTGCTGGTGCACCCAACTCTATCTGTCTTCCTCTCCCTCTCTGTCTCTCTCAAAAAAAAAAAACTATTCGGTACTTCATTAACCTTCATTTCAAAAAGAATAATTGTGGTCACTTTTACCAGGAATAAAATACCTCATCTTGGAGATTTTAAAATAGGGAAAACAGATCTTCGGCCCTAGTCATAACATATATATTGCCAGTTTCCATTTTCCCTGACTTGAATTTTATACTAAAGTTCTTATATTGTAGTTTTTAAAGATACAAGGCTTTTGTTTATGTGGCTGTGTAGAAGGTGGACTGCTGGAAGGTGCCAGCCGACTCATTTCCATGGCACAAGAGAGGGGCTTGTGGAGTTTAGAACTGTGATCAGCATTCGCTTTGCAGGGACTCCTGTGTTCAAAGAGGAACTGTATAAAAACGCATAACAACCCCATGGCCGACAGAGTCTTGTTTCAATTAATTGCCCAAGCTTTTCTCAGTGCTATTTAGAGTCCTTCTCCTACCCTGTCCTGTCCCAATATAGGGCCTCATGGGCCACTTCAAGTGTCCTTTTTTTTTTTTTTTTTGAGAGACAGAGAGAGAGAGAGAGAAAGACACAAATAGAGATGGGCGCGCCAGCAGCCTCTCAGCTGCTGTGAACGAAATCCAGATGCTTGTGCCCTTGTGTTACTTTGCATCTGACTAAATGTGGGACCTGGAAATTGGAACCAGTGTTCTTAGGCTTAGGAGGCAGGTGCCTTAACCGCTAAGCCATCTCTTCAGCCCTCAAGTGTCCTTTTTCAGGCACCCTTCTTTTCCTTCCTTCCTTCCCTCTCTTCCTTCCTTCCTTCTTTCCTTTTTCTTTGAAATTTTTCTACAAGAACGTAGTGATCTTGGACATCCAAGTCCTCATCCACGACCCCTTCCCCAAGTTCAACGTCAGTCAAGAACAGATGCTGCTCAGCCTTCAGCAAGGTTCATGAGAGGGAGCCACCGGCCTGCTTCCTGTTTGAAAAGGAAATTCTACCCTGAATTTTAATTTTGTTCTTGATTATTGAGATCCCACAGTGGTGGTGCTATAGGGTTTTTGGTCCTAGTCCCTCTGAAAACAGGCACAAAACTCACCACCTTTCTCCCAGGCAAGCAGCAGCATACAGAAGTCTGCATCCATCTCAGGGTGTGCAGCCCTTTTGACACCCTACGACTCCCCTAAGTTACTTTTGTCCTCAGTGGCGGCTGAATATGCTTTGGAAGGTATAGAGGATGGAGGGAGGGAGCTGGGCACCGGGCAGCGTTCCTACTCTTTTATTCCTTATGAGAGTTTTTGTTTTATTTAATGTATTTTTTTATTGACAACTTCCATAATTATAGACAATAGCCCATGGTAATTCCCTCCCTCCCCCTACTTTCCCCTTTGAAACTCCACTCTCCATCATGTCCCCTCCCCCTCTCAGTCTCTCTTTTCAGTTTGATGTCATAATCTTTTCCTCTTATTATGATGGTCTTGTGTAGGTGGTGTCAGACACTGTGAGGTCATGGATATCCATGCCATTTTGTATCTGGAGGAGCACATTGTAAGGAGTCCTTTGGCTCTTACATTCTTTTTTTAATAAATATATTTTATTATTTATTTATTTATTTATTTATTTATTTATTTATTTGAGAGAGAGAGAGATACAGAAATAGGCAGGTAGAGAGAGAGAGAATGGGCACACCAGGGCCTACAGCCACTGCAAACTAATTCCAGATACGTGTGCCCCCTTGTACATCTGGCTTACGTGGGTCCTGGAGAATCAAGCCTCGAACCGGGGTCCTTAGGCTTCACAGGCAAGTGTTTAACCACTAAGCCATCTCTCCAGCCTGGCTCTTATATTCTTTCTGCCACCTCTTCCACAATGGACCCTGATCCTTGGAAGGTGTGTTAGAGATGTTTCTGTGCTGAGCACTCCTCTGTCACTTCTTCTCAGCATCATGCTGCCTTCTGAGTCATCCCAAGGCCACTGCCGTCTGAAAAAAGAAGCTTCTCTAACCAAAAGTGAGAGTAACATTGATATATGGGTATGAACATTTAAGAGAAGTGCTTACCGGGCAGTTTGATGAGCATAATATATACATTTAGCCAGACACCAGCAGGCATTACACCCCTCTTGTGGGTTTTCAGTATCAGAGATGTATTCCCTCCCATGGAGCGGGCCTCCAGTCCAATTAGAGAATATTTGGTTTCCCTCATAGCAGACATGCCACTAATCCACCCATTGTAGAGATTTTTAAAAATATTTATTTATTTATTTATTTATTTATTTATTTATTTATTTAAGAGAGAGAGAGAGAGAGAAATGGGCACGCCAGGTCCTCCAGCCACTACAATCAAACTCCAGATGCATGCACCCCCTTGTGCATCTGGCTTAGGTGGGTCCTGAAGAGAACTGGGATCCTTTGGCTTTGCAGGCAAATGCCTTAACCACTAAGCCATCTCTCCAGCCCGAGATTTATTTGTCTAAGTTGGTACAGTGGTCTGAGTTCACTTACATCTTGAACAGGGTGGTTAGGGTATCCAGCCCAAAACAGGGATAACGGAACTAACTCTCATTACCTTAACCATTTAGGCTCCACGGGGTTGTGAGCCCAGCTTTCCACAAAGGAGCCTTTGAACCCAAGTCCATCTGCACTAAGTGATTTTTAAACCTGCGGTGTTCTAACAAAATTCTTGGTTTAGCATTCACTTTTTATTTTCAAAGAACTTTAGCTGAAAAATTACTTGGTTGAAAAGTTTCCATTGTTGATTTATTATCTAAGGGATAAGATTCGCCTGACAAGTCAGTAAAACAGATTCCACAAGACCATCCTGGTGTTTTGTTAGTTTCATTTAGTTTCCATACATCTTAGCTGGAAAATATTCAAATATTCCTTTGGCATCATGGAAAGAGAAGACATTTCCTTGCTGTCTGAGGAGGGTGGAAGGAGTTGCTTCCCTTCAAATACATATTTCGAGAGCTTTCTTCAGCAGAACAGGCTCATGCTGTGGTCTGACATGATGTTTAGGGAATCACTTTCTTGCCAGTTATGTGTCTCTGAACAGGTTGTGTAGCTTGGGAATGGAGAATTTTATGAATCGGAAGAACTTTCATTGGTTGTTTGGGACTATATTTTATTACTGTAAATAAATCTTAGCACAATGTTGGTCAGCCTATGCCCCCTTACTAACCTTCTCTCCCTGTCACTGTCCTCTTTTAAATAAAGATAACTGGACCCCATATCTTTGTACCCTATGTATCCCATCCCCCGGAGTCCCAGCTGAGCCCAGTGATGTCCCCAATTATGCCTCTACCTCCAGAAAACATTTCTATGTGGTTAATACAAGGAAAAGGTTCTTGTTGAATCAGGCATGTTGGGGATTTAATGCTTGGAAGCATATGGTTTGCTTTTAAGACCACATTTAGAAAATAACTTCCCTGTCTGCTTCTAATAATGTTCAGTCATTTGTTTGGGTAAGTAATTAAAGCGCCATTCTCTCCCTCTGCCCCAGTCTTCAGGTGATAATCAAGTTTAGAGAGAATGCACTAACAAGTTGCTGTTAGATTTAATTTGTTTCTTAACCCATCCTGTGAATATCAATGCTAACAACAGTGTCTTGTGTTTTTTTTTCTTTTCTTTTCTTTTTTCTTTAAATCAATGTGCTTTTTTCCTATGTGAATAATTATATGTCTAGAAACAGCCATGGAGTGATTTTGCTGTTCTGAATGGGGGAAAGATTAATAGTGACATTTGGAAGGCAAGTATATTGTCAGATTTTAGATCGTTTAATATTTTTTTTTCCTTTCTGCATGGCTGTGACTGTACATTTTTCTTCTTTGTGAATATCATGCATTCTACAGGGATGGAGTGATGGGGCTTCTCGCTAGGGGCGCGCAGCTCACACTCACGTTGCCTTTCTTACTGTCTCCCATTATGAATGAATGACTTCAAGCTGACTGCCCAGGTCCCTTGTTGCCTTGTAAGGGTCGGCATTTGTGCACGGCATTGCTTGCATGCCATTTTCTGCCTAAGCTCACACTTGTCCTCCGCCTCTTGCTGGGGCCTTTCTCTCCCTTTTGATATTTGAGGCAGGGCGAGGATGCCCTCCCATTGTCTATTAACAGGGATCTGTTTTCCCCTAGGATTTGCATGCAGCCACAGTGAACCCAGATCCCAGTTTAAAAGAGTTTGAAGGAGCGACACTACGCTATGCATCTTTGAAACTCAGGTAGGAGGTTCGAAGGGTGGGTGAAGTGGGTGCCTTTTGCAGCTTTTGTGTTTGCAATAGGATGCTAAGACCAGTTTCTGTTTTTCTTCCTCCCTAGAAATGCCCCTCACGCTGACGACGATGATTCATGCAGTATCAACAGTGACCCAGAAGCCAAGGTCTGTGGAAACGCTCTTTCAGCAACTAGGTTATATTCTTGTCACGAAGTATTGGCTTTGAATATTGGCCTGATTTTTACAAACCACCAGCCTTGAACCACTTAATAAGTAATTATCTCTTAATCTTCTTGCTTTCTTGGTCCCTTGGATAGTTTAAGAAAATCCCAAGCCAGGTGTAGTGGTGCATGCCTTTAATCCCAGCACTTCGGAGACAGAGGTGGAAGGATTATTGAGTTTGAGGCTAGCCTGGGACTACAGAGTGTGTTCTAGGTTAGCCTGGATTGCAGTGAGACTCTAGCTAGGAAGGAAGGAAGGAAGGAAGGAAGGAAGGAAGGGAGGGAGGGAGGGAGGGAGGGAGGGAAGACATTTGCCTGTGAAGCCAAAGGACATAGGTTCAATTCCCCAGGATCCACATAAGCCAGATGTATCTGGAGTTCATTTGCAGTGGCTAAAGGCCCTGACATGCCCATTCTCTCTCTTTCCCCTCCCCCCCTCCCTCCCTCCCCTCCCTCCTCCCCTCCCCTCCCCTCCCCTCCCCTCCCCTCTCTTCCCCTCCCCTCCCCTACACTGTGTCCAGTAAATGATGCTGGGGGCCCTGGTCTGTCCTGGTGTGTGTGGTGTTGTAGTCTTCTGTCAGGTCCTTATGTATTATAGGTTGGGGTGATGGGCCCATGGGAAAAGGGGATCCTTGGCTCAGTTTCCTCACCTCTGGTGAACACATGGTGCATCCATCTGACAGCTGGTGGCGGGGGTACCAGGAAGCCAACAGTCTATGGGCAACAAGACATGGGCAGGGCCCTGGACTTTGCACTCCTGTGTAAGTGTGCTTCTGACTGAGGGAGCATGGTATTAAACCACAATGCATGGGCTGGAGAGATGGCTTAACGGTTATTAAGCCTCTTGCTTGTGACCCAGGTTCAGTTCCCCAGTACCCATGTAAGCCAGATGCACAAGGTGGAGCATGCATCTTGAGTTTGTTTACAGTGGCTGGAGGTCCTGGTGCTCTCTCTCTCTCTCTCAAATAAAATAAATAATAAAAACCATTTTTTAAAAATTTTATTATTTTATTTATTTTTGAGAGAGACAGAGTGAGACAGACAGAGATGGGCACGCCAGCAGTCTCTCAGCAGCTGTGAACGAAATCCAGATGTGTGCGCCCCCTTGTGGCCAAGTGCGACATTGCACCCTTGCATCACTGCATCTGGCTAAACATGGGACCTGGAGATTGGAACCGGGTTATTCCGCTTAGCAGGCAGGTGCCTTAACTGCTAAGCCATCTCTCCAGCCCATAAAAACCATTTTTTAAAAAACCACAATGCAAAAACATCATGGCAAGTCAATAGTGAAGATATACAAGAAGAAAAAAAGCTTTGTTTTAGTACTTTTTATACCAGTTCTACACCTCCCCCACACACTTCTTTTTAATATTTAATTTTTATTCATTCATTTGAGAGAGAGATAGAGAGAGGGAGAATGGGTGCACCAGGGCCTCCAGGCACTGCAAACAAACTCTAGATGCATGCGCCCCCTTGTGCATCTGGCTTACGTGGGTCCTGGGTAATTGAACCAAGGTCCATTGGCTTTGTAGGCAAGTGCCTTAACTGCTAAACCATCTCTCCAGCCCTCCCACACACACTTTTTAGATAAGGGCTCTGCATTTCTGTTTGGCATATTTCATTTATGTATTACATGACTGGTCCTCAGTTCTTGTCACCATTGAACGCCACCACATCTTATCAGCACCCCCCCACACTCACACACACAACGTCCTGTGCCACAGAGAGGGAAGAACTGTTCCAGATTCCTTATTCTTTTTTTTTCCTATTTGTTCAGAATCTCAAAGTAGCTCTATGTCTATGAATAAAATACTAAGTAATTCTCCTTAGAAGTAGGTAAGTTGGGGCCCACCTGGTTTCCTAAGGGTCTCCAGGTGTCCCCACTGTTCCTCCTGGGCTCTGCTTCATTCTGAGCCCTGGAATAGGATGCCCGCAGTTAGCGGTGTTCCAAATAAGCCCTTGGGCTGCTGTTCCTCGCTGGTCTTTACAGATGACTTTCATGGCAAGGGAAAGGCAAGCTGTGAATAATTGGATCTCCTACCTGGTTTTCACAAGGGCCATCAGGAGATGCTGGAGGAGGAGGGTGCAGAGGCACTGGGTCTATTCCATTGTCAGAGCTGGGGCAGCAGCCGTTATCTGTGAGGCCCTGGTGTGAAATTGGCAGGAGTGGGATGCAGAGTCATGTGCGGACTGGAGACAGGATTGGCGGTGCGAATAGGAGGACTGGAAGATGGGGCAGGTTTCCCCCCTTTCCCCTCCTAGTTGTATGGCTTGATGAATTCTTGGATTTTTGTTAAGGTGGTGTTGGGGATCAAATGCTGACAGAAATCTTTTTTTAAAAAAAATTGTGAGAATTCTTTTTATTTATATTGGTGCTCGAGGGCCTACAGCCACTTCAAATGAACTCCACATGCCCATGCCACCTTTTGTGCATGAGCCAGCTTGTGCATCTGGCTTATGTGGGTTCTGGGGAGATTCGAACCTGGGTCCTTAGGCTTCTCAGGCAGGCGCCTTACCTGCTAAGCCATCTCTCCAGCCCCCTGACTGATTCTTTATCTGCCACCTTTCTCCTGTCAGTGTGTCTATTCCAGTACCAACTGTGAACTTGTTTATGATAACAAGGAGGCTCAGATTTATCCATAAGTTCCTGAAGTTGTGTCTAATTTTAACCAAGAAAAGTATGAGTATTATATTATTCATATCCTTCCTTGTTCCATTAAAAAAAATCATACAAGAGCAAAATTTAAGTGAAGAAAATATAGAGAAACAGTCTTGCACCAATCTGTGCTAAAACAATATAGAAAGCACAGATAGAACCAAATTAAAAATGCACAGCTTTTTGGGTGATAGGATTTGCACAGTGACCTGCAAGCTATTTTGGTTTGTTTGGCAAAGGGGTGGCTACAGATCTTCCCATCTTATGATGGCTTGGCCTTTGATTTTCAACCTTACAGTGCTGTGAAAGCAGTATGTATCCCATAGAAACCATATTTTAGATTTTGGGCTTTTCCCTGGGCTAGCAAGATGCAATGTGACATTTTCTTTAACTGTGCTGAGCAGTGACAGCAAGTAGCAGGGCCCAGTGAGCCAAACAGGTAGACTCTTGTTGCTGGGCCATAATGTTTGGAAGGTTGCGTGTATTCAGTGCATCTCCAATTTAAAATGGACTTATCTGGCTGAGCATGGTGGCAAGAGCATGCCTTTAATCCCAGCACTTGGGAGGCTGAGGTAAGAGGATCACCGCAAGTTCGAGACCACCCTGAGACTACAGAGTGAATTCCAGGTCAGCCTGAGCTAGAGTGAGACTCTGCCTCGAAAAACAACAACAAAAAAATAAAAAATAATAAAATGGACTTTCCTGGACATTACCTCACTATAAGTCAAGGCTCTGCGTGTGTGTCCACTGAGGATTTTTTTCTGGGTGAGCGGCAGGAATCTCTAAAAGGGGCGAATCAGAATCTTGAAGGCATTTTGCAAACTTCCGCCTGCTTCCAGCTCCCCCCCCGTCCCCGTGGATGCTGAAGATGGCAGGCAGGAGGCATGCTGTGCATTAGACAAAGCCTGGCAGCTCCTTGGGGAAAATGACACGTGTGCCTGTGTTTCATTATAAAGACATTGTCGCTTGAATGCCAACTCTTGACTGGGCATGCTCCCAAAGGCTTTCATCCTCTGCAGACTCGTCCTTCGGCAAAACTCCTTGGGCTGTGTCACTTCGTCTCCCTAATGCAGATTTGGAACCTGAGACCTAGGAACTGAAGTACTGTGTAGGTCAGAGGGCCAGGATTTGAATTCAGGTTATTAGGCTCCAGAGTGTATAAACTAAAAGAAAGTTGGAGTTGGAGAGATAGCTCAGTGGTTAAAGGCATTTGCCTGCAAAGCCTGACTACCCAGGTTTGACTCCCCAGTGCCCATGTAAAACCAGATATGCACAAAGTGGTACATGCATCTGGAGTTCGTTTACAGAGGCTGGAGGCCTTGGCATGCTTATTCTCCCCACCACCACCTTAAAAATAAATAAATTCAAATGTTTTTAAAAAAGAAATGGCAACCTAAACACACAGCCGTACCCACATATATTCCCCTCAAAAGGACTGAGTAGTACTGAAAATAGGACTGGAGAGATGGCTTAGCAGTTAAGGCACTTGCCTGCAAAGCCAATGGACCCCGGTTCGATTCTCCAGGACCCATGTAAGCCAGATGCACAAGGGGACACATGCATCTGGAGTTCGTTTGCAGTGGCTGGAGGCCCTGGGAGCCCATTCTCTCTCTCTCCCCCTCTTCCTTTCCAATAAATAGAAATAAATAAAATATATATATTAAAAAACTGAAAATACTTTTCCTTTTTCTTAATACTGTACATTAAATATATTTTATAGGTGGCGGCAATAGTGTGTGAGCTTATATGTAATTCTGTGCTCTTAATTGAAATTATTTTGAAATAATTATGGATTCATCAGAGTTGTGAACATTTGTGTTCCCCATATTCTCTTAACCTTGCTTTTCAGTACTAATATCTTCATCATTGTAGAATAATTAAACTATAGAATTTTTCTACTGATGTCCTTTGTCTGTCCTGGACCCCACAGTATGATTCTATATGCAGGTAATAAACACTGTAAATTATTTTACATATTTAATCTCACCAATTCTCAGATTTGTCATTCTTCACTTCACTAGCGTGAATGAAACCATAACCCACCCACATTGCCAAAGCTTGGAGCAGCTTGCTGCACTTCAGGGCATAGCTGCAACTGCGTAAAAATAGGTGAATATTTTTTCTTTTAAATTATTGCTTTGGTAGAGGCTGCTAAAAGTGGTATTTACAGGTCAAAGGCTATCAATTTTATGGCTTCTGTCACTTAGTGTCACTTTGCTTTCAGGGAGTCTACAGTGTCAATAATATGCTAGCACCCGCCTCTCACATCCCAGCTTGCCCTGAGCTTTGCCATTTTATTTATTTGTCTCAGTTTTATTGCATATGAGCTATTACCTTCTAATATTAAATTTTCCCTCCCTGTTTTCCTCCCTCCATGTGTAGGGGATTTAAACCAGAGCCCAATGTATGCCAAGCACACACTGTACCACCGAGCCATATCTCCAGACCTAAAATTTACCATTCTTAAATTGTCAGCAAATGGGATATTTCTTATGGAATAATTTAAAACTATTAATTAAATACTTTCTGATTTTCCCATTTTTTTCTTTACTATCCCTTCTCTGTTCCAGGGGGCTGATCCAAAATACCACTTGCATTTAACCTCTATGCAAGTTTAAATTCCAAACTGTTTGCTTTTTAATTTTAAGTACTTCTCTCAAGTAATTTTTCTCTTTACTTACTTGAATCATGTTTCCATAGGAAAATGTTTTATTTCATCCACCTCTTCATCTCTTTTTGCATGTGTGTGTGGTGTGTTTTTTTTTTGTGTGTGTGTGTGTAAGCCAGAGTTTGATCTCAGGTGTTTCCTCAGTCACCCTCCATATTTACTTATTGAAACAGGTTCTGTCATTTAAACGCAGTGCTCATTGGTTCAGATCATCTAGCTAGCCTGCTTGTCCAGGAGAAACCCTGTCTTTGATTCCAGAGTGCTGGCATCACAGGTGGCCTCCACGCCCATTGCACATTCATGTGGGAGCCTGGGATCCAAACTCTGGCCCTCACGCTTGCACAGCAAGTGCTTTGCCCCTGAGCCATCTCCCCAGCCCAGGAAAAGACTGTTCCCTGCTGTTTTTAGGTGGCCATATAGCTTGCCCTGAAATTCCCATTCTTTTAACATCTGTTCCCTGTGCTCATCCCACTTGTCATACTTTAGAATCGGAATCTAGTCCTTCATGACTCAAAGTGTGTGGCTGACAAAATGCATTATTAACACTATGATACACCTAAAAATGTAAAAAAAAGTTAATGCTTCCCACATTCACCAGTTCTTTGCTATCCTTTGTGTAACCTGGCTCAGACTTGTGTAAAGGAGATGTGGTGCCACCTGGTGGACAGTCTTGGGAATGGTGTCGAGCTGGTTGTGGTGGCACATGCTGGTAGGAAACTGAAGAGACAGAGGCAGTCAGATCCCAAGAATTAAATTCTTCAGAGAGCCGTTACCTTTCACTTGGAATCTTACAATTGGGTATAGAGAGATATGACATTAGAGATGAGAAACGTGAGCCCTGGGGTTCCACAATAAGTCATTGGCAGAGATGACATTGAATATGGGTCCCCTGGGGCTGGAGAGATGGTTCAGTTGTTAAAGGCACTTGCTTCAATACAGGTCTCCTTAGCCTCCGATCAGCCCATGTGACTGTCTTGGTCTCAGCATATACTAAGTCATTTCCATGGTATTTGGGAACAGCACTGAAAAACAATGTTGTTCTTTGAACTCATAGTAAAGGAAGGGAGTAATTACCAGGCTTCAGATTCTCTGGGTTTTAGATTGCTCATCTGTAAAAGGAACATGTCTCCATATTCAACATCTCTTCTGGTCCTGAGAAGTCTCAGGACTGCAGATGCAACACTAACAGCCCTGCTGTATGGCATCTCAAGCTGGACTCGTTCCGTCTGGCCTGTATTCAGGTCTGGGGAAGGTAAGGGAGATGGCCTTGAACCTCGGCTTCAGGGAGGGAGCTGGCTATAGTCTTTGTGGGTGCCATACACCCTGCTCTGGTAGTCTTGCTGAAAACATAGAACTCTATCTGTACATCCCCACATTATAGATAAGAAACCAATGTTTTGAACCATTTGAAAATTCATTTGATTACACAGTATGGTCACCTGGTAACTGGTGGAACTAAGACTTGAACTTAGGTACACCCGACTCCCAAGCCTAAGCAAGAGTCAAGCCAGCCCATTCCAAGCCACTGATTCTATAAGCTTAAGGACCCCCTGGGGGTCTCAGCATCATCAGAGGTAGAAATGGATTTGGGGGCTGGAGAGATGGCTGAGCAGTTAAGGCACCTGCCTGCCAAGCCTAAGAACGCCCGTTCGATCTCCAGGGCCCACGTTTAGCCATATGTAAAGTGATGCAAGTGCACAATGCTGTGCTTGCCCACAAGGGGGCGCACACGTCTGGAGTTCATTCACAGCGGCTGAGAGGCTGCTGGTGTGCCCTTTCTCTTTCTCTCTGCCTCTTCCTCTCTGTCTCTCTCAAACAATTTAAAAAAGAAAAAAGAAAAAAATGGGTTGTGGACTAAGAGGACGTTGCCTGAGGATGGATTTCTATTCACCCTCCTGGGCTCAAGTCCTTTGCAGCACTTTTCAGGTGGTATCCCCCTTTAGCAACGATTGATTTGGCTGTTCTGGGTTGGGACGAAATTTCCTTTCTCCCAAGCCCTTGGGTGACATTGGCACTGCAGGCTTACAGAGAACCCTGTGATGGTCTGAGACCTGATCAAACAAAGCTTTGTCCTGGTGCCTCTTCTGCGGGGAAGTCGATGTGGTCTTTCTACAACAATGCCTCCCAGTTCTCAAATGACCATTGATCTGCAAGCTATGCTCAGCTGCTCGGGACATTTCACTCTCCAGACATTGAATTTTGCGAATGTCTTACTTATGTCCTCCTCTTGTTACACCCGGCCCCACAGAGAGACAAAAGGGAAGGTGATACCGATCAGTGGTGAGTAGGTTTGACAGAGGAACTCTCCGAAGTGATGAGTGAATCAACCTGAGGGTTTGCTGTTTCTCTGAGTTTTGTTTGTCTGCGCTCTCCCTTGGTTCCTCTAGCATAGATTTTCATGAAGTAATGATATTAGCCAGCTACTGACTAGATTAGCACTGATAAACAGGAAGTGGTGGGGGAGTGTCTCTTCTCATTCAGATTTATTTCTGGTCTGTGTGTAACCAATTCATTATCATGATTTAGCATCTATGTGAAATTTTATAACTGCACATAGTTCTTCTAATTGATTTTATTCTTGTTTCTTTTTGTTTTTCTGTTTTTTTGGTTTTTTTCAAGGTTGGGTCTCACTCTGGCCCAGGCTGAGCTGGAATTACCTATGTAGACTCAGGGTGGCCTCAAACTCATGGCATTCCTCCTACCTCTGCCTCCCAAGTGCTGGGATTAAAGGCATGTGCCACCACGCCCGGCTTCTAATTGATTTTATTCTTGTTTAGATTGTTTTTCTTCTTTCCAGAATTTTTTTTTGTTTGTTTGTTTTAGAGAGATAGAGACAGAGACAGAGAGGGAGACAGAATTGGCACACCAGCAGTCTCTCAGCTGCTGTGAATGAAATCCAGATGTGTGCGCCCCCTTGTGGGCAAGTGCAGCATTGTGCCCTTGTGTCACTTTATATCTGGCTAAATGTGGGACCTGGAGATTGGTATCGTTGGAGATTGGAACCAGCGTTCTTAGGCTTAGGAGGCAGGCGCCTTAACCGCTAAGCCATCTCTCCAGCCCAGAAATTCTCAATTTTGAGAGAAGTTTGGGATTTGATTTGTATGACTGATTCGTTCATTGAGTCAAAAGTATTTATTGATTGTTTAATGTTAGGGGAACATGCATACTTAATATTCTGTGTAATGGTTAAGATATAAACTCTGGACCTAACCTTCCCAGGTTCAAAGTGAGGCTCTGCTACTTATTAGCTGGATGACCTTGGAGTAAATTATCCAGCCTGTCTGTGCAGTGAGGATAATTGTACCTGCATCACGTGACTATTGTAAACCCTGGGTTGAGATGTAGTAAGATATGTATTGTGTTTGGAGCCATCATGTTCTGAGCAGAGGTTATGCTGAGACATAGACAGGGTGACAGGGTAGCTCGTGTGGTTTTCCTAGAACGAGCTGGTATCCAAGCTATTGTATGTACCTTGAATGACAGCAGAATTGAGTCACTCTTTTCCTCCATTGCCATTCTTTCAAGTCAATGTAAGCGCAACACTGTTGTAAATACTTATATATATAAATTTGCGCCGTTTCAGAAAATGCTTGGGCATTTCGCAGCCAAGAACAGATCTGTTAAGATGAGGTGTTTCTATAATTATTGAGTCCTGGTGGCAGATAATATTGTTTTTGTTATCTGTGTCCACGTATTAGGTAACAAACTGTGCCCACACTCAGTAGCTCAGTAACTTTTTGTTCATGACTGAATTTGAACATTGGGGAGAATTTAACATTGCAGTTCCTCTGGGATCCACACGGGGGCAGCCCAGCTAGAGGATCCGATTCCAAGGTGGCCACCTCACTCTTGCAAGCTGGTGGCCTGGGCCTTCCCTTCATATGACATTCTCCAGGGCCTCTCCATGTCTCCTGGGGTACTAGTAATGGTGATCATCTGGTAAGAAGGAGCAGGGAGCCACAGATACCAGGGAGAAAAGGCTTTTCCTGGCATGGTGGCACAGCACAAACACCACATTCTGTTGGTCAAATAGTAACTCACGGGGCAGAGGAAGAGTCCACCTCCCGAAAGGAGAGCTGGCAAACCACACTGCAGGAGCGCATGCTGCTACAGCAAACTTTAGAAAAGCACAAATTTGCAATAAAAGTCATTCCCACATGCCAGTCACTCTAAACTAAATCCCCATGGCGGAAGGCAGCGCCTACCCACACAATTCAGTCAAGAAAGCAGGGGCCACAGCCAGTGACCAAGTCCTGGCAGAATGAGGTTCATCCGCTCTGCCATGGCTTTGGGATTGACCTTCACAGAGGGAAAAGTAGCCTCATCTTGTTCAAGCCTCAAGAGAAGTGAAGGAATGCAGAGAGGCACAGCGTTCAGCCCCAGTGTGCACGGCTGGCCACGGATGGCGGGACGAGAAACCAGGCTGCCAGGCCAGTGAGGTTTTCCACTGAACAGTGGTAACACTCACTGCCATGGGCCGGATGCTCATTCTCCTCCTAGCCCAGAAGATGGTTTTCCTGTTTCTCAAACTGTTTTTCCAGCTTCTATTTGCCAACATGGCCAAGCATGATGCTGGGGTCCTGGCAGAAAGCTCGTTTTCTTTTCCTCTGTTAACTTCTGGTCACTCTGCTTGCTGGAATGAGCAGTCCAAACGTGTGTGGCCCTGCGTGATCCTCCGAGTCCTCCAGGATGCTGGCGGAACCAGAAGCATCATTGTCCAAGCCTTGGCAGCTGGTGGTGGGGCAGATGCCTGAAGAAACTAATTAAGGAAAGGCAGGCTTCCCTCTTCCCTGAAGGATCTCTGCAATAAACAGGTGAGGTGAGGGGACGCAGCCAACAGCAGTGGCAGCCATGGGCATGCTGACGGAGCCCAGGCAGCAGGTGCATGGACCTGACCCCATGGGATCCTGGCAGAGCCTTCTGCGCTGTGGACATGCAGAACTGGACAGCCTTAGACAGATGCAACTGCAGGCCCATTCATTCAAGCAGGGCCGAGTTAGCGGGCCTCTGGGGTACAGCCAACCCAACTCAGGCCTTACTCTTTTGAGCTGGTAGCCAAAGGATGGTATTTTTGGGGGAGAAGTGAAAACACATCTTGTTCATTTTCAATTAGTAAAATCAGTAGAGAAATGATGTTTCTTTTACAGGGTCATTGGAATGATTCTGCCACCAACTCATTGCTACCTAAGCCATTTCTTTCTTTCACTCCTGTTTGAAAAAATAAATCTCGTCACAGCATGAGGCTGCTCTGCTCAGCCACAGAGAACAGGTCTGAGTTCTTCCTTCGCGTCTATCCTAAGTGCTCACGAGGAAGTCATATTAGCAGCCAGACTTCCATGTTTTCCGTCTCAGACACCAAAAGTGAGGCTCTCGGCCCCAACAGCTCATGACTCAGCTTGTATTTATTCAACAGCTACTTCGTGCAAAGTACTATGAGGTCAAATCAGACCTGGGAAGAAAACACAGCAAGAACATGGGAATGTCCTCTCAGCATGACAATGTCACTTTTCGGTCTGAAATGTCCCCTAGCTCGTTTTCTTCCCATGGGAACATTTCAGATTGAAAACTGAAACGTCATTGACACTGTTTTCCATGGCTGTGGGGCCCTTGGGAGGTGAGTGATGGGGGCCTAGCTGACAGAAGGCTGTAGAGATGGCTTAGCCATTAAGATACTTGCCTACAAAGCATAAGGACTCAGGTTCGATTCCTCAGGACCCACATAAGCCAGATGTACAAGGTGGCGCATGCGTCTGGGGTTTGTTTGGAGTGGCTTGGAGTCCCTGGCACACCCTTTCTCTCTTCCTCTCCTCTCCCCCAAAAAATAAAATAAAATAATAAAATAAAATAAAAAATAAAATAAAATAAATAAATGAAGTAGATCACTTAAATTGGGCCTTTGAAGGTTATAACCCTGAAACTGTTCCTTCCCTATTCACTTTGTTTCCTGTTAGCTTCGAGGTGAGGAGCTTCTGGCTATATCATCCCTATGTCATACCTTCCTGGCCGTGATGGCCTGAGATCTCTCTGAAAACATAAGCCAAATTCAACCTTTCCTTCCTCGTTTCTGTCAGGTCTTTTGGTCACAGCAATGCAAAAGAAACGAATACAGTTATGTGTTACTGGGTTGGAGTTCACTGCACAGAGACACAAATCATTTCACTTGGCTTTAAAAGGTCCTTGAAAGGTTACTACATTAGAAAGTGAGTTTTAGGGGCTGGAGAGATGGCTCAGCACTGAGTGAAGGTGTTTACATGCTAAGCCTAATGACCCAGGTTTGACTCCCCAGTACCCACATAAAGCCATCTGGTTCATGCATCTTGAATCTGTTTGCAGTGGCTGAAGGCCCTGGCATGCCCATTCTCTCTCTCTCCCTGCTTGCAAAAAATGAATTTGTTTTTTAAGTTTTAGCTATTGAACCAATATGTTCCTAACCCAGACCCCTAGTCAAACATTGATTTACTCACCTTCTGTTGTTGACAGAATCAAAAACACCTCCCTTTGGATTCCAAGACACTGTCTCATTCTCTTAGTAGAGTGGCTGCTCAGGTCCACACCTGGTTCCACATTGTTAGCAGTCTGTTTGCACAGCAGGTGAGTCCTGTCTCTAAGAAAACTGGAGAGTTGGCCCAAGGAACCCAGAGCCAAGAACATAGATTTTGTGGGTTGGAGAGATGGCTCAGCAGTTAAAGGCACTTGCTTGCAAAGCCTGCCAGTGTGAGTACAATTCCCCAGCCACCCATATGAAGCCAGATGCACAAAGTGGAGGCCCTGGTGCCCATATTCATATTCTCTTTCTCTGTCTCTCTCTTGTAAATATTTTTTTTTATTAAAAAAATAGACTTTTCTCTACAAGGGCTCTCCTGAGAGCTTGTATGTTCTGAGCTGTGAGTCCCATTGGGCTTTGTAAAAAGCTAGATCTTATTTCTTCTCCATAGGGTGAGCCACTGTCCTTCAGAAAATAATGCCAAGACTACCTGGCTCACCTTTTCTGCTTGGCATAATCTTCCACGGTGGGGTTGGCAGACCCAGTGCAGACCTTCATCTTTTGGCAGTGTTAGTGGGGCGACATTGAAGGGAACTGACATTGCTCCAGTCCCATCAGTGGGCAAGGCATCCCCCTATGCGGGGGCTCTTCTGATGGATTCTCAGAGCAGCCCCACATCAGAGCTGGACGCATGTTCATTGTACACTGCCATGCAGAGGAATCTTAATCTTTCCTGAGGTCACAGGTCTGGTATGTGGACAAACTGAAATTCAGCCCAAGGAAGACCGAGCCCAAAGCCCATAACCTTCCCAGTTATAAAGTCACAGTGGCAGTTGCCAACCTGCCCTAAGCCTTTGGAATTAATGGCTTCAAATGGATAAATGGCACTATGATGATGAACTCACTCCCATCATTCAGGATTTTAAATATTTAATTTATTTATTTATTTATTTATTTATTTATTTGGTAGGGTCTCACTGTAGCCCAGGCTGACCTGGAATTCACTATGTAGTCTCAGGGTGGCCTTGAACTCATGGCAATCCTCCTACCTCTGCCTCCCAAGTGCTGGGACTAAAGGCATGTGTCACCACGCCCGGCCTCTTTTTTTTTTTATTGGTGGAGTACAGAGAATGGGTGCACTAGGACCTCTAGCTATTGCAAATGAACTCCAGGCTCATGCTCCATCCTGTGCCTCTGGCTTACATGGGTTCTGGGGAATTGAACCTGGGTCCTTAGGCTTTGCAGACACATGCCTTAACCGCTTGGACAACTCTCCAGTCCCCATCTTGCAGTTTGTCTCCCATCCCTGAATGAGCACAGCCAATAGTCGACCTTTCACAAGCCTCACCTGTCCTGTACCTGTGAGGTGTGTCCTCTTGTTTTTAGCCGAAGGAGCCAAGACAATGTCAGGTGCCTGGCTCATGGTTCCATGCTGGGGAATGACAGAGCTGAGATTTGAACCCAGGCCATCTGGATGCTGACTGTCATGGTCTTGGTCCACTGGGCTATTGTTTCTGTCAGTAACAGATTCAGGTCAGCCTTTCTGTGGCCTGTAAAGTATGCACTTGGTTCTGACTTCTGATTCCCTGGAGAGTCGGGGGTAGTTGGATTCGGTACCATAAACTCAAGTTCACTTGTTTGAAAGGATTGAGATGAAGCCAAGCATTATGGTGAATGCCTGTAATCCCAGCAGTCAGGAGGCAGAAGCAGGAGGATTGGCACAAGTTCAAGGCCAAGCTGGTCTACATAGCAAGTTATATTGAGCCTGGAGATGGCTTGGTAATAATACAGCCCATCTAAGTGTAATATATGATTGTTGTCTTCCAAATTCTATAAAATATCTTGATACCATGGCTTCCAACAATTTCATCTTTCATGGTGAGTTAGCTGTTAGGGTTGCTATGTGAATAAAGTCCCCTGGAGGAGGTGTGGGGTTTAACCCAGTCCTGCACCACAGGTCTCTGCTTTCTGTAAGGACACAAATGCATGGACACACACACACACACACACACACACACACACACACGTCTCAGCCTGGGACTCATTATTTTAGAAGCTAGACTTTATAGTTTTGACATGTACCATAGTTCAAATTAAACAATGTAGAAAGGTAAATTTGCAGAAATACCCGGCAAACGGAGAGCGTACCTGCTGCTGCATGGGAAGTTTTAACCCTATGTGTGTGGCTAGCAGACAATGATGACATGTGTAAAGAATTTACCATCTGTTGGGCTGGAGAGATGGCTTAGTGGTTAAGACGCCTGCTGTTGCAGTCAGGTTCTCACTGCTGGCAGAAATCACCCGACTAAGAGCAGCTTATGGGAAAAAAGAGGTTTACTTTGGCTTACAGGCTCAAGGGGGAAGCTCCATGATGGCAGGAAAAACAATAGCATGAGCAGAGGTTGGACATCACTCTCTGGTCAACATAAGGTGGACAACAGCAACAGGAGAGTGTGCCAAACACTGGCAAGGGGAAGCTGGCTATAATACCCATAAGCCCGCCCCTAACAATACTCTGCCTCCAGGAGGTGTTAATTCCCAAATTGCCATCAGCTGGGAACCTAGCATTCAGAACACCCAAGTTTATGGGGGACACCTGAATCAAACCACCACGTTCTGCCCCTGGCCCCCATAAATGATAACCATACATGATGTAAAATGCATTGCATTCATCCAACTTTAAAAGCCCCCCCCCTTTTTTTAAATCAATCCTAACGATGGCCCAACAATCCCCATACTCCAAAGTCTTTTAACTGAGCCATAATACCAAAAATAATCCCCAAAAAACCCATAATGACACAGAATAAACGTTCACACTGCAAAGGATGGCATTGGGCAAAGCAAAGAAATATTCAACCAATACAAGATTTAAAACAACCAGGACAACCATCCAAAAGTAAGCCATTCAATAAATGTTTGCATTGTGGTAAAAATAAAAATAAATAAATAAATAAAATAACCAGGACAAACGTCAAACTCTTTAATTCCAATCCAACAACTAGTCAGTGACAAATCCCCAAGTCCGATAATTCTGAGCAGCAACAAGTCTCTGGAGTTCCAATTCCTCCCCTCCAGCTAGGCTACTCACAGTCCTGAAAACTTCATCTGGGGCTGGCAGCTTTCCTCAGAAGCCACTGCAACCCACAGTCCATCCTCATGGCCCCATGGGATCTCCAAGCAGGCATCCAGCAAACCTGCTTCACACCGCCCATGGCCATTTCCAAAACACAAGACCATGTTGCAAACTCAATGACCCTCTCTTTCCTGCATTTGTTCTACTCCATAATACCAGGTAGGGTGCCAATTTGTTAATCCAGGGGAATAAATCAGACTTTGAAGAACAGGACACTCCTTCAGCATTCAGGCCCCTTCAAATGAGTCTCCATTCTTCCTGTTGCCCCAGTGCAGGTCAGCTGGCCCAATCTCAAAGGTTGTAATCTCTCAATTGCAGCTGAATGGGCAGAGTTCACCCAAAAAGATTTCATTTTTCTGTGCCATATCCCTCTGCTCACACCAGTTCATTTCTATGCAAAGCAACCCTGCACAACTTCTCGAGACACTGGCATAACAGCAAACTTGTCACACAAACTGCTAGCCCAGTCCAAGTAAAGCTCTTTCTCACCCTCATAAGCCAAACCTCACAGTCCCTAGTTCTTACTGCATTTGGGTCTTTCAACTCTGACCAGGACAGTCCATTAAGCTGTACTTACAACACTACAAGGTGTCTCTTAGGCCAAGGTTTCAAATCCTTCCACATTCCTCTTGAAAATCAGCTCCAAAAGGCCAAAGCCACACAGTCAGGTGTCTAGCAGCAATCCCACTCCTTGGTACCACTTTACTGTTGCAGTCAGGTTCTCACTGCTGTTCTGCCCCTGGCCCCCATAAATGATAACCATACATGATGTAAAATGCATTGCATTCATCCAACTTTAAAAGCCCCCCCCCTTTTTTAAAATCAATCCTAACGATGGCCCAACAATCCCCATACTCCAAAGTCTTTTAACTGAGCCATAATACCAAAAATAATCCCCAAAAAACCCATAATGACACAGAATAAACGTTCACACTGCAAAGGATGGCATTGGGCAAAGCAAAGAAATATTCAACCAATACAAGATTTAAAACAACCAGGACAACCATCCAAAAGTAAGCCATTCAATAAATGTTTGCATTGTGGTAAAAAATAAAAATAAATAAATAAATAAAATAACCAGGACAAACGTCAAACTCTTTAATTCCAATCCAACAACTAGTCAGTGACAAATCCCCAAGTCCGATAATTCTGAGCAGCAACAAGTCTCTGGAGTTCCAATTCCTCCCCTCCAGCTAGGCTACTCACAGTCCTGGAAAACTTCATCTGGGGCTGGCAGCTTTCCTCAGAAGCCACTGCAACCCACAGTCCATCCTCATGGCCCCATGGGATCTCCAAGCAGGCATCCAGCAAACCTGCTTCACACCGCTCATGGCCATTTCCAAAACACAAGACCATGTTGCAAACTCAATGACCCTCTCTTTCCTGCATTTGTTCTACTCCATAATACCAGGTAGGGTGCCAATTTGTTAATCCAGGGGGGAATAAATCAGACTTTGAAGAACAGGACACTCCTTCAGCATTCAGGCCCCTTCAAATGAGTCTCCATTCTTCCTGTTGCCCCAGTGCAGGTCAGCTGGCCCAATCTCAAAGGTTGTAATCTCTCAATTGCAGCTGAATGGGCAGAGTTCACCCAAAAAGATTTCATTTTTTCTGTGCCATATCCCTCTGCTCACACCAGTTCATTTCTATGCAAAGCAACCCTGCACAACTTCTCGAGACACTGGCATAACAGCAAACTTGTCACACAAACTGCTAGCCCAGTCCAAGTAAAGCTCTTTCTCACCCTCATAAGCCAAACCTCACAGTCCCTAGTTCTTACTGCATTTGGGTCTTTCAACTCTGACCAGGACAGTCCATTAAGCTGTACTTACAACACTACAAGGTGTCTCTTAGGCCAAGGTTTCAAATCCTTCCACATTCCTCTTGAAAATCAGCTCCAAAAGGCCAAAGCCACACAGTCAGGTGTCTAGCAGCAATCCCACTCCTTGGTACCACTTTACTGTTGCAGTCAGGTTCTCACTGCTGGCAGAAATCACCCGACTAAGAGCAGCTTATGGGGAAAAAAAGAGGTTTATTTTGGCTTAACCAAGTGTCTGCTCAAGCTTTTGAGGGGGAAGCTCCATGATGGCAGGAAAAACGATGGCATGAACAGAGGGTGGACATCGCTCTCTGGTCAACATAAGGTGGGCAACAGCAACAGGAGAGTGTGCCAAACACTGGCAAGGGGAAGCTGGCTATAATTCCCATAAGCCCACCCCCAACAATACTCTGCCTCCAGGAGGTGTTAATTCCCAAATTGCCATCAGCTGGGAACCTAGCATTCAGAACACCCATGTTTATGGGGGACACCTGAATCAAACCACCACACCTGCCCACTAAGTATAAGAACGTCAGTTCCAATCTCCAGGTCCCACGTTTAGCCAGATGCAAAGTGAAAAAAGGAAGGAAATAAAGGAAAACGAGAAAGGGAGAAATGACAGAGAAAAATCAGATGGCCAAAGCTTTAAGACATTGTGATGGGATATATTTCATAAAGGTTGCATTTTCATACAGAAGTAAAACCTAGATTCAGAATAAACTCACTGACTGTGGTCCAGATGTCTTTGTTGGCTTAGGAAAGTTCACCTAGCAAAGATAAACCCTGGGATAAGAGTTCATGACTCCTTGACAGAGGAGTCCTTGTTGTCCCCCAACCCCCAATTCCCTTCAGAGCCCATCACTGCTGCTGCCTGGATTTCCCCCATGTGGGTACACAGATTATGGTTGTCACTTTCCTTGCACTCCTTCCAGTACTGCATGACACCCTTCTCACTCTTCTCTGAGGAAACTTTTTTGACCTTCTCCATCTTTGTAATTCACAAGACCCGTATCACATCACTTGTTTTTTTTTTTTGTTTTGTTTTTGGCCGATATTTTTTTCCTTGATGCTCTGAATCTTTGCACTGGGAGGAAAATTAACAGCTGTCACATGCTGGTTCTGTACATGGCACGTAGAAGGACACAGGGAGTGTCAGTGGCCCGGGATGGTTTCAGTAAGGGGATGGTAGTGACCCAGGAAGCTATTGGGAACCAGCCTTCCACACACAAGCGGCCCAGTGCCTGCCTCGCTCACACACAGCAGTTCTGTCTTGTTAACATCAGCTCTGATAGTGCTCTTGGGACTTGGTTTACTCGTCTGTAAAATGAGGTGGTTGGGTTCCAGGGTCCCCAGAGCCCTGTGCTCATGTTTCTGTGCCATGCATGGTTAAATGCTTTTCCTGGGTGAGTACTGAGCAGGACTCTGCAAGTTCAAGTTTGAGAATTCAGGCACATTATAAATGCATCTCAGGGTCACTAACAACCATGCTTTTAATTGAGGTTTTTGTAGGTCTTCACACGTTATGAACTTTATTAAGCTCATTTCAGACACTTGGTTAAAAAAAAAAAAGTTGCAGCTGGGTGTGGTGGCGCACTCCTTTAGTCCCAGCACTCGGGGAGGCAGAGATAGGATCGCCATGAGTTCAAAGCCACCCTGAGACTGCATAGTGAATTCCAGGTCAGCCTGAGCTAGAGTGAAACCCTACCTCAAACAAACAACACAAAATAGTTGCAGGTTTTTCATTTGTTGGTGAGTAGTGCAATAAAACCTTTCTTATAAACCAACAATAAAAACTAAAATGAAGCCTGGCGTGGTGGCGCATGCCTTTAATCCCCAGCACTTGGGAGGTAGAGGTAGGAGGATTGCTGTGAGTTCAAGGCCAGCCTGAGACTACATAGTGAATTCCAGGTCAGCCTGGGCTAAAGTGAGACCCTACCTTGAAACACAAAGAAGTAAATAAAATAAAAGAAAAATTTTAATGAGTGCTTCTAATGGCAGTAATTATAGCTGACTTTTACTGAGTGCCAGGGTTTGTTGCAAGCCTGGCTTTGCAGGCATGAACACATGTAACCCTCACAAATGTCATGCTGTGTGCTAAGGGGCTAGGCATTCTGCAGTCCAGACCCCTTCATGTAATTCACCTTCCAGTGGAGGAGAGGGATCAGCCATGACACACACAAGTTCAAGGGAGATCCTACTGTGGAGAAAAACAAAGCTGGGCAGAGTTGGGGAGTGCCAGGTTGGGCTGTAGCCTTAGGAGAGGTGATGTTGAGCAGGAAGCTTGGGCATTAGGGGCAGAGTCAGGGGTGGGCAGCCATGTCTGGTAAACAGAGGTTCTGCCTGTTACAGATGGAAGTCCCAGTGTGGACAAGAATAGGGTACTTTAAAGGTGAAAATGTCCAGAGAAATCTTTCAGCCCAAGCCTTCTCTACTGCCACCTTCCCTCTCTTGTATGTCAGATGAGGAACATGAGGCCTCACTAAATCAGAAGACATCCAGAAGGTCCCCGTCAGTAACCCCACCAGGCCAGGAACCCAGGGACTCATAGTTTTGAGTCTTCGTCAAGAACAAACACACTAATGACAATCCAGAAAACTCAAGAGTCATTAAGCCCCCCTGCCTTCCCCACATCCCCCATGCTTGCCCTGTGATGGACAGATAATTGATGATTCTTCTCATCAAAGTCCTATCAAGTGGCTGCTAACGCTGCATCAGTAACATGGAAGCGTTCCAAGTGGAAGAAGTTCAAGGTTAAGTTCCTGAAGGTCTGCACTCACAATTTTTTTTTTTGGTTGGCTGATCAGTCAATACATAACCTTGTTTTATGTGTTTCCCCTTGGGAATGGCTCATTGTGAATTTCAGTTTTGAGGTTCCAAAAAAAGTTTCAGCAAGTAGACAGACTAGAAAACACAGACGGTAGGCACGGGGCAAACAGTGAGGATTGACTGCATTTACGCTCGAGCTGTGCAAAGGAAGGGCTGCTTTCAGGCCCAGGTGGCCTCGCTGGTGGTGGAGTCTGCCAGAACATGTTCCAAGGCAGGGGATCCAATGGCTTCTGAGTCTCCTCAGATACTGCCTGCAGAGCAAGCAGCGAGGACAACTGTTGGGAAAAACGATGCTTTTGTTTGCATTTTCCCATATTAAAGATATATTTTGTTAGTCTTTGAGGCTGAGCTATGTAACGTCCCCATCTGCCCACAGTATCCCAGTTCTGACCAAGATTGCGTCCCCAAGGATGGAGGCAGCCAATCTCTTGACTCCAGGCTCTGTCTCTCTCTCCCTCTCTCTCTCTCTCTCTCTCTCTCTGTCTCTGTCTCTCTCACACATAACATTCTCTCTCTCCTCCCTCCCCCCCCCACCGTGTCTGTCCTGTGCCTCAGCATTTTCCCCTCAAGCCTGTGCTTTTCCTAGGAAAACAACACACTGAACTTCACGTGCTGGGTTCAGATCCACACTGGTTTCACTCTACACTTACTCTGCAGTAGCGCTTCCCAGCTGTGTAGCCACAGAAACACAAATCAGCCACGTGGATCCGAGAGCTTGCCTCGCAGTCTTTTCCAAGGCTCCTGCAGGGGAAAACTGAACGTACCACTCACGCTTGCGGAGTGAGAACCGTTTCCCAGGCATGCAGACATCTGCACACTGGCAGGAATAGAAGTAGGATCTTGCCAGCCGAGCCTCTTGGCCTCCTCTTCCACAGGCTCATAGTACGCAAGCTCTCAGAGCGTGGGCTGGGGAGCTGGTGTTCCTTGCTTGGGTTGGCATGCAAGTGTCTCCAGCAGCGGATGCGACTCGGCTCCCTTCTGTCAAAATTTCCATGCTCATGTTCAGAACAAGACTTTTCATGGTGCTTCATGGTAACTTAGAGCGGTCCTCCTCCATCAGGTTGGGGTGATCTTGGAGGAGTTTCCGGTGGATTTGACAAACGCCCACCTGTCTTCATTCAGACACTTGTGTGTCGCAACTGCCTGGCCCTCCTCTGGGTTCTGAGTAACAGGACCAACAGTTCTGGTCTACACAACTGGTTTGGATTGAGCGTTCCTGTTTCCACAACAGCGAGTGCTGAGTATGGGAGGGTGGAGTCTGCATGGGGCTCCCGCTGCCTCTGTCCCTCAGCAGTGGCTTGGCCTCACTGGCGGCTTCCTGGTCTGTGAAATGGAGGGAATGATCCACCCTGCCGGCTCAGCCTCCGATGCTTATTAACTATGTGGCCTTGGGCAGTTCCACCGAGCTCTGTGAACCTCAACTTCTCAGTTAGAAAATAAGAGATCAGGCAGGTGTGGTGGCACACTCCTTTAAGCCCAGCACTGGGCTTAAAGACTAGACTGGGACTACAGAGGGACAGTGAATTTCAGGTCAGCTAGAGTGAGACGCTGCAGGAAAAAAAAAAAAAAAGGAAAGAAGGGAGGAAGGGAAAAGAAGAGATCAATACTGTTGTAGTTTGATCCAGGTGTCCCCCTTAAACTTAAGTGTTTTGAGTACTAGGTTCCCCAGCTGATGGCAGTTGGAAATTAAAGCCTCCTGGGGGCTGTGTATTGTTGGGGGCTGTGTATTGTTGGGGGTGGGCTTATGGAATGTTATAGCCAGTTTCCCCTTGCCAGTGTTTGTCACACTTTTCTGCTGCTCTTGTCCACCTTATGTTGGCCAGGGGGTGATGTCCACCCTCTGCTCATGCCATCATTTTCCCTGCCATCATGGAGTATCCCCTGAGTCTATAAGCCAAAATAAACCCTTTTTTCCCCAAAAGCTGCTCTTGGTCGGGTGATTTCTGCCAGCAGTGTGAACCTGACTTCAACAAATGCCTGTGTTGTTGCTTTGTTGTAAGAAGACATCTTGCTGCTTATTGTCAAATATGTAGCATTTGGAACTGATCTGTAAATGCTTGTGCCCACCTTCATGCTTTCCCCACTAATTATTTGATTGATTAATTCCCCCTCATTACTAATCTAGACTTTTTTTTTCTCTTTTCTTTATCGAGGTAGGGTCTCACTCTAGTCCAGGCTGACCTGGAATTCACTATGTAGTCTCAGGATGGCCTCGAACTCACAGTGATCCTCCTACCTCTGCTTCCCAAGTGCTGGGATTAAAGGCATGCAACATGACGCCCAGCTAATCCAGACCCTTAACATTGTATATAAAATAGTATAGAGTAAGCCTTCAGTTAAGTTGTCATTGACAGTATAGTGGTGACTGTTACATGTGATTGTCAGATTGTATATGTCTAAAGTAATATGCCTGCAAATTTGGATTTAAGTACACACACACACACACACACACACACACACACACCTTTTCCACAGCATTCTGAAAACATTGGGTCCCATCTCTCCATTAAATCTACCTCTGCTCAGAATTTCCATTGATACAAATAGGTCTCCTCATACCAACCTTGTTCCCCAGGCAGGAAATGACTACTACAATTAGAATATCTCAACTACATCACAACCCAGAGGCCTGTCTCTGGCACAGGTAAAGACTTTCCAAGATCCTGGCCATCAAGACACGGGCCCAGGCGCCTCCACCGACATCTCTGTTCCTCAGCTTGCAGTGGGCTGCTGGTGAAACCCAAGTGGATCCACATCTGACAGCAAGCTTTTCCATTAGCTAACCCTAGTGTGGGGTCTGAGCGATGCTTGCATTACTCTCTGTAAATTCACATAGCTTTCATTTTTAAATTTCTTTAACTCACTTGTGATGTTTGTCCCACTCAGCAAGTTCCCGGTCATTTATGATTTATGGGCAGAGGTGACTCTGGCTGGGATCCAGCCTGTCAGTACTGTACCAGGCAGTATTGAGCAAGCACACAGGCCTGAAGATGGATCCTGGCGGTATCTCAACCTCAGGTCACCCCTGAGGGCCTGGCATGGCGCAAATGTTCGATGGATGTTAGCCATTCTAACGATCATCCTCCTTGGAAGAGCTTGTCAGATCCTACTGCAGTGGAATTCTCTAATACAGCTGTCTTAGTCTGAAAAGTGGGGAGAGAAAAATTCAAGCAAATGGCACTAGGCCCAGTGTCCCCAAGGACTGTGTTTCTGCCTGAATGCTCATTGGGTTGCGTTCTCGAGGAAGCAGCAGGAGAGTTGGTGCGCTTGCTGAGGCTGGTGCAGAAATGCACTCTGGGGCCTCCCCGGCTCGGGTCATGCCTTGCTTCATGGATAATTCACCAGGAGAACTAGGTCAGACTCCACTCGAGGGAACCCCTAGACAGTTGTCCCTTCAGAATCCCCCGCCACATCCCAGAGTTGGACAGCCTTTTGATATTTACAAGAAAAGCAGTAACAAAGCCCGATGCCATTGAAAACCGTGTGCATAATGGTGGTCTGTATCCCAGCATGGAATGACCACAGCACTGGCTTCCCTACGATAAGGCCACCTCCCACCAGGGTACTTGAACTTCAGATGCCTGTGCAATCTTCGAAGGCACTGTGAGGGTTGTTTCAGATCAAGGCCTTTTGCTTAACCAGCCACTTGATTTCTCAGCAGCAGAAAATGACTCCAAGGCTGGAGAGATGGCTCAGCAGTTGAAGGTGCTCGCTTACAAAGCCTGATGGCCTGAGTTCAGTTCCCCAGTACCCACATCAAACCAGATACACCAAGTGGCACATGCATCTAGAGTTTCTTTGCAGCAGCAGGAGGGCCCTGGTGCACCCATTCTCTCTGTCTTATAACTTATGAATATATATGTGTATGTATATATGTGTATATATGTGATACATATCTATATATATAATTTAAAAAAATTTTTTTTGGAGAGAGACAGAGAGAGAGAGGGAGAGAGAGAGGGAGACAGATAGAGATGGGTGCACCAGCAGTCTCTCAGCTGCTGTGAACGAAATCCAGATGCGTGCACCCCCTTGTGGTCAAGTGCGGCATTGCATCCTTGCATCACTTCGCATCTGGCTAAACATGGGACCTGGAGATTGGAACAGCTGGAGATTGGAACCAACGTTCTTAGGCTTAGGAGGCAGGCACCTTAATCACTAAGCCATCTCTCCAGCCTTGCCATTTCTTTTTTTTTAAGATTTTTTTTCATTTACTTGCAAGCAGAGAGATAGAGATAGAAGAGAAGCAGACAGAGAGAGAATGGGCATGCCAGGCCCTCTATCCACTGCAAACGAACTCCAGATGAATGTGCCCCTTGTGCATCTGGCTTATGTGGGTCCTGGAGAACCGAAACAGGATCCTTTGGCTTTGCAGGTAAACGCCTTAACCGCTAAGCCATCTCTCCAGCCCCCCTATTGCCATTTCTAATGCTTCAGTAACTGGGAGTGTAAGGAGCCAAGGGCTGTTCTTAACCCCTAGAGTAACCTCATAGAATAGAGAGCAAATGAATGTACTCCAGGTGGGCATTTTTCTAGCCCTGTTCTAAATGCATCATATGTGAGCTAGATGGTTATTTAAAAGGTCTTCATGATCCCACAGAGCAGGTATTCATGTGTGCCCCAGCCTCGTGGGTATGAAAGGTGTCCATGGAGCAGCTCTGTGTGGCTGGGGCAGCAGCCAGCATCACCAGGCTCTTAGACTCTCGCAAGACAGGCTGGAATCTGTCCTGGAAGTCCATGGAACCTTCCAGCGAGTTCTGTCGGTTCCCTGGGCTTCATCTTTCTCTGCTGTCAGATTTCTCTTCTCTACCCAGTGGCTTTTGCATTTCCCCTCTTCCTCTGTCAAGCCCTGCCCAAGGAAAAAAAAGAAGGGCTTTAATTCCCCTGAAACTCTGCCAGCTCCTTTTGGGAACATCAAGGGTCAGCTCAAAGGAGTTTCTATCCACGTGACCTGTATTAAACTCTAGGGCTAGACTCACCTCACCTGCGCCTCAAGCTGTGGCTCTCGTAGGTTTGCAACCCATTCTCATCCCTCCGTACTTCCTGTGCCCATTTTCTTTTTGACCCACTAACTATTTATAGCTATTTCTTATGCAGAGCAATTTAACTAGTTCCCTCATCCACTAGTCAGAAGAGAACTCTGATGCTAGCCAGGAAACTTTTTCATGTTAAGTTTTTGTTTTTGTTTTTGTTTTTTTTTTGGTGAGCAACAGGAGTTGATGATTCAGGGTTGAAGTCCTGGAAGGGATTAGATCCTGTAAAGACCCTGGAGACCTCCAACTTCAGGTCATTGTCCAAGTTATCAAAAAAAAAAAATGTCAGAGCAGGTGACGTGACATCCATGTTTCTGTGGGCTTGTCCCTAGCTAACAACAACAACAAAAAAAGCTACCATGTTCCTAAGCTATACCAATGGGACAGGGTCTCATGTAGCCTAAGGAGGCCTTAAAACTAATAAGCCCCCTGTCTCCACTCGGATTATAAGCATACGCCATCCCACCCAGCTTGTACACTTTTTCCATCGCTCAGTACACGTACTTGAGGTGATGTTTGATAAACATGGGAAACTGGTGAAAGTGCCAAACTGTCTTTTCATACCATGCCTCCACACACAGTTTCCAGATGTGTTTTCAGGGCGTGTTGGAACTTCCAGATACCTATCCATGGAGCTCTCAGGTCTGTGTGTCTTCAGTGAAACCCCCACAAGTCAGGTGATAAAGGTGGAGCCTGGCCTTCTGCAAAGGACACAACACCCCACCTCCTCTCTACCCTGTGCCCCCCTCACCCAGTCCTGTCATGAGGTACTGTCATGAGTTAGAAAAACAAAACAGGATTGGTACTGTGGATTTTATTTATTTATTTATTTATTTGAGCGGAGGGAGAGAGAGAGAGTTGGCACATCAGGGTTTCAGCCCCTGCAATCAAACTCAGAAGCTCCTAATGAGCATGTGCGACCTTGCGCTTGCCTCACCTTTGTGCACCAGGCTTACATGAGATCTGGACAGTCAAACATAGGTCCTTAGGTTTTGCAGGCAAGTGCCTTAACCAGTAAGCCATCTCTCCAGACTTTTGACAATATTCTCCAGCTCTGGAATGCTTCACTTAAAGAAAACAGTGGCTTCCTTTTCTTGACCATTCTGATCACTCCCTAAACCATATGCCCACGTTACCACCTCCCTCTACATTTTTAAAAATAATTTTCGAATATTTTATATATTTATTTGCAAACAGAGAAGAGACACAGAGAATGGGAGCACCAGGACCTCCAGCTGCTGCAAACGTACTCCAGATGTATATGCAACTTTGTACATGTGGCTTTATCTGGGTACTGGGGAACCGAACCTGGGTCCTTTGGCTTTGCAGGCAAGTGCCTTAACTGCTGAGCTATGTCTCCAGCCCCTCCCTCTACATTTGTACCTTGCTCATCTTGTCCGAGGTGATAGAGCTGTGGAACTTTGGATTTGACAGTCAAATGTGTGCACAGTTGTGGGTTTCAGAAGTACTTCTCAGAGCCAAGGGTTTGGTCTGATTGTTCATTGATGTGTCTCAAGTACTTGGCACAAAGTAAATACCAGAAAAGCTCGTGAATGAATGAATCCATCCTACTGGCTCAGCCCAGTGTAATACCCTTTAGGAAGCTTCCATAACTCCCTCTCTGAATCAGACAACCACCTCCTTCTACGAGCCTCCAACACAAACATGTGCTTCTCTGTCCCCTCATTTCCACTATGTCACAAGCCTCCAGAATAGATCTCACCCTTTTCTGCAGGTCTTCAGTGACCAGTCGGTGCTCAAGAAATGTTTTCTTAGATATACACATTTGCTACCACGCTCTCAGTAATCCTTCCTGGCCACATGGGGGCAGCACTGAACAGTGCCCGGTGCCCTTTGAGGCTCTGTTCTTTGGAAGAAAACCAGCTGGCCCCTGGTGTAGCTTTTGCATATCAGTTTCCTTTTTTTTTTTTTTTTTTTTTGCCCACATACACTAGTGGTGAAGCTTTTCAGAGCAGAAGCTAACTTAAAATAATGCAGGATTCTAAAAGAGATTTTATAAATAAATGTGTGATGATGATGATGTTGACATTGATAGTCTCTGAGCTGTTTCCTTTTCATGGGTGTGACAGAACGGTACTCTGCATGTGTTGTGGTGGGTTGTGTGACTGTTGTTTCCCAATCAGGAAAGCTAACCCTTGGATTCTACTGAGTCTTTTTCTTTTTTTTTTTTTTTTAGCTTGAAATCTATGACTTATAGGATCAGACAGTATTCTTTTACCTTCCTTCTTGTTAGTGAATTCTTGTATCAAAACTTGTAGGAGGGGCTGGAGAGATGGCTTAGTGGTTAAGGTGTTTGCCTGCAAAGCCAAAGGATCCCAGTTCGATCCTCTAGGACCCACGTAAGCCTGATGCACAATGGGGCACATGCATCTGGAGTTCTTTTGCAGTGGCTGGAGGCCCCGGAGAGCCCATTCTCCCTTTCTCTCTCTCTCTCTCTCAAATAAATAAATAAATAAATAAATAAATAAATAAATAAATAAATTTTTAACTTGTAGGATTTCATAGTAGGCAGCTAGAGACAATGGGAACATGTGTTCGTAGCTTCTGTTTTTAAGTCTGTGACCATCTTACAGTGTCCCCAGCAGAGACCCCAGCTCCTGCCAACCTCTACCCCCATTTCTACTTGAATATATCACAGTGTCCACAGAAGAGCATGGATTCACTGAGGCTTTGGCCAAGAGAAATATCTACTTTATTTTCCAACCCAGAACATGAGCATAAGAGGAGCGGCCATTAATTTTGCCAAAATAACAAATATCAACCAGAATTAAAACTATCATGGGGGTCAACTGGGACATGTGGTCACCCTAATGACACATTTTGCCGTTTCAGTGCTCCCCTTTGATGACTTGTTCTGATTTATAGAGCATCATATTTGTCTGTTCTTTCAGCAGACGGTCATTGAGTGTTTTCTGTGTGCTGTTAACCTATATTTTCTAAAATTCTCAGGGAAAAAGAAAAACCCATGACGTTACTACTACTATTCATCCTGCTTTTTACACATGGAAAAAATTGCAACTTGATAAACATATTAGTCAGGGTTCTCTAGAAGCAGATACGATAGAATGAGTATGTATTGGGGGTGGATTTAGTGGATTAGCTTACAAAATATGGGCTGTGCAGACCGGAGAGCCAGAGATGCACAGGGCTGGATGTAGGCTGGAGAGTTGAACCAGGTAGCTGCTTAGTCCATGGGGCTTATAGAGCAACTGGAAGAGACTGTGCCACAGCCATTCCCCCAGGGAACAGGCAGCTGAATGGCTTTCGTGGCTGTCTCGGGGACATTTCTAACAGACACTGCAATGAGCCATCTGTGTGGCACAGTGGAGGTGTTGCTTAGCGTTCCCCGTCTAGGCTACAAGCATTGGCATGCAGCACGCCTAATGGGCTGCTTCTGTCTTAGGTGGGTATTTTCTCCACTGAGAAAGTGTGATTAGCAATCAGGAGATGGCTGATGAGGCCCTGATGGCTGTGATGGAGACGTGTGAACCCTGCGTGGTGTTGGTCATGTTGGAACAAATCGTTGCACTTCTTCACTTTGAATTATGCCTTGGGAAACTCGATGAGCTCTCTCTGAGAGCCGGTCTGTTGGTTCCTAGGAAGAGTGAGACTGTTTTGTCTGCCCAGCTTGGCCTGTGAAGATCATCTTTGAAGGGGACCCAAGGTGCAGGGAGGCACGAGGGACCACAGCTCAGACCATCCCAGGGCCAGCAATCCTGAAGATCAGGAACATGAATAAAAATATGACCTGTGTTGTAGCTTGTGATTCATTCGTGTTTTGGTTTTGGACTTGCTGAAATAAGCACATAATGCTTTTACAAAAATAATTATTATTATTATCAGAAATTAAAAGGGAAAATAGGGCCAGGCATGGTGGTGCATGCCTTTAATCCCAGCACTTGGAAGGCTGAAGTAGGAGGATTGCTTTGAGTTCAAGGTCAGCCTGAGGCTAATTCCAGGTCAGCCTGCACTAGAGCAAGACCCTACCTTGAAAAACCAAAAAAAAAAAACTTTTTTAATTAAAAGGGAAGATAGAAGCATGACTCAAATAAAATGGTTCCAGCTGAAAGAAGAGAGTACTTAGACTTTCAGCTGTCTCACAACCCTGTATGTTCTACAAGCATTTGCACATTTGTTAATAACAAATGCTATTCTATCTCAGACCCACTTGTTACCCCCAAAGCCATTTTCCTCCCTTTCTGAGCATTTAACCCTCAAAGTTGTCTTTTGGACTTCCACGTGCACACTTGGGACATGTGCTTACACACAAACACACGTACCAAAAATAAGTTAAAATACAAGTTAATTTTCCATAGAGGGAGCATTGATTAATTAAATTAGATGACTGAACATACGGAATGGCTAACACTGCACTAAGCATCGCATCGCATCGCTTGTAGTTGCTTTGTAGCTTAGTGGGACTTGATCCACACTGACCCCAGCTTCTCATCCTCTGACTTTGTCTTCCAGTGTTTTGCCGTACGCTCTCTGGGCTGGGTAGAGATGGCAGAGGAGGACCTTGCCCCTGGTAAAAGCAGCGTTGCTGTCAACAACTGCATCAGGCAGCTCTCGTACTGCAAAAATGACATCCGGGATACAGTCGGCATTTGGGGAGAGGTAAGCTGCACGTGGAAATTACCAATATCGACATCTCTACCTTCTGCTCTGCTGTTTTTTTCAAGGTAGGGTCCCACTCTGGTCCAGGCTGACCTGGAACTCACTCTGTAGTCCTATGCTGGCCTCAAACTCGCAGCGATCCTCCTACCTCTGCCTCCTGAGTGCTGGGATTAAAGGCGTGCACCACCATGCCCCACTCATTCTGCTGTTTTTAACCCCAGGGTTCATTAGAACTCAGTAGTGAAGGGCTCTGATGTGTTTGCTTAGTGCAGTTCCCCGAAAGACAGGTACTGTTGGCTTGGTCTACCCAAGTGGTTAACACTGCCATATGATTCTTGGGGCTAGGTCCCCGGGAGAGGACGTAACTTCAGTGGCTACATGACAGAGTTCCCCTGGTTTCCTCAAATCCTCTAAGATCTGTGGGTAAACCTTTAGCACTTAGAAGCCTTGCAAGTGTACCATGCAAAATGAGGATCCATTTAAGAACAGTATTCTGAGGTGATAACGCATAGCTTTCTCAAAAGTGGGGTGTGACTCCCACACAGAAGCACCAGTGCCCTACTGTAAAAGGTGACTACCTGTAGCATATTCTCTGCTTCACTTACAGTCTGACAGCATTTTACACGAGGTGTGGAATCAATACCTCCATATTCTTTCTCACCTTCCACAAAATGATTTGATTTGGAAATGTTAGTTGAGATAATCTCAGAAAAAGAAGAAGTAATAAGTAAATAAGTGAAAGTTGCATAAAATCATATCAAATAGGAAAAGCCATGTTCTTTACTGTGCTCTGCCACTTGAAGGACATATTGGGCATTGGAGTATAGCGGGACTGGAGAGGTGGTTCAGTGGTTAAAGCACTTGTCTGCAAAGCCTAATGACCTGAGTTCAGTTCCCCAATACAAGACAGATGCACAAAGATGTGCATGCATCTGGAGTTCCATTGTTGTGGCTGGAGGCCCTGACATATTCTCTCTCTCTCTCTGTCTCTCTCTCTCTCTCAAATAAGTAAATTGGAATTCATTCACAGTGGCTGTGAGGCTGCTGGCATGTCCATTTTCTCTCTCTGCCTCTTCCTCTCTGTCTCTGTCTCTCTCAAGTAGCTTAAAAGAAAACTGCACCAACTGTCCCTTTGAAATTGAAACTGCCACCAAGAGATCTCACTGTTTCTCCCAGCCAGGCCCCCCTAGCTTCAATGCCACAACATCTAGGCTACCTGACAGAGAGACTGTCTTTCAGCAGAATAGCAGATGGTTAATGCTTCCTTAATATATTGCCTCAGGATTGCATGGGGAAGAATAAAGTTGACTTAGCTAGCCTTGCTGTCCCCAAAGAGCCAGCCTGTGTATGGAGAGGGGACACCAAAGCCTACACATCCAAACAGCTCAGAAGCCAGGACGTCTCCCTGTCAGAGCAGCACCCATCACAAGCTTTGCAGCAGACCTCAGTGTACTTAGCCCTAAGCCTCAGTAGTCCCAGCTGCTCGTTGCAGATGACAAACCAAGCACTCGTGGGCAGTTAAGAGAATTCCTGAGCCAGCACACCTTAGGCATACAAGATGCGGCAACCAACACATAAAAGTGAACTGCTGTTAATCTAGTCCTGAGACATGTCATGGGGTCATGTCTGCCACTGGCCAGCCATGTCATGTGGGCATGGAAAGATACGAAAGTGGGGGAGATAGACATGAGTGTAGGTTAGGGAAGATGAGAGGATGTTGGGGGAAGGTGTGAGCTGAGGAATGAGGAGAGAGGAACTGTCAGAGCCTGATGGACACAGCTTAACGGTTAAGGCACTTGCCTGCAAAGCCAAAGGACCCAGGTTTGATTCTCTAGGACCCACATTAGCCAGATGTACAAGGGGCACATGTATCTGGAATTCATTTGCAGTGGCTAGAGGCCCTGGCGCACCCATTCTCTCTCTCTCTCTCTTTCTCTCTCTGCCTCTTTCTCTGTCCAATAAATAAATAAAAATAAATAAAATATTTTAGAAAAGATTACTCAGAGCTGGGCTTGGTGACACACACCTTTAATCCCAGCACTTTGGGGGGCAGAGGTCAGAGGATTGCTGTGAGTTCAAGGCCAACCTGAGACTACATAGTGAATTCCAGGTCAGCCTGGACTAGAGTGAAACCCTACCTCGAAAAAAGAAGGGGAAACAACAAAAGATTATTCAGGACACCCACCATTAGCTCTTTTGTCTTAAAGATTCAGAAGTATAAATAATTGAAGGTAAGAGCTGGTTAGAAAGCTGGCTGGGACATGTCAGAGGACTCTGAGGAGAGAGAAACTGGGAATGGGAAAGATGCATGAATATTTTAGTGCTGAAAAGATCTCTCTCTTAGAAAAACCAGTTACAGACCCAAAGAGTAGATCTGATACTTGGAAGCATGTCCATAGATGAGCATGCGGGGTGCACGTGAGGAAGACAGCATGCTTTCTCCTTGACTTCCAGGGCAAAGACATGTACCTGATCCTGGAGAACGACACGCTCAGCCTGGTGGACCCCATGGACCGCACCGTGCTCCACTCTCAGCCCATCGTGAGCATCCGCGTGTGGGGCGTGGGCCGCGATAATGGCCGGTGAGTCCCTGGGCTGTGCTGTCCCCGCCCCCTTGCCAGGTGCCCAGGTTTAGCTTCACACTGATATGTGTTCTTAAAATACCTACTTGAATATGAAACTGATTAGATGTCTCTATTTCCCTGTCCCTTCCCCAGCGCTACTTCCCTTCCTGACTTCCATCCCTCAACCCTTTGTCAGTTCTGGTTCCTGCCTTCAGCTTATCTATTTCTTGTCTGTTTCTCTTACCAGCCTTCCTCATGCTGCCAAGTTCCCAACTTACCAGTCAATCTATACCTCTTTAAGTTTCTCTTCTCTGTAGTCTTTCTAATCAACATCATCACACTCGTTTGAGTCCCAGTCATTTCAGGACACACGCACACACGCATTCACGCACGCATCCAGTGGCATTTTCTTCATAGCGGGGGTTACTTGAAAGGCTATGGTTATGCAACGTCTAATCACATACCTTGGATCATTAAGTATTATTAAGTATCATGAAAGTGTGCAGCTTGGGGCTGACTATAGTTTGTTGTTTTTTTTTTAATTTGAAATGTCTGGTTTAAAAAAAAATTGCATCCCATGTGTGCTTTTGTGAAATCCTATTGAAGATGGATTATCTAGAAATACTGCTTCTAAAATGGGTTGTGAATTTTCTGTTCTTCAGGACAACTGGAAACGGATGTTTAGATTTTTCAGATACATATTGTAGCTAATAACTTGAGCTGTTCTTATCATAAACATCATGTTTGGACCCACAGTAAAGTAATTGAGCTATGTTAAATGCAGTTAACCCTTAATTTAGTCACTTTTTGGCAATTCCCAAGGTATAAGAGAGTCTTCTGGTATTATGTAACAAGCTTTTGGATAATTGATGCTTTGTTAAAAATGGTCAAAGTTGTTGAAACCACAGATGACACAAGGCTGGCTTTCCTGACCTTGTGGTTCTATTCCTGAACACTCTTCATTTTTTTTTAAACTGGGTTATATGGTCATTTCTAAGGGCTGTAGGTTTTGTTGCATCCTATGACAGCCTTTCTATGTGAATGCTGGATATCAGCATGTTTGTTCTTTGATCCAGTCCCGAGTCCTCAACCAGAAGTGAAGGATTACGGCTAAGTATTCATTGGCCAGAGAACAAGCATTTATGCTGGGACCACATTGAGAAATGCTTTACAAAAGAGAGAACGGATATGCTTACTGGTGACCGATTGAACAAACCCAGGAGAGTAGTGTGTCTTTGAGTTTTTTGTAACAGATTGATAAGTGGTGGTGGCTGGGGTGGATGCACAGCCATGACACATGTGTACCTGGCACTCACTCAGCTGTAGCACTGGAGTTGCTGCCTTCACATAAGTTGATTCATTATATAAAGAACTCTCCCATGACATTTGGTCATCATTAAAATCGTGTTGTAGGGCTGGAAAGATGGTTTAGTGGTTAAGGCGCTTGCCTGTCAAGCCTCAGGACCCAGGTTCGATTCCCCAGAGCTCATGTAAGCCAGATGCATATGGTGGTACATGCATCTGGAGTTTATTTGCAATGGTTAGAGGCCCTGGTGCATGCACACACACAAACACATTCTCTCTCTCTCTAATAAATGAATAAATTTTTTTTTAAATCATGCTGTGCAGAGCCTTGGTAGAAGGCTCTGGATGGAAAATGCTGGTTCTTGCCAAGTTTGCTTTTAAAACAGAAGCCCAGGTAGAGACTTTTCTATCCTTGTACAAGAAATACTTATGGGAATTGTTGTTTGTTTGTTTGTTTGTCTCTTTGCTGTTTTGGTTTTGTTTGCAGTTCCAGGTCCTGGACCCAGGGCTTCCAGCATGCTATGCTAACCATTCCCACACACACACACTTGTGAGTGTTTGAGGTTAGGTTTGTGGATTTCATTGATGAAGTTCTCAGCTTATTCTACTCCTGACAATAAATCCAATCAGTTCATGTCCAGGGAAGAAAGTGATTCAAATTCTACTTAACAAAATTGTTCAGGTTCATTGTGAGAGAAAGAGTTCTGTTCTGAGCATCGGGTGGGCTCAGAACCCCCACCCACCCACCCACCCAAACCACCGACTGCCAGAAAGGAACCTGCCACCAAGCCAGTGGCTTTCAAGTTGTTGTGTGCAATTATCAAAGAACTGAAAAACACAGCCATGGGAGAAGGGTAAATTATCACAGATTTATTTGAAGGGACGAGTAAGAATAGGAGAGAAGAAAAGCAGAGTCCCAAGCCAGGAAGGGTTTCCCCTCCTGCCTGGCAGGGGTTCCCAAAAAGGAAAGACCAAGAAATCCACATGGCAACTCAGACCAGGACTTTGTATAAATCAGGCAACCAATTGGGATGGGCCTTACTTCCAAGTTCAAATGTATAGTAAGTAAGGCCCTTGATTGGTTAGTGGGCCCAGGAGGAGCACATATTGAGGAGAACCAGGATGCTGCTCTTCTCGCCACCTTGGATCATACTGTCACCAGGGCAGGGCCACGTCCATGTTCCTTTGTGCCTATGTCCCTAGCCGACCCCCTGCAGAAGAACGCTTCCGTGTTCCCAATCCGTATCCATTGCACCTCGTTTTTTCCTCCATCATCCGAGAAATGAGGGTTGTAATAGGAACCACAACACACGCGTGTATGTGACGATCATTGTGTGTAATAATTAGCACAGTGACGGGACGCGGCATGTGCTTCGTGAGTGAGTGTTCTTGGTTTATTAAAGCAACGTGCGCTTAACAGATGTAACTAATCACATAGCTTCCTTTCCAAGTTGCTGGGGAGGAGGAGTCAGAGCTCTGGTGACTTCAAACACAATGTGATCACAGGAGACGGGGCAGTGAGGAGCTGTGGCAAAAACTAAGGAACTTGGGCTGGAGAGATGGCTTAGCTGTTAAGGCGCCAGCCTGCTAAGCCTAAGAGCGCTGGTTCCAATGTCCAGCGGTTCCAATCCCCAGGTCCCACGTTTAGCCAGATGCAAAGTGAGGCAAGGGCGCAATGCCGCACTTGCCCACAAGGGGGCGCACACATCTGGATTTCGTTCACAGCAGCTGAGAGACTGCTGGCGCGCCCATCTCTGTCTCCCTCTCTATCTCTCTCTTTCTCTCTCTCCATAAATAAATAAAAAATAATAAAAATTAAAAAAAAAAAAACTAAGGAACTCAGTTGTTCTACATGATCCTCAATGGCCCATGCCCCAAGGATGGCAGTGGGAATTAGGTAACCTTGCGTTGGGTATGTTTCTAAACATGGGCTAGTTTGCTCAAGCTTTTAAGCCTCTTCTTATTACCAGGTGAATGTAGTTTACAGCTACACACAGGGCTCCCATAGGCTGTCCGCAAGTTGCTGTAGTGTGGGGACCCTTGAGCGGGATTCCCTTTTGGAGCAGTAAATAAAAAAAAGCATGTTTGTGAGACAAAGCTTCATCCTGCTTCTCTCCATTACTCCTCTGAGTTTTTCTTCCCTAGAAGAAGGAGCCTTTGTATTTCTACTTTTTTTCACCTTGGCTTTTGCTTTTTTTTTTTTCCTTAACAGCAATTTACAAGAGCAAATTCAATTTGTAATGCTGCGAAGGAAAGGGGGTTTTCACTTTGCATGAATAAAACATAAAAGTGCTTCGTTTTGCTTGGGAAAATGAGCCCATTTCGCATTCTCTTTTGTGACTTTCCTTGCTGAGAAAAACGGCATGTCTTAGGGGATTTTCGATGCAGTTAAAATGAATATGAAAAGTATGTGGTCCAGACTCGAAGGGCACAAAACCTTCCTTAAAAGCCAGTGCGCCTCACTGAGCCATGCCCATGGCAGAATTTCTGAAAGGGGTTTGGACTTAGTGTTTATTCAAAGCTTTCAAGGTCTTCAGTTTGCTTTGAAGAAATCCCTGATGCAGAAATATACTTTGGGTGAAGAGGTGACCTGCTGGGGAGGGGAATGACCCTCACCCACCCACCCACTGTGTCCCCAGGGTGAGTCGCAGGAGCATATTATGAGCTGGGCGCAGAGTTGAGGTCACCACCAGTGTTGGTTTTCCAGTGTGTAGCTGTGTGGGGTTTCAATTCTGGCTGCAGCTTTGTCGTCTCCTGTGCTGACGAGAGTGTTTTTCGGAACTCATTAGCTTCATTAACCTGGCCATACGGGGCCTCCTCCCCCTCCTTCTCCCACTCCCCCTTCCTCTCCCCTTTCCCCTCCCTGTTTCCCTCCCTCTCCTCCTTGGCCTCACCGCACTTTGGCTCCTTTGCATCACAGCAAGACCACTGCCAAGGCCTTAGAGATGAAGGATGGTGAAAGGGGTTTAGAAGCCTTATATTTCCAAGCAGAGCCCCAAGGAGCACATGGATTGATGGCCTTTGCTCCCTTTTGCCATGTGAAGAAGGCGTCCTCATGGATGTGAGTGGCGCTGGGTCTTGCGGCTGCATCTTGCTCTTGGTGCTTGGTGCAGCCGACTGGAGTCCCAGCTCGCCTGGCGTTGATATGGCCACCATCCCAAGAATAAATGGAAGAGACTTCACCTTCCTCTTTCAGACTCTGCAGTCTTCTACCCTGGGAAGTAACTTCTTCCTGATTCTTTTTTGTTGCTGTTTTGTTTTGCTTTGGTTTTTTTGGTTTTTTGTTTTGTTTTGTTTTTCAAGGTAATTTCTTCACTATGCAGTCTCAGGCTGGCCTCGAATTCACAGCAATCCTCCTACTTCTGCCTCCCAAATGCTGGGATTAAATGTGTATGCCAACCATGTCTGTCTCTTTTTTAAAAATATATTTTTATGTGTTTACTTGAGAGAGAGAAAAGAAGTGAGTATGGGTGCAAATGAACTCCAGATACATGAGCCACTTTGGGCATCTGACTTTATGTGGGTACTGGGGAATACAACCAAGACCTCAGGCTTTGCAAGCAAGCAACCACCACGCTAACCATTTTGCCATCTCCCCAGCCCTCACCTATTCTTTGTTTTTAAATTTATTTAAAATTGTATTTACTTGTTGAGAAGGGCAGGAGAGAGAGAGTGTGTGTGTACGGGTGTGCCAGGACCTCCTGCCACAGCAAACTACTGACACATGTGCTACATTGTGCATCTAGCTTTACGTGGGTCCTAGGGAATCAAACCCAGACCATTAAGCTTTGCAAGCAGACACTTTACCTGCTGAACCATCTCTCCTGCCCTCCTGATTCTGCAGTAGAAGTACCAAAGGCAAGCAAATGTAATCTTTCAACCTAGGGGAACTTTCACAGGGACTTCCCCTATGATCATGACAGATATGGACCCTTCTAGGAAGGGGCACCAAGACCTTGTGTTCTTGAGAAAAAGGCTAAACCCTTCCATTTCCTCTGAGGAATGAAAAGGGGGAAACAGGGTGGATGGTGGAATTATCACAGAGTTTCAGACACTAATAATGGGATTTTTTTCTCCCCCTGGAAGCTTTCATATCAGTGTGCCATGGAGAACTAATCATGTAAGATACTTAGAGATTTTCCTTGAGAGAAAGCACAGCTATGTCTCGAGCTAACTCGACACTGTGTTCAACATAGTGACAGGCCCTTTTTATTCTGTGGCCCTTCCCTTTCAGAGGCTTTGCTCTGTCATCATTGATACTAGAATTCTCTCTCTTTGTTGTTGTTGTTTGTATGTATGTTTGTTTGTTGAGGTAGGGTCTCACTCTAGCTCAGGCTGACCTGGAATTCACTGTCTAGTCTCAGGGTGGCCTCAAACTCCTACCTCTGCCTCCTGAGTGCTGGGATTAAAGGCGTGCGCCACCACACCCGGCTAGAACTCTTTCTGTGTTAGATAGCTTTGTGTTACTGCAGTAAAATACCTCAGGTAAGTAAGAAGAGGAAAGGTTTGCCTTAGCTCACAATAATGCAGATTTTGGTCCATGGTCAGTTGTCACCATATCTTTTGAGACTGTGGGCAAGGCACTGATACATTATGACAGAGCATGTGGTAGAGGAAGCTGGTCACGTCCTTATGAGTGGGACGCCAAAGGAGGAAGGAAGGAAGCCCAGGGCTCCAATATCCCCATCAAGGGCCAGAACACCTCTTAAAGGTTTCTCTACCTCCCGATAGTACTGTGAGCTGGGGACCAAGCCTTTCACACGCGGGCCTTTGGGGGACACTAACTTCATTGCCTTCAAGGAGGTGCAATTATATGGAACACACTTTGGGAAATACTGCTCGGGGTGGTAGACTCATTCATTTAAATTAGTGGCAACACTAAATTGCTATTTTTGTTTATTAAGAAAAATTGGAATTGCATTCAATAAATAATTATTACAAGTAGAGACCCCCACTGGGCGTGCTCTAATGAAAATGAAATGTCTTCATAATTAATAGCACTCATCAACAGCATGGCGTGCCGGTGCTGTGTAGTAATTGGGATTCTCTGTTTCCTGTTGGATGTTTACCCTGTGATACCTTTAGTCCATATGGTTTGTGTAGCAAAATTTCTCTTCTTGGAAAGCGCTTTATACAACGCTTTTCTGATTGTGATGAATGCTTTTCAATAAGATCTTTCTGTGTCAGAGATTATTCATAAATTCTCAGATGAGTTGTCTTTGGCTCAGTTGTTTTATCTGATTATGATCTTGGGAACTTTTATCAAAGGGATACAATCAACCTCACTTGTCTGAATATTCTTTTAATATTCTCTTCTAGGGTATTCCCGGTAGGCTTTACGAATGACCCTGGCTCAAGAGGGTTTTAAAGGTTTTTTTCTTTTTTTTTTTTTTTTTTTTTTTTTTTTTTTGCCAGGCTGGGGAAATAGCTAAATCAGTAATATGTTTGCTTTGCAAGCACATAGACCTGAGTTTGATCCCCAGAATACACACTTTAGAAAGGCCAAGGCTGGAGAGGTGTCTCAGCAGTTAAAGGCACAGGCTTGCAAAGCCTGCCACCCTGAGTTCAATTCCCCAGTACCCACATAAATCCAGAAACATAAAGTGGCAAGAGGCCCTGGAGTGCCCATTCTCTCTTCTTCCCCCAACCTTCTCAAGTAAGTATCATGTTTGAAGAAGCCAGACATGGAGAGACACGCTTAAAATCTCACCACTGTGGAGGTGGAGAACAGCAGACTTCTGGGGCCACGTGGCCAGCTAGTGTAGCCTAGCCTGGCAAGTTGAAGGTCAGTGGGTGAAAAATATGGGTCTCAAAAACAAAAAAAGGAAATAGAGTGCTGGAGAGATAGCTTAGCAGTTAAGGCATTTGCTTGCAAAGCCAATGGACCAGAGTTTGATTCCCCACTACCTTCGTAAAGCCAGATGCACAAGGTGGCACATGCATCTGGAGTTCATTTGCAATGTCTGGAGGCCTTGGCATGCCCATTCATCTCTCTCTCTCTCTCTCTCTCTCTCTCTCTCTATCTCCTTACAAATAAATAATTTTTAAAATATTAAAAAATGAAAATAAAGAAAAAAGACAGGGGACCCAGCCATGGGAGCCCCAGTATGGCACAGATCTTTCCAAGAACATTGAAGGTACATGCAGAATAGGATGCAATGATCTTCAGGGCTGCAGTAAGTATACAGGAAGTCTTTTTTGACTCCTTTCCTTTTCTGGTTTTGTCTTAGTTCTATAGGCATTGCTCCGGCCTGTCAGTGTTCCTCAAAGCTAGACTTTTGTGTGTGTGTGCTGCCTGCTCTGAGAAGTCCATGGGACTAAATACTGCAGCTGCTATCTGCAGGGAGCCAGAGGTGTCTGGCAGGACACAGGTCACAGGTTCGGACTGCTTCCACGTGGGCACTGGGCCATCCTTTCAAGCCATTCTCTCAGCTCCAAGTCCGTCCTCCCGTGCTGTCCTTGCTGATCATGCTGGGGCTGCAACACTGCAAGCACATCTCGGCCCCTGTGGTTAGCTACCTGCCAGGCTCTGATGCTGTACAGATCCTTGGGTGCTGCCAGACTCCCTCCTCTGTTTCCTGTGGCTCTGAGCATCTTCTTAGAAACGGATTTTTTTATCCCCAGCCACTTTGCAGCTTTTTCAACACTCCCAGAAATTCCAGACCAGCTCTTTCACACTCTTTTTTTTTCGAGATACCAACATAGCCAGTTGTCATATCCTCTGTAAAGGTGGAGGGTTCCCAGACCCTCAGGGCCCCTTCCCTTCAACCTGGAGATACCAACAGCCCAGCAGTGCTCCTCGTCCCGGTAGAGTTTTGCTTCATGGGACTCCTTGCTCTTGCTTCTTGGTTTTATTAATCTCAAACGCTTTGCTTTGTTCCCTTAGCCCTAGAGGCCTGCACTCTGTCTTGGGATTGCTCCCCATGATAGCGTCTTCATGGAGTTACTAGCCACAGTTCTTCACATGATACTCTCTCTGTTGAAATGACTAGTATAGTTTCTGTCCTGACTAGTCCTGTCTGGCCCCCATCTTTGTTAATACTTAAAAAAAAAGTGAATTAGGACCTGGGGAGAGAGTCAGCCCATCGCACCTCCCCAGAGCCCCAGCTGAAATCACAGAGTAACTGGGGGAATGAGCAAGAGTGCTACTTTCATGGTGAGCCTGGTATCAGCACAAGGGTGAAGGAGATAGACACTGAGGACACTCAACACCTCCCAAACCAGAGATCCAGAGACACAGAGGCTCCCAAGACCTCATCACTGAAGTAGACCTAAAATGAACCCAACGTGGCTCAGGGAAATTCATGGAAGAAGGGGCGGAAAGATGCTTAGAGCCACAAGCTGGGACATTAAGCGCAGAGACATCTTCTTCCCCATCACTGATGGTTACCCCCACAATGCACGACCCACAATCCCCATAGGGATAACCAGCATCCCCAATGAGGAGGGTCCCTTCGGGGGGGGGAGGAGGAGGCTAAGGATGATACCAACATGTGCTGTTTACACACTGAGTATGTACATAACTATTAAAGAAAAAAAAAACGAATCAGGGCTGGGAGGATGGCTCAATAGTTAAAGGCACTTGTTTGCAAAGCCTGCAGGCCCAGGTTCAATATACCAATACCCACGGAAAGCCAGATATACAACATGGCATATGTGTCTGGAGTTGGTTTGCAGCAGTGAGAGGTCCTGGTCGACCCATTCATATATTCTTTCTCTCTCTCAATAAAACTAGCTTTTTTTTTTTTTTTTTTCCCGAGGTAGGGTCTCACTCTGGCTCAGGCTGACCTGGAATTCACTCTGTAGTCTCAGGGTGGCCTTGAACTCACGGCGATCCTCCTACCTCTGCCTCCCGAGTGCTGGGATTAAAGGCATATGCCACCACGCCCGGCTGCAATAAAAAAACTAGTTTTTTTTTTTTTAATTGAAGTACCACAGACTCAAAGAGTTAGCCACTTTCACAGTCTGCCATATGGAGAGTATGGCAGTCAGTAAAAAAAGGTTTCCTCTAAGGAGATGGCTCAGTGGTTAAAGGTGCTTGTTTGCAAAGCCTTCCAGACCAGATTCAATTCCCCAGCCACCCATGTAAAGCCACCCATATAAAGCTGGACACAACACATGGCACAAGCATCTGGCATTCATTTGCAGTGACGAGAGACCCTGACACATCCATACACACACACATACATACACACACACACACACCTCATGTGAATAAATAAATAAATAAGTTTTTGCAGAAAGGTTTACTTTGGGGGCTGGAGAGATGGCTCAGCAGTTAAAGGCTCTTGTTTTGCAAAGCCTACCAGCCAAGATTCAATGCCCCAGCCACCCACATACCCAAGTGGCACAAGTATCTGGCATTCTGTTTACAACATGTGTGCAAATATATATTTTTAAAATTAAGAGTAAAAATAAAATCAAAATATTTACTTTGGCCATGATCACTAGTCTATGCTGTTTGCAGGCCTAGGTGGCACAGTGGTGAGAACTTTTATCAATCAGCAGATCTTGGAGGTCAGTCCACCTCATGGGGCCTGGAAAGCAAAGAGAGATGGAAAAGAGCCAGGATCTCCTTATCCCCTCACAGCACCCCCGGTGTCCTTACTTCCTGCAACTAGGCCCTCCCTCTTAAAGGTTCTACCACCTCCCAGTAGTGCCTGGAGCTGGGTGCGAGCCTTTAGCGCAGGCACTTTTGGAAGATGTTTCAGCTCTAAGCTACAGTACAGGACATACCAGAAGGCTTTATTATTATTTTTTTTCATTTAGAGAGACTTTATTGGATTAAGAGAAGAAAAAAGGAGAGAATATGAAGAGTTCTTTCCATTGAAAAGGCAGGAGGGGTTAAAGCCCTCCAGAAGGCTTTTTCTGAGAAAAGTGAATGATTGAGTGAACGAAGCTGTTCTTTTTTTTAAGCTACATCACAGGGGTGACCCAGCAGTTCGTAGGCCAAGGAGACTTCTTTATAAATTGGTGGGGCCTGCCAGTGATCAAGGGCATTTCTGCTGGAGATGATGAAGATTTAGAAATAGCAGGCCTCTTGGTTTTTGAGCTAACCTGGAAGTTGCCTCTCTGATTTTGCTTGTCCATCATTGCCTTCCCTGGGCATGATTTGCTGGGTCTCTGTACGGAAGACAGAGTTTTCTAATGACATCGAATAAAGAATTCTGTGAGCCCGACAGTAATCAAAGATTGATGGAACTCCAAGGTCTGCTGATGCAAGTTTAATCTAGGGTGTGTGCTGTCTTGCCTTAGGGAGAGAAGTCTTCCGGGAGAGAGCAATAATTCTCTTCTTATGCCACAGTATTATCCTGACCTCTAGAGCTAATTTCTTTCTAATACGGCCCCGTGACCAGCAGAGGCATCAGGATTTACTTGACCATATTGCTGACTTACACCATGGTAATAATTTATCTCTCTTTAAAAGTGGCTTCCTTACCTGCTATGAATCATGTTGGGGTGCTGCGGTACTTTGTAGACTAACTTTTAAGGAAAGCCCTGTAAGTGATTGTCTTGTGAAAGTTCCACTCAGAGAAAGCAGAAGGATATTTTCAGTCACATCCATCACAGTGGCACTGCCACTCTTGGCACCTGTAGGAAGACAATGGTCTTTCTGAGAAGTGCCTCCTCCATCTTGGTGACTCTGGCCCAGCTCACCATAGAGCTTCCTGTCTGTGTTTTGGTACCAGCCAGTCAAGAGTAGGGCTTGAGCTGCTGTGTCTGCGGGGTGGGGGAAGGGGGATACACGATGCTGGGACTCCCTGAAGAGCTACCATCTTGCACTTCCTGGTTCTGGAATGAGGTGAAGAACAGGCCTTTCTGGATACAAGGGGATGCAGATGGGTTGTTCTGGGGTACAGGGATTGACAGTCCTCAAGGACCACTGTCATTTTGGACTCCTTGGAGCATTTTAAGAAAAAGCGTCATCTTGGGAACCATGGCAATAGCTAAGTCAGAAAAGTGCCTGTCCCCCCAAGAATGAAGAGCTGGGTTTGATCCTCAGAACCCACGTAAAAATGCCAGGCATGGTGATGTGTGCCTGTAATCCCAGCACTAGGGAGGTGGGGACATGTAGATCCCTGGGACTGGCTGACCAGCCAGTGTAGCTTAATTAGTGAGCGCCAAGCCAATGAGAGACACTGCCTCAAAAAGAAGTGGACAACTGGGCGGGGGATTACTGGAGAGATAGCTCAGTGGTAAAGGTGCTTGCCTGCAAAGCCTGAGGACCCAGGTTTGATTCCCCAGTACCCATGTAAAGCCAATGCTCAAGGTGGCTCATGCATCTGGAGTTCGTTTGCAGGGGCTAGAGGCCCTGGTGTGTCCATTCTCTCTCCCTCTCTCTCTCTCTCTCTCTCTCTCTCTCTCTCTCTCTCTCTCTCTCTCCCCCCTCCCTCCATCCATCCTTTTCTTCTTCCTGTCACTCTCTCAAATAAATAAATAAATATATAAATATAAAAGAGGTGGGCAATGTTCCTGAATAATGACACCTGAAGTTGTCCTGTGGCCTGCACATGCACAAACATGCATATACACATGTTCCCACATACATGTGAGAACGCATGTACACTCCACATGTAAAAAGAGACAGAGAGACTGAGAGTGAAAAAGAAAGTAGTATTGGTTGGAAAAACAGCCAAACCACCTATATAAATGTGGATGAGTGTCTGAGAGCAGAGAAACTTGTATCCGTTGTAACCAGAGTCTTGCATGATCATAAATGAATATACCATCATTACTATTCATAAAAGTGGTCACCTTGAGCTTTATTTTATTTTTGAGGCAAGCCCAATAGACTGGCCTTTTTTAATGTAAGAGAGCAAGAGCAAGTGAGTGAGAGAGAGAGAATTGGTGCACCAGGGCCTCTAGACACTGCAGTCCAACTCCAGATGTGTGTACCCCCTTGTGCGCATGTGCTACCTTGCACACCTGCGTCACTGTGTGTCTCTGGCTTACGTGGGACCTGGAGAGTTGAACAGGAGTCCTCAGGCTTAAAAGGCAAGGGCCTTAACCACTAAGCCATTTCTCCAGCCCATCTTGAACTTTTTAAACTCAAATGTAATCACCCTCAGATTTTTAGCTTCCTGGTTAAGTCCAGTGACTAAGAACATAACATGGCGTGTGAACCATTCAGGAAGAAGAGTTTGAGAACATCAGTTTGAGCCCCAGGAGCCTCACTATGTGCAGTTGCATCAAGTTCTGGGAGCCAGGACAGATCAGAGAAGGAACTGGAGTGGGAATTCCCATTGGCGATCTGACCATGGCCCCTGCCTTGCACTGAGGTTGGGGGTCTCCTGCTCAGACTTCAAGTCTCTCCATCTGCAGTGGGTTCATCTCTATGGTAACAGAAATACACAAGTGCTTTTGGGAAAGGACTGTGCATGGCTCTTGGGGGGTATTGTCTTTATTAACTGGTAATATATCCTTGAAATATTGTTCTGGGTCAAGCATAACATATTATAAAAATTAGGAGAAATTTAGCATGATTGGTTAGCATTATTCTGTCCTTGACTTTATCTCAAAGCTGTCACTTCCTGGTTCACCGTGAATTGCGACAGATGATGGGAGCTCCTCAGAGGTAGTTCTTGCTGTCATCTCTTCCAAAGGTAACATGTTTCAGAGTCGCCCAAAATGGCTTGATATTTTTCTATCTCTCTTAAAAAGCATATCGGGCATATAAACACCAGAGCTGTGAATTAAAGCCCTAGATTAGATTGTGGTTAGAGGAGTTTGTTTTTGGTAGATAAAAATGAGAATTTATGGGCTGGAGAGATGGCTCAGCAGTTAAGGCTCTTGTTTTGCAAAGCCTACCAGCCAAGATTCAATGCCCCAGCCACCCACATACCCAAGTGGCACAAGTATCTGGCATTCTGTTTACAACATGTGTGCAAATATATATTTTTAAAATTAAGAGTAAAAATAAAATCAAAATATTTACTTTGGCCATGATCACTAGTCTATGCTGTTTGCAGGCCTAGGTGGCACAGTGGTGAGAACTTTTATCAATCAGCAGATCTTGGAGGTCAGTCCACCTCATGGGGCCTGGAAAGCAAAGAGAGATGGAAAAGAGCCAGGATCTCCTTATCCTCACAGCACCCCGGTGTCCTTACTTCCTGCAACTAGGCCCTCCCTCTTAAAGGTTCTACCACCTCCCAGTAGTGCCTGGAGCTGGGTGCGAGCCTTTAGCGCAGGCACTTTTGGAAGATGTTTCAGCTCTAAGCTACAGTACAGGACATACCAGAAGGCTTTATTATTATTTTTTATTTAGAGAGACTTTATTGGATTAAGAGAAGAAAAAAGGAGAGAATATGAAGAGTTCTTTCCATTGAAAAGGCAGGAGGGGTTAAAGCCCTTCAGAAGGCTTTTTCTGAGAAAAGTGAATGATTGAGTGAACGAAGCTGTTCTTTTTTTTAAGCTACATCACAGGGGTGACCCAGCAGTTCGTAGGCCAAGGAGACTTCTTTATAAATTGGTGGGGCCTGCCAGTGATCAAGGGCATTTCTGCTGGAGATGATGAAGATTTAGAAATAGCAGGCCTCTTGGTTTTTGAGCTAACCTGGAAGTTGCCTCTCTGATTTTGCTTGTCCATCATTGCCTTCCCTGGGTGTGATTTGCTGGTTCTCTGTACGGAAGACAGAGTTTTCTAATGACATCGAATAAAGAATTCTGTGAGCCCGACAGTAATCAAAGATTGATGGAACTCCAAGGTCTGCTGATGCAAGTTTAATCTAGGGTGTGTGCTGTCTTGCCTTAGGGAGAGAAGTCTTCCGGGAGAGAGCAATAATTCTTTCCCTATGCCACAGTATTATCCTGACCTCTAGAGCTAATTTCTTTCTAATACGGCCCCGTGACCAGCAGAGGCATCAGGATTTACTTGACCATATTGCTGACTTACACCATGGTGATATTTTATCTCTTTAAAAGTGGCTTCCTTACCTGCTATGAATCATGTTGGGGTGCTGCGGTACTTTGTAGACTAACTTTTAAGGAAAGCCCTGTAAGTGATTGTCTTGGGAAAGTTCCACTCAGAGAAAGCAGGAGGATATTTTCAGTCACATCCATCACGGTGGCACTGCCACTCTTGGCACCTGTAGGAAGACAACGGTCTTTCTGAGAAGTGCCTCCTCCATCTTGGTGACTCTGGCCCAGCTCACCATAGAGCTTCCTGTCTGTGTTTTGGTACCAGCCAGTCAAGAGTAGGGCTTGAGCTGCTGTGTCTGCGGGGTGGGGGAAGGGGGATACACGATGCTGGGACTCCCTGAAGAGCTACCATCTTGCACTTCCTGGTTCTGGAATGAGGTGAAGAACAGGCCTTTCTGGATACAAGGGGATGCAGATGGGTTGTTCTGGGGTACAGGGATTGACAGTCCTCAAGGACCACTGTCATTTTGGACTCCTTGGAGCATTTTAAGAAAAAGCATCATCTTGGGAACCATGGCAATAGCTAAGTCAGAAAAGTGCCTGTCCCCCCCAAGAATGAAGAGCTGGGTTTGATCCTCAGAACCCACGTAAAAATGCCAGGCATGGTGATGTGTGCCTGTAATCCCAGCACTAGGGAGGTGGGGCCATGTAGATCCCTGGGACTGGCTGACCAGCCAGTGTAGCTTAATTAGTGAGCGCCAAGCCAATGAGAGACACTGCCTCAAAAAGAAGTGGACAACGGGGCGGGGGATTACTGGAGAGATAGCTCAGTGGTAAAGGTGCTTGCCTGCAAAGCCTGAGGACCCAGGTTTGATTCCCCAGTACCCATGTAAAGCCAATGCTCAAGGTGGCTCATGCATCTGGAGTTCGTTTGCAGGGGCTAGAGGCCCTGGTGTGTCCATTCTCTCTCTCTCTCTCTCTCTCTCTCTCTCTCTCCCCCCTCCCTCCATCCATCCTTTTCTTCTTCCTGTCACTCTCTCAAATAAATAAATAAATATATAAATATAAAAGAGGTGGGCAGTGTTCCTGAATAATGACACCTGAAGTTGTCCTGTGGCCTGCACATGCACAAACATGCATATACACATGTTCCCACATACACGTGAGAACGCATGTACACTCCACATGTAAAAAGAGACAGAGAGACTGAGAGTGAAAAAGAAAGTAGTATTGGTTGGAAAAACAGGCAAACCACCTATATAAATGTGGATGAGTGTCTGAGAGCAGAGAAACTTGTATCCGTTGTAACCAGAGTCTTGCATGATCATAAATGAATATACCATCATTACTATTCATAAAAGTGGTCACCTTGAGCTTTATTTTATTTTTGAGGCAAGCCCAATAGACTGGCCTTTTTTAATGTAAGAGAGCAAGAGCAAGTGAGTGAGAGAGAGAGAATTGGTGCACCAGGGCCTCTAGACACTGCAGTCCAACTCCAGATGTGTGTACCCCCTTGTGCGCATGTGCTACCTTGCACACCTGCGTCACTGTGTGTCTGGCTTACGTGGGACCTGGAGAGTTGAACAGGAGTCCTCAGGCTTCGCAGGCAAGGGCCTTAACCACTAAGCCATTTCTCCAGCCCATCTTGAACTTTTTAAACTCAAATGTAATCACCCTCAGATTTTTAGCTTCCTGGTTAAGTCCAGTGACTAAGAACATAACATGGCATGTGAACCATTCAGGAAGAAGAGTTTGAGAACATCAGTTTGAGCCCCAGGAGCCTCACTATGTGCAGTTGCATCAAGTTCTGGGAGCCAGGACAGATCAGAGAAGGAACTGGAGTGGGAATTCCCATTGGCGATCTGACCATGGCCCCTGCCTTGCACCGAGGTTAGGGGGTCTCCTGCTCAGACTTCAAGTCTCTCCATCTGCAGTGGGTTCATCTCTATGGTAACAGAAATACACAAGTGCTTTTGGGAAAGGGCTGTGCATGGCTCCTGGGGGGTACTGGCTTTATTAACTGGTAATATATCCTTGAAATATTGTTCTGGGTCAAGCATAACATATTATAAAACTTAGGAGAAATTTAGCGTGATTGGTTAGCATTATTCTGTCCTTGACTTTATCTCAAAGCTGTCACTTCCTGGTTCACCGTGAATTGCGACAGATGATGGGAGCTCCTCAGAGGTAGTTCTTACTGTCATCTCTTCCAAAGGTAACATGTTTCAGAGTCGCCCAAAATGGCTTGATATTTTTCTATCTCTCTTATAGAGCATATCGGGCATATAAACACCAGAGCTGTGAATTAAAGCCCTAGATTAGATTGTGGTTAGAGGAGTTTGTTTTTGGTAGATAAAAATGAGAATTTATGGGCTGGAGAGATGGCTTAGTGGTGAAGGCACTTGCCTTAAAAGCCAAAGGACCCGGGTTCTATTCCCCAGGACCCACGTAAGCCAGATACACAAGGTGGTGTATGCATCTGAAATTGTTTTTTTGCAGTGGCTGGATGCCCTGGCACTCCCATTCTTTGTCTTTCTCCCCTTTTCTCTGCTTCTTTCCCTCTCTCTCTCAAATAAATAAATAAAAATAAAATATTTTTAAAGTGAGAATTTATGGACATCATCCTGTATGTAAGGTGTTTCCAGTCGGTCACAGGGGTCCTAAGACTTCTTACTGCCAGCTGTCATACTTACACCAGCGTGAGGCTGTACCCCTTCTCACTGGGGTGCTCATTTCTATTCTCACTGACCTCTCCTTGGACAAGAGAACAACAGAGTTAAGTTGCCTGCACGCTGTTATAGCCCACCCAAACCTTTGAGCACAGATGTGGTATCCCATATTTCTTTGCTGTAATTCCAACTGGGCATTCCTATCTTCTAGACTGTTCTCCAGAGTATCCTGGGGGGAGTTATCTTTAAAATAGGAAAGAAGCAAAAAGCAAGAGAGGCTGGCCATGGGTAGAAAAACCATCTGCACTACACAGGTGGGGCCCCTGGGCCTGTGATTGTCTCTGCACCTGGTACCTACCCTGAGTGACTCTCATTATGCAGATAAATAGCCAAAGATCCAAACAGCTCAGGTGTCCATCAGCAGATGAATACATAACCTGTGGCATGTCCATACAGTAAGGATTGCTCAGCAACAAAAAGTGCCAGCTGTTGATTGTCTCAAAGTAACCGTATGGAATGAAAGAGGAAACCAGGTCCCCTCAGCCCCACAAAAAGAATGCATACTGTATGGCCATATACATAATTCTAAAAAGAGGCAAAGTGAATTAATCTGTAGTGATAGAAGGCAGTGACTATAAAAGAGCTGGGAGAATGTTTGAGGAAAATGACCTTTAAGAGTTTATAGATGTATTAGCTATCTTGATAGTTGATAGTTTCACAGGTATATATGTTTAGCAAATTATATATCAAAACATACGAACGTCTGCTATGCCTCAATATAAAGCTGTTTAACATACAATGTAAATCATATGGACTGTGTACATACATGTACATGGGAAAGATTTTAAACTATGCATGAGGGAACCAGCAGGCCAACCTGGAGTACAGGAGACTTTGTCTCAAAAAAAAAAAATACCAAAAATGAAAATCACCAAGAATCAGAAGCAGGCGTGCACACACACACACACACACACACACACACACACACACACACACACACACCTGCCTAGGCATATCCAAGTAAAGTTTTAAAACCAAAGGCTTAATAAAACTCCTAATACTGGGTTGGAGAGATAGCTCAACACTTAAAGGTGCTTATTTGCAAAAGCTGACAGCCTGGGTTCCATTTCCCCAGTACCTATATAAAGCCAGATGAATAAAGTCACGCATGCATCTGGAGTTCATTTGAGATAGCAAAATGCCATGGTGTGCCCATTCTCTCTCTTTCTCTCTCCTTACAAATCGATAAATAATTTTTTAAAATCCTGATATCAGCCAAAGGAAAGGAGGAAGAACTGAAATAATGACTAAGTTAAATGTAGTACTTGCTCATATTCTCTTGGCAAGAAAACAGTCATCTTTGGAATTGTCTTTTTATATTTTTTTAACAGACATGTAAAGAGGTTACTTGCAAGTTAATAATTTACTAGTGTTCTACCAATCAACAACTAACATCACAGATTCAGTGCCCTTATGACTAGAAAAAAAAAATAGATTAAAATACATTTTCCAAAAACTGGGCCATCAGTTATAGAGCCACAAGTCATAAGAGGCTCTTGAGTTTTTGAAATGTGGCTGCCTGAAATGAAATAAGCAATAAAGGATAAAATACAAGCTAAAATTTGAAGATAACATATTAGAGACTAGAAAATTTTTAAAATCTCATTAACAGTCTATCATGTTAATTATACATGAAACTGACACATGGCTGACATGTTAGAGTATACAGTGTATTAGAGTTAATTTCACTTGTACCTTTTCCTTTTGTTTAATGTGACCTGTAGGAAATGTTAAAATACCTATGTGGGGGCTGGAGAGGTGGCTTCATGGTTAAGGCACTGGCCTGCAAACCCAAAGGACCCAGGTTCGATTCCCCAGAACCCACACAAGATCCACAGGGTGGAGCATGCGTTTGGAGTTAGTTTGCAGCATCTAGAGGTTCTGGTACGCCCATTCACCCACCCACCCACACACACCCTCAAATAAATAAATAAAAATAAATAAATAATATTTTAGCTCTCGCCACCGCCTCCCTGGTGGCCTGGTGGCCTGGCTGCGCCCACCACTTGGCTGGGGGATGCCTTACAAGCCGAACTCATCCATTCACCTTCCACTAGCATGGCAACATCCTCCCAGGACTGTCAGCTGTTGAGGGACCATGGGCCACCATCACTAGCCCACAGCCAGGGAACCAGTGCCCCAGAGCAAATATGCCAGGCTGCTAGCCATCATTAAAGAACTGGGAAAGGAGATCAGACACACATATGCAGGGAGCAAGAACACCACAGAGCAGCTCAAACAAGGCATCATCCATGCCCGAGGGCTTGGCTGAGATGGACTGCGATGCCAGATCCTAGTGTCATTAGATCTGAGGTCCTGTCTTTATACAAGATGGGAGGTTACAGTTCACCTCTGCTATTGAGAAAAAACTCCTGTTTTCATAATGGTAACAGTTTAGGTTTTCCTACCATGGTTCAGTAAATTCTATACCTATACCCTCAAAGATTGGGAAAAGAGGGCTGGATATATGGCTTAGCAGTTAAGGCATTTGCCTGCAAAGCCAAAGGAATTGAACTGGGGTTCAATTCTTCAGGACCCACGTAAGCCAGATGCACAAGGGGACACATGGGTCTGGAATTCGCTTGCAGTGGCTGGAGGCCCTGGCACACCCATTCTCTCTCTCTCTTTCTCTCTCTCTCAAATAAATAAATAAAACATAAAAAACAAAATATTTTTTTAAAGATTGGGAAGAGATTTTTGCAGTTAAGATTTGCATTTCAAGTAGTTAGGATGACCCAGGGTTTCTTTTTAGCATTGACTTAAAAATGCATGTGAGCCAGGTATGGTGGCACACGCCTTTAATCCAGCATTCGAAAGGCGGCGGTAGGAGGATCGCTGAGAGTTCAAGGCCACCCTGAGACTACATAGTGAATTCCAGGTCAGCCTGGGCTAGAGCAAGACCCTACCTCAAAAAACAAAAATAAAAATAATAATGCCGGGCGTGGTGGCGCACGCCTTTAATCCCAGCACTCGGGAGGCAGAGGTAGGAGGATCGCTGAGAGTTCGAGGCCACCCTGAGACTACATAGTTAATTCCAGGTCAGCCTGGACCAGAGTGAGACCCTACCTCGAAAAGCAAAAAAAAAAATAAATAAATAAAAATAAATAAATAAATAAATAAATAAGTAAATAAATAAAAATGCATGTTGACGTTACTTTACAGCAAACTGCCATAACGCCAGTGTCTCCCTTTAACCTTCTTTTGAATACTTTTGCATCACCCGAATTGGTCTGCTCTAAGCTTGTCCGCCTCTGAGGACAAACAGCGCACACTGACAGCGCGCTTCGCTCATAGCTGGCTCGCTTGCCATGCAGGAGATCCTGCTCAACAGAACTTTGCTTAAGCATTTGCATGACTGAGTGCTTTGAAGTCAATCTTGAGGATGCGTAAGTTATAAATATGAAGAAAGAGCAATCTACCAACCCTAACAAGTACCCTGAACGTTTTCATACTAAGTGTAGATTTCAGTTCTGTGTTTACTGTAAGTTGATCAAAACATCTGGAAGAAAATGACTAAAATTGTTTGCATCTTTGTATGTATTTATTACTTGATGTAATAAGGCTTATTTTCATTAACAGTTAAAAAATATTTTAAAAATACCTGTGTGGCTTTCATTACATTTCGGTGGTACAGCATTGACCTAGTGAACTAAATTACCCTAAGAGCATATCAAATATTGTTCCACTATCGTATCAAAAGACACAATCCCCATTTTGCTTTACATCCAAATGTTAGCGAACTTTTCTTACCACTCCCTTAAAAAAATTAGCCAGGCACATACCTTTAATCCCAGCACTCGGGAGGCAGGGGTAGGAGGATTGCTGTGAGTTCAAGGCCAACCTGTGACTACATAGTGAATTCCAGGTCAGCCTGGGCTACAGTGAAACCCTACCTTGAAAAAAATGAATACATATATGTATATATATGTATATATTTGCATGTGTTTGGAGGCCACACCAGGATCTCTTGCCCTGAAAATGACCATCAGCTGCATGCACCACTTTACACCAGGCTTCACGAGTGCTGGGGAATTGAACTTGGGCCACAGGCTTTGTGAGTGCTCACCTTACCTTCTGAGCCATATCCCCAGCCCTCCAAAAACTTCTTATACCTATATCTCTGCTGAAACCTTTATCTTCAACCCCCATCCGTATCCCTCCATCCCAAATAATCAGTTCTGACAGGTAAAAAACATGCTGCTTACAGGGCAGAGTCAGACCTGGGAGTGTCTGACTGTTCAGGTCTCCTGCCTGTTGGCCCCACTCCCATCCAGGCATGCTAGGTCAGTGCTTTATTCCCCTCCCCTCCCTTCCCCCCTCCTTCTCTCCCTTCCAGCCACTCTCCCTCCCTCTCTCCCTTTCTTCCTTCCAGCAGGGTCCTGCTGTATGGGTCCAGACTGGCCTGGATCTCACATTTGTCATCCTTCTGCCTCAGCCTCCTAAGTGCTAGAAGTGTAGCTACATGCCACCACACTGGTCTGCCTGCTTGCCCTCTGTATATCCTGTTTCCCTAGAATGAACGTGCCATGCCCCACTCTGGGTACAGCAGTAGCCTAGGGAAGCTGCCCCTCTTCCCCTCCATAACAGTACTTCCCTTCCCCACATTCTCAGCCTTTCCTTTCTTCCTTAGCTCTTCTGTTTACCTTGTACGTACTGTTTGTAGCCACTCATGGATCATAGTTAATAGGACACTGATCTTAGTCAACTTTCCCCAAAAGTTTTTGAGCTCAGCATCCTCCATCTCAACACAGGGATTTAAAGAAAAATGGATTCCATACTCAATTTTTGTAATCATAGGATGCCATATCCTGATCACATTTTCTGCTTCCTCCATGCTGAAGGGAAGATGTGATGCCTGGCTGTCTGCTTCTGCCATGCTTCCTCTGCTGTGATAAAACTTCTCCCCAAAACAAAGTCAGAAATAAACTCTTTCCTTCCTTAAGCAGCTTCTGGTCAAGTGTTTTGTCACAGAAAGTAACTGGGGGAGGGAACGGGGGAAGAGAGAAAGGAAGGAAGGGTGGGTAGGAGGGATTGATTGTAGCTTAACAAATTTGCACACAAGAATTTCATTAGTAGTAAATACTGCATAGTCTGGTGTGTTTCCCTTTTTGCAAAAAAAAAAAAAAAGTTTCAAATAAAATTAATTTATCTTCCACAGTAATTATCATAGATGATGAAATTGGGTGAGAAGTACTTGGTTATGGTTCCAGGTAATACTTACCACAATTGATTTATAGAGTGAGTTCCTTTACCTTCCATTAGATTTTTTTAAATTTTTTAAATTATTTTATTTATTTTTGGAGAGAGACACAGAGAGAGACAGACAGAGAGGGAGAGGGAGACAGATAGAGATGGGTGCACCAGCAGTCTCTCAGCTGCTGTGAACAAAATCCAGATGTGTGCACCCCCTTGTGGGCAAGTGCAGTATTGCGCCCTTGTGTCACTTTGCATCTGGCTAAACGTGGGACCTGGAGATTGGAACCGGGTTCTTAGGCTGAGGAGGCAGGCGCCTTAACCGCTAAGCCATCCTTCCAGCCCTCCACTTGATTTTAAACTTTGACTTTTAAATTTAAGAGTTTTATGTAATATGTGCCTTTTATTATAAACTATTGAATTGTGTTGCAAAACAAATGGAATATAAAATTTAATAAATAGAATGTAGTTGTAATGCATTAACCTGTAGGGTGTTTATACAGTGCAGAGTCTCTCTGACTGGCCTAGTATTACATCATTAGGAAATGTTATTCACTCTGAAGCAGGGTATTTTGAGATTTTTTTTTCCTTTTCTGAAATCCCTGGGTGGCAAAAGGAACAGCAAAGTTAAAAGTATATCCCTATAGCCAGTTAGTATTTATTGACCAATCCAAATGACATTATTGGCTTCCGACATGAAGTAGAGAATAATGAAGTGTCACAGGAACCTTCTCCATCCCAAAGGTGCTTTGCTTGCCAAAGTTGTTTCTCCACCACCACGAATCCCATTACAAAGATAAGCACCGATTACTAAAAGCCTTACACGTAACAGATGGATGGAAATTTTTAATATATTTCCCCTCCAAATTCAGTGGCCTGGAGTAATTGTCTGTCTCTTTCTTGCCTAAAGGAAACGTTCTGATTTATCTCTCTATAGCTTCTAGCTTAAGAATTGCTTTGACTTTTTTATTGGCATGAGAGAAGCTGTAGAAGATATTTATAAGAAAGATAAAGCCCAATACTATTCATTACATTCACCAAGTCAAGGGTTGAAAGTAAAAGATTTTTTGATAAGATAAGGCATAAATAAAGGTATCTGTACATGTGAGAGCTTTTTTTTTTTTCAGAGAGGACAGATGAGACTGGGGAAATGGCTCAGTGGCTAAAGACACTTGCTTGCAAACCCTGCAGCCCAGGTTCAAGTCCCTAGTGCCCACGGAAAGCCAGAAGCACAAAGTGGCACATGAATCTGGAATCCATTTGTAGCAGCAAGAGTCTGTGTCATACCCATACGGTATCTCTCTCTCTCTCTCTCTCTCTCTCTCTCTCTCTCTCTCTCTCTGCTAGCAAATAAGAAAATTTAAAAATAAAAATAAGCCAGGCGTAGTGGCCCATGCCTTTAAGCCCAGCACTTGGAAGGCAGAGGTAGGAGGATTGTTGTGAGATCGAGGCCACCCTGGAACTACAGAGTAAATTCCAGGTCAGCCTGGGCTACAGCAAGACCCTACCTCGAAAAACCAAGAATAAATAAGTAAATAAAAATAAGGGATTGGAGAGGTGGCTCAGCATTTAAGGCAGTTCTATCCCCAGTACCCATGTAAAGCTAGATGCACGAAGTGGCACATGCACCTAGAATTCACAGAGGGTAGAGGCCCTGGCACACATCCATTCTCATTCTCTCTCTATCTTTGCTTGCAAATAAGTAAAATATTAAAAACTAAAAGTAGGTAAACTAAATAAAAGGAGGAAAGATATTTATATGTCTTGTTTTCAAACCTTTGTCACTTTCAGACAACTATTTGTCTTATTTTTGTTTTTTGTGGTGTTAAGGACTTGAACCCAGGTCTTTGCACATTAGACAAGTGCTCTGCCACTACCATTAATCATTCTTTTGGTCCTTGGAACCCTCTTCTTAGAGATTTTGCCACAGAAGTTTGGTAATCGGAGCAAGAGGAAGTAGAACTGGCTTTGTTAGCCAGGAGCAGGTGCTGTATTTTTGAGCTTTATATTATAACAAACATGATTGTTCCTGTACACTTTTAAAAAATATTGATTTAGGGCTGGAGAGATGGCTTAGCAGTTAAGGTGCCTGCCTCTAAGCCTAAGAACCCGGTTCCAATCTCCAGGTCCCACGTTTAGTCAGATGCAAAGTGACGCAAGGGCACAATGCCGCACTTGACTACATGGGGACGCATGCATCTGGATTTAGTTCACAGCAGCTGAGAGGCTGCTGCCATGCCCATCTCTAACTGACTCCCTTTCCCTCTCTGTCTGTCTCTCTCTGTGTCTCTCACCAAAAATAAATAAAATAAAAAAAAAAAAATATATATATTGATTTATATGAACCTGGGCTGTTAGACTTTGCAAACAAGTACCTTTAACCACTGATCCATTTATCCAGCCCTGTGTACATTTTAAAATATTTTATTATTTATTTATTTATTTGACAGAGAGAAAGAGGGAGGGAGAGAGAGCGAGAATGGGCGTGCCAGGGCCTCCAGCCACTGCAAATGAACTCCAGATGTGTGCACCCCTTTGTGCATCTGACTAACGTGGGTCCTGGGGAATCGAACTTGGGTCCTTTGGCGTAATAGGCAAACACCTTAACCTGCTAAGTTAACAGCCCCCCATGTACATTTTAAAGTGGTCAGATTGTTTTCATGCCCCTGGCCACATCTTCCTCATTCCTAACATGACTTGTCAAGCTGTGGAATTTCTTTTCCTCCTCCTCCTTCTCCTCCTATTTTGGTCCTGTCTCTCTCTCTCTGAGGATTTACTTGCTCCGTACCAAAGTTCAGGCATGAGTGGAGGGCTCCGTGGTCCCTGCCCTCCCCGGAAGTGCTAAGTTGATGAAATACTTTTGTGATCTAACCATCAGGTGTTCTGTCCTTGTGGCTTAGTCCAGCCCCTGCCTCTCTGTCAGCCTTGTCTGTATCAGCCAGCACAGGCTTGACAACAACCAAAGTTCTCACTGACTTAAAGCAACTCCCTTTCTGCTCACGGAAGGTTGTCTGTGGAAGGTTGGCTGGAGGCACCATGTCTTCTGCCACTGACTCAGCTCCAGCCTTCCTTTTGTGTCCAGAGTAAATAAAACAGTGACGTCTCAAGTATTTCCAACTATATCCTTAAAACTTCTGCCTGGATACAACACATCCCACTTGGGCTCACGTTTCCTTAGGGCTGGATATTCACGCCCCACCATGCCTGTGAACTCTCTCACCTCTGTAGTCATGTAGATCCTTTTTTTGTCTTTTTGGTTTTTCAAGGTAAGGTCTTACTATAGCTCAGGCTGACCTGGAATTCACTATGTAGTCTCAGGGGTGGCCTCAAACTCATGGCAATCCTCCCACCTCTGCCTCCTGAGTGCTGGGATTAAAGGCGTGCACCACCTCAACCAGCTAAGTCATATAGATCTTTAAATGGGACTCGATTTTCTGCTACTTAACATTGAAGGTGTGTAGGTCTCCCCAGGCAGACTGTAAATACCTGAGTAGTCAGCACCACATCTGTTACCTTGCCTTGTAGGTGACTTGTCCTGATGCTATCTATCCTTATATGAGAAGGTGAGAAGGAAAAGGAATTACTAGCATTGGGAACCTGTTAAGCATCCTTTATAGTTTACTAAGGGTCTGCCTACATAATCTCCTTTAGCCTTTACATGGACTCTGCACATATTATGTCCCTTTTATAGAGGAGAAAACAGAGCCATAGTACTTTGGCATCACTTGCTCAGTGTTGTACAAAAAGCTAGTCTGAATCCTTGAATTCTAACTGCTGGACCAGTTGGGCCAATTCATGTCAGTTGTCACTCTAAACAGCCAGTTTTCTTGTACTGTGAACCACATCGAGGAAGGGGAAAGAAGCTTCTGGAGGGGAGTTCAAAGTCCTCAGCCAGGACAGGGTTATATCTCTTTTTTTAAATTTAATTTTGTTTTGTTTTTCAAGGTAGGGTCTCTGTAGCCCAGGCTGACCTGGAATATGTAGTCTCAGGGTGGTCTTGAACTCACAGTGACCCTCCTACCTCTGCCTCCCGGAGTGCTGGGATTAAAGGCATGCACCACCACGCCCGACTAAGGGCTATATCTCTTGTATTTGGTGCCCCAAAAATCTGAGAGGCAGCACCCCTTATGATCAGTAGGTCAGCGGATGTGTTCCCTGAAGCTGCTTTAACAGCTCACTGCAGACCACTGGCTGGAAGCACCAGGCATGAGGGGGCCAGGAAATCAATAGGAGCTTCATTGTGCCCAAGTGAGGGGTGGGCAGTGCTACACTCACTGTGGGGACTCAAGGGAAGAGGCCTTCCCTGGCCCCGTCCAACTTCTGCCTACCTGCTGGCATTCTTTGATAGGCTGTTATTATCCTAGAATGATATCGATATCCCTCCACAAGAACCCTCAACCTACCAGATCACCCAAGACCATTGCTCCCTTAATGTTTACACACATGGGAAGAGTGGGGCCACTGGCCTCTGGACCCATTGGTTGAACCAACTACCCTGAGGATGTTGGGGGCCCCTCCCCAGCTCATTTCTTATTGCTGTGCCCCTCCACCCCTCTACACCTGCACTCGTTCACATTCCATCCCCCTCTCACAGTGATCTACCATATGGTATCTTGGCAGGAACCTAGCATTGAGGCCCAGCCCTGGTAGATTCCAGGATCTGCCTTGCTGTACCTGTGTGACTCTAGGCAGTTGACACCTTTTGTTCCTCAAGGTCCTCGGGATAGAGGTGGAAGCTTTAGTGATGACATGCAGCTAGGTTGTGAGATAATAAATGGAGGGGTACTGGCTCCTAATAAGAACTGAGTAGACAGGGCTGTAGAGATGGCTTTAGGGGTTAAGGCGCTTGCCCGCGAAGCCTAAGGGCCCATGTTTGACTCTCCAGATCCCATGTAAGCCAGACACATGAAAGATGAGGCAAGCGCAAGGTCACACATGCCCATTAGGTGGCGCAAGTGTCTGGAGTTTTGATTGCAGTGGCTGAGGCCCTGGCATACCAATTCTCCCCCCCCCCCGTGTGTGTGTCTCTTTCTCTCTTTAAAATTAAATTTAAAAAAAGAACTGAGTAGACACCCGTCCCTCCCACAGGACTACCCCATGCTCAGATTCCCTCCATCTGCACCATGGCGAGGGGTAGAGACAGAGAATGCTGCCCAAGGAAGTTCCTTTCACACAGCTTTCCATTTGTTTTCCTTAGTGAAGTTAAAAACATACAAATATTTATGAAATAATTCATCATCCTTCCCTAGAAGGGTTATTTCATTTCATGGGTGAACAGTTTATTCCCGGAGAATGATGTCTTCCCACCAGATGATGTATAACATGTTGTGGTGTCCTAAGTCCTCAGACACTTGAGTGTTGTTTTCCTCTGCCATTTAAACTGGTTGCTAGGGTAAGGTACTACACATCTGTTCATAGGCTCTTTGTCTCAGGGGGTGCAAAGGCACGCACTGGCTCTCTCTGACCTCATATGCTATTTCTAAACAGTCTATGGAACCTGGCATTTCAGTGCTTATGAATTTCATTACATTTTTTGGTATTTTCTAAATATTAAGTATTTGGAAGTAAAAATGATAGATAATAAGCCTTTACAATAAGGTAAATACACCCATGAAGAGACATAAACAGTTCTATAATTGGCACGAAAATAGCACTCAAGAGACTAAGGCTGGGAGAGCCCTAGTTCAAGGCCAGCCTGGGCTATGTACTGAGTTTTAGCTCAGTAACATTAATATTAATTAAAAATAAAAATAAGGGCTGGAAGCCTGGTGTGATGGTGCACGCTTTTAATCCCAGCACTTGGGAGGCAGAAGTAAAGGATCACAGTGGGTTCAAGACCACCTTGAGACTACAGAGTGAATTCCAGGGCAGCCTGAGCTAGAGTGAGACCCTACCTCGAAAAACCAAAATAAATAAATAAATAAGGGCTGGGGGCTGGATAAATGGTTTAGTGGTTAAGGCGTTTGCCTGTGAAGCCCCTAGTTCAAGTCTCTAGGACCCACATAAGCCAGATGCATGAGAGGGCACATGCATCTGGAGTTCATTTGCACTGGCTAAAGGCCCTGGCGTGCCCATTCTCTCTCTGTTTGCCTCTCTTCTCTTTCTCTCTCTCCCTTCCTCTCTCTCTCTCTCTCTCTGCTTGCAAATAAATAAATTTTAAAAAAATAAGGGCTGGAGGGATGGCTTAGCAGTTAAGGCACTTGCCTGGGAAGCCTAAGGACCCAGGTTCGATTCCCCAGGACCCAAGTCAGCCAGATACACAAGGTGGCACAGGCATCTGGAGTTGTTTGCAGTGGTTGGAGGCCCTGGAGTACTCTCTCTCTCTCTCTCTCTCTCTCCCCTCTTTCTTTCTCTCTCCCCCCTCTTTCTCTCTCTCCCAAATAAATAAATAAAATAAAATAAAATAAATAATAAAAAAATACTAGAAGTCTTTAAAAAAATAAGATTAAAATAATAGGCAAGGAAACTAAAACAAAGGTACAAACCAAGAAATATCAAAGCTATTTTTCTTTTTCAAAAGGTTTACAATACATTCATCATCTGCCCTCGAGTCTAAATTCATAGCCTCGTTTGTTTATGAAATAGTCTCTTTTGACCTTTGCCTTGTTTTAGGATTTATTTACACATTGCGTTGCTGATCTGACAGCATGGGGAGTTAGTTGTGTGTGGTTGTGAGAAACTGAGACCAAAACCAGGCTTCCTTTGCACTGACTGTGTCTGCCGCGGTTGTGGAGTTGGATGGCATGGATGTGAGTGTCACACCATAACTATAGAATGTATAATTATCAAAATAGAACTCGTTTAGGTCTTCACACTGTCAGATTGCCCCTAGTGTCATCAGATGGCAGTAATTTTTATATAGAAAGGGCAATCACTAGGTGGGGACAGGGAATTCTTAAATACTTTCTTGTTTTTTGTTTTGTTTTGCTTTGTTTTAATTTTTTCGAGGTAGGGTCTCACTCTACTCAAGACTGATCTGGAATTCACTATGTAGTCTCAGGCTGGCCTCGAACACACAGCAATCCTCCTACCTCCACCTCCCGAGTGCTGGGATTAAAGGCGTGTGCCACTGCGCCCAGTTGAATACCGTCAATACTTACTGTGATGCTTAACCATCATTGCCTCCTTGACCAGGTTGAGAAGTACCCATGAGCACGCCTTTGAGTGTGTTCATGAGGGTGTTTCCACTGTAATTTCACAGAAGAGGGACAACCCAGCCTGAATGTGGGAAGCACCATCTTATTGGCTGGGGTCTCCGACTGAATAAAAAGTGAGATGGGCGAAGCCAGCTGAGCACCAGCATTCCCCTCTCTGCCACTTCCCATTCTCAATGCCATTCCTTACCACCATGTTGGGTTGTATCCCTCTAACTGTGAGCCACAATAAATTCCTTCCTTCCTTCCTTACGTTGCTTTGTCGGGTTATTTTGTCGCAGCAAGGAAGATGGCTAATACACTCATCATCCCATCGAAAATGAGGCAATTTCTTGATGAGTGTCAACTAAAGAAGAAAAGAAGTAGGGCGTCGTTTCTCTCTAGACACTCACGACCAAGCTGGCAGAGGAAAAGCTTGCTTTAAGGAACTGGGTTTGGACAGAAAGGACACTAAGCTTGTGGCTGCCAGTGTGCAGTGTTCAGAGTGACCAAGAACACTCTGTACATGCTGGGGTGGATAAACAGCCTGCGTGCAGTTTTGAATAATAAGCCTTTAAAACCACTTGCTTTGTCTAACAGCAGAACTAGTGCCCACAACAATGTGGCCTTTTGTTTTTGTTTACCATACTATGGAAAAGAGGGAACTGGATTTTTTTAAAGATGTGAATTCCACTATTTCTATGTTGTCAGGAAGGTTATTTAACCAACTCTGCACCTCATTGTGCTTTTCAAATCATGGCATTGCCAACACTCTAGGATAATAGGTGAGTCACATCCAGAGTTGAGGTGGCGTGTTTTTGGTCCTCAGTTCTGTCCCTGTCCTCACTGCTGGCCTCTGGCACCTGCAGATTGTTTGCAGGCTCTGCCTGGGTTTACCCAGCAGAAGGACTTGAGGCTGGAGGAAGGGGATTGAATGTGCTCTGTCCTCTGTCTGTCTTGGGTGACATCACCTACAGAAGCTAGGTTCCTAGCCACCCGTACACAGGCCAGCCGTGGGGTGGTTCCTCAAAGTAATCCTAGCCCTCAAACCCTGCTTCTCCCACCTCCTTCCTTGGGCTTTCACCTAGAAGTGGCAATGGCTTCCTGTTGTTGCTAGTTCCTTGGTCTCTCAGCCTCTTAAGCCCTGGCCTCGAGGTTGGGTCGACTGTCACAGGTTAGGCAAGTGCTCCACCGCTGAGCTGCAACCCAGACATCCTTACATTTTGCTTGAAGGTAGAGTCTCACTGAGTTGCCCAGGTTAGCCTTGAACTCATGATCCTCCTGTCTGAGTAGCTGAGATTATATTGCCTGCACCACTGGCCTGGCCCCTGTTTGCTTTCATCTCTCCTCTTGCCCATGTTACTGTGTCCATTAAATCCCCTCTGGTTCAGATGCTTAAAACCATATTGGTTTTCTCGGTGGACCCCATGCCAATAAGCATGACGCAGGCACTTACAATCATCCTTGCTATTGGCATCCTTGTCTCAAAGAAAACCGAGGCTCAGAAGGTGAAGTGAATTAAGCAGGATCCCATAGCTTGTGAGTGACAAATTCTGGCATAAAACTCTTTTCACCCAGTCTCTAGGGTAGCTTGTGGGTGGGTGAGAATCCTGAAGTTATAATAATTTTGGACCTCTACCTATCAGTGGCTGTACTTAGACATGGGCTAAAAATGTAGCATCCATTCTAGAGCATATGTGGCATCCTATGCTATTCATCCTAGTGTCTGCGTATGGAACCCTATGCTATTCATTCTTGTGTCTGCGTATGGAACCCTGTGCTATTCATTCTAGTGTCTGCATATGGAACCCTATGCTATTCATTCTCGTGTCTGCGTATGGAACCCTATGCTATTCATCCTAGTGTCTGCGTATGGAACCCTATGCTATTCATCCTAGTGTCTGCATATGGACCCTATGCTATTCATTCTAGTGTCTGCATATGGAACCCTATGCTATTCATTCTCGTGTCTGCGTATGGAACCCTGTGCTATTCATCCTAGTGTCTGCATATGGAACCCTGTGCTATTCATTCTCGTGTCTGCGTATGGAACCCTGTGCTATTCGTTCTCATGACTGTGTATGGAACCCTGTGCTATTCATTCTTGTGTCTGCGTATGGAACCCTATGCTATTCGTTCTTGTGTCTGCATATGGAACCCTGTGCTATTCATTCTCGTGTCTGCATATGGAACCCTATGCTATTCATTCTAGTGTCTGCATATGGAACCCTGTGCTATTCATTCTCGTGTCTGCGTATGGAACCCTATGCTATTCATTCTAGTGTCTGCGTATGGAACCCTATGCTATTCATTCTCGTGTCTGCGTATGGAACCCTGTGCTATTCATTCTTGTGACTGCGTATGGAACCCTATACTATTCATTCTTGTGACTGCGTATGGAACCCTATGCTATTCGTTCTCGTGACTGTGTATGGAACCCTGTGCTATTCATTCTTGTGTCTGCGTATGGAACCCTATGCTATTCATTCTCGTGTCTGCATATGGAACCCTGTGCTATTCATTCTCGTGTCTGCGTATGGAACCCTGTGCTATTCATCCTAGTGTCTGCGTATGGAACCCTATGCTATTCGCGTATGGAACCCTGTGCTATTCATTCTCGTGTCTGCGTATGGAACCCTGTGCTATTCATTCTCGTGTCTGCATATGGAACCCTGTGCTATTCATTCTCGTGTCTGCGTATGGAACCCTGTGCTATTCATTCTCGTGTCTGCGTATGGAACCCTGTGCTATTCATTCTCGTGTCTGTGTATGGAACCCTGTGCTATTCATTCTCATGGCTGCGTATGGAACCCTATGCTATTCTTTCTAGTGTCTGCGTATGGAACCCTATGCTATTCATTCTAGTGTCTGCGTATGGAACCCTGTGCTATTCTTTCTAGTGTCTGCGTATGGAACCCTATGCTATTCATTCTCATGTCTGCATATGGAACCCTGTGCTATTCATTCTCATGTCTCGCGTGTGGAACCCTGTGCTATTCATTCTCGTGTTCATGTGTGGAACCCTATGCTATTCATTCTCGTGTCTGCGTATGGAACCCTATGCTATTCATTCTAGTGTCTGCGTATGGAACCCTATGCTATTCATTTTCATGTCTGCATATGGAACCCTGTGCTATTCATTCTCATGTCTGCGTATGGAACCCTATGCTATTCATTCTCATGTCTGCATATGGAACCCTGTGCTATTCATTCTCGTGTCTGCATATGGACCCTATGCTATTCATTCTGGTGTCTGCATATGGAACCCTGTGCTATTCATTCTTGTGACTGTGTATGGAACCCTATGCTATTCATCCTAGTGTCTGCATATGGAACCCTGTGCTATTCATTCTGGTGTCTGCATATTGGCCCCAAAGGTGGTGCTACTAGGAAGTTGTAGAAACTTTTAGGAGGTGAGGCTTAGTGGACAACTATTAGGTCACTGGAGATACACCCCTTGAAGTAGACTGTGGGGACGCAGCCCACTCCTTCCTCTTTTGCTCTTGGCTATGAGGTGAGCAGTTTCACTGTGCCTTTCCCTCCAGGGTATAATGTGTTGCCTCACCATCTGCCAAAAGCCACAGGCAGGAACCTATAAAACTGTGAGCCAAGAGAAATCTTTTCTCTTTATAAGTTGACTCCATGTGTGTGGCTGGCGGGGCGGGGTGTTGTTGTGGTGACAGAAAGGTGCCCAACACAAAGACATGGATTATAATAATAAACAGTGAAAGCAATTTGAGCAATCTTAAGCAAAAGACGATTTGATTGTTACCTGGAACCCAGAGGCACTGGGGCAGCCAAGCATTGAGAGGTAGTGCCAGGATTCATTTCTGCCCTCACTTTTCCTCTCAAGTTCATTGCTCCTGCTAATTCTTACTGCATATGATGGAGCGTGGCCAGGATCAGAATGTAGTCCCTCATCAGAAGCCAGCGAGGGGCTCACTGTGGCCATGTGGATTGCAGTAGAGTACTGTTTCCCAGAGAAGGGGCCAGGGCACGTAAGCCAACAAGTGTCTTTTAGAGAGAGCTCACTTGAAGATTTGAGCCAGGGGCTTGGGAGACGGCTCAGTTGGTAAAGCACTTTCCCTGCAAGGCTAAGGATCTGTGTTTGGATCCACAGTGCATATGTAAAATGCCGGGCATGGCAGTGCCTGCCTGTAACCCCAGTGCTGGGAAGAGAGAGATAGGAGAATCCTTGGAGCCTGCTGGCTGCCTTGAATCAGCGAGCGTCAGGTTCAGTGAGAGAGCCTGTCTCCAAAATAAGGTGGAGAGCAACTGAAGAAGACACTCAACATCAACCTTTGGCCCCCCTGAGCATGCACATGCATGTGCACACATACCTGCACACACATGCATCTCCCCCCACACACCATACCCAAACATAGATGCATAAATAAGAAAGTAAATACATAAATCTTTAAAAATCCTAAATAAATAATATCCAAACAGTATGCATAAATAAGTAAGTAAATAAATAAATAAATTTTTTAAAAGATCTTGCTGAGCATGGTGGCACAGGCCTTTAATCTCAGCACTTTGGGAGGCAGAGGTAGGGGGATCACTGTGAGTTCAAGCCCACCCTGAGAACACAGAGTGAATTCCAGGTCAGCCTGGACTAGAGCAAGACCCTACCTCGAAACACACACCCACACAAAGAAAACAAACAAACAAACAAAAATATCTCAACCAGCCCAACTAAAATCATAAATTCAGGTGTCTACCATTGGCCAAGCATTGTGTTTTTAAAATAGTATTTCATGGGCTGGAGAGATGGCTCAGCAATTAAGGTCCTTGCCTTCAAGCCTAATGACCTGGGTTTGATTCTCTTCTCTCTTTCACTCTCTCTCTCTCTTTTTTTTTTAATAGTTTTATTTTTATTTATTTATTTAAGGGGGGAGAGAATGGGCATGCCAGGGCCTCCAGCCACTGCAAACAAACTCCAGATTCATACGCCCCATTGTGCATCTGGCTTATGTGGGTCCTGGAAAATCAAACCAAGGTCCTTTGGCTTTGCAGGCACTAAGCCATCTCTCCAGCCCCTCTCTTTCTCTCTTAATTTTTCTCTGCATGCAAATAAATATATAAATAAAATATAAAATTTCATTTCCTCTTTTGTTTGTTTATTGGATTTTTAATTTCAGTCCTCACAGCAGCCTTAGGAGGCAGGCTCAAGGAAAGAAAGAAAAGGAAGGGAGGGAGGGAGGGAGGAAGGAAGGAAGGGGAGAGGAAAAGAGAGGAGAGGAGAGAAGAGGACAGGTAGATAGGAAAATTAGAGGTCCTTGGTGACTAAAAGAGTAAAATAACTCTTTGGTGGTTAAAAGGACCAATTTGGTCCACCCCAGTACTCTTTAAATATGCAGAATTTTGCTTGAGGTATCGCTCCCTTGTGAGACATTCCTTCAACTTCTAAGGTGATTGAGAGTTTGGAGCTTCTGATTTAGTCTTCTGAATATGTCAAGATTCTTTAAATATACATTTTTCCATTTAGTTAATAAGTCATGGGTCTGTTTAATTTATCACCAACACAGCCAGAAGTCATCAACATAGGCTTTGAGCTGCAAGCATTTCTGTCTCTCCTTGGGTTAATCCTGACACATTGCACATGTCATGTTTTTCTTAAGATGCTAAAATTGAAATTCTTGCTATTAAAATTGGTCGCTGGATTACAGTCTTCCTAAGAAGAAATTGCAAAGTTGCTTTAATCATGTTGTCTCCCATCTTTTCTCCCCCCCTCCCAAAAAAAATATTCAGTAAATGGGCTGGAAAGATAGCTTAGCACTTAAGGCGCTTGCCTACAAAGCTTATGGACCCAGATTTGACTCCCCACAACCTATGTAAACCAGATGCACTAGGTGGTGCATGCGTCTGGAGTTTGTTTGCAGTGGCTAGAGGCCCTGGCATGCCCCTTCTATCTCACAGACATGCAACTAAATAAATAAAAGATAAAATATTTTTTAAAAAATTCAGCAGGAATGGAGAAGGTGGGATCTGTGGACTGGTGGATAAGCCCCATGAGGCTCAGCTAGGGTCTTTATGAACCATAGCTGCCTGGGCCCATCCTCCCAGTTTCTGATTCCACAGGACTGGGCTGGGTCCAGAGAACTTGCATTTTTTTTTATTAATGATTTTTAAAATTTTTATTTATTTATTCATTTGAGAGATTTGAGAGAGAGAGAAGCAGAGAGAAAGAGAGACAGAGAGAATGGGCATGCCAGGGCCTCTAGCCATTGCAAACGAACTCCAGATGCATGCGCTACCTTGTGCATCTGGCTTACGTGGGTCCTGGGGAATTGAACCTAGGTCCTTTGGCTTTGCAGACAAGTGCCTTAACTGCTAAGTCATTTCTCTAGCCCAAGAACTCACATTTCTGACAAGTTCCCGAGTGATGTTTATTTTGATCTGTGGATCACAGTGTAAAAACCACAGTTCTAGGCTGAAAAGAGCACTCGCTGAGAATAGATGTGAAGACTCGTCAGTCTTGCAGCTTTGAAAGGATGTGATGGGGTGGCAGGGTCAAATAACTCATCTGTTCAGCAACAAAGCTTCACTCTTTGCTAGGAATTCATTTTGGTTTGTTGGTTCGTTGGTTTGTTGGTGTGTTTTGAGGGAGTGTCTCAGTCTAGCCCAGGCTGACTTGGAGTTCACTCTGTGGCCCACCCTGGCCTTGAACTCGTGGTGATCCTCCTTCCTCAGCCTCCCTTGTGCCAAGCCACCACACCCAGCTAGGAACTCATTTTGGAATAGAAGTGTTGCTTTTCTTTGAGGTCAAAAGTCAGTGCACAAAGGTGGGCTTGCATTAGGATAGTACAGTTTAAATTTTAACGTCCATGGGAGGGGGCCTAGAAATGAAATTTGCCAACGGAAGATACTTTGATGTTCTTAAGGAATTTCCCAGAAATCGTCCAAGCTTTAAATTTCACATAGCCAGTATCAGAGCCTAACAATTGATTAATATGTATGAAAGGAATACAGGTTTATAACAAAGAGGTTTTTTGTAGGTTAAACATTCAGAAATAAGGGTAAATGGGGCATCATCTCAGAGGACAGGATCTCCATAGGTGGATGTGGTGTGAAGTGTGAATTGAACGAGCTCACAGGAGCATTTAGGTAGTGGAACATTCAAGGTGACTTCACCTATCCCACTGAATTGCTTTCTGTGTGGAGGAGGGGACATTGCATTAATTTATGACAAGGACAGAAGATTTGAAGGAAAAAGTTTAATTTTTTTTTTTGCTTTAATCCTCAGTTTACGCATTCTCTCTGAATCTGCTTAGCACCAGGTGTGGTTATTAAAACTAGTTAATGTGGCTACGAAAGTGCTATAATGGTACGATAGCTGTGGAAAATGCTGCAAAGACACAACATGTTGTATCAGTGTCGGTGTGAAATTACTACACAGTGTTTACAAATAGTACACTAAAAGAATGACGAGGCTGTTCTGCTAGATCGGGAGCCAAGACCAGCTCGTAGTAGGTATTTTAGGCTTTGTGCCCCAGCTACTCAACTCAGTCCTTATTAGGCAAACAACCATCGAAAAAGCTCATGGCTGTGTTTTTATAAATCGTTATTTATTTATTTTAAAATATAGTAATATTTATTTGTTTATTTATTTGAGAGAGAGAGAGACAAAGGGACAGAATGAACATGTCAGGCAGACACATGCACCACCTTGTGCATCTGACTTTAGGTGGGTACTGGTGAATCAAACATGGATCTTTTCTTTAGCTTTGCAGGCAATTGCCCTAACCACTAAGCCATCTAGCCCATAAATCTTTATTTATAAAACCAGGTACAGTATGATGACACACCAAAACTGATCCAAAATGGCCCTGTCCTTCACAGTGAGGAGCTTCCGGTTGACTGTGAAAGTAAAATGAACCTAGTGATTGATTATAGGTGATGTCTTCATTGAGAAAAGCATTGAAGGATCCAAGCGCCGGCAACGAGCTCTCCTTTGCACAGTCCTGTGACGTGCCTGACTTCTCTTTGGGGGGATGGGGACACCTAGACAGGGCAAGGAAAGCCCCAGAGAAGGAGAGGGCCAAGGTCACAAACCGTCCTGGTTCAAAGCACCAGCTTGTTTGTTTTGATGCTTCTTGGCACAAGAAGTGGCGATAATGGGGTCACCTCCTGTGCCAGTTGTCCTCTGGGATGGAGCCCAGGCAGCAGGCTCCAAAGAACAGAGTTTTACAACCGCTGAGAAATTGAAATGGTTCTGTTGCATAGCCTCCTAATTATTTTTTAAAGATTACATGCCCCAGTTTGTGAATAGTAAAAGCTGAGATAAGCCATAAGTTTTAGGAAACCCACCCAAGCCAGTGGCCCACACATCGTGAGAGGGAGTTAACCATGAATCTTAAGTGAGGCTGCTGTGAGCATCCACAGACAGATGTGTGTGTGTGTGTCACTGTTTTCACTTCCGATGAGAAAGTGCACAGGAACAGAATGGGGCTGCTGGGGGTATGGTGACAGTACACTCAGTGTGAAGCAGCTGTACCCCACGCTGAGTAACTGTTCTCTGCTGCAAAGCAGAGTTATTTTTAAAATATATATATTACCTATTGGGCTGAAGAGATTGCTCAGTGGTTAAGGAGCTTTCTTAAAAAGCCAGAGGACCCCAGTGCCCATGTGAGCCAGATGCACAAGGTGGTGCCTGCGTTTGGAGTTCGTTTGAGATGGCTAGAGTCCCTGGTGCACCCATTCTCATTCTTTCTCTCTCTCTCTCTCTCTCTTTCTCAAATAAAAATATCTTTTAAAATATTATTTACTGAGCTGGAGAGGTGGCTCAGCCTGCAAAGCCTAATGACCTAGGCTCAATTCCACAGTACCCACATAAAGCCAGATGCACAAAGTAGTGCATATATCTGGAGTTCATTTGCAGTGGCTAAAGGCCCTGGCATGCCCATTCTCTCTCTTTCTCTCTCTGTTCTGTCTCTCTCTGCATGCAAATATATATATATATATAGACTTTACTTATTTATTTGTTTGTTTAAGAGAGAGAGAACAAGAGAGAGAATGGGCACGCCAGGGCCTGCTGCAAACAAACTCTAGACAGGCGCCACTTTGTACATCGAGCTTTACATGGATACTGGGGAATTGAACCTGAGCCATCGGGCTTTGTAAGCATTTACTTTTAGTTGCTGAGCCACCTGCAGCCCCATGCAGAGAATTCTGTTTAGCATCTTCACCAGCACTTGGTATTGCCTGAGTATGTTTGTTGGAGGGGTTTTGTTATTTTCTAGCAGAAATGAGTGTAGTCAGGCACAGTTGCTTATAAGCCTTTAATTCCAGCACTCAGGAGGTTGGAGTAAGGATTGCCATGAGTTTGAAGCCAGTCTGAGCTACAGAGTGAGTTCCATGTCAACCTGGGCTAGAATAAGCCCCTGCTTCAAAAAAGCAAACAAGAAAAAGATGATAAAATGTGTGAAGTGGTAACCACTTGTGTTTGTTTGTTGTTTGTTTGTTTGTTTGTTTGTTGTGTGTTTGTTAGTTTGCTGTGTGGAACTGAAGATTAAATTCAGGACCTCCGCATGCTGGGCAAGTTCTGCCAATGAGCTGTGTCCCTAACCCATCCTCATGGGTTTTAATCGTTTACTTAACAACTCATGATATTGAGTATTTTTCATGAGCTTATGAAAATCAAATATATTCTTTGTTGATACCGGATGGTTCCCTCCCTTCCTTCCTTTCTCTCCACTTCCCTCCCTCCCTCCCTTCCTTTCTCCCTCTTCAGTCCTGGGGATTGAACCCAGGACCTTGCACATGATAGTCAAGAACTCTTACTTCTGATCTGTAATCTCCACTTCCATGTGTTTGTTTGAGAAGTTCTTTCTATAAAGCCCAGGCTGGCCTTGAACTCACAATTCTCCTGCCTCAGCCTCTCAAGTGCCAGGATTATAAGCATGTGCCAACATGCCCAGTTGTTTATTTTCTTATTCTTAGCTTCATTGATAAGTGCACCAAATCAGGATTAATGTAAATGAGTAAACTATGGCACATCCATTCAGTGGAGTTCTCAGTTGTAAAAAGAAATGAATTCCTGACAGACTCAAGAATCCCGTTAAGTGGGAAAAAAGTGAGAATCAGAAAAGAAAACACATGTTTTCTCCATTTATATGACATTTCTGGAAAAGACAAAATTATAGGGACAGAAACCAGGTCCATGGTAGGTTGATCATAAGGGGGAAAAAGCCCACTTTTTTCTCCAATAAAATTTCTTTTGGAGGGCTGGAGAGATGACTCAGTGGTTAAAGGCACTTGCTTGCAAAGCCTGACAGCCTGGGTCTGATTGCCCAGCACCCATGTGAAGCCAGATGCATAGAGTGGCCCATGTGTCTAGAGTTCGTGAACAGCAGCAAGAGGCCCTGGTGTGTTCATTTTCTCTCTCTCTCTCTCTCTCATAAATAAATATGGGGGCGTCTACCTCCCATATTCCCAGCCATAGACTCAGTATCCACCGAAGCATGAATGTCTAATGCAGACTCTCTCTAGTTGTCATCCTGGAAGTTGCCAGACAGCTGCTTCTCCCTTGGCCCTCTATTTTCATTGCAAGTAAGCATGAGCCAAGTGGCCGGCTTCCTCCCCTGCCCTAAAGTTCCTGCCCTTGCCAGGGACAGAGGCCTGGCTGAGTGAGTAGGCAAGGGCTGTGCATCCCAGCTCCCAGCCCCCAGCCCTGGCAGTTGGGAACATGAGGATAGTCGGATCTCTTTATAGTCCAGTGAATGCCAGGGAACTGCCCACAGTCTTTGGTCTAGTGGGAGGTTTTGTGTGCTGAATATTGCATAAAGAAAATGAGCCGCGCTGCCTGCCTAGGGCTTGGAACTCTTCCACCAAAAAGGTTTTTGTTGTACACATACATCCATTATAAATTGCCTTTGCGTCGTATAGGGTAGAGCAGGGAAACTATGGGCTACCCGGCAGGAGAATATTTTTTAAAATTTTTTGTGTGCAAATTTTCTCTAAGAGCTGAGTCAAAGAGATCCTCTAGTAAAACCTTGGAGGTTTTTTAGATAAAGGTCACATCCTGATGTGAATGCAAGCCACGTTTCTGCTGGGTGTCACAAATTTTTGAGGGGCAGAGGGAGTTTTCTTACACAAATAATGCCTCACTGACTCCTCTAAGAATGCCATCAGGGACCCAGTCGTATCACATAAGTGGGGAGATCACCCTGACATGCGTTCGGGTTTGTTGTGGATCTGAACTGATGTCCGATTTTTGCTTTTGGCTTTTCTTTGTGATCCTTGCTTGGGTCATTTGCATCGGGGTTCTTGCTGCTGGAAGTGGCATCATCACTTCAGTAATAATGTGAGCGTCACTAGGGCACGCCGTAGCAATGCAGGGCTGTACCCCAGACCTCCTGAGGCAGCAGAACCTGCTGCTTAGTCAATCCCCACACAATGTGTTTGTCCATGGAAGCTTGAAAAGAATGCATCCACACCAAAGAGCCAGGAAAGCATGCTTCCTTCAAATAGCTCTGAGTAGAGAGGGGCACAGAAAGCCCACAGGATCCCATTGTCATTTGATTTCCATCAATCACGCAAATTCCCAACGTAGGGAACAGGACACCCACCTCTGAAGCCTCCTTTGTGTGGGTCACAAGGGGGACTGCTTGCTTATGCAAAAGAGCAGGAACTCTTCCTCAACCCTGCTCATTACACTCTCAGAATGAGGCCTTGATTTTCACAGTGATTATGCACTCTAATTGAGAGCTACCGACCTGGGTGTGGCTTTGATTGTGCATGGTGATACGAAGGGAATGCTTAACTATCACTTTCATCCTCCTCCGTTCAGAAGAATTTGGAGTGGGTGCTCATGCAAAACTGCTTTTATCTTTGGCTGAGGCCATATAAACATCTTTGTGGATGGTACTTAAGGATGGCTCAAATTCATAGTTATATATTTTCTAGTTGCATGCTTTCCAGGAGCAAATTATAACGCTGTGCTCTGTAATGTGTTGAGCGTGAACATTGTTATGACAATGCCATGACTTTCTTGTTTAATGTTTATACTCATTGAATCAAGCAAATTGAAATTGGATTATGTCTGTTGCACATTATAGCAGTTATTATCCAGTTTAAATGCAGGTCTGAAAGAAATAAAATTGATTTTCAATGCTGTTTGGGGACATCCTAGGTTATTGGTATGCTGGTTGAATTCTCAGTCAGCTTTGCAGGAGGGAGAGAAAGATAAGTGGCTGGGTTTTTTTTTCCCTTCTTTTAATATATTATGCAAATAAACTGTAATATTTCATTCTAATTAGGAAGTATGGTGACTTAAAAATCTGGCGATCTGCTTCCCTGTTTTAATAAATTATGTCAGGTTTTTACAGTGGATAATAATTTTGAGGAATGTTTTTATTTTTAGAAAGAAAAAGGGAGCTTAATAGAGAACACCCTTCAAATACTCAGTTACGACCTTAACAGCTTCTTTCTTTGTCAGGGAACACAGTGTGATCAGTACCAGAATTTCACATGTAACTGAACCTATTTTTCTATGAACTAAACCTTGTTTTGTTTTTAACTTTTATTCATTTATTTATTTACTTGACAGAGAAAGAGAGAGAGAGAATGGGCACTCTAGGGCCTCCAGCCACTGCAAACAAACTCCAGATGCGTGCTGACCAGTGAGCCCCAAAGATCCTTCTGTCTCAGTCCTGGCTCAGCAGTGGAGTTATAGGCATGCCCAGCCACGCCTAGCTTTTCACATGGACGCTAAGGGATTGAACTTGGGTCCTCATGCTTGTGCGCTAAGCTCTCTAACTCAATGAGCCATCTCCCTAGACCAGGCACAAAATGCTTTAACACTTTAAAGAATATCCTTACATTTGCAAATACTTGTTTAGGAGTCAGGGTCCAGACCCAGTGTCACCATACTCTCCTTGCCTCTGTGATCTCTGGCCCATCACCCTGTTTGGGCAGCAGTCATTTATGTGTGGAATCTATGTGAAATCAAATCTGAGTCCTAGTGCCAGGTGTGGGACCTGCTCAGGGCAGGCACAGAAAAGGTGTTTCCAGAAGAAAGGCGATTAAAAAACAAGGTTTAGGGCTGGAGAGATGGCTTAGCAGTTAAGGCATTTGTCTGCAAAGCCAAAGGACACAGGTTCGATTCCCCAAGACCCATGTTAGCCAGATGCACAGGGGGACACATGCCTCTGGAGTTCGTTTGCAGTGGCTGGAGGACCTGATGCACCCATTCATATTCTCTCTCTCTCTCTCTCTCTCTCTCTCTCTGCCTGTTGCTCTCAAATAAATAAAATAATTAAATGTTTTTAATTTTATTTATTTGCAAGCAGAGAGAGAGAGAGAGAGAGAGAGAGAATGGGCACACCAGGGCCTCTTGCCACTGCAAACAAACTCCAGGTGCATGTACCACGATGTGAATCTGTTATGTGGGTGCTGGGGGAATTGAACCCAGGCCATCAGGCTTTGCAAGTAAGCACCTTTCATCACTGAGCCATTTGTCCAGCCCATAATAAAAATTTTAAAGCATTATATACTAATTATACTTTAAAAAAGCAGAATAGATATTAACTTACTAAATGTAATCATTAGTGTTGAATATGTTGTTGTTTATTGCATGCAAGAAATGTGCTTTTTGCTGACAATATAGTGAAGAACAATTGCCAAGTCTCCTCTGAGAGTTGATAATTTGCTAGAAAGGCTTCACACGGAATGTTTGCCATGGTGAGTATTTATTACAGAGAAAAACTGATTAAAAGGAGGCATGGTGGGGCTGGGGAGCTGGCTCAGCAGTAAAAGGCACTTGCATGCAATGCCTACTGGCCCAGGTTCAATTCCCCAGTACCCATGTAAAGCCAGATGCACAAAGTGGTACATGTGTCTGGAGTTCATTTGCAGAGACTAGAGGTCCTGGTGTGCCCATGTATTTATATTCTCATTCCCTCCCTCCAATAACTTTTTAAATTTTTGACTTATTTATTTGAGGAGGGAGAGAGAATGGGCATGCCAGGGCCTCCAGCCACTGCAAATGAACTCCAAATTCATGCACCACCTTGTACATCTGGTTTATGTGGGTAGTGGGAAATCGAACCTGGGTCCTTTGGTTTTGCAAGCAAGCGCCTTAATCACTAAGCCTTCTCTCCAGCTGTCACAAGGGAGCCATGGGAAGAGGTACATAGGTCAGAGTTCAGGTAAGTCAACCCGACATGAACCATGCAGCATTGTCTCTGGGGGTTTGTGGACAGCATAACTTACCTGGCTTTTCTGTGTGACAGTAGCCAAGACTATTGCCACCCCAGCCAGCTTGGGTGTCAAGAATTTTTATGAGGGCTGTGCCACATACTCATGGTTGTTTGGGCCAGGAGCCAATTTCAGCCTCTGGTACCTGTAGAGGTGGAGCCAGTAGCTGTCACAGTGTGCTGTCACCTCGTGGACATCAGGAAGCCCCATCTGATTGCTGCTTCCACCCTGCTATAGGAAGAGAGTGAAATAATAAACTCTTTTAGAATTACATATAAGAAAGGCCAGCAACTTCCTTTGAAGGGGTAACAGGTGCATCTCCAGACCTGGTAACATTTGTGCTGGGTGTTGAACAAGAGCCCTCACATCCACCCCTAGTCCCAGCCCCAGTTCTAGTCTGGGCTATGTGCAGACACTTGCAGTTGCCTGAGCAATTGGTTGTAAGTCTTGTGTATAGCAGGTATCATTGGTCATAGACTCGCGTTGTCGTCAGTTCATAGTGGCCTTCCCTTGAAAGCCACCTGCTTCCCTGCTAACCACAGAAGCCTAATGTAAGGTTGTTAGCCCAGAGCTTGACACTTAGCAGGTGCATCATAAATATGGAACAAATGCGTACATGTTGGTCTTGTAAATCGTGAACATTAAAAAGATTTTTTTTTGTGTGTGTGTGTGTGTACACCAGACAGAACTTCCTAGTATAGTGGTGCACGCCTTTTAATCCCAGCACTCGGGAGGTAGAGGTAGGAGGATCGCCGTGAGTTCAAGGCCACCCTGACTATAGAATGAATTCCAGGTCAGCCTGTGCTAGAACGAGACCCTACCTTGAAAAACTGAAAGAAAAAAAAAAAAAAAACTTCCTAGTTACTTCTTGTTTTCCATGTCTGTTTCCTATTTCGTTTCTTTGTAAAAAAGATTGTATGGGAGTCTGAATAAAACACAGCCAAAGTCCTTCTCTCATTTTGTTAAGTGGTCAAATAACTTATTCTTGCCCAGAAATAATTAGAAGGAGGAAATATTCCATGCACATACTCTAATCATCGAAAGATCTTTTATTCTCCTTTCATACTTTTATTTTGGCCAGCAGTGTGGCTTAAAATTTTGTCACTTGGCCAACTGGACACTTCTCTGCTTCTGTGTAGATGGGGGTGGGGGAGGACAAAGTTAAGAGTGTCCTTGTGGTCTTGGCTTCAAGTCAGCAGTTCATAAAAGGTGCTGCAGGAAGGAGAAGCCGGGCCTGGCGAGGTGAGATTGCTTGCGTGGTTTGTGTAAATTATCAAGGGACCTGGAAAGTCCCAGCTTAGTTCACGACGGTCCGGCCTCTTGAAATCTAGTTATTCTATCGGTTTTCAGTTCACTTTGTGCTTTGTTGCCTCCTCGCCAAGGCTCTCTCTGGCTGTGGATTGCAAATAGGTTGGAATGAACTTTCTTTCCAAGTCCTGAGCATGCACAAAGGGTCAAGTTGGTCACAGAGCAGGAGTAGCTAGCGTGGGGAGATGGGTTGGGGGGGGGGGTCTTCAAGCTTCTCTGCACGCCCGGGGGGCGGGCTCCTTGCAGCTGGGAGCACCTGGCGCGAGCATCTGGCCGGAGCACCTGGCGGGAGCGGCCCGGGAGGCGGCAGCTCAGCAGCCAATGGGCGGCGGCGGCGGGGCCTGGCGGGCGGGGCGGGAAGGGAAGCAGCTCCTTGAATTTGAGACGCCGCCGCGAGGACCAGCGCGCTGCTGGTTTAAAAGGACTGCGCTCCGCCAGCTCCGAGCGGGCACCTAGGACCGGCTTCTAGCACCCGGGACAGCACCCTCGACCTGCCCAGAGACCCAGGTGAGGATAGCAGGGAGGGGCGGCGCGCCTTTGTCTGCAGGTGCCTTCCGGGTCGGGCGGGGGGATGGGGGGCTCATCGCCCCCCAGTCCCCAGGGACAAAGGCTGAGCCTGGTCCAGGGCGATGGGCAGGACTGAGCTGGGGGGTCTTTCCGCCTCGCTGAAGGACAGAGTTGTCGTTGTATGGGGCGGGAGGGGGGGGTGGAGGGGAAGAGGAGAGCGTCCTTGCATCCCAATTTTCCAGCTTTGCAGGAAGCGTTTCGGTGATGGGCTATTGATAGTCTATACTGGACATTTCCGCGATGGCCAGCTTGGGTGGTTGAGTCAGGGAGTGTATTCATCTCACATGGCCCCTATAATGCCCACTTAGGTCTTTTCTTAAATGAGGGGTGAAAACCATTTGCGGTGTCTTTTTAAACCAATATTCGAATTAAAAGCTATACCTTTTGTGTAGAAAGACCACATTTCCAAATAGTTTTGGTGACATGATTTAAAATATTGGTGTGACTTCCATGTGAGAAAATGGCTCGAATCCCCCTCACCCCAATGTAGGAAACACAGCCAACTTATCATGTGCCTGTTCTTGGTGTTGGAAAAATAGTATTTTCAAAAAGAAGAAAGAAAGGAAGGAAGAAAGAAAAGAAAAGAAAAGAAAAGAAAAGAAAAGAAAAGAAAAGAAAAGAAAAGAAAAGAGAATGATGGCTAGATTTAAATATTGCTTACCACACTTGATTAAATTCTCAAGGAAGCTTTGCCTCTTCTAGCTTTTGTGTTTCCCTGTTCAGTATTGTAACCAGGCACTTCTTATCGATCCCCTAATGAATGTGTAGCTGTGAATCTTCATTACTGCTTTGGGCGGGAGGCAGTGGGGGGAGAAGGCAATCCTATTAGTCTCTTTCCTTCCTTTTATAACTGAGGCCGCAACCCGCCTCCCTCATGAATGGGCGATGCCGCCACCTGCCTTCTTGTGGAGTTTCTCAGATCGCCAGGCACTCTGTCCCTCTCCCATCCCTTGCTCTGATACACACACACACACACACACACACACACACACACACAAAAAAAAAAAAAAAATCACTTAGCGTTTTCTCCCTGAAGGACAGATCTTTGTTGCTTCCTGCTTTTCAGCTCTCTGCTTTCATCTGTAACTCTAGACAAGTTATCCATGGCTTTGTTCTTGAAGATGAGTGGGAATCAAGTACTGGCTGAGGGAAAAGACTTTCCCACAAAGTGGCTTGAGAGAAGGCGCCATGGTCCGTGGCTCGGTGGGGAGAGCCCCACTTTGATAGCAGCGGCAGCATTTCCAACTTCTCGTAGCTTGAGAATGCTGGCGGGGGTTACTGATTGAACTTCTACTGTGTGCTGGGCACTGGCCTAGGGCATCAGGTGATAAGCACGTAGGGTGCTTTCTTTTGCATTCTCAGAGCTCACACCATGCTGGCGTAGTGCTTGTGTTCCGTCCTCTGAACATACCTGAGGAACCGAGTGGATGACAAGCGAGGGTAGATAGGATGGGGCATTGCTGCTGTCCTGGAGGTCAGCTGAGGCCAGGGCAGTAGATGCAAACAGGTGGGGCACAGGTCCTCTGTGCTCCAAGGGGAGGAGCATCATTAGGCTCAGTGGCTCATAGTGTACAGAAGTCTGTCTTAAACTTGCTTACTTTGATCTTAGATAGCTCTCAGAGGGGTCAGGTGGGTGTTAGAGTGCAGTTTGAAACGGCTTGAATAGAGGCATTGTTCGTGTAGACATAGCAATTCTAGTCCGTGACAAAAACTATCAGCCATACAGTTTCCCTCTTGCACCTGAGCAGCTTTTGACTTGAACAAACTCAAGATGAGTTTCATTTGGTGCCACCGACTGAGCAAAATCTTGCATCTGTCCATAATCTCCCAAGTGTTGGGCATGAGTTATGGGAAGGTGTTTGGAAAAGCTTCCATATATATATATATATATAATAATCTAAATGTGGGAGGGGGGACATTGGTGCCTGTAACTTCTTATTCATCTGTTTTCCGGCTCCCACAAGTAACTAGGATCATGTGCTAAGTAGTACTATAACTTGTTCTTTTCTAAAGTGTGTTAAGCACAGAATGACATTTTTTGAGAAATTCTTCGTCCTTTGGATTCCTCGGGACCTGGTATGGACTTGGCATAGGATGTTCCTTGTGGATAATTGAATTGTTGAATGGGCACGTAAACGAATGTAGATAGAAATGCTTCCGGGATGAATCTGTTCAGCAAATAGGCAGCATTTGTGTATCAGACACCTTCAAAGGACACAGATCATGAGAAAGTCTCTGTTCAAAGAAGCGGGAGATGGGGCTGGAGAGATGGCTTAGCGATTAAGCGCTTGCTTGTGAAGCCTGAGGACCCCAGTTCAAGGATCGATTCCCCAGAACCCACATAAGCCAGATGCACAAAGTGGTGCATGCATCTGGAGTTCATTTGAAGTGGCCAGAGGCCCTGGTGCACCCATTCTCTCTTCCCCTCCCTCTCTCTTTCTCTGTCTGTTGCTAATAAATGAATTAAATTTTTTTTAAAAAGAAGCAGGAGAGAAGTGAGAAAAGCTGTTAAGGAGGCTGGGTCACAGAGCTAGATAGAGGATGTGACAGAGTGGCTCAATAGGGAGGGGCCCATCCTGGAAGGTGACACTTAAGCTGGGCTTGAAGGCTCAGGGCTTTTGTAGAAGCCAGTGGTCTGTGCTGGGACACATGAGCAGGTGGGAGTAAGATCGCTCAGGAACAGACAGAAGGCAGTACTGTGATCTAGCCCATGCAGAACCGTCTTGGAGGGTTCCATCAAGGAGAATGGATACGGAGAGCAGGCATTGAAGCAGGCGTCCAGGGAGCCAGTCCTGCTGCCAGGGATAACAACACATGCCACAGCGCATAGAAAAGAGCAGGCAGGGTGGGGAAAGGTTGTGGAGGCAGAACCGACAGGGGTGAATGTAGACGATTCAAAAAGGGGAGTGACCTACAAGCGATTCATTGGTTATTTCTGTGGGGAATACATGTTAATAGAAATAGTGATTGCTCAAGGACAAAGTTATTAAGCAGTGGAGTGACTCACTTTAAATTTATGTTGTGTCAAGACCCTGACTTAATTTTGTTTTATTCTGCAGTGTGGATGAGCACCCACCCAGTGGAGGCTTATGCATTTGACCATTTTTCTGAGTCATTTTTACCCTTCAGTGCTCTGTCATTTTCTACTTGCTATCAGACCTTTGAGCATTCTTCCTTGCTTAAAAATAAAGGATCTAGCCAGGCGTGGTGGCGCACGCCTTTGATCCTAGCACTTGGGAGGCAGAAGTAGAAGGATGGCTGTGAGTTCAAGGCCACCCTGAGACTACATAGTGAATTCCAGGTCAGCCGGGGCTAGAGTGAGACCCTACCTTGAAAAAAACACCAAATAAATAAATAAATAAATAAATAATCAAAATAAGAAAAGAAGACAAGTTTAAGCCTTAATCTATAGAAAATTGTTCATCTTTGCCCCCAGTTTGGTTTTGTGCGGTTTTTTTTTTTTTTTTTTTTCTCAAGGTACATTCTGGCTCTATCCCAGGCTGACCTGGAATTCACTATGTAGTCTCAGGCTGGGCTCGAACTCACAGTGATCCTCCTACTTCTGTCTTCTGCGTGCTGGGATTAAAAGCATGTGCCATCATGCCAGGGAGAGAGAGAGAGAGAGAGAGAAAAAAATGGGTGCACCAGGGCCCTAGCCTCTGCAAATGAACTCCACATGCATGCACCACCCTGTGCATCTAGCTTTATGTGGGTACTGGGGAATGGAACTTGGGTTCAATTGTTAGGCTTTGCAGGCCAAGTGCCTTAACCACTGAGCAGTCTTTTCATCCCTTTGCTCCCAGTTTTATAAGAAACTACTGATAATTGAGTTTGAAGTCATTTATCTCACATGTAGCACCCTCTGTAGTTCTAACAACTGATAGACATTTTCCTTAAATATTTCAAATCAAAGAGTGCTGATGCCCTTAGCAACTTGGCAGGAAATTCACTGAACATGTGGGGAGCTAGAAAAGCCATTGCTTGATGCATGAAAAGTAGAAAAATAAAATGCAAGTGCTTTTCAACTTACCTTGGGGTTATATCCCTATGAACCCACTGTAAGTTTAATTTTTTAAAAATATTTTTTATTTAGTTGCAAGGAAAGATTGAGAATGGGCACACTAGGGCCTCCAGCCTCTGCAAATGAACTCCAGATGCATGTGCCACTGTGCATCTGGCTTTCAGTGGGTACTGGGGAATTGAACCCAGGTTATTAGGCTTTGCAGGCAAGTGCCTAACTGCTGAGCCATCTGTCCAGCCCATAAATTTAAAATATGAGCACAAATGCCTTCAGGCACCTACTGAACATCTACAGTGTTGGTTGTTTCCCGTGTTGATCACGTGGCTCCCTGGGAACTGAGACTCACTGGCCAGCATTACAAGAGAGCCTTGTTTGGAATACTACTGGCCTGGGAAAAGATGAGAATTCAAAGTACAGATGCAATTGCATTCATATCACTTCCCCACTATCAAAAGCTAAAAAACCATCAAGTCAAACCACTTGAAGTGGAGAGAAAGCTGGTAGCTGGTTTCTGAAGGGATTTTTTTTTTTTCTGTCGCTTCCTTTTCTTGGAGAATTATGAACTTAAAAGCTAATGGCATCTTCATCATGGAACTTGAGTTTGTTTTGAAAACAACTTTGGTTTTGTTAAAAAGAAAATTGATACAGAAAACATTCCATCTGCAGACAATATTCTGAACAGATGGGAGGGGCAGGAATGACAAGGACTGCCAGCCTTTCTGATCTGAAAAGCTGGACTGGTTACCTTACAGCTCGTAAGCTTGCGTGGAGATGAATAAATTATGACAGTTGAAATAATTATGATAGAAGGGAAGCAGCTGCCGAGAACACAGTTGTCAGCTGGGGCTGAGCTGGCCTGATTCTGTCATGTCAGAGCATGCATGTAGTTGCCAGTCTACCTGAAAGCACTGTTTTCCCGCATCTGTGTGGTCTTTCTCAGCCCTTCCTTCCTTCCTTGAAATATTCTAAGAGTCACAGCCTGTTAATGACATTTTCAAAATAAAATAGCGGGGCCACATGCCCACAAAGACCCTGTTTTCACAAAGTAGGTGTTCATGGAGTTCTCTTGGTCTGTCATTGGCACAGGATCTTGAACACAGGACCTCCGTGTCTACCTCTGAGATATGTCCACAGCTTGGTTTTTGGAGCCTAAAGAATTTGCAGATTGGAAAAGCTCTGATTCCTAAATCTTGGTTACTAATGGTGAGGTTGCGGGCTGAGGCCATCCCCCAGGGTTTATGTACTAGAAAGTCAGTCTTGCTGCAGTGACTGTTGTGGTCAGGTTCACATTGCTGGCAGAAAACACCTGACCAAAAGCGGCTTGTAGGGAATTAAAAGGTTTATTTTGCCTTATAGACTCAAGAGGAAGCTCCATGATGGCAGGGCCTGCTGCAAACAAGCTCTGGACACAGAGGCCACATTGTGCATCAGGCTTTACATGGGTACTGGGGAATCGAACCTGGGCCTTCAGACTTTGCAAGCAAGTGCCTTTAACCACTGAACAATCTCTCCAGAGCCTGATTTCCTCTTACACTCATGCCATGGTGCATCCACTAAACTGCAGGTGTTGTTTTTATTTTTCAAGGTAGGGTCTCACTTTAGCCCAGGCTGATCTAGAATTTACTATGTAGTCTCAGGGTGGCCTTGAACTCACAGTGATCCTCCCAACTCTGGGATTAAAAGCATGCACCACCACATCCAGCTAATTTTTTTATTTTTTATTTTTATTTATTTATTTATTAGAGACAGAGACAGGGGGAGAGAGAGAGAGAGAAAGAATGAGAATGGGTGTGCCAGGGCCTCTAACCACTGCAAACGAACTCCAGGTGCATGTGCCACCTTGTGCATCTGGCTTACTTGGAACCTGGAGAATCGAACCTGGGTCCTTGGGCTTCACAGGCATGTGCCTTAACTGCTAAGTCATCTCTCCAGAACCAATTTTTATTTTAAGCTGACTCTTGCTGAGCTAATTTGGCCTTGTCGGGGAGGATGCTCAGCTTATCTTTTCCTGCGGCCTTCAGCCCATCCTTTGCCTTAGCACATGTGGCTGTGTTGTCTGAGGTCCTTTGCCTAAATAATAAGCTGAAGTTTATTTCTCAAGTACAAACAAAGAAAATTATCTGGGCAATCAGTAAATCTTGATAGAAATCAATATACAAGGGAAATTTCTACATTGATCTCGATGAGTGGAGGAGCTATTTTTCATTCAAACATGTCCAAGAAGAAATGTGGTTAAGGACCCTGGAAACATCATGGCCCTTCCTGCTGGACATGGTCAGAGTACAGATTCACTTTGCTTGTGACTGATGGAGTCACAGGAGATGAATGATGTTCCAAGAACTCACCTCCTACCCATTCCAGTGAAATATATGTTCTACTAACATTGTTTCAGAGGACACGAAGATGGAATATGACCCGAAATCATTTTTAAAAGTGTTGTCTGTGATCTCAGTGGGAGAGAAAGAAATCTAGCCAACCCCGTAGGCGTCATCCCCTTAGTGTCTTTCACGCATGCTCGAGACTCAGGAAGGGAGCCCTCTTTCTGGCTGCTCAGTTATTCATTCGTTCCTAAGTGTTTGTTGATTGGCTGCTCAATGCCAGCCAGTGGCGAGTGATCGAAGGCCAAAGGCCTCATGGGGATGGGAAGAAAGGGTGAGCCAGTGCGCAGGGCCGCAGAGGTGGTTGTGGATTTGAGTGTGAGTAGGGATCCAGTGGGGCCTGTGAGAGACAGCAGTGGTCAAGCGGACCCCACCCAGGAGGACAGGGAAGAAAACAGAAAATGCTCCAAGGCAGGGACACGCTGGTGTTTGAGAGCCCAGTGTGGCAGGGTGGAGGAGGCAGCGAGTTTGAGGGTGGTTGTAAACTGGGGAGAAACAGGAAGCAAATGTAAACAAACCAAGCTCTTGGTCACATTTATCAGCACCGGCATTGGGCAGATGGGGGGTGGAGAGCTCTCCTACAAGGAGTTGGATCCTGAGAGGAGCCAAGTGAGGCTCAGGTGCCTGGGACCACCCAGCACTGCGGAGAACGAATCAGCCAGGTAGAGACCCAGCTGTTGTGTGTGTAGGGGATTCACCACCTGCTAGCTAGGGGGTTTGAATAACCTAAATTCCCTGAGCCTTAGATCCCGCCTTTATAAAATGTGTTCCAGGAACAGGGGAGCCTGGCCTGGTAAAGCAGTCTGTAGGTTTGAGCTGTCATTTTTTGGGGGGGAGAGGGTGGTTTCCAGGTAGGGTCTCAGTGCAGCCCAGGCTGACCTGGAATTCACTGTGTCGTCTCAGGGCGGCCTCGAACTCACATTGATCTTCCCACCTCTGCTTCCCGCGTGCTGGGATCAAAGGCGTGTGCTGCCATGCCCAGCTTTTGCCATGGTTATTTTAACAGTAGTAACCAATTTTCTACATATTGGAATTTAGTTTTTAGGGATTACTGGTTTGCAGGCCATCAGGAACACTTGCATTGGAATGTTTTATTACCTAGTATTCCTCTGTCTGCCAAAAGAAACGGGGGATGATTGTGTAGTGATAGCCCAGAGTTACCCTGAAAACCCCAAAACTGATCTGAGGTATGGCTGACCGTGAAGAGACCTTCACGTGCCAGGTACATAGAGTTGAAAGGAATTCACCCACAGGTTCAGTGAGGTTTTAACCTTACTGGTTTGTTTGTTTCTGGTATTTTTTGGGCAGAGGGGTGATAGGGAGGGAAATTGATTGATTGATTGATTGATTGATTGATTGATTGATTGTACCAGGGCCTGTTACTACTGCAAACAAACTCCAAACACAAGCACCACTTTGTGCATCTGGCTTTACATGGGTATTGGGGCATTGAACCTGGGCCTTCAGGGTTTGCAAGCAAATGCCTTTAACTGCTGAGCCATCTTCCCAGCCCTGGTTGTTGTTTTCAGTATATGCTGCCCAAGCACAGTACCACTGAGCCACATCGCACACACATCACCTTGGTTTACGTAGGAGTCATGTCTGTGCCGGGCTGAGAACTTGTGCCCTCCAGGAACTTCTCGCACATTGAAAGAGCTCTGGTCTTCCCTACTCAGTGTCAGAGTCTTTGGTACTTACACATCTCTCTGCACCCTGTCGGAGAGGTGCCTTCTGGATGCTGAGCATTCTTGGTTCCCCATCTCTTTTCAGGAAGGAAGTCAGTGTATGGCTTCATACTTCACCTATGATTTATATAATTTTATTCTTTAATGATCCCTTAAACTGCTTCCTTGAAACCATGGCTTGGCATGTTTCCCCCTCCAGAAATAATATGTTTCCAGGATGTTTCCTTTCAGGTAGTAAAGAAAGAAAGGTTTTTGTGTTTGGCTTTTCATCTGTAACAGCTGAAACTAACGCTGTCTCGATTTTTGTTTCCTTCAGAGATGAACTTGGAAAAAACTTATTTCCTGGTTGCTTTTAAATACTCTTTTTCTCTCCGCTAGCCAGTGAGCTGGTTGGTAACTTGTGTCTCCTCTTTGGTGCTATGAGAAAGTCCTTTGTTTGGAAGAATGTGGTTTGAATTTCAATATCCCTGTCCCACTGTAAATTCTGTCACCCTGGTCCCAGTTCATGGTGCTGGTGGCAGGAGCAAGTAGGAGGAAGCTTGCTTGGGAAAAGACATTACAGCTGGTCCAAGGCCAGTGTTCCTGTCACCCTCTGTCCTGGGAAGGAAAGACCCTTTCCTAAGCTACAGCTTGTGAATCAGAAACCAAATGGGATATTTGCATAAATTTGGTATTCATTTCAGTTCTGAAGTCCTTCAGCTGTGGGGGGAGAGAGCCTACAAGGGCTTTATGAAAGAGTTTCGGGGATTACCCAACCATTTCAGCTCCCGCATGAATGTGAGCCTAGGCCCATGGGTCCTGGAGTGTCACATCAGATCACAAAAGATGCCATGATTTCAAGCAAGTTAGGAGCATCCCTCTTGGTAGTCCTGCCCTTCCCGCAGTGATCACACACCTCATCTGTACATCACGTTCACACCACGAGCCATATCCTGTCCCAGGAGTTCTCTGTGAAGCAACTCAGCCAAAACCTTCCCAGTTCGCTTAAGACACTGGTTTGCCCATTTCAAGGAACCTTCAGAACAAAGAGATGAAAGGCCGCAACCAAGAGTAAAGGGCTCATGACTGTGAGTTACTCAGTGGGGGTGGGGGTGGAGCTAGGCAGGAAAATGGACTTTCAGGTGCAGGAGCTTGTTGGGCATTGCTAAAAACGGGCTGGGGCTGCGAGGAGGCTGGCCTGAACTGTTGGACATGGCCAGGGACCTTGGGCTTTGGGGTTGCAGCTGGCCCTATCGTCAGGAACCCACCCTGGCGATGGTGCCTGGCCTTCCCTATGTTGTAGGTTGTAGTGTGCCCTGTCATCACCCAGATTGGGCAGAACTGGCGAGGCCCTCCCCCTGGACCCCCAAAAGCTCTGACCAATTCCATAAGTCAGCCTTTGCCGCCCTCCCCCCCAGTTCCTGACCTTGTGGCTAGCTGCTCAAGAGACCCTTATGTGGCTGAAGTCACGTAGCCTTTCCACCATCTCTCTCCCCCACAGCTTTGAAGTCACAGCCTTCCGCCATTTCCCTTATCTCCCTCGCAACTCCTCCCCCCACAGCTCTGAAGTCACAGAAGCTATCTCTCAGCTCCTGCCTCGCAGCTTTGAAGTTACTAGTTCTTCTGCCACTTAGATAGCAACCCATAAACTATGTATCTGATCTCCATATAATCTGTATGTGCCATCCCAACCTTCCCCGAGTGTTTATAAACCCACTCCCCTTTTGAGTAAACGAGTGCTGTCCATCAGATGGTCTCCCGGGTGTTCATTGCCTGTCATTGCCCTCACCCACTGCTCCAGGACCCTGCTGCTTTCCCCCAACTCCTCCCTCCTCACCCGGACATCGGTGGCCAACGACCCCAGGGAACGGAAGGGCAAAGACCCACAAGAGCTGATGCAAGAATTGTTATGACATAACCCTCTACGATTTGTTCTTCTCTGTCATGTGAATAATGGTAGTCCCGTGCCCAAGGGCTCCAAAGACCCTACATGATGAAAGACAAGCGTGGAAAACACACCTACAGGAGTCCCGCAGATGGCCCTAGTGGGGCCCTGCAGAGGCCTTGTGTGACAAGGGGACAGTTGTGTTTTACACAAGCAGGAAGTGGCCTTGCCAAGGGAGCAGATGACGATGGCTTCTTTCAAAGAGCCAGCCTAGACAGTGTCATTCTGCTGTGCCTCTTCTATTGTTGTCTTTCAGGAATCTCCTGTTCATTTGGATGCCCAGTTACACATGCCAAGCCGTTTTGTCGTTTCAGGTGTACGTTAAGGAAAACCAATTATTTCCCGCAGCTGTTTTCCTGCGGTGCTGCTGCCGGGAGCATGCTGGTCGGGCAGCCCTAGAGTGTGCGGCTCTCATGATTCATTTTGGGCTGGATTCTTCCCATTGGCATCTTGTACAGCAAGACTCTAAATTTAGCCTTCTCCCCTCTCAGAATGGCTCGTCTTGTGCGGAAGCCCAGCTTTGGGTTGACGGGAGTTTTTCTTCCCGGCAAAGTTACAAGGCGCTAGATTGGCAGAGCAGCTGCCACTGTCTGACTCTCCTGGATTTTTTTTAGACTTTTTTTAATTGGCAACTTCATAATCATTGGACAATAAACCATGATAATTTCCTCCCCACCCTCACTTTCCCTCTCACTAATCTACCCTCCATCACATTGCCTCCCCTCTCAATTAGTGTCTCCCTCTCTCCCTCTCTCCCTCTCTTTTGGATGTCATCCTCTTTTCCTCCTATTATGAAGGGCTTGTGTAGGTAGTGCCAGGCACCAAAATGGTCTGGATATGCATGATCTTGTGGATTTTTTTTTTTAAATGACATCTCAAAAATCCCCCGAAGTCTCTATTTATGTCTGATTTTTACTGCACTTAAGTCAAGCAATTTGTAGCACCATTTTCCCCAGTTTTGCCTCCAGAGGGAAATGCGGTGGCTGCATGTCAGTGGTATTTTTTTTTTAAGGGAATCCCTAGCTGTGGGTCTGACTTAAAATATCCAAGACAGGCTGAGTGGGTAGATGGCTCACTGGTTAAAGGAGCTTGCTTACTTAAAATGTCCAAGACGACAGTAATCACTATACCTGTTATGTTCTCAGGTCTTTAGATTTAGGGCTGTTGTGAAAAGTTTTTGTCATACACTAAACATAAGCCTTTTAATAAGAGCAAGAAATTAAAAGCTTTTGCCATAAAACAAGATTGAGTCAGACAAACTTCACCCACCTGCACATTCTTCTCAAAACACATGCATATCCTTTGCTGATGAAACTCTGAACGTAAGAACAACTGTTTCCTCAAACTGGGACTATAGTCTAGACTTTGGGACACTTGGCTGGTGATCTGAATTGCCTTCAACGATTGATTGTGATGGAAGAGGCCGGAAGGGAACAGAGGACCCTCAACCAGAGGTGGCTGTGTCATCCTCTAGGACATTCTGATGATGGTGTCCAGCAATTCTGAGGAAGGGCTGTAGCCCCTTCTTTCCATGGGAGACAGTGTCTCTGAAATGTTACCCATAGGTAGGAGAACAATCTGGTCACATCTGTCACCCCACTAATGACCAGGATTGGATTCATCTGATCTGGCGGGCCAGGAAGGTATCTTCTTTCTCCCTCACTACTCCATGTGTGCCCTCCCAAAGCTCCTGCCGCATGCTCAAAGAGAACAACCTTCCTCTAGTAGAGAGCCATCCTCCAGTAGTCAATGGTATATAAGCTGCACCTCCAAACAAGCTTACAAGGTCAAATGCCACCCAGCCTAGGGGAAACACGAAGCCACCCACCACATGACTCTGTGCTAGCTAACAGCTCCCATGATGCAGGTCATTGAATTGTTGTTACATGCCTGGCACACACTTTTTCATATTAATTGCATTTCTCATAAATGCCCTGGGCCAGCATCTTTGTCCTCTCTGTCAGTGGTGGGTCTAAGGGTGGACCATCTAACACACTGTGCCTGGCACATGGAAGGAGCCCAGGAAACTGACAAGGAGAAGGGGAGTGCCATTCTGTAGGGCTCTGGCTCTTCAGCCTAGGCCTTTCCTGGGAATGTTCAGTTCCCAGTTTTTCCAGGACTCCTGTTGGATCTGCCCTGACCAGCTTGTACCTGGAAGTGTTTGGCCTTCTTCTCAATTTGTCATTTGGGAGATAGATAAACCATCAGAGCTCTGCAGAAGCACGTAAAGGGTGACGTATCCATCCAGGCTGAGGAGCAAGTCCTGTCTTTACTCTATCACACCACGTGTGACTCACCAAGTCCCTTAACATCTTGGAACTTGTCTCCTCACATGTCAGTGAGAAGGGTAATATTTGTCTTGTCAGGTTGCCATTAGCGCCACACAACACCAGAGATCAAAGAAGAGTAGTTGTTGGGTGTGTTACTGTAGTCACAACTATTAGAACTATGACCTGTGCTAATATCGAGACATTCTGATCACAGTGGTTTCCCTTCCATATTCAGATGGATATGTACATATTCTTATTACAAAATTCCTATCTACCTGTTTTATAAAATTCAAACAAATACATTAAGTAAGGTCCGTCCATAATTCCTCCTTCAAAAGTAACTGTTTTCTGTTTTTTTTAAAGATTTATTTTTATTTATTTATTAGAGACGGGGAAAGAGAGAGAGGATGGGCACACCAGGGCCTTTAACCACTGCAAATGAACTCCAGGCACATGCACCACCATGTGCATCTGGCTTACATGGGACCTGGAGAATTGAACCGTGGTCCATAAGCTTCACAGGCACATGCCTTAATTACTAAGCCATCTCTCCAGCCCTTGTTTTCTTTTTCTTCTTTTTTTTTTTTGATGTGTTTCTGTAGTATGTGGTCTGTGTGTATATGTGTGTGTGCGTGCACGCACGTGTGCACAAATGCACATGTCTATGCACACGGGTGTCATCCTCTATTGCTCTTTCTCCTTATTTTCTTGAGACAGAATCCCGCTCTGAACCTGGAGCTTGCTGGCTTTTAGGCTAGCCTGGCTGAGCAGGGAGCCCCAGAGATCCTATTACTCTGCCTCCTTCAGTGCTAGGGTTACAGGCATGCATGGCCATGCTCAACTTATTTAAAAATATATGTATTATTTATTTACAAAGAGAAAGAGAGGGGGATGGGTGCACCAGGGCTTCTAGCCTTTGCAAATGAACTCCAGATGCATGCGCCACTTTGTGCATCTGGCTTCACTTTGGTTCTGGGGAATCGAACTCGGGTCATTAGGCTTTGCAGGCAAGTGCCTCAACCTTCGAGCCATCTCCCCAGCACCCCCACATCCAACTTTTTATGTGGGTGCTGAGGGTCAAACTCGGGACTCCACGCTTATGCAAAAAGCACTCATCCACTGAGCCAGGGTGACAACTTGTATGTTACACTATGCCGGCCTTTTTACTACGTGTATAGTAACTCCAATGTGCATTAGTACTTTTATTGTTGCTGTGACAAATACCTGAAAGAAGCAATTTAAGGAGGGAAGGGTTCTCGCTGACACTTTGGGCACAGTGGGAGGAACATAGAGCAGCGAATCACATAGCATCTGTAGTCAGGAAGCAGAGAACAGTGAATGCTGATACGAGGCTACTTTTCTCCTCCTTATTCAGTCTGGGACATCAGCCTATGGTCTGCTGAGTCTTCTCCCCTCAATTGACCTACTCTAGAAACTCCCTTACAGATTTATCTCCATGGTGATTCTGCATCCAATCAGGTTGACAGCTGAGATCAACCATCACACACATTCAAACCTTTGTGTAGTTTTTCAGATGAGACCATGTAACTGCAACTTGAATTTGTTTATAGCACATTTCCCCTCTCCCTGGGCCATGGTACCTCACGGGCATCTTTCTGGGTCAGGCTGTAACAGCTCTGCCTTTCTGGCTCACTGTCTGGTGTACAGCAAGATGCTAACGCTCATCCTGCAGCTCCCTGCTGGCCTAAGTGACCCCCGACTATAATGTGCAGGACAGAGCAGGTCCTTGTGAATCATGAAGTGCTCCCTTTGCTCCTCAGTAGCTAAACTGTTTGGTGTTGCCCATTGCACTTTCTAGCCCATTGCTGTATGTAATACAGGCATGTCACTCACTATTCAAAAGTTGAAAGTGGCTAGAGAGATGGCTTCGTGGTAAAAGTGCTTGCCTGCAAACACTAACAACTCATGTTTGAGTCCCCAGTGCCCAATAAAGCCAAATGCACGAGGTGGTGCATGCATCTAGAGTTTGTTCACAGTAGCTGGAGGCCCTGGCGTGCCCATTCTGTCTGCCTCTCTCCTCTCTCTGTTTCTCAGCTTGAAAATAATTAATTTTTGTTAAGTTGATAGGATCTCAGAGCCCTTGGGCACTTCCACATTGCCTGTGACAAGACTAGAAGAGGCTCAAGGATTAAGTGACACCACTAGGGCCCCTGGGAGTTCAGGGCAGGTCTGGAAACGGAACTCAAAACCTGCTGGCCCACACCCCATTCTTCTCCTCTCCACCTTCACCTTCCCTTCCCTTCCCCGGCACTTTAACTTCTCTGTCCCCTCACACGTGTCCTCAGCTCTTTCATCTCCTGGTTGTCTGGCTTCAACCTCTGCACTCGATCTTCTGCTGTGTCTCCCTCCCCACTGCCTTCTAAGGGTGTCCCTCAGGGAAATCCCCGGGTTTCGGTGCTATGGCTCTACTACTAGAATGCCCAGTGTTGTAAAGTAGGTTAAGCTGTGGCCCTGTCAATATTTCTGTATGTTCTTTATCAGGAGCAGGTAGGGCTGGAGAACGAAGATAAGTGCTCTGCCAGTGTTTCCTGCAAACACTTCCCTGTGTTTGACTGGGATATTTTAAGCCTGCTTACCTCCCCCAGTTGAGATGTGTTGTCTCTAAATTCAGCTGGCATGTCTTGGCTTCATTGGACTGTGGCTCAAAATACATTCCTCTGGGTGGTGGGGGTGGGGGGATAGGGTTGGGCTAAAATAGAGAGAGGCTATTCATGGCTGCAGAGTTGGGAAACACGATGGGATGTCGGTGCTCGGGGTCAGACGTGGTATGAATGCTAACGTGCTGTTTCTGCTCTGTTCCCTCATGCCTTCCCGGATTCAGAGAGAGGTAACCAGCGGTTTTCACTTCTCCCCCTTCTTCATGGTGTCTGTGTCTGGCAAAGCTCACTGGCTTCCTCCATGCTCATGGCCGTCCTCACAACCCTCCTAGCCTTTGAGAGGCAGAGCTTCCGTTTTGCTTAACCTTTGACCACCTTCGATTTGTAACAGATCCTAGAGGTGCCACCAGGCCCCTAACCCTCGCTGTGTTTGACCCTGTTTGGGGAAGGTGATGGGCCACGTGACTAAGAATGACAGCCGCTGGGTGGCTGTCACTCACTGAGCAACCAACTCAGTGTACTAGAGAGGGAATGTGAAAGACATGTTTGGGTTCCATATCACGTATGCACTGCTTGAAGAGGGGACGCTTTGTCATGTAAGTTGTAGTTTCGTTGGTAAGGCCCGCCACTAGGCTACTAGCCAGAGTACTGAGGCAATTTCAATATCAGTTATTAACCAAAATATACAGATTTCTCCCTTCCCATCATGTGAGGGATGCAACTATGGAAAGGAAATAGTCTTGAAATGAAATGTGCTTTCCCAATGCTCTGAATGTCAGCGCCCTTCCCCCCTTTTGACTATGAGCTTTAAGCCCCACTGTTCTCTAGCTCTGTCACTTCAGAAAAACTCCATTTTGATGGAAGAAGTGCCGGTTTCTCCCGGCAGGTAGGGCTGAAGAAAGAGCCAGTCCAGCCGGTTCCTTTTGGGGCTGAGCGGGATGGTGAATGTCGGCGACCCAGAACCCCCTCCTCTAAGACACCGGAGAGAAAAACACACTGGGTCCGGAGTCTTGTCGAAGCAGGAACTCGTTTTATTGTAGTAGGAAAGTGTTTATATAGCTTTGAGAAAGAGGGTGGGTCTCGGGATGGGATAAAGGTGTAGGGGCCAATAGTATTTCACCACGTCAGCAGTAGCTGGGCAGAGGCAGTTTTGGCTTAGGTCTTGCTGAGTCACTCCTAAGCGGGAGTAATAGGCCAAAGACAGGTTGCCAAACTAGCCAGGCTCAGGAAGTTCCATTAGGCCTCACACCCGGGCCTCTTAGGGCCCAACAAAGAAGGGCATTTTAAGACGTTTCTCCTTGAAACACTGATTTTGGTCACTGCTGGGCACAGTGAAGAGACGCCAAGGCAAAGTGCTCTTGGCTTTGGAATCAGTCTTGGCTAAGCTTCTGGGCGGAGCTGGAAAATGAAGCCCAATCTATTGCAGATAGCTTCCTTGGTCTGGCCGAGGTATTTTGTCCATCTCGGCCTGTGGCCATTTCTCTGCCTTGTCTTGAGCTGCAGTCACTGTCTGTGAAGCAGCATAACTGGGTAGGTCACACTTCCAGGATCAGAGCTCAGAGAATTTCTCCCTCTTGAGGAGGTGCTGACCTGGGGAGGTGGTTCTAGAAGCCAAAGGCAAGTACTACCCGAGTCCATGGTGAGGAGATTTTTGGATGCTTTCTGCTTCCTCGCCTGTCCAGGTTTTCTCAGCAGGGGTAGCTGCTTTGATTATAGACAATAAGAGTGCGCTCGAGAGCACCGCACATCCGGGCTCCAGCCACCTTGCTCCATACAGCTTGTATCTCCAGAAAGCACCCAAGAGAAGAACTCCCAGGGGACCAGGTGTTTTCACCCAGGGGTTGAGGTTCAGAGTTTCAGGGCTCAGCATCTGGAAAGGAAGAGGATGAGGCTAGAGTTTGCCAAGCCATGGCCTGAGTTTTGAGAGATCATTGTTGTGGTACAGGTGCTGCTGGGTAAAAATAAAATAAGTAAAAGAAAATAAGAAAGACACCACTGAAGATAGGCAGGCATCTAGGTATGATGAAACTCTTCATGCCCCTTCTCCCTCTTTTTTTTTCCTCCACCCCAAAACAAAATATTCAAAGAAGCTAGGCATGGTGGCGCATGCCTTTAATCCCAACACTCGGGAGGCAGAAGTAGGAGGATCGTGACTACCTAGTAAATTCCAGGTCATCCTGAGCTAGAGTGAGACCCTACCTTGAAAAAAAAAAAATCAAACAAAAAAAATCAAACAAACAAAAAAACCAAATATTCAAAGAAGAATCCACAAATATTGGCTCTTAAGCCAATAGTCCTGAAAACATGGCTGTCTTCTCCCAGGTCTTGTAGACGCTATTGGCCTTACTTTGATATAGCCAGGAGCCTTGTCATTATACTGTGCTCTTGTGTTGCATGGGCCCACTTCCAAATTCCGTATCGGATCCTTTGCTGGGTTCTGTGTGGTTGAAATAAAATGGAGGAAAATTGCTGTCTAAAAGTTTGTGGATCAAGTCCATTGGCAGTTGTCTTATTCTGACTTGAGGGTGTGCCCTGTCCTCAGCCCTGGTAACCACTCTGCTGGCTTATAGATTCTACAAAAAAAGTCAGACTGGGAGAAATGAGTAATTGTGGATATCTTAGGAAATTTTTATATCATTCAATCAGTGCAGACATTTATTAAAATATCTCTCATGGATAGGAGACAGCATTTCAAAGTGGGCATTTCCTTTGCTTTTCCCTCATTTATAATGGTAACTACCACTTCACAAATGCCTGTCCCTGGCCAGCCCTCACAGAGTCCCTGTGTAAAGAACATGTGTTTGACCTGAGAAAATAGGAATTATATGAAAGATGTTATCTAACTGTGCAGCTGAATGGAAAATGAATCTAATAGAAGAGAGAGGACAGACGTGAGTACCAGCTGGGTGCACTTGTTTGGGGCCCAGAAAGCAAAACTCATTCCAACCAGCAAACATTACAAGGAGGCCAGTTCCAGTTTCTCATTCAGCAAAGAAAACAAGTTTTGGCTCACTGGGAGCCTTCTCGCCACAGTTCAGGCTGCTAACATAAGGAAACTGGATTTCTAAGTCCCACCTATCATAGCTGCTGTAGAAAAGATTTTGAACAGTTAATGCACATAACAGCTAAGAATTAAAGGGCACCTCTTTAGTTCCTTTGGAGGAGAGAGAAATATATAGCACATTCTATATATCCTGAGAGAGTTGCAAGAGAGAGGAATTGTGAACTATTGTGTCTTGGCAGTTTTCTAGTAAAAGTCATCTGAACGAAGAATTGTGTATTCGCTCATTCCATAAAGATGGAGCAAGCCCCTGTAGGGTGATTAGCGTGCAGTACAACAGAGCATACTAAAGCAATCTTTGGGCCTTTTCTTTGCCATTAAGAAATTTGAGGCTGTCAGAGATGCCTCGGCGCTGACATTTTTCTCAGCTAGAACTTGAGGCGGGTCCTCTGGGGGGACAATTACTGAGAACACTGAAAGGACAGGAACATAAAGAGTTGGAAACACAGGCTCAGTAATCAAGCTGTGAAAGGGAGTTGATTCCTATCGCTGATGCCTGTTGTAGTTTAAGAGACACAAGAGGCTACAGCTGCAAACCTCCAACTTCCTGCTTTACAGAACAAAACTCCATGACGACATGAAACAAGCAGAATGGGACATCACGTCAGGAATGACCCTTAAGCCAGACCTCATGTTGTAGACGTGCAGCTGTATTAGGGTAGCTTGTTCTGTGGGCTCTGCGGAGAGCCGAGAGGGAGACGCAGGTGAAGGCTCTGTACACTGTTAGCCTTGTTCTCTGTTGTAATAACCTCATTGCTGGGACAGACAGTCCACCGTGAGCATCTGATGGGAGAAAAGGGTTTATTTCAGGCTCACAGATTTTGGGGGAAGCTCCATGGTGGGGTAGAAGCTGGCTCACGTCATCACACATCCATTGCATTGAGAGGACAAAGAAAAGATGAAGCTGTATGAAAACCATTAAGATTCCCACTCAAAAAAGCCTGAGGCTCCTTAGGGAAAATGTGGGTTCCGGGTGGTTGCCCTAAGGCATTTGTCATACCTTTTCCCTGAACCAAAAGAAAAGGAAGATTGATAATGATTTTTTAAAAACGTATGCCTAAGGGGTTACATATGAAGGAACAAAGAGCACAGAGCTGGAGTTTGATCAGAAAGATCCAGTGTTTATCAAGCCCAGCATTTTGTCTTCATAACCCTTAGGAATGTTATGCTGTAGGCCTGCCAGCAGTCAGGGAGAGGCTGCTGGATCTTGGAAGCTTCCATCAGACTGATGGAAGGTTGAGCACTGAGGAGGGGCTTGGTGCGTAAAAGCACTTGCCACACAGACATGAGGACCTGAGTTCAGATCCCCAGAACCCACATAAAACGGAAGCTGGGGCCCAAGTGTTGGCAATCCCAGCGTGCCTATATCGAGAAGATGGGAGGCAGAGATAAGAGCAATCTGCAGAAAGCTTGCAGGCTAACTAGCTTGGGAAACACAGCGGCGAACAATGAGAGACCCTCTCTCTAAACAGGTGGAAGGCAAGGACCAGCGCCCAAGGTTGTCCTCTGCCTGCCACGCATGCAGCATGGCATGCGCACGCCCACACTCACACATATAATCATGCACATACAAGCACCAAAAAAAAAAACAAAAAAGATGAGTTTAGGTTAATTCCAGGCCTGAGGTCCTGTTTCCCTTGTCCAAGATGCTTAAGACTAGAAAGATTTCAGACTTTGGAATTCTTACAAATACATATCTTCAGAATGGGACTGAAATCTAAAACTTAATGAAACTTACTTCTCCTTCTTATATACCTGGTACATATAGCCTGAAGGTAATTTTAGCAACATGGTAAACATTTTGTTCAAGAAAGTTTCACGATGTGGAATTTCCCACTTGGGTCATCAGGTTAAAGCACTCAGGAAGCTTTGGATCAGGGCTGTTCTTCCTGTGTCGCTAAGTGGATCCAGGATTGAGACGTGGGGCTGGGTTGGCCCACTCCTGATGCAGTGCCCATGGAACGCTGCCGAGACCTGTCCAACTCCAAAAGAGAGGGGCTAGCGAGCGTTTTCTTATGTACAAAATTGGCATGCTGTGAGCATGTAGGCACGCAGGTGGGTCTGGGAGCCAGGCAGACCTGGGAGGTGGATGCACTCTGGACAGTGCAGGGAAGGCCATGGTCACCAAGTGAGGGACAAGACCACAGCAAGCAGGCATGGACACCCACCTTTTCGTCAGCAGAGAGAGCTCTCCAACTGGGAGAGTAATGCTGGGAAATTGGGTAGAACAAATGTTGACACTCTTCCAGTCCAGACGAGGGTGTTTGGACTTTCTCTGGGTGACCCGAGGGCGCCTTGGAAAGATCCAGCCTCTGAAACACAGCAGCTGTACCTGGAAGTGTACAGGAGACTTGCGTGTGGTTGAGATGCTAGGTACTAAATGACCTCTGGGGAGACAAACCAGAGCTTCCCTTGAGTGTGGTCACATGTTGCTTTGATAGTGGTTCAGACCAGGAAAGACCCCGGGAACATAGCGTGGAGCAAGACTATGCTCACCCACAATGTCTGGGTCCCCCAAATTCTATAGCTCCTAATCCAGAACCATCCCTCGGCCAACGTCATAGTATCCATTCATGCCTCTGGCCAACGGCCAACTTTTCCTCCAGGGACTCAGGCCACGTGGAGCAGGCCTGTGCTTCCGAGAGGAAAGAACACTTAGTCTGCAGACCTCACTGGTTGATATCTGCTGTAGCCGGCCTGGACGAGGTATTGGGGGTGAATAAGGCACAAACCATCTTCCTGGATCTCAGGGACAGCAGTGTAGACTCTTCTGGTTCCCAGTGGTGAGTACTGTGTATACAGGGACCTTGGGAGCACCATTGAGCCCAGTGATGGTAGTGAGGTGAAGACAGGGTGAGCAGAGGCAGGGGTCAGAACCTGTTAAGAGTGCCGAGTGCTAGTCGGGCTGGTAATGGAGCGAAGGATTCTGGAGATGTCCAGATGATAAAATAGACCAATCATAATATTGGGTACAGGGGTGTAATTGCAGGCCGGGAGTGGGGAGCATTGGATTCTCGCATGAAAGACAGCAGCTGAGACAGAAAATGAGGAAGCAGGAGACGGGCAGGTCCTGAGGTCAGGTGAGGGCAAGCCAAGTGTAAACTACCTGCAGGGTAGTAGGTGATGATGCCCTGGCCTGGAGCAGGTGTTTAGGAAGCCCACTGCAGGGATGCCCAGAGCACGCAGGCAAGGAGGGAGGCTTCTCTTGCCAGTCCCTCCATCTCACCAGCTGTCCCCCATCTGAGCCCTGTGCTTCCAGCCAGCCCTTCATAACAGCCATCTGCCTCCAGTAGTGGCTCCCTGTGCCTTCCCAGGCAAGCCACAGCCACCTTGAGGAAAAGACCTGTCACTTTCATTGTAGTAACCTGTGAGTAGGTAAAGTGGGCATTTGGGGTGCAAGGGATGGGGGTAAGGCCTGGAGCAGGGTCTTACTTTTAACACAGGCTGACCTGGAACTCTTTCTGTAGTCCCAGACCAGCCTCGAACTCATAGTGATCCTCCTACCTCTGTCTCTTGAGTATGCCACCATGCCCAGCTGGCATTCATTTTTCAGGAGCACTTTCTTCCATTGGAGAACCGCTGTCTTCCGATAATAGTCATGAGATATTTAATTGTACCATATGGTTGTTTAGAAGCCAAGCAATTTCAAGGGGAATATCCTTTTAGCAGTAAAACAAATACAGAAGTCCAGCACTGGATGCTTGCTCGCCATGATGACTGAGCTAAAGGTGTATAATGTGACCCCATTGCCGTCATCCTGATGGGTGTTTAGCAGAATGGATCCAGGCCTCAGGGTCTGTGCACTCACGTGTTCCCGTCAATGGCCCATCAACTTTCCCAGGCAGCTGTGGGGCTGGCCGGTCCTCTGTGCACGTGTCCACACATCGGAGCCTTTTGTACTGTTGCTGCTGCTGCTGCCCCGCCATGTTTGTGTCACTCTTGATTTCACACTCTTCCCAAGTTTGTGTTCATTGTCTCATGGCCTTATTTGTTATCGCACTGGACAGGAGGCTTCTGCGGAATTCATGTTCATTCCGGGTCATTCACCATTCCAAAAGTTCAAGAGACTGGCTTTCAAAGACACTGTGTGTTACCTAGAACCAAATCTGTAACATCCATAAAATAAAACTGCTTCTGTTTCTGTTGAAATTTTGCTTCTTCTTTTTTTTTTAATCATCACATATACCATTCACCACTCACACGCTGGCTGCTGGCTCAGTTAACATTCATAACTAGAGAACATGCTGGTAAAAAGTTCCTTTCTCTAATGTCCTGGTAAATTTTGTTTGCACAGGGATTTTGCTTACGTAGCAAGAGACAAAGACACAAGAATTCTGAAATGTCATGTATTTCGATGTGATACACCAGCAAAAGCCATTGCCACGAGCCTCCACGAAATCTGTTCCAAGGTAAGGTGGGTCGGGTGCAGGGGCCTACCTCTCTCTCTCCAGATTGCATGAGCAGATAAAGGCAAACGGAGGACAGAAGAGCCGTTCTGCACATCAATTTCAGAAAGAAGCAGGCTGGATGTGTGTTCATCCATGCCATTTTAGGGTATGCCTGTTGCACTGGTAACACTACACATCTCCACATTTGCAGATGTTCAAGTCCCTCATAGAAAATGGTGAAGTAGGAGCTGGAGAGATGGCTCAGAAGTTAAAGGTGCTTGCTTGCCAAGCCTGAAAACCCAGGGACCGAGGTTTGATTTCTCCAGTGCCCACATAAAGTCAGGGGCACAAAGTGGCACATGGGTCTGGAGTTGATTTGCAGTGGCAGGAGGCCCTGGAACACCCATACTCACTCTTTTTCTGTCTACCTCCTTTTCTCTTTCTCTCTCTCAAATAAATAAAATTTTATAAAAGTTTTTAAAGGTTATTTATTTATTTAAGAGAAAGAGAGAGAGAATGGGCATACCAGGGCCTCCAGCCACTCAAACAAACTCCAGACACATGTGCCCCCTTGTGCATCTGGCTTATGTGGGGCCTGGGGAATCGAACCCAGGTCCTTTGGCTTTGCAGGCACATGCCTTAACCTCTAAGCCATCTTCTCCATCCCAAATTTTACAAAATTTTTTAAAGGATGGTGAAGTATTAGCATATAACCTGTACATCCTCACGTTTATCTATTTATTTATTTATTTGTTGAGAGAGAAAGAGAGAAACTTACAGCAGTGCCATATCCCAGGCCATCAGGCTTTTTCAAGCAAGTGCTTTTTGCTACTGAGCCATCTCTCTAACCCCTCCTGTCTCTAGATACAATGGAAATTCTTTGTATGTATTGTTAGGTTGCATTGTTTAGGGAATAGTGGTAAGAAAAAGTCTGTACATATCCAGTACAGACAAGGCCTTTGTATTTTTAACGCATGCTCACCTAGGAAGACTGTGATTTATTTAGCCATGTGGAAACTTCATAGGGAAGGTCTGCTGAACCCTTGCTATGGGCCAGGTATTCTTCCAGGTGACATGCACTAGGAGGCGAGGAGAGCCGCAGTCCTCCCCATAGGCTGGGGCCTAGCTCTAGGATACAGGCAGACCAAATTGAAGTACTGAGGTGGGGATGTGTGCTCCCTGAAAACAGACAGAGGACGTCAGCATATTCACAGGGGCAGAGGCATCTGTTCTGGAAGGAAGCACAGTAGAAAGCAGAAAGGGAGGTGGGGGCCTGGAGAGATGGCTTAGCGGTTAAGGCGCTTGCCTGCAAAACCTAAGGACCCATGTTCGACTCTCCAGATCCCACGTAAGCCAGACACACAAAGGTGAGGCAAGCACAAGGTTGTACATGCCCACTAGGTGGCAAAAGCATCTGGAGTTCGGTTGCAGTGGCTGGGGCCCCGGTATGCCAATTCTCTCTCTCTCTAAAAAAAAAAACTTTTTTTTAAAAAATAAAAAGAAGCCGGTCATGGTAGCACACGCCTTTAATCCCAGCACTTGGGAGGCAGAGGTAGGAGGATCACCATGAGTTAGAGGCCACCCTGAGACTACATAGTGAATTCCAGGCAAGCCTGGGCTACAGTGAGACCCTACCTCAAAAAATAAAACAAAATAAAAAGAAGGGAGGATGATTGGACACCATGGGGTATCTGGAGATGGAGGCAGGGGTTGCCATGTGCACACCCTGGCTGCACAGTGACATGTGGCACCTTGGGAAGCTCCATGTCCACCTGGAAGACAGCACTTCAGTCACTGTCCCCATTGGTGAGGATCCTGCTTCCATCACCAGAGTCCCAGAGACTCGGAATAAGGACAGCCAGCCCAGCACTGCCTGTCCAACCTCACCCCCCCCACACCCCCATACCTCCAGCATGGCATTCCCCACCTGGATACCCTTCCATCCTGCACTTGGCTTCCAGGACAGGGTCTTTCCTTCTCAGGAGGCTGCTCCACTCCCAAGCCTCTCCGGCTATTACAGGATTCTTTCTTGGGTTGACCGGAAATTCTCCTCCTGAGAAGCTCAAGTACTCAACTGATACCCGGGTCTATAGCCGCACAGAGGGTCCTCGGTTTGTCACTGTGCCCAGCCTTCAGACTTCAGAAGTTTTATCATGTTCCCTCTCTGTGGCACACCCTAATGCCTCTTCCTGGGCACATGCTAGTGGGTCCCCCTGAAAGAACATGGTATTCTTAAAGAGCCAGCTGAGAGCAGCAGTATCGGGGTGGTTGGTGTTCCTAGTGGGACCATTATCCCTGCTTTATCTTCCAGTGGTGGGTAAACACACTGTCAATACACTCTCGCCAGCCAGGCCCTTTCATTTCCCAGGCAGCACGTGTAAGTCACAAAATCTAAACAGAAGATATTGCTAGTGCCTCTGTGGAATGCCGCCTTTCAGTTCAGGCTGGCATCATAACCTCCCACAATCCTCCCTGAGCTGGCAAGACCCAGCCCAGGCCACAGACACAGGAGGCACAAAGCAGGTGCAAGCCATGGCGCCCAGCAGAAGGGCAGAGGCAGGAGTGGTCACTAGCCACCTACTGGAATTGCCCAGCAGCCCGCTACTCTGACCACACAGCACAGGCCTGTGGGGGGCACACATCACATTTCTTACAGCCTGTTCTTGGTTTTGTATTGACAGGCCAGAGCAAGGCTGTATCATTGGCCTCATGTAATATACCTCCCGTATCTCCTGGCTTTCATTTTTTAAAAATAAAAATATTTTTATTTATTTATTTGAGAGAGAGAGATACAGAAACAGGCAGAGAGAGAGAGAGAGAGAGAGAATGGGCATGACAGGGCCTCCAGCCACTGCAAACGAGCTCCAGGTGCATGCGCCTCCTTGTGCATCTAGTTTACTTGGGTCCTGGGGAATTGAGCCTCAAACCATGGTCCTTAGGCTTCACAGGCAAGCGCTTAACCACTAAGCCATCTCTCCAGCCCCCCTGGCTTTTATTTTTCTCCTCCTTTCTGTAACAAATGCAACTGAATATCATATACATGCCATTCCAGGCACTGGGGAGACAGCGTATCCCAAACGGGGGAAAAATGGTTGCCCTATGGAGCTTAGATGCTAGTGTCGAGCCCTCGGCAGCTGGCCTGGTCCAGAGTGAATGCTCAATAAGTGACTGTTGGTCCTTCCATGTTTGGATCTGGAGAGCTTGGGCACAGCAAGCTCTGGGGTGAAACGACTTCCGTTACCCTAGGATGGAAAACTTGGGTAGGGATTGAAGGTATGAGTTACTTATGGGGTCACGGAAGGCTGGGCCTCTTTTGAGTCCCTAGACCTTCAGTGCTGAGTAACAGGTGGGGAGTAGGTAGAGACCCCAGTGGACATCAGTGTCCCTTACAGAAGAGAGTCTACCTGAAAGGTTTTGAGAGTAACATGACAGCTATTTCTCAGCCCACTGCCCTCATCCTTGCTGAGTCCATACAACTGTCCTGCTAGTCCTGTGTACAGTCAAGGAAATGAGACACAGGAGAGCTGATAACTTGCCCAAGGTCACTCAGCCAGTGAGGGCAGAGATGGGATTTGAACCCATGGACTGTATCTCCAGAGCCCTGAAAAAAATTCTCTGAGAGTCAGATGGAAGTTCCAGTGACAGTTGCATGGCTCTGTCTTCTCACCTAGTGATTCAGAGGAAATAAAGCAGACAAAAGATGATCACTCATTGAAGTCTGGGTGACATCACCTCACATGCAATTACTGGCTGGACTAGCTGGTGATGCAGGGGCTGTAGCCATGAACCTAAGCCCAGTGTTCATCTGATGTCTAGATTATGGCTGAACGGAAGAATGCCAAAGCCCTGGCCTGCAGCTCTTTACAGGAGAGGACCAATGTGAACCTGGATGTTCCTTTGCAAGGTAGGTCAGCGATGTCTGCTCCCCATACTTTGGTATTTCAAGTCCTGTTAAAAGCATATTTAAGGGGCTGGAGAGATGGCTTAGCAATCAAGGCGCATGCCTGTGAAGCCTAAGGACCCTGGTTTGATTCTCCAGGTACCACTGTGTCTCAAATAAATAAATATAAATAAATAAATAAATAAATAAATAGCATACTGGAGTTCATTTTGTAATGGGAGACAGAGGCCAGTCTGGGATAATTGCCCATTCTCAACAAAAACATAAGCTGAGCATGCATTGTGGGTATTCAGGGACGGAGTTGCTTTTGGGTCAGTAGAGTTAAAACACAAAGCTGGGTGTGGTGGCACATAAATCCCAGAGGTAGAAGGATCACTGTGAGTTCGAGACCACCCTGAGACTACATAGTGAAGTCCAGGTCAGCCTGGGCTAGAGTGAGACCCTACCTCGAAAAACCAAAACAAACAAACAAACAAAAAGCAGTTGGTGTTGTTGAATTAAATAATAATGTCAAAGAAGCCCTTTATGGTGCATGTTTTAATTCCAGCTCTCAGGGAACTGAGGTAGGAGAATTACTATGAATTTGAGGCTATCCTGGGGCTACAGAGTGAGTTCCAGGTCAGCCTGGGCTAGAGTGACACCCTGTCTCTAAAAATAAATAAAATAGAATAGAATATTTCCATCAGCGATTTTGGTTTGGTTTGGTTTGGTTTGGTTTGGTGACAGTTTCATATATCCCAGGCTGCCCTCAAACTTGCTGTATAGCTGGCGATGACATGCACCACCACACCCAGTTGATGAGGTGCTAGAGACTGACCCCAGGGCTTCATGCATGCTAGGCAAGCACTCTACCAGCTGAACTACCTCCCAGCCCTAATGTGCGTGTGTGCATGTATGCGTGTGTGTGTGTGTCCAAGGTAAGTACTAGGTTCGTTAAAATATGTGGATTGTGGGCTGGAGAGATGGCTTAGTGGTTAAGGCACATACCTGTGAAGCCAGAGGACCCCAGTTCGATTTTCCTGGTCCCACATAAACCAGATGCACATGGCAGCACATGAGTGTGGAGTCCATTTGCAGTGGCTAGAGGCCCTGGCACGCCCATTCTCACTGTCTCCCCCCCCCGTCTCAAATAAATAAAATAAAATAACAAAATAAATTAAAAATATGTGGATTGTTAGTTGGGGGGACTCTGGTTATTTTTTCCATGTCTTTGACCTGCCCTTTTGTGATTAAACTGGGCATAAAGCAGACCTAACAAACAGGGCACCAAAAACCATTTCTTCCACACATAAAAGACAGTAGCAGTTTTTTTAATTTTTTTTTACATTTTATTTATTTTTGGAGAGAGACAGACAGAGAGAGAGGGGGAAACAGATAGAGATGGGCGTGCCAGCAGTCTCTCAGCTGCTGTGAACGAAATCCAGATGTGTGCACCCCCTTGTGGTCAAATGCAGCATTGCGCCCTTGCCTCACTTTGCATCTGGCTAAAGGTGGGACCTGGAGATTGGAACCAGGTTCTTAGGCTTAGCAGGCAGATGCCTTAACCGCTAAGCCATCTTTCCAGCCCGACAGTAGCAGTTTTAACACATCCCATTCCTGCCTTCAAAAGCTATCCTGCCTTGAAAGAAAGTTGTACAGAATTGTGACTGACAAAGCCACAAAGTTGAGAAATGCTGTCCTAATCGAAATCCCCAAAGCAGGGGCTGGAAAGTTAGCATAGTGATTAAGGCTCTTGCCTGCAAAGCCAAAGGACCCAGGTTCGATTCCCCAGGACCCACATGAGCCAGATGCACAAGGTGGTACATGCATCTGGAGTTCGTTTGCAATGGCTGGAGGCCCTGCCATGCCCATTCTCTCTCTCTCTCTCTCTCTCTCTCTCTCTCTCTCTCTGCCTCTTTCTCTAAAATAAATTAATAAAAATCCCCAAAGCAGGATGTGCTGGCACGGGTGGCCGACTGGGCAGATGTTAGGGGATGGCTGGTTTTCACTCATGTGCTAGAACCACTAAGAAACAATTGCTTGTGTTCCCTGTAGTAGATTTTCCAACACCAAAGACTGAGCTGGTGCAGAAGTTCCATGTGCAGTACCTGGGCATGTTACCTGTCGACAGACCTGTTGGTAAGTAAAACATTTCTCTAGTTTCCTCTTTGCTAATGTTCTGGAGCTCATGTGTGGTGTTTGCCCTCCTGAGAGGGTGGGTCGATTGGTCTACTGTGTCACCTCCTTACCTTGTCTTTTTTTTTTTTTTAACGGTAAATTAGGAGATTTATTTTAGGTAAAGTTAAGAGGGAAGGCACCCAAGTCAAAAGAAGTTCTCTGGGGGCTGGTGACATGGCTTAATAGTTAAGGTGCTTGCCTGCGAAGCCTAAGGACCCAGGTTTAATTCCCCAGTACCCTTGTAAGACAGATGGACGTGGTGGTGCACACATCTGGAGTTCATTTGCATTGGCTGGAGGCCCTGGTATGCCTATTCTCTCTCTATCTGACTCTCTTTTTCTCCCGCGCGCATGCTCAAACAAAAAGACAAAAACATTTTAATAAAAAAAGAAGTTCTCTGGCTAGGAAGGAGGAGAGAGAACCGGAGGACCTCCCTTACATAGGGAAAAAAGTCTCTTTCCAGGGAGGAAGTCTCTGTGGAGGAGAGGGGCTTACTCACACGTGTGTTAGGCTCATGTGTATAAAGCAGACATGGAGTTAGAATCACCACGCTCAGGAAGGGAGGGAGGGATGTGACTGGCTGGGGAGCCCATTGACTTTGTAAGGAAGGACCTGCCCATGGGCACCAAGCCCTTGAAATTAGAGAAGAAACAGGAAGTTGTTGTTGCTACGGAGTGGTTGCCTTCAGCCAGCTTGGATAAGACTGAATCCGATGTGAGATCTAGTCCTGCTCGGGTAGGTGAGGCCACACCTTGTCTAGAATCAAGCACTCAGGCTGTCACCAGCCAGAGCCTGCAACAGTTCTGCTCAGCTGAGCGGTACCTGACCTGACACGTGACCCTAGCAGTCTGGGCCTTTCACAGAACAGACGCATGCTTTCTGTTTACCGGGTGGTGCAGGCTGAGCAGCAGAGGGCAGCAGAGATGGGCTCCCATTCTCAATGGGCGTCCAGCTGTGGGGCCAGGCTCCTGCCTCCGCTCTTGTTCACGTAGGGCAGGGAAGAAGAACTGAAGAGCCCCTGTGACTTCCTTTTAATCTGTGACCCAGAAGCGTCAGATGCCCCCATCATTCATCTCTTATCCCAGTGGCAGGAATTGAGTTGCTTGGCCCTCCCAAGCTGAACAGAAGCTGGCACATGGAGGGTTTGTCTGGCTCTGGAGAAAAGAGGACCCTCAAGCAGTAGGGCAGTCTGACCATTCTTCAGAAGGTTAAATACCTTTAACCTAGCAGTGCTACTCCTATGCAGAGGCTCAACTGAAATGGAAGCATCTTCCCACCCCCAAAGTCCTACAAGTGTGTACACAGCAGCCTCATTCGTAACAGTAACAAAAAGATGGACGCAATCCAAGCATCCGTCAACTGACAAATGGTTAAATAAAACTTGCATATAATGAAATTTTAGTTGATAGTTAAAAGGAAGGAAGTACTGAAACATGCCACACAGCATAGGTAAATCTTGAAAACACTGGGCTCAATGAAAGAACACACACACGTGCACCTGAAATGTGCAGAACTGGCAAGTTCTGGGATTAGAAAGCAAGTAAGACATTCTTGCCTGGGGGTGAGCTATGGGGAACATTGAAGAGTGACCCCTTGAAGGTAGGGAGGTGACGAAAATGTTTTAAAATTGAATGGGATGATGGTTACACTGTGAGTATATTAAAAGCCATTGAATTATACTTTCGATGAATTGATTCTATCTGAGTTACTCTACAGTCCCTGCACATAGGCTCCACTCAGTAGCACTATTCATGTAAAAGGGATGTCAGACTCGGCCTTCATGTTTGACCTTCAAGGAAGGTCTAGCACTGGCAGATGCTTAGTCTTCTTCCGCAAGACCTCTGCGTACACAAAATCAGCCTGTGCTGAATGCAGTTCACACCCTGTGGACCATGTTGAAGTTACATACCATGGGTTCGTAGATGGGACCTTCACACACATTAGGTCTTTGGAGGAGCTCACGGCCTTTCTTTCTGGTGGGAATGTTGACATTTCTTTTAACTGAACATGCGAATAAAGTGATGGCATGACAGGCTGTCCAATTTTAAAAAATTTTTATTGACAAATCCCCAAAGCCCCCATACCCCTTTATACTAAGTGAGGGGCTGGAAAGTTAGCATAGTGATTAAAATGTATAGACTTGTTGTTGCCAAAAATGGTACCAGAAACCAAAACTGCCAAAGGACCCAAGGTTGTATGGTCCCAGGTAGAAGAACAGGACCCACAGGCTATGGGAAGCCAGATGCAATCAAGGTGGTACATGCATCTGGAGTTTGTTTGCAATGGCTGGAGGCCCTGCCATTTTTTTTTATTCTTTCTCTCTCTCTCTCTGTCTCCCTCCCTCCCCTCCCCTCTAGAACTCCTCTCTCCATCATATCTCTCTGCCTCTTTCTCTAAAATAAATTAATAAAAAATCCCCAAAGCAGGCATTGTAGGGAGTCGTACAGGCTCTTCCATTCTATCCGGGTCCCTGAGCCTTGACTGGGCAGATGTTAGGTGAATGGCTGGTTTCTCACCCTCATATGTGCCTAGGAATCCAGTGGTCATCGCCATCTGAAAAGAGAAGCTTCTCTAACCAGAAGTGAGAGTAGCAAAATGTGAATTGCTTGTGTTCCTGGTAGTAGATTTTGCCAACACCAAAGACTGAGCTGGTTTTTCAGTAAGTTCCATGTGCAGTACCTGGGCATGTTACCTGTCCACAGACCTGTTGGTAAATTTGAATACATTTCTCTAGTTTCCTCTTTGACTAATGTTCTGGAGCTGCATGCAGTGGTTTTTGCCCTCCTGAGGGAAAAGGTGGCTCAGCACCAGCTTGGTCTACTGTGTGACCTTGCCTCTCAGGCAAGAGATCCTTACCTTGTCTTTTTGTTTTAGCAGAAAATTAGGAAATTTATTTTAGGTAAAGTTAAGAGGGAAGGCACCCAAGTCAAAATTTTCTAAGTTCTCTGATCCTCCCCTCCCCTTCCCTTTAGAACTCCACTCTCCATCATATCCCCTCCTGCTCCATTAGTCAAAATATGATGTCATCCTCTTTTACTTCTACTATGAGGGTCTTGTGGAGGTATTGCTAGGCACAGCAAGGTCATGGATATCAAGGCCAATTTCTGTCTGGGCAGTTGCATTGTAGGGAGTCGCACCCTTCCTTTGGCTCTTCCATTCTATCCGCCCCTTCCGCAATGATCCCTGAGCCTTGGAGGGTGTGACAGAGATGTTTCAGTGCTGGGCACTTCTCCATCCCTTCTTCTCAGCACTATGTTGCCTTTTGGATCATCCCAGTGGTCATCGCCATCTGAAAAGAGAAGCTTCTCTAACCAGAAGTGAGAGTAGCATTAATATGTGAATATGAGCATTAAGTGTAGTATTTTCCGGGCAGCTTGGTGGGAATAGTATATACATTTAGATAAGGGCATGCTTTATACCCCTAAGGCTTATGACCTTACCTACCATAGACTTTGCTTAGGTTTTTCAGTACCAGGTATGTATTCCCTCCCAGAGAGGGCCTTCAGTCCAATTATAGAGCAGTTGGTTACCCCACGAGTAGACATGCCACTATTGCACCTGTTCAGTCTTTGGGCCTGTCTGGCCAAATTTGAATATTCAGCGTCCACTGTTTTCACTGCTGATGACTTCTGTCTCCCATACTCTGCATGCAGTGCAGCTTTTTCCAGCTTTCAGTTGGCTGGTCTACAGGGAGAAGGTTTTCTGCTCAGCACCAGCTTGCTTTCTCAGTGACCTTGCCTCTCAGGCAAGAGATGTCTTCAGCAATAGGGTCTTACTATCTGTTTCTCAGGGGAAACCAAGGGCTTTGGCAAAAGCCTTTAATGTTTTGGAGGCTACCGGACCTCCTTGGCCAACAACTCACTGGAAGGTATCCCATCCCAGGTACTGAAAATTTTCTAGTAACAGTCTACAGCTTCTAGATGTACCATTATTCAAAAAAGTAGTTTTACATAAGTCTTATTCACAATCTTTTGAAATTAGATTGACCCTCCCCTTGCCCTTCTTTTTATGCATTCTCTACCCATGGCCTTGGTTAGGCCATTCCCCCCTCCTTGTAATCAGTCCTTCCACTTACATATGTGCAATACCATACACTTCAGTCCTTCCCTTTCCTCCGTCCCTTATAGCCTTTTACCAGCTTACTGGTTTCTGGTACCAATTTTTGGTTCCAGTTCACACACAAGTCTGTCTATTTGTAGCTAGGATCCACATATGAGAGAGAACATGTGACGCTTGGCTTTCTGAGCCTGGGTTACCTCACTTAGTATAATCCTTTCCAGATCCATCCATTTCCCTGCAAATTTCATAATTTCATTTTTCTTTACCAGCTGAGTAGAACTCCATTGTGTAAATGTACCACATCTTTATTATCCATTCATTTGTGGTGGGACATCTAGGCTGCTTCCATTTCCTAGCTATTGTGAATAGAGCGGCAATAAACATGGTTTTGCAAGTATCTCTAAGGAAGTGAGAAGAGTCTTCTGGATATATGCCTAGGAGTGCTATAGCTGGATCATATGGTAAATCTATTTCTAGCTGTCTCAAAAACCTCCACACTGATTTCCACAATCGTTGGACCAGGTTACATTCCCACCAACAGTGTAGAAGTGTTCCTCTTTTTCCGCATCCATGCCAACACTTATTGTCATTTGTTTTCTTGATGGAAGCCATTCTGACAGGAGTGAAATGGAATCTCAAAGTGGTTTTAATTTGCATTTCCCTGATGGCTAAGGAAGTGGAACACTTTTTCAGATGTTGATATGCCATCTGAATTTCATCTTCTGTGAATTCTCTATTTAGTTCCATAGCCCATTTTTTTTATTTTTTTTATTTTTTAAATATTTATTGACAACAAAACATACCCATACCTCCAAAACAAAGGTGCGTAAAGATTTTCTCCCCTCCCCTTCCCTTTAGAACTCCACTCTCCATCATATCCCCTCCCTCTCTCCATTAGTCTCTTTTTTTAATATGATGTCATCCTCTTTTACTTCTACTATGAGGGTCTTATGGAGGTATTGTTAGGCACAGCAAGGTCATGGATATCAAGGCCAATTTCTGTCTGGGCAGTTGCATTGTAGGGAGTCGTACCCTTCCTTTGGCTCTTCCATTCTATCCAAAACCCTCTTCAGCAAAAGATCCCTGAGCCTTGGAGGGTGTGACAGAGATGTTTCAGTGTTGGGCACTTCTCCATCCCTTCTTCTCAGCACTATGTTGCCTTTTGGATCATCCCAGTGGTCATCGCCATCTGAAAAGAGATGCTTCTCTAACCAGAAGTGAGAGTAGCATTAATATGTGAATATGAGCATTAAAGTGTAGTATTTTCCTGGCAGCTTGGTGGGAATAGTATATACATTTAGATAAGGGCATGCTTTATACCCCTAAGGCTTATGACCTTACCTACCATAGACTTTACTTAGGTTTTTCAGTACCAGGTATGTATTCCCTCCCGTTGAGAGGGCCTTTAGTCCAATTATAGAGCAGTTGGTTACCCCACGAGTAGACATGCCACTATTGCACCTGTTCAGTCTTTGGGCCTGTCTGGCCAAATTTGAATATTCAGCGTCCACTGTTTTCACTGCTGATGACTTCTGTCTCCCATACTCTGCATGCAGTGCAGCTTTTTCCAGCTTTCAGTTGGCTGGTCTACAGGGAGAAGGTTTTCTGCTCAGCACCAGCTTGCTTTCTCAGTGACCTTGCCTCTCAGGCAAGAGATGTCTTCAGCAATAGGGTCTTACTATCTGTTTCTCAGGGGAAACCAAGGGCTTTGGCAAAAGCCTTTAATGTTTTGGAGGCTACCGGGACCTCCTTGGCCAACAACTCACTGGAAGGTATCCCATCCCAGGTACTGAAAATTTTCTAGTAACAGTCTACAGCTTCTAGATGTACCATTATTCAAAAAAGTAGTTTTACATAAGTCTTATTCACAATCTTTTGAAATTAGATTGACCCTCCCCTTGCCCTTCTTTTTTATGCATTCTCTACCCATGGCCTTGGTTAGGCCATTCCCTCCTTGTAATCAGTCCTTCCACTTACATATGTGCAATACCATACACTTCAGTCCTTCCCTTTCCTCCGTCCCTTATAGCCTTTTACCAGCTTACTGGTTTCTGGTACCAATTTTTGGTTCCAGTTCACACACAAAGTCTGTCTATTTGTAGCTAGGATCCACATATGAGAGAGAACATGTGACGCTTGGCTTTCTGAGCCTGGGTTACCTCACTTAGTATAATCCTTTCCAGATCCATCCATTTCCCTGCAAATTTCATAATTTCATTTTTCTTTACTGCTGAGTAGAACTCCATTGTGTAAATGTACCACATCTTTATTATCCATTCATTTGTGGTGGGACATCTAGGCTGCTTCCATTTCCTAGCTATTGTGAATAGAGCGGCAATAAACATGGTTTTGCAAGTATCTCTAAGGAAGTGAGAAGAGTCTTCTGGATATATGCCTAGGAGTGCTATAGCTGGATCATATGGTAAATCTATTTCTAGCTGTCTCAAAACCTCCACACTGATTTCCACAATGGTTGGACTAGGTTACATTCCCACCAACAGTGTAGAAGTGTTCCTCTTTTTCCGCATCCACGCCAACACTTATTGTCATTTGTTTTCTTGATGGAAGCCATTCTGACAGGAGTCTAATGGAATCTCAAAGTGGTTTTAATTTGCATTTCCCTGATGGCTAAGGATGTGGAACATTTTTTCAGATGTTTATATGCCATCTGAATTTCATCTTCTGTGAATTCTCTATTTAGTTCCATAGCCCATTTTTTAACTGGGTTGTTTGAATTCTTATTATTCTGTTTTTTGAGTTCTTTGTATATTCTGGATATTAATCCTCTGTCAGATGTATAGCTGGCAAAGATTTTCTCCCATTCTGTAGGTTGTCTTTTTGCTCTACTCACAGTGTCCTTTGCTGTACAAAAGCTTTGTAATTTCATAAGGTCCCATTGGTTGATTAGTGATTTTATTCGCTGAGCAATTGGGGTTATATTCAGAAAGTCCTTACCTATGCCAATATGTTGAAGGGTTTCCCCTACTTTTTCCTCTAGCAGGTTCAGAGTTTCAGGTCTGATATCAAGGTCCCTGATCCATTTGGATTTGACTCTTGTGCATGGAGAAAGACAAGGATCTATGTTTATCCTTTTACATACCGATGTCCAATTTTCCCAACACCACTTGTTAAAGAGGCTATCTTTTCTCCAATTAATATTTTTGGCATTTTTGTCAAAAATCAGGTGGCTGTAGCTGCTTGGATTAATATTTGAATAATCTACCTGGCACCATGCTGTTTTTGTTACTATGGCTTTGTAATATAACTTAAAATCGGGTATGGTTATACCACCTAAGGCATTCACTTTTAATCCCAGCACTTGGGAGGAGTATTGTCATGAGTTTGAGGCCAGCTTGGGGCTACAGAGTGAATTCTTGGTCAGCCAGGACTAATGAAAGCCTACCTAAGAAAATAAATAAATAAATAAATAAATAAATAAATAAATAAATAAATAAATAATAAAGTGATGACATGTCTTGTCTTCAGGAAATTTTTTTTTAAAAAAAGGCCTGTGGATGGCTGTTTTTTTTTCTAATTATGCTTTCTCCCTGTAGGCATGGACACCCTGAACAGTGCCATAGAAAATCTTATGACCTCATCCAGCAAGGAGGAGTGGCCGTCAGTGAACATGAATGTGGCCGATGCCACAGTGACAGTCACCAGTGGAAAGGTGAGGAGCTGTAGAGGACAGTGGCCTATCAGGACTTCAGGGAAGTTGTGGATATACCATCTTCCATGAAACTTGCAAACCAAGCCAAGGCTTGACCGTAGGAAGTGTGCTAGTGATTAAAATGATCTGTGCTAGTGATTAAAATGATCTGTGTTAGCCGGGCGTGGTGGCGCACGCCTTTAATCCCATCACTCGGGAGGCAGAGGTAGGAGGATCGCCGAGAGTTCGAGGCCACCCTGTGACTACATAGTGAATTCCAGGTCAGCCTGAGCCAGAGTGAGACCCTACCTTGAAAAAAACCAAAAAAAAAAAAAAGATCTGTGTTGATAAAATATCTTGGCCTTTTTCTGGGTCCAACTATATACACCTCTTCTTTCCTTGGGACCTGAACACTGGTATCCTAACACCTTCCTCCGCTGTTCAAGAGACTTAAATCAGTTGCTGGCGGTGATGATATAGCACTAGCTGTAGCTCACACATGGGTTTTGGCTCTGGCAATTCTGTCTCTCTCATTTTATTTATTTATATACTTATTTATTGAAGACAGCACTAGGGCCTCTTGCTGCTGCAAAAGAGCTCCAGAAACATGCCACTCTGTGCATCTAGCTGTGTGTGGGTATTTGGGAATTGAACCCAGACTATCAGGCTTTGCAAGCAAGTACCTTTAACCGCTGAGCAATCTCTCCAGCCCACTGGCCATTCTCTCTTAGGGCTTCGATGTGGATTGGGCCATACTGTCTGGAGTTGGACATAAAAGATGCTCCTTTTCAGGAAGCCCAGTGATTTATTTGTGCTGTCAGGAGTAGGAGAGACCATCCAGCATTATTAACCTCAACACAGATTACCCCCACTATGACAGTTAAGGAGTGTGAAGCTCAGAGAAGTCAAGTCCTTTTCCCAAGATCACACACTTGAAAGTATAAGAGCAGGCTCAGTAGTCAAGCAATCTGGCTCCAGCCTACTTTTTAAAATTCTACCTTAGGCCAGGTGTGGTGGCACATGCCTTTAATCCCCAGCACTCAGAAGACAGAGGTAGAGGATCACTGTGAGATCACTATATAGAGTGATTTCTAGGTCAGCCTAGGCTAGAGTGAGACTCTACCTCGAAAAGAGAAAATGTTAGTATAAAATTCTACCTTGTAAAGCAGCTGTTCTAGAAAACAGGTCAGGCTAGAGAGACGGTTCAGTGGTTTAAAGTATTTGCTTGCAAAGCCTGTTGTCCTGGGTTCAGTTCCCTAGCACCCACATAAATCCAGATGCACAAAATGATGTGTGCATCTGGAGTTTGTTTGCAGTGGCAAGAGGCCCTGGCATGCCCATTCTCATTCTCTTCCTTTCTTTCTTTCTGCTCCCAAATAAGTAAAAATAAGATTAAAAATAAAAACCAGCCTTCTTGGCTTCCACCAACCACAGGTCACCTTCAAGACAACTTCACCCTCTAGCGCTGGGCAGGATGCTCACCGGTCTGCTTGCGTCTGTGGAGGGCCATGCTGGATTTCCTCCCATTCTTGGAGCACCTCAAGCATGTCACCATGTCCTTTCCCACTGCCACGTCCTAACCTAAACCGCTCCCTCCATATACCACCCCTTTGCCCACCCAGCCTTCTCCCGTGTTCCAACTCCAGCAATTCTTCTCCCTGACCACCGTAGGCTGCCTGAGATGTATTCCTCCTTGAATGAATATTTAACAAGTCTGCCTGTTATGATTTGGACGCTGACATTCTAAATGTGCTAATTCAGAAATTGCATGTGGTTGTTGTCAAGGATGAGGTCGTTCTAGCCATGAAAATGAATTCCACACATATCTTTAACTTGCCTCAGATAGATACCAGTTTGGAGAAGGGAAGAAAAATGATTTGACAGATTTGTTGATTTGGCAGCTTTTTGTTCTTACATGGTTTTAGATAGAAACATGAGTCGATTTGTAGTTGTGCATGAGTAGAAGCACCAATGGAGGAGTGCTGAATCCTTTTCTCCTGGGCCCTTGAGGTTCACCTGGCAGGGCAGGTTTGGGGTAGTATGTGAGAAGTGCCCATGACATTGCTCCTCCCACTGTGAACTCCCAAACATGGGGCAGAGTGAAGAGCAGGACACACATCCCAGTCCATGACAGCACTGTCGTTCGCAACAAGACGAGCTGACACCCGTAGCAGTCATGACCTCTCTAGACACTTAGGACAAGTCTTGCCTCTCTAGAAACGACAGGTCCTTTCTGAATTCAGTCTGGACAGGTTTGTAAACACCAGGTCCTATAGGCTGGATTCTGTGATGTGAGTCTGAAATTTTTGGTGACAGTTGTCTGGCTCCCTTGAGAGAACAGGATGCTGAACAGTGTCTCTCACAGAATGAAGAGGAAGTCTTGGTGGAGTGCCGGGTGCGGTTCCTGTCCTTCATGGGTGTCGGGAAGGATGTCCATACATTTGCCTTCATCATGGACACCGGGAACCAGCGCTTTGAGTGCCATGTGTTCTGGTGTGAGCCTAATGCTGCCAATGTGTCTGAGGCCGTCCAGGCCGCCTGCATGGTGAGTAGCCCACCCAGCCCTCTCTCTCCTGCTTGCCCTGTATACTATCAACTGGAACAGAATTCTTCATTTAAAGGAATAAAATCTAACCTTTAGAGACTGCTATATGTGGTAGGATTCTCATTTCTTGAGCAGAATCAGTTAGTTTGCAGTGGCAGTAAGCCTTGGTATGCCCATAACTTGTCTGCCTCTTTCTCCTGTCTCTGAATGAATGAATGAATGAATGAATGAATGAATGATCTAATAAAAAGGAAGAGACAACCAGTCCTCATCTGTCTTTCCTAGTAGAAGATAGGTTGGAAGGACAAGCCAAAATGGAGTGATCAGCCTGGGGTGGGGAGGGTCAGCTGGTGGGGAGACAAGGAAGGTCCGTGGCCCGGGAAGGGTTCACAGGGCAGTAGTCTGAGTGACCTAGTAGAGAACTGCCTGGCCTGGGGTGGGGAGGCTGGGGGAGGCCCCTCTGCTTTGTTGAATTCAGTACAATAAGCACAAGCATGACTCAAGATAATCCGTGAATTGGGGGCCTCAATGATAATGGGGGAGACAAGCAACCCACAATCCTGCGATGGTGTGGATAAGGCTTTCAGTGAAAGAACGAGACTGCACTGGATTGAGAAGGAATTAGAAGGCGGAATGAGCTGAAAGTGGGTAACTGAGATAGTCTGACCATCAAGGGATTGCTTGACACAGACAGACAGACAATGCTGGTGGCTCTGCAAGTTTGATTGCTTTAGGGTTAGGACAAAGTGCACACTGTAGTAGGCTGAGGGAAGGGGACCAGCAAAGCTGGATTGGGGTAGTGGTCATATGTGCACATCCTGTGCCTCACAAAGACATTTCTGTGAGTAACAGACCACACGTATGACAGTGGTTCCATAGGAGCTGAAGGTTTGTGTTGCCTATAGTGCACTTGTGTGTTAATCTGTTGCTGCAAAAAAAAAAAAAAAAAAAAAAAAAAAACAAAACATTTTTGAAACTAGAGATTATAAAGTAAAAGTGTTATGGTAACCTAAGGTGAATTTGTTAAAGAAAAGCTGTTAATAAGTGTAGTGCAGCCTGAGTGTACAGTCAGTGTTCATAGCATCTACAGTAGTCCCAGTCATGGCGTACCGTCTCACACAAGCCACTGCCAGTCCTGCGAGCTCATTTTGTAGTAAGTGCTACAGGTGTACCAGTTTCTCTCTTTCGTACTATATTTTCCTGTGCTGTCTGCTTAGTTATGCTTAGGTATACAAATACCATTCTGTGACAGACTCACATGCTGTACAGGTTGGCAGTCTGGCAGGCAGAGGCTTTATCACACAGCCCACTGTAGTAGGTTTGTGCAAATTCATTGAGATTTTCAACAAGGATGAAGTTTGCTAACATCTTCCTTCTTAGAATGGGTCCCCGTCGGGAAGCAAATATAACTGTAGTTGCAGGACAGCCTTACCAAATATTGTGGTGCTGGCAATAGATGCAGAGCACAGGGGAAGCACTGAGTTTCCTAATTAGAGACCATTGATTTTAAGATATGCTAGAAGGGGCTAAGAACCAAGAGTAGGTGGAGATGAGGGAAAGGAAGTAGAGGGAGTGCTCCATTATTTTTTGCTGTTTTTACAGACAGTACACTGGTAAATTAAGAATAAAGAGAAGTCGGGCATGGTGGCACACTCCTTTAATCCCAGCACTGGGGAGGCTGAGGTAGGAAGAGTGCTGTGAGTTTAAGGCCAACTTGGAGCTCCAGAGTGAGTTGCAGGTCAGTCTGGACTGGTGTAAGACCCTACCTCAAAGAAAAAGAAAAACAAGAATGAGGAGGAAGAAGGGTGGCAGAGCAGATGGCAACAGTAGGAAACAGGATGAGAATGATTTGACTTTTCTCTTAAAAGACATCTTTTTGGTTTTTTGCGGGTGAGGGCTCACACTCCAGCCCAGGCTGACCTGGAATTCACTATATAGTCTCGGGCTGGCCTTGAAATCATGGTGACCCTCCTACTTCTGCCTCCTGAGTGTTGAGATTAAAGGCATGGGCCACCACACCTGACAAAACTGGATGATGAAGGAGGGAGAAGAGTGGAAAGACCTGGAATTCACATACCATCTGATTGTCTGCTCACCAGCCCCTTGTTTAAAGAGTTATTTTCCCCAAGTGCTATAGATCCAGGATTCTAACACTCATAAGACTGGATGTTGAGGTGTGGGCAGAAGTTAAGACTAACCCTGCAAACCAGGTATAGGGAGTTAGGATGGGTTCGGGGCCACAGGAAACAAAGTACATTTCAATCAGGCAAAAAACTACTTAGATAAAACTGAAATGGATCATAACAAATGGTTTTTGTTGAATGGCTTTTAGCCTTAATTATACATTTTAAATGCCAGTCACAATTAGATAATTAGCTTTACGTAATTAGCTTTATCATTGGCTACAGACTCATTTTCCTTCTTGAAAACATTTTGTAGTCCTTTTTTTTATTATTCTATTAATCCACCCAGCTGAAGTGCCATGTGAAGCATATGGAGTCAGTCCAAGTTTCCCACCCCACTCCAAAGCCAGCTCTTCTAACACAGGGCTGTCCTCCTTGGGGAAAGTGTGTGTGAGTCCCCATCTGGAATGGCTAAGTGTGAATTTAGGCTATACATTACTCACACCTTCTGAATCTGCTTTAAGTGAAGATATTTTAGTGAAACTGAAAATGGGGGGCAAAGAAGGATCCTTTACAGAATTCATTTGTACCATACATACAAACTACTATTTAAAAGATTTCAAGTCCAGGGTTCAGTGTTGTCTCACATGCCCATTTGTAAATTCACACTTTAAATATGTGTGCTCTGAGTAGTGATGCAAACCTAACAAGACACCTCAGCTGAATATACACGTAATAAACAATCTTTTCTCATGCATTAAGAGACCAGTTTTGTGAGATAAGGAAGGATATTGTGACCCCACCCATCCCATCTTTTACACTTTTTAAGGAGAAACATCAACCTGTTCCATAACTGTGCCAAGGACCTGTTAATACTTAACTTGATTTCAAAAAAAAAGCTGTGGAATTATTTTAATAGTAGATTAGAAAAAAAATTACTAGTTGTTATATTAGAAAAAATGACATGTAACCTTTTCATCTGATATTGAAGAATTACTTCTCACTAATACAAAAGCTAGTTAGCTATATTTCTGTAGTACAGAAATTGTCCATGGTGGCAGTGCTAGTGTATTTTTTTAATAGCCCATTTGGATTCATCTTGAATATAAAAATGTGTACTGAGCTCTCAACTCATCATTTTCTGTTAAAGCAGAAAACAGGGATAGCAACAAACATGTATGTTGCTAGGTCTATTTTAATTACTCTATAGGTGTGCCTTAAAATCCTTCAGCCACTTTACAGTTGAAGAAACTGAGGTGTGAAGAGATATAAAAACTGCCTGGGATCCCACAGCTCGCAAGTGGTAGAGCTGGATGAAACTGCTGTTTTATCATCTGTTCCTCAAGAGCCATCTACATTAAGAACAAATTGAAAACGGGGTGTGGTGGCACACGTCTTTAATCCCAGCACTCAGGAGGCAGAGGTAGAAGGGTTGCTGAGCTCAAGGCCACCCTGAGACTACAGAGTGAATTCCAGGTCAACCTGAGATAGAGTGAGTCCCTGCCTCAAAAACACAAACAAATAAAAAAAGAACAAAGTGAATCCTACTAGGATGGTGGCTAGAGAGAGCACTTTCCATGAAGCCCTAGGCTCAGTCCTCAACTCCACAAAAAAATAAAATAACAATAATAGTAATAATAAAACAGTTCATGGATTTATGTTTAGGAGATAGCCAACATATTGATGATGAATTAAAGGCATAATAAGTAAGAAAGAATACAGTATTAATTACCTAAAATGTTATTTGTTTTATTTCAGTTACGATATCAGAAGTGCTTGGTAGCCAGGCCACCTTCACAGAAGGTTCGACCTCCACCTCCGCCAGCAGACTCGATGACCAGAAGAGTCACAACCAATGTAAAACGAGGGGTCTTATCCCTCATTGACACTTTGAAACAGAAACGCCCTGTCACAGAAACACCATAGCTCCTTTTGTGTCAAGGATTCTGTTCCTTTTACCCTGGAGATCAACTAGTAAACTAAAGAAAAGGAACTGCTATCTGGCCTTCCATTCACTTGCTGATGCTTTGTCTCCAGAAAATTTATTCTTAACCAAACACTGTTAGACAAGCATGTTCTCTCGTCTTGCCACCATCATGTGATATGAAAAGAAGCATGAATAATTTTTTTTTTGCTATCAGTAAGTTACATCATGAACAGTGGAAGGTCTTTTTCTTATTGTAAATATTGTGAACATGACTTCACACACAAAAGAATGTGGCCACACCCTCCTAGTGAACTAATGCTGCGTCCTTGGAGTGATTGATGCCTGAGTTCCTTTCACTGTCTTCTTGACTGGATCTGTCGTCACAAGCAACCTTTGAATCCTATGGCATTTTGCCCTGTTTTCAGCATTCAAAACATTTAGACACTGAATAGCAGAAACCATTGAGTTGCTATAAAAATAGGGTGACAAGTTTGAATTTTGGTTTTTTCATAAATGGAACCTGTTGGTTGACAAAATTGGCTGTTGGCATCAGCACAGTGACCGGCTAGCAGCTTTCCTCAGCGAGCCCTTTGACACATGGACACCATTTCATGTCTACAGCTGTTTGTGGGGTGTTGGAAAAAAGTGAAACTTTAAGATGGATGAAAAACAAATTTTGAGGAATTAAAACAAACAAAAATAGCCTTTCTTTTCAGATGGTTTTCAAACCTATTATTTTAAAAAAGAGATTAACAAAGTCATAATGCATTTTGGATGGGACATGTTTCAAACTTCTGCCTTACACTGTACAATGCAGCTAGAGAATTAAAGTTCACTATGGCCATCTTCTATCCAGACATGAAAATGAAAAACTCCTCACATACCTTTCATCCTTAGTTTGATAACCAGCTAATATGCAATTCAAAGTTGAGGAAATGTCATATGTATCTGTCGTACACTGTTATTTTAGATCTCCTCCACATGATACTTGTTAGTCCACAACGTAGAAGTAAATGTTCTGCTAGAATTCTGCATCAAGCCCGAGCTTTCTCTAATGCTTTTTGTCCAGAAAGCTGTCTGTCTAGTACATATTGTCCATGGCAACAAATTTCATTTAAGTTGAATCTTTCTCAAATTTATATATTTAATATTGGAAATTTGTTGAACTAGAAATGTTTTAAAACTTATATTTTTCCATTTTAATTCAAGATTTAAATTTCCCATATCAGAGCAAAATATATGTAGAAGTAATGGACTGTTTGACAGTTTTCCCCAAAATAGCATCGTCCTGTTTTGTTTTATGTACATAAGAACCTTAACTATAAATATATACAAATTTAGACTTTGGTTGACATTGTTGTTTTAAAAGGAAAAATTTCAAAGAAGATCAATCTTAATTATTAGTCTTGTTTGCTTTTTAATGTAAAAATTAACGTTTACAACATCCAGTTATAAAAGTAATGTTTTCTGTTTATACACCACTTTGTACTTGTCAAAATGGTTCCACATTCTTATCACATTTGAGCCTTATAAGTAGAAAAGGTACTAAACACATTAGAGACATCAAAACACAAAGTACCAAAAGGTTAAATAAGTGGCCTAAGATCTCACCAAAGCTCATGACAGCCAGAACCCCGGACCCACTGCTCCTCATTCTTGCTATGTTATTCCTCCTCCGCTCAGTCAGGAAGACCTTTCCAAATGACTGTGGCCCATACAAAGAACAGCAGATAATAGAAATGCTCACTGTCAGGCAATCTCCAGATTCCCTGGTTAGTAGGGAAAGCTGTCCAGTTTATCTACACAGTGACGTGACATGACATTAATCCCAAGACCATTGTCTTCTCAGTTCAGGACTTTATGCTGCAATGTACCTCAAATGTGTTGTATAGAACAAGCATCCCCCTTCAGTAGCCTGCTCCACTCTGGGGTTTTCTAGAGTTGATGATGCTTGTGGTAGAGATATTCCTAACTCACAGCACGTAGCCACCAGTGAACATTATGGAATGAATAGAAGGCATTATGCCTGCAGTTCCTCAGAGGATTTATGGAGTAGGGTGCAGGGGTTTGCTGGTATCTTAATGTTAAAAATAATGCTACTTGAGAAAATGTATTGCACTTTGCATCAATTTGCATACTTTCTGGTAACCAATGCCATCATGAAAAATTACTACATTAAGAAAACCTTACTGTGCCCTGTGGAAAAAAAACTGTTCAAATTTAGTTATGATGGTCTTTCACTTTGATCTCCATAGTGAAATGTTTTAATATGCTCACCTTCAAAACTTGAAACAAGTAATCCACTTCTCCATAGGAAATCTCTACCAGAATCCCCGGTCCATTTTTTTTAAAGACATATATCTCTTTCTTTTCAGGATCAAGAATACTGAGCTAGCTTTAAGTGGCACACTGATTTATATATGCAATTATGGATGCAGTAAGATGAATGATAGCCTTTACATAATGAAAACTTTACTGCAGATAATTTTGTTTTCAAAATAGCTTTGCATACTAAATGCAGGTTAATTTTGTAAATTATGTTAAACAGTATGTTCAGACACCTTCTGCCATGGCCAAAAAGTATGTATGAAAGTATGTGTGTATTTGTCTGTGAAAGGATGCCAGTGTTTTACCTGAGATCTTAGTGATACTTCAGTTATCTATGCATTCTTTATATCTGTGATTTGGTAAACAGGCAGCCATGTTCACTATGCCTTGTATGTCTTATCATTTTTTTAATTAACCTGTTAAATACAGCTTAAAATATTTTATTTATTCTATTTTTACTGAAATATACTGCATTATTGTGTTAACGTATTCTCTTTGCTGGATGAAATGTCACAATGTATCCAGGTCTAAGTAATCTCAGTGAACTATACACATTGCCTAAAAGGTGGTTTTGTAATGATTTGTAGTCGCATTTCTATTGGAATATGTAGAAGAAAAGGCAAAATGCTTAAAGTCCCTTTTATTTTTTAAAAGCAGCTAGCTAGACACACTCTTGCCACCTCATCTATGTGCCCCTTGGCAGAATCAAGGGAATAGCCAACATGCCTATGGCTAAGAACTTTCCTTTGTAGACTAAAGCACTGTGTGGTGCTTTGCTTTTATATCTTTCATGACATGTGTGATTTCATCAAAAAGGTATATACACATGCCCTTTGTTTCCACCTGGGTATAAGATCACCATTGTTTTTGTCTGTCTGTCTGTCTTACTGCATGAAGGGACATTAGACCCATTTCCATTAAAACAAGTTTTTGGTGATAAAACTGTTGGCACTGCTACTTTCTTTAAAATCCACATTATGTGTTTAAGGACACACTTGCAAGACTACATGACACAAGACCATTTCCTAGTAGCCCCCAAACTTCCTTTTCATGTGTGGCACATCTCATTCTACAAACACTGCAACTTAAAGATTTCATAAACATGGAAAACATCTGATACTGGTACAATTTAATAAAACCATGAGCTCTCTATTGGCCCAGCTTAAACTAATACTCATTTGACATGTTTACAACCAGTAAAAGCAGTTTCAGTTGTTTTGGTGTGCTGGTAGTGTAGCTCAGTGGTAGAGCACTTGCATAGCATGTGCAAGGCCCTAGGTTGAATCCCAAGTACCACAAGGAAGAAATAATTGTTGACATCAAGGCAAAAGTTCTCATTGGCACCATTGGTGAGAGCAGTCCTTAACAACCAGAGCCCTGGAGGGCACTGTTTTCCTTTTCATGCCTTTTGCTGTTGACCACTTTTACACATTTAAATGTAATATGTTGTGAGAATAAATTTAGCTGCACAGCATGCTTGGCTCATTTATCTGACAACACAGTCACATATATAAGAAGCAGAAATATAAATTTAGTATCTCGCAGTAGTCATTTTATTTTTGTACTATTCTTACCACAAATTAAACTTTTGAAAAATCATTTTAGTAATGTAAGGTTCTGCTTTGATTAGTGTTTGCATCATTCCACTTGGTGAGAACTAGAAACATAACTTTACATTTGAGTAATTACCCTGTCCTTATTTGTTGATCAGGAAGACAGCTGGCACTGAGGACACAGAAGCCCATTTAGTCATCAATTGAAATCTTGTAAGCAGTCTTCCTAGCATGAAGTATTTCAGCACAAAGAAGTTTATGTTTCATTCCTTTAACACTGAGGAATAGAGATGGGAAGACATTAAATCTAAAATGAAAATTGGTAGGTAGCAAAGTCAGTTGGAGTTGGCTTAACTAGCCAACAGAAGACAAATAGGATTTAAAGTATGTGCTCAGGTTTTGTTCATTTGCCTGTTTTGAGACAAGAGCTCACTATATAACTCAAGTTGGCCTTGAGCTTGCAGCAGTCCTCCTCCCTCAGACGCCTAAATACAGGATTGCAGTTATCTGCCACCAAACCTAGCCTTATCTAATAAATGCAGTAACTCTCAAAGAACAAAATTTCATGTATGTTGCAGGGTTTTATAGTATTAAATAGTTTCAGATAAAAATATGAATTGAGGGGGTGGAGAGATGTTTCAGCAATTAAAGACACTTGCCAAGCCTGATGACCTGGGTTCAGTTCCCCAGTGCCTACATAAAGCCAGATGCACAAAGTGGAGCATGTATCAGGAGTCCCTTTGCAATGGCAAAAGCCCTGGCACACCCATTTTCAATCTTGTGTTTTCTCTTTCCCTTCCTCCCTCCCTTCCCTCCCTGTCCTCTCTTCTCTCAGCTTGGAAATAAATAAAAGTATTCTTTAAAAATATGAATTTGGGGCTGGAGAGATGGCTCAGCAGTTAAGGTGCTTGCCTATAGAGCCTAACAAACCAGGTTCAATTCCCAAGTACCCATGTAAAGCCAGATGCACAAAGTAGCGCATGCATTTGTAGTTTGTTTGCAGTGGCTATGGCCCTAATGTACCCATATTCTCCCCACCCCCACCATCTCTGTCGCTTGCAAATAATTAAAAATAAATGAATTTGGCCAGGCATGGTGGCTCATGCCTTTAATCCCAGCACTTGGGAGGCTGAGATAGGAGCTTCACTGTGCATTCAAGGCCAGCCTGGGCTATAGAGATCCTACCTCAAAAATAAAGTATGAATTCGGGCCTAGTCTGAAGCTAAGTGACAGAATATGTCCTAGCATGCACAAGGCTCTGAGTTTAACCCCTATTCTCCTCATCCCCCATCCCCTCCCAAATGAATTTGTTACTGCTTTAAACACTAGTATGCTGATTCATTGTAAGTTTGTAAGACTTTTAAGAAGAAGCTCAAGGACTTAAAATGAGACTGCTAGGTAAGATGGCAGTTTAGAAACTTTATCAATAAAGCCCACAGAAAGAAAATAATAGAATACACAATAACTTTTCCTACAAGAGACAAGATTTATAAATGAACTTATAAGCCAGGTGCAGTCTCCATGAGGAATCTCCACTGGGAATCAACATGAGTCTGAATGCCCATCCAAACCAAGTGGTGCCAGCTGCCTGGAAGTGCTTCTCCCCATATACCCATATACATTGGCCTTGCAGGATAGAAGAAACTGAAGTAGAGGATGGGGACAGGCTGAGGTCTTGAAGAACCACTAGGCAATGTTGCACAACTTTCCCACCCACACCTTCCTGCACCAGGAACTCTGAGCGCAGCTGAAGCTCCCCACATGGCAGCAAGCCAAGCTAAGAGTGCAAAGAGGCACCTGACTCCAACTTTGTGCAGGAATAGTCTCCAGTGAGAGTGAATTAGATGAAATCCCAGAACTCAGATGAATGTCAAAGTAAATAAATTCATGAATAATGAATCGTAAAAGAACAACAGCAATAAAAAAAAAAAAGGCTGAAATAAAGAAGCTGATTCAAGATATGAAAGAGGGAATCCAGTAGATTGATACTGAAGAAAAATCAAACTGAAATACTGGAAATAAAATAAGTTTAAAAATTCTGTGGAGGGCTGGAGGGATGGCTTAGTGATTAAGGTGCTTGCCTGCAAAGCCAAAGGACTCAGGTTTGATTCCCCAGTGCCCACATAAAAGCCAGATGCACAAGGTGGCTCAGGTGTTTGGAGTTTGTTTGCAGTGGCTAGGAAGCCCTGGCATGCCCATTCTCTCACTTCCCTCCCTCCCTCCCAAATAAATAAATAAAATATTTGTTTTAAAAAAATGTGTGGAGGTGGGTGTCATGGCACACATGCCTGTAATCCCAGCACTTGGGAGGCAGAGGTAAGAGAATCACCATGAGTTCAAGACCACCCTGAGACTACATAGTGATTTCCAAGTAAGCCTGAGCTAGAGTGAGGCCTTACCTTGAAAAACAAAAAAAAATTGTGGAAAGCTTACCAATAGAATGGAGTGGATCAAAGAGAGGACAGAGTAACTGTGCTTGAAAACAAAATAGAGTAATTGGAGCATTCCAAATAGGACAAAGATAACTTGAGCTGGACTTTCAAGACATGCAGGACACAATGAAAAAATCAAATCTAAAAATTATAGGCATAGAAGAATAATTTCAGTCTAAAGGGTAAACATTTTCAACAAAATCATTGTTACAGTTACCTTTTTGTTGCTGGGACAAACACCTGACCACAAGTAGCTTATGGGAGGAAAGGGTTTATTTCAGGCTTACGGGCTCCAGAGGAAGTTTCATGATGGTGGAAGAAATTGGCTCACTTCCATACATCGATAGCAGAGAGACAAAAGCTGACATCAGCAAGTACAAACAGCCAGAATGCAAACTGGCTCTCAACACATCTCTTAGGACTGGACACAAGCTCTCCCCAGTGACACACCTCTTCTGCAGTAAGGCTTTTCCAGCTAGAGACTTAAGCAGGAAACTTAATCAAAAAATATCTAAAGAAGGGCATGGTGGCTCACGCCTTTAATCCCAGCACTTGGGAGGCAGAGGTTGGAGGATCATGGTGAGTTCAAGGCCACCCTGAGAGTACACAGTGAATTCCAGGTCAGCCTGAGCTAGAGTGAGACCCTAACTCGAAAAGCCAAAAATATATATATATATATAAATATATATGGGCTATGGGTAACGCACATGTATATTCAAACCACTATAATTATAAAAAATTTTCCAAAAATTAGGGAGATACCAATTCAGATACAGGAAGCATCCAGACCACTAAGCAGACAATACTAGAAAAGAGCCTCCCCTATCACATTATAATTTTCTCAATATACAGAACAAAGAAAGTATATTGAAAGTGGAAAAGGAGAAGCAGCAAGTTACTTATAGAGGAAGGTCTATCAGAATTAACAGATTTCTTGAGCCAGGCATGGTGACACCCGCCTTTAATCCCAGCACTCGGGAGACAGGTAGGAGGATAGCCATGAGTTCAAGGGCACCCTGAGACTACATAGTGAATTCCAGGTCAGCCTGGACTAGAGTGTGAGACCCTACCTCGAAAAACTAAAAATAAAAAAAAAGAAGAACAAAGAAAAGAAAAGAAAAAAAGAAAAAGAATAGATTTCTCAACAGAAACTGTAAAAGCCAGGACAGGCTAACACTACCTATGTAAGATTGTGTAACAGGAAGGGGGTAAAAATCATAATGGGGGCTGGAGAGATGGCTTAGCAGTTAAGTGCTTGCCTGTGAAGCCTAAGGACCTCAATTCCCCAGTACTCATGTAAGCCAGATGCACAAGGTGGCACAAGCATCTGGAGTTCGTTTGCTGTGGCTAGAGGCCCTGGCACACCCATTTTCTCTCTCCCTCCCTCTCTCTCTCTCTCTCTCTCTCTGTCTCTAATAAGTAAATAAATAAAAGTTAAAACTTAAAAAAAAATCAGGCTGGACATGGTGGTGCATGCCTTTAATCCCAGCACTTGGGAGGCAGAGATAGGAGGATCACCAGGAGTTCAAGGCCACCCTGAGACTAAATAGTGAATTCCGGGTCAGTCTGGGCTAGAGCTAAACACTATCTTGGAAAAAAAAAAATCAGAACAGGGACTAGTTAGAAGAAGGGATTCAGTAGAGGAGGGAAAAGGGAAAGAGGGTGGCAGCAGGGGATCATGATCATGTTATGTTGTCTATATGTATGGCGATTGTCAATAAAAAGTTAAAAGCCAGGAGAGCTTGAAATTACATATTTCAATTTCTGGAAGACAACTGTCAACTCAGACTGCTATACCCAGCTAAGCTATCTTTCATAATTCAAAGAGAAAAACTTTTCATCATAAAAACAAGCTATAAGAATCTATGACCACTAAGCCAGCTCTACAGAAGATACTGAAAAGAATCATTCATAGTAAAGATAAAAGCAAGTGTATCCATGAGGCCAAAGAAAAGGATAAGCCAGGCTTGAATAATACCTAAGCACAAGAGGAATAAGAAAACAAATATTACCAAATCAACAAAAGTGACAGTTACCAATACACAACTTTCAATAATAACTGGATATACATGGTCTCAATCCCAATCAAGATACAGATAGAAGGATGAATTAGGTCAGGGTCCTTCTATCTGTTGCCTCCAACAAACACACCTCACTATAAAAGACAGATGATGCCTTAGAGCAAAAAGGATAGAAAGTGGGGCTAGGACAAGCAGGCATTGCTCTTCTCATATCTGACTAGACTTCAAATCAAGAATAGTAATAAGAGATAAAGAAGAAAAATAAAATCTTTAAAAAAAAAAAAAAAAAGTGGCGCACACCTTTAATCCCAGCACTAGGGAGGCAGAGGTAGGAGGACTGTTGTGAGTTCAAGGACAGTCTGAGAATGAGTTCCAGGTCAGCCTGGGCCAGGGTGAGACCCTACCTCGAGAAAAAAACAATGACAAAAAAAAAAATCAGAGGGGCTGCACAGTTTGCTCAGTGGCTAAAGATGCTTGCATAGCTGACAACTTGAGTTTGATTCCCTAGTACCCATGTAAAGCTATATGCATAAAGTGGCATATGTATCTGGGATTCATTATCAGTGTCAGGAGGCCCTGGAGTGCCCATATACTTCCCATTCCCACTCTCTCTCCCCCTTGCTTCCCCCCTACTCCCTGCTTCTTTCTCAAGTAAAATATTTCTAAAAATCTGATACTTCAAATAAATAATGACACACCTTTGGGCCTTGGAAAAACAAGCCAAACCAAACATAAAATCACTAGATAGAAAGAAATAATGAAGATCAGATTATAAATTAATGAAATAGAAACAAAAAATACAAAGAAGCAATGAAGCAAGAGTCGGTGCTTTGGCCTGGAGAAATGGCTTAGTGTTTAAGGCACTTGCCTGCAAAGCCAAAGGATCCAGGTTCAATTCCCCAGGACCCATGTAAGCCAGATGCACAAGGGGGTGCAGGCATCTGGAGCTCGTTTGCAGCAGCTGGAGGCCCTGGTGCTCCCATTCTCTCTTTCCTTACCTATTTCTCTCTCTCAAATAAATAAAGAAAATTTAAAAAAAAAAAAGACTTGGTGCTTTAAAAGAATAAACAAGATTGATAAGCCCTTACCAAACCAACCAAAATAAAGAGAGTGAATGCCCAAATTAATAAATGTGGAGATGAAAAGGGAGACATTATAACAGATTCCAGAAGACAGAAAATTATAAAAAACATACCTTAAAGGCATACAGTCCACTAAATTGGAAAATCTATATGAAGTACATCAATTTCTACATACATATGACCTACCAAAATTAGACTAATAAGAAAATTTAAGCAGATCTATAACAAACAGTGAGATTGAAGCAGTAATAAATAAAACAAAAATCTGACCGGGTTTGGTAGTACATGCTTTTAATCCCAGCACTTGGGAGGCAGAGATAAGAGAATCACTATGAGTTCACCCTGATATTACAATAGTGAATTACAGGTCAACCTGGGCTACCGTGAGACCCTACCTCAAAACAAACAAACAAACAAACAAAAACAAACAAACAAACAAAAAGTCTCCCAGGCTAGAGAGATAACTCAGCACTTAAGGCACCAGCCTGCAAAGCCTAACCACCTGGATTTGATTCCCCAGTACCCACATAAAGCTGGGTGCACAAAGTGGCCCATGCATCTGGAGTTCATTTCCAGTGGCTGGGGGGCGGGCTGGCATGCCCATTCTCATTCTCTCTCTTTCTCTCTCTCCCCTTGCAAATATATATTTTAATTTTGTTAAAAAAGAAAAAACTCCCAACTAAAAAATGTCAAAACCCAGGTGGATTCACTGGTGAATTTTGCCAGACCTTCAAGGAAAAAAAAAATGCTCCTTAAAGTATTCCATTAAATAGGAAAGAAATGAACATTATCAAACTCATTTTACAAAGCCAGTATTATCCTGATGCCAAAACCTGATTTTAAAAAAGAAAATTATTTAAATTACAGGGCTAGAGAGATAATTTAGTGGTTAAGGTATTTGCCTGCAAAGCCAAAGGATCCTGGTTCGACTCTCCAGGCCCCATGCAAGCCAGATGCATAAGGAGGCACATGCATCTGGAGTTTGTTTGCAGTGGCTGAAGGCCCTGGCATGCCCATTCTCTCTCTCTCTCCCTCTCTCTCTCAAATAAATAAAGCATATTTTAAAAAAAGAAAATTACAGACCAATCCCTCTGATGAATATAGATGCAAAAATTCTCAACAAAATACTTACAAATCAAATACAGGAACCAATCAAAAAGACCATTCAGGGCTGGAGAGAGGGCTTAGCAACTAAGGCACTTGCCTGTGAAGCCTAAGGACCCAGGTTCATTTCCCCAGTACCCATGTAAGCCAGATGCACAAAGTGGCGCATGTGTCTGGAGTTTGTTTTCAGTGGCTAAAGGCCCTGGCACACCCATTTTCCCCGCTTCAAATACATAAATAAATTTTTAAAAGAGATCATTTACCATGATCAAGTTGCCTTTATTTTAGAGGTGGGGTAGTTCAACAATCAAATCAATAAATGTAATGCACCAATTAAATGGACTCATCATGATAAAATCCTAAAGAATGGGAATTAAAGGAACATATCTTAACATAATAAAAGCTATATATGAAAAACCAATAGCCAACATTATACTAAGTAGTGAAGCTCAAAACATTGCCACAAAAATCAGGAACATGACAAGGGTGTCCACTGTCTCTACTCTTACTCAATTTAGTACTGAGAGTCTTGGCTATAGCAATAAGACAAGAGGCAAAATGGATACAAATAGGGAAGGAAAAAGTAAAAGTATCCTTGACTTCAGATGATATGACTCTATCTAAGAGACCCTTAAGAGTCCACCAGAAAATTTCCCTTAAAGTATTTTATTTATTTCAGAGAGAGAGGGGCAGATATATATAGAGAGAATGGGTGCACCAGGGCCTTCAGCCACTGTAAACAAACTCCAGATGCTTGTGCCACCTTGTGCATCTGGCTTATGTAGGTACTGGGGAATTGAAACTGGGTCCTTTGGTTTTGCAGGCAAATGCCTTAACTGCTAAGCCATCTCTCCAGCCTGCCAACAGAAAACTTAGAGCTGATAAAACATTTTCACTGAGCTACAACCCAGCCCCTTAGGTTTTTTCAGATGGTCTTAATTGTGTAACTTGGGAATGGCCTCTCATGCTTACATGCTTATATGGCTTAAGTTCTGTGCTTTTTACTTTTAAGTTTTTTTTTTTTTTTTTTTTTTTTTGAGGTACAGTCTCTGTCTAGCCCAGGTTGACCTGGAACTCACTCTGTAATCCCAGGTTGGCCTCAAATTCACAGTGATCCTCCTACTTCTGCCTCCCAAATGCTGGGATTAAAGGTTTATACCTTTATAATCAACAAGTTTTGGGGTTTTGTTTTGGTTTTTGCTATAAACACATTGAGATTACAGATGCCTGCCACAGCACTGGGCTTTCATGTGTGTTCTGAGGATTGGAACTCAAGCCCTCACATTTGCATGGCAAGGACTTGATCCACTGAGTCATCTCCCCAACCCCGCCCCCAAGTGCTATGCTTTTTAAGAGGTCATAACTAACTAGAAAAATTCTTTAGAGATTTAAAATAAGCCTCTGTCAAGTACAAAACTTGTTTCCTTCACTTACTTAAGCATTTTACTGGAAAATGTAAATCTTTAGCTAAAATAACAATAATTTAATACTATGAAGATGAAATCCACCATTCTTTTTTTTCTCCTTACTTCAAGTTAAAAAAACAAAAGCTAGAACATTAGAGTTGAAACTGACCTAAATATTCTACTAAATGTCACCTGAATTGAGCATTTAGGAATTTACAAACATGTCTACACAACTAAAATGTGAAAATAAAACTTTAAATTCAAACTCTGTGAATATGAACTTTAAAAATAGATTACAGTTTTAACTTAACTTCTGTTTTCATGAAAAAAAATCAGTAGACCCAGAAATAAAAACCATGTCAATATTGTTAGGCAATTGGTGATACATTCAAGAGGAAGTGACATTTAATATAATTAACATAGTGCTATGATGTATTTTAATTGTGCATCTGAAATGATTTGCCAAAGTGTGATTACTATGTGCCATTTGAAATGAATTGTGCATTTTGCTGTATCACCTGATCTTTGAATAGAATCAGAAATCTTCATGGGTCTCTTCAACAATACATATATCACTTGTATTCAACAGCTGTACCTCTTTCTCAGAATTAGGAATGTCTAGGTAGACATTTTCTCACAGTCATTTTTTGCATGTGTTTGGCATAAATGGGGAGAAGGGAGGGTACTTATACTCAGTCTATTTGGGATTCTGGGAGTTCACCAGAAACACCTTTCTGTCAGAAATCACATCTGAATGTGTGCACACACCTGGCACTTTGGAACTTCCTGTGCTTCCTACTCCTACTCAAGCTCAGTCCATTACAATAGCTCATGGCATACCCTGTTTCAGGAACAGTGGGATGCTGAAGGAAAAATGGTGATTGAAAAGGTTCAACTGCAGTAACTGCCAGTCCCCAGCTAGAGCAGGTAAGGAAGAAAGGTATCCTTTGCACCCCAGAACTTTGTAGTGAGCCCCTCTGAGTGAAGTCTGCAAAGCAGCCTGCTAGAAAGCAAACCATTTTCCCTTTAGGTGAGACAGCTGTAGCTTAGTCCAGACTGAGGTCTCAGGAGTATGGAGTTCTAACAGCTAATTCAGTCTTACAACTGTAGACATCCTAAACCCGATCAGCACTGAGCTTGTGAAATCTTAATTTTGCCCACTCAACCTCCGCCCATTACTGCTTCTCACCCGTCTTCCTTCTCTGCAGGTAATACCACACTTCGAAGACAGCAAGTGACTGAAAGCACATGTATCTTGCAATGGCAGTGTCTAACCTTCAAGAAATACCAGCAGCACCTGTAGCCAGGGCTGCACATTCAAAGCCATGGTCGAGGACGCCTGAGTGGAGAGGAGGGTAAGTTTTCCTTCGGCTTTTCCACTTTTCTGAAACTTGGTGGTGTGGGCAAGTAGGAGGGCATACAGGTTTTGGGTCCAACCCAATGATAGGACATATGTTGAATTGGCATCTGAGGTCTGACCCCTTGGGAACTTGAGAATGGGAACATTACTGGAGGCAAAACAATCTCCACCGGTTTCAGAGAAAGCAGTCTGCCTTCTGGCCGAGATCTTCTAAAGTTTGTCTGTCGTTCACCTGGTCTGGAAGAATAAGTGTTCTTTGTCAATGTGGCCACTAAAGGAGTGTTGGCAGGCTTGCTGGGGTTTCGGATCTGTGAGGAAGCACCCACTTGAGTCATACTTTTCTGTGGGAGAGGTGGTTTTGTCGTTAATGTCTCTGATTGATTAGCAGTGGCTTTACTTTCTCGACTCAGGAACTCTGTGATTTTCATTTGGATGTCATTATCATTCCCTGAAGCTTTTGGCAATGATAGTCTTGATTTCTTCTTCTTCTTCTTCTCCCGTTTGGAGGATTTCTCCAGGTCAAGCCCATCTAGCAGACCCTTTGCTGCTGCTCGAGCCAAAACATCTTTCACAGACACTGTCTCGGATGGGTCTCGCTACAATGGAAGCAGCAGTCGTTAATGCGGAGTCACCATTATTGCATATATTATAAAATATCTGTCAGTATTTTAGTGAAAATAAAAACATAAAATATATAAAGAATATATAACATAATAGTAATAAAAGAATATAAAAACATGTGGATTTTAGGCCTTAGTCCCTGATATATCTCATAAGCATCAGCAAATAATATATTTTTACTTTAACTTCCCCATTTACAAACCTGCTAAAAGAATGGCAAGGCTAATTTTGTTAAGGAAGATGCACTACATGCTGACAAACTGTTAGGAAAGGTGGGAGTGGAGGGCAGGCAAAGAGGAACACTGAGGAGAAGCATAAAGAATAAACACTAATTCAATAATTATTTTTCCTGCCCTTCAGTGATTTATGGACTAATAGTAACACATTCCAGAAGTTCATGAAGTGGGTTTCAATTAAGAGACTTTGTTGTTTCTCAGTTCCAAAGTATGACGTTGTAGTGGTTAGTCTCAGTTGTCAGTTTGACAGGAATTAAATCACCATGGAAACAAATCTAAGGGCATGTTGTGGTAGTTTAAATAGATGTCCCCCAATAAATACAGGAGTTTTGTCCAAGCTTATAATTTAAATCTCCAGTCATCTGGCTGGAGGAGGTGTCACTGTGGATGGATCCTAGGGTCCAGCCCCAAAGTGTGCCTGGGGACAGATCTGTTTCCAACAAAAAAAGGTACACAACAAAGTGCTTAAGCTCTGCCATTATGGGGTTCCTGAAGTGTGCTTGCTGGTGGTAATTGCCTTTTCTCTCTCTACATAGACCTGTGACAGTAGACCAGCTTCTTCTGCCATTATAAAACTTCCCCTCTATCTATAAGCTTCAATAAATCCCTTCTTCCCAACGTGAGGCTGACTACTACACATGTCTATGAGAGATTTTTGAAATAAGGTTAAATGAGGTGGGAAGACTCACCCTAAATGTGGTTAGTACCATTCCCAGTCCAGGATGAGATAGTGGACTATATAAAAAGCAGAAAGCAAGCTTAGCATCAGCATTGATCACTCACTGCTTCCTGACTCTGGATACAGTATGACCAGCCAGCCTCAAGTACCTGCTGCTATGTTGAAATAAACCCTTTCCTTCCTTAGGGTGCTTCTTGTTAGGTGTTTGGCCACAGGAACAAGTAAAGAAACATATAGACATGGACTGGGTTTTTCTTCCCCCTTACCTCTCTTATTAAAATAGAAAGAAAACAACCATTGGTGATTTCAGATGGTTCTACTCTGAAAAATTTGTCAGTAGACAAATTATTTTCCTTTAAGCAACACAGTGGAAGAACAGGAGGACTGAGCCTGCAGCAGAAATGAAGAAACATTAAACAGTTAGAATAGCTTTTTCTAAGAGGAAGAAAACATTGTTCAACTAAGTTTTCTTCTGTTTTACTAATTACTTAAGTAAAAGTTATAAATAGGGTGAGTGGAGACTATGATTATGGTGTGTATGGAAGTTGTCAATAAGAAGTTAAAAAACAGCAGGGCATAGTGGCACACACCTTTAATCCCAGCACTTGGAAGGAGAATTGCTGTGAGTTCAAGGCCACCCTGAGACTACATAGTGAATTCCAGGTTAGCTAGGGCTACAGTGAGACACTACCTCGAAAAACAAAATAATGGGAGGGGGTTTGGAAGGCTGGAGAGATGGCTTAGTTGTTAAGGTACTTGCCTGCAAAGCTTAAGGACCCAGGTTCAATCCCCCAGCACCCATATAAGCCAGATGTACAAGATGGCTCATGCGTCTGGAGTTCTTTGCAGTGGTTAGAGGCCCTGGACCTCATTCTCATTCTCTGTCTCTCTCTCTCCCTCCGTCCCTCCCTCTCAAATAAATAAAAATATTTTTTTAAAGGTAGGGCTGGAGATATGGCTCAGTGGCTAAAGGCACTTACCTGCAAAGCCTGAGGGCTCAAGTTTGATTCCCCAGTATGCACATAAAGCCAGATGCACAAAGATGGCACATTAAAAAGTTAAAAAGAGCCAGGCGTGGTGGCGCACGCCTTTAATCCCAGCCCTTGGGAGGCAGAGGTAGGAGGATCGCCATGAGTTTGAGGACACCCTGAGAACACCCTGAGAATACAGAGTGAATTCCAGGACAGCCTGGGCTAGAGTAAGACCCTACCTCGAAAACCAACAACAACACACACACACAAAAAAAAAAAAAAAAAAAAAAACAAAACAAACAAACAAACAAAACGAAGCTGGGGGCTGGAGAGATGGCTTAGCGGCTAAGGCGGCTGCCTGCTAAGCCTAAGAATGCTGGTTCCAATGTCGAGCGGTTCCAATCTCCAGGTCCCACGTTTAGCCGGATGCAAAGTGAGGCAGGGGCACAATGCCGCACTTGCCCACAAGGGGGCACACACATCTGGATTTCATTCACAGCAGCTGAGACACTGCTGGCGCGCCCATTTCTGTCTCCCTCTCCCTTTCTGTCTATCTCTCTCTGTCTCTCTCTCTCTAAAAATAAAATAAAATTTTTTTTAAAAACGAAGCTGGGTGTGGTGGCACACGCCTTTAATCCCAGCCCTTGGGAGGCAGAGGTAGGAGGATCACTGTGAGTTCGAGGCCACCCTGAGACTACATAGTGAATTTCAGGTCAGCCTGGGCTAGAGTGAGACCCTACCATGGAAAAACAAACAACCAAACAAAAAGAATGCAAGGATTTGCCAGCAACCACCACCAGAAGCAAGAAGAATACATGTTCTCCGTCACAAGTGGCACATGTCTAGAGTTCTTTTGCAGCAGCAGGAGACCCTGGTGTACCCATACTCCTTTATCTCTCTCTCTCAAATAACTAAATAAAATATATTTGAGCCAGACATGGTGGCGCATGCCTGGCTTTTAAAAAATATTTTTATTTAGTTACTTGAGAGAGAGTATGGGCATGCCATACCTACCTCAAAAACCAAAAAAAAAAACCTTTATTTTGAAAATATAGGACCACCAATACTTGCCACCTAATAAATGCTCAGTAATTTTAATTTTTCTGGTTGTTACTAATTTATAAATTGTATGTTCATATACTTAACTGTTTGTCAACTGGATAATTAATATTTTCTATATTGTATATGTATTGAAACATACATAACATAATGTTTTAGAAATAATATACTTTATGACAATTTTAACTTACAATAAAAAATGTAAGACATTAACTTTAGAGTATAGTACCCAATACTCAGTTATTCAATAAATTTTAGGGAATATCTGAAAAGTGTTTAAAGCTCTCGCTTCCAGAATCTCCCTCTTTACTCCTGACTATACTGCCCAGTCAATAAACAGGATATGTGTTCAAGCTCACTAACAAAAATACTCAACATCTTATTACACTTCCGAGTGGTAAACATTTAAAAATCTTATAAAACTCACCAGACGTGGTGGCACATGCCCTTAATCCCAGCACTCAGGAGGCAGAGGTAGGACGATTGCTGTGAATTCAAGGCCACCCTGAGACTACATAGTGAATTCCAGGTCAGCCTGGGCTAATGAGACCCTACCTCGAAAAACAAAAACAAAAACACAAACAAACAAACAAAATCTGATAAAAGTCAGTATTTGTGAAGCTGAAGGGAAACAGACTTATAAAAGTGAATATGTGGTCAGTAATTTAGCATAGCATTTAAAATTAAACTATGCATATTCTTTGGTGGTGGAAAAATCGAAAAGACTATAAATCAAATTGTTAATTATAAAAAAAACTTTAAAAAAATTGTTAATTATATATCTAGGTTATATCTAAGGAGATGATGAGATTTAGAGAAACTTTTTTATTCTTATTTTTAATATTTTATTTATTTTTGTTTATATAGTTGACAGAGAGAAAGAGGAGAGAGAGAGAGAGAGAGAGAGAGAGAGAGAATGGACACGCCAAGGCCTCCAGCCACTACAAACAAACTCCATACACATATGCCCCCTTGTGCATCTGGCTAACGTGAGTCCTGGGGAAGTGAACCTGGGTCCTTTGGCTTTGCAGGCAAATGCCTTAACTGCCAAGCCATCCCTCCAGCCCTAGAGAAACTTTTTCTTTCGTAGTACTTCTATAACACATGAGGTTTTAAAAAATTTGTTTTATCTTATTTTTATTTATTTGAGAGAGAAAGACAGAGAGAATGGGCAAGTCAGAGCCTCCAGCTGCTGCACGCGAACTCCAGACGCATGCGCCACCTTGTGCATCTGACTTAAGCAGGTCCTAGGGAATTGAACCTAGGTCCTTTGGCTTTCCAGGCAAGTGCCTTATCCAATAAGCCATCCCTCCAGCCCCACATGAGGTTTTTATACTAGATGATAAACAAAATATTAACATAGGCCTATAGTCATGATTGCTTAAGTCCAAAATGAATTGAATATTTCTGGGATAGTAAAAAATAGGTAGCAGGATTCAATGATGTGATATTGAACTCAACTCTAATTATCTATCTATCAATCTATCTATTTGTGAGCAGAGAGATAGAGTCAGAGTGAGAATGGCAACATAGGGCCTCTTGCTGCTGCAAACCAACTCCAGATGCATGTGCCACTTTGTGCATCTGGCTTTATGTGGGCACTGGGGAATTGAATCTAGGCTGGCATGCTTTGCAAGCAAGTGCTTTCAACAATGTAACTATTTCCCCATCCTTGAACTCAACTCTAAACCTACTACTTTTGTATGTTAAGAAATTATTCTTGCCAGGTGTGGTGGCGCACACCTTTAATCCCAGCATTTGTAAGGCAGAGGTAGGAGGAGCTCCATGAGTTCGAGGCCACCCTGAGACTACATAGTGAATTCCAGGTCAGCTTGGGCTTGAGCAAGACCCTACCTCGAAAAACCAAAAAAAGAAATTATTCTTGTAGATCATGCACTCTATCTCCCTAAGCAACGCAGAATTACTTTGTGAGTTGCACACGCAGCTATAAACTTCTTGAGAATATGCTTTCCAACTTGAGTGTATCCCAGACAAATCTAGAATGTGACTTCGTCTTTCTCTTTAACTATGAATCGTATCTTTTATACCACATTATAGACTAATCATTGCTTACACGAATAGAAAACACATGATTCCTTCACTTTTGCAATATTATATCCTCAAAATTCTTACCCCTGCCAAATCAAAACTCATATCTTGCACATTTACTGATTTGGTTGGGTGCCTGCCATAACATTAGCTCTTTGGCTGTAAATGCTAATTTAGCTAATGCTACATTGAGAAGTTCTTAGGACATGAAAGTGGCTGTCAGCTATCAACAAAAGCTATTAAATAAGGAAAGTCAGCAAAAAAGGAAATACTTGCGTGATTAACGTGCCAACTTGTGAAAGGGCAAAAGGAAAATATCAAGTTAACAGGACCATGCAGACTACATACACATTAAGACTTTGAAGAGAGTTCACAGCGTGAAAAAAAGGTGTTTTTGTTTGTTTGTTTTTTGTTTTGAGACAGGGTCTCATGTAGCCCATGCTGGCCTCAAATGCACTATGTAGCCTCTTGAGGTTATAGGCATTTGCCACCACACCATGTTTATGTGGTGCTAGGGATCAAACCCAGGACTTTGTGCATACTAGGCAGGCACTCTACCAACTAAGCTACATCCCTAGCCCCAGGATTTATCTAATTAATTGTTACAGTTTTGAAGAACTAATTAGTGTCATTTATTCTCAGAGCCAGTCTTTATGCTGACATCCATAGTTCAGGTTGGAATATTCTGTTTGTTTGTTTGTTTGTTTGTTTGTTTGTTTGTTTGTTTGTTTGTTTGTTTTGGTGTGTGTGCAGTTGTACTGGAGAATGAGTCCAGGGTCTTTCATGTGCCAGTTAAGTGCTCTGCTACTGAACTACAGTCCATAGCTCTGTAGTATTTATTTTTTTGAGACAGGGTCTCACTATGAAGCCTGGGCTACCCTGTAACTGTAAACCAGGATGGCATCAAACTCACAGTAATCCTCCTGCCACAACCTCTGAATGTTGGGATTACAGGTGTTAGCCACCATGCCCAGCCCAGGTTGTAATATTAATGCATTCTCTCTATCCCTACTTTATTACTATATTTCACCTGGTAACTGACCCACATCATTTTTACCTCTATCCCAGGGATTTCCAAAGGCTCAAAAGACTTAAGAAATGTATGTCTTCATGGTCTGGAGAGATGGTCAGCACTTGCCTGCAAAGCCAGGTTAAATTCTCCAGTACCCACATAAAGTCAGATGCACAAAGGGTGCATGCATCTGGAGTTTGTTTATAGTGGGTGGAGGCCCTGGTGCATCCATTCTCTCTCTCTCTCTCTCTCTCTCTCTGCATGTCTGTATCTCTCTGCTTGCAAATAAATAAGTCAATAAAAATTTTTAAAAGAGATGTATGGGGCTGGAGAGATGGCTTAGTGGTTAAGGTGCTTGACTGTGAAGCCTAAGGACCCAGGTTTGATTCCCCAGTACCCATGTAAGCCAGATATACAAGGTGGTCCATGCATCTGAAGTTCATTTGCAGTGGCTAGATGCCCTGGCATGTCCATTCTCTCTCTCTCTCTCATAAATAAATAAATAAATAAATAAATAAATAAATAAATAAATAAATAAATAAATAAAATATTTTTTAAAAATAGAAATATATAGCCAAGCTTGGTGGTGCACGCCTTTAATCCCAGCACTTGGGAGGCAGAGGTAGGAGGATCGCCATGAGTTTGAGGCCATCCTGAGGCTACATAGTGAATTCCAGGTCAGCCTGAGCTGGAGTGAGACCCTACCTCAAAAAACCAAAGGAAAAAAAAAAAGAAAGAAGAGAAGAGAGAGAGAGAGAGGAGAGGAGAGGAGAGGAGAGGAGAGGAGAGGAGAGGAGAGGAAAGGAAAGGAAAGGAAAGGAAAGGAAAGGAAAGGAAAGGAAAGGAAAGGAAAGGAAAGGAAAGGAAAGAAAAGAAAAATATGTCTTCATATCATGCACAGATAATTTCCTGTCCACTTGGTAAAAATATTTTATATTCTTACTTTTATTCTGTGGAGGGATATACTAAAGGTAATATGAAGTTTAGACCCAGTTTATTCAGAAATCAGTCAAGTCAAATTCAATATGGGGGTTGGGGAAATGGCTTAACAATTAAAGGCACTTGCTTTACAAAGCCTGCCAGTACTAGTTCAATTCCCTACTACCCATGTGAAGCCAGACACAAAGTGGCACATGCATTTGGCATTTGTTTGCACTGACAAGAGACATTGGCATGTGTGCATACACACACACACACACACACACACACACACACACATACATCATGCATGCAAATAAATAAATAAAAAGTCAAATGCCTTTCGATTTAACAATAATAACACTAACAAAAGAATTTTTATGTACAAAAAACGTTTATACAAAAAGCTCTACAGAATTCCTTTTAAAGCTGTAAGAAGTTAGGCTACTTAATTATATTAGATTCTAATAAAAAGTACAATATCTTTATATGACTTAGAAAATCATATTTGTCATGTTCAAAACTCTGATTGATAGCTATTGTAGACTCCTTTTTCTTACCTGTAAGGTTGTGTCTTGATCCCGAGATTTTGATCTTCTAGTGCTTTCTTAACAACTGCTTCATTTTCTTCTGGATAAACTGAACATGTGCAGTAAACAACTGCTTGAGCATTACTAACTGGATTGAAAGAAAATATCTTCAATATGATGACCCACTGACCCAACCCAAATTTGCTATTTCCAGACCTGTTTTTGCTATTAATACACACTACCAGGTTTTGATGGAAATGACTTCCACAGATATTTGAACGGCTCCCCTTTAAAGCAGAGCTTGCATTAGTAATATAGTCAATAAATGAAGTAAATCCAGCAGGACTGTACAAAAATTGAGAACTCAATCAATGTGACCAACCTAATTCCAAACACAAAGAAATGTATAGTGTACATTACCATGAGCTTCATTAGTTTAAAGAACTCTAGAAACAGACTTCAGTGGGGGTCCTAATTCTATCACTTGCTACCATATGAACCTGGAAAAATGACTCAGTCTCAGACCTTTCATCCATAAATGAGGTAATACTTTGATCTCTTTCATCCATAAATGAGGTAATACCTTGATCTCTCATTTGCTCATTTATTCATACTAATCAGCAACTGCCACATACCCAGCGCTGTTCTAGGCTTTGGGATGCCTCCGTGAATAACAAAGGCAAGAGCTTACTTTTATTTTTTTAAATATCTTTATTTGCAAGCAAAGAGAGATAGAGATAATGGGCACATCAGGGCTTCTAGCCACTGCTAACAAATTCCAGATACATGCAACACTTTGTGCATCTGGCTTTATGTGGTTATTGGAAAATGGAACCTGGGTTGTTAGGCTTTGTAGGCAAGTACCTTTAACTGCTGGGCCAACTCTCCAGCCCCAACTTACTTTTTTAGCAGAGGATCAATGAGGCATAGTTGGGGAAAATATTTAGGTGATAAAGTGGGAATGGAGGATTGAGGATGTCAAGTATCACTGACATAGAAGACTGTGGATAGACAGAAGATTCAAGGGGCATGCACAGAGCTCTTGAGGGAAGGCAACAGCAAGTATAAAGGCCTGGAAGGGGAAGTGGGCTTCACATTTTCAAGTAGAGTGAGGGGCCAGGCTGCTTACAGCTGGAAGGAAGGAAGGAAGGAAGGAAGGAAGGAAGGAAGGGAAGGGAGGGAGGGAGGGAGGGAGGGAGGGAGGGAGGGAGGGAGGGAGGGAGGGAGGGAAGGAGGGAGGAAAAGGAGGGGGAAAGGGAGGGGGAAAGAAGAGAAGGGAAGAAGGAGGGGAAAAGGAGGGAGAAAGGGAGGGGAGGGGAGGAAGGACAATGGTTTCTGCTCTGCTAGTGATGGAAAGTCATTGGTTTTAAGAAGTGCTCTGTTGAGAACAAACTGTAGGTGGCAGTGGTGGAAGGTGGTAGACAAATTAGGAGGCCATCAAAATAATCCTGTGAAAGGTGTCTGTGGTAATCATGTAGGTGGCTAGAGTCTGGATATACACTGAATTACAGCTTACTTCATTTGCTACAGACTGGCTATGGGTATAATAAGTAAAAATAATTTTTTTATTTGAAGGCACTGAGATGGAATGTTCTGGTAATACTGTTTGTAGTTCATACCTTATTACTTTATTTGAATGGCTAAATAAAGCATTCATGTTTCTGAGATTAGCACTATATTTTAATATGATTGCACTGACAAACTTACATTTCATTGCATGTGTTAACTGTTCATATTGCTGTTGAGCGAGAATCTGAAGTTTTGTTTCTGGTATGCCTCCTTGAGAAAGATCTTTAAGTAAACTTGTATCTAAATTTTAAAAAGTAAATATTCTTAAATATAGTATTATAAGTACTTTTCATACATTTCAATTGTCATAGTATTTTTCGATTATAATTTTTTAATTATTTTTTTGGCTTGTTTTCTCGAGGCAGGGTCTCGCTCTAGCCCAGGCTGACTTGGAACTCACTATGTAGTCCCAGGCTGGCCTTGAACTCATGACAACCCTCCTACCTCTGTCTCCCTAGTGCTGGGATTAAAAGTGTGCACCACCATGCCCGGCTATTTCTCAATTATTTTTCTTACTAATATAAATTTTTCTAGAAAATATCTACTGAAACTAAATTGATAATATTAAAATTATGACTTAAAACTTAAAAATAAAGGTAATAAAGTTTTTTTAATGTAGAAAACATTTAGTCTGATTTCTCTGAGATAGTCACCCAAGTATCCACACAAGTCATTTAGGCACAGAAGGACACAATCAATCTGCAGAGTGATGCAGAAAAAAAGAAAATGAGATCTCAACTCCAGAGTTGAAATTGATGAACAATAGTCAACTAATTTCAATGATTTAGAAGTTAAAATGGGTACCTTCATGTTCATTTAAAATAAATTCCACTGGATTACTAATACCCAGTCCTGAACAGCGAGGCAGCAATAGAATCACTCTGACATTCTGTAACCTCTGATCTTTTGAATCAATGTTCATAAATGTCTCATGAAGTATTTCAATATCTGAGAGAAAAAAACCACAAAGATACATGTGAAATATTAATTAAAACTCTGAATGCAACATATGATTATAGATACTCATTATTGATTTCAAGAATTCTAAATCCCATGAAAACTAAACTTAATGTAATTTTTAAAAAGGGAGTTAAAGCCGGGCATGGTGGCACACACCTTTAATCCCAGCACTCGGGAGGTGGAGGTAGAGGATCACCATGAGTTCAAGGCCACCCTGAGAATACATAGTGAATTCCAGGTCAGCCTGGACTAGACTGAGACTACCTCAAAAAAAAAAAAATAAATAAAAATAAACAAATAAATAAAGGGGGGAGTTAATATTTGATAACTTCCCAAAGTTAATACAGGAATTTTCTTAATAGAGTATTTTCTCCACCTAAGAGAATGATTTTGAAGTTTAGAATGAAATGTTTTTATCTGAATGTCACTGAAGTTTCCAGGGTGTCAATCATGTCTCCTCTCAAATGCCCTGTATCAGAAAGGCCCTTCCTGACCATCTGCAAATAAAGAGCAGTCCTTTCCCTATGTTCTCTACTCCCAAACCAATGGTTTTCTTCATGCTATTTATGTTTACATTTTCATCTTTTTCATGCTGTAGTTTAAGCTTCATGAGTAGAACTTTATTTCAATGCTATCTTCCCCAACAGAGCACTACCTAGTGTATAACATACATCAAATAACTATTTTTTTGTTTGTTTGGTGGGACTGAGGAGACAACTCAGTGGATAAAGCGTTTACCACACTAGTGAGTAACCAGGTTTGGATCCCTAGCACCCATGTAAAAAGTTGGATGCTGTGAGCCTGGTGAAACCAGCAGTTGCCTCAAGAGAGATGACAACGTCTGAAAGTTGTCTTCTAACCTCCACATGCATGCCATGGTATGCACACACCGGAACACATACATATTATACACACAGCGCAAAACTGAACAACATACACATCATATACACACAGCACACACACACACCCCAAAATATTTTGATTTTTATAGCGTGTGTGGTATACAGATGTTTGTTGGGAGATGAGTATGCGTGTGCAGATGTGCGTGGAGGCCAACGTGAGTTGTCTTCCTCAGTTGCTCTTCACTTTATTGTGTGAGATTGGGTCTCTTGATGAACCCAGAGCTCACTGATTTGGCTATACTAGCTAGCTAGTAAGCCCCAGGAATTCCCTGTTTCCACCTCTCTAGCATTATAGGATTATCGCTGCACACCACCATGCCTAGCATTTTACATGTCCGGATCTGAACTCAGGTCCTCATCTTTGCACAGCAAGCACTTTCTCACTGAGCCATCCCTCCACCCTCAACAAATATTTGTTAAATGAATAAATCACTTTTAAGAATTTTTGGTGAATGTTCCTGTTATTAATATTGTTCCTGTTTGTGTGGTCCCTTCATGCTGCCGGGTGCAGCACTAGTTCACTCTGTGGAGAATCCCATTGCACTGATGTTCAGCAGTTTCCAGTGCAAGGCTAAGGCAAGTAGCATGCTCTAGTTGAGATGTGGTCTTTCACTAATGGTTTCCTGTGGTAGGAGCTCGGTCCCCAGTGTAGCAGGATGAAGAAGTGCTGGAACCTCAAGGGGGTAGAGTTTGGAATGAAGTAATTATGTCACTGAGGGTCTCACTGAGTGATCTGGTCCCCATGAGAGTGGGTTGTTATAAGGCAGCATAACTTGCCATCTCATTTTACGTGTCCCCACAGTTACACTATCAGTCATAATGGGACATCACCAGAAGGCCCTAACTAGAGCCAGCAGATGCTGGTACAATCGGGAGGTTCTTGGACCTCTAGAACTATGAGCTATTAACTCAATAAATCTCTCTCTGTACAAAGTACTCAGCCTCCAGTACTTTGTCATAGCAACGGAAAACATTAAAATGGGAACATTTCCATGAGCATTTTTGTACATAGCTTTAGGTGCACACATTTGCACTGCTTTTGGTGGGAAGGAGCTAATGAACATAGAAATGTACTGCTGGGTGATAATGTGGGTAGTATATATATTCAACTTTAGTAAGTAATACTAGCTTTCCAAACTAGTTAATTAAATTTGCAGTTCCACCAACAGCATTGGAGCATCCCTCACTTTTTGTCCTGCCAATGCATGGTGTTGCCATCTTCTTAATGTTAATGATTCTGTACATATGTAGTAGCAAGATGTTGTGGTTTTTTTCATTGCAATACCTGAGTACCATTGTTGTTTTATACTTTTATGTAACTTTTTTTTTTTTTTCTGGACATGTCCTTTTCTGTGAAACACATTGTAATGTCTCTTGTACTTTTTTCTATTGAGGCTTGTAGGGGTTTTGTTGCTAAATTATAAGAATTCATTATAAACTATTAATAAAATCTCTCATCAGTTTATGTGTTTCCTTTGTGATGTATCCTTTTACTTTGTTAACACAGAAGTTTTTAAAGTTTTTTTTCTGATATCCAATTAACCAATCTTTTATTTTATTGTTCATGTGTTATGTGGCCTCTTAAAAATTCTTAAATTACCTCTTCAGGTCATGGAAGCATTACTCCTACAAAGTATTCTAGCAGATTCTAGATGTGTACATGTACTGAGGTTTGGTTTTCCTATCGCAATTTACCAAGAAGACCACCTTTTTCTCAACATTCTTCAGTGTCCTTTAGTCAGAAATGCAGTATTTCTGTGTGTACAGGCCTTTCTGGTTTATTAATCCACCTTAACACTCACTTTTTTATTCATTTGCAAGCAGAGAGAGACAAAGAAGAGATTACAGAGCAACAGAAAGAGAATGGGCATGCCAGGGCCACTAGGCAGTGCAAATGAACTCTCCAGATGCATGTGCCATTTCATGCACCTGGATGTATGTCAGTACTTGGAAATCACACCCAGGTCATTAGGCTTTGTAGGCAAGCATCTTAACCACTGAGCCATCTCTGCAGCCCCTCACTGTCTTAATTATGGACATATACATTTTATCAAAACTTCTAGGGAAGTCTTTTTCCTTTATTTTTCAATTTTATGATTTTCTATTATGCTTGACCCTTTTATATTAAAAATTGTATATACTTGTCCATTTCCACAAAAAATCCACCAAAATTTTAATTGGGATTGAATTTCTGTAGAGCAATTTGGAGAAAACTAGCATGTGTATGTTATCTGATCTTTCAATTCATGAACATGGTCCATCTTTTACTTACTCATATATTCTTCCTTTGAATAGTTCCATTGTTGCATGAGGAGGTCTTATCCATCTTTTAGTTCAAGTGCTTTTAAGTATTTGATTTGGTGTACTATTATAGAAGGCTTTTATAACTTTATTTTCAAATTTTTGCTATATGTCTATAGAAATGAATTGATCATTGTATGGTGACCTTGTATATAGTAACCTTTACAATAGTCACATTAATTCTATAATTATAGTTTTTGATTTTTTACATATATAATCATGTCATCTTCCTTCTAATTTTTATACCTTTTTTTTTTTTCGAGGTAGGATCTCTGGTACAGGCTGACCTGAAATTAACTATGTGGTCTCAGGGTAGCCTCGAACTCACAGCAATCCTCCTACCTCTGCCTCCCAAGTGCTGGGATTCAAGGCGTGCGCCACCACGCCCGGCTTCTTTCATTTTCTTTCCTTACTGCATTGCCTTCAGTACATTGAACCTTCAGTACAATGTTGTTTATAAATGGTAAAGACAAAAGTGCTTATCTAATTCCAATATCAGAAAGAAAGCTTTTGGGCTGGAGTGATGGCTTAGAGGTTAAGGCACTTGCCTGAGAAGCCTAAGAACCCAGGTTTGATTCCCCAGGACCCACATAAGCTAGATGCATAAGGTGACGCATGCTTCTGGAGTTTGTTTGCAGTGGCTAGAGGCCCTGGCACACCCATTCTCTCTGTATTATATATCTGCCTCTTTCTCCCTCTCTTTCTCTAGCTCTCAAATGAATAAATAAATAGAAAACTTTTAAAACAGGATTTAAAACAACTGATTATTTATATGTGTGATGATTTATGTGTGCACGTGCCACAGCATGCATGTAGATGGCAGAACAAACCTTAGGATATTTGTCCTTGCCTTCCACCTTCTCTGAGACAGAATCTCTCTTGTATTTTTGCCCCTGGAAAACCAGTCTAGCTGGCCCTGCAAGCTTTGGGGTTCTGCCTTCCTTTCCCATTGTTCTAGGGTGTCAATACTACAGATGTGCCACTTGGCATCCAGCTTTATATGGGTTCTAGGTCATCAGGCTTTTGGAATAAGCACATTTAACCACTGAATCATCTTCTCTGCCCCAGAAAGCAACCTTTTAAACATTTCATCAAATAATGATGTTTGCTGCAGTTACTTCATAAATGTCAAATTCTATCAAAGTCATTTGCTGAATCTGTTGAAAAGATCATATGATTTTTCTAGTAATGGTATTATACAAATATTTTTTTATTTATTTGCAGGTAGAGAGAGACAGCATGAAGAGAGATTGGGGGGTGGTGTGGAATAGGCATGCCAGGGCCTCCAGCCACTGCAAACAAACTCCAGATGCATAAGCCACTTTGTGCATCTGGTTTTATGTGGGTACTGGGAAATAGAACCCAGATAAGTAGGCTTTGCAGGCAAATGCCTTAACTACCAAGCCATCTCTCCAGACCCAAAATATATTTTTTTGAGAGAGTTTTGTTATGTGCTTTAGGCTGGCCTCAACCTTGTAACCCTCCTGCCTCAGCCTCCTGAAGGCTGGAAGTACAAGTATGTGACACCATAATTATCCAAAAATTTTATTTCTTTATTTGAGAAAGGGGGGGGGTAGAAGAAGATACTGAGAGAGAGAATGGGTATTCAGGGTCTCTAGCCACTGCAAACGAACTCCAGACACATGTGCCACCTTGTGCATCTGGCTTACATGGGTACTGGGAAGTCAAACCTGCTTTTGTTCAGGCTTTGCAGGCAAGTGCCTTAATTACTAAGCCATCTCTCCAGCCCCCAAGACTGATTTTTAAATCAATTTTATATTCCTAAGTTAAACCCAGTTTATAATATATTCCAATATATTACCTAATCCAGCTTACTAATATTCGTTTATATAGTTATCAATATTTCAGTTTATTGATGTTTATTTTTACAACTGTGCTCCTGACTGACATAAGCCCATAATTTCCTTTCCTTATAATGACATTTTCAGGTTTTTATAGGAAGATTATAGAATTAATTGAAATTGAAAAGTCATCTCATATTAAGTGTTTTAATCCAGAAGATATTTACATCATTACTAATTTCCTTAAACAATGTTTTGTGGGTTTCAGTGCAAGTCTTGCACTTCTTTTTTTTTTTGTTTGTTTGTTTGTTTTTTTGTGGTTTTTTTTTTTTTGAGGCAGCTGGAATTAGTTTCAGACTGGCCTCGAACTCACAGTGATCCTCTTACCTCTGCCTCCTGATGCTGAGATTAAAGGGGTGCATCACAACACCCAGCTTGCACTTCTTTTTAAGTATCTATCTGTCTGTCTATCTATCTGTCTGAAAGAGAGAACAAGAGAATGGATATGAGCACACCATGGCCTCCTGCCACTTCAAATGAACTCTAGACGCAAGTACTACTCTCTGTTTGGGCTTCATGTGGGTACTGGGAAATCAAATCAAACCCAGGCCTTCAAGCTTTGTAAGCAATCGCCTTTAACCACTGTGCAATCTCCCCAGTCCATCTTGAGCTTCTTTTATTAAGTTTATTCCTGGGGCTAGGGAGATGACTCTGTGGGTAAAGTGCTTGCCGCCTTAAGCATTAGGACCTGAATTCAGACCCCAGTGTAATGGAATGCTTCTTTAATCCCAGCACTGGGGAGGCAGAGACACTTAGAATCCCTAGGACTCACAGCTAGTCTAGTCGAATCTGTGAGCTCCAGGTTCAGTGAAAGACTCTGTGTCAAAGAACAAGGTGGAAAGCAACTGAAGAAAACTCCTCAGTGTCAACCTCTGGCCTCCACACACACAGAGACACACACATGCATGCACACCTGTGCATACATGAACATGCATACACACTTGCACACATACCTCATTCCCAAAATTTATTCCTAAGAGTTTATTGTCTTTGATGTTATCAAAGATTATTCATTGCTATTGTGTAAAAATAAAAATAACTTTGTCTTCATTTTGTCCCCTATAAACCTTATTATATAAACTTGTTATATAAAATTTATTAGTACTAAGAATTATGGACTGCTTAGTATTTCCCATATACAGACAATGTTTGCTATTTTATATATTTTGTGATTATGTTTAGTACTATTATATTTTCTGGATAAATTGGACCTTTAATTATTATAGAGAAATATCTTAATTTCTGGGAATGCTTCTGTCTTTTATTTCCACCACCACCAACAACAACCCCCTGCCTTTCCCTCTCTCCCTCTCCTTTTTCTTTCTTTCTTTTTTTTGTGGCTTTTTTATTCTAGGCTTTAACATTAAGTTACACCTCCTGGAATCTCTAGGAGTGCTTGTTGACTTCTGTTTGTCAGTAGCTCTTTTGATCAGTGCATTCACTATGTATCTTTTTCTGTCCTTTTAATTTTTTGATATGTTTTTCTTCTTTTAATTTTTTTCCTTTTTCCTCTTTTTTTCTTCTTTTTTCATTTCATTTTTATTTTGGAGAGAGAGAATTGGTGTGTCAGGGCCTTAAACACTGAAATTGAACTCCAGACGCTTGCACCACCTAGTGGACTTACGCGACCTTGCACTTGCCTCACCTTTGTGTGTCTGGCTTATGTGGAATCTGGAGAATTGAACATGGGTCCTTAGGCTTTACAGGTAAGCGCCTTAACTGCTAAGCCACCTCTCTAGCACTTTGTTATGTTTTTAAAGGTGTATTTCTTGTAAACAGAATGTAGTTGCTGTTTTTGTATTCAGTGTTGACATTCTTTTTCCTCTAGTGCAAATATTCAGTCCATATTTTGATTATGTCTAATATACATTATGTTATGTTTATATAATATAAACTTAAGTATATATACACACATTCTTTTGTTTAATCCATCCTATTTGATTTCTCTTTCTTTCTTTCTTTCGTTTTGTTTTGTTTTGTTTTGTTTTGTTTTGTTTTGTTTTGTTTTTTCAAGGTAGGGTCTCACTCTAACTCAGGCTGACCTGGAAGTCACTCTGTATTCTCAGGGTAGCCTCAAACTCATGGCGATCCTCCTACCTCTGCCTCCCGAGTGCTGGGATCAAAGGCCTGCACCACCACACCTGGCTTGATTTCTTTTTTTAATAAGTTTTTTAAAATTTTATTTGCAAGTAGAGAGAGAGATACAGAGAAGAGAGACAGACAGAGAGCATGGGTGCACCAGGGCTTCCAGGCATGGCAGATGTAATCCAGATGTATCTGCCACTTTGTGCATCTGGCTTTATGTGGGTACTGGGGAATCAAACTGGTCATTAGTCTTGTAGGCAAGCATCTTAACCACTAAGCCGTCTCTCCAGCCCTGATTTCTTTTTCTTTTCTTTTCTTTTCTTTCTTTCTTTTTTTTTGTTTTTTTTTTTTTTTTTCGAGGTAGGGTCTTGCTTGAGGTAGGCTGACCTGGAATTCACTATGTAGTCTCAGGGTGGCCTTGAACTCATGGCAATCCTCCTACCTCTGCCTCACAAATGCTGGGATTAAAGGCAGGCGCCACCACACCTGGCCATCCTATTTGATTTCTATTTGTCTTTGCACTCCAGGGCCTTTATCCACTGCAAACAAACTCCAGAAGTATGCACCACTTTGTGCATCTGGCTTTATCTGGACACTGGGGAATTGAACCCAGGTCCTTAGGCTTTGCAGGCAAATACCTTAACTGCCAGCCCTTGTTCTTATTTTCTATATCCCTTTTGTTCTCATGATCCAGTGAGAAATTTAATTTAATACAGGAGCATAAAAGACTTTCCAGTTCTTGATGTCATCTTTGTCAATTAAGCACTTGTGTGAATATATTCTCATCAGTTAAATGATAAGCCTCATCTACTTCAACTAAATGCTATTCAAGCCTCAAATTATGTCAGAACTAAATAACAAAAACTATTTCAAAGTACTGAGGTATTAATTACTTTATCCTATGGCTATTAAATCAGCATTAAATAAGGACAGCTTGATATAAATTTGTGAGGACATTGAAAGTATACTTTGCTTGTAGAGTTTATATAACAAAAGATAGAAAATTCAAACTTTTTAACATTTCTAAAATCTTTCAGAACAATAATCACCAAATAAATCTTTGTACATACTTTTACATCCCATTTTTGTGAAAAGTTTCTTCACATCAGGATCCTTAGTTTGTGATTGTACTCCACATACAAAAATTTTGGAAATATTCTCATTTGTTAAGACTGACATATGGGCAACTGTGTACCATGAACCTGTATTGACCATTAAGATATCATCATCCATATTCAATAAAGCTCTTACAGAGTGAACAGCAAGACTTCGAGATTTGTCCTACAAGATAATATTATGATTAGACTTTCAAAGACTATGACTAGAAACAAGGTGATTTATTTATAGTTTTGATTTAATTAAAAGAAAATAACTAGTAGAAACCTAAAAGATACCTAATTAACTTAGTAAAGCACCTTAATGTATCTCTAATAAAAACCTAACAAATGACAAATGTATTTTATACCAAAGTTTACTTCACCTAAGTTATGATTATCATTTAATTTTTATAGTAATAAGACAATCAGCATTAATTAATAATGCTTTATCTTAGCTCTCATTCTTACCCCTTCATGAAGCCCATTCATCTGCTACAATAGTCTTGGTTCTCAAATGCATTGTCACCCAACTTGCTAGTTCATATTAAAATTAGGATGTCTGACAAGATTATAAAAGAAGAGTAGCAGATAAGGTAAGAGATTCTGTCTAAGAATATGGATGTGGGAGCCAGACATACTGGCACATGCCTGTATTCTCAGTACTTGGAAGCTGAAACAGGAGGATCACCATGAGTTTGAGGCCAGCCTGGGCAATATAGTGAGTTTGAGACCAGAGCAAATAGTGACTTCCAAGCCAGACTGAGCTACAAAAAAAAAAAAAAAAAAAAAAAAAAAAAAAAAGTGGGTATGAGGAAGGGATAAACCTTAGAAGACTAAGGTGAATCTAACACAATAATTAGAACCATTTATAAGTATGTAAAAATGATCTTAACCAATTATTTGGGCCCTTTATTTTTATTGTATGAAAACCTCATTATACCTCACATTTTCTTCCTGTACCAGAAGCCATTTCTCAATTCTTACAGATCAAGCCTGTGATGCTGTATTAAGGAGAATATGAGAAAGCATCACACACTACATGCACTGCCTACTTATATATGTATCTTCTCCAGGATTAGAAGGAAGAAAAAGTATCATAGTAGCTTCTCTTCAATTCCTGTCTAACATATCATTTTAGCTTCAGCAATTTTCCCACTTAAGAGAATAGAGAAGATAATATATTGTTCATAACTTAACATGAAACTACTAGGCTAAGGGATAACAGGATCACTCACTATAGTGGTATTAATTTTGATGAAGGTGACAATTTGGATTATAGACCTCCTTGATATTCCATAAAAAAATACAAACAATATCAGGTACAGGGATCTCTGAATTAGCAGGATTATTCAGAGCCATAATGAAAGTAAATAGTAGTTTACCTGAAAAATAAGTTTATAATCTTTGAAAAGATCTATATTTATAAGATCATTTTTAAGATGAGATGGAAACATTAAGACATTGTAGCAGTGCTGATCCACAGCAAAGACTTTATCATCAAGATGCAATATAGATTTGACTTTATTGTAGCCTTTTTTTCTCAAATCACTATAAACTTCTTCGGGGCTATAAATGTGAAAATAGAACATAATTACAAATAGAATGCATTAAAATGTATTTAATGAATACTTTGTCCCTGCAACAAAGAAAATATCACTGTACATATTACAGTTAATAAAACAAGTTTCCCAACAGTAAGTTAAAAGATAATTAGAAACAGAAAATATAACATATTTATATAATCTTATCACCAATCTAAATCATTCCCCTGGATGTGCTTTCCTACCCTAATAAGGTAACATTTCTTGTTGCATTATTTTAAAAGGATAGAACCTTAAAATATGAATTAAAAATGTGATTAAAACTCTTACCTGATTTTACAAGTATTTATCCAAGCATAAAGTGGCAAAGTGGAGGCCCTTAGTTCCTGTTTCCTAACTGTCTCTGGCAGAATGTGGTAAATTGAAAGGGCATCATGTTTGATTCGATATCTTGCCAATGCTGCAGCCAATTTTGTCTTAAAACTAAAGACAAAAAAACCCATTCTTGATACTACTGTTTTTGAGAAAAGACTATCAATTCTCCATTAGAAATATTAACAAGTCACATTTTAAAATTAAGCACAAGCCAGACATGGTGGCGCATACCTTTAATCCCAGCACCCGGGAGGCAGAAGTAGGAGGATCACTGTGAGTTTGAGGCCAGCCTGGGACTACAGAGTGAGTTTCAGGTCAGCCTGGGTAGAGTGAGACTCTACCCCCCAAAAAAATTTAATTAAAAAAAATAGAAATTTGACAATCCTGACTTCTTTATTGTATTTTCACCGCCTCTTTATAGTTGTGTACTTCTCAAATATTTATATCATTGCTAGTTGAAAGACAAATATTATTCAAGGAAAGGGTTATAGAATTTAGAATCTGGCAAACCTGAAGCTGAGCCAGTTTCTGTCACTTATCAGCAGCTGTGTGACCTTCGGCATGTTACTTATCTCCTTTGTTGGCCTCAGTTTTCTCATCCATTAAGTGGTCAACTTACCTTATTATTAGTGTAGTCATTACCAAACATGTGCACAAAATACTTAGCACAGAACTAGCATGTTGCAGGTAACCACTATAGTATTATGGCTAATATTATAAAAAATGATAATAGTATAATCTAGACAAGATTCAAGAGCTTTCATTAATCTCCTTCTAGTCCTGCTTAGTTCTGAATATCAAAGTTCCAAACAAGAAAGAAAAACAGGTTAGTGATACCATGAAGACCTGATAACTTTTTTTTTTTTTTTTTTTTTTTTTTTTCAAGTTAGGGTCTCACTCTAGCTCAGGCTGACCTAGAATTCACTCTGTAGTCTTGGTGTGACCTTGAACTCACGGCGATCCTCCTACCTCTGCCTCCCGAGTGCTGGGATTAAAGGTATGCACCACTACGCCCAGCTGATAAATTTTTAATAAGCAATAAAGTACAGTTTCTTCCCAGCTCATTTTCCTAGATGTTTTTAGTAAGAATCTAGCTGAAATAAATCTCAAGTATAACCTTGCAGGAGAAATGAGGAAGAGATGCCATGAGAGCATCAAGTACAATCTGAGCTACACTTGCCATGTGGTCCAAAAAGAAGACATTCCTGGGAACTGCAATGATGTCCAGGTACACGGTTTCAAAGAATGACAGGATGTAGAACAAGGTTGGTAAATGAGAAGCAGCTAAGTTAAATCATGTTTTCAGCAGCATCTGCTGAATACAACTTTCTTTTCCTTATGACTACAAACTCTCTAGTCTAAATGTCACATCCACTCAACAGAAACTCCTCTCCCATAAACGTTTATTTGGCAATGTATGTTATAGAACACTTGGGGAGGAGGGCGATAAAGCATTAAACCCAGATCTATAATAAAATTAAATTTGTCTAGTTCTATGTCTAAATGTCACAGAGCTGTAGCAGGAGACACTTAAAATGACATAGCATATTGTCACACACCAAAGAATAAACATAAAGTAAGCTACTATTCTAAACTATACACTGTAGATGTTTGATTACAGAATATTTTGTATAAAAAGAATATTTCCAAATACCTACTTAGGTCAATTTTACTATGTTAAATGCTACTGAGTGAATTATCCAAATCAATTTGTGCATTAACACAGCTACCCAATTATCTTCTTCATCCATATCCCTGTTACACACAGTCAGAACTGCTTTTCTAAATGTTAAATTATCACTTTGTAATTCTTTTTTTAAATTAGTTTATTTATTTGCAAGCAGAGAGAGAGATAGAAGAGAGGCAGACAGAGAGAGAATGGGCACACCAGGGCCTCCAGCCACTGCAAATGAACTCCAGATGCATGTGCCCCTTGTGCATCTGGTTTACGTGGGTCCTGGAGAATCAAACCAGGATCCTTTGGCTTCGCAGGCAAATGCCTTGACCGCTAAGCCATTTCTCCAGCCCCCATTTTGTAATTCTTTTTTAAAAATATTTTGTTTATTTATTTGAGGGAGAAAGAGAGAAAATGGGCATGCCAGGGCCTTTAGCTACTGCAAACAAACTCCAAATGCATGAGCCACCTTATTCATCAAGCTTTAGGTGGGTACTGGGGAATTGAACCTGGGTTCTTTGGCTTTGCTGGCAAGTACCTTAATGACTAAGTTATCTCTCCAGCCCATCACTTTGCAATTCTTTTTTTTTTTTTCCTCAAGATAGGGTCTCATTCAAGCCCAGGTACACCTGGAATTCACTATGTAGTCTCAGGGTGGCCTCAAACTCATGGTGATCATTCTACCTTTACTTCCCAAGTGCTGGGATTAAAGGCATGTACCACCACGCCTGGCTAGTTGAGATAGGTAGTTATCATTATCCTCATAGTTGTCTTCTGTTGATATATAGGCTATATTAATGTAGGATAAAAGGAAAACAAATTTAAAACATATTAGTTTATTCTTAACTCTTTTTTTCAATTTGGAAAGAGTGAATTCGTGTGTAGTATTGGAATTTTTCTCATTTGTTATATGTTAGATTTTTTAAAAGCTCTGTAAATAAAATTAAGAAAACAAAAATAGTTGTTTCAAATGAAATTTAACGTATATGTCTGCTGAAAGTATTGGTAACTTTTTAATTATTTCCCACATACTTATACTCTGGATCTTATAAGTCAACCTTTCAAAACAATTTGATTTTTAGTTGGATATTTAGTCTGTTCAAGACTGTTTACAAAGGAACTCAAGACACTAACAAACTTACATTTTTCCATATATTTTTAACACATAGTAAGTTATACTGCATAAAGTTTAGCCAGAAACCACTAATGATGATTTCACATAAAACATCTTTTCACTTGTACCTGTTAAGAAGGTTCTCTACTTCTTGAACTTCTGATATGCACTCTTCATTATAAGGAAGCAAACGAGTTTGAAATTTTCTATCTTGGAAATCATACAGCATCACAATAATAAGGCTGCTCAAATGATCTGGCTACCAAAGGAAAATACACATTCCATTATTTTTCATAACAGAATAGGAACATGATAATTTTTAGATTATAAAATTAGGAAAGATTTGATTAGACTTGAAAATAGGGAAGATGGGCTGGGGAAATGGCTCAGTAGTTAAAGGCACTTGTTTACAAAGCCTGCTATCTGGGCTCAATTCCCACCACCCATATAAAGCCAGATGCACAAAGTGGTGCATGTGTCTGGAGTTCACTTGCAGTGGCAAGAGGCCTGGCACCCATACTCACTCTCTCCCCCACATAAATAAATAAAAATACTGGACTTTGAGGCCACCCTACATAGTGAATTCCAGGTCAGTCTGGCCTAGAGTGAGGCCCTACTTTAAAAAAACAAAAATATTAAAAAATGTAAAACGGTCTATGGTATTGACATGGAGACTCAAAGGACAGGAATTAGAGGGGACAGGTTATGAAGACTGTTGAATTTGATATTTAATAGTTTGAACTCACCTGGCGTAGTGGTGCACACCTTTAATCCCAACATTTAAGAGGCTGAAGTAGGAGGATCACTGTGAGTTCGAGGCCAGCCTGAGACTACATAGTGAATTCCAGGTCAGCCTGGGCTAGAGGAAAAACTACCTCAAACCACCCCCCCCCAAAGTTTAATTTGACCTTGTAATCCAGTGGTTGGTTACACTGACATGTTATGACTTCTTCACAAGTGTGCAAAGTGCAAAATTTGTATGTGTGAGCCAGGCATGGTGGTACATATCTGTAATCCTAGTACTCAGGAGGCTGAGGAATGGTTGTGAATTTGATCTAGGGCTACATGTCTCAACAACAAAAGTGTGTGTAAATGAATTAAGTTCAAATGAACCAGGAAATAAGTAAAAGGCAAGAAATCAGGCCACAAAGACAAGCTATTCAACCAAACACTGAATATTACTGCTTTAGAATTACTATGTAAAAACATGACCAGTAGCTGGGGAGATGGCTTAGTGGTTAAGGCATTTGCCTGCAAAGTCCCAGGTTCAATTCCCCAGGATCCATGTAAGCCAGATGCACAAGGGGCACATGCGTCTGGTGTTTGTTTGCAGTGGCTAGGGGCCCTGGTGTGCCCATTCTCTGTCTCTCTTCTATTTCTCTCTGCTTGCAAATAAATAAATACAAATTTAAAAATACTAAAAATGAAGATAGGAAGATCTTCAAAATAGGGAGAAAATCCAGTTTAAAAAAACTTTTCAGGACTGGAGAGATGGTTAGTGGTTAAGGTGCTTTCCTGTGAAGCCTAAGGACCTATGTTATACTCTCCAGATCCCATGTAAGCCAGACACACAGGGAGTCAAGTGCAAGGTCGCACATGCCCATTAGGTGGTGCAAGCATCTGGAGTTCGATTGCAATGACTGATGCCCTGGCATACCAAGTCTCTCTCTCTCTCTCTAAAATAAAACAAAACAAAACAAAACAAAATAAAATCTTTTCAAATTGGGTGTGGTGGCACTTGCCTTTAATCCCAGCATTTGGGAAGTAGGGGTAGAAGGATTCATGTGAGTTCAAGGCTTGCCTGGGATTACAAAGTGAGTTCCAGATATGCCTGGGCTAGAGTGAGACTCTGCTTCAAAAGACTTAAAAAAAAAAAAAAAAAGAAAAGAAGGAAATGAGCTGGGTGTGGTGGTGCACACCTTTAATCCCAGCACTTGGGAGGCACAGGTAGGAGGATCGCGGACAGTTCGAGGCCACCCTGAGACTACATAGTGAATTCCAGGGCAGCCTGAGCCAGAGTGAGAACCTATCTCAAAAAAAAAGAAGAAGGAGAAGAAGGAGAAGGAGAAGAAGAAGGAGGAGGGAGAGAGGGAGGGAGGGAGGGAGGGGAGGGAGGGGAGGAGGAGGAGAAGAAGAAGAAAGAAGGAGGAGAAGGAGGAGAAGGAAATGGCTGGAGAGGTGGCTTCCCCAGTACCCATGTAAAGCCAGATGTACAGATTGGCACATGTAACTGGAGTTTGTCTACAGTGGCTGGAGGCCCTAGTGTGCCCATTCTCTCTGTCTCCCTGTCTGTCTTCTTGCTACCTCTGTCTACTTGCAAGTAAATAAAAATATATTTTAAAAAAGAAAAAGATGAAAAAATTTTTCAAAAACTAAAACTTGCAGACTATACATCAAAATGATAGGACAAGGGATAGTATTAATATTATTAGAAGGAAAAAGGTATTAGAAGCAGGAAACAACCTTTTTAAAAATATTTACTTATTTGCAAGCAGAGAGGAACATGGAGGGAGAGATAAAAAGAAGGGGGTGGGAGGATGGGCATGCCAAGGCCCTCCAATGACTGCAAACAAACTCAAGATGCATATACTACTTTGTGCATCTGGCTTTACATGGGCACTTGAGGATCAAACCCAGTCCAGCAGGTTTTACAAGCAAGTGTCTTTAATAGCCGAGCCATCTCCCCAGATCAAAAACCTGTATTTTGAAGAGATCTAAATATTAAGAAAATTATTCTTTAAACCTGAAGGGTTCTAAAAAGTAATCATGAGACAAGCTAATTATAAAAGTTGTCTACTTACTATTGTGGTACTTGGGAAAATATAGCTGTCTATTAATATAGTTTCCAAAATATCTTGATCTGCAAGACAAGGGAAAAGTCTGTTATCAAAATACCAAAGCTAGCCAGGCTTGGTGGAACATGCCTTTAATCCCAGCACTTGGGAGGCAGAGGTAGGAGGATTGCCATGAGTTCGAGGCCACCCTGAGACTACACAGTGAATTCTAGGTCAGCCTGAGCTGCAGTGAAGCCCTACCTCAAAAAACTCAAACCAAAAAAAAACAAAAAATACCAAAGCTGAAAATTAAAACTTTTGAATTAAATTATTAAATTAAATTAAATGCACCTTAAATAATACCACAAAATAACTTTACTTTTACATCTAAAATATAACACAGTTCTTTTTTTATTTTATTTTAGACAGAGAGAGAGAGAATTGGCACACCAGGGCCTCAGTCACTGAAATCAAACTCCAGATGCTTGTACCACCTAATGGGTGTGTGTGACTTTGTGCTTGCCTCACGTTTGTGTGCCTCAATTCTTAATAAAGACATTTGTGGTAGTTTGAATATATGTCCCCCAATATATTCAGTGTTTTATTAGTTATAGTTTGCATCTGCAATCACCTTGCTAGAGGCAATGTCACTGGGGGCCCGGTCTTAAGGTGTGAGTTTGAGATTCCATTGTAAAGATATGCAAATGTGCCTAGCAGGAGTTCCTGAAGTGTGCTGTGTGACCTTTTGGCTGTAGTTTTGCTCTGTGTGCTGTGGTGGCTGGTTGGCTTTCTCTCTCTCTGCTTGGCCCTGTGAAAGCAGGCTGCTTTTCCTGCCTTTATGGAACTTCCCCTGGATCTGTAAGCTTCAATAAATAATATCCCTTCCTCCATAACTGTGCCTGGTCTGGAAGTTCATCTCAGTGAACCTGAAGCTGTCTGCTACAACATTAAATTATAATGTAATGATGAAATATTAATAACCATTCTGAATCCTGGGCATGGCTCAGGCTCCATATGGGATCATAGTCAGAAATGAATTTATTTAAAATATTTATTTTATTTATTTATTTGAGAACAAGAGAGAGAAAGAGGCAGCTATAGAGAAAGAGGAGAGAGAGAGAGAGAGAATGGGTGCACCAGGGCCTCTTGTTGCTGCAAACAAACTCCAGGTGCATGTGCCACCTTGTACATCTGGCTTACATGGGTCCTGGGGAATTGAACCTGAGTCATTTGGCTTTACAGGCAAGTGCCATAATCACTAAGCCATATTCCAGCCTGTTAGAAAGGAATTTTGACCTTTAATTTATTGCCTTTGGAAGACATTAAAGAGGATCTAATTAGTAAGGTCATCTTATTTATTTATTTATTTATTTATTTATTTATTTATTTATTTATTTATTTAAGAAAGAGGCAGAGAGAGAGAAAAAGAGAGACAGAGAATGGGCACACCAAGGCATCCAGCCATTACAAACGACGTCCAGATACATGCACCACTTTGTGCATCTGGCTTACATGGGCCCTGGGGAATTGAACCTGAGTCCTTTGGCTTTGCAAGCAAGCACCTTAACTGTTAAGCCATCTCTCCAGGCCTGGTTATCTTATTCTTTTTAAGCATTGTTGGATTTGATTTGCTACTAACTTGTTCAGGATTTTTGTTCTGGTTTTGCTTATGAGAGATGTTACTGTGCAATATTCTGGTAACATCCTTGTCAATATTGGCTAACAGGGTTACTTTGGACTTATAAAATGAGTGAGAAGTGTTCCCTCTTCTTCTGTTCTCTTGAATAGTTTGTACTTGAATGGAATAGTTTATTTTTTTTTAATTGCTTTACTTCAGGTGTGGTAACTCACACCTTTATTCCCAGCAAAATTGGGGGGCAGAGGTAGGAGGATCGCTGTGAGTTAGAGGTCAGCCGGGGACTACAGAGTGAGTTCTAGGTCAGCCTGGGCTAGAGTGAGACCCTACCTCATAGAAAAAAAAATCATTGAAAATTTAAGAACAGTTGATTCTAGACAGATGGACAAATTCCTGGCTTCAGAGTCAAGCTTCATTGCCTCTTCATTGCAGTGTATGGATATATTAAGTAAGGTGTGACGGTGCAAGCCTTTAATTCCAGCACTCAGGAAGCTCACGTAGGAGGGTCATTGAGAGTTCAAGGTGAGCCAGGGCTACAGAGTGAGTTCCAACTCGGCCTGGCACAAATAATTTTTTAAAAATCAGTAAATGAATATATATTCATTTCTAAGTGATCAATGGAGGCATTTCAATTGACTTGACAATTTTTTACTACCACTTCTGTGCAAGACCTAAATAAATAGTTCTAAGGAAATCATGCAAGTGATTATTGGCCTCTTCCAAAGTGTCTCTTTGTGTGTGTGGGGAGGCATATGCATGTTGTATGTGTATATGTGCGTATGATCATGTCTCTGCGTGTGCACAGAAGCCATAGGAGAATGTCGGGTGTACTTCTATCACTCATCTATGTGTTTCATGGAGATGGAGTCTTTCTCTGAACATAAAGCTACAGTTTTCCAGAATCCAGGCGATTCTCCAGGTTCTGCTCCTTACAGTACTGGGTTACAGATGTGCATGGCCATGACTCGTCTGTTTATGTGGATCCTAGGGAAATGAACTAGGTGGTCACAGGCCCTCTCAGGCCATCTTCATACTTGCAGCAAACATTCTTACCCACTGACCCCTGAACCATCTCCCCAGCCTCAAAATATCTCTTTGGAGCAGGTTATGGTGGCGAATGCCTTTAATCCCAGCACTCTGGAGGCAGAGTTAGAAGGATGACTGTGAGTTCAAGGCTAGCCTGGGACTAGAGTGAGTTCGAGGATATCCTGGGCTACAGTGAAAACCTACCTCAAAACAAATAAACAAAACACAGAAAAAAAAAACTCTATGTGGTTATATGCTTATCATTTGAGCCATACTACCAGTAGTCCAAATATTTCTGGACCTACATTCAGTCAGTTTCCAAACCAGTATAAAGTTTATAGTTACAATTAGTATAAATATCTTCAGACCTTTTTAGCAGCTCATCTCATATCATCATAATATCTTGTTATTTCCTAGTCAGTTTTACAGCCAGAAATTGATAATACCATTGAAGGGCTCTGAAAATCTGGGTCTGGAGCGCTGGAGGCAAATTAGAAAAGGTAATTGTAGTAAAATTGGCTCTCCAAATTAAACTTAATGTGTAAGAATTGCGTAATCCTAATAGGAGTTGACTTAATTTTGTTATTCACATTTACAGATTGCACCTTTTCATTTCACCTGTTTCTCTCTTTAATATTTTCATATTTGTGATCTCTCATAAACTAAACTACAAGGTGTAAATACACAAAAATATAGTGGACACATATAAGAAGGGAGGATGATTAAACTTACATGCTTCAGTAGATTCTTGTTCTCCCCACTAATGGAATTTTCTTTTTCTTTTCTCTTTCTCTTCCTTCCCTCCCTCTCTCTCTCCTCCCTCCTTCCCTCCCTCCCTCCCTCCCATTTTCCCTTTCTTTCTTTCTTTCTTTCTTTCTTTCTTTCTTTCTTTCTTTCTCCTTTTTTCTCTCTCCTTCCCTCCCTCCTTGCCTGCTTTCTTTCTTTTTCTTTCTTTTCTTTTTTCTCTTCTTTCTTTCTTTCTCTCCTTTCTCTTTCTTTTTCTTTTCTTCTTCCATTCCCTCCCCTCCCCTCCCTTCCCCTCCCCTCCCCTTCCTTCCCCTTCCCTTCCTTTCTTTGACAAGGTTATAGAGTCCAGCCTAGCCTGAAACTTGAAATCCTCCTGCCTGAGTCTAAAAAGTACTGGGATTACAGACTTGCACCACCTTGCCTAGCTCCAGTTCGTTTTAATGACTGTGCACTACACGGTCATTCACAAAGGAATTTCTCTAATTCCTTTTAATTTACAAAGATAAGCATATGGGTAAAAATGAAATAAAACCTGATGTTTGAGGATCAGAGGGAGGGGGGAAGGGCTGGAGCTGTATTCTGCATTCCACAAACTTTTATCACTTTTTATTTTTATTTTTTTAAAAAATTTATTTGAGAGAGAGAAATGGACACACCAGGGCCTCCAGCCACTGCAAACGAACTCCAGAGGCAAGCGCCCCCTTGTGCAGCTGGTTTACGTGGGTCCTGGGGAATCGAACCAGGGTCCTTAGGCTTCACAGGCAAGCGCCTTAACTGCCAGGCCGTTTCTCCAGCCCTCTCTCGCTTTTAAGATTCCTGTTGTTTGTTGAGACAGGGTCTCACTCTGTAGCCCAGGCTGTCCCCGCCTGGAACTAGCAGCTATCCTCCTGCCTCCGTTTCCCGAGCCCTGGGACTCCAGGCTTGCCATCTTTGCTTTCAATGGCCGAGACCGGGTACTACTCACACTTGAGGGTACTGAAAGCCAGCTCATAGGACGAGCGCTGGGAGGACTCGTCCTCGCTCAGGGGCCAGGACGGCAGGGGGTCCTTCCCGTAGTTGATGATCACTTTCTCTGGAGACTTTTCCATTCGAATACCCTGAAAGACGTTCGCCGCCATGACGTACACGGAGTCGGGGTAGCCGGTTTTCTCGGGCACGGCCGCCGAGCCCTTCTCCCGGGACGCCGCGTCCCCCGACAGCTCCAGGGAAGCGAGTTCGCAGGTCTCGTCGACGCCGCCCTCATTCAGCAGCACCGCGCTCAGCGGCTCCTGCATGTCGGCCCGCCGCCCGCCCGCCGCCCGCTTCAACGGCCGCTCCGGGTGGTCGTCATCGCAGCGCGGTCTCTGCGGGAGAGCGGGGAGGGGGACCGGCGTCGGGCAGCATCCGGGGATTCCGACCGCCGCGGCCGTCCGGGAGCCGACCGCGCTCCGCCCCGACCCGCCGCCACGCGTCGCCCGGCGCCCCGCCGAGGGCCGTTGCCTCCAGACGCGGCCGGCGGAGCCCACGGGCCGGGTTCGCGCAGGGGGACGGCAGGGACGGACCCGGGGTGTGTGGGAAGGACGGTCCCGGGTGTGTGGGGAGGACGTTCCCGGGTGTGTGTGAGGGAGGACGTTCCCGGGTGTGTGTGAGGGAGGACGTTCCCGGGTGTGAGGGGAGGAGGTTCCCGGGTGTGAGGGGAGGACGTTCCCGGGTGTGTGTGGGGAGGAGGTTCCCGGGTGTGTGTGGGGAGGAGGTTCCCGGGTGTGAGGGAGGACGTTCCCGGGTGTGAGGGAGGACCCGGTGTGGGGAGGGGAGTGGGAGGGGAGGATGTTCCCGGTGTGTGTGGGGAGGGAGACGTTCCCGGGTGTGTGTGGGGAGGAGGACGTGTGGGGAGGACGTTCCCGGGTGTGTGTGGGGAGGACGTTCCCGGGTGTGTGTGGGAGGACGTTCCCGGGTGTGAGGGGAGGATGTTCCCGGGTGTGTGAGGGGAGGACGTTCCCGGGTGTGTGTGGGGAGGTTCCCGGGTGTGTGGGGAGGTTCCCGGGTGTGAGGGGAGGACGTTCCCGGGTGTGGGGAGGACGGTCCCGGGGAGTGTGTGTGGGGAGGACGAGGGAGGACGTTCCCTGGGTGTGTGTGGGGGGAGGAGGTTCCCGGGTGTGAGGGAGGACGTTCCCCGGTGTGAGGGAGGATGTTCCCGGGTGTGTGGGGAGGATCCCGGGTGTGAGGGGGAGGACGGTCCCGGTGTGTGGGGGAGGACGTTTCCCGGGTGTGTGTGGAGGACGTTCCCGGGTGTGTGTGTGGAGGAGGATGTTCCCGGGTGTGTGTGGATGTTCCCGACAGTCCCGGGTGTGTGGGGAGGATGTTCCCGGGTGTGTGTCCGGGTGTGGGGAGGATGTTCCCGGGTGTGTGTGGGGAGGAGGTTCCCGGGTGTGTGGAGGGAGGGGAGTTCCCGGGTGTGTGTGGGGAGGATGTTCCCGGGTGTGGACGTTCCCGGGTGTGTGTGTTCCCGGGTGTGGGGGGGAGGACGTTCCCGGGTGTGAGGGGAGGACGTTCCCGGGTGTGAGGGGAGGACGTTCCCGGGTGTGAGGGGAGGACGTTCCCGGGTGTGTGGGGGGGTGACATTCCCGGGTGTGAGGGAGGAGGACGTTCCCGGGTGTGTGGGGAGGGGGAGGATGTTCCCGGGTGTGTGAGGGGAGGATGTTCCCGGGTGTGTGGAGGATGTTCCCGGGTGGGTGTGAGGGAGGACGTTCCCGGGTGTGAGGGGGGAGGACGTTCCCGGGTGTGTGGGGGGGACGGACATTCCCCGGTGTGTGGGGGGAGGACGCCCCCGGGTGTGTGAGGGGAGGACGTTCCCGGTGTGTGGGGAGGACGTTCCCGGGTGTGTTCCCGGGTGGAGGGGAGGACGTTCCCGGGTGTGTGGGGAGGGGAGGACGTTCCCGGGTGTGTGAGGGGAGGACGTTCCCGGGTGTGAGGGAGGACGTTCCCGGGGAGGACGTTCCCGTGTGTGGGGGAGGACGTTCCCGGGTGTGTGGGGAGGACGTTCCCCCGGTGTGTGAGGGGAGGACGTTCCCGGTGTGAGGGGAGGACGTTCCCGGGTGTGTGGGGGTGAGGGAGGACGTTCCCGGGTGTGTGGATGTGGAGGGGAGGGGGTGTGAGGGGAGGATGTTCCCGGGTGGTGTGAGGGGGGAGGACGTTCCCTGGTGTGTGTGGGGAGGACGTTCCCGGGTGTGAGGGGAGGACGTTCCCGGGTGTGTGGGGAGGACGTTCCCGGGTGTGAGGGGAGGACGTTCCCGGGTGTGTGGGGAGGACGTTCCCGGGTGTGTGAGACGTTCCCGGGTGTGTGGGGTGGGGGAGGACGTTCCCGGGTGTGAGGGGAGGGGACGTTCCCGGGTGTGAGGGGAGGACGTTCCCGGGTGTGTGGGGAGGACGTTCCCGGGTGTGAGGAGGAGGTTCCCGGGTGTGTGTGGGTGTGAGGGGAGGATCCCCCGGGTGTGAGGGGAGGATGTTCCCGGGTGTGTGGGGAGGACGTTCCCGGGTGTGTGAGGGGAGGATGTTCCCGTTCCCGGTGTGAGGGGAGGATGTTCCCGGTGTGTGTGGGGGAGGACGCCCCCGGTGTGTGTGGGGGAGGAGGACATTCCCGGGTGTGTGTGAGGGAGGACATTCCCGGGTGTGTGTGAGTGTGTGGAGGACGTTCCCGGGTGTGTGGAGGAGGGTGGGACGTTCCCGTGTGTGTGAGGGAGGAGGACGTTCCCCCGGTGTGTGAGGAGGACGTTCCCGGTGTGTGTGTGTGGGGGAGGACGTTCCCGGGTGTGTGTGGGTGTGTGAGGAGGGGGTGTGAGGGGAGGATGTTCCCGGGTGTGTGTGAGGACTTTCACGGGTGTGTGTGGGGAGGACGTTCCCGGGTGTGTGGACGCCCCGGTGTGTGGGGGAGGACGTTCCCGGGTGTGTGGGGAGGACGTTCCCGGGTGTGAGGAGGACGTTCCCGGGTGTGTGGGGAGGACGTTCCCGGGTGTGTGGGGAGGACGTTCCCGGGTGTGTGGGGAGGACGTTCCCGGGTGTGTGTGGGGAGGACGTTCCCGGGTGTGAGGGGAGGACGTTCCCGGGTGTGTGAGGAGGACGTTCCCGGGTGTGTGAGGGGAGGACGTTCCCGGGTGTGTGAGGAGGACGTTCCCGGGTGTGTGTGAGGAGGACGTTCCCGGGTGTGTGAGGAGGACGTTCCCGGGTGTGTGAGGAGGACGTTCCCGGGTGTGTGGGGAGGACGCTCCCGGGTTTGTGTGAGGAGGACGTTCCCGGAGTGTGTGAGGAGGACGTTCCCGGCGTGTGTGGGGAGGACGTTCCCGGGGTGTGTGAGGGGAGGACGTTCCCGGCGTGTGTGAGGGGTGCGCTCCTGGGGTCTCTCTTCGGGTACCTGAAGACGACGTTCCTGAGGCCGAGCCTTATTTGCTCAGGTGCCTGAGGGTGACCTTCCTCCGGGCCGCGTTCTCTGCAGTGCTGCACGTTCTGAGAGGCTGCGCGCTCCGTGCTCGGGGGTGCCTGAAGGGGGCGCTCCTCCGTGCTGCGCGCTCCGTGCTCGGGGGTGCCTGAGGGGGGCGCTCCTCCGTGCTGCGCGCTCCGTGCTCGGGGGTGCCTGAGGGGGGCGCTCCTCCGTGCTGCGCGCTCCGTGCACGGGGGTGCCTGAGGGGGGCGCTCCTCCGTGCTGCGCGCTCCGTGCTCGGGGGTGCCTGAGGGGGGCGCTCCTCCGTGCTGCGTGCTCCGTGCTCGGGGGTGCCTGAGGGGGACGCTCCTTCGTGCTGCGCGCTCCGTGCTCGGGGGTGCCTGAGGGGGGCGCTCCTCCGTGCTGCGCGTCCCGTGCTCGGGGGTGCCTGAGGGGGGCGCTCCTCCGTGCTCCGCGCTCCGTGCTCGGGGGTGCCTGAGGGGGGCGCTCCTCCGTGCTGCGCGCTCCGTGCACGGGGGTGCCTGTGGAGATCGCCGCTCCCGGTTGCGCGCTCTGTGCACGGGGTCTCGCTGAGGGGCGCTCCCCGCTTCTCTAGGCTGCGCTGGCTGCGCTCCGAGTCTCTGACCGGGCGGCAGCTCCCGCTGCACAAGGCGGCCAGGGTAGTAGAAGCTCCTCGCGGCCGCACAGGCCCTCTGTCCCAGAGCAGTGACAGAACCGCGAGCACCAAGCGCGACTCTGAGAAGTTTGGCCCTCCAGGCCCAGATCTCCTAGGCAACCAGGGCGGGAGGGGCCGCACTCCAGACCTTCGGGTGGCGACTGTGGCAAGGTGAGTTCTTCCCCATTCTCCCTCGCACCTGTTTGAGTCCTTGGACGCCTCGGGGTCCCTGTCATGTATAAAGAGGTATTTACAAGGGTTTCTGTGGTCCAGTGGTTTTCAACAATCATGCACTTGATGCTCTTGTTTAAACTGCAAATGCCGGGCTAGAAATAGCTTGGCCTGCAAAGCTAAAGGACCCAGGTTCAGTTACCCAGGAACCATGTAAGCCTGATGCACAAGTTGATGCCTATGTCTGGAGTTCATTTGCAGAGGCTGGAGGCCCTGGATCACCCATTCTCTCCCTCCTTCTCTCCCTCTCTCCTCCTTTCTCTCTCAAATAAATAAAATATTTTAAAAAACAAAAAGAATTGTCACACATGTTTGATATTATTTTAAAAATGCAAATTTCCAGGCTGACGAGATGACTCAGTGGTCAAGGCACTTCCTTCAATGCCTAAGGAGCCAGGTTTGAATTCACAATATCCATATAAGCAAGATGCACAAGGTTGAGCATGCATCTGGAATTTGTTTGCACTGGCTAGTGGCCCTAGTGCACCCATTCTATTTATCTGCTTCACTCTGTCTCTTAAATAAATGAACAAATAGAAGATTTTAGAAGAGTTTGGGACCTGATACTCCAAAACATTACAATCCATTGCCAGACTCCTGGTTGCCCACCGGAACTAGATGGTAAGACCCTATTGCTGAAGACACCACATGCTTGGGCTGTGTAAGTCACTGAGAAATCAAGCTGGAGCTGAGTTGGAAGCCTCCTGCCTGCTGGCTATCTCTCAGGATGCTGGAAAGACCTATGCAGGCTGTTGGGGGGAGAAAAGTCATCAACAGTCTTAATCAACAGTGGACCCTACAAACTTTACAGCTGGCCGGCCCGGCCAAATGTACCAACTGGTACAATAGTGGCACATCTGTTATGGGTGAACCAACTGCTCTCTGGTTGGACTCGAGGCCTGCTTCACGGAAGGAAATTCCTGCCTAGTACTGTAAACCTAATATCTTATGGCTGGGGAGGTCATAATCCCCAGAAGGGAAACTACTGCTGTTGACGGGCTAAATAAATATATGATACCCACCAAAGTGCCCTCTAAAGACTTATGTTTATGCTCATATATTAATGCTACTCTCACTTTTGGTTAGAGAAGCTTTGCTTTTCAAATGGCAATAAACACTGGGGAAACTCAAAACTCACTATAGTACTGAAAAGGAGTAACAGTGGAGTGTTCAGCACTGAGGCATCTCTATCACATCTTCCAAGGCTCAGGAACCATTGTGAAAGAGGTGACAGAATGTAAGAGCCAAAGGAAGAAGAAAAGTGTTTATAATGCTATCTTCCAGACACAAAGTGGCCTCGATATTCATGACCTCACAGTGGCTGAAGCTACCTGCATAAGAACTGCATAATAGGAGAGGGAAAAAAGATAACACCAAAATAAAAGAGGGGCTAAAGAGATGGCTTAGTGGTTAAGGCACTTGACTGTGAAGCCTAAGGACCCAGGTTCTATTCCCCAGTACCCACATAAGCCAGATGCATAAGATGGCACATGTGGCTGGAGGCCCAGGCACACCCATTCTCCCTTCCTTTCTTCCTTTCTTCCTTCCTTCCTTCCTTCCTTTCTTTCTTTCTTTCTTTCTTTCTTTCTTTCTTTCTTTCTTTCTTTCTTTCTTTCTTTCTACCTGCCTCTTTCTCTGTCTCTCTCAAATAAATAAAATATTTAACAAAAATAAAAGAGAAGAGTTTGGAAAGAAGAAGGGATTCATTGGAGGAGGCATTTGGGAGGGGAATAGGGAGGTAGTGAGAGGGGTTATGATCATGGTATATTGGCTAAATTTATGGATGTTATCAAGAAAAAGTTTTAAAAAATAGTCTTGTTAGCCTAGTGGTGGTACTTTTTTTTTTTTTTTTTTTTTTTTTTTTTTTTTTTTTTTTTGGTTTTTCAAGGTAGGGTCTCACTCTGGTCCAGGCTGACCTGGAATTAACTATGTAGTCTCAGGGTGGCCTTAAACTCATGGTGATCCTCCTACCTCTGCCTCCCGAGTGCTAGGATTAAAGGCGTGCACCACCATGCCCAGCTGCCTAGTGGTATTTCTACACACAGTTGTCAGGGACCCAGACTTACATTTAGATTTTCATCCAAGGGATGTGTACTTGTCAGCTTAGTCTATAGGGGTCAACCTAAGTCCATTTTCAGCCAATGATAAAAAGATAAGGGAGGAAGGAGACAGGAATGTCTGTGCCTTTCAAGGACATGACTTGAAAGATGCACACAGCCCATCTGTCTGCTCACATTCCATTGGCCAGAGCCTAGTCATATAGCATGTTTAACAGCAAGGCAGGTTAGGAAGTGTGTCTAGCTAAAAGTCAAGTGAACTATTATTTTAAGAGAAGTGAAAAATAAGCCGGGCATGGTGGCCCACGCCTTTAATCCCAACACTCGTAAGGTGAGTAGGAGGATCACCATGAGTTTGAGGCCACCCGGAGACTACATAGTGAATTCCAGGTCAGCCTGAGCTAGAGCGAGACCATACCTCAAAAAACCGAAAAAGAAAAAAAAAAAAAAAAAAAAATAGATAGTAGTAGGAAATGTGTAGTCTCTGCTACAGACCTCTCCCCCCTTGACCTATTCTCCCACCAAGACACCCACTTCCATTATCCACAGAATGCCATTTTTCATTTAACAGGTATAAAATTGTTACTATGGACCTAACATTGTAATTAGCACTGAAAGTAAACACAGGTAACATGATCAAGCAAAGCAATTTGCTCTCAAGAAATTAGTGGGTAGGGCCTGAAGAGATGTCTTAGTGGTTAAGTGCTTGCCTGTGAAGCCTAAGGACCCTGGTTCGAGGCTCAATTCCCCAGGATCCATGTAAGCCAGATGCACAAGGTAGTGTATGCATCTGGAGTTCGTTTGCAGTGGCTGGAGGCCCTGGTGCACCCATTCTCTATCTATCTGCCGCCTCTCTCTCTCTCTGTTGCTCTCAAATAAATAAAAATAAAGAAAAATCTTAAAAAAGAAATTAATGGGTAAATATACTTTTTTTTCAGAACCCTTCAATTTTATATATATAAATATATATTTATATATATTTATATATAAATAAATTTATATATATATAAAATATATATATATATAAATATATATATGGAGAGAGAGAGAGAGAGAGAGAGGAAGGAGAGAAAGAAAGAGATTATACTTTTTTCCCCTACTCCCATTTTCATAGGGCCCTCCTCAGTGGTGTTAGGATATTATTCACTGTGGAATCATGAAGGCCTTAGTCAGTCCTTGTAGGATAGGGGGAGAACTGTGCTTCAGGGTACTCCTATCCAGTCTGTGGCTCTTTTCCACCCCCTCCTCTGCAATGTTCCCTGAGCCATGGCAAGCCTTTTGGCAGTCTGATTTAGTGTTGAGTTCTCTGTAGCCTATGGATTTTTATTTCATAGGTTTTGATTAATCACCATGTCTGTCACCATCACCCTGGAGCTGGTTGTCAGGCTAGCAGTAAGAGCAGTGTTCAATTTCTGCTGGGCCCTGGTTGATGTGGTAGAAGTGGAAAGTCTTGTGGTAGGCAATCAGTACTATATATGTACATGGAAGCATTTTAATATTTATCTTTAGAAACTATAGACTATACATTATTTTAAAAGGAGACTGTACCAAACAATGGCCAAAGAAGAATAACCCATTCTATTCCTTTTCTTTTGTCTGGTCACTCAGAAATATAATGTTATCAGTTATGATCATTGTTGCTTGTCACCTCACCGTTATTTTTATCCATGTATTCACCATAGTCTCCTTTCCCTTCCACATATATTAGAGACCCTTTTTTTACATACTGATAAGCCACATCTCTGAGGCCTGGCCTGGCCAGGAACACTGATATTCTATGCCATGTTGTCTTTTGACTGACATCACCTATGTTTCACTGTCCCCTGATCATCATGTCTCATTTGTTGCTAAGGAAAAATAGTGTGACTGGATTTTTTTCCTTCTACCTAGCTCACGACAGGGCCCTGACCCACACACCCAAATAACTACACACAATTCAGATATCTTTCAAGAACCAAACTAGTGGCAGCTACTTCAGACAAACTGAAGAAATGCATGTAATACAGGTCTTCGAAACATAGCTTCATCTTTGTTTTCTTACAGTCTAACCTTTACGCTTTTTCTAACATACAACACATACTTGTCCTTCTTTTCCTCCACAGATCTTAGTTCTCCTCTGTTTTCTTTTCCTTCTGTAAAATGAAACAGATTTTCCAACCAAGAGTGAGAGCAGCTTGGGTTAAAGGTGATATGAAAAGTTCTTTGAGGGGCCTTCTGGTGTGCAAGCCCATTCTTGTTCTCCAGAGAGCAGTGGGGGTTCTCTCCTCCGACGTTGATGAGTTTTCTGATCATAGGATTCTGACTTGGTTTCCAGTGCCAGATAGGAGTTCTCCCCACTGAGGGGGCCTCATGTCCGATCAGAGAACAGTTGATTACTCACAGAGGCTGTGTGCCACTACTGCACAAGTATGTACTTCTTCTCTAGCTTGTTGATTTCGTAGTCTGCAGGGTCCTTTGCTTATTCATGCTGTTGGTGATCATTGGCTTCCTGAAGCTTCCATAGCACTTTCCAGCACTATGAGGGCTAGCCAGGAAGGAGCTAGTTTCTCTTTTGGTTCCAGCATGGAATTCCAATGTCCTGTGACTGCAACCTGTAGAACCCTGCAATTTTTAATGTTTTAAAAATTATTTATTTATTTGAGAGAGAGAGAGAAAGAGAGAGAGAGAAAGAATGGGAGCATCAGGGCCTCTAGGACTACAAATGAACTCCAGATGCATGTGCCACCTTGTATATCTGGCTTATGTGGGTACTGGGAGTTGAACCTGGATATATGGGAATCAAACCTGGGTCCTTAAGCTTTGCGAGCAAGCACCTTAACCACTAAGCCATCTCTCCAGCCCTTAATTTTTATTATAAACATTTGTATACATATCTATATTGGCCATCCTCCATCTTTCTATATATAAAATACATTCTAAAATAGTTTTGTTAGCACTGGGTGTGGTGGCACATGCCTTTAATCCCAGCACTTGAAAGGCAGAGGTAGGAGGATCACTGTGAGTTGGAGGCCAACATGAGACTACATAGTGAATTCCAGGCCAGCCTGGCCTAGAGCGAGACCCTGCCTCAAAAAAACAAACAAAATATTAGTTTTATTAACAAATCTTTGCTTTCTTTTTAATATATATATATATTCCCAGATGGTAGAAAAATACAACACTCACAGAATATTACAAATTGGAAGGTGTCATGGAGGCCATGATAGATTTTATCACATATCACATAGTGTACAATGCACTCTCTACAGAATATGGGTTGACAGATAGCTATAAACTTTAAAATATTATTGTCTTCCAAAATATAACTTGAGAAGATTATTATTTGTTTTTAAAGATTTTATTTATTTATTTGCAAGCAGAGATAGAGAGCTAGAAGAGAGAAAGACAGAGAGAGAATGGGCATGCCAGGGCTTCCAGCCATTGCAAACGAACTCCAAATGCATGTGCCACTTTGTGCATCTGTCTTACGTGGGTCCTGGGGAATTGAACCTAGGTCCTTTTAGCTTCACAGGCAAATGCCTTAACCACTAAGCCATTTCTCCAGCCCCGAGAAGATTATTTTTATAGAATGTTGTGACACTTTTCCATATTGAAAATAAGATTTAATTTAAAAAATCCATAGTCTTGAAACAGAACTTAGGCAAACACTTGTAGGTTGGTGAATTTGTAGTTACTATTTATTTTAGTCATGTGTATAATCCTGCTTCATTACATCTTACTGCTGGTTTATGGCCTCATTGTGGATTTAATGTATTAAGAGGGGAGGGCTAAAGGAGAACATATTAAATTTCAGTGTACACTGCAGAAAGGGAACCATAGAGATAAGTCTGTGGGTTCAGTCGTTGAGAAAGTCGAGTAGTAAAAGCATGTAGTCTGTTTAAGTTACTTTCTGTAATATGATCACAACATTAAATTGGAGATGGTTTGAAAATTTTAAAATTAGATTCCTGGAGCTTTCTGGTGACATAAAAGAATGATTTTTTTTCCTCCAGGTGGTAAAATATTTGAATTAACCTTCCTTACATTTGACTCAAAATCCTAGTGTATGTTATCTGTTCACTTGTTCTGAACATAGAAAACCATGTCCCTTATTTATGATGCAATGTTCTTATAAAGGTTTTCACTGAAAATTACCATTAGCCAGCCTTTCTTACTGATAATAAATTATTAATAAAATTTAAAAAAGAAGCTGGGTGTGGTGGCACATACCTTTAATCCCAGCACTCAGGAGGCAGATGTAGGAGGATCACCCTGAGTTTGAGGCTACCCTGAAACTACATAGTGAATTCCAAGTTAAGCCTGAGCTTAAACCCTACCTTGAAAAACAAAAAAAGGAAAGAAAACCATGTCCCATTCCAATGAAGCCTGTTGTAGAAATGAAAAAGCATATAGGATATAAAGGATTTAAACTTGGGTTCTGGAATATCAGGAGCCAATTTCTAATTAATGCTTCTTAGAAATACATAGTTGATTTTCTTTTCAATAGGTTTTTGGTTTTTTTTAAATAACTCCAACAGATTTATTTTTAAAAAGAATGGATTAAATAATAATAAAAAAAGCCGGGCATGGTGGCACATGCCTTTAATCCCAGCACTTGAGAGGCAGAAGTAGGAGGATCGCCGTGAGTTCGAGGCCACCCTGAGACTACATAGTTAATTCCAGGTCAGCCTAGGCCAGAGTGAGATCCTATCTCAAAAAAAAAAAAAAAAAAAAAAAACCAGTATGCAGAGATGGTTCAATAGTTAAGGCACTTGCATGAGTAGAAGCATCAGTGAGATGGAAAGTCTTGAAATTTGGGTCCAACTCTTGGATTCTCATGAAATTTAGCTTCACTTTTAAGACTTGACCATAGTCGAAGTAGTTCTTCCATATGACAAAAACCTGAAGAAAAAAAATAAATGGGACTGAAGGCCCACATACATGGGAAAATGATAAGAAGTTGAGGTTTCAAGCCAGGCATGGTTGTACATGCCTACAATTCCAGCACTTGGGAGACTGAGATAGAAGGATCACTGTGAGTTTAAGGCCAAACTGTACTAGAGTCAGACCCTGCTTTAAAAAAGGGGGAGGGGTTGGAAAGATGGCTTAGCGGTCAAGGCGTTGATCCCAGTTCAACTCTCCAAGACCCACATAAACCATATGCACAAGGTGGCGCATACATCTGGAGTTTGTTTGCAGTGGCTGGAGGCCCTGGTGTGCCCATTCTCTCTCTCTCTCTCAAATAAATAAATAAATTATATATATATATATTTTAAAAAGCCAGGCATGGTGGCTCATGCCTTTAATCCCAGCACTTGGGAGGCAGAGGTAGGAGGATTGCCGTGAGTTCAAGGCCACCCTGAGACTATATAGTTAATTCCAGGTCAGCCTGGGCCAGAGTGAGACCTGAACCTTGAAAAAAAAAAAGCCGAGAATAGTGGCACATGCCTTTTATCCCAGCACTCTAGAGGCAGAGATAGGAGGATTGCTGAGAGTTTGAGGCCAGCCTGAGACTACATAATGAATTCCAGGTCAGCCTGGGCTAGAGTGAGACCCTACCTCAAAGAATAAAAATTTTAAAAAAAGTTGAAGTTTTAACCAAGGCTGAGAATATTCAATAAATATGAGAATGGAAGAACAAGAGTGTAAGAAAATTTTCAGAGCTAGAGTTCTATGCTATGCTATGCTGTCTGTGCTAACGGGTGGAAGTAGTGGGGAAGTAATGAAATTCAATGAACTGACGACCAAATGGTTTCTGGAAAGATGGCTATTGATGCTGTTATCAAGTGTCTTCCTAAGCCTTGCCTGGGGACATTTTTATGTTTTGCTTCTTGGGAGCAATTTCACAAATAAATATATTTCTCAGCACAAAAGGTAGTTTTTTACTCTTGATTGATTTCATAACTACCTTTTTCAAGCTTCATATGACATGTTCTCTAAAACCACTGGCCAATACTGGATTCCATTTCTGTCAAGTCCATTAAAGTCCAAGGATGGAAGTATTTCTAATCACTGGCAAGTTCTACAAGATGAGTTTTTTCCTCTCCATGTTCATTCATTCATTCATTCATTCATTCATACCTATATAGTGACTATGATGGAAGGAGGAGAGATAAATGAGTTAAAAGCCTCAAGAAATTAAGATTTGTGAAGGTTTATCATGAATGTTATCAGTTCTAGACTGAAGTTGCATTTATGTGTTTGGGAAAAGGTCTGTATATACAATCTTTAATGTATGGTGTTTTTCTATTCTCTCACTTTTCTATTCTAGTCTTTATTATTTTCTTTCAACTAGCTTTTTCATTTTGCTTTTTTTCTGGTTTCTTAAAGTGAAAAGTTAGGTTATTGATTTAATACCTTCTTTTTCTTTTTCTCTTTTAAAAAATATTTTATTTACTTTTTTTTATGAAAAAGAGCAAGAGAGAATGGGTGTTCCAGGGCCTCTAGTCACTGAAAATGAACTCCAGATGCATGTGCCACCGTGTGCATCTGGCTTATGTGGGTACTGGGGAATCAAACCTAGATCCTTAGGCTTTGCAGCCTTAACCACTGAGCCTCCCTCTAACCCTCTTTTCTCAACATAGGCATTTATAGGTAGGTATAGATTCCCCATAAGTCCTGCTTTGGTTATATGAGCTAAGCCTGGCATACTCTTTGCCCCCCCCCTTTTTAAAAATTTATTTATTTATTTGCAGACAGAGAACAGAGAATGAGCATGGGCACACAAGGGCCTCTTGGCCCTGCAAACAAACTCCAGAAACACATGCCACTTTGTGCATCTGGCTTTACATGAGCTCTGGAGAATTGAACCTGGGCTGGCAGGCTTTCCGAGCAAGCACCTTTAACCTCTGAGCCATCACCCCAGCCCATCTGGTTTCATTTTCATTAATATCAAAATACTTGTAGTTTCCCTTGTGGTTTCTTCTTTGACCCATTGGCTGTTTGGGTGCATCAATTAATTTCTACATAACTGTTAATTCCCCATATTTATTTCTTTTTAAAAAATATTTTATTATTTATTTATTAGAGAGAAAGAGACAGAGAGAGAGAAAGGGAGAGAATGGGCATGCCAGGACATCCAGCCACTGAAAACGAACTCCAGATGCATGTGCCACCTTGTGCATCTGGCTTACATGGGTCCTGGGGAATTGAACCTGGGTCCTTTGGCTTTGCAGGCAAGCGCCTTAACCACTAAGCAATCTCTTCAGCCCAGTTCCCCATATTTATTTCTGTTGTAGATGAAGAACATGATTTTTGGCCAAGGGCTATACCACTGAGCTATGTCCCCAACCACAATAACATAATATGTACGACTTTAATTGGTTCAAACTTCCTGAAGCCTGTTTTATGTCCTAGCACATGGTCTACCCTAGAAAAAGTTCCATGCTTAGAACATGTGACAGAAAGTATACTCTGCTGTTGTTGGTGTGGTATTCTGTAGATGTCTGTGTGTAGTCTGTAGTGTAGTGTTAGGCCTAGTTGGTTTACAGTGTTGTTTAAGTCTTTCATTTATTTGCTGAGTTTCTAGTTGTCCCACTTATTATTTAATGGGGTATTAGCTTTCCCAACTATTACTGCTGAATTGTGTCTTTCTTTCAATTCTATCAGTTTTTTTTTTGTTTGTTTGTTTTTCAAGGTAGGGTCTCACTCTAGTTCAGGCTGACCTGGAGTTCACTCTGTATTCTCAGGGTGGCCTCGAACTCACGACAGTCCTCCTACTTCTGCCTCCTGAGTGCTAGAATTAAAGGTGTGCGCCACCACGCCCGGCTAATTCTATCAGTTTTTATTTGACATATTTTAGGGCTCCTTGGTAGTTGCCTAAATGTTTATAATTGGTATTATTCTTTTTCAAAAAAATGTTTTTATTTATTTATTTGCAAGGAGAGAAGACAGACAGAATGGGGGGGGCAGGGTCTCCAGCCACTGCAAATGAACTCCAGATGCATGTGCCACTTTGTGCATCTGGCTTTAAGTAGGTACTGAGGAATTGAACCTCAGTTGCTAGGCTTTGCAGGCAAACACTTTAACCACTGAGCCATCTTTCCAGCCCTATTCTTGATGGATTAAACTTTTGTCATCATAGAAGATATCTCTTTGTTTCTAGAAACAATTGTTCCTGGGCTAGAGAGATGGCTTAGCAGTTAAGGTGCTTGCCTACGAAGCCTAAGGACCCAGATTTGATTCTCCAGGTCCCACATAAGCCAGATGCACAAGGTGGCGCATGCGTCTGAAGTTTATTTGTAGTGGCTAGTGGCCCTGGCACAGCCATTCTCTCTGTGTGTGTCTCTCTCTGTCCCTCGCTCTGTCTATCTCAAATAAAAAAATTTAAAAATTAAAAAACAATTGTTCCTGGTAATAGTACAGCCACTTGAGCTCCCTTGTGGTTACTATTGGCATGGTTATGGCTTTCTATTCTTTCCTTCCAATCCTTTTGTATCTTAGAATCTGCAATATTTCTCCTGGAGCCAGCATATAGCTGGAATTTTAAAAATCCATCCTTGGAGCCAGACATAGTGGCTCATGCCTATAATCCCAACATTTAGGAGGCTGAGGTAGGAGGATCACCATAAGTTCAAGGTCAGCCTGGGCTACAGAATAAGTTTCAAGTGTGCTGGGGCTAGAGTGAAACTCTGCCTCAAACCAAAAATAACAGAAAAAACAGGAGACTGGAGAGCTGATCCAGGTGGATAAAGTGCTTTCAATTCACCTCTGAGCATATAAGTTTAGGTTGCCAAACCCCGCATAAAAGATGAGAGCTGTGGTGGGCTTCTATGATTCCAGTTTTCCTACGTGAGAAGAAAGGTGAAAACAGGCAAATTTCCCAGAAGCTCCTCAAATGAGTGACCCCTTCCCAAACAATATAGAAGGGAAGACCTGTCCACAAGTTGTCCTCTGACATCCACATGCCACGGCCTGCACGTGCCTGCACCATATGTATGAACACACACACACACACACACACACACACAAAAACACACACATACAATTTTTTTAATCCATTCCAGGGCTAGAGAGATGGCTCAGCACTTAAGGTGCTTGCCTTCAAAGCCTAATGACTTAGGTTTGATTCTCCAGTATCCAAGTAAAGCCAGATGCACAAAGAGGTACTGCATTTGAGTTCGTTTGCAGCAGCTGAAGGTCCTGGTGCAACCATTCTCTCTGTCTGTCTGTCTTCTATCTCTCTGCTTGCAAATAAATAAATAATAAATAATAAAATTAAAAAATTTAAAAATCCACTGTGCCAGATGTAGTGACTCATGCCTTCAATCCCAGCACTCAGGAGGCAGAGGTAGGAGGTTAGCTGTGAATCTGAGGCCAGCCTGGGACTACATAGCAAATTCCAGGTTAGCTCGGGTTAGGGTGAGACTATACCTTGAAAAACCAAAAACCAAAAAAAAAAAACAAAGGGCTGAAGAGATGGCTTAGTGATCAAGGCATTTGCCTGCAAAGCCTAAGGATCCCGGTTCCATTTTCCTGGACCCACGTAAGCCAGATGCACAAGGGGGCACCTGCATCGGGAGTTCATTTGCAATGGCATGTCCATTCTCTCTCTCTCTCTCTTACTCTCTTAGAAATAAATAAATATTTTTTTAAAAGATCCATTCTATGCTTCTGCCTATTAGTTGGTGTTTTTAGTCTGTTTTACACTTGAGGTTGTCGTGCATCACTTAATGGCAAGGTTACATCCCGAGAAACATATCATTAGGCAGTTTCATCATTGAGTGAATATCGTAAAGCACACTTGGCCAAACAGAAATAGCTTCAACATCACTGCATGACAGAATCACGTGAAACTACCACCAAGCATGCAGTCCAGCCTTGAACAGAATGCTGGTATGTGGCATGTATCTGTGATAACAGACTGCATAGAATTTAGAATTTACAACTTCCGGTTTTCTATTTGTGGTCTGTCTTCTATCTTTGCTCCTTTGTCCCTCCATTTCTGTTTTCTTTTGTGTTAAACAGGTATATAGTGGTGTACTGTTTAAAAATCCCTTGTTGTTTCTTATACTATATTAAGAATATTTTTGCTCTGGGCTGCCTGACCACTCCTGAACCTCCAGGTTCTGGTGACTTTCCCTTCGTCTCGGCCTGGCTGGGCTGAGATGAGGGGAGAATCCCTTAACCCTACCCCCACATGGGCTCTCTTTACCCCCTCCTGCCCTCCACATAGCAGGAGCTCTTTGTTCTTTCTTTTCTTTCCTCTTTAACTCCCTTTTTAGACTGTGTGGGTGTATTCATTTTCCTTCCCTTGGTTCTGTATTTTCCTCAATAAATATAATAATTTAATAATTTTTCCTTCTTAAAAAAAAAAGAATATTTTTTGTAGTGGTTTCCCATATAGTTAGCATCTTCATCTAAAACAACCTGGCTTGAGGCTGAGGGTAAAGCTCAGTGATAGAGAACTTGACCAGCATTTGCAAGGCCCTGCGTTTCATCCTCAGCACTTCAGCAAACACATAAACAAGCCAAATTTTGGTTTGGATTAATGCTAACTATTTCAATAGTACATAGTCACTATTCTCCCACATAACTCTATTATCTACTCCTTCCTTTGGGCTATTATTATCATATGATTTACATCTTCAAGAGCCTGCCAACAGTTTTATAATTATTACTTTGTATAGTTGATTTTTTAATCATATAATTACACAAAATATATAATTACTATGTGCTAATGAAAAACGTGAAGGATCCTGAAGAGTCATTTGAAATGGTGAAATATATATTAATATTTAAAAAAATAGTTTGTTTATTTGCAACAGAGAGAAAGAGAGAGAGAGTATGTCGTATGTGTATGGGCACACCAGGGCTTCTTGCTGCATCTGGCTTTACATGCGTACTGGGGAACCAAACCTAGGCTGACAGGCTTTGGGAACAAGTGCCTTTAACCACTGAGCAATCTCTCCAGCCCCATATTAATGTTTTTGTGTAAGTAAATAAAAAATTTCCATTCCCCCTGAAAAATGGATCAAACCAGACCAAAGTCAAAGCAACAAAAACTGAAACAATAACATTTGTTACTAGGTTTGGATAGGTTTTTCTATAAACTAGTTTCAGGGAGCCATCTGAAGTTTATTTGTAGTGGCTAGTGGCCCTGGCACAGCCATTCTCTCTGTGTGTGTCTCTCTCTGTCCCTCGCTCTGTCTATCTCAAATAAAAAATTTAAAAATTAAAAACAATTGTTCCTGGTAATACTACAGCCACTTGAGCTCCCTTGTGGTTACTATTGGCATGGTTATGGCTTTCTATTCTTTCCTTCCAATCCTTTTTGTATCTTAGAATCTGCAATATTTCTCCTGGAGCCAGCATATAGCTGGAATTTTAAAATCCATCCTTGGAGCCAGACATAGTGGCTCATGCCTATAATCCCAACATTTAGGAGGCTGAGGTAGGAGGATCACCATAAGTTCAAGGTCAGCCTGGGCTACAGAATAAGTTTCAAGTGTGCTGGGGCTAGAGTGAAACTCTGCCTCAAACCAAAAATAACAGAAAAAACAGGAGACTGGAGAGCTGATCCAGGTGGATAAAGTGCTTTCAATTCACCTCTGAGCATATAAGTTTAGGTTGCCAAACCCCGCATAAAAGATGAGAGCTGTGGTGGGCTTCTATGATTCCAGTTTTCCTACGTGAGAAGAAAGGTGAAAACAGGCAAATTTCCCAGAAGCTCCTCAAATGAGTGACCCCCTTCCCAAACAATATAGAAGGGAAGACCTGTCCACAAGTTGTCCTCTGACATCCACACATGCCACGGCCTGCACGTGCCTGCACCATATGTATGAACACACACACACACACACACACACACACACACAAACACACACATACAATTTTTTTTAATCCATTCCAGGGCTAGAGAGATGGCTCAGCACTTAAGGTGCTTGCCTTCAAAGCCTAATGACTTAGGTTTGATTCTCCAGTATCCAAGTAAAGCCAGATGCACAAAGAGGTACTGCATTTGAGTTCGTTTGCAGCAGCTGAAGGTCCTGGTGCAACCATTCTCTCTGTCTGTCTCTCTTCTATCTCTCTGCTTGCAAATAAATAAATAATAAATAATAAAATTAAAAAATTTAAAAATCCACTGTGCCAGATGTAGTGACTCATGCCTTCAATCCCAGCACTCAGGAGGCAGAGGTAGGAGGTTAGCTGTGAATCTGAGGCCAGCCTGGGACTACATAGCAAATTCCAGGTTAGCTCGGGTTAGGGTGAGACTATACCTTGAAAAACCAAAAACAAAAAAAAAAAAACAAAGGGCTGAAGAGATGGCTTAGTGATCAAGGCATTTGCCTGCAAAGCCTAAGGATCCCGGTTCCATTTTCCTGGACCCACGTAAGCCAGATGCACAAGGGGGCACCTGCATCGGGAGTTCATTTGCAATGGCATGTCCATTCTCTCTCTCTCTCTTACTCTCTTTCAAATAAATAAATATTTTTTAAAAAGATCCATTCTATGCTTCTGCCTATTAGTTGGTGTTTTTAGTCTGTTTTACACATGAGGTTGTCGTGCATCACTTAATGGCAAGGTTACATCCCGAGAAACATATCATTAGGCAGTTTCATCATTGAGTGAATATCGTAAAGCACACTTGGCCAAACAGAAATAGCTTCAACATCACTGCATGACAGAATCACGTGAAACTACCACCAAGCATGCAGTCCAGCCTTGAACAGAATGCTGGTATGTGGCATGTATCTGTGATAACAGACTGCATAGAATTTAGAATTTACAACTTCCGGTTTTCTATTTGTGGTCTGTCTTCTATCTTTGCTCCTTTGTCCCTCCATTTCTGTTTTCTTTTGTGTTAAACAGGTATATAGTGGTGTACTGTTTAAAAATCCCTTGTTGTTTCTTATACTATATTAAGAATATTTTTGCTCTGGGCTGCCTGACCACTCCTGAACCTCCAGGTTCTGGTGACTTTCCCTTCGTCTCGGCCTGGCTGGGCTGAGATGAGGGGAGAATCCCTTAACCCTACCCCCACGTGGGCTCTCTTTACCCCCTCCTGCCCTCCACATGGCAGGAGCTCTTTGTTCTTTCTTTTCTTTCCTCTTTAACTCTCTTTTTAGACTGTGTGGGTGTATTCATTTTCCTTCCCTTGGTTCTGTATTTTCCTCAATAAATATAATAATTTAATAATTTTTCCTTCTTAAAAAAAAAAAGAATATTTTTTGTAGTGGTTTCCCATATAGTTAGCATCTTCATCTAAAACAACCTGGCTTGAGGCTGAGGGTAAAGCTCAGTGATAGAGAACTTGACCAGCATTTGCAAGGCCCTGCGTTTCATCCTCAGCACTTCAGCAAACACATAAACAAGCCAAATTTTGGTTTGGATTAACGCTAACTATTTCAATAGTACATAGTCACTATTCTCCCACATAACTCTATTATCTACTCCTTCCTTTGGGCTATTATTATCATATGATTTACATCTTCAAGAGCCTGCCAACAGTTTTATAATTATTACTTTGTATAGTTGATTTTTTAATCATATAATTACACAAAATATATAATTACTATGTGCTAATGAAAACGTGAAGGATCCTGAAGAGTCATTTGAAAATGGTGAAATATATATTAATATTTAAAAAAATAGTTTGTTTATTTGCAACAGAGAGAAAGAGAGAGAGAGTATGTCGTATGTGTATGGGCACACCAGGGCTTCTTGCTGCATCTGGCTTTACATGCGTACTAGGGAACCAAACCTAGGCTGACAGGCTTTGGGAGCAAGTGCCTTTAACCACTGAGCAATCTCTCCAGCCCCATATTAATGTTTTTGTGTAAGTAAATAAAAAATTTCCATTCCCCCTGAAAAATGGATCAAACCAGACCAAAGTCAAAGCAACAAAAACTGAAACAATAACATTTGTTACTAGGTTTGGATAGGTTTTTCTATAAACTAGTTTCAGGGAGCCATCTGCTGGTGAAATGCTAAGTCGTTCTTGATTTTTTTTGTTGTTGTTGTTCTTTTTCGAGGTAGGGTCTCACTCTAGCTCAGGCTAACTTGTAACTCACTATGTACTCTCAGGGTGGCCAAAAACTCAAGGTGATCCTCCTTCGCCTGACTCCCAAGTGCTGGGATTAAAGCGGGTGTGGGCCCGGCTTTTTTTTTAAAGAAAGTTATTTTTAAAAAAATATTTTGTTTTTATTTATTTGAGAGAGAGAGAGAGAAAAAATGGGTGCGCCAGGGCATCCAGCCACTGCAAACAAACTCCAGACGCCTGTACCACCTTGTGCATCTGGCTTACATGTGTTCTGGGGAATTGAACCTGGGTCCTTTGGCTTTGTAGGCAAACACCTTTACTGCTAAACCATCTCTCCAGCCCACCCAGCTTTTTTTTTTTTTTTTTTTGAGAGAGAGAGAGACAGACAGACAGGTATGCCAGCAGCCTCTCGGCCGCTGTGAATGAACTCCAGGTGTGTGCGCCTCCTTGTGGGCAAGTGCAGCATTGTGCCCTTTCGTCCCGGCGTCTGGCTAAACGTGGGACCTGGAGAATAGAGTGGGCATTCCTAGGCTTAGCAGGCAGGCGCCTTAACCACTAAGCCATCTCTCCAGCCTGGCTTTTTTTTTTTTTAATGGTTGTATTGGAGTTGCTAGAGAACTGACAGGATGCACAGCTAAATCTGAATTTTAGACATACACCAAATAATTTCTTAGTCTTTAAGTATGTCAAGATAGCATAGCATTTGCACCATATACCAATACAGCCTTGTTTTAAATATAGAATTACACTCTTTCAAGTGACTCAGGAAAGATTTTGAAATAGAGATAGCACAATGGTTTAGGATTGCTAAATCCACATTCTTGCATTCAATGGTCTCAACATGAAGCTTTGCTTTCCTCCATTTTATATTATATTTGACTTCTTTATTCTCTTCAGTGTTGCTGATATTGTTGACTGGGGGTTGCTTGTTTGTTTGCTTGCCTTTTATTAAACAGTTTTAGTTAGTTATTTGAGAGGAAATGAAAGAGTATGGGCACACCAGGGCCTCTTGCTGCTGCAAATGAACTCCAAAGTCATGCACCACATTGTGAGTCTGGCTTTGCATAGGGAGTGGGTAACTGAACCCCCAGCCAGCAGGCTTTGTAAGGAATTTCTTTTAGCTGCTGAATTATCTCCCCAGTTTCTGTTTGCTTATTTTGTTTGGTTTTGGTTTTGAAAACAAGGTCTGGCTTTGTAGCCCAGGCTGGCCGTAAACTCTCTCATCCTCCTGTCTCAGCCTCAGGAGTACTGGGATTACAGGTGTGAGCCACCATGCCAGGCTTATCTGTCTTACTTGTGCTCTTCTTTCTAGTCTGTTTCTTTTCTGTTGCCACAGCGTTCATCTTAAGCCATCTCTGTCCATTATAACAGAGGAATGAAAAACCAAAAGAATTAATTCGTTGTATTCTCTGGAATTCCTCAGCTTGAATTCTGCTTGTCATTAAAATGGTTTTGCGCATTTAATTTTGGCCTTTTTCCCCCCCTTTGGTGCTACAGTTCAAACCCAGGGCCTTGCTTATGTTGAGCACATGCTCTACCACTGAGCTCCACCCCCAGCCCTGACCTTTATAAATACAAAGATAGAAGAGGATATTGAGTGAAAAGTTTCACTGCCCTGTCCTTCTGGTACCTGGAAGTTCCTGGACGGGAGGGAAAGACACCAAGTCATTCAGAGATGGTGAGTCATAATAAGGAAGGACACTCCTCAAAGCAGAAGGTGCAGTTGAGTTGTCTTTCAGGGAAAGAAAAAGGACAGTAAGTGACAATAAAAGACATTTATTTATTTAAAAGAAAGAGAAAGAGAGGAGAGGGAAAGAATGGGCACACCAGGGCCTCCAGCCCCTGCAAACGAACTCCAGACATATGTGCCATCATGTACATCTGTCTCACATGGGTCCTGGGGAATCGAACCTGGGTCCTTAGGCTTCACAGGCAAGTGCCTTAACCACTGAACCACCTCTCCAGCCCTATAGTAGAAGACACTTCTTTCCTCATAGATGTAGTTTTTAATTTAATGGATTCACTTTATTTTGCAATGAAAATGTATTCTCTTAAATCTTGTTGTTTCTGAATGAGTCTTATAAAATATTACAAGATAGAGATGTTACATGAAAATGGCAGCTAAACCAAGCAGTGTTACCTTTTGTTGCTGGAACAAAGCAACCGGCCCAGAAGCAGCTGATGGAAGGAAAGCTTTTAGTTTGGCTTACAGCCAAGGGAAATTTTCACAATGGCAGGATGAAGATGGTAGGGCAGAGGGTAGACATCACCTCCTTGTCACAGCAGGTGGCAAACAGCAGCAGGAGAGTAAGCCGAGCTCTGGCAAGATAGAACTGGCTATAATACTCATAAGTCCACCCACATCAACACACCTCCACCAATAAAGCTCCATCTGCCATCAGCTGGGATCAGGCACTCACAACACATGGCCTATGTTTTTCAGGTCATGTTCCTAGAGAAGAAAAAATTCTGGAAACACATGCAGAACAACCACAAGTGTGAAAATTAGCCAGGTGTAGTGGCACACACCTTTAATCCCAGTGCTGTCTCTCCCCTCTCCCAGCCTGGCTGGAGAAGGGGAGGGCTCTTGTTACCTGTCTGGACATTTTTTTTTCTCACATGTGTTCTATTTCCAGATGCCTACACACACACAAACAAAAAAAAAAAAAAAAAAAAAAAAACCCACCCCTTTGCTATATGTATGGCTTTCCTCTAAATGCTGGGTCAGCCATGTGTGTAATAACTCTTGACCACTCATTTTCCAGGCATCTGAATTTTCTGGTCCCATCCTTTGGTATTTCCTTATTCTGTTACATGTATGATGCTGAATATCTTGTTAAGTCCCCTTTTTTTTCTTTTATTGTTTACACATCCAGTGTCATATGTAAGAAAGCCATCATCTAATACCAGGCTTAAAGATTATTATTTTTTTTCAAGGTAGGGTCTCACTCTAGCCCAGGCTAACCTGGAATTCACTTGGTAGTCTCAGGGCAGCTTTGAACTCACAGCGATCCTCCTACCTCTGCCTCTCGAGTGCTGGGATTAAAGGTGTGTGCCACCACGCCCAGCTGATTGTTTTGTTTTATTCCAAGAATTTTAGCTCTCACATTTAAGTCTTTGCTCTAGTTTTATCTTGAACATCTCCCCTAAGGTCCGTGCGGTAAAGAAAGGATTGGTCCCCAGGAGAGGAATGTTTGGGGTGTGGAACCTTTGAGAGGTAGAGCTTAGTTAGAAGTCCTTAGGTATGTCCTGGGGCATGGCCTTGCAGAGGACTGTAGGACGCTGGTGTCTTCCTGTCTGTCTTTGCTCCCTGGCTTGTGGTATAAGTGGTTTTGTTTCACTAGACACTCCCACCACAATGTGTGGCCTCACCACCAATCCTAAAGCAACAGGGCTGGGGAGATGGCTCAGTGGGTCAGAACACAGCATAAGGACCAGAGTTTGATCCCCAGCACCCATGTAAAAAATTGACATGATTGGGCTCACCTGTAAACCCAGTGCTGAAAGGAGGAGTGACAGGAGGATTACTGGAACTCTCTGAACAGCCAGTCTACCAGAAAAACTGCAAGCTCCTGGTTTAGTGAGGGATTTCTGTCTTGGGGAAATAAAGTGGAATAGTCAAAGAAAAGCAACCTCAACATCTTCCTATGGCCTCCATATTCCATGGGCATAGGGCGTGCACATCTGCACACAAATGTGCATACAGAACACTCACACACACCTTACATACTGCACACACACCAATATGTATAATTTCACTTATATGAATAAACAGTCCATACAGACAGGAGAGAAAATTAGTAGTTTCCAGGGACTGGAGGGAAAGAGGAAGGAAGAATGGCTGGTAATGGATATAGGAGTTTCTTTACCCTTTAAATGGTTTTTTTTGGAGTGATGAAATCGCTTTAGAAATAAATAGTGGTGATAGTTTTACAACTTTATAAATAAGCTAAAGACCACTGAGTTGTATACTTTAAAAGGTTGAATTTTGTGGCACGTGAAATATATCTCAATAAAAAATTGTTTAAGGACAAAAAATGCTGGTGTATGGCTCAGATCAAACCCATATAAATGATGAAATAAAATTAAGTTTGTCTGATTTATAAACGCAAAAGTGCCATCAGAGTTATTTTGTGTAATACTAGTACATACTACATATTTACCAGGCTTAAAATTTTCACTGTCTGGACTGGAGAGATGTATCCATTCTCTATGATCTTCTAATCTTAAGGTTAGTTATTAACTTTTAGTTCCTTTTAGTTTTCAGGGAAGGCTATTAACCCTCCTAGCATAGTCTTCAACTAACAGTAAATATGATGTTTAAGGGAAAATAATCAGCCTTTCTTTACAATTAAAGTCCCCCAAATAAACACCAAGTTCTTGGAAATGAAGGGATCCTTTCTTCAAAATAATGACTATTTTATTATTATTATTTTTATCACATTTTTCTGAAAACAAAAACTAAAAAGTATTAGCTAAAAATAGATTTTGGATAGAAACAATATAATATTGTAAGACATTTTTTTTTGTAGTGTTTTGTTTTGTTTTTGGGTTTTCTGAGGTAGGGTGTCACTTTAGCACAGGCTGACCTGGAATTCACTATGTAATCTCAGGATGGCCTGTAACTCCCAGCGATCCTCCTACCTCTGCCTCCCAAGTGCTGGGATTAAAGGCATGCACTACCACGCCCAGTTTGTAAGACATGTTTGAAATGTTACTTTGCAGTGATCCCAGACCCTTGAGATCAGAGTAGAGGAAACTCATGTTTGGAGAATAGAGAACATTTTAGGCTGGAAGACAGCAATTTGAGGAGCCAGTCACAGTAGTTGTGGAAGGTTCTTAAGGCACGGAGAGGCTTTGCTTCCTACAGAGTAGCAACCAATATTCGCATCATTGAAAATTCTATGAATTGACCTGGAACTGATCTGAAAACTTCCTTCCTTCTGGCTAGCTGCCATAGTGCTAGGAAGTGCTATGCAGCCTGATGGGGCATAAAAGTCAACAATTGTCATAACCAGCAGTGGACCCTGTGAGCTACACAACCTGCCAGCCAGGTAAAATGGACCCATTGGTACAATAATGACATAGCTGCTATGAGAGCAACCAACTACTTTCTGATTGTATTTGAGGTGTACCCCACAGGAGGGAATTCATGTCTGGTACTGAAAACTTTGTCAAAAGTTGGGAAGGTCATAGGGAGAAAGCCACTACTGTTGTTTGGCTAAATGGATATATTATGCACCCCAAATTGCCCTCTAAGTATGTGTGCTTATTCCCATAGATAGAGCTGTTCTCACTTTCTATCAGAGAAACTTTTTTGGCAGATGATGGTTAAGTACTGGGAAGACTCAAAACTTGTCAAAGTGCTAAGAAGTGACAGGTCAGCACTAAGTGAGACATCTCTGTCTCACCCTTCAAGGCTCAGAGGACACTGTAGAAGAGGTGTCAGAAGATTGTAAGAGCCAGGCTGGAGAGATGGATTAGTGGTTAAGGTGTTTGCCTACAAAGTCAAAGGATCCTGGTTCAATTCTCCAAGACCCACATAAGCCAGATGCACAAGGGGGTGCATGCATTTGGAGTTCACTTGTAGTGGCTGGAGGCCCTGGTGTGCCCATTCTCTCTCTCTCTCTTTCTCTCTCAAGTAAATAAATAATTTTTTTTTTAAGAAGAAGAAGAATTGTAAGAGCCAGGACAGGAGTGCTTTGGAATACTGTCTTCTGGACACAAAAAGGCCATTGCATTTATGATTTCATAGCAGCTGTCATTATCTGCAAAAGACCTGAATAATATTGAACCCATCAGCCTATCACAGATGATGGTGATGGTGGAGGAGGGCAAAAGAGGGACAGAGGTGTCAAAATAGAATGACTAGTTGGAAAGAAGAAGTTCAGTGGTAGAGGGATGGAGGTGTGGGGCAAAAGAAAACAATGGAAGGGGATTAAAACCAAAATACTTGACGCACATGTATGAAACTTGTCAATAAAAAAGTTTAAGGCTCTGAGCATGGTGGCACACACCTTTAATCCCAGCACTCAAAAGGCAGAGGTAGTAGGATCACTGTGAGTTCCAGGCCAGCCTGGGACTACAGAGTGAGTTCCAAGTCAGCTTGGGCTAGAGTGAGACTCTACCTCAAAAAAAAAAAAAAAAAAAAAAAAAAAAAGCCAGGCATGGTGGCACACGTCTTTAATCCCAGCACTTGGCATGCAGAGGTAGGAGAATTGCCATGAGTTTGAGGTCACCCTGAGAATATAGAGTGAATTCCAGGTCAGCCTGAGCTAAAGCGAGAACCTAACTCAGAAAACCAAAAAATAAAATAAAAATAAAAATAAAGCCAGGTGGCACACGCCTTTAATCCCAGCACTCGGGAGGCAGAGGTAGGAGGATTGCCGAGAGTTCAAGGCCACCCTGAGACTACATAGTTAATTCCAGGTCAGCCTGGGCCAGAGTGAGACCCTACCTCAAAAAACCAAAAAATAAATAAATAAACAAATAAATAAATAAATAAGGCTGAGGAGATGGCTCAGTGATTAAAGGCACTGCTTGCAAAATCTGATGCCCTGGGTTCAATTCCCAGAACCCACATCAAGGCAGATGCTCAAAGTGGTGCATGCATCTGGAGTTTACTTGCAGAGTCAGGAGACTGTGGTGTACCCATTCTGTGTGTGTGTGTGTGTGTGTGTGTGTGTGTGTGTGTGTGTGTCCTCTCTTCCTATAAATAAGCAAACAAATAAGTACCATCCTGAGACTACAGAGTGAATTCCAGGTCAGGCTGAGCTAGAGTGAGACCCTACCTTGAAAAACCAAAAGTAAAAATAAAACTAAACTTAAATTTTTATTTATTTTTAAATAAATAAATAAATAAAATATTGGAAAAAGAGAGACCCTGTCTCAAACAAGGTAGACGTAGAAGACCAACAACCCAGGGCTATCTTTTGATCTCTACATGTGCACATGGCAGATGCATGTGTGTGAGTATGGACACACAGACACACACACATTCATATACATACTCATTTATTTTTATTTTGTTAGAGAGACAGACAGATAGACAAAGAGAGTAGAGATGTGCCAGGGCCTTCAGCCACTGCAAACGAACTCTAGACACATGTGCTACCTTGTGCATCTGGCTATGTGGTTACTGGGGAATCGAACCTGGGTCCTTTGGCTTTGCAGGCAAGTTCCTTAACTGCTAAGCCAATCTCTCCAGCCCACATACACAATTTTTTAAAAATCAGTTATAGGGGGCTGGAGAGATGGCTTAGTGGTTAAGGCGCCTACCTCCTAAGCCTAAGAACACTGGTTCCAATCTCCAGGTCCCACGTTTAGCCAGATGCAGTGACGCAAGGGTGCAATGCCGCACTTGACCACAAGGGGGCGCACGCATCTGGATTTTGTTCGCAGCAGCTGAGAGACTGCTGGCTCGCCCATCTCTATCTGTCTTCCTTTCCCCCTCTCTCTGTCTCTCTTCAAAACCAAAATAAATAAATAAATAAAATCAGTTATAGACAATTGATTCATCAAAGTGGAAGTCCAAGGTGCTGAGGAGATGGCTCAGTGATTAAAGGTGCTTGCTTACAAAGCCTCTCTGCCCAGGTTCAATTCCCTAATACCCACATGAAGCCAAATGTGCAAAGTAGCATATGTGTCTGTGGTCCACTTGTGGTAGCAAGAGGACCTGGCACACCTGTATGCTTTCTCTCTCCTCTTTTCTTTTCTTCCCCTCTCATCTCATCTCTCTCTCCTTCTCTCTTTCTCTCTGTATTTCTCTCATTGCAAATAAATAAGAGGCTAGAGAAATTGCTCAGTGGTTAAGGTGCTTGCCTGCAAAGCAAATAAATAAAAATTGGAAAACAAACAAACAAACAAACAACTACAGTCCATCTTATGGCCTGGGAATGGGCATCATTTCAAAGTTAAGAAAAATGAGTTCCAAAATAATTTTCCATGAGTTATTTACTCAATATTTATGTTATTTTATTTATTTATTTGAGAGGGGGAGGGAGAGAGAGAGAGGAAGAGAGAGAGAGGAAGAGAATAGGTGTGGCAGGGCCTCTAGCCAGTGTAAATGAACTCCAGAAGCATGCATCTGGCTTTACATGGGTATTTTGGGATTGAATTTGGGTGCTTAGGCTTTGCAGACAAGCACCTTAACTGTTGAGCTATTGCTCCAGCCCTAACCCAATATTTTTTAAAATTTTTGTTTATTTATTTATTTGAGAGAGCAAGAGAGAAAGAGGCAGAGAGAAAGAGAGAGAGAGGAAAAGAAGAAGGAGAAGGAGAAGGAGAGGAGGAGGAGGAGAATGGGTGCGCCAAGTCCTCCAGCCACAGTAAATGATCTCCAGACACAAGTGC